>OY660865.1:17529410-19929410 GCA_962446985.1 Xyrichtys novacula
TGTGCCAGGGCACTTCTACCTGCCAGAGCTTGACTATTTTTGCCCTCTGGTGTCTCTTGAGCATCTTTATATCTGCACCAGCATTGTGCCAACCATACTGATGGAGTTCAGCTGGTCCTCGGGTCATAAATCTCCTCCATAAACAACTGCCCTCTCCTAGCGTTGAACCAGCGCCAGGATAAATGCAGTCTTACTGCCTAGAGGTCTTCTTTACATCCACAGACACCAATTACTAGCTAAAAAGTACAACCCAAACTCCACAAGAGTTGTGTGAAATCTTGATCAGAGCAAAAGTCCACCATTTGCAAATCATTTAAACCCCTTGTTTGATTGAACATATTAAATGTTGAAACACATTTTTTCTTTGAAAAATATGTCCTCATTTCACATTTGATGTCAGCAACAAGATTAAAAAAAACCTGGGACAGAAGCTTGTTTTTTCTACTTTGGATCCTGTTGTGACATGTGCAAAATGTAGTTTGGCATCCTCTCCCTGTATTATGCAAAGTCTTCTTTGAAAAAAAGCAGCATGATTCTCCTAAACCTATACTGTTCATCAGCTGTGTCACAGATCACAGATGCTGACCTTGCTGTGCACTGAAAACGTGCCGATTTGTCACCCCCTTTTTCGAGTCAAGAATGCAGCGCCAATGGTTTCTAAAAGGAATGGCAAATCTTGATTTGGATGGTGTTGACCTTCTCTGACTCTGTGGTGGCCTCTGCCATTTTCTATAGTGGTCTGCTGGGGGAGCAGCATTACAGCAGCTGACAGGAAGAGGCCGGACAAACACATAAAGAAGGCCAGCTCTGTCCTGGGATGCCCTCTGGAACTTGAGGAGGATGTGGGGGAGAGGAAGATCACAGACTCTCATCCCCTCCAACACACACTCACTGCACTGAGGAGCTCCTTAAGGGACAGGATGCTCCACCCGAAGTGTGTGACAGAGAGGTATCGCAGGTCATTCCTTCCTGAAGTTGTCAGACTCCACAACAGAAACCTCAGCATGCAATAAACCATGTCATTATTTATATTCTGTAGGCATGTAAATAGGACTTATGTATATATCTTTCTTTTAACTCAAAGTTTCTTTATCTTTTAACTTTTCTCTTTTTTTATCTATACTATGCTGCTGTAAATTTGGAATTTCCCCCTTTGAGATTATTAAAGGAACATCTTATCTTATCTTGTTTGTACTGATTTGTATTGTTTGTATGGTTTCCTCTTTGCATGGTTCTGCCTTAACCTGGATTTGTGGATGCAGAATCAAACTGTTTTCAGCAATTGGAGTGAGTCCCACTGCAGAGTCATGTCTGCTTTTAATGCAGTTCTGCTTGAAGGCTCACAGATTAAAGTCATCCAGGATCAGTTATCGACTTTGTCCTTTTCATGCAGAACTTTTCACACATTCTCTGAATACTTTCATGATATTATGAACCATGGTTATTGAACTCAAGGGACTCTTTGCAATTTCACATGAAGAAACAAGATTCTGAAATTGTTGAGCTTTTTCTCCACGCTGTCTCTCACACAATAGGGAACTTCTTCACAGCTTTACTTCTGTGACGCCTGTTTTATACCCTCCTTTATCACTAAACTATTTCAGCATATGTAATTAGTTAGGAGTTGTACCTCCAGGTGTTTTTCTTGGCATTAAACTTTTTTCAGTGTTTTCATTTTGCTATCCTAACTTTTGTGAAAAACACTGGCATCAGATTTAAAATAAGAATGTATTTTTCAAAAAAGTATTTTTGTTTTTGATTAAATATATACTTCAAGTGATCTGCAAACCATCAGATTCTGTTTTCTTCTCAACGTTTCACACGTTATCCTGGCCCTTATGGAAGTCAGAAGTTCATGTTTCTTTTGTTATATTTGTATACTCAATGCTTGTACACCCCCCCTTTCTCTTCCCCACTACACATATCTCAGGTGAGTAAAACAAGGTGAAAGAGCTTACAAACAAAGTGGATGTGAAAAAGAAATGTGTTCTGTAAGCTACATTAGACAACTTTTTCCACAAGCACAAAGGTGTAAAGTTCTGCAAGGCTGCCGGGGAATGAAAAGGTGGACTCAAAGTTGTATTCTCTATTCTGTTGGTGATCTGTGAGCAGAAAACAAATGAGCACAAGCCAGGTTGCCATGGTATCTTACTTTCCAATGCTGAAGCTTTTGTGATGCTTCTAATGAAAACTATCCATCAAGAGGTAAAAAGTAAACGCAGAAGTAAATTCTGGCATTAAACACTGAAGCACACTTAAAAGCTCACCACAGAGGATTGCTGCGTTGAGTCGAATTACTGTGACAAGCTGATTTTCTGTCACTGCAGCATAAAAAGAAACTCAGACTTTTACAATTACAATCCTAAAGTCATTTTTGTATAATATGATTGTAAAACTGCTGACAGACCTGGGGGATGTGCTGACAGTTTTAACACCTTCATGGTGGAAAGTCCTATTGATAGCTCTTCTTTAAAAGGCATACTATTGACTGAAATGGGGTAGAAATGTGTACTCAGCACAAATCCCCCTGCATGAGAAATTGCCAAGACCTCAGTGTGGCTCGATTGCACACAAACATGCACATAAGCACACACATTTGCAGTCATTCATGCACACAGACACAAATCAGTGCACAAACACAGCCCTCTCTTTTTAGCACAGGAAAGTCCTCAGGAATCTGAACCCTGAAGTCCCCCAACAGCAAAGGTTTCTGAGCACACTTCCTAAAGTCCACGTACATGTACACGTACATAGTTTACATAGCTGCATTTCTGGGGAAGCTGCAGATTATTACTAATATAATAACTTATTTCATACTGACTTCCTATAATTTAATTTTCATCTCATAATAAAAACTTACAAAGTTGTATTTTCAACATTTTACCAAAATTAGACTTTTTTTTCTTATGACTTTTTATCTGATGATTTAGAATTTTATATCCCTTCATTTTTAGATTTTTATTTGATGTCATATTTGATAAAGAAATGCAGCCAATATTTGTATTATAGAGCATGTGCAGGGCAAAATGGCCAAATGGTATTTTTTAGGGCTCTCTTTAATTGTTGAAAGAGTGAATTAAAACAGTGGCATAGTGGTAAACAAAGCAACTTTGTGTGTGGAAACCTGTAGCCAGTGCTTCCGTTGGACAGCCTATCCAAAGAGTCTGCTGGCACTGATGCTTTTTCCTGTTATAAGACTAACTGTATTAATTATATACAATATTTCTACCAGGGGCTGAGTTTTCCACAGAGATGCTCTCCAAAATAAAAGACCTGGTAATTAAATCACTTTTGGCAAGGACTAGAACAGTGTCTTTCCTAAACTCAGCTTGATTCATCTCCCATTTGCAACGTTTAATCAAATCCTCACTGCACAGTCAGTCATGACTTCAGTGTGTAGGGACCATTCACAAACCAAATTACTGGCAAAACTCACTGCATATTCAGTAACCTCTCCAGGTGCAAAGTCAAAACCACCTCATGTTTGAGTTCAGTAAAATGTGCTTTTGCATAATTTGGTGATCATATCTCACCACACAAACTAATTCACCATAAAAAGGCACCACCGCTGTAAAGTTCCAGTGAGGGACTCTCTGTTTGTGTTGATTCTGGCGCCCTCTGTGGACAAACAGGTCATTCTTTTCTTTTTGTAAATGTTGTGCTGTTTTCTTTCACTGGTCAAACATACCAATTAAAAGCTGTTTGTTTTTTCAGTCGTCTTGTGTGACACCTGCCACGTCACAGCTGTTTTGGTCATTAAAAAACTACAAAAAAAATAATAATTGACCTTTGCTGCAGAGAGTGTTGTTTGCTTTTTTGTGTCATAAAGAGGCAGTGCTTTTCATTTTTAACTGCTTTAAAACTAATTAAAAACTCCTCATAGGCGCTTTAAGTTTATTTGAAGCAAAGCCCTTTTCATTATCACCTTTTTACTTCAACTTTTACTTCTCGTAGCTGTACTTACACGAGAGTTGAATATTTGAGTAATCTTTCCACCCCTGTTCAATTTACAACTTCACGTTATATCCCATAATAATCGGCAAAAGGAAATAATCCAGCAGCGTAGAACGTCTGAGATGAGTGAATCTGTTGGTCGAGACTGTTGAAGCGTCTCAGGTGTTAATAAACTTCTCCTGTCTGAAGATAGTGAAGGCTTTATAGCTGGAAACCATACTTCTCTGTTCATTTTGTTTTGTTTGATACTGACTGATGAGAATCTGATTACCTAAGGCGTTATGAGCTCGCTGTCAAAGAGAGCTTTGGTTCTCACTCACAGACAGCTAGCTAGCTGGAGCATCCTTTAGAAAAACTCTGTCTGAGCCCGTCTGTCAGCTGCAGGGCTGCTGCTCTGTAGGTGACTTTGACTGCCGACCTCCCTGTGGAGGGGGAGCCGGCGAACAGACAGTCGCCTTTAGAGGAATCAATAAACTATCACATTATCCTTTACTGTGCTGGGGCCTTGAAGCAAACTGTCTGCTTGATTATATGAAAGATGCTGTCTGACTGCACCAGGGCCCACTTCATTTTATTTATACACAGCCAGGGAAGTGTATTTAGACTACAGTTCATTTCACATCAACAATAATAAAGCTGGGGATTTGTGCTTTAAGGAGTTGTCTTCCCTGAATCATACAAGATCTAGGATGTTATTTCTCTGACTTTTTTCAAACAGAAAACACTCAGTCTCCAGTTTCGGTCTCAAACTGCCTTCACTAATCTCAAAAGACCAAAAAATGCACCTGAATCTACAGACTACTCAATTCTGATGCACAAACGTGACAGCATACTTGTTTTCCTGAGGGTATATAGTAGAGTGAGTGAAGTAAAAACAAGATTCAGTGTCTGGTGGTAACAAGATGATGTGTCATCTGTGTAAAATACCTGTTTTCCATCTCTAACTGTCACTATCTTTGTTTGTTTTTTTACTGTTCCTTGATCCACAGCACACAGCTGGAAATTAGTTCCACCTGTGGAGCTGAGTGGATAATCATTAGTCCCCAGCTGTGCCTACTGGATTATTTACTTCATAACTACAGAAATTGCTCTCTTTGGATGCCACACAGTCAAACTGTGTAAAATTTAGGCTACAAACCAAGTAGAGACAACCAAATCATATAATTAACTTCGCAAAATATAGTGCAACTCAGTTCTGTTTGGTGTAATGGGCCAATATTTTGAGTCATCCATCTCTCAACAGTTTTAAAGCTATAAATTCAGGATTTATAATGACCCACTGTTAGTTTTATCCTGAAATGACCATACTCCAATGAGAAAAGGGAGCTGAAGGGAAGAAGGTGACCAGCAAACAAGTTAACACCTTACGCTCAACTAGCCTGAATGGCGAATGCATCATGGTTTATTTCCTCATTATGACTAAAGCTGGTTATAAGAATCATGTATTTCACATGAAAAAAGGAAGCAGTGAATTTAATGTATTCTGCGGTTTTTGGGAGCAACAGCTCAATAAGACAGAAGCCCCCCGATTCAAATGAGGATCTGATTGACCAAAGTACTGTGCAGCTTTTGTGCCTGCTAAACCTGTGCAAATGACCCAAAGACTTCATCTCATCAACAGTGACTGTTTAGCACAAACAGGTCAACGGTTCCTGGGTAGATAGTCTATCGACTTTCTATAAACCACACTGTTGAGCACGCAACCTCTCTGTGCACCTGTGTGTTCTGCACACATTTAAGAGCCATGATGCGTTAAAATACACCTCTTTCTCAGCAAACAAGCCTCTTGGCTAAAAATTATCTAATTCGCAAACACTGGCACTGATAGCCCTACAGCTAATAGCCTTACTGGCAGCAGCACTTACATAGAAATTTTTACTGTCTGATAAGAGGAGCTATCCTCTTAATTAAGCTCATTGAGTTTGTGATTAGAGTTTCATGGGGTCAGGATGAAAGTGCACAGTGCAGTTCTGTGCAGCTGATTGTGGAGATGCTCACAGCTCCTCTCAGTCACAACTTCACACAAAACTGGAGTCAAGTGCACGAAGCTGCAGAACTTTGAATGTTATTACAATTGAATATTATTGATGCAGTTTGCTTTGCAAATCAGACCTCTATAGCAGGAGCAAATGATGTGAAACTGGCGGCTATAATCCATTCTGAGAATTTTCCCCTCTGAGCCTTTTTATAGCTGATGAAGTACCCCCTGCTGGCCATCAAAAGGAATCTAGCATTTGGACAACAGTATTGTCTTCAGTTTCTTTTTAGGACTGGGACAACTTTTGAATAGAACCTATTCAAAAGTTGGTCTGCGTTCTACATGCTCACACAGAGGTTATCAGTCAATCTGAGAGGTGGGAAAAATGTTGAGGCTGAAGATAAGCAAAACTTTTTCTTGAAAGTGTGTGAGGTCACAAGACTAGACTCACTGTAGAAGTACAATTACAGTACAGTACAGTACAGTACAATGATATTGGTCTTTCTTTGTGCTTCTACACTTCTGATGGTGGTCCAGAGAAAGGCTCTTATAACCTTAAATTATCAAAATCTCCCCAGTGAGTGTTCCAGAAGCATGTTTTTTAAATGGTGCCACCACTTTGAGGCAGACAAATAAATTTCCATCTGCGCCCCTCAAAGCACAAAAAAAAACTATGTGAAAATCCAGATATGCACACAACTCAGACATGGTTCACATTTAGATGATTTACCCTGTAGAGTAATTCAGTGCAGACACTTTTGATTGTCACAGCAGGTTAGGCACAAATGGAATTAATAAAAGTTGTTAAGTATGCACTCAGTTGGATGTCCCATTTTTTCTTCTTTTTTTATTTTTATTTATTTTTATTTTTTATTTTTGTAATGCCACCTCAGAGTTACAGCTCATGGAGCCCATTAACGAAACCAAACCATCAAGGCTTTTAGTTACACCCACAATAAAAAGTTAAAATGTTTGCAGAATAAATGAACTATTCTTGTCTGCAAAGAAAATAATGCTTTTTATCCACCTCAGCAATTTTTAAGAGACAGCATAAGTCTAAAATAGAGTTATGTTTTTTCTAAGCAGAGAATAACTGCACTGATTGCATGGCTCTTAGGTTTACAAGAGATTATGTGTTTCTTCAAAGCTGTGTGGGTAACCTGACTTTATGGGACAATTATGGCCTCCCTCTTCTGATAAAATGACCCCTCATCTTTTTTTCCCATCTTTTTTACCTATCACAACTGTCATTGGGTAAGAGGTGAGGTACAGGCCAGACAGGCTATGAGTCCATCACAGGACTAACACATACTGTAGAGACAAACAACCATTATTGCGTAAACTCACACCGACAAGACATTAAAAGTGACCATCTTGCCTCAGTCACAGGGATCAAACTCAGTTTACAAATGAGTGAGATCGTCCACTGTAATATTGACATTCAAAATTCTAGACCCAGCTTGCAAGACAATCCCACTTTTCCTGATGTACTTCAAGGAAAAAGAAACCTCTTATACTCAACTCAACACAGTCAAGCCAAGCATGACGCAGAACATAACCAAAGTTAATCAGATCACACTGTACATCATAAATAAAGCAATGCTGTGATTTCCCTGTAGACTGCATCTGCAAAGCCATTTTTAACTTGACATTACCACTTATCACTGTGTATGGGACATGCCATCTGGAGTTCAAATGTTGCACAAGTACTGTAGATGTCTTGCAACATCTGATAGCATCACTGCAGGGGGGTGTTTGGATGGAGTGCAGGCATGACATTATCTTAAAAACGATGACATCACACTGATGTGGCTGTGGTGTTAAATTAACCACCACCCTTTTAGTATTTTTTTCCATAGAGAGAGGGAGGAATAAAAGGAAACTTACCAGCAGGGTGACTCACTGGCTGGAACATCTGTCAGAAGGAAAAAAAACAGCAACTATGAAACTGTTCCAAAACTACAAAGTGAGTCATATTTATAAAAGGACTGGGACTGAGTAACTTTGTCAGAGTTTTAGAGAGACATTTTCAGGGGAAGTGGGTGACATATTCACTCTTTCTTGGTGTTTTTGTTGTTTAAAAATTGAAAAGGTCACTGTCAAAAACTGAATAAAATTACTTACAACAAAGCTATTTAATAATTTAATTTTACAGTAGAGAAATTGAAAGAGGTTACTGTTTCACAAATGCCACAATCGATTTCCATCTATTGAATATGTCATTTGGCCTGGGAGGATTCTGAATCTCAGCTGCTCTCAGTCCCCCATTACATAACAGATCTCCTACACACTTTTATCAACACCTACAATGCCCCCTGCGCACCTCCACAGCCCACTTAACGGATTACCACACACAGACTTGGTAAAAAAGCTTTTTAATTAAGCACTAATCACTTCACTTTGTCCCACAGACCCTCTCCAAGACCTAAATCTCCCTCTTTATCTGGGCATGTAATTACTACTGTCTGCTTGGCAACGTTGGCCAGGTAGTAGATATATCATACTTAAATCTACATAACTTCATCCAATTAAATGGAAAGTTAACTCTGCTCTCTTCTGCCTGTCTGCCTGAGGCGATAATTAAATCCTGTTAAGTGGAGATTTAAACAACATACAACTGGCTGAAGTCACTCGCACAGCAAGGGGCTTTGGGAAACTGATCAGATTATATTAACTCAAGAGGAAACAGACAATTTGCAGCTAAGAGGCAGATCATCAGAGATGGATTACTGTACAGAGACTTCACTGGTGAATTGTAAGTGTTTAGGCCAGAAGCAGGTTAACAGCAAACCACATATTGAAAGAATGCAGGGTGTGGACTCTATTTACAAATCAGCAACTTTACATGACAATGAAAAGAGTTTAACTTCAATCCATCTATGGAAAAATGTGCAAAAACATCATCCATCAAAACAGAGGTGGACAGAAATGGATAAAGTGTTTCTTTTTTCAGGTTAATTTTCTAGTATTGAGGTTGCTTTATCCAGATTCTCCAATAGCTGTCTAATAAATTTTTCATTTTTCATTTTCAAACAGAGACTTAGGCTACTTATTATTTTGTATTTTGCATCTTCACAAATGCTTCAAAATATAATTAATTTCTCATAAGATTTGTTACGGCATATTCAGGAAATGTGACCTAATATTTCCATCTTTTGTTGCTGTCACATTTAAAAATTCTCGTTGTAGTTGAATCTATTTGCACCTGTAATCTTATATTTAATATATTATTAGTAAAAACTACACAAATCTTGTAACTCAGCTGAATACTGAATACTGTAACTTTTTATACTAGTTACTAGAAGCATCAAGAAGCCCTGTTAAGGTAACATTTGTCATTTAGTTTGGCAATTTTACCAGTCTTTTGACTAAATATTGAAATTAAACGGACATACATCTCTTGGAACTAGATCATTAGAGATGTTTCTGTGCTGTTTTGCGTAAAAAGTAACTATCTTACAAGCTGTTCCACCTCGAAGTTAAAGCTAAAAGTCGACCTACATTACCTTTGACACTTGCTAGTTTAGCTTGTTTGCTGGTCTGAATGGTGTTTTGTCGACTTTTGCTGCTTCAGAAAAACAGAAACCCTTATTGCCACCATAGTGGTGAAGTAATGATCAGTGATGTTGTTCTGTACGGTCTTGTTGTCCATTGTTACATTCACGTTGATAAGTGTCAATGATTAAAATGATCAAAAGTACTAGTCACCTCTTAGTATATGTCCAAATTTAAACTTGGCTTACCAAAGGAGTGTAGCTCGCATGCGCAGATGTGTGTAATACTGTTAAAGGAGAGCAATGGAGTAACGATAGCACTATTTGGTAATACACCTGCCTCACACGAGACTATGCACCCCCTATAAACCGTTAAACTTAGGCTGTGCCAAGCGTTTTCAATCCTGCTTGCCTTCGGGCGAAGTAAACCCTTGGATTAGATTTAAATGTGTGGTTCGGAGTTTTTAACGCTTGGTATAATTTTGACTGAACAGTAGGCTACTCACTGAGTTCGGCTAGCCGTTAACCGTCGGTAGCTTGCATAATGCTGTTTGTACGCCATCAGTTGCTGCCTGTCAAAGTTGGTGTGGTAGTTGTTTAAAGGCGTGTTGAATGCTGACAATTCTAGTGAGGAAAAGTAATTATGCTGAGAATATGATTATTTGAAAGTAGAATTATTCATATTTGACCAACAAAGGCCTGCTATTTAAGATATGTTTGATTTTTGACCGAGAGTAAATAAACTGGCATCCTCTAAAAACAAATGTTAATTAATCTCTGCCATTAAAACCTGCATAAAAACAAGCATCTCCAAATATTTAAATGCATAAAAACTGTAACATCAGTCCCAAATGTAAACATAGAGACAGGCTGCCTCTTGAGGTCTCACTTGGGCTTTTTTAACTTAACTGTTTTTCTCTGAGTAAAAATGACAAGCAGATCAACTTCATTGTACACTGACAAAAATGTTCCTGACAATGTGTTACCTCCAGTGGAGTTTGCAGTTAAATCCTTGGTGAGATTTCCCTCCTGTCCAGCAGAAGGCGGTGTTTTCAGAGATTGTTTTCTGTCTGTGCCTGTTTGTGGTAAACTATTTGTCTCCTTTTTCAAAGGGGCAGATCCAGCACAGTCAGAGCTGACCCCTTTACTGTCCTCAAGGTTTTTCTCCTCATCTGTAGAGTCACCAAATGAAAATGCTTCCCCTTGCTCCTCATCTTCCTCCTCTTCATCCTCCTTTGGCAGTTGCTGAGACACCACAGTAGACATAATCCCTGGAAGAAATGAGTGATTTGTTATTGATTATGAAGTGAGACTTTAAAGACAAAAAAAGAGGTTAACACCCCATAATGAAAACAGCTTTTGGTTATTGAAAAGATAAGGAAAGTAAAGGCTTTAATCATAGAAAAGTTCCTTATCTGATAAAACATGAGAGATGCAGAATAATGAAGTTAAGTCAATAAGTTTTTCAGCCTTGAGGGATTTACAACCCTTAAGACACTGCCATACTTCAAATCCGAATCAAAGAAAATAGGGTTGCACGTCAGGTTGTACCCAGTTGTTCCTTTCTGATAACAAGATGCACTTTATATGAACCCAGGATATATTGCTATCTTAAAATGCTATTTCCAGAGCTCTGACATTTAAAGCGCACCTTTCATATGATAAAAACCCTCCCAAAAAGGGCAAAAAAGGTAAATGGACTCTGAAATGGAATGTTCTTTGGTTTTTATAAACAAACCAAAGCTGCTTAACAAAATCAGCTGCATTAAAACTGCCTCTGAGATAAAAATCAGTGTTGCACTAAATAACACCAGCAATCATGTCTGTGTGTTTACAGCAATAATTTGGACAGAAAACCCAGAATTTATGTCCCCCAGCACGAGCGTTAATGTGCTCTTGATCTTTTTCTTACAAGGGAAAAACACTGAACTAAAAAGCATATGAAAAACAGTTTGAAAACAGATGACGCGTAACTCAGTTAAGTAAACTCACACCCATAGAATTCATTCCAGGTGCAGAGATATGTGAACAGAGAATAATCCTGGAAACAAACATGACATATGACCAAGAGCAAAACTTAAATCAGAGTCTGTTGTTGAGGCTTAGTGGTAGATTAATTAAGATATCCACACCCACTGATAAAAAAAAAAGAAAACGTGTACAACACAACAGACCTCAATTATCTAAGAGCCTGTTTTCATCTTGGTCTTATCAATAGAAATTAGTATGACAGGAGAGAAAACTTCATTATAAACTAAATTAAAAACTAGTGCTCGAAGCGGGACTGATTTGGCCTCCACACCTTTGCACACATCAGGGTGTGGTGTGTATTGGAGTTCGTGGAGCAATTACTGTTTGTTGCAGCTTCATTATTGTCAACCCTGAAGTGCTACGTACAGTATGTCACCACATGGAGATGCCATGACTCATGCAAAATACTTAGTTTGACACAAATATGTTCAGCCTGAGAGTCTTATCATTAATGGTGAGTTTAGGTCTGTTACATGTGCATTTATAGAATATGCCACACTAATATCTGTTTTCTTTGAGGCACTCCTGAGGACTCCTTTGTGGCACTTACTGGCCTCCATACGCTGGCTCCACCAGATAATCGAGCTGATCGCCTGCACCTGTGGGCAGTCTATAAAAGCCAAGGGAGACTCTTCCACACTCTCTCTCTCAGCCTGCAGCCAGACCAGACATGCTGTCCCAGCTCCCATACCTTCCATTGTTTTTTTGAGATCTTGTAAATAAATGCTTTGGAGAAAACTTTGAGTTGTTTCAGCTCCCTTATGTTGCTTTCCCTGAGCCAGGGTCGTAACAGGTCTGATTGAAGCATTTACATCAGAGATAAAAACTACTTCCTGTGTCAGAAGTTGTTTTCACAACTGTAACTTGCTTAATAATGTAACGCGCTCCACTCACAGTGGATTATGAGAGGATAAGATTGAATCTTGTCTTGATGTTGTATCCCAAATGTAAAGTGGGTTGAGTGAACTTAATCAAAAAGGAGGCGTTATCAAGAAAAACTGCCTGAATCCCCCAACTTTTACATTCTTTTTTTTAAGTGGCTGCTCTGTTAACACTTCACCCTTACTTCAAGAGACCCTCTTTAAACACTTGAGGAGCCAAGTTTGTTTACCATAATTTATCTTTTGGGATGAAACTGGCTGTGCTTTTGACAAAAATTAGTTGGCGCTATTAAGTCAAATTCTCTCCACACAAATACGACAACCACAAGTGATTCAACTTTGCATCTGTCCTAATGTGCACACAAATGTCTCAGACTATATGGCCAGCAATCATACAATCAATAATTATCATCCAAAGGAATACAGTGGGGTCTCGCACCGTACGCATGGGGCTCAGGCCCTGATGAATAAACCGTTTTAATAGTTTAGATTTTGCATACACTTAATTTGATTGGTAATGAATAAGGTCCTTTGATAGTTCCTTATGAAAAGCCGGGTGTGTAAATTGGCAGCTATAATCATGGAAATTAGATTTGCTTTGAGCATACTTTCAAAATAAATGTAATTTTCAGTGACACACAAATGCCCTGGAGATATTAAAGTGCTGCAGAACAGCATTCTTCCATTATTTCACAGGGAGGGAATTTTCTGTGACTCCCTCTCTTTACATGTTAGTGTGCCACTCCTGAGCCTGCGCAGCATCTGCTTTGCATTTTGATTAGCACAGAACTGCTTCCAATGCTGAAACATTCTTGGGGCCTGATTGGGCTTTTTGTTGCTCTCCTCTGGGAAAATGAGAGCATAGAGCGGAGGCAGCTGAACACGGGCCGGTTGTGCGGGGGAGCAGTCCTGAAAGAAAGACTCGGCTTGTGGATTGTAAAATTTATTGTCAGCACTCGTTGTGTAACCTGGATACAAGGGATGTCATGATGTCAGTTATGACTCTCGTTATCTTTTACTGCTGACGGCTGAGTTTGGACATGATGTTTTTTTGGCACTGTGGTTCAGGGATAGTGATGGCTCTGAATGCTGAGTTACCTCATATAGTACTTTAAGGATAGGAAGTTATAAACCATGGATGCATGTGTTAGACTGTTAAAACCCCAAGTACGTGTTTTTGTCTTGTTTTGAGAGAAAAATGCTTGAAATGAATAAAAACACACCAAACTTCAGAAACTTCAGTGTTTTGAATTTTGGAATAGGCAAATATCGGCCCTGTTAACTGACACATCCGCAAATACTGTGTCAGCAGCCGATCTTTATCTAGAGCTTGTCTGTAACTCCTCTTTATCCTCTGTCTTTATCTTCATCACTTCGGTCGAAATCTGGAAAGCTGGTGCACTTCACTGCTGATTCAAAGACGTTTTTTAATGAGCAGAAAAAGTCCCCTGCTAGAAAAACTAATTTATTTTGATAATTTAACACAAAATAAAATGTGTGCTGTATGAGAATATTTCACAACTTCTGAGGATATTTCACGACTTCTGAGAAAAATCAGTTTGACAGACATTTTAAGAGGGACTAGAAGAAATAGATCAAATCTTAAAGTTCCTTTAAGGATCAGACGCATACACACACAAAGCAGTACTGTAAAAAAAGTCCCTCATGAGCAGTTGGCATTGGCTACATTGTGTATTGTTGACAAATGTTTACACTTGTCTTTTTTGAAGGATGTTATACCTGCTCTGTTGACTGTATAGGTTGCACATAATGGGCATAGTTAGGAACAAAAACCTACCTATAAGAAAGCCCTTCCTAAAATATTAAAGCACTGAAATTGTGTGCTGTTCATTTTTATACTTTTGCCTTGCCATCAAACAGCCCTTTTGTTTGAAACTTCTTTTGTCACCTTTAAAATTTACCTGCCACTTCACATTGCTGCGTACTGTAAGTGTGCTTGTAAAACACCACTGTGACAGATGTTAGAGATGTAAAAAAAACAAGCCAAAGAAAGGATGATAATTACAGTTACAGTAAAAAGCTTTGTACTGTTGAGACCAAACTTTTGTATCACGGGAGGAGAAAAATTCTTGCTGATGGAGAGTAGATGACAGGGAACGTTATACTTTAAACTATCCCTTTGAGCAAACTTTAAATTAGGCTTCAGGCTTGCCTCTTAGTTTAGAAACCAGCCCTCAGCCTGTTTACAAGTATGATATACCACCACAGCCTTTGGACCCAGTGGCCTCCTCTGTACAAAACACAGTTTCTGCTGTCGGCCCACACATCAGTCCAATAAACAATGACTCTTTTGTGGAGGGGAAAACTTCTCTTCAGCCTAAGAAAGCATTGTTCCTACATTCGTCAGCACACAGCACTGATTAGCTCACAGGTCATTTGGTCCACCACTTTTATGGCTTTAGTATAGCTCCTATAACAGAAGGAGAGAAGGCTGCATACACTTTCAAGGTTGCCAACTAAATGAAAACATCATAGTAGAGATTTAATTGAAAGTTAGTACTAATTTACCTTCAGAGATTCAACGATCATTCTTGATACTTCAGTGGACTAAAAAAAAATCTAAGTAGTGGTTCAAGGGGATCATGAATTTCACATTATTAGAAGCACTGAGTTGGCTGAAGCCAGGGATAAAAGTTCAATTTCCTTACATCAATATTTTAACAGAAATCCAAAACTTTCCCACTTTTAAAAGGTCCTCCTCAGATTTAAAATGACAGGTATTCAGAGCAGCTGTCTTTGAAAGGAGGCAGTTGGACAAGCCATCAAACAGACTCCGGCTTAGAAAAATAAA
This sequence comes from Xyrichtys novacula, assembly GCA_962446985.1. Classification (NCBI taxonomy): domain Eukaryota; kingdom Metazoa; phylum Chordata; class Actinopteri; order Labriformes; family Labridae; genus Xyrichtys; species Xyrichtys novacula. Next base: position 17,544,561 of record OY660865.1, read on the forward strand.
GAGCCCCGGGAATGGAGCTGAGTGAGAGCTATTCTTGAGGGGAAAATAAGATACATCACAGAATAGAGATGAAACCAACTCCTACACACCCTGTCCCTGACCTACATAGAGCTCGGAAACGTGCACTAAATGCGGTAATGAGGGGAGCCAAGTGTTAAAGTGAAAAGTCAGGCCTGTTTGCATTTTCATAGGTGATGTTAAGTGCACAGGGATGAGTGTAGCATGGTAGACTGAAATTCTGGTACTTTTTCATTGTTTTATTGTAGACAACGTGGCATTAGAACTCACAAGGACTGGTACTTTATGCAAGTCAAATGGTTCAACTTGGCCCTGATATAGTGGACTGAAAAAGCAGCGTTTACTGGACTGAGAAGATGAATGGTTACCTGCATCTCCACAGGGCGGCAGTATCCATGAAAAGGCATGTTGGACTGTCAGTGCTCATGGAGATATGCATATGCCAAGTGTGAGCGAAAAGCATTGCCTCTACCTCAGCATGTCCACAACTGACAACAACAGCAACAGGTTGTCTTAAAGAACACCTCCACCCCCGATGATAGTGAACAGAACCAGCTGCTGTAGTCTCCCATGGAACTACATTAGCTACAGAACCAGCTGTAACAGCAAACCCCCTGACATATCAAAACCAATGCGCAAAACGTGGTTAAAAAATAGCATTATGAGAGAGATATAACACCTCAAACATCACGAAGCACCTCAGTGACAGACTCCCAGACTTCTCCAAGTTAGCTTGGAGAGTCTGACAAGTTAGCTTACTAGCTAACAGGCTATCCCAGTAGCCATGTTAATGAGCTTTATAATTTTATTTTATGTGACCTGTGACCCTTTTCAAACACAGGAGTGAATGGCATTAGGCCGCTTGCTAATGTCAGTTGTAACTTCCTCTGTGGTGGATCTGTAGCCTGAGGTAATGCAGCCAGTGAACAAGAACAACTTTGATGAGAATTTTGTGTACACAATAGTGCCCATAGTGAACATTACGCTCCCTAGATAAATACAAAAAAATACAACGTGGTTGCTGTAGAAACCTTTTGGAGGGACAGGCCTGTTGGTGAGTTTGAACACCAAACATTTGGTGTTGTGACAGCAATGGGAATTTGCTGTGTTATCTTTTTTTGGGATTTGTATAAGTGGTGTTCTTATATTTTTCCCAAACTTTCTTTCTGTTTTAAATCAGTGAATCCTTTATTCACCGACTCGTAGACAGTTGGCATGTGATCCATGTTTCCTCGATGAGAGAGCTGTTATTGGAAATAAGTAAGGATATGTAATCTGCTTAAAAAGTAAAAATAAATGACAGTATAAAAAAATAAAAAAAACAGTAGGAAACAGGAGTTTCCTAACATGTAGCAAAACCCTTCAGCCCAGATTTGGGCTGCATATTTTGTCCAAGCCACTGATTTGCAGGGCGCACTGTTTGACCAACTGCAGACAACCTTTACAGCCATTGGTTAGTTGCATTTGGTTAAATCAATAGACAAAGACAAAAAGCAGCAGCTGGTGACGACTGAATAAACAACATTTGAAAATCGAACAGTAAGTCTTTACAAGTTCTCTTAACAGAAACACTCAGTGGATAACAAGAGACCAGCGGAGCGTTGACAACAACAAACAGTGCCAGGCAGAGACGTTGATTCTGCCTCTGGCGCTCTTTCCTCCTCCAGCTTCCTGGAGGACTTCCTATCTCGAGATACTAATGTGACTCTGTCAGTGGGATGGGAGAACAGCTCCTAAACAGATTAAATCAGCTTTTCTTTGGCTGTCAAAAGGCATCAAAATCTGAGGGGGAAGATTTTCAACAACATTCCTGGATTTCATGCTTATGCCCAAACAAAAATGTTAAAACATCGAAGAAGCTAAGCCTACTGCATTTTTTATTATGATGGCTATGAATATTTAAAATTTCACTTCAACTGAATTTCTGAGAACTGTGTGCTGAAGGCCCTGCAGAATATGATATCGGTGTAAACACAAAATAATAAGGAGGATTTCTGTGCATATTTGAAAGTGTCTGTTCTCACCTTCCCTCAGGTTTGCATTGCTAAGATAGAGACACATTATTCATTTAAGAGCCAGTCTGGCCTTCATGTGCCCTCTGCTTAGTGAGCAGTCCTGTTAGTGTCAGTCCACAGCGGCAGTGATGTGCTGCTGGTGTCACTTTAGTCAAAGACACAATGGGACCTGCCATCTGCCATGTGCGCCATTACAGCACAATGGCACTCTGGGCTTGTCTGTAGTTACTGTATTCAACAAATACAGAAAAGAGATAAGAGTGCACTGAGCATAATGCTTTAGTGTGCAGAGAAAAGACTCCTGACACTGATACAGCAAGGAAATGTCAAACAGAGACATTTCTTCAAGCACAGCTTACATAAGTTAAAGATGACTAATAAATCCTGCAACACAAAGCGATTATACTCTGAGACTCTGAGAGTGTCTGGATTTTTGAACCCTCATTGACTTTGTATTTCCACACCCAACCTGCATGAAAACGTACTTCTACAGTATCAGAGTCACCTGTAAGTCAGCAAGCTGATGACATGATCTGATCAGTTTGACGTGGACAAAGAAACAGCCAATCAAACAGCTCGTATTAACATAACAGCCTGTCAGTCTGCACATCCAAGTAGATACCCATGTGTTTAACAGCTTTATTCAGTGTTCAACATTTTTAAACATCTCAAATTTAAGATTACGAAGAACACGCTTGAAATGTGTGACAAACAACTTTGGCACCAATCATTAACCAGTATTCTCGAGGTCGAAGCCCCCATGGCTAACATGCTCCTCAAACTGGCATAGCATAGCAAGTTAAATAGATGGAGTCTGATTGTCATTGATGCCAGTAAAGTTATTTAAAGCCAGTATGGGATCATAATCTGAAATTATTTATGATGGTGCCTGTGAGTATAGGTGGGAATCCTAGCATAACTTACATAGCAATAAATTAGCTTTAATGACGCTAATATCACAATATAAGGATTCTGTAAGCACTGAGTAAACTACAAGACAATTAAAGAGTGATACACATAGACTGTATATACTATGGATAACTTGTCTCTGTCTTCCGACATGATACAAACTTGAAGCCGAATTGCGCTCTGCATTTCCGTGATTTTCTCCACTTCTTGGAACTACCACTTGTGCAGTAGCGTTGTACGCATTTGGCGGGAGAGTTGCTGTGATGACACTCTGCTCAAACAGGAGGAGGAGCTACATGATCTTCATACATCCCATGGGCTGTATCAAGTGTCAATCATAGAAAACATGAACCCCCTAATAACTTTCAAAAATGGAGCTGTAAAGAAAAAAGAGGACTTGAGCACAAGCCAGTCTTACAATAACTACACTACATGGGATTACTTTTCTAAATAATTTCTAAAGTTTGTCCACAGCTCCACAGGGATTGCTGGAGGAGGCGAGATTTATGACCTATACTGCAGCCTGTCACCAGAGGGTGCTGTTCTCGTGATGGCTTTACCCAGCGAGGAGGCAGACAGTGTCCATTCTATATACAGTCTATGGTGATACATGATGATATCCAAATAACTGATGGATATAAAATGCCCCCACAAAGAAAGATCCACGGTTTGTGTCACTGGTGCTACTGTGTGGAGCTGAGAAGGTATAATATAATACACAAATAAAAGCCCCAGTTTCATACCCTTGAATTTTCCCAATGCTTGTTAAGTTTTAGACTTCACCAGCAGCCAGGTTCAATTATTAGAAAAGGCTCAGGCAATTTTCTAATACTAAACAAGCTCCAAGATAAAGTTTCCTCTGAATGTGCAGAAAATATCTGCTGCCTCATGCACGACTTTCTAACTTCACTGAAAACATCAGGGAATCAGGGACACAATCAAACTTTGATCTAAAGTGACAAAGATCTGAAACATCTGATGTACACAGTCTGACAATGTCAGCTTTAGAGCTGCAATCAAACAGGAGTTGCCTTTGGCATCAGTCACTTTGTTTTTGTCGTACCAGCTATTCAACAGGTCTCAAACCTGCTGCCACTCTCATTGTTGAGAGAGTCAGCCTTTGAAGTGCCAGTCAAATCAGATATTAAATATGAAAATATACTCATGAATTAGAGCACTGGTGCAGTGCTTTACATATCTGCCATATCTCATTTTCACACAATGCCCTGTAAGCTTAAGCTCAGGATGTTGGGAGTGATTGTGGGTCAGTGCAGTAACCAACTAATACCAATACTCTGATCAAGATACTGGGTTCTTAGTATAATGATAAATGCTGATTATTTTGGAAATGGGGGAGGGGGTCATTTTTTAACCCAGCTGTATACATGTTAGTGTAGCTGTAGGAATGGGTGTGTGGATTGGGGTGCTTTTGCAGCCAGTCCCAAGGGGACGCTTAAAGAACTGCAGTACTGCAGCACTTTTGCATTGGCTTCATTTCTCAAGATCAGAGGTTGCAGCTTGGGCATAACTACAGGCATTAATAATTTGACTTGCAGAAAGGCACAGTCTCACTGTGTGCCAGGCGGCTGAGTTATGGCCTCAACTTCGCCAGTAACAAGCTGGTTGGAGCCAGCATTTCCAATGGGGAGCACCATCTTTGGGATTCAGAGCACCACTCCAGAAACCAATGGGTTATGTGACTGAGACTACATCTTTGTTTCATGTCGTCTATCCAGCTACCATGTTTTGACAAATTGATGCAAGTGTGACAACAAATGACCTAAAAACATCCCTGAGTTTGTCCTTCTGTGGTTGTCCAATCCTCTCAGAGGAATGTAGTTAGTGTGTACAGTCCACCAGTTAACGTTTGGCAGGCATGTCACTGGTATCAAATGACTGATTGTGATACTTGAGCACCAAGGCCTTAAATGTGTGTACATGTGTGTGAGAGTTGTAATGGGTAAATGTGTGGCGAAAGAAGAGTCCCCATTGATAGTGGAGTCTTTGTGGTAGCTGCAGGCCAAGCATGCATGGACTGTGAATGTCTGGTTGAAGAGTTTGACTGTGACTAAGGAGAAAAAAAATCTGATACAGTGTGTCTATGGAGTTTCTCTGAAAAAGGGGGTGGGGGGTACTTGGACATTAGGCAAGTGGGCCAGAAAAAGTGCCCCAGCTTAAAATGCAAATCACTTGGTCAGAGGTCCCTTAGCCGACCCCCTTTCCTCCCCTTTTTTTTTTCTGTTCAGAGTACAGAGGCAGCGTGAAATCCATCCTGGGAGGGGCTATTGTACTCCGGGAAGCAACCGTCAAACTGGAACTGTGAAGGCCGGGAATCTCTGTTTATAGCTCCAGGCTGTAGGGGAGCAGCACACCCTGCCAGAGGTGTGTTTGTGGGATGATCCACCAATCTCTCCCTCATCTTTCGTGTGTCAGTCTCTCAGAAAGCGCTGCTGAAATAACAAGGCCTCACGCTTCTTTTGCCCCGGCTGGCTCAGGTTTAATCGTCCATGATGGTGTGTGCTCTGCCAAAAGGGCCACACGGGGATCTTCTGTTTCCCATCCTGTCCTCCTTCAGCCATCCCTTGTCCTCGCTGAGCTGTCGGACTGAGACACACAGGCACAAACCGGCACTCCCACCAACCCCCCATACTCCTCTCCATCAATGGACAAAGCTGCTGTCTCTGCAACATGCTAACAGAGCTCAGAGAGAGGAAGGAAGACAGAGGAGAGAGAATACAGGAAGGAAAGGGGGGGAAAGTGTTTCCAGGACAACAAACATAAACGCCTCTCACCTCCTTGTCCTCAGTAGTGTGTCCTCCGAGAAGCTTCAGGCACTCCCTGGTGACCCTTTAATCCTCCCATAAACTCAGTTTTTACCACGCAGCCGGCTCCAGCTCGCTCATCTTTATAGTCTCCTGCGAGGGCTGCAAGTAGCTGAAACAGATTGGAATTCTCCTGTGCTGTTTACTTTCCCACAACTTCTCCTCCTGCACCGTGTGCACTAGCAGCTCTAGATGAGGTAACCCTCTTTACTCCCTCCCTCTTTTCTCCCAGCCTCTCTCTGCTCCTCTGGTGGTGTTCCTCCCTCTATCTCCCCCTCTCTGTCCCTCTCGTTTTTACCCGGGTCCTTTCACCCCCTCAACCCCTCCACTCTCACTCTGTCTTTTTCTTTTTGGTTTCCTCCCCACTCTCTCAGACCCCTGCTGCTGCCCAGACAAGCAGCACAAAGCAGGGTGAGGGCTCTCACATGCAGCCAGCCAATAGCAGAACGACAAAATCAAGCAAGTGGCCAATGGGAAGCCTTGGGAGAGGTGTTTGTACCAATCAGAGGAGATTGTCAGGGAAAGTGGGCAGAACAGAAGGAATTAGGGGTAACGCTGTCTGGGAACACTTCCGTGTGGGGCTAAACTTGTCTGTTCATGCTGCACTTGAGTCAGCTGGATGAATTTCTCAATCATGGCGGGGATTTAAACAGGTAACGTGGGAACTGATGTTTGATCAGGAGCACAAAGGAGATTTAACCTGAGCACTGACATGAACCCACACATTTTGATGAAAGGCAAATTAATATTTTACATTTGAATGTGGAGGGAGTATTTATATAGATTATTGATTTCACCACAGGCATGAAACTACCAGCCCAGGGGCCACTTCTATTCCCTCGCCCCTAATGTCAAAAATATGATGTAAATTTCGTCACTCATTTTATTTCTTAAGATTTTTCACCTAAAAATAAAATAAAAAACAATTCCATAAAAAAAGAAAACAGCGATACTAGCAAAGGTCAAAGGTTAAATGAAACTGCATGTCCATACAGGGTTATTAAGTTTAAAAGGAGGTCAGGCGACTAAGTTGTTTAGTTGCTAGAGACAAAAATGTCTTTTTCCAAACTGAAAAAGAAAATGGATGAGTTTCTAGAAAGATATGTATTGCAATATTTTTTGTAGATGTGTTTTTCTGTGGAATTTGGTGGAAGTGGCACCAGCCTGATATACAAGGAAAAGTCTGAAGCATGACTACTGGACTAAACAGTGGACAGTATAAAAACGCCAAAAGATTTCAAGAAATATATTTAACGTGTTAACAAAGTAATGTTTGCTTAAATAAGCACACTTTTAGAAATATGTTGCTCAAACTTTTAAGGGTTAACAAACAGTATGTATACGCCAAAAAAAAAATCTTATATGATAAATCAGATCTATAAGAGGAGAGTGAACGGTACTATTCACTAAAGGTGCACTGTGCAGTATTTAGTTGCATTTAGGAGAACAGACTTGGTTGAAATACATCTATGAACATGTTTAGATTGATGTACAGTCACCTGAATGTAAAGCTTTTTCATCCTGTCAACCTAGGATGAGCTCAGAATGGACAAACTAGTGGCACAAACATATTTTATTTATTGTCAGTTGCTGCTAAAAATGCACTTGTCTTATAACAAAGAATGTGACAGAATTTATACTGACAGACATTTATTATGTGTCGTGTGATCAGACTTTATTTGCAACTGTTGCAAATTTTTCGATAATCGCTTGTTCCTGTTGCAGATCTTTCATGGCACTATGAAGGACTGTTTAGCTGCAACAAGTGAAGCCAGTATGGCAGAAATTGTTTAGTTTTTTGTCTATCTGATCAATGTCTTTGTCTTCATTGACTATTACTCTGTGAATGGCTTCTCTCTGCTATTCTTATCTCTTGCTGACTGCACCAGTGTCTCTATTTCTGCCTCTAATCACATTTGGAGTACCGCAGGCTGCTGCAGATTGTGACGTGCAGTGCTGAGAGATACTGCTCAGGGTAGCAAGTGAGGTCAAACCATGGAGGTCAGTTTCAGTAATCAAATCTGAAGCAGCTTTAAATCCGTATTTACTAATGCATGCTTTTTTTAGACTTACTAAAGGGGGAAAAGACACACAAGCCACGTTACTGTTGTCCAGAAGATTTATTAAAACACATTGAACAAATACACAGAATACAAATAAAAAGATGACGATTCACTTTTTCATTCAATTTGCTATACAGCACAAATATCAGAACCATAACACTGCTTGGAGCTCATTGTCTGTAAATGCTAGATACACTACGCCGCCTCCTCGAAGTGAAACGCCATACTCAACGCTTCACATGCTGTGCATTCGCTGCAACAAAGGTGCCTTTTATCAGGGTCTTTTGGTAGCTTTTGAAGCCATGTTAATAAGCATGTACATACATTGTTAACATATTTATAATATTAGACTGAAGTCTTTTTTCTTACAGACGTTACATTCATATGACTTCAGTTTGATTGCATTTCTTTTGGAGTATTTTGTTTTTGACGTCATCACTCCAAAGGGAAAAGGACATGATTTTGATTGATGAGCACGTACGGTGCACACTGCAGTTTAATGGCAACACCATCCAGCAGACATTCATCTTTTTTTCAGCGTGATACATTAATCTGTTCCAGATGGACTTACCTCTGGGAAATCCTTCAAGTATTTACATGTTTCTGAGGTTCTATCTGTCGAGCAACCTAATACATGTCATGGTCAAGTAATTCATGGTGAAACAGAAACAAAACAGTGTTGATTAACGCGTAGGATTTCACAAAAAACTGATATGGTGCACCCATAAGGTTCAATCCAATCCAATTAATTCCTGTAAATGAATGTGACTTTGAAATGGCAGAGGAGTAAGAAAATACACTCTGTACAAGACTACCTTTCAGTTTGAAACAGTCCCATCACAGTCCTGATCTCAACAAAGCCAAATAGTTGCTGCGCCAATGGCATCAAGGATAATCAAACAAACAAGTTAATGCCATTGACTTTAGAAAAATAAAAACATAGAAGAAGACAGATATCTGTCATAGCAATTTACACCTTTAGTCCAAACATTCAAGCAAAGCCTTCATAAAGAAAGGAAATGCAGAAAGCTTGAGTTGAAGAGATTGTGTTAAAATAGTGGACAGTCACTTAGGTGCATGAATAGTAGCAGATGGAATGGTTAAGACATGTAGCTATACCATGCTAATGCTTCTTCATGTATCAGTCTTTCCAATAACACTTACTCACAGAAATCGAGTTGAGGACAAAATTTAAAGAGTAACGTTTTTTTTTTTTTAAACAGTGGTCCTTAAAAGTTGATATACAGCAAATATTACCAAAATTAAGTTTAGACTGCAACACAACGATCTCATTGTATTTTTGGGCGGAAGTTTTCCTCTGACGTCAAGCTCTGGGTGGGAAGTACAAAAGCTTTTATGGCATTGTAACACTGTGTTGAAAGTTTCAGATTAAAATAAACTGAATTATGAGGCTGATAGTCGAGTGACCGTTCTCTGATTTTACCCCTTTAAAAAGCAGCTCATATTTAGCTGCATGCTAACCAATATTACTGTTTGATAGTGTCACAGTGTGACAGTGGGAATAATCCAGTGTGTTTACTTTCAAGTTAAAATACATGTGCAAAGGTTGTGCGCTGATATTTTAATCAGTCAGAGTGGAACGCTCAAATATTTGGACTTACTGTTGTGTTCAAGGTCTTCATTCATATGAACCTTGATAATCTGTAAAAGTCTTGAATGATTAGCAACCACAAAGACAAAAGAGAGTAAATATTAGGAAACAAATCAAGCTATATTTTGAATTAAAAATCACATCTGATTTCCGATGTTAGCTAATGAAATGAAATACAAATATGGTCTATTGTGGTCTTATTGAATTTAAAGTGCTCTTACTGAATTGCATAATGTTAGCTAACTATTTCATAGCTAGCAGTATTATTTGGTAAGGGCTTCCTAATGCTTAAAAAATTTTCAGTATTTTTTGTTTTCCACTGGGTTTAAAAGTGTGCTGAAGATGAGCAATGTTATTTCAAAACTTGTCCCAGTTGAATCATATACCGCCATGAGAAGGTTTTGTTAGCTAGGTGCTAGCAATGTGCCCTGTTTTCCCCTAACATGTTAAACATTATTAGGTAAGTTAAAGGTAAGCTAAATAACTTAAAAGTGAACTTTTGAGTCCCAAATGATTTTTGATATTTATGGTCCCCTGTCAGCGATCAATAACCGAGTGATGGTCCCCACATTTCAACAAATTCCAGTATACTATTATAAAAGTGTGTGTGAGTCCCATATGAGTGTGGCATCAGAGGAAAAAGGTGGCCATGGGGATATGATAAACTGCGGTTCACATTTGGAGGCAACACACTGCATCAAAGAACACAAGGATCATCTTAAATGGCACCAAGTGACCAAATAACATCTTATTTTACTTTGAACATAAAGGAAAAGCAAACAAAAGCTCATTCTGAGACAAAAACTAGACTTAAAGTGAGATTGCGCCTTAAGCACACATGTCCTTATTCAGTCCTAACAATGTCAGGGAGCTGGGAAAGTCCCAATGATGTAAGTAAGAGGAGAAAAAAGCCACCCCCCACACACAGGACTGCTCTCAGTTAGCCCTGTCTGTGGATGTAGACCAGATGAGTTCCTGTTTATAGTGCACTCCCACCGGTCCTGGCCTCAGGGTTAAGCTCTACAGCCACTACTAACATTCAAATATAGCAAGAATCACAAATACTGTACCGTACACAGTAATACTCAGTCTTCTCTTGAAATGCATTAAAAATCACTTCTGCAGGTTCTTTTTCTTTGCTTGATCTTCATTTTTCACTGATTTCTTCCTTGTTTGTGTACATATTTTCACTAAGATTAGACCTATGTGAGGTAAAATAAACAGCAGTCTCTGAGTATATACAGTACAAGAAGCCAACCCTCTCACATGTCTGCAGCCAAATGTGTCTGCAGGCTAAGCAGGGATCACTTTCTCCAAATGACCAGCGGGTGGCAGTCTTTAGAGGATTCAGACAGACTGTGTCCATTACTGCATACATGATCATAGTTTCTGATGCTATCAAATCAATAATTTATCCACTGGTTACTACATGAATGATAAAAACACACTGAAAGTAACAATATTGGCCCTCAAACTAACAAGCTGTGACTGATATTGTCCTCTTCACTGACGGGCACAGTCACAGTGTAGTGAAGAAAACAACAGGATGAAAAAGTCAGAGTTGGCACCAACAGAACACACATTCGTAGATCAGAATGAGCCCCGATCGTGAGCATCAGACCGTCAGTCGAGCCAACTTCCTTGAGTTTCACCTTCTAGTGCAGGGCTGCAAAAAAAAAATCCTCTCCGAAAATCGGCTTCATTTTCACTCCTTATCCTCGGCTCTCCAGCACAAAAGCAAACATCTACTGAAATACCTCTACAGAGTCCTTGAAAGATAAAAGTGCAATTGTTAAGATAAATAAATCTGCATTAATCAAAAAGTTAATCATCTTATCTGCAGACAGAGAGAGAGAGAGCTTGATTTTGAAGAGTAAAAGTCAGGAGAAAAAGAGGAGGACATGGAGGCGAGGGGGGAGATGGGCGGCTGTCATCCGTACAGACCATCCCCGAGGGTTTCTGAGCTCAGGTCAGTGTTTCAGAGCTGGTCTAGTCTTCAATACAGATGACATCACTGGGTTTCCCTGCCTTGAGATCAGGAGTAGCCACGTCTCTCAAGGAGTCGAGTGACTTCTTGTCCAGATGGCTTGTAGGAGGTGGAGGACCATTAGAGGACACTATGAAGGAACAAGATGACATAATGAAGGGATAAGTTACAGAAAAATATGTTTTACTTTTCTCAGCATTTTACAGAAATAATGATGAAAGTTAAGATGTTGATTCAGCAGTTTTCGAGTCGAGAAATGCAGAACTAAAAACCCTCAGCGTGAGTAAACACCCAAGCCTGCTTTATACCTCTGCATTGACCCCACATGAGCACTACATACTTGTTGTGCATTGGAGAATCTGTGTTGCTTGCTATTATTGTTGGCAGTGCGATTTCTGTGCTAGTCATGCCAGCTGTTTCACCTCACGTAACATCCTCAGCTTGTTTGTTCACAGGAGCACCACCAGCTAATTCAACATTTTAGCAGACTCTTAAAAAGTCTGTTAAAGTCTGAGTTTTAAATCCATGGCCCTTAACTGTCCTAAAAAGTCTCATTTCAACTCTTAAGAGGCTCTAAATATCATATTTGATCACATTTTCTTTCTCTGTAACTTGTTTATATGTTGAAATGTTTAACCAAAGGGAATGATTGTCAGGAGCTAACAACAACTTAAAGGTGAATTGCAAGTGTGTTAAAAAGCTTTGAAACACAATATAAGGTTTATTTATACTAATAGTTTAAATATGATTTATTTGTGTAAATGACAGTGTTCTGCAAAAATGTTATTAATATTTCATTGCTTGGGTCCCAAAAGTCTTAAAATTAATTTCAGTGTGTCCTGTAGGAACCCCTGTAGTAGCTGAGCATAGAGGAGATGGTACGAACGGCTGAACAACAATCTTTATCAAGATTATCAAGGTGATTGGTGCTGACAGAAAATGTATGTGATAGAAAGTTGTAAAACATTTGCCTCCTCAAAAAGCTTCACTGATGTTTCTCTGTGCATCAAACCCGCCTGTTTTCTATCCTGATTGTTATATTTTCCTCTTATGAACGCTGATCCTCACCGCTGACATAAGGGCCCAGAGGCATCTGGCTGTAGTTGACCATCGGTTGTCCACCTGGTCCTCTAAATCCTCCTCCAAAGCTGCTGCTGTACATCTGAGAGCAGCCGAACCCGCCCTGGCTGAAAGGCTGAGAAAAAAAAAACTGAGGAGAGATTAGTGACAGTGCAGCATTTACACCTTTGTACGGCTCTCTTACGGGATAAAAGCACATTAAATACAGCGGGCTCTAAATCTCTGATACATTTAAGAGGGTCTGAGCTCTCTGAGGAGAGTTTTCTTCCTGTGGTTGAAAAGTAAGCAAATAAAAGAAACAAAGGTTTGCAAGTCAGATTGCAGACTGTTTCCCTGGTTACGGTTAAGAGTTGGCATGGCAACCAAATACGGCACAGTCAGAGCACATGAGCAATCTCACTGCTTAGCTGAAATAATCTCTTGTATAACCGGGAATTAAAGGCACACAGTGAGCTCTGGTGAACAGGTTTCGGAAGATGATGAAAGTAATGAGACAATACAGCCTTTGTGAAATCCCTGGAGACCAAAGTGTGCAGAAAAAGTGGAGACAGTAAACGACGTACAGGCGATTCTTTTTATTTTATTTTATAAACTTGGGGAAACCCGTCCACGGGGGATTTGGGAGTCTGAGTCTCCACAGGTTTTGAGGGAGTAATGTGATGCTGAGTCGTGACTATAGAGCGATGCAAAGGTTTTTCGGCCAGTGCTTTTTATTTCTAAGACTTACTCAGGCCTGCAGCACCTTTTACTGGGCCTTGTTGCCTCCCCATTATGGGCAACCAGCCCCAACTGCGGTTTACAACAAGCCAAGCCCAAGCCGTCAAAGAAAGCCCAATAACTCCGAGCAAACCCGAGTTTATGTGACTTCAATTCACAGCAAAATAACACAGATGAGTGGCTTATAATTTCACTCCCATTTATTCCTTGTTTAGAGGGAACCAGCCCTTGCCCCTCCTCACCTGCTGTGGCGGGGGCTCGCTCCCACGACTGGTGAGGCGGCTCAGGATGCTCCGCTCAGACATCTGTAGGCGGGCCGATACTGGAGGGATCCTAGAGAGCATGTTGGGCAGACGGGTCACATCGGCTTTCATGTCGCTCAGGAGTTCCTCCAGCTGGTTCAGAACTGTAAGAGAAATCACAGCCTCACTCTGAGTGTAAGTGTTACCACTTATTTAATAAATGCACATGCAGTATCAGAATAAAAATGCATGTCATCTTTTAAAATAGATGGGGTTAACATCCTGCTACTAAAAATAGCAGATTAATTTTCCATTCCCAGCCTCGAAATTAAACATGACCAATAATTATGGTCATAAAAATTAACTGACTGAAGAAACTGTTCAGGGTCACAAACACCGTTTAACAGCCAAGTTTTGAACAGTTGTGGATTTTGGCCTCTTTCCAAACTCTCATCCTGCAGATTTACTTTACAGTGAGTACAGTCAGTATCACAAAGACGCCTATGTGCCAAAATTTCTTTGTTGGATCCCAGAGAAGTGGTGTGGAAACTGTTATGAGCACTTTATTATATTTATGTATAATAAATATAATTGAATTCAGAGGAGACTGTTAAAATTGTCATTTTCCTTCTTTTTTTTCCAAAATAATTAAAATTTGATCTTTTTAGGATTATTTACAGAGGTTTCAAAGCAAAACTGCATAACTACCAACCTTCATAAATGTCACATACACAGTATCCCAATCTTGTTCACTTTAGCAGTTTTTCCCTTTAACACTCATCAGGGTTATTATTCTGTGTTTACCGGCCTCTGACATTAACACTGCTGCTATATTTGAAACTGCAGACCTTTGTGCAGCACAGCGTTGGCAGGCTTGTTCCCAGCCAGAGACTCTTTGGACAGGTGCTGGTGGGACTCAGCCAGACATTCCACCTCAGTGAAGCGAGTGTTGAGAGCCATGGCCGGGTGACTCGGGTCCTGGGTCATGTTCAGGTACGCTGCTCTCCTCAGCTGCTCCTCGATCACCAGAGCCTGCTCCAACAACTACAGAGAGGGACAGGATGAAAAAGCACGAAAACAAAGATGTGACGGCAGATATACCTTAGAAACAGATTCAGAGGTACTCAAGTCTTTACAAGTTAGGCCGTAATGAGTTTATCTAGTCTTTGAAAGAGTTCCAGACTCAGTTTAAAAGCCCAGAAAATCTGATATGTTTATGTTCAGAGATTACACAGAAAAACTGCAGCTTTCAAAACTTAACAAACATCAAACTTCAATCTGTTGGCTGGATATTTGGCTAAATGTTACGATTTTAACACACAAATACAACAGAAAAATCTGCCTCTTCAAACACAGATGGTTTTGTGATGATCCTTTAAAATAAAAGGACAAGGATGAAGATAGCCTCTTTAGTTCGAACCATGTGCCATCTGTTTACATGGAGAACCTCTACTGCAGCCAGTCACTAGGAGAAAATCAAGTGGTTTAGGCCTTATTTTTTGGGGGATCTCATGTTGTCCACCTTGAATACCTGTTCATTTCTACACAGATTTAGGGTTACCTTAAAGCGACGAGCCAGAAACTTGTTCTTCATCTCCAGGTAGTTTCCTTTGTGCATCTCCGTCTTGAAGGGCTCATTGAGAATAGCATAACGAGGGTCATTCTGTATGTCCTGCCAGCGAGCGTAGCCGTGTCTGTGATCGATTCACGGTCAGGGGAAAAACAAACAGCAGCACAGAGCCTCATAATATCCTTCAAACAGAGCAGGAAGGCAGCAACACTTTTCTATCTCTGCTTACAGTTAGTAAATATCAGCCCTTCAACTGCAGCCCCCTCAGGTCAGAAGTAATTACATTACTTTTCCAGATGCTGAGCTCACACATCGGGGGAAGGATACGTTACGATGCCAGCCAACAGCCAGTAGTCATGGCGGCGGTGCCAGATGTCATGCATCTTTCCAGATGACAGTGCCGCTCGCTCCTCAGTTTGCCAGAGGGTGTGTAGCTCTGAGAGGGAAGACAGTTTTTAAAGAAGATAAAGTCATACTCGAGATGTTTCCAACTTTCCAACTGAGAGGTGAGAGCCCATTAACAGCAGAGTTATTTCAGGACAAAACAAAAGCAGTTTCATAGCGGCATCTTCAGTTCATAACCTGCACGGAGACACTGATGCACACAGTTTCTGAAGGGGGGTGGGGGTGGGGGTGCATATGCGAGTCTGTTCCACAGGGCTCTCCTGAATCGATAAATGTGGAAAATAGGACTCTGGAGTTTAGAGCTGAATTGTCCTCAGATCACTCCTATGACAGTCCAAGGGGAAATCTGGTCTCTGTCTTTATCCAGTACCAGTGTTTGGTACTGGACAAGACACACTATTTCCTCAACCTTCCTCACACACTTATGGATCTGCTGTGTTTAACACTAACTTCCTTAATCTTTGAGATACAGATGATATTGTCACAGTGATTAAAATCAACAGGATTCATACAAAGTGAAGAAAAGCTGTCCAAAGATATCATTTTAGACATTCAAAATATAAACAGGCAACACTGGAGTAGATAAGAAAAGAATAAAATGTAATAGAGCTAAATGTGATCAAATCAATGGTAAAGAACAGAAAATAGTTCAAATGGAGTAAAACAGGGGAGAAAAGAACTGAAGTAGGAAGCAATAAAAAATACAACAGAATAAACTGGATCAGCAAAAGAACAGAGTAGAACAGAAAAAATAGATCAGTATGAATTTTTAAAAGAACAGCTTAAGACTTTTAAACCTGAACAGAATTAAACTCTATCAAACACAGCTGGCTTTTACAGACATGAAATGAGTTTTGTCCTTGATATGAAAAAGTAAAATCAAGTCAATCAAACACATTTTTCTGGATGTGAGACTGCTCCACCATAACCCACCCTTTAAAAACACAAAGTTTGTTCATTATTTAGAACAGACACGATATATCTAATGAAAAGAGGTCAGCAGGTTTTTAGGTGATCGTGTAAAGTGCTGTGTGCCAACTTCAAGTGTTCTTCCTAATATAAGTATGTTATGGCATCTTGGACAAACTTTTTATAAACATTTGTTGAGCAAAGGGGAAACTGCACCTTTGTTTAGATAAAGAAAACTTTAAGTTGTAGATTAATGTAAAGCTTTGGTCATCTAAAATGTACTCACTCATGGATTTGATAAAGTCACGTCTTACCTGTAAAGCCTCCATCAGCGATATTAAACATGAACTTGGTTTTGTATCCATTTTTGTCCTCCTTCCTGTTCTCATCCATCTCATCCAGCGTGTCTTTGTCTCCGTTCAGCCGACCCTCCAACGTGTCTTCACTCTTCAAGTTGTCTGCAACAGCATTGACGAAAATGTTCTCTTTGCTTCGTGTTGTGACAAAGATGACAATTATCAAAGTTCTTCTTCATGTTTATGGATTCACAGCTTGTTTACCTGGCTTGTTTTCCTTCTCCTCGGTTTTTGTTGGGGGTGAATCGGTTTCTGTTTTGTCTGATGGCTTTTCTGTTTCCTTGCAGGTCTCTGCTGCTCATAAAAACAGAGGTCGTTAAACTTTGTCCAACAAACTCTGCAGAAAATTGAAGTCTGCATGCAGCACTCACCTTTTGGAGAGGTCTGGCTGGGCAGTGGCTCCGTCTGTTTTGAGGCGGACTCTTTCGGGTTAGCAGATGGCTCTGTCTTTGTGTTGGGCGACTCGGTTCTGTCCCTCTCGTCTCCTGTTTTCTCCTCAGAGCTGGCCTTGCTCTCCTCACTGTCAGCTGCCTTCTCGGATGCAGGTGCTGCCTCTGAGCTAGACGTCTGCAGAGGAGTAAAAAAAACGACAAGGCAGCGGGAGGAGGAGAGAGAAAGTTTGCAGAGGGCAGACAGGTAAGTGAAAAGGTGTCTGACTTTGACAGAAGGATCGTCTGGGGATGATAAGTGGTTCAAGTGTCATGAACCAGGAGAAGATGGACAAGAAAATAAAGGAGAATAAAACGAAAGTGATGGATAGTGGAAGAAAAAGGGGACTCACTTCTTGCTCTGACAGTTTCTTGCCATCTTGCTCTGTGGTCTCCTTGTCCTCAGCAGCGCCCAGCAGCGACTCTGTCTTCTCTACGATCCAGAACACACCAACAACAACACAAACTTTAGGAAAAACTTGGTCCAAGCACTATGTTGTTTTAGAGGTTGGAGAATCAGTGCAGAGTCTTTGTTCTGACCTGGAGGGACAGGGGTGCCAGGCTGTGTGGCGATGGGGCTGGCCGGCACAGGAGTGTTTGGATCAGAGGAAACACTCTCAGTCAGCTTCTTCAGCTCCATGCCGATGGGAATCAGATCAGGAGAGCTCAGTTTCCCATTTACATGCTCGAACTCCTGCACCTGCGAAAAAGAGCAGAATAAGAACTCTTAAAAATGCAAGTGATCAGGTTTAAATTAGATAAAAATGGACTCTTTCACAGCCTCTGTTTTTGGTGGGTTAGTTATGGAGACGATGTAAGAGAGAAGTATAGGAAAGCAAAGAAACCATGACATCCAATTACAATGAAAGATAGAGGACCCACCTGACAACAGGTCTAAATTTGTTAATAAACAATCTGTACAGATTGAATTAGCTGTTACCAAAAACTTTGAAAGAAATACTGATGAATTTGTTGTTTTTTAAGTTTGGCACGTGTCCCATCTGTTTACATGGAGAAGGCTGGCTTCGGGGCCTACACTGCAGCCAGTTGAAATGGTTTTATAACGCACAGGAACCATATACAGTATTTCAACATGTACTTTCTGCACTTTCGTGCACTTTTATGCATAACGACAGTGTTTTCAATCTAATTAAGAAGCCCAAACAGGGGTGAGAGGATGATTATCTATATATTTGAATGAAAATGATAAAAGCTGAGGTATAAAACTCATATAACTGATCTATACGGTGACTCCTTGCAAAGGTGGCACAATAAGAAGCAGACAGTTAAAGGTCAACTCAGGGGTTTACATGGAAAGCAAATCTGAAAAAACCTTAACAGGCAGTTAGTATAATATTTAAAACAGAAAGCGTAACTTTTCCCTCCGCCTGAGCTGATCGACCTACTTCTCTAATCTCACCGTGCTTCAGCAGAAAACTTTAAAACTCTCTTCAGTTCAGTACCTTCTTCCTGACGAGGGACATGACTCCGATCCTGGTGAGAACGTGCTGCCGAGACAGACCTTCACGGGGGACGCCGTCTGCAAAGGTTTCTGCTCCGTCTGCCCCCGGCTCGCACAGGTGTCTCATGAACAGAGACACGTAGGCCCTGAAGACGGAGAGCGTTGAAGAGAACATGCAACACAGTGGGAGTCCTTTGAGATTAAATGCAGTAAAAGCAGATTTCAAGAACTAGACTTTTAACAGCACCAAGAGAAGAGGCAACTGAGCTTTTTTTGTAGATTTAGAAAGAGTATGAAGCACATTTACACCTCACTCTATTGAAGAAAAACGGACACAAACATAGGGTTTTTTAGCAGACAAGCAACTCTGCACACAATTAGGAAGTTATGTTGAAAAATAGCAGCAAATACTTTGGGAAGATAGTGTCAATAAAATATAAAAAGGTGTAAAAGATGTACAAGCCAAATTAGCAGCGTTCTGATGGTCATGAACAGTGTTTGTATTTCCAGCTCACTGACAGTCATAATTTTAAGAGTAATTATAATTGAATGCGCGGACTACCAAATAGAGGGCGCAGCTTGTTGAATCCCAAACACTTGCTAATAGGATATTTTGTTCCAGTGTTTTTCTAAACCAAACTGACCCTGAAATTGACCAGCCTTTGAGTGTTTCTGCTTCTCGCCCCGGGCTAACAAATTAAATATGAGGAGTGAATAAAATGGCCCACAGCTAGCTCTTAACATGATCACAGGCAGCCCTGAACTAAAACACTGCACGGTGGGAGGAGAGTATTACGGCTGAATTAAAAATCAGAGAGTCAGGGCACAAAGGTGTTTGGACATTACCTGAATTCGCGCTCGCTCTTCCCTCTCAGGTCTCTGACCAGCCAGTGCGAGTTGAAGGCATCCTGAGGGGGCATCCCCCAGCGCATGATGGCGTTGAGGAAGGCTTTCCTCTGCCGGGCGTTGAACCCCAGCACCTTGTGAAAAAAAGAAGAGAGAGAGAATATAAGAGAAGAAACAGCACAGTGAGGTCTGTTAGCTTCATCAAGAGGGTGATGTTTTATGCAGTTAGATGCAAGTATCAATTAATCAATCAATCAGTCTTTATTTATATAGCACTTTTCATACAAAAAAGATGTAACACAAAGTGCTTTGCATAGCAGAGAAATATAAGAAACAAAGAAAACCTTAATCTACCCCAACCCAACTCCTCATTCCCACCCCGCAATCTAAGTTCAATAGAAACGTGTATTTAAATGCATGAACTTAAAAAGGGCTCGATTCATATAAACAGGAATGTGCGCACTGAGAAAACGCTGTGATTAATGGAACATTTTAAAACTCAAGGTAAGGAAACACTGGAGGTTTGAAGTAAAAAAAAAAGATAACATGAAATGAAATATAAGAAATAATAGATAAAATGAAATAAAACCAACAGTAAAAGATACTAAAATCAGAGCACCAAAATAGCTAAATAAAAGACGATCCTGTGATTAAAACTAGAATATATAAATGCTAAAACACTTAAAGTTAATTATATAAAAGTAAGACATAAAATTTAGTGAAAAGCAAGACTAAAACTGTATGTTTTCAGTTTGCTTTTAAAGTCATTAAGATTAGGTGCAGTCCTCAGGTCTTCAGGTAAGCTGTTCCATTGATGGGGGCCATAGTAATAAAAAGATGCCTCACCGTATGTCTTGGTTTTAACTTTCGGTATTGTTAACAGAAAACTTCCTGAAGACCTGAGGGCTCTACCTGGCTCATAAGGTAAAAGCAGATCAGATAAATAAGATGGTCCAAAGCCAATAACAGCTTTAAAAACCAATAAAGCAACCTTAAAATCTATTCTAAAAGAGATGGGTAGCCAGTGCAGAGACCTTGAAATCGGTGTAATGTGATCTCTCTTTCTGGTCCTTGTTAACATCTGTGCAGCTGAATTTTGTAGTAATTGCAGCTGTGAAGACAATAGTCTATTCTACAAGTGATAAGAGCATGAATTAATATCTCTGCATTGGCTTGAGAGAGAAATGGTTGCACTCGGGCTATGTTTTTTAAATGATAAAATGCCTTCTTGGTGATATCTATATGTGTGGTTCAAAACTCAGTTCTGAATCAAATAAAACACCTACACTACAGGCCAAAAGTTTGGAATCAAGATCAGATTTGTACAAAAAAAAGATCATAGTTTCATTAATATAATTTGCAACACAATAAACATAACTATTGTGTACAGAGTAACTTATCAGAAGACATTTTGACTATAATTATTAGGTATTTGACTTATTGTTGTTTGGACTTTGCTTTCTTTAAAGTAACCTCCTCTGGCTTTAACAACAGCTTGGCATATACCAGGCATTCGTTCCACAAGTTTTCTAAGGTATGTTCCAGGGATTGCATTCCAAGCTTTCTTAAGTTCATTAAAAAGAGACTGCTGATTTGTGGGACGCGCCTTTCTGATCGATCCATCCAATTCATCCCGCACAAGCTCAACTGGAGAAAGGTCTGGAGACTGAGGGGGACAAACCATCTTTTGAAGAACATCTTCCTCTTCCTTTTTGTCTAGGTAACCCTGACAGAGCTTGGCAGAGTGCTTAGGGTCATTGTCTTGCTGCAAAACAAACTTATGAGCCACAGGTCTGAGTCCAGATGGAACAGCATGGTGCTGGAGGATGGAGTGGTACTGTTCCTTCTTCATGATACCCTTTACTTCAAACAAATCTCCTACTCCATCACTTGCAAAACATCCCCATACCATGGAACTACCACCTCCTTGCTGAATTGTGGGTGTAACACGTGGTGCTTTCAGACGTTCACCAGTTTGTCTGCAGAAATAGACTCTGCATTTTGAACCAAACAGTTCAAACTTGCTTTCCTTGGTCCAGAGAACTTGTTTTCTAGTCATCATATGTCCAATTTTTGAGAGCTTTTGCCCACTCATATCTCTTTTTCTTGTTCTGTGGATGAAGTAGTGTTTTTTTTGCAGATATACAACCCTTCAGACCAGCCTTTCTCAAACATCTTTTCACAGTTGTCAGAGATATGGGTTTCGACCTTGTCATGTTGATTTCCTCCCTTATTTTTGGTGCTGTCTTTCTCTTACTGGTGACAATAATATGTTTATCCTCTGCTTTTGTAGTAACTCTCTTTCGTCTAGGCCTTTTTCTATCATCATAACTTCCAGGTTCCTCTAGTCTCTTCAGAGTGTAGTGGACTCCTTTGTTAAACACCTTTAGGCGTTTTGCAATTTTCTCTTTCTGTGTATCCTTCTTTCCTCAATGTACAAATCTGTACTGTTGTTCCTGCACTCAGTTGCTTCTTTCTAGCCATTTCTGCGGTATTTTGAATGCATTTGAGATTTATTAGGATTTTTGTATGCAGACTCTCAAAAGCCAAAAAGTTGAAGTGAATAATCCAACTGTGATTTGTTTTTTTTGCTTTTGCACTTAAGTTGTGACTCTTGCAAATGCTTTCGACCCTGCAACTAAGCCCTTATTATCCTTTGCTGACATATATCTAGCAATGGTCTGTTAACATCAATGTATATCTAAAGGTAAATGGAGTAAAATGGTGCATTTCTATGAAAGCAACATCTGATCATGGAGTAAATACATCCCAAAATACATAAAACTCATGCTGGATTTAAAAAAAAGCATTGTGAACAAAAACTTGAAGTTACTCCCAACTGTTCGGCCTGTAATGGTCTTGCTTCCAAACTTTTGGCCTGTAGTGTACAGTTTTGGCTTGTTGACTTGGATTATAGGATAATGCTTTGAGTTTGCCGACCAGTTTTTCTCTCTTGTCCCCTGTCCCAATGACTAAAACCTGAGTTTTGTCCTGGTTGAGCTGTAAAAAGTTCTCTGCCATCCATGATTCAATGTCTAAAATGCAGTTGAAAAGGGCATTGAGTGGCCCTGTGTCATCAGGAGACACGGCAATATACAGTTGTGTGTCGTCAGCATATCAGTAGGAAATTGATGCCATGTCTCCTGATGACATTCCCTAAAGGTAACATACAAAGATTGAAAAGAGCAGGGCCTAAAATGGAACCTTGGGGAACACCATACTTCATGTCAAAACATTAAGATGAGTGATCCCCAAGGTTCACGTAAAATTGTCTATCACGAAGATAGGATTTAAACCAGTTAAAAACAGTGCCAGAGATGCCAATAAAATTATAGAGTCTATCTAAAAGTATTTTGTTGTCGACTGTATCAAAAGCTGCACTCAGGTCCAATAAAATCAAAACAGATGGTAGCTTCTTATCCATGTTGGACCTGAGGTCATTTACAATTTTAATTAGAGCAGTCTCTGTACCAGTGGCGATTGCTCTAAGACTGCAAGGGAAGCTCGGCTTCCCTTAAAATGTCACCCCCCCAAAAAAAGAAAAAGTGGTGAAATACGTACTACTGTGTGTACATTTCATTAACTAAATACGCGCTGGAAAGCCTTCATCTTTTGTTCAGACACTGTGATAAGAAGCTGATAATCACAGGTAACCAGCATAACTTCGTTCTCATTCATCCTCGCAGCGCCTCAGTGCTTCACACAGCCGGACGCTGGGCTTCTGCTGACTTCAATGTGGAAGCTCAAAGTGGGTTGTTCCAGCAGCGAAACTAGACGCTCATTGGATAAATGCTGGGCTTTGTCCCGCCCATCGGAAGCTCAGCTTCACTGGAGTTCTATGGCGAGAGGGCGGTCCCGACTGAGGCGAAATCCTTTTTTGATTGACAGCTAAACAAGCGAATCAGCGATCTTGAAGAATAAAACATCTACCAGAGCATTTTCCAAGTTATTCATTCCGTTGTTCTTAACTGCTCCGGAGTCTTTACCGATCCTCAGCGACTTTTGTCTTTGTTAAAAACGACTGCCGTTGTGTTTGGCGACTCTGTTCTGTTACATACTAATAAACAAACACAATTATGATGTAGGCCAGAAAAATGAGCTTCCCCTCCTTGAAAGACCAGCAGCCGCCACTGCTCTGTACTGTGATTTTTCCTAAAACCAGGTTGATAAATTTCATAAATATTTTTGTGATTGATAAAATCCTTTAACTGGTTTAAAACTATCTTTTCTAAAATTGTACTTAAAAATAGCAAACTGGATACAGGTCTGTAGTTGTCAGGTAGTGATGAATCCAAATTGCTTCTCTTCAGAATAGGTTTAATAGTAGATGTTTTAAAGCAGAGGGGAATACACCTGTCTGGAGAGAGTAATTTAAAATGGTAAGAAAAATCATGCTTGAAAAAGTCATATAAGTTTTTAAAAAGGGATGATGGGATAGGGTCTAAAAGACAGGTGGTTGGTTTGAGTCGTTTAAAAGCTTTTTCAAGCATCTCAGCATTGACCAGGACAGTAAGTCTTAATCTGTAGTTTTACTCTAGTTTTGATCATAACTAAAGAGACCACTGTGTTTGATTCTCATGTTGAGTTTGCCTCCTCTGCATCTGAAACCCATTCCTGTTAAGCGACCTTAAACTTAACTTTAGTCTGTCACAGTTTCAGTTAAATTAATTTAAGTTTATTAGCAAAGGCAGAACCCATTATTAAGTTGTTGGATAGGAGGATTTTTCTGATTTTCTCATCCACAGTCATAATAATATTCAAAGATTCAGAGTGTCTGGAGAAATCTCTGTGTAAAAGGGACAAGACCAAAGACCGATACTAGACGGCTGTGCTCTATAAGCTCTCAGGCAGCTCTTCTTTACAAAACAAACGTGTCTCTGTAGTGGAAATTCCTCAAGTCACACCCAAAGCCATTATCGTCATACTCATATTTGCATAAAAACATCAACATTTGTCAGTTTCAGCGTTTCATGTTTTTTTTTTTTAACTTAAAAATAGGGTTTGAATTGTTTGCAAATAATCAAATGCTATTTTTATCGACCTTTTCTGGAGCCCCCCCCCCACTGTTGAAAACATGTAATCTTTACCTCAATACTGCCTCCAACTCGTGCCAGCAGAGGCGGCAGAGGTTTGTCTTTCTCCCCCTTTAGCTGCCGACGTGACTGTCTGCGTCCACCTTCAAGAAAGAGGAAGACAGGCACAATTACATCCCTGATATTAATCAAGAGTAATTACTGTGAAAGATTACCTCTGCTCAGAGGATGTATTTGGATAAAAGTTTAATGATCGTGGTTGAAGTTTTTCCCTCCTTACCTTCAGGTCTCTCCTCGAAGTCTTCGTCCTCGTCCTCGGACCCCACTGAATACTCCGACTGATTGTCTGAAAGATCATCCTGCCATTCTGAGCCACACATCAGAGAGAAACAGTACATTGCATTCTGTTGGTGGCCACCAGAGGGCG
Organism: Xyrichtys novacula; assembly: GCA_962446985.1. Classification (NCBI taxonomy): domain Eukaryota; kingdom Metazoa; phylum Chordata; class Actinopteri; order Labriformes; family Labridae; genus Xyrichtys; species Xyrichtys novacula. The sequence continues at coordinate 17,569,462 of OY660865.1, forward strand.
CCATGGCACTGCAGATTACTACAGACCACTACTGCTGGGCATGCACTACTTCAGACTGTTCCCTCTGCTGTAAGCGAGGTGAGAGTGAAATCACTTTAAACTTGGAGAGTACTCTGTGCGGTGATGAGCTCTGAAGTCTTTACCCTCAGAGTCAAAAACTGTTGAACTGGAGCGGTCAGGACCTGGAGCCACACTTTAAAGTGAAACTACAGGATATATGTGACTCTAGTAGACATGGAAACTCTGACTGTTTGACAGAAGTGCTTTAAAACCCACTGTGAAGACTGAGTGAATGCAAGAGGTACACGAGAGGTTTACACAGTATAACACACTCTATGGCAGATTTAACAGAGGTCGACAGCATTTGTTACAACCTGCTGTCTGAGAGGCTAGAAAAACAAGGTGATCAATGTCTGTGACGAGTCTTTGCAAGAACTGATGCTCTGATAAAGAGGCTGCAGAAAGATCCAGCTGTAGCTGTAGCGGCTCTGCCCTGTGATTAAAGGAGCTGATTGTGTTTTAACTTACAGTTTATCTCACTGTTTATGATAATACAAGAGCTGCTGACCAAAGGGGTGCACTACAAAGTAAGGTTTTTTTTAAAAAGGGGTTGATTTCATGTCCTCCTCTTTGAACAAACGGGAGGAAAATAAAATAAATCAATAGTCATATTTTAAGACTGCTTCTGAAGTTCTGCTGTTGTTTCTAATGAGGCGACTTGACATTTTACAACCTTCACACTTTGATTTCATAACAAAGACGGTGCCCTACAATAAAGTATCGGTCAAAACTACAGGTTTACAAACTCAGCATAATATTATTTTATAATCTACTTTAACAGCATGCTCAAAAGAAACAATTACACTGATCCAATCACAGCCCTTTATTTAAAAATGGGCAGGATCTATGAGATGATGACACATGAGCCACAGTCGCCTAGCGGTCTAAGCCCCACATATACAGAGGCTCCGGTTCTTGATGTTGCAGTTACTGGTTTGATTTCCCACCATGACCCTATGTAGCATGTCTTCCCCTACGCTACATTTCCTGTCTCTCTTTGACAGTCCACTAAAACAGCAAAATGTCCCAAAAACTTCACAATGCAGCACTTGATTTCATTTATGAAAATTGTGACTAAGAAAAGACAATGAAAAACCATAGACTATATATAGAATGGACAGCGTCTGCCTCCTCGCTTGGTGAAGCCACTCCGAGAACAGCACCCTCTGTTGATGGGCTGCAGTATAGGTCATAAATCCCCTCTCCGCCAGCAAAGCTTATGGAGTTGTGGAAAAAATTTATTACACAGAACATCAATTTTTCTCCCCCTGCTTGGGGTGTTGACATGTAGTTACTGTAAGTGTTTGTGCTCAAGTCCTCTTTTTCCTGTGAAGCTCTGTTTTAAAAGTTATTAGAGGATTCATGTTTTCTATGATTGACACCTGATACAGCCTATTGGCGTTCAGGGATTACGTAGCTCACCCGACTCTCCCGCCGTATGCGTACAATGCTACTGCGCAATGCTGGTTTCAGGAAATGAAGAAAAATCGCAGAATTACAGAGAGCTTTTTGGCTTCAAATCCGTACACTGGTGGGAGGTGGAACCAAGTTGTCCATAGTATATACAGTCTATGTGAAAAACTAAAATGCATCATTGCTGGAGAAAACTCTGACAAATATGGGTTTTGTTTTCATCAACAAGACAAAACTGTTTAACGTGACTGTAAGACGATAAAAATGTATCAAATTTTCCCACTGTGCATCTAATATATCACTTAAAATACAAGCAAAGCATCCATGTAACAGACTAAATTAGTCAAGGGACCCAGAGTTCATTGTTTCAGATTTTAAGATATTAGGGGCTGAGGGTAACATGCTAGGTTACTCTAATTTGGTTGTAGGTCTACACGATTGCTTACAGAGGCATTGGTTTTGGTAGATCAGAAGATAGTCACCGTCATGTTTCGTGGTTACTATCTCTTTGTAGTACACCCCCTGCGTTTAAAGCAGCAGATATTGTGTTATAATGGTCTGTACAGTTTGATTATTAACATAATGAAATGCAGTACTATTCAGAAAAAGAAAATGTGATGCCAGTGTGGTAACACACTAAAGCCTTGTTACAAAAGTGCCATCATGAAGAAACTACTCTGAAAAGACTGTGTTACCTTCATGCTACAGTTCTGAAAATTAAGTGTTAATCTTTATCAACCTTTTTACGGTAATAATACCATATAATAACCTTTAACTTAATCAGTTTGTGGGGATTGTCACGCTGACGTGTGTTTTCACAGCAGGTAACAGCTCCAGTCATGCTGCTCTAATCGCAGCGTTAGTATTGACTGCTGCGGTCATGCAAACTGCAGGAAAATCATTAGAAGAGGAAAAGAAACTGATCGGCTCAATAAAACCCCAAAAAGCGACAAATCAGAGGGCGACTTTGAGAGGCAAGTCTTTTTTTCTTCGTGATACGATAATGGCCTGTGAGATACTTCTACCAAAACCAACTGTTAGACCAGAGAACAGAAGGCTCATATGATAAAGATTAAAGGGTAACACTTCAGAGATGAGTGAAAGGAAATAAAAAAGTGTGTGTGTGTGTGTGTGTGTGTGTGTGTGTGTGTGTGTGTGTGTGTGTGTGTGTGTGTGTGTGTGTGTGTGTGTGTGTGCGTGTTGACAAACCCTACCTTGGTCCTCTTGGGTGGTGTCGTTGTAGTTGACCTGCTTCCTGATCCTTTTGCCCTTCCCCAGGTTACGAGCCAGGTCCTCCTGCTGCTGCTCGTAGTGATGACGGAGGAGTTTCTCCCAGTAATCCGGATCCACGTTTTCCTCCTGCTTGATGATTTCGCGCTCTACCTCCTCCTGTACCAGGGCACACACAGAGGTTAATTATTATGTTTTGTTTTGTTTTTTCTTTAGAGCAACGGCTTTACTCTGAGCTCCTCCTGGATGTCCGAGTCTTTCACACTATCTCTAAGGGAGGAAACTCATTCATACCCTCGACTCACAGCTCGTGACCATAGGTGAGGGTAGCAATGTGGATCTACTGGTATATGGAGAGCTTTACCTTTCGGTTTGGCTCACTCTTTACCACAACAGACCTTTGCGGCGTCCACATCATTGCTGACGCCGCACTGATCCACCTGCTCATCCAAACACCTTCATTATGATTTATAACATTAAGTTGTTGGGGTAAGCTGTTTCACAGGTTAGGGGCAACTGCTGCAAAGTTTCAATCTCCCTGATTTTTAGGCAAGACTAGGAGCCACTCAGTGGTTGACCTGATCGTCTAGCTTGAGTATAAAAAATGGGCAAGTTCTGCTAAGTAAGGCAGACCATAGACTGTATATACTGTGGACAACTTGGCAGAGATGGGAATTGTGGAGTCACCAAGTCATCTCTATGCCATGTATTTGTTCTGCTCAGTTACTGAACCAGGTGCCTTTACTAATGAGCTCACCTTCCTGGCTGCTCATTGGAAGCAGCTGATTCAGTGACAGAGCAGAGCAAATACATGGCATGGAGATGACTTGGTGACTCCACAATTCCTATCTCTGCAACTTGGTTCCACCTTCCGCCAGTATATAGATCTGAAGCCAAAGAGCTCTCAATAATCTCGCATTTTTTCTTGACTTCCTGAAACCAACATTGCGCAGTAGCATTGTGCGCATTCTGCGGGAGAGTCGCCGAGAGTCTCTGTGATGACGCTCGACTCAAACAGCATATCTCCCGGTTGAGCTACGCAATCTTTGTACTCCCATAGGCTGTATCAAGTGTCAATCATAGAAAACATGAACCCCCTAATAACTTTTAAAAACAGAGCTGTACAGAAAAAAGAGGACTTGAGCACAAACCAGTCTTACTGTAACTACATGTCAACAACAAGCAGGGGGGAGAAAAATTTATGTTATGTGTAATAAATTTCTAAAGTTTGTCCACAGCCCCATAAGCTTTGCTGGTGGAGGCGGGATTTATGACCTATACTGCAGCCCATCAACAGAGGGTGCTGTTCTCAGAGTGGCTTCACCCAGTGAGGAGGCAGATGGCGTCCACTATACAGTCTATAAGGCAGACGCTATCTACAAGAGTCCTTCAATGAACTGGTCACACTTAAAGGGACTAAATCACATTTCTTTAACAACCCTGTAATCCTCTGTTCAGACTCTTCTTGGAGTTAAGTGCAAAGTGACCAAAGTAAAAATTTGTCAGGACACCATGTTTGATCATAAGCCACCTATAATGTTAGCAAAAGTAGGTTCAGGAAATAAAGGTAAAACAGCTGGACGCCTAAATCTGTCAGAGGCTGTAACATTTGGTCTCATCGACAAATTCTTGACTCACTCTGAGCTACAGGGCTCACCACAGACTAGATAGTTTCATTAGTCTGGATGAGCACAGGTAGGAGATGTTGCTGCACCATGGTTTGATCTACAACATGTCAAAGAGGTCATCATTTTTTAATTTTCTCCCATAAAAACAGATGATTTCTAAGACACATTACCAGGTTTTAATTGGTAACACCCCTGAAATGAATAACAGGAGCTGCTCTTCAGCACCATAATGAGGGAAATGAATTAAACTGTTTTATCTTGTCCTCTGAGGATTATCAAAGATCAAGATAACAACCAATCATCCTGCTGAATCCCATCCTCTCATCATCAGCCTGATAAACGTCTTTGCACTCTCACCTCTCCGTCCTCCTCCTTCACCACGTACTGAGCCACCTTGAAGGAGCTCAGGTACTCGTTCATGTTCTGGATCTCCGTGTCTTCTGTGGCGTCCTGGCTACGGTCCAGCAGCTTGGAAATGGCATCGTCATCATAATGAATCACATTGCCCTCCTCGCCGTCTTTGTTGTCTCCTGTTTGATGAGGAGTGACTTTTAGGACAGCTTTTCAAGTTTGACAGAGAAGGAAAGTTTCCCCTGAGCCTGAAGCTTTGACATTTAAATACTGAGATTAAAAAGCAGCTTTTGAACGATATTAGGGATTCAGGGTCTTTTTGGATCTTTTGCCGGCTCTAAATCGCTCTATCTATCATCACTTTGAGGATTACTTCATGAGTAACTGACTTTTATTAAAGCGAGGGGAATTTTATGGAAGAAAGAGACAGCTTTGTCAAGAAGTAGTTGCTGGTTTTTACCCAAATTTAGCAGAAATCGTCTCCCTGAAGGGCAGACATGAACACAAAAAGGTCCTAAGTAGAGGTCTCTTTCTGAGGTATAAATTAGCAGTCAATTAAGGATAAATAGGAGGGTCTGGGTTATGAGAAACACCTGAAAAATAAGGGATAGCAGAAATAAAACTTGGAATCTTAAGAGGACATACCCATGGTTCGTGCTGCCTCCATTTCATCTTTGAAAAGCTCCTCAGTGCCAAACTTAAGGATATCATCCAGTTCCTGTTTGGACATGGATCCCGTTTTTGAGCCCAAGCCCGGCCGCACAACCAGATGGGTCAGCATCATCTTCCTCTTCGCCACCTGAGTGATTCTCTCCTCTACCGAACCCCGGGTCACGAAACGATAGATCATCACCTTCTTGTTCTGGCCGATGCGGTGGGCTCTGCTGAAAGCCTGTGGAGATGGTGGAAGAGGGAATTGTTACAGAAATAACTGAGAATATGTACAAGTGTCCGTGTGAGGGCTTTTCAAACATCTGTACCTGGATGTCATTGTGAGGATTCCAGTCAGAGTCGTAGATGATCACAGTGTCTGCACTCGCCAGGTTAATGCCGAGGCCTCCAGCTCGTGTTGAGAGCAGGAAGCAGAACTGCTGAGCGCCCGGTGCTGAGACACAACCCAGAGGAGAAATTTTTGGGAAAAGAAGGGAAAGAGCAAAACAAAACTTTATATTAGAAAAGAAGACTTTCAGGAGCAACTTCTGCTCAGAAAAGTCCTCAAACGTCTCAGTGATTCTTGTTGGACTTTTTTAAGGTGTAATACAAGTTTATGTTCAAGCTAAGATGCTCCAGAACTTTCTGCCTCTCTCTGTGAATGTGAAATGCAGCTAAATAAGAGTTAAAAAAGAAAGAGAGAAGGTTGTCTGGAGGGAAACATGCACCCACACGGATAGATTTTGGATTATCAAACTCACCATTGAAGCGGTCAATGGCCTCCTGCCTCAGGCCTCCTGTTATCCCTCCATCAATACGCTCATATTTATAACCCTCGAACTCCAAGAAGTCCTCCAGCAGATCCAACATCTTTGTCATCTTAAAAAAAAAAAAAACAGACACACAGTGAAACAGCATTTATGTAACTCAAACAGAACTAAACGGGAGCCTTCAGAATCAGAAAAGCCTGTACTTTCTCTCAAAATGATTTTTGATTTTATTTGTCTGGAACATTAAAAGATTTAGCACCTACTACTCACATCGATATTGGCATCTCTAAAAATAGACGACTGGGTTTTCAGATTTTCACGGCCAACAATCAATGAGAGCCGTGGCTTGCAGCCCAGACAGACTTCATCCAACTATTACCTGAGAGAAAATGAGAACTCGGTGTCCTTCGTCTTTGAGTTTCTTCAGCATTTTCTGAAGCAGCGTCAGTTTCCCTGAGGACTTCACCAGCAGGTTACCATCATATGAACCGTTGGGTAACACAGGAGCTTCCTGCAGAGACAGACAGCAAACTCAGACATCACATTTAGATACATCATGAGAAAAAGCATTTTAATGCTAAATAAGAGTTTGATTAAAAGGGTGTTGGAAAAGAGTTTTTAAAAGTCCAGCTTTGAGACAATTATAAAAACTTCTAGCTGATATCCTGTAGATATTTTATACCTTACGTTTACATGCAACAACTTAGTAAAAAGAGAGATACAAACATAGATGTTTTTCCTTTGTTATGTATTAAATCTGTCTGTCTTACCACAGCAGCCACAGGGAACAGGTAGGGATGGTTGCAACACTTCTTTAGGTCCATCATGATGTTGAGCAGGGACACTTGGTTTCCTCCGCCTTTGGAGTTCAGGGCCTCGAAATTTCGCGTCAAGATGAACTTATAGTATTTCCTGCAGGTCAAAGATTAAAAGAAGATAAATATATTTTTAATTATGTTTTTTTTAATAAACTTTTAACACACAAGAACACAAAATCATACAGTTAATAATGGGAAATATTTTCATTAGATTGAACAGACACAAAAAAACCCAGAAATGATAACAATAATATATAAATAAAAATAAAATAATAATGATAAACAATAATATATCAAACAGTAATTCATCTGAAAATCGTCACAGTCAGGATTTTTAGTCTAAGTAAGTCTAAGAAGGTGAAAAGTTGTTTTCATTTCACCAAATGTCATTAAAATCTGCTGTCAAAATAAACTTATGAAGGTTTATATAAGAGCGCCTTTTTGAAGGTCCGGAGAACATGACTGCTTTCAGGGTGTCGTTAAAGCTCTGTTGTCATTCATTGCTAAATAAATCTTGAACCCGATGCGTCAAACTACACTCTAAAAAATAAACCATGGCATAGTTTATTTTTAAGTATTTACATCTATTTGACTTTATTTAGATTATTACATTTTTTTAGACTTTATTTATTCAAATTTCTTAAAATCAGCAAAAATCTGTTATTCTGAAAACAATTCAATTTGATCAGTTAAGATGCATCAATATATTCTAAATATTATGAGCTGTGGATCAACCAAGATTCATTTAGTTAAAATTTATGAGACAGAAACAAACTGGAGTTATCAATGATGAATACATACATCTTCATTATTTACTCTAAACACACATGTTTTTTTGGTATTTTTACATAAATCTAATTCTTAATTTATTCATTTACATTTGAATGACAAATATGCAGCACATTAAGTTTATTGGCCTGTATATGTTAAATCTAAGTAATCTCAATGGATGGAAATTTTATATGCAATGAGGTATAAATATTTCTGTGAGTGTATCGTAAGGTTTAAATCTCGTTTTATCCGCCATCTTTACTTATCAAAATCTCCTATACATAACTACAACAGTTCTTCTATGTGTGAGCGTACTTCTGCATGGGGCTGAGCTCCACTCTCACGATGAGCTCTGTCTTTGCAGGCATGTTCTTGAACACATCAGCTTTCAGCCTCCTGAGCATGTGAGGGCCCAGCAGGTCGTGCAGCTTCTTGATCTGGTCCTCCTTTGAGATATCTGCGAACTCCTCCAGGAAGCCTTCCAGGTTACTGTGCAGAAAAAAGAAGAATCGAGTTCAGATACAGAGGCGAAGCAGAGAAGCAACAATTTCTATCTTTGTTTGCGAACTATGTCCGTTTATCATTTTGAGACAGGATGAATTTGATGCTTCTTGCTGGTTTGTGGTGATCAGACTCACTTGAAGCGCTCTGGGGTGAGAAAGTTAAGCAGGTGGAACAGCTCTTCCAGGTTGTTCTGAAGAGGAGTCCCAGTGAGCAGCAGCTTGTAGTAAATCTTGTACCCGTTGAGAATTCTGAAAAACTGGACCGGACATGTAGAACAATTTATAACAGTTGTAGGGCTGAGTTTATACACACACATTTTAGACTTATAAATTCCACCTGTTATTTTGTGCCGCTCGAGTATGTTTGTAAATGCGAAAATGCTGTTTTACCTTTGACTGGTTATTCTTCAGTCTGTGAGCCTCGTCCACCACCAGGCAGGCCCACGTGATGGAGCCCAGAATGGCTTGATCAATCGTGATCAGCTCGTAAGATGTCAGCAGCACATGGAACTTGATAGGAGTGTCTTTCTGTAAGGTGGAGAAGAAAAAAAACACAAGGGTAAAAAAAAAAAAAAAGTGAAGCTGAACAGTTTAGATGTGAGATCATAAGTTGGAGGGAATAGTATGTTGTACTTTGGTGTTTTTTAAATTCAAAACTCAGCTTTCATTGTCAGGAAGGATATCCAACATCAGTGACCTCTTTTCAGCAGCTAAAGGTGCGGAGCATTTTAATGCAAGACCAGTTCCCCCGGAGAGACAATGAAAGCCTTTTCTATCTTAATGTATCATATCATGTCATACCTTGGTGTATCTTATCTCATCACATCGTATCCCATCATACCATGCTGTATCGTAGAGAATCATAGGCTGTGTCCGAAATGAATCACTCAATCCCTAACCCCTAACCCCCATATGGGATTTTACTATTTAGTTGACTATGTAGTGAACTTAATTACCGGAGGTTTCGGACACTACATGGCCTGACGCAATGCATGACGGGATGCCCAACACCAGTGAGTGACCATCAGATGGGCATTAAATTTGGAAAGGCTCTATGGGAAATTTTGAGTTGCCTATATAAGGCACTGGAATTGATCACTGAGATTTCGGACACCCCTCAAACTGGCGCTAAACTGACGATTTCACATCAAATCGTAGCGTATCACACTGTAATGTAGCAGATTATACTGTGCTGTATTATACTGTACCATATTGTATTCTACAGTATCTTACTGTTTCATATCATATAGTAGTACACCGTATCATATTGTATCCTATTGTATTGTATTGTAACATTGTATCCCACCATATTATATCATATTGTATTGCATTATATTCTGTTGTGTTGACATGTAATTACTTCTAAAAATATTTTCATGATTACATCCAAAGTTGTTATTCATTATCTGTTGTCATGTCATGTTGCAGTTGTCATGTCATATCCTACTATGCTGAATAATTTATTTACTCTTATTCTGTACTGTAATGCTCATATCGTATCTCGTCCCATTGCATCAAAACGTACCATTTTTGTTAAGTTTTGTACCATAACCTTTCCTGTCCTGTTGATCAGTGGTGTCACATTGTACCATAATGTATAGATGTATAGTATCACATTGTACCATATATTGTCTTGTATTGTATTATGGCTTTGTATCATCTCTTCCCATCTCGTCTTGTACAGTAGCGTATGTTACCAAACCTTATCAAATCAGTCTCTTCTTGTCTCTAATCAGTTGTACCACATCTTATTTGATAAAACTCTATTGTACAATACCATATTGTATCATATTGTGTCAAATTGTATAGTATCCTAATGTAGCCTATCATTCCATACCCTATTCTGTCATGTTGTACGGTATTATATCATCTCTTGCTGTATTGTATCCTATGGTATGGTTTCATATGGCATTCTTTTCTTTTGTACTGAACCATATTGTATCATATCTCATCATTCACACCTTATCATAATGTATAGTATTAGTTAGCTTGGGTACTGTATGATACAGTATGTACTGTTCAATATACCATCAGGTTATACTGTATCCTTTAATATTGTATTATGTTATATTAAATTGATATAAATAATTAAGAACAGCTTACGAACATGTCGTACCTTCATCCGAAACACCTTGCGTCCAGTTTTCACTGGGCTCTCCTCAAAGGTAAACTCATTCTCCCTGATGATCGCTCGGCTGTCTTTGTCTCCAGTGTACGTCACCACATAGAAATCTGGTGCCCACATCTCAAACTCCCTCTCCCAGTTAATGATAGTGGACAGGGGTGCGCTCACCAGGAAGGGCCCCTTAGAGTGACCCTAAGAGAGTAGGGGGATGAAGTCACTTTATAAATAGTATCTAATGGGACTGCACAGGCATGACGGAGGAGGAAATTTCATAACCCTCACCTCCTTATAGAGCGAGTAGAGGAACACTATGGTCTGCACTGTCTTTCCTAAGCCCATCTCATCAGCCAGGATGGTGTCTGTGCCCTGTGCCCAGGAGAACCTCAACCAGTTCAGGCCCTCCAGCTGGTACGGGTGCAGTGTTCCTCCAGTGGCGTTAATGTACCACGGCTGGTGCTCAAACTTGATGGTTGGCTGTTAATGAGAAATTATAGGACAGATATACAGTATGTATATATACATATATAAATATATATGTATGATATTAACATTTTTGCACTATTTACTCTTTTCTAAACACAAGTAGCATCATAATAAAAGTTTAGCATTTTATGCTGAGTAATGATAATTAATGGCCTCACGGTGACAGAACTGTTTAAAGATGGATGATAACATCAGCACATCATGAGAGCAAAGTGATAAAAGCTGAAAATCCAATATTGAGATTGGCCCTAAATTAACTTCTTAGTGATATAAGGGGCAGTTAAGATGATGCCGATAGGATGAGACATGAAATACTCTGAGAAGAAAACTTGACAAACAATGACATTATTTGGAAATCAGCATTAGAAACCAAACTTAATGAGATGTCAAAATTATTCAGGCCTCCCCTCAAACAGACTTTCAGCAGCAAGCAGCCAATGAAAGCACAGACCTCTACAACCAAAGTGCATCTGACAAACCAAACGTACATCTATGATGGGGGCGTCAGGAGGAACCTCTCTCTTCTGATGGTCCTCCTTCAGTTTCTTTCCTTTCCTCACCACCAGAGGGCGTTGGTCCTCCCCAAGTATCTGCTCTCTATCAAAGAGGAAGAAACATTTTGAGCCAGACATCTCAATCATAGACAGTCATAGGGGGGAGAGCAGTTCAATGAGACAGTGTGCATCCTAGTGATATTTTTTAAACATAAAGATATTCAAAACAAACAAAAAAAAACCATCTAATCTTTAAATAAATTGTTTTTGTCGCAGTAAAAGTGACAGTTGAATATTAGTAAAAACACACCTAATAAGTATAATACATGGAAATAAAATGAATATACATTAAAAATGAGCACAATGCCATCAAAATTTCAAATAAGAAAGTGATGATGATGTGATGTCTGATAATGTTAATGCACTGAATAATTAATATGATCAAGTTAAAAAAACAGAATCTTTAAAATGACGTTAAATCCAGCATTTTAAGAAGACTGAAATATGTTCAGGGTTTGCAATGAAGTAGTGAATTGAGGAGATGACTAACCTGTGGTCCCAGTAAAAAGCTTTCAGACTGTCATACTCCGGGACGTCAAAGTCATCCACTTCCCAGGTGCACTGGTCATATGGCAGGTCTCTCCACTTGATCAGGTAATGCACATCTCCATCTTTATCAAAACTGGTAGGAAGAAGGAAATAGACAAGGAGCACATTCTGTCAAAGGAGCTGCAAACTTAATGACAGTTTGTCAACTCTCCACCTATCCTGCGTTCACGTGAGGTCAGAATAATCTGAAAAGTAACACCATTTAAATCAGAAGAACTGGCAAAACTGGAGTAAACTTAATTAGCTGACAAGAAGACAATGATGGGAAGTGTCTGATTTGACTTGGCCTCGCTAGACACCTTCAGGACCAGATTTACGCTCCAACTGTATTCATCAGGGGGCGTGGCCTGATCCTTGCCTTGGTTTAACCAAGTATTTGTCCAAAAAAATCCTTGAGTGTGGAGTCATGTTTTTTACCGCCCCCTATGGAGCCACAGTTGTCCTGATCTGGGATTGTAAATATCGGACGTGTTTAATACCTATGACTCAGGTCGGACTGGGAAGGCGTATAACTCACAACAAGCAGTGAAGCAGATTTAACACCAACTGCATGATGTAAACCTCATCACCCCCATGTGCTTCCTCAGCGTGAATTTACCACCAGATTTACTGCTCTGTTCTCACATAAGCTCACCTTGACTTTACCCCAAATTACACAAGGAGGCAGGTGGTTAAAAAACATGACTATTTATATTCACAGGTGTTACAGATGACTTTAGGAAGTCAGATTTAAATACTTGAAGAATGAATGAGGACCAACAGAAAGGTTGGAAACCCCATGGGAACCAACCCTGCTGTTCTTTTCACAGAGCTTCACAGCCTCTACTGTCCCACGCTCTGAATTTTCTGTGAGCAGCTGTCTCTCATATGCTTAAATATGCTGTGCTTTGGGAATAATCTCCATGTATGAAGTGATAACGCAAAAAAAGGGAAAGGCGAGGCGACAGTCAGCAAAGACCAAACTGAGCACCAGCCTAAAAACAGGGCTTTCAAGTCCTAAAACTCTTCACTGATATGAGAATTAGTGTAATTGTGAGCAGCCACCTGTGGTTGAGTATCCTGTGTATCACCATCCACTCTGGTTTGATGCCGTAGCGGTAGAAGCGCTCCTCCATCACAGCATAATGCGGGTCTTTGCTCTTCCTCTTCTCACTGTTAAGCTCCTCCTCTCCGGAGCCATAGTCGTACGGCGGCGGCTCGTCCATGTCATTCTTCCTCTGGTAGTTCCGATACATGACAGTGTGGTAGAGTTCCAGCTGTGGAAAACAATCAATTTAGCTCAGTTTCATTCAACGCCACCTCTGATTCTTCTCACAACAATGCAACATATAATCTCTCAGCGGGGTTGAGACAAATCTAATCAAGTACTTTAAGATCCAGATAAGATTTAATGAAGGGAAGGTAGATACACGATGAATTAAGAAAGCTGTCGTGTTTCTAAACAAGCACTTGTTCAGACAAATTAAATGTCTGCTGAGTGTGAGGGCTCTGAATGATCATCGCCTCTAATGCAGTTGGGATTGTTTGACAGCTGCAACAAAATACATTCACAGACAAACGTTTCTCCAAGACTTCAAGGCTGAATGAAGAAAAAAATGCAGGAACTTTCTTTTCTCTCATGTGTTTGTCAGGTTTTTTTTCCACTTCAGCAAAGACTGCTCATCCTTTAGCTCCTGCTGCTGACAAAGTAATCATGTAAGATTGGACCTGCTCTCTGTTTCTGGTGCGAACACTTTCAAATCCTTACATTTGTCTAAGAGCTTATTTATTATTACACAAAATTACATATTATTACAGATATGTTTGGTGTTAAGGCTGTAAAGATATCAGATTATCACCTGAAGGTAATCACAGCATTAAAACATCACATGGATGTTAAAATAAAGAGGAAACTTTACCAAAAATGTTAAAATACAGTACAGGCCAAAAGTTTGGACACACCTTCTCATTCAATGTCTTTTCTTTATTTTTTTATATGATTATTTACATTGTAGATTATCACTGAAGGCATCAAAACTATGAATGAACACGTGGAATTTTGTACTTATGAAAAAAGTGTGAAATAACTGAAAAGATGTTTTATACTCTAGTTTCTTTAAAATAGCCACCCTTTGCTATTGATGACAGAAGTACTAACCCTGACAAGGCACACCTGTGAAGTAAAAACCATTTCAGGTGACTACCTCATGAAGCTCATTGAGAGAACAGCAAAAGTTTGCAGCGCTTTCAAAAAAGCAAAGGGTGGCTACTTTGAGAAATCTAAAATATAAAACATGTTTTCAGTTATTCCACACTTTTTTCTTGAGCACATGATTCCACATGTGTTCATTCATAGTTTTGATGCCTTCACTGAGAATCTACAATTTAAACAGTAATAAGAATAAAGAAAATGCATTGAATGAGAAGGTGTGTCCAAACTTTTGGCCTGTACTGTATGTTATATCTACATCTCCTGCCCTGTGACCAAACTGTTTAGAGAGGACACTACCTCATAAAAAAAATGGTTTGGCATGCTTTTATTTTGATTTTTTTCCTGTCTTATGCTTCATTATCAGCATTGTAACGCTTCGCCTTATCTTGAAGTGTAGGGAACTTCAGGTAGATCTTAAATTACAGGACTTGAAAAGTCATCTTTTAAAGTGCCTGATCATTTCTCGAGGGAATGCTACAGCTGGCTCACCAGCAGCTGCTTCTTCTTCGAGTCTTCTTGAAACACAGTAAACCTACACAGAGTTTAACGATAAGCCTTTTTTTTCACACAAAATCTTTGTTTAATTTTCTGTAAAAGACATTAATAGACCACGCCAGCCCTGCTTCATGTCACTCATAACAACACAAGATTTGGGAGCAGATGCTGAACAGCCAGGCTTGGAAGTTGGGGTTAGTCCTGTTGTGATGGGGTGTCAAAGGTTCACAGTTTAGTTCAGTTTCCCTGCAGAAGTCTGTCTTATTTTTGACAACTCTGTCTATTCATTCTTAGTGTCTCCTGGTGTAAGACTACACTGAGGTCAAGCTTCAGGTCTTCATGTCCTCAGATCACAGTCCTCTCTCCAAGAGTCGAGTAACCTCACTCCTCCTCATCATAAATTCAGTCTCAGTGTCAGCCAAACAGCTGCACTGATGGTAAGAGATTCTGCCACGACAAACAAGGTCCTTTTCCCTGGAAGTCCCCCGGACGCTTCCTTAGACAAAGTCACTTCTGCGCATGCTTTAGCTGCATCAGTGCAGTATGTCACCTGCTGTCAGGGCAGTATTTATGCTTCATACCTCACAATAGGTGGAAATGAAAGCGCATTGTTCGTTTAATATGCAGCCAGTGGGTCTTTAAGTCTCCCATCCTATCAGGTATCGATCAGCTTTGGCAGGATCCAAAGGTCTTTCTAACTTCAAAGTCAGAGCTGCAAAGCCGAAGTGCCAGCACATGCCCAGTTTTCTCTTTAGAGCAGCTTTCCCCACAATTTCAACTACTGCTGGAAAATACTTTCACCATCCCTCCTTAAAACAATACATTTATGAATTAAAAACAAAAAGTTGAGATCTTAACCATACTTAACCAAATATTTGCTATGAGAAATATGTACAACCTAGAGTAGAGATGCCAAACCAAATCTGGTTCAAGATGAGAACCAATTTATTGGAGTCATTAACATAATTTGCTTTTTTGCTTCATTGCCACCTGATCAATGCCTTCAGCTCAGTTTCTGGTGCCTTGCAAAACAATAAAGCATTGCAAGAGGCAGGCAGCATGAATGGCAACCAAGAAAGTGATCATGGTAGACAGGAGATAGAGGTGGTCCAAAGAGCTGGTATGACATACCAGCTTACTGTAAAATCCACTCACTCTGTGAGACCGGTAGTGTTCTGGGAATAAACTCTGTGCAACATTCTGAGGCTTTTCTATCCTCCAGAGAAGGTTGGTGAACTTTCAGAGACTGTCTGGATTCAGTTCCTGAAAAACTGAGGTAATCTGTGCTGATATGTCTGTTCATTTTTGTGATACAGTGTGATTCCTGTTGTGAGTTAAATATGCTTATTGAAGGTCGTTGCTATGGTCTTTCAACCAATCAGAGGCTGTACCTACATGCAGCTGACCAATCAGAAGCCAGATTTCTGTATTTAATCAGGGCTGTGATAAAGCCAATAATGAAATGTGTTGTAGACAAAGAAAGCCTGTATAGGCCGACTTTTCCTGACACAGAACATCTCCAGGAATGAGGCACCAATTATCATCTATTTCCATCCCCATCTGAGGAATTGTTGATCGCACCGTTTCAAAGCAGTATTTCTTGCACGTTTTAAGTTGTTTTGGCAACTTTTGTATCATCTCTTCTGTCTCCTCTAAATTTAGTCTCATATCAACTATTTGCAGCTTCTTCTTGTGACCTTTCTGATGTTCAGGGAGCTTTGTTTTGTGTAAAACTATAAAACCAAACTGAACTATCGCACCTGCAGCTCGCTGACCCAGGAGCAGTGCCAGTAAGAGAGGCCGGCCCACTTCACAAAGAACTCCCTCTCTGGGCGGCCTTTGAGCGGGGGCTTGGTCAGCGGATCGTTGGGTTTCCCATCAGGACCTGCGGGCAGTTCAGCCGGCAGCGGGGGCTCCCCCCAAGTCCAGTGCAGGATTTTCTGGACTTTACCTTTAAGAGGAGGACACTGAGGAGGAGAAATCAGAGAAGTATAAGGAGATAAATGCAGGGGTCTTCACTTTGTGTCACAGCAGTAATGCAGAAAAAGTGAAGCGGGGGTTCAGAGCCAGACAAAAGCGGTAAATTGGGTTGTCTCCACCTCATTAACAGCCACCCACAGTCTTACTTCACATTAATACAGAGAGTAATTAAATCATTAAAAGGCTAATTGGTTAGCTCAAACAGCAAGCGGGAAACGACTGTGATCAACTGTACAAACTATAAAAAGATTTAAACCAGCCCTACAGTAAATCTTCACCACCTCACAAACTTACGAAAGGGTTTTAGCCCCAGGCTTTAGAGAGGAAAATAAATTAAAGCTGATCTTTCTTTTTTCCATTTTCAGAAACATCATAATCTTTCTTTTCTCACCACGCTTTATTTCAGAAATTTAACTCTGCCCTGAACATTTTAACTCGTCATGATATGTAAATAATCGTCATTGTTCTCATCTCCTCGTCTCTTCCTCACTTTCATGTCTGCTTTAGAGTCATTCTGAAAATTTTAACATAGCCCCTAAAATGTGCCGGCTCCCATCCGTTCCCACTGACGTGTTATTCTTTATTTTCAGTCCCTTATTTTTCTGATACCTTTGCGAGATTTATTTAAAAACAGGGCTAAAAACAGGGCTCTTTTTCATCCACAATACTTAAAGTAAGTGGGAAAAAAAGCTGTGAGGATGCACTAACTAAAAACCTGTGCTGTACCTTAAAGCTTTTTAAAAAATGGCCAGAACTAAAGCAACATTTAAAACCACAGATCATATACAGGCATATATGAACACCATGTGATAACTTAAAAATGTGGTCTAACAAGAAGACAGTGTTAAATTTATGCATATCTACAAAATACTTAGCCATATATAAAAGCAGAAACGTATTGCTCCAAAATCTTCAACCATAAGCTTCCTCTAAGGGTGTTTCTTCAGAGAGGTAAAAGCTGAGCCCAGCAAAGAGACTCAACTCTCCAAATGTGTTCATTTATTTCAGAAATACTAAACGCTAACATCACTGTTAGTCCTGAAGTGTGAGCTCACCATGCAGCGAGGACACAACCACTCTCCATTGGGTATCTCAGGTAGAGGCGGGTTGAGGCAGTGGATGTGGTACGAGGAGGGGCAAGTGTCACAACACAGCAGCTCTCCTCCATCTTTACACACTCTACAGAACTCCATGTGGTCGTCCTCTTCTTCACCAGCTGGCTCTTCCTCATCCTCCTCCTCATCTTTGGCCTCCCACTGGATCCCCTCCTTCTCCTGAAGGACATGAGGACAAGGGGGGCTTAAGAGCTGCTGATTCGAGTTTATAAGAATAAATAACTCTGCTTGTTAAGCAGCATATTTTGAGATGTGTCCAACAATTGCATGATTTAAGGAAGCTAAAGAACCAAATCAGTTTTAAAAAAAAGGGCCAGGTATTTCTCAGAGTGCAAGACTGAAACAGGGAATTTAAAGTCCTGGATTGTACAATATCACAAGAGTCATAGTTTCGGTTTATAGTAAGAAAAAGCCCAAAAATCTGGACACTAACCTCCTTACAACTGTCAGTCAAGTCAGTGTGCTTCTAATTGGCCAAACTTTAGGGGTGTCCTGATGCAACTTTTTTACTTCTGATATGATACCGATATTGTATCCTTCAGTATTGGCCGACACCGACATTGATCCAATATTAGCACGATTTTTTTTTTTTTTGCACTCAGCTGCAGTGTCTTTTTCAGACTTAAATGAAACATACTGCCACACGGCTGACATCACTCTGACTCCTTGCTACTTTGTTAGTATCTCAGTACACACTGTTCTTGTAATCTCGTGGGCTCAGCATGCTGGATCTGGGTCCTGCTAGATAGAGGTGCTGGAACAGAGTCTGGAATGGACTGCTTGTATCGGAGTGCTGATTTCAGAGATTTTAGATGCAGGCCGATATAATCCGATATTCGTTTTTTTGCAGATATCAGACTGATATCAGTATCGAATTGGGGCATCCCTACCAATCCTATCCTATCCTATCTTACAACATTAATAAATTTAAAAGGAACACGTTACAAGAAACTCAGATTGGGAGTCATGGAAGTCCTGAGTGATTTAGACCAAAACTGTTATCTGAACCACCTTTGTTTTTGCTCTAAAGCCTTTTGGTTAGTTAGTGTGTATGTGGTTTCAGGTGCTTCTGCAGCCAGCCTCAAGTGGACACACTTGTAACTGCAATTTTTAACACTTCAGTATGAGCTTCTACAAACAGACTATTCGGACTATAACCATGAAATCCCAGGATAAGAAGAAAACAGCACACAGTGAGGAAAATGCCAAAGATGTCACGCGCCCACTACCTCATTACCACATTAGCGCCCACTACCACATAGATGCTGCCAGTGCAGAAAACATCGTCAACACTGCTCCTTAAGCTTCCAAACTGGTGACAGATCAGTCTTTGCAGAGCACACAAAACACTAGATCTGCACACTTGATTTCCCTGAGGTGGGATTTGACTGTAAAGCCCAACTGTCCAGCCAAATAATCAAGAATACACTTTCAGCATGTACTAAAGTAAAAAACGAGTAAACGTAATGAGTCCGTCTAACTGTTTTACTTACACAGTGTGGACAGCTCCATTTGCCTTCAGGGGCCTTCTCCAGCTCTGGGTCCAAACACACCAGGTGGTACGCTCGGGGACAGGTGTCACACAGGATGATCTCGCCGCCTTGTTGGCAAACCTCACAGTAATCCTGGTGGTCCGTCTCGTAACCATCGCCATCCTCCTCTGTAGAAGGTAAATGTGATAAACGCTCTTAAATTTAAATGTAACATTGTAAGTTTGACAGTATTTACACATTGAAACAAGTGGGCTGTAAATGTTATGAGGACAATCACTGCTGAGATTGAGCATCTGCCTCCGGGAAATATCCCCAAAACAAATAAAACTCTCATTTCTAATTTCCTCGTTAGCCACACACTCAAACAGTCTGGTTCAGGGGGCTTTCAGGGGGATTTTGAAGGGAAAACAAAACTCAGACAGTAAACATACTTTTCCTTTTTTTCCGCCCGCGTCGGGCCTTCTTCTTGGTGGCGGCCCCCGAGGTATCAGAAAGCACAGAGGCACTGTGGATGCTGATGTCGTCAAAGTCAGACTCCTCCAGGAAGTCCTCCTCGCTCTAGAAAGTGAAAAAGGAAATCCAAACAGGCTGGTCACTTTCATGGAAACACAGAGTTATCGTGAAGTTTAACATGAGAAAGAAGTCAAACACACCGAGGACGCTTTTTTCTTCTTCCCACTTTGGCCAGACTTTGATTTGGTCTTCTTCGGCTTGGGTTTCTTCTTCACCTCCTTCACAGACTTGCTCCTCTTTCTCACTCCAGGCCCTGAGACACACGCAGGTGCGACAGTAATAACCTATCATGAAGTTATCGTTCCTATCATCCCTTACTTTGTTACAGTTTTTCAGATTTGTGTCCTCGACTGTTTCAGTAGTTTCAGTATCCTGGTGGTTGAAGAGTTAACTAAGCTCCTGGACTTCTAAAAATACATGTGCTGCTCTGGTTAACCAGGCCTTACCCTTCCCCTCTTTGGTTTTGGCTTTTTTGATGGTCCCCGGCTGCGAGCTCGGCTGGCTGCTGCTGACAGATGTCGGCTGTGCCACGGTAACTGTTTCCACGGCCGCAGCCACAGCGGCGGCCACAGCGGTGGCAGATGCGCCTTTGAAGGGGTTGTTGGCGCTGAACTCCCGCCACTTGGCCCCTAACACTGTCATCATCTTTGACATGGGGATTTTGGGGTTCTTCTTGGCGATGAGTGGCCTGAGGAACACAACAGCAGCTTTATTATGTCACACTTCATTCCTGTTGCTGTAATTTCTGCTTCCTTCAGCGCTGCAGGCGGACTGGGTGTTGATTTGCTGACAACCTTCTGGCCTTTAAGTCACCCTCTGCCTGCTTTGCTGTGCGTATGTCATGTTTGTGATTTGTCAGGCAGCAGCTTGAGGTCTGGCACGCTGGCCTGTGAAAGATACTGGGTCAAAGCAGCGAGTCTCCGAGCCTCCAGGCTGTCACAGGCATCCAGGAAGCAGCTGACGTCTCACAGGGGAGACTCGCTGCAGGAGCTCATGCTCCACTTTGTCAAAGAGGAGGCTTAGCTGAGCCCAGACAGCCCCAGGTGAGACAGAGTCTTTAAACCAACAGCCAAGCTCTCCTGCTCAAACAAAAAGAGGAGTGTTTGCTCGTCACAGACCTCTCTGGTGTCACTGTCTCACAGTTTTTGTCAGTGAGGGTCTCTGACAATCCACAGGCTCAGAAAGAAAATGTATCAGAGGGCAGATATTTACAGGCTCTGAGTAAAAACGCAGAATTTGAAGGGATAGTAGCAGATTTGGGGTTCTGGACTCAAAGTCTGAGCAGCATTATCTACTATCATTTCAGAAACGCAGGAAAACAGTTAATATGGAGACCTAAACAAACTAAATCTGCAGTCACCCAACATAATTCTCTTCTTACACACAAACATCCACAGAGGTCCTTAATGACTGACTGCATCCCACCTACAGAGGACAGACTGGTGTGAACATCAGGACTGAATCTAAATCAGATGCTCACCTGAGGAACTGGCTGAAAGCTTTGTAGTTGGTAATGGTTTTGTAGTCGTCTTCAGTGAAGCCGTACTGAACGTCCTCCAAACCCCACTCCTGCATCAGCTGGCTGGATGATTTCGGTTCCTGTTAAATAAGAGATTGAGAGACCAAAGTGACACTACATAAACAATAAGTTTGAATTATTTATTATATTAATTTTGATCCTTTAATCTCATTTGTCAAAGATGAACAAAAGTCTTCATTTGGGATGAACTTGCAACAATCCTGTGGTGTCCTGTTTTTATCAGCATCAGCTTAATTCCTTATTTTCTCTCACATCAGGTCTGATTCTCTTTCTTTTTCTTAGTTCTTAAAAGTTTTCAAGGTCATTAAATCCTGAAATTTCAAGGGGATAGACCTTGTAAAATAATAAATTATACATTTTGTGGCAGAAAGACTAGCCTATTATTGTTACAGCTTTTTTTACAGAAGCTGTATCTGTTGTATTTGAGTATGTCATACAAGTTGAAAGTGAACAATACAGTATATGGAGACTTGAGGTATACCAATAGATTTAGATATCTTACTTTTTATGTAACTTATGTGCAGCTTCCAACTGAGTTTATAAACTATTTCAATTTAATTTAATTTAATTCAGTTTCATTTAAAAATAAATCCTATCACCACCCAACACACAACTTTATTTTTAAATGTATGCAGTAAAAATGTGATCATATGTAACTCCATCAGCTGTTCCTACCCTCTTTAAACTCTCTCATGTTCTCACTGGAACAGAATAGATTTGTATCGTCTGCAAATGGGATTGTTTACGAATACCTTTTCAAAGTATTGAAGAAAACAGTGGTAACACAGACACAGGTCTATGACTGTATAGATGGATTATATTAAGAATATTGAGGAATTTGGTCGACTTAAGAAGAGCCCTGTTTTTTTTTTTAAAACCTTTTTGTTGTTTGTGCTTAAGTGTGGAAAGTGACTCATGAGCAGAGGTTTTAAGTGGGTTGAGAATAAAGTTAAAATATAGATGGTAAGGTCAGATATACATGATTAATGCCAGGGATAATGCTAAGTAATTTAGACTAATTTCTTTCTATTAAATCAGAAGAGAAAGAGTTTGTGACATTTTGACTTTATTCTGAACTTACAGAATTTTTAAATAAGTTTATTTTCTCCTCACTCGTTCATTTTTTAACCTCAGTCTTCCTACTCTTTCAGTTTTCACATTAATCCAACAGAGATGCAAAGTTCCTCTGTAGTTTCACAAGTCGCAGGGAGGACATTCACAGTCTGATATGCAGCTTACACAAGGTGACTTTGAAACGTGAAGCATCCTATTTACTTGTTTACTAAAAGTGAAGAAGGAGACTTTTTTTTTTTTATCAACTTTTTTTTTACCGAATCTGGAGCTCAAAATTTAAAAAAAATATACCAGGCAAGTCATGATATAAGACACCTTTTTTAGTTTTCAGTGGCTTGTTCTGATTTATTTTTCACCTGCCATAAAATGCTGCTGTACTCCTTCTAGTATCAGCAGTTGTAGTCACTAGAGGTTTTCTCTTGAGCTGCTGAAATCACAGACTGGACAGTGGGTGGTAAAAGGTTAATTATATACAAATGAATGTAATCATGAGTCATGAAATGGATCATCACTGAGTCCTTGTGTCCAGTTTTGAACACATGCAGACTCTATCTGCAGGGTTGGCTCCATTTTTTATTTAAATCTTCATTAAGACTGTTTTATTCAGTTTTTCCAGCGCAATTCTTTTGACAACATTTGTGAGAGTCTAACTCCAAATATTTAAGTATACCATTTTCAGACCTTTAGACTCTGCCTTACCTTCATGTTCCCGTCATCATCATCGTCGTCATCATCATCCTCATCCCTCTTCTTCTTCCTTGGCTTCTTCTCCTTTTTCTCCTTGGGTTTCTTCTTCTTCTTTTTGGTCGGGCCGTACGCCGTGCTGCTCTCGCTCTCTGAGTGTATTTCTGGACGTTCCCGTTCCTCCTCCACCTCTGAGGTCTCCTCCAAGTCGCTGTCCACTCTCGCCTGGATTCCTCCCTGAAACACCGTCATAGATACATCAGCGTCACATCAATAAGGTGTGTAGGTGAAAATCAACACTCAATTATTGGGCATTTGTGAGTCAAATGAATTTCTGATTGTCTGTTTGTCCATCAGTTAAAGAAACCACTTCAGCTGTTCCTATCCAAACAGCAATCAAATACACAGTGGGGATGTCAAAAACACTGCATAAATGAGCAGTTAAAAGTTAGTTGCACTTTTTTGCATATGTAGTTGTGTTGCATTCAAGATGAGTGCAAAACTAAAACAGCTTTCGGACCGCAAAGCGCCCCACATTCTCCAAAAAGAGGCTCCCTTTACGCTCCTGTCCCTTAAGGGCCCCCTCCCAGCATTCTAGAACCCAGCACTCTGGAAGCCTCCTTCATTGTTGCCATGTGTCAAAGTTCTGTTCCTTCTTTTTCACTCTAATCTTTTTTAGATTTTAAATTGTCACTTGAGTTCTTCCGATTCCTTGTCTTTTTCATGTCCTTTAATTATCTGTAATAATTCAGTTTTTGCTTTTTTTTCGTATTTTTTTTATTTCTAATAATAAAGACAGTAGCTTCTTTGGCACATGCCTTATGAGTGGCCGTATAACTGTATAACTCTGAATATAATCATGTCTGAGCATCTAAAGCAGGTTCCTGCATGCGTACAGGTTTTAAGACTTACCGTTAAGATAAACCAGCACTGACTCAGGTAAAGAGTGTATCATCTAAGCCATGATCTAAAACCAAGTGAATAAAAGGTGGATTAATTTAAATGTTTAAATGATAGGGCAAGTTAATTTTGTCAGTGTTATGGATTAAAGCTCCCTCAGAGGCCACCTACACTCTCAAATAAAATCCTGTCAGTGCACTACGAAGCACTTGGGATAAAAAGCTCCTTCTCGATGGTATTTGCATAAATTAAATTACATCATTTCAAAGTGTCACTCTTTCACTAACTGTATAATTCTTCTGCCTGTGATGTAAATTATAAATGATTACATTACAAGGCAGCGAGTTGATGAGGAGTCAGAAACGTTCACCTCTCACACAAACTGAGAAACAGATCGTCAGAGGCGGAGCCGGCACTCAGATCTGAATCCTGCCTGTTTAAAATGAGACATCTGGACGGCTGTATGGATTTAACAGCTAACAGGTGTTGTTTGTGTGATCAGGAGAGTGGCGTGTGAGCAAATTCACTGGTGTGTGCTTGTGGAAGTGTGTATGAGTGAATGACTAAGAGTGAGGGGGGGTAGAGTTTGAAGAGTCTTTCTGTATGCATCTAATTATTTGGTGCTTGTGTGTGCAGACTGTGCATGTTTTTGTGCGCTGTCTTTCCACCAAGAGACTTTACCCAGAGACAGGGAACTCTTAAAGATGCTCCATTTCTTTCCACTGCAGAAACCAGGATCAAAAAAGTACATGGGACTTAATTTCACCCTCCAAAATGTGCTTGTTTCAGGGGTTTTACTTCTGGACTCTGGGGGCGAGGCTTGTACATCTTAACAGCTCTGATTGGTTTGTCACTTATTAGATTCTGAAAACAGACAATTTATTTATTTATCTATTTATTTATTTTTGTGTAAGAGATGGATGACATAACATCTCCCCGAAACTGACACCAAAATATTTAAAACTACTTCTTCTCAGTGGCTGCAGTATCGGTCAAAAAGGCTGTCTCATCCATGTGAACAGATGAGGCATGAATCGAACTTAAAAATCAAGATGCATATCCAGTATTGATTAATTAAACGTGGTTTCTCCCATGAAAGTTAGTTCTTATTATTCTGATTTATGTGCTGTTCATTATTAACTGTTAACCATAAACCAACTATTAACTTTACTATTTTTAACGGTTCGAGTACCGTGCAAATATCAGTATATTGCTTTTACAGCAAGTCTGTAAATTAATGACACTCTGAACATTAAAACATGTTAAAGTTGATGACAAAAGTAACGTCAAGTTGGCACCAAGTTCCTCTCAGAGTTTCACAGTTGTTGTTCTAACTTCAGCAGTCAATCTTGTGTATTTTCCGACTTGGAAACCAAACTTTCCAAGTGTTTCTACCACCACATGTATGCAGATTTAGTCGCACCTTTAAGCTCTTGGTTGCACTTGAGGTTACCAGGCACCGACAAGGCACTCTGCCCCTGGTCTCTGCAGTGGAAACATACTAACTAATCCAATATAGTAGGTACCAAACCATCTGTAAGCATCAAACCTGTGCAGATGGAACAAAAGAGTTGGGGGTACTTTTAGCCCCATTTTTGTTTCCAGTTCAGATCATTAGGGAAAAGTTCAACTTTGTGTCACAATCAAAGGGGGACCTTCTTGTCCCATTAAATGAGCAGGTAGGATAAAAAGTTCCTGCTTCTTCTGGTGGCAACACTGCCTTGGATTTCTGTTTGGTAGCAGGTCTTCTTCAGAGGTTAAATTCATGTGTTTTTTATGTTTTCATCCACTTCTTTTTTTGTGTGTGTGTTCTTTTTGCTTAGGGACATGTTTGTGTGTTTGCCTCTGTATAAATACATGTACAGTAAATGTGTGTAAACGTGTGTGTGTGTGTGTGTGTGTGTGTGTGTGTGTGTGTGTGTGTGTGCATGCTATGCAGTGAATTAGAGCACAGCAGCTTTGTGCTCCGCCTGCTGCCTGTTGCTCAGCAGGCCTGCGAGGATCCATGGAGAGACTTACAGGCGTTTTGCTCTGTAGCGCAGTGGAAAGGCTCACGTTGCCGCAGCGCCCGCCAACCCTATACCAGCAGCCCCGGCTGTGTTGCTATGGCGACCACATTTGAGCAGTGTCTGGCTCTAGCTCTCTCTCTCTCTCCTCTTAGTTTTCCCTCTCTTTCTCTTTCTCATAGCCCCCCCCCCAACACACACACATGCTTTCTTTCTCTTTCTCTCACTTTCTCCCTTTTTTCACATCTTGTACCCCTCTCCTCCATTATTCTCTCTCTCTTTTAAACATGTTCCCTTTTCTCTCTCTCTCTCTCTCTCTCTCTCTCTCTCTCTCTCTCTCTCTCACTCTTTCTATCCTGCCACACACACATGCACTCTCTATCACAGTGGCAGCCAATGGAACGGCGCCATCCAATCAGACGGGTTTGCATAACGAGCTTGTTATGCAGAGGCCTGTGGTTGCAGAGCTGGTGCTCCGGCACCCGTCTAGACAAATCTCATTTATGCATAAGAAGGAGGAGAAAGAGAGAGAGAGGAAAAAAGAGAGAGAGAGAGTAAATTAAAGATCCTGGATGGGGGATGGGAGTGGGGGTGGAGAGATGGAGGAGGGAAAAGCAAAGAAGCGAAACCAGCGTTGAGAGAAAACTGCAAAAAGAAGAGGTGGAAGTGTGCAACAGACCTCAGCGTGGCCCAGAGTTCGATGTTACATACACATCACAGGACCAGAGAGGGCTCTGGCAGCAACAATGAGGGTGTCTCTACTTTCAGAGGGAAGAAAATCAGATAAGCGCTGATAACGTAATCAAATTAGATGCTTCCTCATAATGGCTCTGCCTTGGGGAGATTGCAGAGGATGCCGCAGAAAAATATCAAATGAACAAAGATGTGGATATCCAATAAAAACCTAGTTCAACAAGAAATAACACGATCGTAAAAACACTTTATGACTCCAAAACAACAGCGTTTTCTCCTTCCCAGAAATCAGCAACAGCTCTCTGTTGACTCACAATCCCTAAGAGGATATTGGACTTATAAAAACAAGACTTAGGCTCATCTCAAACTGACGAATGTTAAAGCCTGGAACAGCTCTTTTAAAAGCTTTACTGCAGCCTTTTCTCTCCTTATAAAATTAACTACCTTCTCTAAACTTAAACTCTCTATTTGGTAGTTTTAGGGGTTAAAAAGGACACAGAGTTTCTTTGTTTCCCTTCAAAAGAGAGAAAGAGGCATGCTAACATGTCTGCCTGGTTCCCACTTCTCCCATCAGTAGCTCTATGTAGGACTGGGATGTGCCACAGCCAGTCTGACCCCAATTGACATTTGGCCTGAGTCTGACACCAACCTTTCGGGAGCGATTGGAAGTGAATTACAGCAGCAGCGATTTCTCAGTGGGAGAGAGACAGACATAAAAAAGGGAGGGTGGTGAGAAAGACAAAGATTTGCAGCTCCTATGACGCATGGGCCGCAACAAAAGCGGCGAGGAAATGTGAGGTGATGTGTGTGAGAGGCAGGAGAGGGAGGAGGATACAGGGCAGAGAGTGTATTTGAGTGTGAGAGAGAGGGAGGGAGACAGGGGAGAGTGTCAGAGGGAGTCCCCCCCTCATTAGCTCACTGAGACCCTGGAGCTCAGTGTTTACCACAAGCAGCCAAAGGGCCGGGTGGCAGCCTGGCCAAGCCAAGCTCCTCACAGCACTGCTGGCATCTCCAGCCAGCAGAGGGGAACATCCTGGCGGCATTGCTGAGACTGCTAAAGCCGTCGCCAACACAGGCGGGAAAACACACGGGGAATACAGTGAATTCCTGTAATTGCTGAATGAAAACTACTGGGGCCTCTGAATTCATTTTGCCCTGTTAATTCGTAGCAGAATTTCAAAGGCAGATAAGTCTTTTGTTACAGCTTAAAGTTGCGCCTAAATGTGACCAATGTGCCGGATAAAAATGTAATAAAGCATGCTTCATGTTGTTGAATGTAAGAATAATAAGAATAAAGCCCATCAAGCCGAAACTCTTTGTTTTTGGTGTTGCACCAAATTTTGCAACCCTTCAAATGTGACCTACAAACCCAGCCATCATCAGCCTCATTCCCACCAGCACAAAGGGGCTGATATACCCACGGTGGGCTGTTAGCCTGGCAACAAAACACAATCAGCATTCAAGAGCATGACTGTGAACATGATCCAGAATCAAAACACTAAAAAAGCTGATTTTTCCAAGCTGGGTTTTTAAGTGACCTGTTAAATGCTGGTGATCAAAACAGAGCCCTAAACTTGTTCACATTGTTTTATTCTAACCATAAATCTCATTATTTACTATTTCTACGAGTCTATCAGTTATTGTTTTTAAATGCCTTGTGTTTTCCTTTACTATTTTGTCACTCATGTACTTGGGATAGCCTCTTAAAAAAAGCTGTCTTGGCTAGCTTAATATCAGCTGAGGGCCCATGTAAAAACAAGGTAATGTGAGGCTGGACTGCTAGAAATGTCACCAACTAATGGGTCGCTAGCTACCTTTTGTCTTCTGTTTGAGGGAAATTCATGAGAATAAGAGCCAGGCACACAAAAATTGAAAACTAACACTTCAACATATACTATAATCCAGACTTATAAAGTAAGCTTTATTTGACAAAACAGGATTAAGGTGCTACTGCACATGACAAAAAGTAAAGCTATATTACCATTAATGCAGAAAGCAACCATCATGGATTTAGAGCTCCAGGGAGCTCAAGTTTGGACTTCTAACTTGAGGGTTATTTTGGATGGCGTTTAGGACCAGCATCTGAACTTAGCCTGGCATCACCAGACCAATTCATCTAAGTAAATGAGTCTGGAAAAGCTTGATTCATTCACCTTTACCAGTTGTTGTTAGTGTGGGTTGCATATGAAAATGCCTCCAACAATCAATCAGATGTGCCGAAGTGCATAACATGAACAGACAGTGCTTAGCAATTAGAAAAACATGCCATCCTCAGCAGTATGCTGAATGGCCAGTCACTTGATCTTCATTTAAAAAGAATTCATACTTTGGTTTAAACGACCACCAGAAGGCGGCCATCTTGGCTGTTTACAAATAAACTGAAGCAGTGTACTTGTGTCGTCATTTCAGATGAAGCCTTCATTAAGCTCCATTAACTCGCTCATGTTACTATAGCAACACTATTTTGTAGCAGTTGATCACTTTTAGCCCCTTTAGCTACTACCCAACCAATCACAGAGGCTGGATTTTACAGTGTTGTAATTGGCTCTCCTTGAAAAGCAATCCCACCATAACCAGTCTAATTCATGACCTGTTATAATGATTCTGGGGGCTGCTCAAACCCCTTACCAGTTGTCTGAATGTTACATCCAGGGACAGTGGATGGTCAGATTTGCTCTGTCACCGCTCAGACTCCCACTGTTGCCTTGGCACGAACGCCATACTCCTGACCTACAGTCCCTGCCATCAGCAGCAGCAGCAGAACCACGGGCACAAATCTACACTCTAAACTGGACCCTGGTGTCCACAGCTTACACTGGCATTGACGGTGGCACTGCTGCCAACCTCCCCTAAGCCTCAGATAGTCCACTACCTCTCATTTAGATTACACAGAGCGTCCTGCAGCCAATACACACCTCTCATCCAATTTCAGAGACATCAAAGCAGTGTTAGCTGGAGAAATAGAGGGTACAACTGGGCCAAAATGCTCGCCAAGCTGTTATGTCTGAGGTCAGGACAGATGGTGTTTAGAGTGAATTACATCTTACCTCCTTTTTCCTCTTTTTTACTTTGGGCATCTTCCCCTCCTTCATCTTTTTGGGCTTCTTCTTCTTCTGTTGTTTGAGGGAGTCATCCGAGAAGAAGCTGTCGAGAGGCGTGAGGGGGACGGTGTTGCGCTCGCCTTCGTCATCCTCATCTGGAAGCAGGAACACAATCATTAAAAGCTCAGCAACTCAATGTAGTCCACAGCAGAGAGTGCTCGGGATGATCAATTTGGAAATTTGGCTGTCGTCGTCGAGGTTGTCAACTCTATGGTCAATTGGCCTTGTAATGAGTCTCAATCTTTATTCTGACAAATGACGTTTAGCTGCTTCACTGTAGAGCTGAAACCATTTATCAAGCCATTTAGCAGACAATGAATTGATAACAATTTTGATAGTCATTAATCATTTAATTATATCACATAAAGCAGCTATTACTACCTTTTATCCTTCGCCATCTCCCTCCTAACTCTGAAGACAGTCATTTGCATAATTCTGTGTGTTTTATTCACAGAGGATCCCTCTTGGTATGTTTTCTGTCTTACTTTTCTGGTGCATCATCCAACCACAGTAGAACCAACAGCCTGCCTGGGGATGATCGTGGAAATCTGGAGCATTGACAGAAGTTTCAGGAGGACCAGATGTTTGATGCAAAATTCATTAGAGCAACTGCAACAAGGTTTAGGATCACCAGAACAAGTGTACACTGTGTAGTGCCACCAACTGTAAAAATTTTCACCTTGTTAAGGAATCTTTAGCACATGCAAAAAGGTACTTTGTGACAAAACAAGGAAAACCTTTACCAGGAAACAGATCACCATATTGGTTTAGGATGCAGATCACCTGAAGTTAGTTGCTGCATATTTCCCTTGTCTTTTTGTCTTCACATTGAAGCCTCTTTGTCACACTACACATGCATAGCGATCAGACTTTGCATCCTGAGTCCAGCTCCATCTGTGCCTTTAGACCAAGAGTACTGCAAAATGTAAGTTCCAGTTCAAGGGACTAAATGGTTCTTGTGAACAGCTGTCACCTGTGCTTATTCCCAGGAAGATTGGGCAAATCAGGCCAATGACATCTAGGTCAGTTATTCCATAAATCAAGTCACTGGCGGCAGGTTTGATGTTTTAGTTATTATCTGGCTTTCTTGCTAATCACCCAGCTGTGTTAAATACTTGATTCTGATTGGTCTGAACCCTTTGGACAACACTTATTTACTGTGCATAACAAGAGAAATTCCTAAACAATTCAATCTGCAGAAAGTAGTTCTAGAATATTTTATTTCTGCATGTTGAGGAAAAGTCAACATTGAGGGCTCTATTTTGGTGCCTCGCCGGAGATCTGCCGCAAGCGCAGAGTCAATCAGATCCGCCGCGCTGACAAGGCGTTCCCAAGCATTCTGTGCATGCTCCAGTGTTTGCACATTAGCTTTGGGCCTGAAGTTAAACAGCATGAATGCATTGCCAGGAAGCTGAGTAGTAAAAAAAAGTTAGATGAAGAAAGGACGCAAAAAAGGCAAAACTTTCAGTTCAGAACCTAAGAGTAACACTCATTTCCTCGTTCAATGTAAATCCTGTCGAGGCGTATTACTATTTTCATGAAGTAGTCAAAGAGATCAAGAGATGTCTGAAGACAGCAATGCCACACGATGGCGACAGAGGGCACCTGCTCAACAAGTGTCCTCCACACTCTCTCATCTGAGCACAGATAGATTTGGTGTGCGTAATGTTGGACCCACTGGTAAGACAAACACCCTTTTCCACAAAAAAGACACTCACATAAAGTTGCATATATTCAAACCTCACGTGACAAAGGTGGGTTTAGCGCACAGATCACAACATAAACTCCAAAAATGGCATTAAAATCGGAACCATCTGTGCGTAAATGACGCATCGCTACTCCTCTCGTTCATGTGCTGAACAATTAGGTAAATATTGTGAGAATAAAATTGTCATGTTAGAATGAAAACCGCTGTGGTTTTATTCATAAATTGGCATTCACATTATTGCTGTTGTAAAGGGGGGTTATGGGATGTGCAGCCTCCTTAAAAATACCAAAATGACGACTTTATTACAACTTTATACTCGGAGCATCACAATGTAATGCAATTGTAACACTACTCTTGAAACCTTGCGACTTAATCCTGGAAATATCTGTAATTTTCTTGCTTAATGTGACCCGAATGCTCAATTAACAAAAAATTAATGTTTATAATGGTCAAATGAGTGAAGAAGATGAATTAATCAGAATGTATCGATATAGATCTAAATGTATGTGCTGACTCAGATTAATAGTTGTTGATGATTATTTATTGCACTGAAATGTGCCTGACACTGTGGAAACCTGCCGGTGAGGCATCATTGAGCGTGGATCAACTTCACCCGTCAGAGCACACACAAATAGATGGAGTGCCTGCCCTGCCACTAAATGGGAGCTCCCAGGGGGACCACTGAGGTATACTGAGCATATCTTTTCGCCTTAAACGCTCGCTGGGACCGCGGCGACCTGCTGCTGGTTGTCAGCTGTACTGTCTATGAGCTGCTGTGTGAAAACGCACTGACTGCTGAGCGCGGCAGACTTCTCTGATGCCATAGTGGGTCACAGAGGAGTGAGAAAGGGAGCGAGACAGTCCCAAACTTTCATCATCTCATAGTCAGACAAACATACCAGGATAACGCTGCCAGGGATCGATCTTGTTTTCCCTCTCCCTCTGCATCTCTGTCTTCTTCTGTCTTTCTATCTATCTGTCTGTGTGTCTCCTTCGCTCTCTGTGTCTCATGCAGGCAGACTGGAGGGCATGAAATATGCAGCACATGTATCAGAGTCAATCAGGCAACACTAGCCCTGCAGTCTACCACTCCCCTGGGTGACTGGAGTGAGAGATTTGGGAGGAGGGATTCCTGTGTAGACGCACCAACCTCACCATCCACTTATCCTCTGTTTAGCAGAGCTAGCAGGAGGTACCAAACACAAACACACACAGAGTGCACACACACATCAGTGATATTAGGGCTGTAATCAGCGGTCGATTTGATGTGTTTTCTTTGACCATGAGAGGAAAAGTGCTTCCCTGTTTTAAGTGCTAACAGAGGGCGATCTGTGGTTTACGTTCCTCGTCTTCAATATTTTGATGTTTGACTAAAGAGTTTAAGCTCTGAGATTGTATTCAAAAGTGCTCAAAGCTAAATCAGCTCATCTAATATCAGATGAAATTACTGAATTTAAAGGTTGGGGACTTCATTTACTTTTAGTAATGGATTTAAGCCATGTGTACACTGTGCTGACCCGCTTCTTGACTTGCACAACTGCTGTGAAAGTCAAGCCAACTTTAAGCCTGATTGCGAATCACTTGTCTCGCGATGTACAGAGGATCACAGGAGCCTCAGCTGGTCTGATGAATTTCTGGCATGTAAGAAAATTTAGTTGCCCGACTGCAACTTCTGGGCTTTTTTTTCTGCCTGGACTTGCACTCACATGTAACAGCAGTGTCTGAAAGCAATGTGGCAACACACTTAGAGGCATGCTTTTATAATGTCCTGGATGTAGTTTAGGGGTTTCACAAATGTAAGTGAAGCTCAGAACAGAGGTAGCCTGAAGCAATATTGCAGAAATTACATCTGCCACCTTAGAGCAAATACAGATCCTGGCACCAATGGAAAACTTGGCCTCAGTCTCAGGGCTTGAAAATCTATTTGTCAGAAAGGTGATAATCATACTTGATTATTATCATTGAATTAACACTTTGGTTTAAGCTCCAATATGTGGAAAAGGAACACTGACACTCGTCAAAGATTCCTCCCAATCTGACATGCACAGGTCGTGTCTGACGGTGGAACTATGTAACTTGAGTCGTTCCCTTTCATATGTTTCATACAGATGATGCATGACTTTCTCGAAATTTGGGAAAGCCCACGATAGAGTTGACTCCATCTGCTGCAGACTCTTGCTAGCATTGCTGAGTTTCCCTCATACCTCATACAAACTCACATAAAAAGCAGCAAACTATACCTTTAAGTCAGATTGTTTGTAATCAAAAAGATTATGAGCCCATTACTTACTCATCTTAATACCTAGGAAAACATATTCTGAGCATAAAGGTCTTTTAAATTCTTTACCAGTACAGTATGATGTTCAGTTTATTAATTATGGTCCCATTTAGAGTAAAACAGACACTTAAATCTGGGGTCCAAATACCTTGTGATAGTAAAATTACTGCCACAGACTAGTAGACCAGAGGTACTTGCGTATTCGACATCTCGTCCAGATATAGTCACTGAATCTGATGCTTTAAAAACGCAGCTTTCTCTTCTTTAGAACGGAGTAGACGGATCGTTGTTGAGGAATCTTCAGGGAACTCTGAGTTAGATCCTGTAACTCTATCTTTCTATTTGGAGAAAAAGGTACATACAGAGCTCTTCCATCTACAATCAAACTGTCTGACTGTTTATCTTTTGTCTCTCTCTTCTTTTTGTCTGCCTCAAACATGGACCCACATGTTTCCCTCTGCTTTGTTTCTCTCTTTCTAAATAAAGCCTTCACTGTATGTATCCAGTTTCTCAAACAGAGAGCTCTTTCATGTCTCAGATGTATCTTAGCCGCCTGCCAGGCAAGCCATGAAGGCATTGCAGTAAGCCTAACATCTCTCTTAGATGAACTGCTGATGACACAGCTTAGATGCAGATGGAAAAGGCCCTAGGTTACAAAAAAACATCGCCCTTTTCTCTGCCTGCTCCCTCTTTTCTCTGTGAATGAGCGATGGCTGACAGCTTGACCACAAGTCACTGATTAGATACATCAAAGTTTCCCGGGCTGTGTGTCCCTTGTTCTGCTTCGTGTACAATAAATCACTCAGTCCTGACAGTGGCTGTGTGGTGTTTCTGATGTAGGTTTTCAAAGTTGGGCATGCCGGAAAATCACTGGCAATACTCCAGGGACGGCGATATCCGTCTCTAAGTAGGTCTGCCACTTTGTCAAAACTGAAATATGTCAACATCTGCCAGATGGATTGACATTATATTTTTAGCAGTTAAAGTTCCCAGATGATAAATCTTTGACTTTTGAGGTCCCATAAGTTTTTGTCCAGTGACACCATAAAGCGGACGTGAGTATTTACCTGAAACTCTGTCGACCAAAAACTTGACAGTCTGCACGAAGTGGAAATAATGCACATTTGTTTACGACTCTAAGTGTCCCTTCTTCTTTGACTTCGTGGTCATGGTGGGAGTAAATTATGACACCTGAAAAATCTCGTCATTTTACCACTGTACAGACAATAAGAGTGAAAATCTTGAGGGACATGAACAGCATTTTATATTGAAACAACATATTTGAAAACTCACAAGATACTGTTAGATAACATCATCAACTGTGCATCCATGATTTTAGTCTTCTGGGTTTCTGAGGAGGGATTTTGAAGGAAACTGAAGGCAGCCTGCCTATTGGAAATATTGACTCAACCCCACTTTTAGTCAAAATAAAATCTGATATAGACGTGGAGCTATAACTTTCTTGACAAATTCAAATCCATGCAGTCAGTATAAATAAAGATGGTAAACACTTTTTAAAACCATGGTGCAAGCATCTTAAATTTTGCTGCCATGTTTTAACATGGAGCCTAATGGGATTCCATGGCTTTAACAGCTAGCCCCAAGTGGACACTTAAAGAACTGCAGTTTCTGCACCTGCTGGATTGACCTCAGTTTTGCCACTGGAGGTAGCCACTTGGATTAATTGTTCATTTGCTTGCACTTCCTAGCAAACATCACCATTTAATAGAGATAAATGGTGCTAAAGCTATTACTGTTCTTCCAGCTGATGGATATTTTGACTAAGAAGAGCCAAGTCATAATGATACCGCCCACTAGATGGTGACGCTGCTGCATCACATCTTAGGAGTTTTCTTCTGGCACCCTGGCTAAAATTAGTGTTTGATGGTGATAAAGGGCACCGTATGGAAACAGCAAATTCCAAGTAATTGGCTAAGAATGGTTGGATGCACATGTTAGCTGCTTTCTAACCACAAAGTTTCTGTCTAGATTACATTAATCTTTTAGGGCTTTTGTCCACTAATGGCAGATTTTGCTCTAGCAAGGGCCTATTCACTCAACCAAAATCAATGTAATCAAGCTTTTTCCTCCTCCTGATCTCCAGAGGCCAAAAACATCCTTAGTCTGTAGGGCATTTTCAGCTAAAATTAATTAGTGCCAATAAAGGAAACCACTAGATATACACAGAAATTAAGTGTGTGGGAGCTGTAAGGCATAAAAAAAAATTAACACGAATGGACACAGGCTGTTTTATGACAAAAATATGAATTGTAAGCAATGCATTTCAATGGCAGTAATGTGAAACAGGAGCTAGTTTGAAGGTTACTTCAATATGTCTGTATGTTTGCATACTAGCAACATTTAGCTGAGACTCTGAACTTAGATGCTCACAATCACCCTTGTCTTTATAGGTAAGATGTTTGAATCTAGTTAAAATTGCTTAGGTCTGTTGTGTGGCCATGAAATCAACTACACTAACATTAAGTGAACATTCACAAATTTGAATACACTCCCAAGTAAATCTGTAATATATTCAAAACACTTGAGTTGTGTTAGCAGGCTAGTATTAGCAGTATAATACAGCTGCCTAAAGCACAGCCTTACAGCTCCAACAGATTTGTTAAAAAGCAAATATCAGGCAAACACTTGAATGTTCTCTCTGTAGTGCATCCATTTTAGGAAGACTGACAGCAAAGCATTTCATTACTACAAATTGAATAAATGTCTGTGTTTAACACCTGCATTGCCTTATAACCTGAAAGCTGCCTGCACTAAATGGCCTGTGAATTCCCCAAAGGGAAAGCCATCAGGGGAATGATAATCTCTCTGCTTGGTGTGTGGAGCAGGCTGTGCCAGGTGTTATTAGGGGGGGAAGGTTGCTCAGTCATGTGGCACAAGAAGGTCTGGCACTGGATTCTGTTTGAAAGAGGCCCAGAGCTCAACTTGGCAAACAAGCTCTCTGTAAAGTGTGGACGGATGGCACAGACACAGTTCTGACCTTCCTGCAAGGGCTTGGCCACTGGACTGACCCATTAGAGGGGAGATTCATGAGCAGCTCCCAAGTGAGGAAGCTAC
Source organism: Xyrichtys novacula (assembly GCA_962446985.1). Classification (NCBI taxonomy): domain Eukaryota; kingdom Metazoa; phylum Chordata; class Actinopteri; order Labriformes; family Labridae; genus Xyrichtys; species Xyrichtys novacula. The sequence goes on from OY660865.1 coordinate 17,606,214, forward strand.
AGTTTACTGGAGAGCACATTAGCCCTTTTTTCTGTTGGCCCCTGTGTGGAAATACACTCTTCATGTTGCCCGGCATTGCTCGCCATGAAAGAGGGAGAACAAAGCCATAATTTTTTCCCCTCCTCATTGATTAAGTGCTTATAGCTGAGGCCTGTGATGCCGTCAGACAAAGACATCCTTGGACTATTAATAGAAAATCTAATCATCAAAGTGATGGACGGATAACGCCCAAAGAGCACCATTAAAACCATATCTATTACAGACAATATATGCACATGATCATAAAGTGTGGGATATAAAGCCGACTCGGTGCTGCACAGCTCATATGTGCAAATGTGCATTGGAAAAAGCATCTTTCGTATGCAGGCATCGTGCACGCGCAGCAGCAAAAAAAAATGGTGTCAACTTTCACAGTGAAGGATCCAAAAATAGACCCCCCTTTCCAATTGGGGATAACATTTGTAGGCACACAAAAGCCCATGATAATCTTTTCAATTTTAGGGAAGAGCAAAACAATTAAAAGAGAAAACACAATGGAACAATCTGTGACAGTGTAAGCACCCGCAGTGAAACAAAGGGAATTAGGACACTTTATGTGCCACAACAAATACATGCTGTGATAGGATAGTGTTAAGGGGTCTGGAGCCCCCCCCCCCCCCCCCCCCGGGACCTGGTTCTACTTTGTTGGGTTTTAATTGCATGGAAGCATCTTGATTAGGGGGAGGAATCTGACCGGGATGCCTGACCTTGTCTTTCACTTTGAAGCCTTTTGATAAAGATCGTCAAACATTTCTGCAGCAAAACAAAAGATTTGAAACCCTGAAATCCCCTGAAATGACCGTCTTTATCAACAGGGCTTTCATTAGAACACAAAACACATGATGATGTCTTACGTTCGTGAGGTCAACTGACTCGAAACACTTTCATGCTTTTACCACGATAGAAAATCCTTTGATATGCTTATTTTCAACATCTTAAAAATACTAAAATTGCTTCAAAGACGACTCGAAATAATTCTGAGTGGCACATGAAACTGTCCTGACTTTTCAAATTGGATTCCCTCTCACAAATCTTCACTCAGCCACCTAAATCAATGGCACCTCTCCTCTCTCATACGTGTTTAACCCTCGCCGAGGTTATTGGGGACACGCATCAGTGCTTGTGTTCTCCCTCTGGCTCCGACTGGCAGTCACATCATAGATGACGCCTCAACCGCTCAGCGCTCCTCTACCCGCTTCCCTTGCTCTGTCTGTCTTTTTGTCTCCCTGCTGCACACCTTCCACGCGTGCACTAATCCGCGTCAATGAAAATATGAATTTAAAGATTTAAAAAATAGCTCAAATTAAAAGACAAAGTATTTTCTAAAAGCTGCCAATGCATGAAAAACATTGCTGCGTTTCAGACACATTCGACAGCACCGGTTGCACAAACAATACTGTAATTACTGTTGTGACAGTCAAACAAAAAGCTTCAGAGGTTGAAGACCTTCAGCACGAACAGCGAGGAAGAAGCGCTCCATGGCAACCGGGTTGTGTGAAAATTGTTCATTAACTTTCGTCTTGTTGTCGTTAAATGTTTCTTCTACCTTTCCAGCTAATAGTCCAAACATTTCTCTGTTCTGATGCCAGATATCAGCTTCGTTTTGGCCCCTTCATTGTCACCACAAGTGATAAATGTGAAGGGGAAACACAACTTTTCTTCCAGGAAAGAGATGATGCACATTATTATCAGCATCATACTGGTGTCAGCGGATAGGAGATCAAAATGCTAACTACTGCCAACTGCAGACATGAAATTTTCCAGAAAGATGATGCATTAATTATGCACACACAACGACTGCTTAGCATGCTCACAGCGAGATTCAACATGTTGGCTGCATGGAAGAGCACAGGTGACAATTGGAGGACTGAATCATACATGCCAAGAACCAAAAAGGAAGATTGAAGACATGCAAGAAGCAGGAACAATCTGTCAGCAACCTTAACTTCAGTCATTCCACAAACGTGAGAAAGAAACCAACCAAAAAGTGAAGAAAACCATTAAATTCACTCCACTTGGCAACCGGCCTTGGCCCGAATAAATTTTAAGTGAACAGCATATGATACAAATTTGCAAAAATCCTTTATCTTGCCTTTGTTTTGGTTATAAAACTCTAACGAACTCTGCAACAGGAATACACAATAAAAGTGGCCAAACAACACATTCTAGGTCTCGTCCTATACATCAAACCACCAGACGCTCAAGGCAAGCTGCAAGTGAAGAAATAAATCTGAATCCATAGGGTGCACTTGCCCAACTGATGCCAAACCAATGCAATACGCCTGAATATGTAGCCCTGCAGACTGCAACATCAGAGACATGCAGGGGTGAAGCAAATTTTGCTCAGCTGGAAGCAGAAGCTGCAAGAAGGTGTAAGGCGCAACACTTTCCAAACGCATCATTTTTGTAGATACAAGAATAACATGTGACCACAAAATTAAAGGTGGAAAGTTATTCAGCACCATTTTTACAGGACCTGTAGTTGTTGGTGTTGTAAGGCTGATATTCTGGTCATATGATGTGTTTAAACTACTCATCATTAGCTAAGGAAGTCGCTTTGGTTAAAGGTGATTACTACAGTGTAATGATGCTTTTCTACCTGGATGTAAAACAGTACAGATAACAGATCTTAGAAATGGAGATGGAGTTGTAGGTCGGCTATGACTGGCCAAATCTAACCACTTAACAGATGCAGGAATGTTAGTTAACCTGCAAAGGTGACCCTCAGCTGGTGGTGCTAGCTCTGCTGTTGGTAGTGATGCTCATTAAACTAGTTTGACATTAATGACCTGCAGACTCACTTATCCTGTGTTTGACTGTTTCTTTTTGTTTGTTTGTTTGTTTGTTTGTTTAAATAGGAGTTTCTTACCTTTTGACCATGAGGCTGCTCAGGATTTAAATTTTCCTTTAAAAGACTAGGAAATTATACTAATACTGAGATATACAGAAATATAACAATATTAACAGCTGTAGAAAAGAAATTAATATCTGAGGAAGGAAAGGTAAGGACCCAAGCCTTATTTGGGGTTCCCCTTTCCTTCGCATGGCCCAACAATAGCATGGCATGCAACTAGGGGGCAAGGGAACAGATCCCTAAGGATCCAGGACCTGGAATGACTGAGACAGATGTACAGTGGATTCTTGATGAAGCTGTCTCCTGGCTGCACATGACACACAGCCCAGTTAGCACATAGCAGCCATGCTCTGAAGTAAATCCCATCAGGGTTTATCTAATAAACAGGGGAGCAGAAGTCATGATGCACCAGTCTTATAATGTACATACGCATTATTTTATCCTACTTGAGGCTGTGACCAGGGTTTCCTCCAGAAATCAGGGTCTTTCTCCAGCTAAAACGTTTTTAGGCTTTCAGAAGTCATCAGGTGCATTGACACCTACTAAGAAAAACCAGAAAAACCTAACAGCTAATTTTGCAGATGGTTTCAAACATCCAGATCATTAACTAGTAAATCTGAACATCCCCTGAGTCTTCATTAGGGTTAAATATCCTTAAAGAGGGTGAATGCCATCCATATTTCAATTGGGTCTAAGCCAGAGATTAATTCAACACCCACAAGGAAAATAGCGCACACATTTGGCTCTGTATGGATCCAAGCACACCATGAGAAGTGCAGCAAGTGAGCTGCATTGCAACTATGTGGGTTACAGTTAATTTCAGTGAGTGCACGACCTAGAGCTGCAGGGATGCTGGTGACCTAACCTCGCTGTGGTCAGCCACAGTGCCCACAGGAGGGTCCAGGCAGAGACACACTCAGATAAGCAGTGTTTACTGTAGCCTGCACGTGGCTTTCACACCTCTGCGGCCATGCAGGGCTGCAAAATACATTCAAAGTTGGAGCAGAGGTTGACAAAAAAGGAGCACGGATACTGTCACTGCAGCTTATTTCTACTTAAGAGCGCACACAGCACACACTGACACAGCACGGAATGAAATGTCATGGGTTTAAACGGCTCTCTGAAGCAAACTTGTGCTCCAAGGTGGAGAAATCCACTCGCACACGCATGCACAAAGCAGCCTGCAGAAAGCATGCAGCAGCGGTTTGCATCATGCCCCCAAATTTAGGCAGGATGTGAGGACAGCCGGAGGGAGATTGACGAAAAAAACCCGATCCCACCTTTAAGACACTAGGTCGTGCAAAAAATAATAGCATGACTCTGCTTATTGCACCCCACCCCTCCTCCTCCTCCTCTTCCTCCTCTCTGGTCTCAGGAACGCAGGACAAGCCCTTTTCCCCGCATTCAAGGCGTAGCGGCGCAAAAATAATGTGAAGGACACCCCGCCTCCCCCCTTCCCTCTTCCCCTCACCTGGCATATCGTCTTCAAAATCCATGTCGTCCTGTCCCTCGTCTTCATTACTCAGCGACCCCGGCATCTTTATCTCATAGCCCCCAAACCCCTTTTAGGCTGAGAATACTGAAAGTTAACCCTCCAGACGCCGCAGCCCAGGCTCTTTCTTCACCCAAAAAAGAAATCTAATCCTCGCTCTGTTAATTTTTTCAAATTTTAATTTTTGTGCACTGAATCTTGGGCTTTCTCTCCAGGACTAAAAAATTAAAAACATGTCTTTCTTTTATTTTTATTCCACTGATCTCTATCCAGGTCTTCCAGTCTGAAAAATAAGAAAGACAAAAATGGAACACACATGCCCAGATTGTGACGTCTGGTCTGTTGCCATGACGATGCATCCCATAATTTCACCCACAACTAGTTAGTCGTGCTCTCCTAGTTACCACTTTAACTAGTAGTGTGCAAAAAAAATAGAAAACGGCGTGCAGAAGCGCCATGTGCACCGGTATTAGACGGATAGAGTCCCGCGCCTGTCGCCTTTGGAAGTCCGGAGAATAGAGACAGAACTTTCTACTGCTGCTGCTCGGTTCACTCACCGCCTGTACTCCACTAATAGAAACACATATTCATTTTAAAGGGGACATTTTTTTTTCCCTTTTTTTATCAACGCCGAAAATTTACCCAGACTCTGCTTTACTGAGCGTCTACTTTCCTCCACAAACCCAAAAAATAAAATAAAAAAAGGATAAGATACAGACAAGTGCCGGCTGATGGCTGCCTGCTGTGTGAGGAGTCCTGCCTGCCTGTGGTCTAACTGTTGTCAAGGTTACCACAGCTGTAGCACAGGATGCCCCACAGAGAGCTCACATAGAGAGACAGAGTTTCAACTTCACATTAAAGCTCCAAAATACACAAAACCAGAGCTGCGAGTGTCCTGACTGCACTTGAGCTCCTCCTGTGTTTTTGTTTAGCCTGTTAAATATGACATTTATTTAATTTCTAACACCATCAATATACAGCATCTATATCTTATTTTAAATTTTTCTGTCATATATAATTCTATGTATAAATACAATTTAATTTGATTTGCCTTGATTCAAAGGTTCAAATACAGACAAAAGTAAAATAATAATTCATTGACATCCAATTGAGAAAATAGTGTTTTAAAAATTATTTTGAAGTTTTTGAAGGAGAAAACATCACCGATACCAACTTAAAACTTCTGCGAGTATATTTCAGATTGTGTCGATTTTGGCGCCCCCTGTCGACATAACTCTGATTTGTTTATTTTGTTTCTTATTTCATATCTAAAGGGATATTAGCCACTCTATAGCCACAAATAATGCTCAGAACAGCACCTAACTTTATCAACAGTACATATAGGGTCCCAGCCATGGTACTAGCCACTAATCATCTTTTTAGCTTTGCCTGATTTCCTTAGCAGAGAGACTAAACACAACACACCCACTCTCCTCCAGCAGCTGCTTGTTTGTGGGAGAGCTCAGACGAGTCGATCACCGACTGCAGCGGGTTGACGCAGCTCAAGGAACAACATTTATGATAATTTCTTCATGGAAATGCAACCAGACTGAGATGCTAAGGCAGAAGAACTACTGTGTCTGCAGTGAAAAATGGTTATTATGATGATTATTTCTTCAAGGAAATGATAAAGTAATGATCATAAATGTTCTTCCTTGAGCTGCGTCCCCCCCGCTGCAGTTGGTGATGGACTTGTTCAAGCTCTCCCTACAAACAAGCTGCTGCTGAAAAAGAGTGGGTGAGTTGTGTTTAGTCTCTTTGCTTAAGAAATCAGGCAAAGCTAAAAAGATGTTTGGTGGCTAGTTCTATAGCTGGGACCCTATATGTACTGTTGATGAAGTTAGGTGCTGTTCTAAGCATTATTTGTGGCTATAGAGTGGCTTTTTGGTTGAGGTGTGCACGTGGTTCATAGACCGCTGTGTATTGCTATCGTACGGTCATTACCAAAGTTGGCATAACTAGAGAAGCAAGCGGTCGGCAACATTAATCTCTCAGGGGAGGGGGCAAACCAGTGTTACAGTGTGTTTGATCATAACTTAAATTTATACCACAACATCCCTTTAACTCGTGTCTTCTCACAAAAAATGTCCTGTTGTCTTAAACAGTCAAATGTATCATATATTGTGATTATTTTACATGTAGAATACAAAAACAGCTGCTCGGCTGATACCTACCCTGGCTGACATTTTCAATATAAAACAAAGGCATGTCTGAGATTTCAAATTTACAACTACTGTTGTATGAAAAATATTGGTCTCTAATTAGTTATCAGAAGTTCAGAACATTTGTCTAACACATCTTGGTTGATCAGTTGTCGCTGTACACAGTTCAATGTTTGGCTCTGATTGGTATCTAACAAATGTGTTATACGTGCGACCCGGAGAGCAAAATTAAAGGTTAGTTCAGAGAAAAAACACAGCGATTCCTTTTCCATTTTGAGTTTTTATTAAAAGTAGTGTCAGCTCTAATCTTCCTCCTCCTCTTCTTCGTCCTGGTTGATCTGGAAGTAGCGCAGCTCATAACTCTCTTTGGTGTTGGCCACAACTCGCAGCCAGTCCCTGAGGTTGTTCTTTTTCAGGTACTTCTTGGTGAGATACTTCAGGTACCTGAAGGAGAAGAGAAGACAGAAAATACAGTCAGATTTATCCTGTATTCACATTCAACCTAAGTCCATAATTCAAGGTACTGGAATTATTCGAGGGATTGTTTCAGCCCTGCATCAGACTCAGCTTAAAGACATTCAGTTGAGCAGCAGAGGCTGGTTAATTAATCAAGAAATAACATGCAAACTGTTGTGTTAAACCATAATACTGTGAAAAAGAAAAGTATACAAATGTTTGTTGGAGTGTAAGTGTGAATGGCTGTCTGCTGACACCTGTATGTGATGATGAAAGTTTAAGATAAGTATTGGAATAGATAAAGTTTGTAATATTTCAAACTCTAGATTTGAGTTTGATCCAAAATATAGATTGTCTAACAAACCACTCATAATCAATATCAACCTCGAAAAACATATATTGGATAACCTAAACACACTATTTTTTTACTGAAAACAGATTAGGCCAGTATCGTGCATCATACTGTGCAGAAATGAGAGTTTGTATGAAAACAGGATACTGGACTAATCAACTTTCTCATGCTCTCTATAGGTAAAATCAAAGTGCAGCAAACCTGTAATAAGCTTCAGGTGACATTTATCAATACAGTCAGATACTGTTTATCTATAGTTAACAAAGTAAATACATGTTTTCTATTCATAATCCACCCACCTTTCAGTAATGAACTGAGAAATATCATGTTCATATTTATGTGTTCACTAAGATAAGCAAAGACATAAAATCATAACGGTGTTTACTCTGCCCACACTAACACTTTGTGTTTTTATTGCTTTTGAAAATACTGGAGAAAATGTCGTACTGTAGTCTAATTGCTTAAGACTCGTGAGCTGTACTAATTGATGCCTCTGTTGTTCTCATGTTATATTCATAAACACTGCTTTTAAACACTTCTGCTCATAATTTTAATGACTTCCTGTGTTTCTGAGTCAAATTTTCAAGGTCATGCATTCATTGGAATGCCTGTGTACACATGAACACAATTTAAAATCCACTTGTAGGTATATCTTCATTAAAATGTTGAATAAACATTGAGGTTTGATAAGAGATATTTATGAAAGTACGATGTTTATAGAAACCACATATATGGTATTATTTAGGTATTTGTGAAGGAGTTTCCATAACTTTTCCAAAACTTTCCTACAATTTCCAAAACTATTCCAGACCTCTTAATTGCTTTTTTGATTCCATGCCTTTTCCAGGTTATTCCTGCACAAACTAATCTTGTTTTTTTTTTTTTTAGTCTAATTTTTTTTTTTAACTCACATGGACCTCAGTGCTTTAAATAAATAAACAAGGTCATATCTGTGGAGGTATCCATGATCAGAGCAGTATCTGCCTGAAACTTAACTGTTCTAGTATCAGGTGGTGCAGTTCTGAATAAAAGAGTTAGAGTGAGTCCCCCTCTGGTGGTGGTGGTGGTGGTGTTTAAAACTCAGGTTGACACAGTTTGAAGTTTTCCATATTAGATGTCCTTTTAATTTTCTCTCTATTTGTGAAAAGATTTTTTTTCCTGACACCAAACTTTAAAAATTAAAGAAAAGGTTTATAAGTCTCATTAACAAAATAAAACATGAAGTAAAATAACCAGCCAATATGTCTGTTTACTTTATTACCCTAATAATATTAACTGTGACCACCCTTCCTCTCTTCCTCTCCACTTAAATTAATTCCTTCAAAAGTGTCACAAATTTTTCTTTGGTGGGCTTGGGTTTTAGTGTTATATTGTTGTTAAATGTTGTTTTGGCATGTAAAACTAATCAGAGCTTATATCTGATAGTGTTTCAAGCTGTAACTCTGTGTAATTAGCAAAAAAAAAAAAAAAGAAGAAGAAGCAAGGAAATTAATTTGCTTTGAGGCTTTTTACAAGTCCATGTAGTGCAGTAATTTCAGGAACATCACTCACTAGTGGATAGCAATAACAACACAATAAAACCACCTGCTGTTTCAAACTAATGCAACTTCATATTGTAGGAATTCTGGTAAAAGTTGCCCAGGTAAGAGAAACTGGTACTTTGAGCTATTAAGAGCTAAATCACAGAATGAATTGATGAGCTCTGAGTTGTTTTTTTGTACCTCTTTGAGAAGGGGACTTCAGAGTTCACTGCGATTTTACTCTTGCTCCTTTCGATGGACACCACACCACCTCCGAGGTTTCCAGCTTTTCCGTTCACCTTGATGCGCTCCTGCAGAAACTGCTCCTGTAGGTGCAGAGGAGACAGGAAGTCACACACAGCAGGGGGTGAGATACAACACAACAAAGTCAAGATGATATCTGATTTCGTCCGCTCACAAAGTTAGCTGCATCCATGATGCCATCCTCCACAGGGTGGGTGCAGTCCAGGGTGAACTTCAGGATCTGCTTCTTCTTCTTCCCTCCTGGTTTCCTCACCAGCTGCTTTTTCTATCAGAGTCACAGAGGCTTCATCAAACTCTTACAGTCATGACAACATATGTGACCTTTTAACAGGTAAAGATAACGTTCAAACAACATGACAATAAAACAAAAGTACGTGTTTGCATAAGTGTGACACCTCTTTGTATTAAGACTCCCGTATGTCTAAACTTCATCCAGGTGTGTCAGGTTACCTACTGCTAGCTGTTAGCATCACATTTAACACACATCCCAACGTGGTGTCAGCCGACACAGTAAATAAACTACCGGAAGACGTTAAAAACTCCCAGAGTGTTGTGTTTCTGTAGATTGATAGCATATATTTCTTTGAGTGGAAAAGCCAGGTGTAAATATATCAAAAAAATGCGGTTAAGTTTGCAGTTCAGACACTTACGATCGGAGCCATAGCTGTCACATTTAGCAAAAAGGAAGAAGCAGGGCTGCGCAGGACGTTTAATCACCGGCCGCTAAACAGATCGCATCGATTTATCTGGAATCGAATAGACTAGACGTGTAAAAATACAAGACGCCGGTTTAATGCTACACCGTTTTTAAGTGACAAATAAAGGTAATTAGACATGTTTGTTTGAAAAAAAATGAATATTTATATTATAAGACAAGTACCATGAGGCAGCAAGTGTTGAAACAGTTGAGACTTTTTTTTTTTGTATTTACAGACAAATTGTCAAACTTTTGACCATGAAACTCAATTTAAAGTGACTCACTATGATACAACTGAACCTCTCTGTTGACATTAACCCTGCACCCCTGGTTTAAAGGACATCCATCTAACTTTTTTTTTTTTTTTTCTATTTGAAGGGATTTTGTCCACCTGAATAGTCCAGATTGAAGTTAGTGAATAATTTTGATCAGTGTTTCTTTCAGTGTAGGCGATTTCTCTTGTATAAAGTCACACTTTACAACACAAGAGTTCAGTGTAAGTTGTGTTGCTGGCAGGACAATGAAGCTGTCATTGTTTACATCATAAATGTTGATTTTGTAAAAGCTGTGATTTGTTGTTGACTCAGAAAGAGAGAACATATGGCTGTTTTCTAACTTTACAGGTGTATTTCTTATGATTTTGGCACTTTTCTTGTTCTTCACCTTAGTTCTCCTGGCAATAAGGTGGTCAGCTAACTAGCTGGGAGACACAAAGTTCATTAAATGCTTGTATAAAATATTGAAATGCAAGTATATTTAATGAACATATGTCAAATAATCTGAGCCACCTCTAAACAAGCTAATACATCTGCAGACATCCAAGAAGTTATTAGCCTACATATCTTTTAGTCAAAGCTTAAAGTTTTTATTTTATTGTGTATATTCAATTATGTTTTCACTTACTTCGATTGGCCGACTCCACAATAGTTCCACTTCATTTTGTTGCAGTAATGTTTTCCTCTGAGAATTAAAAGGGGTAAAGTTTTATTTTACATAATTAAGACGGCCATGTTGCCGTTTTTGCACCATTACATCACTGAGCTTCATTATCTGGCTTCTACTAAACACATTTCACTAAACGTGTTGAATGTGACCAGTAAAGTATTTCACTTGGAGTCTCATAGCAGGTTCACAAATTTGCAGCTCTGGAAGTCCCACCCCTTCCCCTCCTTTAACCCCCTCCTCAGACTCCAAAACACAACATCAGTGTGACATTACAAACATGACGGCTGTATTTTTAATCCGTGTGGAAGAGCAATATGAAATGTCCCTGTTGCTCTCTGGCAGGTCTCTGGGGACTGGCATGAGGTGTGTGCAGTCAGCTGTCTGGCGGAGGGACCCCATCGGCCTACTATTGAAGAGTTTCTGCATTGCTGCCATTCCTGCAGGGAGTAGCTGAAAGCAGCAGTGTAAGGTAAGACAGAGGCTGAGTGTGCGATCTGAAGAGTCGCCTGTTGCGTTTACAGTAAGATTAGTTAGCAGGTGTTATCCTGCTGTCTTTGAACTTATTCTTTTGCCATATTTGGATTGTGTGTCGTCTCTGGAGACCTGAGCTACATTACACATCTAACAAGGTAAGATAAAAACAGGGTATTTTAATGATTGTGACTGTCTTTATCATAATGTTTCACATCACAGTCAGTCAGTCAGTCAGTCAGTCAGTCCCTCTTATAGTAAATGGAGCATTTAAACAATAAAAAGTAGTAAAAAGTTGTGTAACTTTTTTAATCTAGTGATACTCACCATGCATCATCATCTACACCCTCTGTTTGTAGATGGCAGGAAACATCTTCCCCAACCTGGATAATCTGTGTAACGTGGATTGCAATAACATCCACCCTCTGGTGTGTCACCTATGCAATGAGCAGTATCAGTCCCCGTGTTTGCTGGACTGCTACCACATCTTCTGTGCGCGCTGTCTGCGAGGCCGGACCAATGACAGCCGCCTCAGCTGCCCCCTCTGTGGGTAAGAAAGTGCACAGTGACTTTGATGACAATGAGGAGTGTTTAAGGCTGCGTGTAATGCAGTGGTTCTCAAGTCCAGTCCTCAAGGCCCACTGTCCTGCATATTTAGGATGTTTCCCTGCTCCAACACACCTGATTCAAATGATCAGCTCGTTATCAAGCTCTGTAATGGCTTGATAACGAGCTGATCATTTGAATCAGGTGTGTTGGAGTAGGGAAACATCCAAAACATGCAGGACAGTGGGCCTCGAGGACTTGACTTGAGAACCACTGGTGTAATGAGAAATAACAGCAATGGGAAAAAAAATATAGAAGTTAATTGAAGCATTTTAAAGGCCATTGGGATGGAAGACAGAAACTTTGGTCTTTCCCGGTCTCCCCTTGATTTGTAAGATCTGCCTGCATCCTGTATTAGCACTTTGAAGTATTTTTCAAGTCACAGTGGAGAGGAAAAACTTCCATTAGCAGGCAGACACCTGGAGCAGGACCAGACCCATCTTTGACAGTCATCTGCCGAGACTATTTTAAAATTTGAGAGGGGATAGAGGGAGATGCAGAGAGATGGTTAAAGTGCTAAAAATAATGGAGTAAGTTTAGTTAATTTATTGGTGTCTTTTGGCTTCAGTGATAAGTATAGCTGAGTGTCGTCTGCATAACTTTTGCATTTTTGGATTGTTTCCTCATTAAGGAGGCATTAAAAGAGGCATGTGTAAGGTGTAAGGGATTGGCCCAAGCACTAAATCTTGAGGGACTCCAAAACTTATATTTTTGTGCTCAGAATGCAGATTTTCTTTAACTATGGAAACGTTCATTAAATCTTATTTTCCACTTATTTTAGTTAACTGAACCTTTCCTTATCTGGCAACACTTGTTTTAAAAGTTCTTTGGGTACTTGTGATTGTTTTTAAATAGCTTTTTTAAAATTTTTCCAGTAAAAAATACTTAAATGTTATTTTTAGTTCTGTCTTTGAGAGATATCTGCTGCAGTGTATTCAAATTTCAAGGAAAAGCTGTTTGTTTGTGTATTCATGATGGTACATAACTATCCAAAATAAATTGTTCTGAGGCAGAAATGGACACTGTATGGAGCATTTTGTTGTTCATGTGGGATATTCTGGCTAGGTTCTCAGACCTATGACAGTCAGTCTGAAACAAACAGTAAATATGGAAGTCATAAGTCACTGAGTTTGATTTCATAATGTTGTGAAATAATCAAGTGATCTTAAACTGTTCGAGCATTAATAAGCTGTTTTATTTCCCACTCAAAAAATACAGTTTTGTTCCCCCCATGCTGAGATCTGAATAGATCCTTGTTGGTTTTAAAGAGCATCAGTTCTCTGTTGTGGTTCTTCTGGAGCGACTCAGTGACCCATGGGTCTGGGGAGGGCAGAACTGAGTGGCTGGAGCAGCTGCGGGGTCGTCCCTGTGGCTCTGAGTTCCTCTACGACCAGTCACCCTGCAAACAAAGCAAACTGGTATTTAGCTGAGGTGCCAGCAGCTTAGAGCAATCAAAAGCAGTCACATGACACCAATCCATTTCATCCCCTATTAAGGACTGACACGTGTCTGAACAGTCACCTTCAGGTCTGCAGTGTTAACTTTACCACCATCACAGCCCGTAGAGGGATGCATAGAAATAGAGCTGTGGTCACATCAGGAGTATTTTTACTGAGTCAACAGGACCAGGAGGAATTTTCACTTTTTCATGCACGTGGTTCAGCTTCATTTATAGATTGGTTTTATTATGTAAGAGGTCTATATGTGCTGTGTGGTCCTATAAAAATACACTATATGAAAATGAAACATAATATTCATCTGTAAGGCCACCATTCTCAGCTCCTGACTCTGGGACAAAGGTACAGAGTCCTTTGTGTGAAGCAACAAAATTATGGAAAAATCATAACTGGTGGGAACACTTTAAAGTCATTCAGACACTTCCTACTGCACAAGAAAAAGACCTTAATATGTTTTCAACACACTTTAATTTTCATCATTAAGAGCCTGTTTCAGTCCTGTCATGTAGCTGATTGTACCTTTTTTTAATCACGTCACACATGTGGGTGTGTTCATATCTGTGTCTTTTGGTTCTTTAGTACAAAATGAAGTGTTATACTTTGTGTTTATTACAGCTGGCTGCATACGAAAGGTAGACAGTGGTATGTTTTCTATTCTATTCTATTCTTTTATTCTAATCTATTTAATCAGTTCCTCTCTATTCTTGTTACTACCATCTATTTTATTCTTTTCGATTTATTCTATTCTATTGTTGTCTAGTCAATTCTTTGCATGAAACCTTACTCTATTCTATTCCACTCTGCTCTATCCAAAACTGTCTGTTCTAATCTATTAAGTTCTATTTTATTTAGTTCTTTCCAATCCAATAACTATTATCTATTCTATTCTATTCAGTTCTCTTGAGTTCTTTTTAAAATTTTATTCTTGTAAATTCTGTTCAGTTCTGTTCTTTTCTATTCATTTCCTCCCCATTCTATTCTAATTAGTTCTATTCTTTTTTTAGTTTTCTTTAATCATGTCATTTCATCCCACACAACCTTGCCCTATTCAGTCCTAGTGTAGTACACTATTTTTATTCCACTTTATTCCTTTTATTCAACATTACTTCATTCATCCCAATCTATTGCTTTCCATTCTACTCTACTTCATTAGTTTCCATTTGTTTTATTCTACTCCAATCTCTTTTTCTCATCTGTATCTACTCTACAGCTCACTAGCCATCTTATTCTAAACTTCATTCTATTCTATTCTATCACAGTTGATTCTGTGTCATATGTGCACATGAAATACAAAGAAAGTTGTACTACAGTAAAAACACTCCTGTCGTGTCAAGTTAAAGAAAAATGTCTGGTCCTGCAGGTTAAAATTTATTGCAAGTCACATCCATCACTGCAGGTTGTTTCTATTATTGACAACTACCATGTGTCATTTTCCCACAAATATACATATTTACATAAAGAATGGTAATGAGTCAGGAGTAAGATTAAAAACCTCAGACTTTTTATTAAAAAGTTCCATACTTAACTCTTTCATGCATCTCTTTGCACTTTTGTTGTTGATGCTGGTGATGGTTTAGATGACAGTGGCATTGATGATTATCATACTGACATTGATTAGGATTTTTATGATGCTTTTGGTGCCAGAAGTTCACTTATGTTGTTTTCTTCTGTCCAGGTCTTGGTCAATTTTACTCAAACTCTTAGATGTGTGTTGCTGTAGACTGTAACATTCAAACATTAGTCATTGAGTTTGAAGTACCAGCAGAACAACGTGACCTAGACACTAACAGATAACTGAGTTTGAAAATGGAGCTAACTTTAGACTCTGACCACCATGCATGCATTTACTCACTGAGTACAAAGGTGAAGAAGGCAAAAGAGTAAAATACTCAATCGCAGTTTAAAAAAATATCACTCATGAGGCTCTTCAGATTTTACGCCTGCTTCTTCCTGAAAGTGTTTATTTCTCTACAGTAATTTTGAAATAATGACAACTGTCTCTCCAAATGCTGCTGCTTCACCAACAGCTGATTTTGTACATTAAAACAACATAACAGACATACATGCACAACATGTACTGCCTTTCAATAATATGCGATATATTTGTGAATTAATCATCTTTTTTAGCTGGTCAAATTCCTGTTATTCAAGGTGCATCATACTGAGAAATGAGAGGGA
This sequence comes from Xyrichtys novacula, assembly GCA_962446985.1. NCBI lineage: Eukaryota > Metazoa > Chordata > Actinopteri > Labriformes > Labridae > Xyrichtys > Xyrichtys novacula. The sequence continues at coordinate 17,621,707 of OY660865.1, forward strand.
AAAACCCAGGTAATAATATGTTTTCTGGGAAAACAGCTCAGCGTGCACAGAGCTGCTGTGCTCTGGTTACACAGGCTGACTGCCTGGGAGCTACTATTTCCATCAGGCAGCAGCAGCAGCCTCCTAACAGCTGCTCTCTCAAGTACTGTGTAATCTAGGAATTCACTACTCTGCTATTAGTGGAACACAATGAAGCCCCGTCGCTATGAAAACCAGATAAACCATGCATGGCACAAACAGCCTGGGAACACTTGGGTCACTGCAGATGAATGAAAACAGCAAACAGCTTCATGTTCCATCTGCAGGTTTGAATGTGCCAAAGAAAAACCTTCACAGCTCAGATTAAAGGGTCATTTCACATCAGTTTGAACTTGATGTGAAATGACCGTTTGAACTTATTTTGAACATATCAGATCTGTTACTGAGTTGATTTTATTCAGCAAAATCTGATCACTTCATTCACTACAGAAGATTCTCTTTAAGATTTAATGATCATGTGAATGTGCTAAAGGAGCCGGTAACTTGTTTTCATTTTATTTATTACCGAGTAAAATCTGCATTTCTTTTTTGAATGACAAGATATAGACTTCTCAGGATAAACTTCAAATTATGTCAAATCAACAATATGCCTGTTTGTTTAAATTCAACCTAATGTCTTAAACTCTCAGTTTTTAAAGAAATAGCATCGGGGCATCAGCTTTTAAGTGCAGTACTTGACTTCTGCGGTTTCAGAAATGTGTGCGTCAGTCTGTTGTAGGAGATGCAGCAAACAGCTTTGTTGTGTTTAATGTGCAGATTTTGTGTACAAATATCGACCACTGCGTGAGCTGACTAAAACCCAAGAACTGTTTTTTCAAATTCATCTCACACTTTTGTTCGTCACCTTAGGTTCATCTGTTGGGTTTAATTTAAAGCTCTCATTAGAAGTTTTTTTATGTGGCAAAAATAGACCTAATATTAGGCAGTACTATTAATACCTCTTTATGATGTGATAGTTGTAATATTGTAATTATTTATGCCTGAATCGAGAGTGAGGGTGTCAATACTAGCTGCACAGCTGCAGAAATGACTGTTTTTACCATTTCCACATAAAATATTCACAATGAATGAAGTTTACTTGGCTTTTAATTTTATAAAACCAAAAAAGGGTCCACTTGATCTGTCATACTGTTGTTTTAAACTAGATTTTTTAAGATATTGAGATATACATTTTGTATCGTGATATCACATGAAAATATATCAATATCTGTAATCCATTATATTTTGTATTATTATTATTATTATTATTATTATTTTATGATGAGCTCTTAATCAATGATTGTATTAAAGCACAAATGTTGGGTGCAGCTTTTAACCTGGGGAAATGATACATGTGAAAAACTGATAAACTGATCTCAGCCCTTCTATATTAAAACTGTCAGTGACAATTTTTTTAAGAATCACCTGAACAAAAAAGATCAACTTCAGCAGAATCTATTTCAGCATGTCTCTGATTATGAACAAGTACAAGTTGTTTTTACGTGAGAGGAAAATTCTGAAAAATTCAATAAAAGTAATGATTATTCCAAACACAGAGCTAAATGATCAGTTTGGACACTTTATTTCTATTCTGTTTTGTTTACAGGTGTCAAAAAAGATGAGTTTTTGGTCCTGCCAGAGAAAGAAATGATATTTAGAGGCAACAGAGCACCATCTTCTGGGATGCTGTGAGAATGCAACAAAGTGTTTGAGAGATAAAGGAAATATCTTTGACAGCTTGTGCTGCTCATAAGTTACTGAAGTACTTCTTTTTCTGTATTTTTAGTGTAAATATAAACTTAAATTTCCCCTCCCAGACTAACGATAACTTAAAAAATGCCACCAGATATCAAGCCATGTAAAAACAAACTGGGACTTTGAAACATTTACAACTTTGAGTCCTCTCAGCTGTGGTTTCTGTACTTTATCATTATTCTCCGTCCTGGTATCCCTCAGTCTTCATGTCATTCAGGCCCAGGTCCTCATTCTGCTCAAACGTGCGGGTGTACTTCTCCACGGACATCTCAGGATCTGGATCAGGTGCATACACATTCTGAAGGTAGCTGTTTCCTGCCGGGTCATCCAGGACAAAGTGGACTTTCATTTCTCCAGCTATGACCTTGTCCAGTGTCTCTCCAAACTCCACCAGTTTCTGTGTGCGGTCTGAGCTGCCACTGTCCCCGCACACAAAGGGGTTTCTGGACACAATCAGGTCTTTGACATCCTTCAGGAGCCCCTCCAGAGTGGTGAATTTCCCACCAAGAGCCGCCATCCCCAGCTCAAACTCCAGCTCGGGGATCATGATGGAGCAGGTCTCTGACTTGAGCACGTCTCGGGTCATGTCTGAGGGGTCAGTGATGTTTAGGGTGATTTTGGTGCCCAGCTCCTCAGTGGCCCCTCCAGACTTCACCTCGTTGGTCCGGTGACCACAGCTGTCGCAGTTTGTTGCCATGATGATGACCTCCTTGAAGTGCGGGATCTGGACCAGCTTCATGTTGGTGGAGGCAGGTGCGTTGCATTCTGGGCAGTTTGTATCAAAGACCAAAACCTCATTCCTCATGGTGTCCAGGTCATTTAGAGCTGGCTCTTTGTCGAAGTCGTCATCAGCTCGTATTCCCAGCATCATGTCCTGCTGCGCTGACCGGGTGAAGCGGGTCACTGTGAGATCCTCATCCTTTTGGGGGGCCAATGGATTCTCCACAAAACTGTTCCCAGATGGATCCTCAATCACCACAGTGAACTCATCCTCCACTTCTTTTAATTTCCTCAGTTTCTGGATGAATTCCTCAATCTTCTCGGCCACCTCAGGGTCAGTGGCTCTCCTGATGGGCTGGTCTTGCTCCAGTCCTGCGACAGCCCGGTCCAAAAGCCCCTCAATGGTGGACAGGGCACCTTTCTGGGTGAAGGGAGGGATTTCAAACTCCAGCTCAGGGATCCTTGTTGTAGCGCTATCTGCTTTGACCACCTCCCGGTTTAAGTCCTGTTTAGACTTCACTTTGAGTGAGTAGGAGACTCCCTGATCCTGGATACGCCCTGCGGACTGGATCTCTGTGTCTTTCCAGCTGCAGTGAGGGCAGCTGAATGAGCTGACGATGATTTCTTTAAAAAACGGGATTTTAGTGAGCAGTAAGCGGGTGGTACCGTTCTGGTGACAGTTCATACACATGCTCTCGATCTCTGTGGGCTCCCAGTCCGCGTCCTCAGCGCCTAGATCCTTAAACACGCTCCCTCCTCGGACATTTTCCTCGGATATAACCGACATTCTCACCTGGAATATGTTCCCTTTCTGTGGAGAGCCTGTTTCTACGCGTTGACAACTCTCGAAAGGTGGACTGAGATGGACGTTTCTAGAAACAACCCGTCTTCAAATGCACACGAGCACGTTTGACGACTCCTCTGTTTTGTAAAGCCACTTCCGTATGTTATCTTCTTCTACGATGCTGTAAACCCCTGGCGTTGCTGTTGCCTCATCTGGTGGCCTCCGGTACAGCGGCAGTAAAACGGCTGCTGGCGATCACAGTAGATGGTTTAGGGTTTATGATCATTTTGGCACCATGTTTTACCATCAAGCTGCTTTTGGAGATTGTGTGTGTAAAAATATTTCACAGAACACATCGTATTTTATAAAACACAACAATATTTAAAACGTTTCATGCAAGTATATTTTTACGAGGCAGGAAAGCCTATGGAAAAAGTATTTAATTATATACAACATTTTACAAAATGCAAAAAAATAAAAAATAAAAATAGACATAAAAACGTTTTACAAAAGAACAAAAAAAAACCTATTACAAAAAGAAGTTAACACAAGGCAAAATATGTTTGCAAAATACTTCTGCATTTATTGAAATATTTTTGGCATATCATGAATATGTGAGATCATTTTGGCATTTAATGAAATACTCATATTCAGGGAAATATTTTTTGGCATTAAGTGAGATTTTTTTTGGCAATTTAGGAATTTTTTGGCAATTTGTGACATATTGTTGTAGTAAATGAAATATTTTTGCATTGAAGGAAATATTTTTTGGCATTTGGTAAAGCATTTTTGTGTTTAGAGGAATATTTTTTGGCATTCAGTGAGATGCTTTTGCTTAATCAACATTTTTTTGGGTGTTTATCTAAATTTAGTATTTTACAGAAATGTTTTGAATGAAAAAAATGTTTTTTTGTTTTGTTTTGTTTTTGTTTTTTCTCTGTGGTTGTGGTCTAAATGTGCAGTTGTTCTTCGTGGCCACTAAAATCCAGAATATATCGCAGGATTTTATTGTAGTCATTTCTGTTAATAGTTTTGGTAATTTTATGTGAGGAAAAATTTGATTATTATTTTGTTAATGTTATCTTGACCCCCCCCCTTTTTTTATTTTTCTGAAGCCTTTTAGATCTCGTTTTAAATTTTGTAATGCAACACTTAAATGATCACTTTAGCAAAAAAAAAAAATAATAATTCTTCATTTCATCCAAACAAGTCACCCAATCACGCAGCTGATCTTCTGATTCTGTTTTTTCACCATGTCCCCCACAGCTATTTATCCATAGTCAAAGGAAATGGTGCTCTTCCCCCAGAGGACCGACTGCTGAGGTTTCTGGTTGACAACAATGCAGATGCTGAGGAGATGGTGCAGTGTGCAAACTGTGACCAAGAAAGCAGCAAAAAGGTGAGACTGACTTAAACATTCAAAAGTCTTAATGACTTTTTGTAGACATCAAAAATATATGGACAGTTAAGTGTGTCTAAAAAGCCTTCACAACACAAAATCACAGAAATTGAGGCATTACATGAAATTTGAACTCTGGTCTCACATGAAACCAGACTTCTCTGCTTTCTCTATATAATTTCTTTTCATTATTCTCTCTGCTCATGCATACAGGATGCTGGGGTGATGTATTTCTGTAACACCTGTAACCAGCCTCTGTGCAGCACCTGCAGAGAGCTGACCCACAAAGCCAGGATGTTCTCGCACCACGAGATCGTCTCTTTGGCCAAACGCACCAAAGCCAAACACAGAAACTGCTGTAAGTAGGCTACTACCTGAATTAACATATCTAAAAATCCTGTTCATGAGGTTTGTGGTTTCTCCTGTTCTCTGCTCTATTTTCCTGAGGAGATAGGTAACATGGTAGCATGGTTAAAAGCTAAAAGGTGTCTCCGTCCCTACAGCTCTCCACGACGAGCCGTACATCCTCTTCTCCAAAGAGAAGAAGTCCATGCTTTGCATCAAGTGCTTCAGAGACACACAAGTGTGAGTAAATCTCTTTTTTCCAATTATACTCTCACTTTGTGATGTTCCTCTCTTGTCTTCTCTGCAAAGTAATCTTGTTCTGCAATTCAGGGAGAGCAGGACTCACTGCATTGACATTGAGACGGCGTACGTGCAGGGCTGTGAGATGCTGGACCAGGCCGTGCTGGTGAGACAGAAAGAGAGAGCGAGAGAGAGAGTCCAGTCTGTTCATCTGCACGTTCAACATCATGAATAATTCACACACTCAGCGCTGTGATGATATTGTGCAAAGTGATTCAGGTTTATCACAGAGCAATTTGAATACATAAACATATGAATGAGGACTGTTTGTTCTGTAATATTAGAAGCACTGCTGAATCAAAATCAAATATTTTCTCTGCACGAGCCAGAATTTCATCTTCATGGACTGAAATGATCATGAGCTGACTGCTCTGCTTTTAATAGTCAATTTCAAAATCATACAAAAGAGTTTAATTGCATACAAAGCTTTTATTCTTGATTTAGTGTTAATTTTTCTTTTTAACTCCAGGACGCTCGTTTATAAAGAGCCTTAAAGATAAACTTCTTCATGCACAATTATAAAGCACATTGTTATTGAATAGATAATGCTGAGTACACTGTGTCATTTTGTACATTAAGTTAAGGCTCAAAATGGTCAAAACAATGCAGAGTCAGACATGTTATTAGTTTGAAAAATGAAAACTTGACCAGAAATTTGGTGGTTCAGTAAGTGAGAAGTTCTTCTTATGTTTAGTGAGCTTTGTCTTTAAAGGAACACTCTGTGATTTTGTGCATTACGAATTTTAATGATGAATTATTTTGTTTTTGAAAGCAGTCTAACATTAAAATTCAAACAAAGTTGCAACACAGGAATGATAATGGGAATATTTCACAATGTCGTTGCACCAGTGCACTGGGGGGCCTCGCATGCCCTGAATTCTGAAAAAACAGCAGAAGTGCCCTTTTGGATGCTCCAGGTCTAGATAACACATTTTTAAACACCTTATCTAAAGCCTCTTTTATGGAGAATACATGAAAAACAGCTTCAGAAGCTGTTTTTTCTAAAGCACGAAACATGGCTTAGTGCCCTCCGGATTCCCAATCAGACCATCACACATACAAAAGTCCCCTGTGAATGGTCCTCTGCTATAAATGATGAAAAAAAAGTGCCCTCTAGATGCCCTTTCAGTATCTAAAACATTAAAACAGGGCCCTCTAGATACCTGTTTTAGTATATAAAATATTGAAAAGATGTCCCTTCAGTATACAAAACTTATAAAGTTCCCTCTTGATGCCTCTCCAGTAAATAAAAAGTGATAAGGTGCCCTTTTTGGTAATTTAGGTTTTTCATAGTCTATGTTTTGTTGACTTTTAAAATTGAAATTCAAGGGGTAAATTAATTTATTTATACAATTTGATTTATATTTAAAGTCACTTAGAAGAGCTTTTGGTTTGTTTTGATTTTGGCGGCCCCTGTGGACAAAGGGATTTTTTTTTAATCTGTTGTCCTAATCACGTGTTTTCAGACAAAAAGCTTCTCCTGTTAGAAAAAGCACAAGAAACTGTTTATGAGACTTTATCTTAAACAGCTCTCCGTCTTTGACTGTTTACATTCATGGTGTCATATAAACCCATGTGGCTCGTGTATATAAATCAATTTGCGTGCTGAACAATGATTACTACAACAATTATAACTGAAATCATAAGTAACATGCTTTTTCTTTGTTTTTGAGGAGTTTTGCAGCTGCATTTCTGCTGAGCTATGACTAAGATGTGCCACAGTCTGTAGATTTCCTCTGGTTATAGACTCTATCTTGGCTAATAAGTGACAAAGCAGCAGCAAGCATGACACTTTACTGACAGTGAACCTCCTCTGTCTCCTCCTCCTCTTCCACCCGCTCCTCTTCGGTCTGTAGGTGGTGAAGGAGCTGCAGACTTCAGCTCGAGAAGCAATTGTTCTGCTGAGAGCAATGATTGGAGAAGTGTGTCTGAATGTGGAGGAAGAGGAGAGTGCGATCTGTACTCTGTTCAACAGCCTGCAGGTTGTATAATGATGCTGATGGGTTCGTTTTTTTGTCTCCTAAACTCCCAGTGTGGACAAAACAAACCCACAAAATCGTAGTTGACATCTTAGTTTAAAGTGAAAGTGCAATAAAAAACAAAAACAAAAGAAAAAAAAGAAAGAAAGAAAATTAACATTAAAAATAAATATATTTCTGGCTTTCATGTGCAGTGAGTGTGTCTCTGTGTTAGCACCTGCACAGCTGTGCCACTAGAGGTCTCTGTCATACTGATTTTGAGCTCTGAGCATGCCTTTTTGTTTGCATACTGAAGAATTTACTCCTTTACTTTCTGCACATTGTTGAAAATTCATCAGGTATTAGAGAGATCAAGGCCGTTTTCACAGCAGTGAGAGGAATAAAAGAGGTTGATCTGTTCTCTTTTCTTTTCTTCTGTAAGGAGAAACTAGCAGAGAGGAAGAGGATGCTGCTCAAAGCCGCTCAGAGGTAAAAGGAAACATATCAGCACTTACATTGTGTCACCAAATGAAAGACTTTTATCATGTTATAGTTTCCCATAATACTGTTTGTACTCAGAGTGATGAATAAAAGCTCTCTGAATAATACCCACCCCTCACCAAATACATTTTCTTTAGTGACTTTCTTTGCAGGCTGAATTAAAAACCAGGAGGATTACAGATTAGAGACGGTGGTTTCCAATCAGAAAACCTGCAGCCAAACAGAGACGTTAAAATACAAAGTATGGAAATTATAGACTTTATGAAGAACAGTAGCTGCAGGAAACCCTGGACTCAGACCACCCTGAATACCTGCACATATACCCCCATGGTACCCCTCATGTGGTTTATAATGAGCCTTATAGGAGGTGGTCTTGAAAGTAGTCTGACAAACAGTCTTTAGCTGCGATAATTCAGCTCATGTTTCTGCAGTGTGCTTAAAACAGGTAAATCAAAGTTTTCCTCCATGTCTCACACAAGTAAATTCAGCTGAGGTAACTTATTTTAAGAGCATGATCCTATTTTCTTTGTGATATTAGGTGTGTTTTCTTTAGCAGACTGCAGAAAACTCAATTACTAAGTGTTTATTTATTTATTTATTTATTTTTATTTTATTTCCAATGTTCCAGTTTTTTCAACATAAACATAAACATACAACCCAAATACATTTTAATATATTGGCAACCTTTTTTTTTCAAACTGGGGGAATTTCAGCCACTTTTTTCTTGTAATAATTAAAATTGAGATGTAACACTAAGATATTTTGACCAAAAATAAAACAGACTTGGACAATTTGAGACCCGTAATGCATTTAAGCCTTTTTCTACACATTAAAAAGAAAACTTGAATCTCTCTTTCATATCGTCTTTCACTTCTTTGTAGTGAAAATGTACCTGTATCAATTGAATCTGATCTGAATTACCTGCATCCATATACAGCCAGATCTTAACCTCCTGCCAAGTGTTTTTATCTAATTTGCATTAAAAAGTCTAGTTACATTAAATAAAAGCAACTTTGACCTGAAAGCTCCTAATATTATTACAGCACAATGTTATATAATCTGATATAATCGGTTGCTCGTGATGGGTAAAAATATCTACCAGTGCATTGAATCAAGTTTTCTGGTTGAATTTGTAAAAAGATATATCCTACCTGAGGCTTTTATTTATGATACGATATGATATGATATGATACAATAAGATACGATACAATACTATACGATACGATATGATTCAGTTGATGTAGTTGTTTTCTGGACAATCACTGTTCCTAAAAACAGTGATATGAGACTCTGATAAACCTACAGTGAAATTCTTATAAAACTCAAATCTTACTGAGTGCATTTGTAAAATTTCTTGTGAAATATCTTATTATGGTTGATATGAGCTGTTTGTACCTGAAAGATATCAATGTTGTCTTAAGACACTGCAAGCCAAAAGTAAAAATCGAATGATTATGATGACTTAAAATGGCTGCACTGGAAAGTTTCTTAGATCAAATGAGTGCTTATTTTTGCTTGTAGATCACTGATATAAGACTCATGTCCCCATTTATCAGTTGGATATTGCTTATCTGAAGCAGGATAAAATGTTGTTGCTGAGAAAGGAGAGAAATTCACTCAGTAAGACTTGAATTTTCCGCAGTGAAAGGAGAATATAAACTGAAAAAGACAAAAAAAAATCAAAACCCTGAAGAATTCATATGTGCCAAATGCTCTTTTATTAAAATTCAGCAAAATAATGGCTGCAAAACAGAGCATCAGATTCAAAGAACAACATTTTGAGCATGTAATGTGAAAAAAATCCATACATTTGCAGAAAACTTGTGAAACTAATTTTATTTGCAGTTAAAAAATATACTTCATCAAATAAAAAGTGTATTGATAAAGATAAAGCTGTAATGTAAAGAAAAATCCTTCATTTTTGATAATATTTCTCTCTCTTTCAAAGCTGACTTGTTGCATATTTAACTCTGTTTAGCAGTGTGCATGTTCAGAAAGAAAATTGTAAAGTGATTAAAAATGTAGAAATGATGAAAACAGGAAAATGAAATCTGTTGATGTAACAACACAGAAGTAGAAAGCAGCCACTGAAATAATGACTAATGTAACAGTGTCCCCTCAGCAGCCATTAAAGTTTGATTTAATGTCACTAATTAGTCTCCTGAAAAAATGAGTGCACATCAATTTCAATTTAATATAAGAGCATAAAAACCTGTGTCTCTTCTCTGTGTGTGATCCTGAAAACTTCTTTTTTTACAGAGAGGAGGAGCTGAAAATGTGGAAATCAGAGTGGGAATGATGTTGGTGTGTACATGTGTGAGTGAATGGGTGTGAGAGAGAGAGAGAGAGAGAGAGAGAGAGAGAGAGAGAGAGAGGGAGAGAGAGAGAGAGAGAGAGAGAGAGAGAGAGAGAAAGAGAGAGAGAGAGTGTGTATCGTATTGCACTCTGTGGGATCTTTAATGAGATTTTTGTGCCCGCTGCCCTCTCTCTCTATTTCTCTCTCTCTCTGTTGTTGCCTGGAAGTTGTCCAGTGGCTGTGTTCCCGGAAAGGTGTTAAAGTCTATTTATATGTTGGTCTTTGTGTGTGTGTGTGTGTGTGTGTGTGTGTGTGTGTGTGTGTGTGTGTGTGTGTGTGTGTGTGTGTGTGTTTGATACTCAGGGAGAAGACAGATAGATTAGCTTCTGGAAATATGGAGTATGTTGTTTGTGGTTGCACCTCCTGAGCCGGGTCCTCTGAGGGTTTCAGCAGGCAAGGATGTGAAGATGTAGTGTTTCATGTGTGTGTGTGTTTGTGTGTGTTTGCAGTCAACATGAGGAGAAGGAGAAAGCGCTAACGGAGCAGCTCTCACACCTCACTGCCCTCCTGCCAACCCTGCAGGTAAAGTTCAGACATGATAATTAGTCACCAAAGCACTTTTGTTGACGCGTTTTCCTCCAAACTCTGTTGAGTGAAGATTATTAAGATTTGTTAAATAGTATGAGATCTTAACTGATAGTCAATATGGTTTTAGACCAAATTGATCTCCATCTTTGGCTCTAATTGACCTTGTGGAAGAACTAACTACCAGCATTGATGACAAGAAGTTCGCCATAGGTGTATTTATTGACCTTAAAAAAGCCTTTGACACAATTAATCATCAGATTTTGTTTCAAAAACTGGAAAGGTATGGGATTAGGGGAATAGGGCTCAGTTGGATAAAAAGCTATTTAGAACATAGACAACAGTTTGTGCAGATAGGAGAGGAAAAGTCAATGCTCCTTAATATAACCTGCGGTGTACCACAAGGATTAATACTGGGACCAAAATTATTCATATTATACATAAATGATATTATCAAAACTTGATAATAACTAAAAACTAATATTTTAAAATTTGTAATTTTTGCAGATGACATAAATATCTTTTGTAAAGGACAGAACCTCCAACAGCTGTTAAAGACTGTCTCTGATGAACTAGCTAAGCTAAAACTGTGGTTTGATTTAAATAAATTATCTCTCATTATAAAGAAAACTAAATTCATGATTTTTGGGAAGCGAGCCGGCAAAATTCCAGTAGACTCAACCATTGAAGTACTATGTGAAAACACCAGATTAGAAAGAGTTTATGAAAATTCCCTCCTGGGAGTAAAAATTGACCACAATCTCAGCTGGAAACCACAAGTCAAACACATTTGCTCTAAATTGGCGAAGACTAAAGTTAGACACATACTGAACCAGAAAACAATGTACATTCTATACTGTTCGCTTTTCCCCCCTTATTTGTCCTATTGTGCTGAAGTGTGGGGTAATACCTACAAATCCACCCTAAAGACAATATGCATCATGCAGAAAAAGGCAATAAGAATAGTTAGCAATGTTGGCTATAAGGCACACACAAATGATTTATTTTTAAAATTACAAATATTAAAATTCATGGATATAGTGGATTTCAAGACTACACAAATTATTTACAAAGCTAAAAACAAATTATTGCCTAATAATATACAAAAATGGTTCAAAGAAAGAGAAAGTGGTTATAACTTAAGACGGAGAGGGAATCTCTTACAATCCAAGGTGCACACTACACTTAAAAGCATGTGCATATCTGTCAATGGGGTGAGGCTGTGGAATAATTTGCCTGTAACGATCAAAGAAAGTAAAAACATGGCTCAATTCAAAAGGCAGTTTAAAATTCTCACATTAAAAAACTATAACAATTGAGGTGAAGGCGGGACAAATGTCTCATTTCCACTTTAAGAGGGTGTACTGAATCGTTTAGCCATAAAGTCTCCATTTTTTTTTCTTTAATTCCTTTTTTACATATTTTCATGTATTATTTTTCCGGTATATGGTGTTTTTTATTTCCAGAACTAACTACTTCTGATGAATTAAGACTTCCTCATTTGGAGAAATGGCGGTACTTTGATAAAATAAACAGTACCCATGTTAAAAAAAATTAAGATGTATAAAAGGGGAAGGTAAACAAAAGTTAGCTTCTTCCCTCTGCTTTTTTGAGCATGTAGAAACCTTTTATTTAATTGATTTTCTGTGAGAAATATCATTTGAAAAATGCTTCCTTGTTGATTCTCATGTTCAAAAATAAATTTCATTTCATTTCATTTCAAAAGATTATTAAGATAAAACCCAAAGATCACATCAATGACCAGGTAAATGTTCTAAACAGATTAAGTTCATATAAAGTTCTTCAGCAGTAAAATTTCAGATATACAGGATTTATTCTCTGTGACTGACGCAATTATTCAGAAGGTTACTCGCTTCCTGAACTACTGACTCACTTACTAACTTTGCTAATTAATCAGGTACTTAGTTACCAACTTCCTTCCTTCCTTTCTTAGTAATTTCCTAGATTACTTACATACTGACTAACTATCTGCCTAATTTACCTACAAACCTCCTTCCTTCCTTCCTTACTGACTTGCTCATTTCCTTACTGACTTACCAACTTACTTGCTTACTGACTAAGTAACTAACTTATTGACTGAGTAACTTACTTCCTTCTTTCCTTACTTAATTATAGTGTTTCTCCCTTCCTTACTAACTCATAAATTCTCTTCCTTACTGACTCACTTACTTCCTCTCTGACTCACTAACTTCCTTACTCACTCATTTCCTTCCTTCCTTACCGACTTACTAACTCCCTTGCTTCCTGGCTAGCCTTCTTTCTTCCGTACTGACTTACTAACTCCGTTCCTTTATTACTGACTTACTAACTCCCTTTCTTTCTCAATGTCTCACTAACTTGCTTACTTACTGATTCATTTACTTTCTTCCTTACTGACTCACAAACTCTCTTCTTCACTGACTCACTTACTTCCTTTCTTACTATCTCACTTACTTCCATTCTTACTGACTCACTTCTTACTAACTCTATTCCTTACTGACTCATTTCCTTCCTTCCATATTAACTTACTAACTCCCTTCCTTTCTTAATGACTCACTAACTTCCTTACTTACTTACTGACTCACTAACTCTCTTTCTTACTGACTCATCTACTTTCTTCCTTACTGACTTAAGAACTCTCTTCCAAACTGACTCACTTCCTTCCTTCGTTACTGGCTAGTCTTTTTCCTTCCTTATCGACTCACTTCCCTCCTTACTTACTGACTTACTAACGGCCTTCCTTATCATCTCTTTTTAGTGCAACCTAACTACCTTACCCACTTGCTTACTTTTTAAACACTTTGGTGGTGATCCAGGGGTTTTGCCAGGGATTGCTCTGGTCCCACATGAAATCTGGTTTACCTGCCGAGGTGCCCTCTCAAAAATCCTTTATCATGATTTTACTCTTCTGAGGTGGGACAGACATTAAAATGAACTGTTGTGTTAAAATTGTGACTATGTTATATGAGGCTGTTACTATGAAAGTTAGCTTCACCTGTGTTAGAGATCTTGTGGAGCTGCTTTAATAAACTGAGAAGTTTGTGTCGAAAATAACTCCCTGTGATAAATCTGAGAGGTCTTTGGATGATTAACAAGAAAAAACAAAACAGTCGAGTTCCGTAAAAAAATCACTTTATTTTTTATGTCTCTTATGAGAAATATTGCACATATAAAAACTTTGTTGGTCGACGTTCAGAGCTGCTTATGCAGGATACACTTGATGCTGTTTAATCTTAATCTCAGTCTGATGACGTCTCATATTCCCTGCAGCTTGTTTAAAATCCTCTCTTTTGATTTCTGATGTTTTTAGGTCCACCTCGTCACCTGTTCGGCCTTTCTGAGCTCCGCCAACAAGTTTGAGTTTCTGGACATGGGTTACGTGAGTGCAGACATGTCAAGAAGGAACAGTTTTAAATATTATTGAACTTTTTAAAGGTTTTCATGAGTAGAGATTTTTTTAAGTACTCTAGTTGGGAACAAAAGAAGTCATAGGAAGGTGAGTACACTTTTAAGAATTTAACTCTGAAGCCATCTCCAGTGATTTAAGATTCATGCTGAGAGGTTAGGGGACCGGTTGGACAAAACTGGTGTGTAAACAGTCTGTCTGTGTCGTGTGTTGGAGGTGAAACAGGTCACTGATTCACACCCGGATGTTCTTGCTTACGCAGCAACTCATGGAGCGTCTGAAGAGGATCGTAAAGCTCCCTCATCGACTGAGACCGGTGCAGAGCAGCAAAGTGAGTCCGAGCAGAAGTCATGTAGAGCTGCAAAAGGTTAGACTACAAATGCAATCCAATGCAGTCAGCTGATGAGTATAGTTTCACTTGTTCCCAGAGCAGCTTCACCAGATTTTCATATGAGGTCCAAAAGCCCAGAACCAATTTTCCTCCAAAGACAGACGAGCTCCTGGAGGTCTGATAGAAACTTTATTTATCAGAAACTTCATTTATCAGAGACGGCACATAAGTAAGACCTGTATGAGCAGGTTAAAGTTGGAGCTGAATAAAGAAAGGATAAAGGAAAAGGCAGAAAATAAAAGCATATGTAAGAGAGGATGGAAAATGAGAGGGAACCTAACAAGAAAAAAAAGAAAAGAAAAAATAAAACACGAAAAAACAAAGTGAACATTACAACTAAACTAGACTCCCTCAGGTCTACTTCAGTCAAGGTCCAGGAAGGTTCATTTTTAGTCTGGAGTATTCCAGTTTTTCTGATTGCTGAAGTGTTTTTCTGTTTCTATAAAACATGAAATTTACTACACAGCCAAACAGTCAGTTTGAAGGAGACTCAATTTCACCTTCTATTTTCTCAGTCTGGGACTCATTTAAAGTAGCTGTGTGTGATTTTGCAGCTCAAAAAAGTCCTTATTTATCTGACATACTGGTTTAGTGAAAATTCTTGTTCCAGCACTCTGTAGCCACTGCCTGAAACACTTTGATTTATGAGCAACATTTATGAATAATCATGATATTAAACTTTATATGACACAAAAGAGAAAAAAAGAGAAATATGAGTAATATATTGGATGTAAAAGATGTTAAAGTTCAGATGAAATAATCGTGACTTAACAACATAGGAGATATGATAAATAGATAATTAGATACAGAGATAGAATGGTAGAATAAATGAGAGAGAAATAGAATAAAATAAAGTCATAGACTGCAAAAAAAAACAAGTTAAAACGATGAAAGGAGAAAGTTAAACTTTTTACACAGCGTTGTTTTCATGAAATAATGATGATGCTATCTCTTCATTTTATTTCATTTTAGCAATTTTCCATCAGCTGCTGTTCTGATTTTACTCACAGTTTTCATGGAAGACCTTTATAGATGGAACAGGACCAGGTTTTAGTAACAGTTGGGACACAAATGAACCTCATACTGACCACAAGCAGCTTTGTTTTGGCTGCTGTTGAGCAGAAAATGAGAAAAATTCCTGCTGTTTTTAGGAGTCTTTGAAACTGGAAACAAAAGAAGACTTACAAGAAACTTTTTGAGACCTACTGAATTAACAAAGTGCAGAGCAGGAAAAAAGCTTAGCGCTTTCAACACAAGGGAATCATTTGAGAAAGTGACAAAGACAAATCTGTTCAAGAGGGGTTATTGTGTAACACAGCATATGGTTTTTGTATTTCTGTTGTCCTTCAGATCAACACAGACTACAGGAGTGAGTTCGCTCGCTGTCTGGAGCCTTTGCTGCTCCTCGGCCAGCACTGCCCTCCATCTGTTTCTGGACTTACAGGTGCTGCAACAAGGTGAGATCATTACCCTGCTGCCAGATAACATCCACATGTCATCAGTGTAGAATGATTCCATCCTCTGAGCCTCCATCGCTTCATCATTACCGCTGCATGTTCCAGATCCTTCCAAGAAATCAGAAAGTCTGGGTTGAAAATTTCACACTTGTGAAGCATCCAAAGTTGAAATCCCCAAATGGTTTGCAAGTACAGATGGTAGACGGCGAGGACTGCAGCAAGAGGCGCCACGCTGAGTCCCACTATGGCAGCCATTCTGTCTGTCTGTCTGTGAGCTATGTACTCTGGTATGTTGACGTATCTCACCTTGCTGAATGGAGGTTGAGGAGAAGGCAGCAACCCTGATTTAGAAAGCTGCGGATTCATTGTGGTCAGGCAGGAAACACAGGATAAGCCGATGAAATTTATCAATGAGGGAGAGATGTTTGAGGTTTAGTCTCATTCAGAGGAAAGTTGCTGCATTAAATCAGGATGTAAAGATGCTGAAAACAGAAAAAAAAAAAATTATTCAGCCATGCAACACAAGCTTCTAACTTCATCTTAGAGGAAAAGCAAATCACCAATCGATGAAACTTCAATTCACAAAATCTTCTATCACTGCTGCTCAGAACAAAAGGCTTTGTCCTTTCCTCTCCCAACTGTTCACAGGTCTCTAAGCCCACCCACTAATGCCAAACATACTGACAACTCTCTCTTCCAACTTGCTTAGCGCCCTGCCAGTGCAAGATGCAGAGTGGGCAGCGATTGGTGGCCGCCCGTCTGGCTGGCTGGTGGGCTGGCAGGCCGGCACTATTTTTATCATAAATTCACAGAACTCTTCAGGATTCATCTGGAAGTTGGCACGCGGGGGCGGCCGGGCCGCTTTGTTCCAGGTGGGCTGCTGATGTCACAGCTTTGGTTACGGGTGAAGCCTTTAGTTGGCGTCAGAGATTGGAGGATGAAGGCTGGGAAGGCAGAGAGGGAGATGTGGTTTAGACAGGTCTGCTGATGCATCAACATACAGCGAGAAGGAGGAGTAAGATTGAACCACAGCCCAGGTAAATTCAACTGCATATAAATTGGACGAATTTCAACTTTTGCACCAAGTTGCTTTTGCTTTTGCAGTTTTTGATATCTGTGGTTGTACAGACAGTGAAGTTGTTACAAAGACTTCATCGGGAGTGTAGGGCCAAAGAAATGGATGCACTCTTGCTGGAAACTTTCCTGTACAAATATCGATCAGGCCATTGTGACTTTTGAAGATGATACTTTCTGCAAAAGGCGAGTAAATTTATAACACACATTTCTGCAGAATACAGTCTGTTTAAAATCACATAAGAAAGGGCCATTAAAAATATAAGAATAATTATGTGAAGGATTTAGTTTTAACATGCAGTCCACTGAATTTTTGATTTCTGTGGACAATGCAGCTCCCAAGTGTTTAGATTTCAAACTTTGACTTATAGTTTAACTTGATAAATTTGAAATAAATTTTCAATATTTTCTTTCAACATCTTTTTCTGACATCTACAATGATTATTTAAATTTTTTGAATAAAGCACTTTGGATTATTTTGTTGCAGAAATGTTCTCTCACCTTTAAATTTTTTTCATATCCAGCATTTTTTTTTCTTGTAGTTATAATAATTTTTGTTCAAAGTCTCATCATTTTTAAAGACAGAAGAAGCACTTTGTTGTTGTTGTTGTTGTTGTTGTTGTTGTTGTCATGCTGATTGATTGGATCATGTAGAATGAAAAGCTGCAATTGTTTTGCATAAATTCACAATATTTGAAGAAAAAAAAATTCAGTGATTAAAAAGCAGAGAGAAGATCATATAAACTCAGCTGTCTTATTATTTTAGATTCAGTCAGAATCAGAAATATATTATTCATCCCACAGAGAAAGTTGTGCAATCAGTCAAATCAGTGTGAGACTATAAATTAAAAAAGAAATAATATGACGGATGCAGATAAGAAACAAGAGAACAAAAGTTAGAAACATATAGAGCAGAGTTTGCTAAATAAACAATATGTGCAAAAGGGAAGACTAAATTGTATTAATATTCTCAAAGTATTGCTGTATAGATTAACTGACAGGGAAAGATATTACGTATTTTAATCTCGGGTTGTTGACCTTATAGATTTAGAAGCCACAACAATATCAGTCTGTATCAGAGGATCACTAATGAGCAACAAATCAGGATTTAATGGTTTGTGAATAATTTATACTCCATATTTATTCAAAATTCAAAAATTAAAACCACAAACTCAAAAGTTTCACAGACATATTCACTCATTTAAAGTTTGATGCCAGCAGCATGTCTCCAAAAAGTTTGGACAGGGACGACAGAAAAGTGAAGAAGTTGTAGAATAATGATAATCACTTCGAAGAAGATCTTCCAGCTACAGTACAGGTGCAACAAATTAGAAACACAGCCGTGTACAAAAAGGGGACTTCAGAGGGTCTGAGTGTCCTGAAAGTAAAGATGTGAAAAGGTTCATGTCTTTGTGAGAGCAAATACTTCAAAAATTTCAGATTAATGTTTTTCATTGGGGATTTAACCAACAACAGGGTAAAATATTAACAAAACATTCTTCAAATCTGAAGAAATCTGAAAAAAAGGGACAAAGCTGATAACTGATACTGGAAGGTTGAGATCTCAATTCATTAAAAACAGGCGTGACTCTGTAGTGGAAATCACAGCATGGACTCAAATCACAGCATGAAACCACGACTGCTCTAAAGAGGAGAGTGCTGAACAACAAATGTAGATTATGGAACAACATAAATTGCCATCCAGTGACACCTTTTCAGGGACGACCTGCATATTTCAGCAAGTGAAAACCAAACCAAGCCACTGTGTGCATGTATGACAACAGTGTGGCTCTGTAGGAGAAGAGTCCAGGTGCTGAACTGACCTCTGACTCATTACTCACTGAAAGCCAGTGTGAGGACCTTCGAAGTTTCTGGGTCTTTATTGTCTGAGGAGGGATCGTACTGAAGTATGCCACCCATGTGTTTAAGTCTGTTTCTCGTCATGCTGTTGTGTGATTCCTCCTCCATTTCTCTGTAAAAGCTCATTTCCCCACGTCCTCGCCTCTTTTGTTGGACATAAACCAAGCAGGGATTGATTTGTGTCCATCTGTTCTTTCTATCAAGCAGAAGTGAAGTTTTGCAGCTAACTTCTTTTATGCAACTGCTGCTGTTCGTCCACTCGCTGTTTATTTAATTGGTTGTGTTGGGATACAACCTGCACACTCAGAGGACACACCATGCAGTCATATGGTGATACACTCACATATAGGTTATTGTTGAGCGGCCTCGGGGCAGTTATGCTGCTCCAGGCATGAAGCCAAGGCTGCGGTCCAGCTGGAACAAAGATAAATGTGTGTTTATCTTGTTGTGATGTGGATACATACCTCAACAGTGCTGCTGAAGGTGATGGAGAAGTGATTCGAGGGACAGTATGTGCAGGGATTTACCTCTGACACATGATATATACACACATGCATGTAACCTTTATTGAATCAGTTAGTCTTATTCAGATCAGAGGGCCTCTGCTGCTTGAGGTGGGCCCTTAAAGGAGCTTTAAAAAGGTGGAATTGTGCTCTGATATATTAAAAAAATTTAACTTACGTTAAAATTAGGACTGTCTGATGATTCTCTTTCAGTGGTGATAAGTTGAATTTTCAGGTGGATGTCTCAATTCCTATTATTTTGCATTTCAAAGAAGATTTTAAGTTAGTATTAACAACAAAAAGCAACTTGGTTTGGAATTCTTTTAAATGCAATAAAATGTCCTTTATGTTCTTGATTTATTCATTCTGTATTCAATCAAATGCTGCACCACTGTGGTCTGAGCTTCAAAGTGATTTACTTTAAGGATAACGCTGATACATATGAGGAAATGTTCAGGAGCGCATATACAGGATGTTATTCCAAGGTAGCTCCCTGATGTCCAGTGATCCCTGTTCAATGCAAAAACATTTATAATTTTCAGAAGTTCCACTTTGGTTGTTTTTTTCTGCATCTCGTCTTTGTGAAACTGTTGATTCCTATGACAGTGAGACTTATGACCGGACACAACTTCTGTGATATATTAATTTTACTTGACATGAAGTGCATGTTACTTAAGAACCGTCAGCTGAGCTGTCTCTGTGTTTTTTGAGTGGAATTTGCAGCCCAAAATAGCAGCGGTATAATAACTCTCACTGGACAAAAAAAAGGCATGAAAAGACACACAATTTAAAGAATTAATGCACTAAATTTGGACCTCGACTACACTGAGATTCAAAAACTTAAATAAAACAGCATAAAAAAGAGTAATACAGAAAAGTCTTCTCTGTTTTCTTTGCTGGAGATTTTCTCGTAAATTCCCTTTAAAATCAGATTTGAGGGCCAAAAAATAAAACCATATTTCATGATTTTTCACAAGTTACTCAATGATGATGACTTATATACATGGTAACAGTGGAGGACGTTTCTGGAGAGCCGTTGGCTTGGAAGCGTTAATTTTACAGTCAAACAGAACTGACTGTAGGTTTAGAAGTACGTATGTTGTCACTACGTTAAGTGTTCATACTAAACATGAGCTAAGTTTTAAATCAGTTTATAAACATGTCCAAATACTCCTGTGATGGGTTTTGAGGTTTTTTGGAGTTGCTGCAGAGGTTTCACAGAGTGTAAATACAGAGTTTGAGACGAGCCTGAAACAGGAGCTGTAAATTGAGGCTCTAATTGTCGGCGGTGGGAGCAGAGGTTGGCAGGTGGAAATGTTTTATTGATGGATTGGTTATTATTTTCCTCTCTCCCCTCAGGCATCAGTCCCCTCTCTCCATCATCTGCCGCTCCCCGTCTCTCAGTGAGATGCCCCTGGGCACGGTGCTCGGGCGGAGGCCCACCTGTCACCGAAACATCTGCACCAAAGTCCTCCTGGCTGAGGGGAAGGAGACGCCTTTCACCGAGCACTGCCGCGACTATGAGAACACCTACAGGGTGAGTGCTGTGACGTTAACCTTTACCTATACTTTTAACAGGAACAAGCACTGGGAAAAATAACCAGAATCTCTGTGTTTTCCCTTTTTAATGTTTTAATATCTGTAACAGGAGTGTTACAGATATTGGAGTGTGCAGAGAAATCAACTGTATCTGTACTGGGATGAAAATTGAAAAAAAATTTTGAAAAAAAAAAACGAGACTAGTCGTGACCAATTTACAAATACAAATTTGATTTTAAAAGGAATTTTTAGAATTAATCTGACTTGTTGCTAATGCTCTGATTTGCCTTTTTAAGCTCAAAGAAAATTGTCACAATAAGTTCTGACTTGTATTTTAAAGCTCCTGTGAGGATCTTTGTGATCTTTTACATGTAAATTGTAAAAACAGAGCTGTTTCTTAAGCTTCATGGCTGACACCTAGCCCCCCAGACTGGTTCCAGGCACTAAAAGTCATATTAAAACATAATCAGTCATGTTGGCAATGGTTTTGTTTGCTTTTGAAAATATATCAATTTGAACTTCAGTCTATTTCACAAAAGTAAAAAAATCCCACATAGGTGCTTGAAACACTCAGGTCGCTTTCACACCAGAGCTGTTTGGTCCGCTATGAACGGACCAGAGTTCGTTTCCTCAGACAGTCCGCTTCGTTTGGGCAGGTGTGAAAGCCCATCCGAACTCTGGTGCGGACCAAACAAGTGAACTCTGGTCCGCCTGAAAACGTGGGTCTCGGTTCACTTCTAAGTGAACCCTGGTTTGGTACGTATACAGTGTGAAAGCTCACCGGACCAAACACAGGACCAAATGTACATAATGACGCTATACGCAGTGCATATGCAGTTCATCTTGGGTAGATAAAGCCCGGCGTCCCTTGTTGCTATGGCAACAAGTGACCGCTGACATTAGCAGTTGCTAGCTAGCTTAGCTCAATTGTCTGAACAACAATAACCCATGAATTCACAATTTGGCATATTTAAACAAAATCAAATCACAACTACCAACAGACACAGGCCTTAAACTCTGAGCTCATACGTTGTTATATGTTAGATCGTCAAAGTTAGAAAAATAACAGGATCAATCTCTGACAAGTTACGATAGCATTATAGGAACAACGTTGTAGCATTCCATAAAATAATGTGACGAAGCACAATACAAGACGGCTAGTCCACCCCTGTTTGTAATCCGTGAGGTGACATACCCCTCCTACTTTGTCCAATCGACGAGCGCCCCTTTCAACCACGTGATGCTGCTCGGAAAGTTTGGTGCACTTTAGAAATTACAGTGTGAAAGCAGAACTGAAACACGTGATAAATGCTACAATGCTGTGACTTTCAGCTCCCCAATCGAACTGAGTCCGCTTGGTCAAGTGACCTTAAAAACTCCTTACTGTAGCTTTAAATGTGTCTGCCCCAGGGCAGCTGTGACTACTAAGGTAGTTTACCATGATCAAAAAGTGTGACTGTGTGAGCGAATGAATGATGTATCCAATGTAAAGCGCTTTGAGGGTCTCTGATAAAGCGCTATATGAAATCTGATGCATTATTATTATTATTATTATTATTATTATTATTATTATTATTATTATTAAAGCAGTTTATGAAGAGATTTTTCATTGCCAAAACAAACCTTTGTCTCACTAAAGAAACACATTTTATTTCTATATATCTCTTAGTTTGATGTCCAGACACACACATAGAAATCCTGTTTTTAGATCAGCATTAAACCCCTGCAGGTTCTGAGAAGCGTCTCTAAACTCTGAGTGAAACAAAAACAAGTCGGCGGCTTGACTTCCTGCAGAAATTCATCCTCAACCTGTCGAGTGGGCAACACGGTTTTCACACTTAGATGCACTTCAGCGGGCAGCAGTGCACTCCATGCCTCCTGAGTGTCATGTCTTTCTGTGTTTGTTTGTGTGTGTTTAAAGACTTTCCAGACAGAGATTCAGAATCTGAAGGACCAGGTCCAGGAGCTGCACCGAGACCTGACCAAGCACCACTCCATCATTAACACAGATAAAATGGGAGAGATCCTGGACAGGTCGCTGCACATTGACAGCCAGATATCTGCGCAGTACACCACAGTGGAAACTATGAGGGTCATGTTTGAGGAGGTGCATCAAGTGATACCTTGATGAGCTGACCTTCAGTGTGTACCTGCCTCTGCTGGCCGGCTCTCACAAAAACCTTTTCTACTTTTGTTCTCAGTCGGCAGAACCAGCTGCATACTAACAAGATACTTTTCACCCATTTTTATCTGCTAGAGAAGTAGTCATGGAAAAGAAACACCACAAATGTTTCTCTGAGGGGAATCTGTTTGTTTCCTTGCAGGTCTGGGACGAGACTTTTCAGAGAGTCACTAACGAGCAGGAGATCTATGAAGGTTTGTCTTCAAAGTGGCAGCACCAATAATTTGTTTGACACTTAGTTTTGATTCATTCGTCTCTCTCTGTATTCGTGGATTTCAGCTCAGCTTCACGACCTGATGCAGCTGAAGCAGGAGAACACTTACCCAACCACCATCACCCGACAGATCAGCCCTTACATCCTGTCCATCGCCAAAGTCAAGGAGAGACTCGAGCCCAGGTGTTTTACTCAATTTTCCTTGTTTTAGTTGACTGGTGGCAGTAATTGTGAGCAAACTAACCATATTCTCATAGCAGCTGTGCATCTCCAACATCACTCTGAGTGTGGGGAGTTGAAAAGCTTTTATAGTGATATATTTATGTGTCACAGGTTATGACTGATGGGAGTACTTATTTAAAGCAACACAAAGACTGAGTTTATTGACAATTCAGAGGGACAATGGTCTGTCTTTCAAGTCAAACAGCAAATTTAATTACATTTAGACAACATACCTCCATTTCATCTACTGTATAAAACTGAAGCCTCTCAATGGTGCCAAATTTTGGGTTTAAGAAATACACCGAAGTGACCTGGTCAGAGACAGGGCTTAAAACTGTTCCCTCAAAAATCCCATGTATATTCTTCTGCATCTGTTGCACAACTGCCCGTTAACTGCTGCTGCAACAACACAGACCATATCGCTGTATATGCTTGAGCAGGCTGCTCTAACATCTTTGCAAAGTTTTCTGCAGTATGAGACCTCTGAATGATCTCTCCTTACTCCTTAACCCCTAAATCATGTTGCAAAAAACGTGTAAAGCTGCAGACCTGAGACAGTAGGTGGGTCGAGCTGCAGCTAAAAGAGGAGAGATGTTGAGGGTGGATTCAGGGTTTAGCTTGGGGTGCCCCAGCCCCACAGATGCACCCCCTTTTCTTTTTATTCATGATTCAATGGACTATCTGCAGCTAAGAAGCAGTTGAAATTGTCATGTTAGGATATGGTCAGACTTCCCTCTGCACTCTCACTTGTCTTTTCAGTCACTGATTGAAGCAGAAGCATTGAAATAATAAGTTATTCCCTTCATCGGTTAAATTACTTATGACTTAGAGGCTCTTGTTGATCTCCACCAAAGTCAATGCAGCTGTCCTGGTTGGAAACTCCAATACATAATCATCTCAATTTCAAAAGAAGTGCATCCAAAAATGTAGACATTCAGCATCGGCCTAGATCTGAAACATTTTCTCTTTAGTTTCTCTTTTGTCTTTCTGACACTGGTTTGCGTTTGGCATGGATTTGCTTCAGTGTTTACCCTGAAAATTCTGCTGAAGCTAGGTTTTAATTGTTATTTAAGTTAATTTACATGCAGATAATTGTAGATGTTGAATTTGGCTTCAAGCCATGATACTGTTTCCACATTTGTACAATTTAAAACAAAGTATCCTGAGATTTTAAGCAGCTGTTTCCCCAAAAAAATATCATTGAACCAAAGCTGAAAAAAGCATCAAAACCTGACACTTGTGAATTCACTTTTATCTTCAGCTGTTCCCATAGAAAAGCAAAAAACAAAACAAAACAAAACAAAACAAAAAAACAACAACAGTGGGTTATTTATTCTCTGTGTGTTTTATATCTCTGTGTTGTAGAGTCTCATTGATGCCAGAAAACAAAAATGTCTCTGAGCTCCATTGTTGCTCTGGCTGACATGTTTCTTTATTACCATGAACACAGACACCACGGTTTATCTGAACTCATTTTCACAAACACTGTTCTGCTGCAGAAAATACTCACTGGAGCAGCAAATTTTCATCAATCTGCAGCTGGAAGTCACCATAAACAAATGCAAATATTAAATTATATTTGAATAATGATTGTTAAAGTTAGCTGTTTCAAATTTATCTAAACATTTGTACGTTTTTAAGGTAAAAATAGGTAACACGTGAGCGAAATGAAACAAATCTGATATATTTTGTTGAACTGTCTTTGTGTATTTCTCAAATTATTTCAATAGATTTTCAGCCAAGGTAGAGCTTTTGTATTTAGAGGTAAAGGTGCACTCTTTACCACTTTGTTTTCCAGGTTTCAGGAGGAGAAAGAGCACCATGACGACCGCACAGAGACAATGCTGAAAATCTATGAGGACAGCTCGACCTCCAAAGACAGTCAAGACAGGTAAACTCCAGGTTGAGCCTAACTGAGGATGAATCAGAACTTTTATTTTTTTTTATTTCTTCTTAATTAGGTGATGCAGGACAGATCATGACAGGTGGTTGACAACATATATACAGTGCAAACAGACAATAGAGACAAGACAACGTGACAAATACAGCAGGAACACATAACATTTACATACATTTAGGCAGTGTTGCAAGACTGTTTAATTAAGTGTGGGTGGGTGGGTGTTTCCATGTGTGTTGTGAAGTGTGTGTGTTTGTGTGTGTTTTTTTTCCCTTTTTTTTTTCTTTATAAATAAATATATAAATAAATAATAGAATAACAGGTATATATATAATATATATATATATGTGTGTGTGTGTGTATATATATATATATTACATTATATATAATGTATATACTATATATATACACATACATATACACATATATATAATAAAATTAAGTACATAAATAAATAAATGTGGCAGGATATAGAAATGATAATTATAGAATAAATGATGCTATTTATGATGCTATTTTGTTTATTGTACAGTGTAAACACGAGAGAATTTAATTACCAAATCCCAGATACTAGGCAATCCGACTTTTTTCAGGTCTTTTTGGAGGAGAAAAAAGTCACAAATTCAAGTCATCGCTGTAAATTACATGAAAAATCAAGTAAATGACAAGAAAACTGCTGGCCTCACGAAAAAAGTGGATTTTGAAGTCACTTTGTTGTATAGTGTAGTGTATATAGTGACCCCAGAAGATTCACCAAACCCTTAATACCAATCAATCTTAAAATTTTCCAGTATAATTTAAGAGAGAGAGAGAGAGAGAGAGGGAAAACACAGACTTATATTCAAGTCATTACGGCAAATGACACTAACAGTTGTGATAATTAGGTTCATAAATATGAAGTGAAAGTGCACCCTCAGACTGAGCAGCAGTATGAACACTGTTCGGTATATTACAGTCTAAATCCTTTATTAAACTGGTGTCCACTTGAAGCTGCTAATTTCTTTTCTGCTGACAGTGAAAACCAGACAAGTGTCATAGAGCAGGACCAAGACAAGAACAACCGCCTGCTGCTGCTGGAGTCAGGGGAGAGCTCTGGGAAGACGAGTCACCCGTGCAGGCTCAGGGTCTCCACGGAGACCAGCAGCCACAGCGAGATGCCTTTATAAACTCCTCATTTCTGCCCCCTTCACCCCTCAAGTGCTGCAGTGTAACTTGATTGAACCATAACAAGCCAGGAGGGGATGTTTTCTCCACTGCTGAACACATACTGTATATATCATCTCTCTCAGCGGTGTGGAGCTGTCTTCTTGGATGGACACTAACTGGACGTGTAAACATGGAGATCAAAAGCTCACTGCTGTCAGAGCCGGACATGGAGAGACTCCTGCTTCACTATAAACATCATAGAGAATTTACTCTGTTGTTATTTAGGAGACCTGGACTGCTTTCCTAAGAAAAAAGGAGTGTGCTATGCTTAATTTTCCTGCTGCAGCCTTTAAATGACAGAAACTGTGTAAACATATGCTCAGGTTGTGATTAAGCCCCTTTTCTTCTACAGTTTGTGCTTCAATTATCTTTTTTTAGTCTGCTGTCTTTGCATGAACCTTCACTTTTTGGAGCTGAAGGTTGATGATGGTTGACCGCACATCTCCGGTCGCCCTGAAGACTGTTCAACTGATGTGACAGCACAGATGGGATGCAGCAAATGTAATGACGTGTGTGTCGGTTTAAGTGTCAGTGTCAGTCTCATGTTGATGGATCAGACCCCTGAAATGAGGACGTCTTTCCAGTCGGCTGTTGGATTTTTTTCCTCCCTGCAGATTTAAAGAGTGGAAAAGCATTGAATTGCAGAGGTGTATGAAAGTACCCAGCCTTAGCTGGCTTAACCTTGATCTCCTGCTTTTTTACTTCGCTTTATATTCTTAATATCTCCGATTAGGAAGGTCAAATGTGCTTCAATAGAAAAACAACTTAAAAACAAACATGGCGTCTTCGTCTTCTTCTGTTTTCATGAGTTTATTAAACAGATCTCAGACTTTTTCCCAAATTTCATTGACAGTCAGGTTGAAACTTCTCTTATTTAGCACAATGTAAGACAGAAAAAAACGCATTTTGATATGGGACCTGAATTCCTCTGCTTTTGCAGCACACCTCAAGTGGACACTCAAGCAACTGCAGTTTGTTACACTTCAGCATTGGCTTTAGTTTTCAAAGCACTGATGAGTGATATCAAGAAAAAAAAGATTTGTTGATATTTTTGCTTGGCCTCCAGCCTTCACAGCTCATCAGAGTCAGCAGCATGATTTAAAGGAAATGCCCTGCAGGAAACCAGCAGGTAACTTTACATCCCATCTCTTCCTTTCCCCCCTATATATTCCACACGCTCAGTCTTGATGGCGCTTTAACTAGACGCCATGTTAAATCTGACAAGAGGAGGAACGTAAACATATCTAAACGACTTCTTCAAAGGCTGGAGGATCTAAAGGAGCCGCCTTAAATCAACAGAAATATTCAGATGTGCAGTGATATCAGGGAATAAATTGAGCCTTTCTGAAGGACTTTTGCTGAGAAAAAAACCTTTTTTAAAAACACCAACAGCCCACATTTTCAACCTGGATCTTCAGGTAAGGTCCGTAATTAGGAGCCAAGAAAGAGAAGGTTATTTACATTACACAGCTAAAGTGGGTTGGTTCATAACCGCCGCTTTACGGGGAATATCAGGGTCATGTCGGCCTTTAGGAACAGTCGCTCTCTGCAGAGGTGTCAGAGGTGCACATTCATTAAAAATACATTTGTGACAGCGGAGTAACAAATGGCCATGCCTGCGCTCTGCTTCATGTACTCCTTCCCCGTGGTCATTCATCATCTGCACTCATCGAGCCACCAGGTCCATGTTCGCTGCTCATTACTCTCTTTTTCTTTGCCGGAGAGGAGGAGAAACACCCGAAGGTTACTCCACAGAAAGACAGTTATTTTTAGGGGCGTTCACAGAAAAACTGGAGCCGGACTTCATTGAGAAACAGATTTCTTTTAACACCAATTAAGACCGATTACACCTCTACTCCAGCAGGTGACCAAGCAGATGCTTAAGTGCCTCATTTTTAGTCTCCAAAATCCTCATCACACAAACGAGAGAATCATGAAAGATAGAAAAGAAAAATAAAGATTAGATGAAAGTTTAATGATCTTCATGGTAAAATTGGGTCACTGTGAAAATAAAGGAGTGTGACAGTAGGAATAATTACAATTAGAGCAAATAGAGAGCTAAAGATAAAACCCACAAACGGCTGCATAATAAGGATGGAAATACAGTCATGAGTCTTAATTATGCAGCACATAAAACTGCAGTGGCAACTGGCTCTGAAGATTTTGCTGACTTAAAAATATACAGGTTAATATATTTGCATGGATTATGATATTTGTCGATGCATTATGCATTTAAATACAACGAGAGTATTGTGGCGTATTTTTTGGTAACTGGATTAGCCTGCTGCAGTGAAGAAAAGTGAAGTTTTAAGGCTTTTTACTCAGTAGTTCATGTCGTAAAATCTCAGATAACACTGATAAATGAACAATTTCGGTCTCTGATACGTTTCATTAGAAGTTTAAGTAAGGAAGAAAAAAGCTTTTAAAATCAGGCTCTAATGATTATCAGTTTACTTCCATATTTGCAGTATGTGTGTCTCATACTTGTGGATCTTATTGTATTTTAACCATTGCTCTGTGGAACTTGACTGCTTATTGTACTTATTTAGCTATTTATTGCTGATCCTGCTGATCTGTGAGTACTGATGGGAATGTGTTTGTCTACTGGCTGCTATTAATGTCTTGCACTTGTCTGTTTTGTTTGTCTGCTGATCTGATCTGTGTGATTTTTGATTTGTGTGTTTGGATGGATCAAACGGCAGGGTAACTGCGAACGGAATTGTCCTTAGGAGATAAATAAAGTTGTCTGAATCTGAATCTGAATCTGAACATTTTAAAATGGGGCTCTATAAGAATTTACTCATTTTTGGGACCAGCCTCTAGTGGCCACACAGGGAACTGCAGTTTGGGGTCTTTTTGGGAGTTTAAAATTTAGTGAAAGTTAATTTTTTTGCAGAAAAAGTGTCTGTACACTTCGAATTAGCAACTGGTTGGTTTTGCTGAAAGTTTGCACAAAAACGGGAATATTTCTTACATTTATGAGTGTTTTTTGTTGCTATCACATTCATTCAGTTAAGATGTGTCCTCAGACCTCTGCCTCCCCCAGTGTCATTAATTATGTGTTTCTGCTTCATCATTTGTGATTTGAACAAATTGTTCTGTTAATTTTTGAACTGTGAGCTCTGATAGTTATTTTGTGTAAATTTACCAAGAGGAACTTTAGTCAGACTTTTCCTGCCAGGTCAAGCTTTATTTGCTCACAGAGAGCTCCTCAGGACCATAGACTTTTCTTTTTCAGTTTATTCTTCAACACATTGACTAATAACTGCCTTTCCTGGTGGGAGGGGCTTCTTTGACCCCCTCTCTGCTGACTGGTCTGGACTGGAGGGTAATTGGAATCAATTTTGATGTTGTTATCGCTGGTGACAGATGCACGAGGCTGTGGTGTGAAAAGGTTAAGGGTTGAGGAAGCCCACCCAGGGGACTGAAGATGCCTAAGGCATGAAAATGTCATTTCAGCATCAATTTCTCTCTTAGCATGACCAGCTTCATCATTTTATCAGGTGGTTACCGCAGCTCAGAGAAGCAGCTGAGGGTAAATGAAGACGTCGAGGATGGTCTCTAAATTCATCTTATTATTTACTGAGATTATCCATCCAGCAGGTAAATAATGATGTCTTTAAATTAAACTTGTTAACGGATGTATTTGTCAAATGATGTCAATAATCTTTATCACTCACTGACCTCGTGCTGCATAATTAACCCTGGAGTCACAGCCAAGAGTTTCGATTTGACCCCAGCAGCTCTGTGGGTCACATTTTCACTTCCACTCTGTCTGTGGAGGCGTGTTAAGAAGAAAAAATGTTCATCTGCATGTTTTAGTTCAAATTTATAAAAAAATAAATAAATGAAAATTTTCAGATTTTGGGGAGTTTTACGTTGCAGAAATTGATAAGGGGGGATGAGTAAAGGTGATCGAAGTTTTAAAAAATCAAGACAAGGAAATAAAGAAAATATAGAAAAGGCTTCTGTGTGTTCAAGATCAAAAGTCTTGCATCAGGAAACAGAAACTGGCACGCATTTAGACCAAGTAGAATACAACTTACTGTATTCATGATAAAATTTCAAGAGGAAAGTGCCAACAGAAGCTGCAAATATTGTACTAGTTTTCATTCTTTTTATTGATTAAATTTTTTCTCTATAATGTTATCTTTAGCTGTTTATAATGTGTCCAATTAATCCTTTCAGCAAAGTTTTCAGTACAGGTGCAGAAACCATCACAAACTCAGCTTCTACAGAGGATCTGCAGCCTCTCAGTTTCTAACTTAATTATCTATGCAGTGATCTCAGTGGGCGGGGCTGATAGGATTGTAATGCTCTGCAATGATTGGCTGCCAGAATGTTGTCTGAATAGGGAGGAGAGAAGACAGATGCAGAGGCAACACAACTCAAACTGAAACATGGATGGCTAAAATAAAATATGCATGAGTTTAAAGCCAGAAAGAATAAAAATACACACACAAGATCTTAAATATGCTTATGATGTAAAATTTAAAATTTACGCTGTTGGCCACAGACAACATCAGGGAGATGCTTCAGACTGTAGATACTTTGGCTGATAACTTTCTAACTCATCCACCAGAATATGACAACATATGTTTTGTTACTGTTTTGTGTTTGGAAAGTGCTGTTGCCAATCTTAAAGCTGGTTAAGTAAAATCAGAATATATGAACATTTATGGCAGTCTGTTTCAAGCCATAATTATTAATTTTGGTGTGTTTTAAGACTGGCCAAAAACTCCTTATATAAGCTTTAATTAGTCTGACTCATAAAGGAGCTGTTTCTGTGATTATCACAGGAATAGAAAAAGAAATATGTCTTTGTAGAAATCCTATGGCGCACATGAGTTCAGAAAAAATACTCGTTACTCCACAATGCTGTAAGTAAGACCTGTTGTCTCATTGTGGTGAAAGTCCACAGTCCTGAAGCACAAAACCCTTCTCTTGAACCTCTCTGGAGGATTGTGGCTAACACAATAACAGCGCTGACAAATTGAGTTCCTTTTATTGCTTCGACCAACAATGGCAGCAGGCAAGCGAGCTAGCGAGTGAGAGAGTGAGTGAGTGTGTCCTTGACTAGGAGAAATCACAGGTGTGAGCTGGAGGACATGTCAAACCTGCACGTATGCAGGACTCAGGAGAGGCAGCACAGCGGTACGTATTAATCAACAGCTTGTTGGGCTGCTGGCCATTCCTCCCCCATTCCTTCCACCTCCATCTCCAACTCATCCTTTCTTCTCTCTCTCCACCTTCAGCCTCTCTCCCTTTATCCTCTACCTCCACAGCCGTCTATTCTGGTCAGCACACATAAAGCATAAACACAGGTCACTTATTAACACTGACCTCCCTTACAAAGAGAGAAAAACCATTATCCAGCTGGAGAGCATGAAAATAAAGAATCACTGATGACTCTCTCTCTCTCTTGCTCTCTCTCTCTTTGTGTCTGAGCCAGTTTGGCTGAACATTTCGCCAGAGTCAGAGTAACCAAATTTACTCAAATTAGATCAAACAGACATGTTGGTACAAATTTCTGGCAAACTGAGCCACAGATCATCTTTGTTCCCCTTTAATAATTTGGAGTGTGCGATCTGTGCAGTCTAAATTTCCACTTTTAAAGGACAGACTTTGGCCGACACCGTAATTGGCTGACCTACAACCAGGATACTTCATACAATGTTAAAAGAGACTTCTTTCTAAATGAAGTGCTCTAAAGGGTTTAGAAATGGGGATGGTTTGTAATATATCCATAGGCCAGATCCCTGATGAGATAGCTCCCTGACTCATCCCTCCCATCAAAGAAGGGATGGTGGCCTCCAAGGACAAAAAGCCCCTGTGATGTGAGTTTTATCATGTTTTACCATCAAGAATGGCGATCCTGTCTTTAGACCAGATGCCACTTCTAAATACGAAAATGGGGATTTTACTCATATGTCTGATCTGGGCTGCTGTAGTAAATGTGGGACAGATTCTATGTAAATATAGAATCACTCCAGATTAACAAAAACAAAAACAAAACTGTTTCTATATCCAGAGGATAAAACACTAATTCGAACCTACTGATGAATATTATATTCTATTTCTTTGATGAACAAATACCAACAGTGGGACCCAAATGCAGGACACACAACACAGTCCTCAAAGCCAAAAATCAGGTTTATTCAGTCCAGGGTCGGTACACGGCAATCAGTCAGCACAGCCAAAGGTATCAAAAATGTGAGGCAAAAGCAGAGTCAAAAGGTGATTAAGGTCAGGATCAAAATCACCACAAATACAACTATAATGCTGGAATGTGACGATGAGGTTCAACCATAGACTGTATATAGAATGGTCGCTGTCTGCCTCCTTGCGGGGTGAAGCCACTCCGAGAACAGCACCCTCTGTTGATGGGCTGCAGTATAGGTCATAAATCCCGCCTCCACCAGCAAAGCTTATGGGGCTGTGGACCAACTTTAGAAATTTGTTACACAGAACATAAAATTTTCTCCCCCCTGGTTGCGATGTTGACATGTAGTTATTGTAAGACTGGTTTGTGCTCAAGTCCTCTTGTTTCTATACAGCTCCGTTTTTAAAAGTTATTAGGGGGTTCATGTTTTCTATGATTGACACCTGATACAGCCTATGGGCGTTCAGGGATTGCGTAGCTCTCCCGGGGGATACGCTGTTTGAGCCGAGCGTCATCACAGTGACTCTCTGTGACTGCGCGGTCGAATGCGCACAACACAACTGCACAGCGCTGGTTTCAGGAAATAAAGAAAAATCCCGGAAGTACCGAGAGCTTTTTGGCTTCAAATCCGTATACAGGCGAGAGGCGGAACCAGGTTGTCCATAGTATATACAGTCTATGGGTACAACAAACTGGCAACAAAACTGTGAGAGACATGGGGTTAAATACAAGAGGTAATGAGGGTAATGGAAAACAGGTGGTGAGACACAATCAGGAGGCAGGTGTAACAGGAACAGATCTGAAACAGAGACAAGGGCTATGTCCGAAATGGCATACTGCCTACTGTCTACTTACCTTCTCAATCAGTACATACTGCATACTGAATACTCAAAGATGATTTGAGTATGCCGCGGCTGCCCGAGCGTTTACATACAGATGCATACTAAATACCCCAGAATGCATTTCGTGCCGGCCGGACGCAGCGCCAGGAAAATTTAAATAGTCCTACCACAAGCTACACAAAACGACTGCATTCCGGACAAATTATGTAAATTCATTCAGTAATACAAAATTTTCTAGTGAGAAAGTAAGTGTTTACATCACGATTTTGAGCCCAGTTGTTTGAAATAGCGGCTGTTTGTAAATTTGAATCAGTGTTTTCGGAGACCGAAGCGTCTGCTTGGTTGGTGTTAGCGTCTACGTACCGTAAACACTGGGCAGCAGCAGCTCCCCCTTCACGTTTCCAAACTATTGCAAAGTGTTTTCATAATCAACAACTACTAGCAGTGGATGAAAAAAATAACACAAACACCTGTGTATCCATGGTGATAATGCTATACACCACCTGCTGGGCGTGTGATGAGCAGCATAGGGCTGCAAAATGACCAACACACAACATAATTATTATGACCTTGTTCGGTTATTCCTTGGCAAATACATAATTTCCCGACTAAATTCTTTTCATGTACAATGATAATTTCAGAAACCATCAGGTAGTTCTGCCTGGTGTAGGCTGAAAACCATAGAGCGCCACCATGCAAGAAGACAAAGGCGTCTTTTCTTCAGGGCAGCTATGTACTTTCAATGGATTTTCAACCACAAGTAAGAATTAGTAAAGCTCACATATACTGTACATTGTCAACTGGAAACTCCCCCGTTTGTATATTCTGAACCATGCGCTCTCTACCAATAATAATTTTTATTAATCAGAGGTCTGTGCTTAATATGAGTGACCACTTTGATGATGCATTCAGAGATGAGAAGATGCTCAAACTTGTTGTAATAAATACATCTTTAATAGACACTTAAATAAATAAAGTCAATTTATACAAATAGTTAAAAACATTACCTACAATCCCAATTTTAAAATACAAATAAATCTGGTAAAAAGATAAAAATATGATAAAAAATTGTGTAATGTATACTGACTAAATATTGTTTATTTATATATATACATATATATATATACAGTACGGGCCAAAAGTTTGGACACACTTTCTCATTCAATGTCTTTTCTTTTTTTTTTATATGACTATTTACATTGTAGATTGTCACTGAAGGCATTAAAACTATGAATGAACACATGTAGAATTTTGTACATTTTGTAAATTTTTTTGTGTGAAATAACCGAAAACATGTTTTATATTCTAGTTTCTTTAAAATAGCCACCCTTTTCTCTTGATGACAGAAGTACCTTGTCAGGGTTACTTCAGGCACTCCTGTGAAGTAAAAACCATTTCAGGTGACTACCTCATGAAGCTCATTGAGAGAACAGCTAAAGTTTGCAGCGCTATCAAAAAAGCAAAGGGTGGCTACTTTGAGAAATCTAAAATATAATACATGTTTTCAGTTATTTCACACTTTTTTCTTAAGCACATGATTCCACATGTGTTCATTCATAGTTTTGAGAATCTACAATTTAAATAGTAATGAAAACAAAGAAAATGCATTGAATGAGAAGGTGTGTCCAAACTTTTGGCCTGTACTGTATATATAAATATATATCATTATTATTGCAATCACATGCCATCTATTTCTTATCAGCCTCGGGAAAGAGGGCCATAATGCCAGCTGAAGTGTGCAATGCAATGCAGATAACTAAACCGTGATCATGACAAATTCCACCAAGACTGATCTGCCAACTGCTGCTAAAAAGGACAGGCAGATTCTTCAACTCAATGGGGAAACTTGTTTTTGAAATGATAATTTTTTTTTTGTTTATTTTTGTTTTGTTTTTGTTTTTACAAAAAAATTGGGAACAAAATGGTTCAGTCCATGGCCAACAAATACTGATGGACTTTATCTGTGACATAACGTGGAAGGAAGCTTGAGGAAACTCCCCCCAGGAAAAAGGAAAGAAAATAGTGATAGTGATGTTGTATTAAAGCTGACCTTCTGCTTTTTGCATGCAAACTATTGTTCCTCTTTGACCTTGGTGTGAAATTCTACCATTATGACAACTAAATCCTTATGACAAGGCTTGGACCTATATTGAGCATAAAATATAATAATGGTGATAATGATGTCCAAACTCTGCAGTGACAGACATGCAGCTGCTGATGCAGGTGAATATCAGCAGTGTGTCTCCTTACCTATGGAAGCTAAGGATGGTTGCTGTTATTTTTCCTTTCATGCTTTCTTTAGAGGTGTGTTAGGAGCTTCACAATACCTCCACAACTTACCTTTGTTCCCTTTTTTCCTCAAAAGCTCTCGAGGATGGCTGCACATTCAAGCTCTCCACATTCTGCAGCATGTCGGCTACAGCAAACAGAGACAGGAACCTTGACTGCCTGTTCAGTGTTTGAGTGTGTACCGAGCTCCTCCTTACACCTGGGTGCTAGAAAAAATGTGCAATCAGGTAGTTTTTGCATTTCAGGTGCATGCAGCATTTTCATGCTAATTACTCTTGTTCTATTTGCAAAGCAGGCAGAAAATAAACCTTTCACTTTCATGCTCTGACTCAGGTGTGTCTGCTGTGTGCTGCTCTCTGCAGCTGAGTTTATTGAAAAGGCAGTGGAGCTGTGGGAATATGCACAGCGGAGTGCCAAAAAGGAGGACAGGTATGAGGAGAGCAGGGAGATAAATGTGATGTCTGGCTGGGTAAATAAAAGCAGGGCAGTGAGGGAACATCGGAGTGGAGGAGGAGAAAGAGGAGGAGGAGGGAGGTGAGAGTAAACAGAGGTGTTTGACAGAGAAGAAGAAATGCATGTAGGCTTGCACAGACAGGAGTCAATACTTGATCTCAGAAAGCTTCCTTTACAGTTAACTTGAGTTTTACAGCTTCTTTTGACATGTTGTTCAGACTGTTGCTCTTTTTATGAGAAAAAAAAACACCACTAAAGAAAAAGGAAGCAACCTTTCTTTGGAAAAAAGAGAAAAAAGGGACTTCCTGCATGGGGATAATTTTTCATAAAAATAAAAAACAAAGTTGACAGGAGAGCTGCAGATTTTCTTGAAAACATACAACCTTTGTTTTGCATCCCACTCAGTCTGAATGTAGTGACACTGGAGTTGTTCTGCAGTCTTTGCATCATTTAGAAATTTCTCACTTCACGTCTAATACTTCATGCTTTTTTCCTCAAAGAAAAAAGCATGAAGCTGAAGTGAACAAAGCAGCATTACTTTGCACGAATCTGAGGAGCATCCGTGAGGGTCAGCATGAAGAAAATCTTTTCACGTTAGAAATCTCTACATTTCTAAGAACATGTTCATTTTTCAGCAAACAGCAGTTTGAACTCAATGTGGTTTGTAACCTCCTGCAAGAACGTCTTCAATTATTGAGCTTTACAATAAATGTGTTAATTTAGAAGTACTGCTTTGTCCACAGGGGGCACCAAAGTGACACAAACAGAAATCCTCATAGAAGCGTATTTTGAATATTAGCATATTAAAAAACATACTTTCTAACTTGGATTAAGAAACCATGTTGAGACAAACTTTTACCAGTTTGATGATCTGCTGATTAATCTTTTTGGTCTAAAGTCATTATTGAGTCAAACCTGAACATCCAGCCCATGGGGGGTATCAGAGGGAAAGATAACTTGTTGCAATTAAGTTTTGGTCCGGTCTGTGTTCACACTGTCATTTATCAAAACGTACCTTTTTTGTAAACAAATTATATGTGGTCTACAGAAAATTGGTCAGAAAATTTGCGAGGGAAATCCCTTTCTGTCTTTTTTTTCTGTAAACATTGGCTTTGACAGCTACTATATTGATATGGTGCTGTAACCAGGACAGATGCAGACATGTGAGCCATGACTATAGACTGTATGACATGATTCTGAGGATACGTTACCGAAGGAGAAGGCAGGCCCTTATGGGTGCCTATGATATGTTTTCTGTGTAGTTATTACACAGGAGACGAGTGAGGTATGTTTTCAACATTAGGTGGATTCTAGTTGACCTAGGGATGGGATGTAAATCGTTAACGACTGTAGTATTGATTTCTGACGTAACCAGTCTTTTCACCAGTAGTTTCCGACATTTTGGTGTGATAAATTATAACACGTCAGCTTCCTCCTCCTCTCTGTTGGGCTGCTGGTGCTCACAGACTCTCCGCTTCCTATTCTCTTTGCTGGTAATGCACATCCGTCTTCAACCCATGATGGTCCTATTAAAAGTCTGCTTACGTTCTCACCTAAAGCGAACCAGACCATGGTTCACTTCGAACTGGACCAAGTCCCAGCTTTTTTGGGGGACCATGGTCCATTTGTTTGGTCTAACAAAAGTTCGGACCATGGTCCAGGGGAGTGTTCAGACATTAAATTTTGGTTCGGATCAAACTGAAAAGTCCTAAAGTCTGGACCAAATGAGGCTAGTGTGAAAGCAACCTAAGACTGACTTGAGTTTGAGCTATAACAAAGCTTCAGTGAGGAATTTTCATTTTGTGGCAATTTTGGCACCCCCTGTGGACAAAGCAGGCCTTACTTGTCCTCCACATGCTGAAGTTGTGTCTTCTAACAAAAAATATCCTCCTGTCGACTTTTGACCATCAAATGGATCATTTATGGTGAATATTTCTGTCTAAATGTAAAATGGGAGCTGTTTCTGTTACAATTACACTGACCCCATAACTCTGATTTGAAGCATTAAAAATTCAGATTAAAAAACAGTTTTGTCACTGATGATCTTGTTTGCTTTTGTATGTCACAAAAAAATGGAGTAATATAGATTTAAATGCAAAAACTCCTCACAGAAGTATGTTAACTAAATGAATTACTCCCTACACTATCTATAACACTAAAAGAGTCCTTTTTACTACAGCAGTGACCTTCATAATTTCCACATTCATGTTCTGTCCTGCAGGTTTTCGTGATTTTAAAACAGGAACAGAAATCTTGAAATGACTGCTTAAAAATCCCAAACTGATGCAATCACTGAGTAAAACCCACCCTGCAGCCTCGGTGACCGCCTCTCTCTTCACTCTGACCTCTTTCATCAATCTGTAATTTTTCACACTAAAACTCAAAGTGCACACTTTGTTCAGGATTCGCAGTCATGCGTTTCTCTGAAGGCATTACTGGAGCTGCATTAAACATTTTAGGGAGTTTTCAACTCTGCATACAGCACGTGTGATTTGGCTTAAAACCTGTTTATTTACAGCAGGAACATATTCAAACAGATAAACAGTCTCCAGGAGCTGCACAGCATGAGGTCTGCATTTTGTTTTTCTAGCTTCACACTCTAAAAGAGTGTTTATGACTGTCTACAGGCTCTTTATTCATCAGAAATTACAGGAATTATTTAAAGGGAAAGGTTTGAAATGAGACAACACACACTTCTAAATCACATCCATCAAATAATCCTCATATTTATATTTTATTTTTCAACATTTTTATACATTTCTTTCATAGTAACAGACTCTTTAATATGTGCATATACAAATGTAAAGAAAAATGAACAGTACCATAACAGCAGAGCTTGTTTCTTGCTCAGTTTTAAGAAATAAAAGCTCCAGTTTGGTGTTTGTGTGTTTAAGGATTTCAGCTCATGTTAGTGAAAAAAAGACAAAAGCAAAAGGGAACGTCTGAGGCACGTTTTTCATCATTTCAGTCCCCTTCTGTTAGAAAACCACCAGAGTCTGAAGCACTGCTGCTGTGAAGCAAAAACTAACAGGAGAACATTAATATCAACAGTCTGCACACAAAGAAACATGAAAAACTTTACAGATCATAAAGAAACAGCCTGGACTCTTGATAGGACAGTTTTGACTTTTAAAATATGGCTGTGTTTGGCCGGACCGGTGTTTGGAGAAGCTTTCACAGGATCAACATTTAAAGAGATGGAAACAGAAATTTCTAAGATGTTTGAATAAAAAAATCATCAAACTATGGCAGCCCTGAAGGTCAACTACACAGACCTATCATGACCGTGAGACGTTTCACTGAAACCCCAAAACACTCAACACTGAAATATCTAATAAAAAGCAAAACTCATTTTTGAAATGCCAAAGATTAAAGAAAAACACAAAAATATTTGACAAATTTTTGGATGAAATGCAAAAAGCCCATCTCTGTAAACAACAAATATATTCAATCAAATTCAGAAATATTAAATATAGTTTTGCATTCTGCAGTGATTTGGGGTTTCATGTATTTTTCAAAGTTTCATTAAATATTTTTTAATTAAAAAAAAAAATCTGGTGAAATGCATTTTTGTTGTGTGACACATTTCTGTTTCAAAATATTTTTGTGAATATTTTTTTCATTGCAAAAATATTTAGGCTTTCCAAAAACTTCAGTATTTGTGAAATGTGTTTATGTTTTCACAGATTTTTTTTTCATTTTATGAAATATTTTGTGAATTTTTGCATTTTATGAAATGTTCATGTCAATAAAATGCTTTTTTGTGATTTTTTTTTTTTTTTTTTTAAGCGAACTTTTTTTTTTCTGATGAAATATTGTTACATCTTCTAAATGAAATGTTTTTGTGTTTTGGGGGATGTTATTCATGGTCATAATTGTCTGTTTGCCATCTGGGCTACCGTAAAAATGATTCAATAATCACAAACATTCATTCTCTTTAGATCCAATAATTAATCATTTCACACTCAGAGAGCTAACACTGAAAGAACAGCAGTTTACTCTCAAAAACAAGGAAATAATCCTGGTGGACTCTAAACTCTGAGCTCTGCACAGCTGTGCTCGGAGTTAGGAGAATAAAAGTGCTTCATCCAGTTAATCGAACGAAAAGCTGTTTCACTTTAAGCGCACATAACATTTTCTGATTATTTACGCTGCTGCAGCTCCTTTTTTCTATCCTGATCTGATTTTTTTAAGCTGCACATTCTGCCAAGTGAAATGTTCAGATCAGCTGTTTATTAAAGAGACAACAAAAACAACAAAAATAAGATTAGATCTCAGGAATTACTTTTATGAATCCATTATCGAAGAAGAAGAAAAACAAAGTCTCATTTATTGGAGATTTTGGCATCAGTGATTCTGCAGTTGTGCACGACGGCCAAACTGGATTGTTGGTGTTGGTTGTGTATAATCCTTTCTAATATGTGAATATGAATGATGTTGTGAACATTCAGTGGGGGTAACCATGGTTACCCAAGGCTATTATTACGAAACAGTTCACCTGGAAAACTTGGTTTGACCAGTGTAAAAGAGCACATGCATGCATCATTTCTAAAACCTGCAGGAGAGTTTCATATTCAGATTTTCTTTTTCTCTTATTTTGACACTTCATGGCTTTAACAGCTGATCCACAGTGTGCAGCATGCACGGGAATATAGATCATGTCAAAGTCAGAAAACAGCGATAACATAGAGGATTGACGCATGGAAAAAATATCAAAAGTAAAGGATTAACTTCAAACTTATGCTGTTTTTTCTTAAGTTTGAGGGGTTTTATTTCTGCTCCAAAGCAGAACATCACTCTGCCTCTAAGTCGATACCCTGCAAATTTCTCCAAAAACCGGGCTGTGAAGACACCCCTCTACCACAGCTGTGTTCATACACAGAGAACTCCCGAAAACATCCTGAAATTTTTAGGACGAGCTGCACGTATGAATGCAAACAATCGGAATCTTCATCCCCACTTTATCTAGGATTTTTCCTGCCAGCTAAAATTTCTGCACGGTCATAATGTTAGAACTCAGCAGGGGGAAACAGGAAAATCCACTGCAAGTGGGGGTGATGGTGTTGGCTTCAAGAGCAGACCTAGAAATGTTCATATATTTGTGACAGTGGCTTACTACAGTAGATAAATTGAATATTAATAAGTACCTCCTGCAGCCCCATTCAAAAAATCTGAACTATCGCTTTAATGTTCATAAGTGCCACATTGTTAAACTGACTCACTTGGGGAAAAGTTAACCGATGAACACATTCATCACTCTCTACTAAAAATAGTAGGTGGGAACAGCAGTAACACAGCAGGGGAGTGCAGAGCAGTGCTTCCTCGGTTTGGATCCAGCATTAGTTTGCCAGCTCAGCAAAACTGCTCCCAGCTTTAAAGGGAAAATATAATTGGTTTATTTACACTGCATTTTATTTTAGAGTTCAAATAAAGCGTCATATTCACAATCACACATGCTTCAGCAGACAGACCGTACAAAACACGAGTATTTGTGTGGAACTGATGGTGAAAATTTGCCCCTGAGAGCTGCACTGCTGCATGAGGACCCAGAGGACACACCATGTGTCCCTCCTGCTCCTCTCAGTACGTGCGGGCTCCTGATTTCACATCCTGCTGCTGGTTGAAGGGGTTCGCTGTGGTGGAGGACTCCTCCTGTTGGTCAATGGACTGGTAAGCCTCTCTGTTTCGCGTTACTGAGGGAAAACCTGCAGAGACAAGCCCAAGATGTCTTCAACACACAAACCCCCACCATGCAGATGTATAATTAATTATCACATCAGCGTCTGTGACTAACAAAGAGTAGAGGAATATGCATATAAAAGCCGTAAGCAGCAGAAAGAAGCCATTCTTTGAAACATCTCTCTTTCTCTTGCTGC
Source organism: Xyrichtys novacula (assembly GCA_962446985.1). Lineage (NCBI taxonomy): Eukaryota > Metazoa > Chordata > Actinopteri > Labriformes > Labridae > Xyrichtys > Xyrichtys novacula. The sequence goes on from OY660865.1 coordinate 17,663,942, forward strand.
AGAGGGCCACGATTTTCACTGGGGCAGCAAATTAAGAGACAATGCAGATTTTAACAAACAGAAAGTGTTGAGGGAAGCTGAGAATATGCACAGGACAAATTAGCATCTCAGGCTCCAACAAGTACAAACACACTGAACCTGGCCAACCTGGTATAATGCACTTTTACTCTAAAACAGGAGCAACAAGTTCTGCAAAAGGTAAGATGATGGAGTGTGTTTAAAACTTTTTGTTTTTTTTCCTTTCTTCAAAACTTAAGAGGACGAAACTACAGACAAAGACAGACCTCCTCCTTCAGACTTGGAGCTCTTCTGCTTTAATGACTGGACTTGAATCACTTGCTGCTGTTTGTCAGATTTGTAGGATTTGACTTTTCATCATGTCAGGTTTGGCAGCATGTTTGATGTCAATGCATTTATCTCTGCTTTTTGTACCAAACTTTTTAATTGTTCAGCTGTCCTCTCAGAGTTTGCTGTAAAACTAAACCTCAAATTTACTTTCATTATTTGGCCTTTGGCTCGGGGTGAAAAGCTTTTCTCTTTTCTCACTTTTGTTCTCTGGAATTTTTAAACTGGTCTGAGTTTTTGTCTTTTTGGCACAGTAATACAGACCTCGGGTCAATGTTTGTACCTTTCTAAATGCATTTGGACTGGATGGTCAGGTTTTGGTTGTTGTGCTTATTTTGTGGTTTTGCATTTACTTTTTAGACTCTTTTGAAGTCGCAGCTTGTTTCTCCCTCAGAAAGATCCCCTTTGTTGTACACTTATCTTCTCTCACACACTTGAATTTTTTTCTAGACTTAAACTTCTGACCTCCTCTGGATAATTATACTATATTATCCAACTTATAATATCCAACATATTAAGTGCATCTTATTATCATTTCCCCATTTTTACATCTAAACAATCTTCAAATTTAGGATTCATTTTCATTGTTCTTGAAACTTCTTTAGGGAGGACACTATCTCATTGAATGACAGTTTTTAATGCTTTTATTTTGATATCTTTTCTGTCTTGCAAAAAGATTGCTTTTTATCTTGTGTTGTTGAACGATGCTTTTTTGAAATATAATGTAGGAGAGAAGTATAAATGTTCAGTTGATTTGTAACCCAAAGCAGCTCAAGCTTTAAAAGTTTAAAAATCTTGAACATCAGTTAAAAAAGTGTTGAATCATCTCTCAGAGGGATGATACATCTAACTCACAAGCAGCAGCCGCTTCTTCTTTGTCCAACCTCTGTGTGGCATACAGCGTTAAGGACCACTGCTATTATTACTTACTTTTAGGCTTACTTTTAACACATTATCAGACAGCCTGAAATCTACATCAAAGTTTCCTGAAACCCTCAAAAACACCTTCAATTTGCTTCTTACCCCAAAGCAACACTTCAAAACCTCAAAACTTTTCAACAAGCACAAAGGGAGCAAACTCTTACAGGAAAGAAGCTAGAAACACTTTTTTTTTTTTTTTTGAGATAGTTATGAAAGCAATTATTGAAATGTCAAAATATTTTCTTGTCAATGTCCAAATGTTTGAGTTGTATCAATCATGTCGCCTCCAAATCAAACTCAACAAACCAGGTCACGTGTTGCAGCATTTCCTCTCATTTCTCCTCTTTCTCTTCATATCCACAACTTTCTGGGGAGCTGCTGACTGAAAGAAACTTAGTCATAGAAACAGACCAGAGTCTATAATCTGAGAACTCATCTGGAAGTCTTTCAGTGGTTTTTCCTCAGTGTGAGGGTGTTAATTCTCTTCATATCGAACTTGATGGTGACTGCTCGCTGGTGTAATCCACATGAAAAGTATTAAAGAAGCTTCTGTGTCACTGAGGAGGCGTTTACCTCTGCATGGCCCGGAGTCTTTCACAAACATGCACAAATTGATGATGATTTAAAGTTTCTGATCACTTCACTAATACACCTGCAGGGTTTATCATTTTTTTTATTAATTAATTTATTTAAAAGCAAAGTAAAACAGTCATAACTCTTTAAAAAGTTTACTGGTAATGCTTAGCAAACTTATATAAGTGTGCATTTCAAACAGGTCGCAGTCGTCGTCTTCATTATGTTGACTGTAATTAGGCTGATTTAAGAATGTGCAGCATCATGCAGCTCTGCTTTAAATATATGCAAACAGGAAACACAAACGCAAATGAGGCGTCTGGAGAGAAGAGGAAGTATAAATAATACATACAGAAGCAGAGACATACAAACACGTTTAAAACAGCGGACATGTACACAAACACAGTGATCGGACACAATCAGGCAGGTACGAGCAGGTAAGAAGGGCTGATTGAAGATGGAAAGAAAAATAATTTAAAAGAGAAGATCAAAAAAAGTTCATGTTTGTCCTGCAGCCGGGTTTGTAACCTTGCCTCCTAGGTAGGACAGGATGAAAAGGGATGATGGGAGGAGAGGGATGGTAATAGGAAGGGAGCAGGGATCAATAGCGGCGGCCGATAAAGGCACTGTCAGCGCTATCCGTAGTGCATCGGCTGTCCACAGAGGTCTCAAAGTCTGAGAGGTCAAAGGTCAAAAGTGGAGGAGAGAACAGAGGGAACAAAAGGAAAAAGATACAAAACAAATAGTTAAATCAAATCGAAAGAAAAAACCTTAAAGTGACAACAGTGACGGCCAGGCAGACTCTGGCAGAAGATATAACAAGCAAGAAAAAGGTGGAATTAGGATTATATGATTATTGACCAGAAATCAGACCCTCTTGATTTTCCTGATATCACACTGAGAGTGGCAACCTTAAATAATGATCTAGTCCTGTGTCACATGGTGAGTGAGTAACAGTTTGTGATCATTTCAACATTTTTCCCTTGAAGCAATAACAGCGGGATGCATCAGGCCATATCCTAAGTAAAACAACATATTTAACAATCTTCATTAACAGGACCAAGGCTCACCTGATCACTAATGCCTGATCTACGTAAACAAGTCTGACTTATTCCATCTCTGTCTGTTGACACTGTGGCAAAAAAAGTTAGTTTCTATCTCAGGCTGGTCAACAGAGTTGGAAAGTAAAGATGGTTAGAAGAAAAATGAAGCAACACCCTGTCCTGCAATCTGTGCAACGATCTAGAGCTGATGAAATCATCCCTACGCTGCTAAAAACTAGAGCTACCACAATATCATATTCTTAGCTCATAGTTACAAATACCAAAAAGCATTAATGGTAACATCATCACAATAATTATGCAAATTTGGTATTAAGAAAACATAATCAAGGAAATTAGGGAGGATAAAAGTGAAGCAACATGCTAATTTTGGACTTCACCAATCAACGCAATTAGAAAGTAGATGAACTCACTGTATGATTATTTGTGATGCTTTTGTTTTATAATTTACTGTTTTGTTTTTTTTTTTTTTTGTTTGTTTGTATGTTTTAGGTATCACAATATTATACTTGTGTTTTGAAAGGAAGTACATGCCACATGTAAGGTAAGTTAGAGCTAGCATAAATGTATGCATGGCTTAAAGTTAACTTTTCAATTTTCACACCAAACTGGATTTTAATCAGAAACTAAAGATACGTTTTTAGCCCCTGGATAATTAGCTCACCTTAAACTTGAACCATGAGTCTATTGTAATGGAATAAAACCACATCACCTCCAGCGATCTGGTGGTCATAGCACATGCTCAGTTGCACAGATGAAGTAGAGCAACTTCAGCAAAATCCTTGTAGCTGGGCTGCCCAAACCTGTATGTCTTTTCACTCTCTTTAAGGGAACCAGATCTTTAGCTGTGCACAATGCCACTGCAGCAGTATTAGCTTCTCTTTGTGTCTCTTGTGCATCTCATAGAAAGATACATTTCTCCTGCTGAGCTGCAGACTTCTGTTGAAGAGGCTCTGACTTGCATAACAGCCTTATCACCACACCCATACATAAGTGATGCACATAGACTGTATATACTATAGACAACTTGGTTCCGCCTTCTGTCATTATACAAATTTGGAGCTGAATTGCTCTCGGTATTTCCGGGATTTTTTCCACTTCCTGGAACTGCCACTTGCGCAGTGGCGTTGTATGCATTCCGCGAGAGAGTCGCTGTGATGGTGCTTAGCTGAAACAGTGTCTTTGTATGCCCATAGGCTGTATCAAGTATCAATCATAGAAAACATGAACCACCTAATAACTTTTAAAAATGGAGCCGTACAGAAAAAAAGAGGACTTGAGCACAAACCAGTCTTACAATAACTACATGTCAACATTACAAGCAGGGGGAAGAAAAATGTATATTCTGTGTAATAAATTTCTAAAGTTTGTCCACAGCTCTATAGGGAATGCTGGGGGAGGTGTGATTTATGCTCTGTACTGCAGCCCGTCACCAGAGGGTGCTGTTCCCACAGTGGCTACACCTTGCGAGGAGGCAGACCGCATCAATTTTATATACAGTCTATGGTGATGCAACAAAACCAATGTTCATGGTACATGTAAAGCAACTTGTCCTGTCAGCCTTGATTTAATTAATGTAATTTATTTAATGTATCAATGAGCGTTAAAATAAAGCCAAAAACCCCAAATCTAAGTGATTTAAATAGGTGTAAGTTAGCTTCAAACTGTGCTCTTGAATCAACAACTCACTTTTATGCACCTGATTGCCTGGTTACCCAGAGTGCTTTTTACAGCAGGAGACCTTTTTAATGGCAGCCAATGCAATCAGACAGCAATTAAAAACACACATTGTCTGAAAGCAACATTAGCTATGTTCATCAGTCACTCTGCAGCCAATCACAGCGTAATGGGTGAACCTGCTGCGTGTGTGTGACGTTTGAGTCAGACCGCAGAGAGGGACGATTCATCAATATTCAATTATCCTCCAAGAGACAAATCAGGAGAAGAATATATGAGGCAAGGGCTACAATGCAAAGAATTTCTTTTATACTTTTGACACTCTGTAGTGTCATGAATAATGTTTTAATTTGGAAATACTGCAGTTAATAATAAATGAGGCTCAACTTCCCGGTTTATTTTTGCAAACAACAAGCATGTCTGGGCTCACTATCCCTTTAAGAAATCCTCCATCTTCCATTAAATTACTTAAAAATACAGGACAAATGCAGCTTTTTTTTATCAGTTAATACAGATGAAGCCATGTGTGACAGTTTCAAGTATTTAAGAGACCAGCAGGCGTCACAGCTCAGACAGATTTCTGATGGAAAAGCTCTCAAAAGACTAAAAATCAATGACCACACATGCTTTAATCACATCTCCACCACTCACGGAGAAGTATACTCATTTCTTATTTGCTCACACATGCAGAGAGCAGTCATTAACATCTCTAAACCTCTAAATCTGTGGACCCCTGTCTGCTTACCTGGCCCTGCCTGCATGGTTTAATTCTCCCTCCCTGCTGCAGAGGAAATCTGCAGCACTACATAAAGAAAATAATCTCCAGGCTGCAGCACTTGAAACACCTTGTGACTCTGACTTGTTAGTTTGACTGCAGGATGATCTGCAAGTGGTTTCGCACAGAGGCTTCACATTTTGTGCTGCACTTGACAGGACTTTCCTGACAAACTGCATTAAACAACACATGGAGGAGCTCAAAGCACGGCTGGTCACACACAACACACTGTGCATCCAGCTTTGGTCACACTCAGGGGTGGGGGATGTTGTGTTCATGGGGGCTGGAAACCTTCACATAAAAGAGACTTACTCACTAGTTTTGAAATTATAATCCTCAAAGTTTTTCATGTTTCTGTGTTTGTGTCGTCCTGTAGCACTTACCAAAGTTCACGTTGTAATCCCCTCCACGTTCACGGTACATTTGATAGACGAAGAAGCAGGACACTGGTTTGATTAGCAGGCTGAGGATGGCCATTCCCGCGCTGAAGCGAAACACACTGTTTCCTCTATCTATTGACAAGTCATTGGTCGGGTAATAGATGCTGAAGTGGATGATGTCAGTCAATATCGTTAGGAGCATTCCCATCAGGAACTGCCGGAAAAAACAAAACAGGAATACAAATTTAATTTACAGAGTCTGTTGGGCTTTTGAAAGGCTGTCAAATGATTTTTTTACCACGATTAATGGCATGATCGTCTATGGTTAACTCACAATTAATCGCAAATTCGTTTTAAATGTTGCAGATGACACTTTAAAGGATATGTGTCAAATTTTTAATGCTGATCAAAATAGGGCCAGACAAATACTGCAGACACTATCTGCAAATTCAACATTAATATTATCATTGCATTAATCCAAAACAAACACTGTTTGGAGAAATTCTCCAAAATTATCTTCATACTAACTATGGCATGCTCCAAAATATAGAGAGAGCTAATCAAGACAAAGTAAAGCCCAAAAACCAACAATAGATGGACACATCTGGATGCACAGCACGCTCCACAAGCCAAGTCATTGCCAACAATCTCACCGTATGAACAGTGTCATATCGGATTACCAAATTATTGATTTGATTAAGTTCAGAAGCAACGCAGTCATCTATCAGAAAGTTTTAGATCACCCAACGGCTCCATCTACTGATATACTTCTCCAGTAGGACTTGGCTCCTGCCCACAGTGCCAAAACTTCTGCCATACAGTTTGCTGACAATGGTATGACTGTGTTTCTTTCAATGCAACTAAGAGAAAAACCTGTTTATTTTTTCCTTTAAACAGCTGAATAGTCAAATCCAAATGTTGCCCTGAACTGAAGGAAATCAAGTAAATATTTGATGAGTATACAAACAGAAACCACTGTAAATACTTGAGATAGTGAAGTATCATAACATGAGGAAGAAGGACTATATGCCAGATCTATCCCACAGAAATAAAGCAGTGCATTAGACGCTCTAAAAAAATCCTTTTCCACCATTTTATGGCCACAAAGCTCCTTCCCTGAGCTCTGAGTGAGATTTTTACCCCGTGAAGTACGCAGAGTAAAAGGTCCTCCTGTGGTTTCCTCCCATGGCAGTGATTGACTGACTCTATAAATGTCAAAAATACCTTCAAAAATCACTAAGAAAAGGATTTTTTTTTTTTCTTGAGGTGTTTCTTACCTGTTATGTTTTCAGTCAGCCTGAGGCAGATTTCACAAAGATAAACTGTGACTCAGATTAAACTATAGGACTTTTGTGATGAATGATTGATTGGTTTGTGAAGTGGTCCAACTTTTGAAAGATGTCTACACTCATCCATGTCATTCTTGATTTTTTTAACAATTCAGAGTTTAGAAAGGGACGGGACTTTGGACATCAACTTCGTCAACAGCAGTCTTGTCTTCTTCAAGGTCTTCACAGTAATTTCTTTTCTTGCTTTTATTCTCATCTCTCCTGTGAACGGGAGCATTCAATCCTGTTCAAACAGTTTCTACAAACACAAATCCAGCTCATGGCTGGATGCTGTGATGGTGAGCCAGACACATGTCCCATTAAGAAATCTTGCTGCGATTAGCTTCAGAGTAAATCTCTGCTCACTACTCTCAGTGTTGGTCTATACTTAGAGCTGGGTTAATTTGGTGGATATTTTCAAGGTTTTCAGTGCAGATATCCAGCACTAATATCCTCTCTTAACTGTGTAAAGACCTTGAGACTTTCCCAGAAAATTTGGATGAGCTTGAATTAATCCAAAAACCTTCCAGTGACAAAGAATCTCAATGATGTGGAGACTTACAGCAGAGCTGAGAGGCTTTGGCAGGGTACAATGTTTGTTGTAAATCACCAGTTCGGCTCAGAGTGGCTCTTTTGGACAGACAACAGAAAAACTGTCAACATCCTCACTGTTGTTTATTTGCAACAGGACTCTCTTCACCCCTTCAGAAACCACGTATCAGTACTAATTTCAAAGCTTTGCTAAAATCAGAAGTATAACTGCTGTTTTTATCAGGAACTATTTACCTCATTAGCCAACATTGGTATAAACAATGTTATCTAGAAATAGCCACTTTTAAGCTACAATTGTACTTAAAGCTCCTGTGATAAATTTTTCTGACATTAACAAAACTGACTAAAATTGATATTGAAAAAAAAAAAGATTTTCAATCTTCACACTGTAATTTTCTGCCTAAAAGTGGTGTGAGGGGGTAGGTGTCAGCCGAGCAGCTGAGAAAAAAAGCCCAATTTCTACATAAAATACTCGCAACAAATAATATAATTTACAGTAAAATAGCAGCAGGATGAGAGTTTGTGCGAGAAGGATAGACAATAACTTTAATGGCATTAAGCAAATGCAATAGTTACATTACAGTTAGTATTTCAGCTAAATATTTACCAACACAGTTAGCTAGTGTAAATCAGCAGTTAAAACAATTTGACCACTTTCTTACAAAAGCTTTAACATGAAATAATAAAATTCTTTGGTTATAACACATTATGGCGATAGCAAAACGAAGAAGGAGTAAAAGAATGCTAGTGAGCTATCTGTAGCAGACTTGTGAGTAAATCATTACTTAAAAAAAAAAAAGACATTCAAACAGACTGTGGACAAATTTAAGGGCTTGTGTCTCTTTCCACTTTATAATCAACTGAAAATTTTTACTTTTAAACTGTATTTCTAACTGTTTTAATTCAGTTTTTTACAGTGAACAGGGAGAAGTTTACTTCAAAATAAAAACATAATTTGACAATGCAGGATTTAGTCACAGGGCTGATGATGTTAAAAAATCGTAAATTTAAGGTAGCTGTTATCAGCATTAAGCTAACATAGCTAACATAAGCATAACCAACAGTTATTGGTCACCTGACAAAACACTGCAACTTGAAAACTGAAACATGTAATGCAGAAAATATATTAGCTCAGTGATTTTCAACCTGTGTGGCCAGAGTTCATACTGAGTGAGTATAAATAGATTTAGAAACTATATTACGAACTATATTCTAGGGATGCACCTAAAATTAAGCCACCTTAAGTTTTCAGCCGAAAATGGCCCAAAAGTGCATTTTCAGTCTTGGCACTTTTCTCCAGTAAGGGCTTGTCTGGATTAAAGCCAACATGTCTGCCGTGTGGATGTATTTCAATGTATTGGTGAACTATGGATAACGTTTGGCATAGCGTGTAATGCTAAAATTTCAAGAGAGGGTGAAACTGCCAAAAGTTTCTTCACGTCTGCTTTAATTTATCACCTGATATCCAAACATACAGATCATCATTCTGAATATGAGAAGAACAGGAAAATCGCTCTGAGCCAATCTGTGGCGGATGTTGCAGCCAAATAGACGAGCAGATGCTGAAGGAACTTTCACTTCTTCTCACTTTTATTGATAGATTTAACAGAAATCAACTCTGTACTTTTCTTGTCGCGTCTCTACTGTTCGCAACAGTTCTTCTCTTAGAACTTTTGAGTTGTTTTTGCCCCTGACTCGTGGGCACTATCTAAAGGTGTAAACCACTCAGAGAATGCAGCAACATGCTGACTCAAAAACTCAAAACTCACATTGCAATTGCACAAATTAATATTAATTTAGTATTTAGAATTAATCAATATGGATTTATACAATTGCAATGCCTTGATTTTAGTGAGATTCGTACGCAGTCATACCCATAAATGCAATGGTACTAATAATTGGCATAGTAATTTCTTTCGGTTTTCGGCCTTGGTTTCCTCATTTTTGGTTTTGGCCAAGAATTTTCATTTTGGTGCATCCCTACATTATATACTGTGCTAGGCTATAGAGTGTCATTTTGGTTTGTGGTGTGCCCCAGGACTTTGTCAATGTAAAAACTGTGCCGTGGCTCAAAAAAGGTTGAAAATACCGTATTAGCCGGTAGCTTGCTCGCTGGCTTATGTTGGCAAACTTTCATAATTGTTAGATTGCTCTCCTTGGCTAGCTAACGGGGTAACTTCTGCCAAAAAGTTTCATGGTGCTGATGATGACTGTTGTTTTAGGTAAGCCAGATTTTCAAATATATGGTTTACATTAATATGAAGTGGATGTTTGTGATCTATAAAGTCAAAATGGTAATATGGTAATAATAAGCCATGTGAGGAAGTAAGTATTGTAAGACATTATTGAACACTCAGCATTTGGGCATAACTTTCCAGAGCACAGGGTCAAAGAAATATGGATGCTGGTCATTCACAAGATATTTTGGACTCACTTGAAAGAAAATTCTGTTTTTTGGAGTGAATGGTAAAAAGGTTTGGTCAGCTGCACAAAATGAGGAAATCACTATAAAGTTGACAGTAAAATTAGTAATAAGTGATTTCAGACTTGGCTACAGTGGGGATAGTCAGCTTACAGTGATTGTTAAAGATGTAATCTCTGAGTGAGGATAGAGTTTCTAACTTTCTGGGCTTGGAATAAGTCACTCTCAATTCCAGTGAAACCAAATAAGGCTAATCCAAAATCAGCATGGGCCAAAACTGTGAAACCCCCCTGCTGCTGTAAGCTAATACACTGTGAAAGCCACTGTTACTGTACTCTTTACCAAATTAAGAGACGGCTATCTCTCTCAAAGGGATGCTCACAGATTGTCCCAGATTCCACACACAAATAGGTTAGCATGGACACGCATTACTGTGCCTAAAGTTAGACCCTGTACCTGTCACATGATATTAAGTTTGCAGTGTGCGTGAAGAAACCAAAGCAAAATAATCCAAGACTCACCATGAGCACAGCGTCGATTGAGTCCCTCTGCGCGATGGCCCAAACCCCGATGGCTAAAACACTGAAGTTCCCCCAGGAATAGGAGTAGGGAAGCCACGCCATGCAACCCCTGCAACAAACAACCCATGAAAGACAGCGTCACATTTCAGCATGAGGTAGACAGGTCTAGGAGAGGGCCTGAAACAAAATAGTGAGTCTCTGTGAGGGGATGAGTGAGCGCCAAAGGAGGAGAGAAATTCCTCAGGTTTGTGGAAAAAAGGCTGCGGGACTTACCATATCGAAAGCAGCCAATGCACCAGAACGATGGCCTGAGACAGAACACAAAGAGTTAGACAGAATAACTGGACTTTTTTAAAGACTATCCCTAAAAACTAAAATTAAGTATAGTGTTAAAAGCGCTGAGAGGGGTTTTTAAGAAGTTGAAAACATACTGAAACTGATACTAGTGCTTTTTTATGTCCTTCAGAAGCAAACAAGACCATCAACCACAAGCCTAATAAATTCACTGTAGTAATTTTAAAAGTTTAAACACAGTGTGTGTGTGTGTGTGTGGGGGGGGGGGGATGTCAAACTTCTCTAAACTTTTTGCACAGGCAATACTCACAGTGACTGATTTGTTTCATTTTTACAAGACAACTGGAGGAAGTTTTTGTCTGAAAATGCTACTTGGACAGGTTTAGGAAAAGTTAGAAGAGGGATTACTTTGTCCACAGGGGGCACCAAAATCAACACAAAGCATAAGTTTCTCATTGTAGCTTTAACTTCTAACTCATCTGTCAGTTATTAAAAAATAAACTCCCCCAAATATACTGCTGCTCTATTTTTTTTCCTCTTTATTCTTGTGTCAAAGCTCTTTAAAGAGAGTTTGTATCAATTTTGGCACCCCCCTGTGGACAAAAGCAGTTTTTTTCTGCAGATCTCATCCTGCTGACTTTTGGTGATGAAATATATCAGTGAATGCAAATATTTTGTGCAGGCAGTGTATAACTGTGCGTTTTACTAACACCAAAAATTGTCACAGGATCTTTTAACAAACCTCAAGCTGGAACCAGTAATTTAAGCTAAATACAATTTCTGACAATCTGAACAAGAAGGACCAAAAAACAAATAAATAAACCCAAAGGAGGACATGTCAGATGTCCTATGATCTTATATTCATCCGGTGAGTAAAGTAGGGGCCCTAAATGAACTTTGGGGCCCAGGATTTCCAGTGAATTGGTTCTAAAACTTGATTTCTAAATGCACCCAGTCCAAACCATGTGAGCAGAAAAGACAAGAAACTGCAGAGCTAAATGTAAAACATGTGATCTGTTTGCAGATGCAACATGTGAAGTAGCATCAGGTTTATTTGATTTCACAAATCCTTGTACTTCTTAACACCAATTTCTGACTTAAACATTATTCTCAGAAAATCCCTCCTTAATCTGCTTTAGTATTATTTTTATTACGTTTTCCTGCAGAGGTTTAATTCAAAGTTTTAAAGCCTTGAATAAAAGTTGCTCAACCTGCATTAGAGCGAATCAGCCTCAGAGAAAAAGCACAAAAAATGAATTTCATGGTTCTCCATTTTCAGAGGCTGTGGTGCATCATTCAGGAATTAGTTCACTTGCTTTCTTTTACATATTTTCTCACAAATACATCTTTCAGAAACAATTTCACCACTATGTTTAGCTCTCTAGCATCTTGTAAGGTTTCTAAATCTAGGAATAAACTCCTGGTCCTCATCTATGGAAAGATACCTGCCAAGTTTTGGATCTTTTTGAAAAGCACTCTTAACAAACTTTGACAGCATTTCACCAACAGATCTGTGTCACAACCTAAAGCAGGTAGTTGCAACAAAGAGGAACAACCTCTGAAAACTGAGCCACAAAGTTTGCAACATCATCGGCCTTTGCTTAAAATGCAACACACACACTCCTAACTCTAAAAACAAGTTCAGCAAACACTCACCTTTAGATTAATCGCAGGAATTTCCATAATATTCAATAAAACTTTGGATCAATTGGCTCCGCTACTTGTTGAAGGGGCTACATGAAAGAAAAGAGCAGGTTTTACACCAACTTCAGAGCTAAACTCCTCCTTCGCTCAGCTCAGCCTGCAAACAAAAACCATGTGACAGCAGCCTGACTGCTGCCCATGTGACTCCCACCTTCCCCACCTCTCCTTCCCTCCTCCTCCTCCTCCTCTCTCTCTGTTCAGCTCTGGCTTTCTGCCTCTTAAAAGGGGAGAAACCACATGGAGACAAACTTTGGTCACAGTTACTGTCAGATTCACAACTTTCTACAAGTTTTCTCTAAATGATGAGGAATGAAGTGTGTCTGTTTTCAGTCTTTAAAAGTCTAACAAAACTTTCTGCTCTAAGTGTCAGTTCAGCTGACAAACACCCAAATATATCTTATATCTGCACAGATTTAAAAGGATTTATCCCACTTATCCTGATATCAGGGTGACAAATTGACACGGCATGCAGCAGACCACATGTAGCAGTGATATGCTTGTAAAAGCGCTTAAGAGACTGTAGAGGCTTTTCACACATGCACCAGAATGTTAAATTGAAGGTTTAGTGTAAATATTTTTGCATTCAATCAATCAATTAATCATGTTAATCTGATTTTAAAGATGCAAGTTGAAAATTACAAAGCATTAAAAAGACAATGAAGTTTTAACCTTAAAAGTGTGAATTTAATTTAATTAAAAATTAATGATGCATGATGGTGGCATTAGTACTAATGTTGGTGTGCTGGCAAACATGATGAGGTATTTATCAGGTACAGTGTACAGGTACACTATAAACAAATGGGTGTAACTAAATACAACACTGCAGACAGCTCTGCACGCACAAATCTGGGGTGGACCTCACAAAGCCTGAAAAACAGCCAAGAGGTTATGAACAGTCATGGTTACCCATCACCTGACCCCCACCAATAGCAGAGCGCCTGTTCAAATTGTGTGAGTTCAGCTGCTGAATCACTAACTTCTTCCTCTGTAAAAAAAGAAAAAAAAGGGGGATTTTAATTCATAATGACATACTTTAAAGACCCACTCAGATGAAAATCATGAAAATCATGCGAAATTTCTTTTCTGAGTATTTCCTCATCCAAATAACTGTAAATCTCTGGCAGACCCAAATGGCAGGTTCAGAAACAGTGAGATTTCATATGTAATCAATCCAAGCTCCGCCCCTGGAGCTCTGCTATGCAGGCCGCACTCTGCATATAGAGGAGAAATACAGAGGACGATCACCGAGCAAGCGTGTGCATTAGCAGATTGCAATGCTCGTGAGAAAGCTTTTTATGATATTGACATTCATTATGTCCCTAAAGACATTTGTGTCCGAGAGCTGAATAGCTCCTATGTTACCTGCCACTTCCACTTCACTGTTAATATTAGGCTGCAAGCTAACGTGAAGACGAGTGTGCAGAGCAGCGCTGTCTCCGCCCACGACTCAGAGATGAAATGCTAATGAGCTACTGGAACTCTGCAGAAAAAAAGCTCTTGAAAAAATAGACTGTATGAAGAATGGATAGTGTCTGCCTCCTTGCTGGGTAAAGCCACTCCGACAACAGCACCCTCTGTTGATGGGCTGCAGTATAGGTCATAAATCCCGCCTCATCCAGCGAAGCTTTTGGGGCTGTGGACAAACTTTAGAAATTTGTTACACAGAACATAAATGTTTTTCCCCCCTGCTTGTGATGTTGACATGTAGTTACAGTAAGACTGGTTTGTGCTCAAGTCCTTTTTTAGGGGGTTCATGTTTTTTTCATGTTTTCTATGATTGACACCTGATACAGCCTTTCAGGGATTGAGGAGCTCTCCCGGGGGATACGCTGTTTGAGCCGAGCGTCATCACAGCTACTCTCGGCGACTGCGCGCCCAAATGCACGCATCACTACTGCACAGCACTGGTTTCAGGAAATGAGGAAAAATCCCGGAAATACCGAGAGCTTTTTGGCTTCAAATCTGTATACAGGAGGGAGGCAGAACCAAGTTGTCCATAGTATATACAGTCTATGGTAGAAAATGACACAGCTAATGCGCTTTTGGCTAAAAACCTCGTAATCACAATTTAAAGACCACTGAGAACACTTTAAGTAAAAAGAAAAAAAAAATTGGAGTGGGACTTTAAACATTTGACTCTACAGCTTTTGCAGCTCATGGTTTACCTTATGTATTATTACATAGCCTGTTAATAGCTACCCAGAGCAGCTTTTGAGAGCTTATATGTAGGACTAGCTCTGAATGTTCTTTAAGTGCTAAGCTGATGACACAGTTTGAGAGTTTTGAACTCAAATAACTTTCTTAACTTGTAAAACAACCATTCAAATTTGCATATGAATACTTAATATTAGAAAGACTTTTTATTCTCATTACTATTTAAATTGTAGATTCTCACTGAGGGCATCAAAACTATGAATGAACAGATGGAATCATGTGCTTCAGAAAAAAGTGTGAAATAACTGAAAACATGTTTTATATTTTAGATTCCTCAAAGTAGCCACCCTTTGCTTTTTTGATAGCGCTGCAAACTTTTGCTGTTTTCTCAATGAGCTTCACCTGAAATGGTTTTTACTTCACAGGTGTGCCTTGTCAGGGTTACTTCGTGACTGACAGAGTTAGTCACTAAGTACTTCTGTGATCAAGAGCAAAGGGTGGCTACTTTAAAGGAACTAGAACATAAATCTACATAATAATCTACAATGGTAATCTACAATGTAAATAGTCATTTATATCTATCTATATATATATATATATATATATATATATATATTTATATATATATATATATATATATATATATATATATATATATATATATATTTATATACAACCTTGACTCTTCAACCTCATTGTGGAGCAACAGGAAAACTTAAGCAACTCTGCTCAACTTTGATTCTGCAAATTTGTCATACAGAAACCAGATCATACCAAAGATTTCTTCACACTACTCTCCTTAGAAATAGAGCAACACTTTAAGCAGCCATAAACCAGGAAAATTTGGATTTTCTCTGAGAACTTTTAAAGATTAACGCTGAACTTTGTTTCACGCTACAGTTCCTCCTTCAGGCTGCGGGCGAGAAAATCTGCGAACTCTGTCGACAAAGTCATCGACCCCCATTCGCTGTGCACCATCCCTAACACAGAGGACGCTTATTTATTCCTCTGTCTGTCCTCTTATGCATTAGCTGATCTATTGTGTATGGCAGATGGCCCCTGACAGCGTGAACTCTAACCTCCTGATGACCTCTGACCCCAATGAGGAAGCACGTTCAGAGTTTCGGTGCTTTAATTGAGGGGCTCTAAAAGGCTTGGCTGAGTGTTTTTACATTTGTGTGAGTCAAAATTATATCAGAGTTACACAAATGTGAGGCAGGTTGTTTGAATTTTGGTGTGATTCTTACAGAAAGTCATGAGTGAGGAGCATCTTTGTCTTTCCTTGCTGGCTTTGATGGACACAGTGTGCTTGTGTCAGAATCTGCTCTACAATAATCTCCTGCTCCACTTCTCTGTTTGATTAGTCATCTGTTTATCATCACTGCAGCGGCAGAATTGTGTTTACTTGCATTTAAATGATTCCCACTCTTGAACCTTTGTCCCTGATCTCCAAAAGTTTTGTTAAGATAGTAACCTTTGTAATTAATTACTGGAGGAAAGCCTTAAGAAAGATGGAAGTGCCTTTGTGTTGCTGGTGATGTGAAGCTGCAGCTCTGCCGGGATGTGGCCACGTGTAATCTATCACTCGGCTGGCTGTCAGCCAGGTTTGAACAGGGCTCTCCACCCGAGCACTCTGTCAGAGGTAAGTATTAAAAATACATTACCACTGCTTTTATTCCCCGGCCGTAAATCAGGATGGCACAATCACGGTCCGGCTGAGCCGCTGGTTTAGGGAAGAAAAATGAGTCTCACTTTCTCCATCTAATCAAATATTGATACGGATGGATTTTCACAGGCCCTGTGTGTTCTAACAGAGACGTGCCGACTGTTATTGCTTGTACTTGCTCTAATGTGTCGTAAGCTTTGCGTTAAAAGGATCTGACACAGTTCAGGGTGGTTGGGAGATAATGAGCTTCTGAGATTGCAGCGTTCAGTTTAATACATGGAGATATATTGGGACTGATTACTGACTCAGAAATGCTCATTTAAAAGCAAAGAGTGAAAAAACTCTAGATGAAATCAGTTTAAGGAAATGGGATAATTTAATTTCTTCAAAAGCTTCAAAAAGAGGGATTTCCTTATTGAACTCAGGACTTTATCTGCATTTGAAGAGATTATTGGTGGGAAACAACATTACACGTATTAGAAATGTGCATTTAAGCAATAAGTGGTTCAATAATGGGGGTTTCTGCTATTTTTTATACATATTTTTTTTTTATTAAACTTCTTAAATTTGACATAAAATGACTAGGTTACACAGCAGCAGGCATAATTAATATGTTGATTAATATAAGGTCAAAAAACTAAAAGAAAGACAGTATCTAAGTGGAAATACTCCCATTAAAGCTGCAGTGTGACGTGTTCTGTGGCCTTTTGCAGAGCAGTGGAATCAAATATCCATAAATATTTTTAAATTAGTGTAGAAACCATCTGAATGTTACAAATATGTTAATTGTTTAGACTTCTATGTCTACATTAGACACGGTACCCTTCATCAGATACCACTATCATGCACCACCATGTTTCTACAAAAATGCAGAACAAACAAAATATAAACATAGGTGTTTTTATATTCAGTGACAGACCATGCAAAGTGCACAAGTTAGATAAAGAAGAGAGTGGTTATTATTATACAGTGACAGTGTAGAGCATTGACACAGATGAGTTTCTAGCCCACGATGGTAGCTGCTATATTGGAAAGGTCATCTTTTTGACTGAGCTGCAAATTTTGCTGTAAAACCTGGAATTTTAATGTAAGTAATATTGGGGATTCTTTGGAGTTTTGCAGACACTTTAACACTGGTTTAATTTCCAACATCAAAAGGTTGCCACTTGGGGATAACATGCAGTAAAGGATCGTGTTTAAGAGACCCCTGCAGCAGAGACTGTAGCCTGTGCTCACAGAGGGGGGTTTAAACTGCTTGGCAAACAAGCAACTGATCAATTTCTTCTAGAGAGTCTTAATAATTTGGTCATCCTCAAGCCTGAGAAGGTGGACACAAAAAGTCCACACGATGTGGTCTGAATTTGCTCCTGTGGTGATGTAACGATGGAAATGATATACGTAAACATATATGCAAAATCTTTAGCTTCCACCCACACTGTTGTGGTTTGATTTTGGTGTCACATAGGCAGTATTTTAAAGGTTAGTGTCAGATGAGCAAACGTCTCTGCAAAAACCATTAAAAATGGTTTGTTGTGTCAACCACTTGCTTCAACATCAAGGATCGGTGAAAAACAAGTTTTGCCTCTACAATGACCCTCACGGAGGATCTTGCAAATAAGGAAGTTTGTGACTCAGGACGTTTATCCTAAGTGTTTATTCATCAAAACAACGACAAAAAAAAAAGAAAGGAAAAGAAAAACACAGTATAAGGACAAACATGTTTATGTACGGTATAAATAATCATCATCGGGACATGTTATCATTCTACCATTGAAGTACATTTGAAGAGAAGTCAAGTCAAAGAATAAAAAGTTCAAACACATTTATATTTACAGTACAGGACAGCAGACTGGCTTCAAACAGATTTCAGACGTAATGTTCAAGGAACAAACATCCCAAACAAAAAAAGGTTTAAAGAAATTCAGCTTCATGTCTGGTAGCTTCCTCGGAAATAAAAAGTTCCTAAAGTGGTCAAAGACCCCTGATAACAGTAACACAATACTAAAAATCCTTTGTAAACATTATTCGACTTATATAAGCAGGACGGAGACGATCAGATATGACGGACATTTGAAAGGTCTTGTCATGTGAATCTTTCATGCCAGTTTAAATCAAATAAAAACTTTTTCCTAAACATGTCCTTGTTGACTGAGTGGGTTTTAAAATGCCCCCTTCGTCAGCTCATATTAATGACCTGTATGTTTAAGGGACTAAAGGAACCAAAGTAAGTTTAAACCTGATGAGTGGATTTCAACAGAGCTTGTAAAACATGATTATCTGGATTAAATGTTGTGACTGAAACATCCAAACAGTGTTTCCACTCATGTAAACTTTCAATCTAACTGCACATGAGATTACTTTTAAATGCTTCACAATGTGGGATCAATTAGAAGTAACAGCAGGCTGTCATCATGTGATGTCTTGGCTGAATCATCAAATGTCATGGGGTCCATTTTTCCAGTTTTTCTTCCTTCTTCAGACTCCTCCTCCTCCTCCTCTTCAGATGGTGATGAAGCCTCCTTGGTCACTGCTGACTGACTCTGGCACCACACAGCGGCCCCTCCGCCTGGTCACACGCCGCTTCCGGTGGAATTTGGCGTAACAGCGAAAGCCTGAGGGTCACAAAGAACCAGTTATCTGACGCACCCTCATTTCAGCAACAAAGGCCAAGTCCTTTTACTACTCAGCCTTCACTGCTAAACTCTTCGCAGCTAACAGCAATTTCCAAGATTATTTGTTGGTTGCCTGGCAACTGTTCAGACAGTTCAGTGGCTGAAGTTTCATATTAACAGTTCAGATATTTAAGTTATATCAGTGTTTTTATCAAACTCTCTGCCAGAGAGCAACTGTCTTCCAATCACATCTCTCCTTGTGAACTTGTGATAAATCATCCAAATGTACAGAGCACTGTTTGACCGTGGGTTTCTTGACTCACCTTCCTCACACATGCAGTCATCATAGCATTTGTTATTGAGTCCTCTGTTGTGAGGTTTACACTCATGTTGTCGTAGGTCACAACAGGAACCTGAACAGAAAAAGAAAGCAAAACTTTGTTAGCCCAACCAGCCTGATCTCACCATTTGAATGATGGAAACACAGAAAAATGAATACACATGACAAGCCTGCTGTAGTTCTATCTATCTACTGTCAGCCCTTCACTCTGAGCAACCGGGGCCTACAAGATGATGAACCAATTCACGGGGTCCATTTTTCTTAGCTTATTTTATTTTATTTCATCTTTGTATCTCTCACTGTGGTTTTCATTATTATAAAAAGGAGGGGGGATCAGTTTGAAATCAGTGATGGTACATAGGACGCCTAAATTGGCACAAAATGAAAGTCCCTCCCAGGCGATTTAGTGCCGATGTCCACTACAGGCAATTTTAGAGCTCAGTGTTACCAGCATATAATAATGCTTTTGGGCTGCTGTTTTTTGTCACTATGCTCACAGCACTTTGAGTTGCAAGCTCGTCTTATCCTTTACTGACTAATCAAAATTAGGAAGAAGCAGGGGACACAAGTCAAGCTTAGTGATTTAAGAGAGTACCCCATGCATGTAAGCTGTAGTCCTTGTGTAGTGGTCACAGGCCCTGACTATTTGCTGCACGTCAGCCCTCTACTCCCCACATGTTCTGCCTCTAATCAGACGGCAAAAACATACCCAAATATTTGTTTTAAAATTTAATTAATTTAAAAATAAAAAGGGCACAACCTCTGATATCCATTCAGACATAAATAATGATGGAGGGGCCTGACTCATTTGTCCAAGGTATAGTTCCCTAGTCTAGACCTCCTGCTGACTTTGAGTCATGACTCCATGTTTCTTGACAAAATTTCCCAGAATAAAAACAAACATGAAGCACATGGACCAGTTTAAATCAAACCTGAAGAAGCTAACTGAATCTGAGGTGTCCAATGCAAAAACACTGTTAGTGTGCACAGGCCCTAGAGGCTTGTGTGGCGATGCAGTCCTCTTTTGATTCATAAGATCTTTCTGGATGTATTTCGAAACACTGAGAAGCTGTTATATGGGTCCTTAAACTATGTCTTGGAAGTTTTGTTCTGTGCAGCACGACACGCTGTGGTCCAGATAAAGCCGTGTGATGTTGACTGACCTGGCAGACAGTCGAGGTGATGATCACAGGGCTCAATGGCATCGGCGTCTACAGTCACATTTCCACTGCTCAGGTTCTTACTCCGCCTTTTATCTGCAGCATCAAACAGAGGAAGAGGCCAGACATGGGTTAGGTGCAAGTAAGTCCCCAAACCCAGTGGAGAGAACAGGAATCCGGCTTCTGTGTTGATGCATGGGTTGCAGTGCATTACTATTTAACAGCAGTAATCTTGTATTGAAGGAAACAACTTTTATCAGGGACTTTACCCAACACTGGCTGTGACAATTAGGTGATCACAGAGCCGTGATCATGACCAACGTGATGATGTTGGAGGGAAGAGTAAGAGGGCTAGATGACTCCAAATCACTAAAGAGATTGTGAGGCCTTGATTCACCAATCGATACAGTGCGTCTGCTGGATCTGGCTTTAATCTTGCTGGGATCATGTCCTCAGTCCTCAACATCACAAACACCATCATTGTTCTCAGATTATGAGCTGATTACTGACCTTTCTTCCTGGATGATGGCCAGGTGTCTGCAGGTTTCATGTCCTCGTAGTCAGTCCAATCAAAGAGCGCCATGTCCAATGTTGGCATCACCTCTCCTTGTCCCTTCCCTCGTCCAGATCTCTGAAATAGACAAACAACTTAAGCCTGGTTTTACTTTTAATGACTGTGTGATCTATATTTCAGCAAGAACATTTGCATACCATCTTAACTCACATCTTATATAAGAAATCCAAACCAGGGGACTCAAACATGCTGATATGCAGATTTGTAAACACCTTATCCCATCTCAGATTAGTTTCATCCCGCTGTGAGAGTCCCACCTGTCTTCTTTATTTACGTTTCCAAACAAAAATGTGATAAGAATATGAAGATGTGTATTAAAAAGTAATCCTGAATTTCACACAATCCCGAGAATCCATCAGAGAGATCAATCCTGTCTCCTCTGATTAATGTTCAGTTATGGCAATTAAACCGCAGCAGCAGCAGACGACTGAGGTTTGATTTGTTGACTCTGTTTTCTATCTGTGTTGCAGGTAAACACATTCAGGGTGTTCTTAATGAAACACATCGGCCTTGTGTTGAGGCGAGCAGCGGTAATGCTTCATTGATTCATAAAACGCCCGCACAGAGAGCAAGCAGCGGCAGAGCTTTAAAAACCAATCGATTGGTAACAGAGAGCTCTGCTGCACACAGCCTGGAATACAAATAGAGTTTGTCAAAGCATTATTATTCCTAATAAATAAACAACATACAGAGATATAGATTGAAACATACAGCTCATTACACACAGCCGCGGGATTTATTGCTCACCAGTGAAGTCAGCTGCAGCTACTGCTGCCGGCATCAACCAGAGAAGATTGTTTTTCATTTCTGAACTGTATGTGGAGTATTTGTTGTGCCAGATGTTCAGATTTGTCAATAAAATCAACCAATTACTTTCTTTCTTTGAATAAGCTTCATAACAGTTTGAGGAAACAAAAATATGTGAGGTACTTTATTTTAAAAAGTACTGGAAGTGTTTTTGCTTCTATTTAAGCAGAGTTGTTTATGCTGCCCCTGGCTTTGATTAATGGACATACAGGGCTGTTTCATATTTTTGAGGCAGGGTTGTACGAGTTTAATATCACTAGTAAGTGTGTTAGTACAAATATATGCTGGTCACCTCTGCCAACTAAAGGAGAAACTGCCTAGAAAGCCGGCACAAAAGCTAGGCAGCAGTTTTTTAATAAAATCAGAAATTTAGAGAATCAGAATCAAATTATTTGCATAACAACACAAGTCATGGTCCACACAGTATGTTTATGTAATCAAGATACACTGTTTTAGCTGCTGAAGGGGGAGACTGAGCTAAATGACAAACTTTATGGCCAGTACTGTGTTCAACAGGTAGTCTTAGGCATTTGGTGTTTAACATTACGCAAAACTGGTGCAAAAATAACAAAAATAAAAATATTCAGGTGATTTGTAGAACAAATTAGCTTAACAAGATAAGATAAGATCCCCTTTATTCATTCCACAAGGGGAAATTCTCAAATAGGTTTTCTGATGACTGAGTTAAGTCATTGTGGCTTTAAAACTATCTGGTAAAATGTAACTCATTCAACCCCTCTTCAGAAATACAGAATTATCCTTTTGATGCAGAATTGCAAGGAAAAAAAAACTGTAGGTCCTTTGGTGTCCACTTGAGGCAGACTCCACAGCTAAGAAAGCCCCTTTAACGCCTCATTTGACATGTATTTGATTCAAAATAAGGACAAAACTGACAAAAACTCTGATGCACTGAGAATGATTGTCCTCAATGCGAATCCCTCCTCTGACTAAAAAGTGGTCCGGAATGGCTCCACTCCGCTTCGCTCCAAACCGACAAGCCAATCAGATCCGCAAGCCTACAGCACATACCGGATCCGATCCGCTGCAGCCGTCGGTGGAGAAGCGCTCACAAGATCACTGATATTTCTCGCAAGACTGGATGAGATCTCACGATCTCACAAGCTCTTGCGTGTTTCCCCGGGAGTCATAGAATGAGATCCGCCGATCGGTGTATATAAACAGTGGTGTATATAAACAACCTCATCCCACAACCCTGGCCTTTTCTATTATCAAGTTAAGAACAGTTCAATGTATTGACTTCATTTTATTTTGAAAATTAACTGGGTACTTTACTCTGTAACCACATACAACTTCTGCTGCTGCCCGTGCTGCGCTGCACTGAATTGATGCACCGTGCTCCAGCATCCGGCAAAAATAGAAGCCCTGCGTATTTGATCCAGCCGCCGGAGCCGATCCGCAGCGGAGCCAGACACCGGACAGATTCTGTGGAATGACACACATTGACTACAGAGCGGAGCCGTTCCAGACCCTGTGGGTTTTGCCCATAGACTGTATATAGAATGGACAGAGTCTGCCTCCTTGCTGGGTGAAGCCCCCCTGCTTGTGATGTTGACATGTAGTTATTGTAAGACTGGTTTGTGCTCAAGTCCTCTTTTTTCTGTGCAGCTTTGGGGGTTCACGTTTTCTATGATTCACACCTGATACAGCCTATGGGCGTTCAGGGATTGCGTAGCTCACCCGGAGGGATACGCTGTTTGAGCCGAGCGTCATCACAGTGACTCTCAGCAACTGCGTGGCCGAATGCGCACATCGCTACTGCGCAGCGCTGGTTTCAGGAAATGAAGAAAAATCCCGGAAATACCGAGAGCTTTTTGGCTTCAAATCCGTATACAGGCGGTAGGCGGAACCAAGTTGTCCATAGTATATACAGTCTATGGTTTTGCCCGTAAGGCCTCATTTTAGAAAGTGGTGTCGCCCTCATCTGGGCATAAGTAAGAATGCAGGTTTGAGGTATTATTGCACTGGCCACCACTATTTTTTGCAAACAGTTTATGCCTTTCTAGTTGTTGCTTTACTTCGTCTTTGTTTTATTTTTTGTAGAGGTTTTAGCTTAACCCAAAGAATTTCATTTTGGTCAATCAAAGATCTTGATTTTGCTTGAAAGACTTTGGGCCTGATCTACTAAAGGTTCCAGTGTGCAAAAACACGTGCATAATGATAGCGCAAGCAAACCTGATCTACTAACCAGGGGCCTATTTTACGAAGCAGGATTACTGCTTAGCGAGGTAATTTCGAGGGCAAGTTT
The DNA here is from genome assembly GCA_962446985.1 of Xyrichtys novacula. Classification (NCBI taxonomy): domain Eukaryota; kingdom Metazoa; phylum Chordata; class Actinopteri; order Labriformes; family Labridae; genus Xyrichtys; species Xyrichtys novacula. The sequence continues at coordinate 17,688,074 of OY660865.1, forward strand.
GGGGTTTCCTGTTCTACGACATGGGTTTACTTCTTAGCGAGGCGAGTCTCCATGGCAATGTACACTGGGCGGCTAACCTGCTCCGGGGCAGGTTAGGTTCCAGATATAACTCCCCGAGTATAAAAACCCCACCCACTGACCAATGAGCTCTATCGAAATATGGCTTGTCCGTTCTTGGAGGATCCTATAGACCTCGGTGCTCACATTGTCCGAGGAGCACTCCAGCGCGCAAGAGTTTACAAAGGACTGCACGGACCCACTTACTTTTCCGGATGACCACCTTTATGAAAGGCTCATATGGCCGACATATCAAATAAAAAATGTAAACATGATAGGAATGAACAAATGAATGAACTCATCTTGGAAATGAATTAGACATGTCTGGTGCATGTTAAAAGCGCATGTTGAACAGTGCTATTTCAGGGTGATAATGGCATCAAAGATGTTTTGCGCACTTTACTTGAGACTGTCGGCAATTTTCTGCCAGCATTCCTTACTTTCTTTTGCAGCGGCGACGGTGTTGCTTTTGAGGTTTATGATAGATTTGAATTCTTTATACTTTCTCATGATCGTCTCCTGCTCCTCGTTTGTAAAGTATGCGGTCCTTCTCTCTCCGGCCTGCTGTGAGGCTCCAGACTGGTCCATGTTCGCAGTCAGTCAGATGCGGCAGGCTCCGCCTTACATGCGTGCACGTGCTCATAGCAAAGCTGGATCCACTTATGAGGTTAATAACCAGCGTCGTACGACCGTCTAGCGAGACCACTGGCTACCGCAAGGTAGTTGAGCGAGGTAGCTCCAAGGCTACCTTGCTAGGTTGAACTTGCTTCGTAGAATGGCCCCCAGGTGCACCAAGGATTGCGTATGTCAAATGAGGAAAACAGTGCATGCAATCGTTTAAGCGTGTTTGCCTTTAATGAATATGCCGATTGTGTGTTGATCATCAGAAAACACAAAATTTGGAGAGGAGCAGATGTAAATGAAATCATTTAGCACCCCAAATGTGATTTATCAAATCCAGAAACCGATTGCGGTCGTTGTTTTGCATCTGTATTTAGCACGTTTGAAAGGTTTTAAATCGATTTCATATTACTTAAACAATGAAAACTGTTTTAATCTCTTTTTTGATCTCTAAAATATTTTCTTGTATTTTTAAAGCACTTTGAGTTGCCTTGTGTATGAATGGTGCTATACAAGTAAACTTGCCTTGCTTGCCTTTTATGCAGTTCCCCAGAATGGTATATGCAATTCCATGACTTCAATCTTCATTTTTCATCTATGATCACTGCTCTCACAAACTCTCCATGGTCACAGCCGTTGGCGCATGCAAAATCCTCATTTTAAGAGGGTGGTCTGCTTCACTTTTGCACCTGTTATCAATTGCGCCCACAATGATAGTAGATCACCCGCAACACACCCACTGATAGCACATGCAATTTTCTAGTTTGCACATGCAATTTAGCATTCACTATTAGGGATCTTAGTAGATCAGGTCCATAGTTTCTTTATTTTACATGTACGGAAAAGAGAAAAATCTGGAATCTACAATCATACAAAAATACATTTTTTTCTGACTTTTGTGGACTCTCTGACCTTCAGTCAACTCTTACCTTTCATTTAAACAGATACAAGACCATCAAAACTGGAATGGAAAACCCAATCAGATAAACTCTGCTCTCAAAAGCTGGTTTATAAGAAAATAAAATTGATAATAAACCATTCAAAAGTTTGATTTCCGCTAAAAGTACTCAGAGACCTTTAGGCAGATCCATAAACTTTTTATAAAGCTCTACCTGTGATATGATCCAATCACATTATCCTGCCTCAGTAAAAACTGTTATTCAGTTGAGTCTTTTATGGCATTGCTATAAACAAAGCTCTCAGCTGTATCACTGAGGTATAATTTTCTGCTATAAAAGCCATAAAATGTGACTTGTCATTTTCCACACATTGAGTAAACAAAAGCAAAACATGAGACAAAATAATTAAATCAGCAGGACTCTGAAATATCTCCTGAGGAAAGACATTGATCAAAATACAACAACCAACATCTTCATGAGAACAGATCCATACTAGTTTCCTTTTGCCCTCAGGAAATAAGCCTTTATGGAAATATCAATTAGATTAATTGCAGGGGTCTACCTACATGTGCTCGGCTGCTCATTAAACCATCAGCGCAGGATCGAATATTAATTATGAAACCCTCACCACTCGCCTGAGCCACTAAACCAGGTTCAGGAAAGGTTTTTTTTTTTTTGTCTGTGGTCAATTAATATTTGACTGCTGAGAAAGCACAGACTCCTGGAGGCTCAGACATCCTGTAAATAGCATATAAAGTAGATTAATCTCCAGACATCAAATAAAGAGACTGACCACTTAGGTCACATAAAGCCACTATGACTTCATTGTAAACCTCAAACAGGAAATATGGATCAAATGCCTTTTTTGGTGTATGCTGAAATGTAAATGTTAATCTCTTCAGTATAAAATTTTAAATGTTTATCTCTTCAGTATAAAGACAGAACTTGTTTGAAAAAAAAATATTTTTTTTCTTTTGCACAGCAATATAAAGGCAGCTGTGTCTAGGAATCAAGGATGGGATACCAGTAGCAACTAAAAATACAATATGGTATGAGACCTGATAAAACAATATATTACAATATGTCATGATATGTTAAATGTGTAAGGATATTTCATATGTTAGGACACATCAGGCTATTTCATGATATCTAAAATATGTTAGGATACATCATGATATGTCAGCAGAGATATTAGAATTAAGTAGAATAAAACATATGTATGGATATGTCATGATGTGTCATAATAGATTCGAAATCGTCATCAGATATTAGGATACATTAGAATACATCATGATATGTTAAGGTATGTAAGAATATGTCATGATGTATTAAAAAACATTAGGATACATTGTAGTGTGTTATCTCATGATATCTCAGGATACGTTCAGCTATGTCATGATATGGGAGATGTTGGGATATTTCATAATATGTCAGGAAAGATACTGGGATCTATAAGAATACATAACGATATGTACGAAGATTATGTAATGTTATATTAAAAAACATTAGGGATACATCATTATGTGTTAGGATATGTCATGATATCTTAGAATACCTCAGATTGAGATGATATGATAACTTGCGTTGCGATATGGTTCCCTGCACCACAAATATGATACCATCCGATCCGCTACACATCCGCAGCTGCTTGTAGTCGGATTGACGAATTCACACTAACCGTTCAATCCTCAAGCAGCAGCAGCAGCATGGCGTAAAACAGCTGAATCCGCACCTGCTGCATCAAGTGATGATTACACAAATAAAGAGAACCCCTCAAGAGAGAATGACAAACATCCATGGCTTCACCTCCACTCTTTGTGTAGCTATGCTGAGGTTAAGGAGGATTAATTCAGAATGAAATGTCTGCTGTGCGCCCCAAGGCAGGTGGAAATCCTTTCATACAAAAATTCCCCCTCCAACCTCAGAAAACATGTCAAGGTAAGACCACCATGCCGTTTGGTTAGCTAACGCTTACTAACTTAAACATTAACTGTTAGCCTTATTTTCCCTGGAAAATGTTTTTTTTAGCTAACATTAGTTAGCTAGCTTACACACTTGCAAAAAATAAAAAATATATCTATTTATTTTTACTATGACTTTGACTTTTTACTTGTAGTACATTTACTTGAGTACTTTTGATACTTAAGTAGAGAGAATGTGATATACTTTAAGACTTCAACTTGAGTAGAATTCTCATGGGAGATTTTCACTTTGACTTGAGTCATTTTCTGGTAAGGTAACTATACTTCAACTCAAGTATATCTGTTTAGTACTTCATACAACACTGGCTGTAAGTGACCAAAAGCAGACATACTGTAAACAAGGTGCAACAGGTGTCTTGCTGTCAGTCATTGGCTTTCAAAACAGGCCAAAAAAACCCACCAAAAACAGCAGAAGTTTGTGTTTTTTGTGATAAATCAGAACTGCAAATGTTAAATAGTCTAAAGATACAATAAAAGCACAGAGTACTTTTTGTTTAAGTACCTTAGAAAGGTAGTAAAATATCCAAACAGGGGGCAGATGTTCATCACGGGTATTCTTAACTCTAATTGTGACTGTAAAAACAGAGTCCGTATGAGTACCCTGACTTGGTGAGCTGCTGGTGAGGCCACATATGGATCAATAAGTGTAGATAAAGAGTTCTTTCTGAAGACTGTAATCAATAGAAACTCTTTAAAAAGAATTTTAATGAGATTTTCTTCTTTATTTTTTTTGTTCCAGCAGCATCTGTGTTGTGTTGTTTAGACCGGTCCTCCTCTACAAAACAACTGTCAATCAAATCAGTGTGGTCGATCCTGTCAGGCTGATATTTCCCTCTGACGCCCTACAAGCTGTTGTGTTTCAGTTACAGCAGCTGTGATGAATGTTAAAGCTTTCATGAAGTTGGCACCGGTTCAATATCTGCTGACATCAGGTACCATCTTGTCTTACATTTGTAACGCTTCCAGGATTAAAGGCGGCCTGGGAAAACACGTGTGTTATTTTCCTGCTGCTTATGAATGCTGTTTATGCACACTGTGGGAGCATCACGCTGGCTGTATGTGACAGGTGGCGAGCAGAGCCTCGTGCACTCCTGCAGGTTTTTCTTTTTTCACTTGAACTGACAAAAAGGACTCTCTGTGGTCACATTGGTTTTGTTCTACTGTGGTTTCTAATAAAGGAACAGGAACATGGTTATTGGAAACGTATCATGGACCCTGTGCACTTTAGATCCCAGAGGCTTAGTTTCATTACACAGAACATGGTCTTATTCATCATACAAACTACGACCGGGAGCGTGTGAACTCGGCCTGCTGGAGGATATTTTTCACCAGCCGCACAATCAGGCTCACGCCGTCATTTCCGAGATGAGCTATGAGGTTTGTGGTGGCGGCGTAACGGCAGTAATGGGGCCCATTTTCGCTCTATTTCCCTTGCACACTGGCATCACACCGAGGCACAACAGACGCACAGCCCTTTATTAAAGCACTCGGGCTTCCCTGGGGTTACCTGGGGTTTGGTGGAGGCCGGGGGCAGTGTTGGGGGATGCTCGTTCATCACCGTGGTAACCATGGAGGAGCCAGAGCCAAAGACAGCGCTGATGGGGGAAGGGGTGTCGCTAGGTGGGGTCACGATAAAGGAGGGGGAGGCAGCAGAGGAAGAGGAGGAGGAGGGAGGATCATCGAGCAGATCTCTGTCCCTGAAGGCAGAGCTCAGCTCGGGATCAGGAAGAAACACTGGACAGAGAGAAAGAGGAGATATAACACCTTTAATGATGGGTCATAATATCATTTCATCATCTCTGAACTTTCATATATAAAGACCAGAAAATGTAAAAGGAGGGTTCTGATTTGTCATGCCCACAAACTACATTCACCCTCAGGTCTGTTTAGTTTTTTATCAAACACTTTCAGTTCTATCAAACCATCTTCCTCAGCCAGACTGTCTCTCCTGGTATTTGTTTTTTTCATTGATGTTCATATTTATCATTTTTAAGCTTTTCTCATCAGTCCAGGAGTCCTAATCCTGCTCTCAAACTCTCAGACTTTTAGACTCCTTCCCTTGAGTCTACCAGCTCAAGGCTGTCAGTGCTGCCAAGTTATAAAATGCACAAGAGTGGTGATGCCGTTTTTTAACGCTCATTGCTCTTTACTTTTATAACTGTGAGCTACAAGTGGATGAAATCAGTTACATTTTATATCCTGGTACTTACTTCCTGAAGTGGCTGTTTTAGAATAAAGGTAATTTAACAACAAATCAATTAGTGGCTTTTATTTTGGAGGGTTTTGCAGGAGTGAAATGTGTTTTTTATTGAATTAACTGAGATTTAGTAAAGCTTTGATTTAGCTGTGGTTGTCAGGAGTTACAGTTGCCATTTTGACTTTATAGTATTTATCGTAAACACTTCCCTCTTGAACGTGTCCTTGAACTGATTCGTAGTCAAACTTTGTGAGGGTCTGTCAGCATCTCACCTTTTCCGTGCCGCCCCTTCTCACGCCGGCTTCCTTGTCTGTGGTGCTCATAATGATGCCCGTGTCCGTGTCCATTCCCATTCCCATGTCCTCGACCTTTGCGAGTCCCCAGCAGGTCGTTTTCCCGAGCCTGGCTCTGACTCTTCACGCCCATTCGAACTCTATCTCTGTCTCTGTCTCTGCTCGGGCCCATCTCCAGCCTCACCGGACTCAAACTCTCCAGACCCATCCCGTCATCCTCTGGTCTCGCCAGCGGGTGAGGGGGTCTGTGGGAAAGCAGCCCTGCCCCTTTGGCAGCTCGGGCCCCCTGACCCCCTCGTTCCCTGCTGTAGCGGTGTCCCTGCAGAGAGTGCAGAGGGTGCTGCAGGGTGTTGCTTCCTCCTGCTGAGATCTGAGTCTGTCTCCTCTTGCTGTGGGGGGGTCCAGTTTCAGAGCTGTGTGAGAGGACCAGGGTGGACACCAGGAATGCCAGGAAGAGACTCCAGGAGAGCGCCATTGCCTATCGAGACCAACACCACCTGCTGGAGGAGAGCAAACATCTAAGTAATGCTAACAGGGCAACAAACGAGTCTGGATTATATTGTCAACATAGAGGTTGACTTTGTACATATTTAAGGAACTGGACTAAAGCACTGTCCCTGGTAACAACTGAATACAAAGCTGCATGCCTGGATGTGGATTTCTTTAGTACAGCATGTTTGTGGACTTGATTGTACAAAATCAGTTGCTTTTTTAACTTCAGAAACTGCTGTAATGACTGCAAACTCAGAGCTCAGAAAATCAAATTTTTGCTGCAGAACCTCCAAAAAAAGACTGTAAACTAACAAATTTCTGGTTTAAAAGAATAATTTAGCTCCAAAAGATATCTGACACAGTTGTAGAAACCACCGCTCTGCTCTATTCATTCATCCAGCCACCATGGAGCTCAGCCGACATCACTCTCACCTCTTCAGTGGACTCATTTATCTGCACTCTGTGGGTTTGAAGAGGCGATAAAGAGACGGACAGACACTTAGGCTCCGTTTTCTGAAATGACTCTCCTGTACCTTCATGCCTGACTCAGTATGAGATACAGCTTTGCACACATCCGTCATCACCAGGCCTCAAGAGCCCTCCAACCCTACCTTTCATTACAAAAGTCAACATATCTATGAGTGCGAGTTAACTGGAATATGGTTCTGTGTGTGTGTGAGAGAGAGAGAGTGTGTCTGCATTAAAAGATCAGTACACAGTAAAAAATGTAATAAAATGACAGAGATGAGTCTGCAAACAACAAACCTGGAGCAGAAAGATTTTCACTTCTTCACTTTGTCTTTAGGATTGTCTCATGTTATATAAGTATTACAGCTTCATGGCATCACAGTATTTTAGTTTCGGCTCTAAAATGTGTTAGAATAATCTTAATTGCGTTAAATAACTTTTGTTATTACAAAAATGGTCTTATGTATCACTGTGATGGTCATCTTACAAGCATTTGTTTACCCAGTTACCAAGGTGACAAGTCTTACCCCATCTAGTTTGTGATAGGTTAGCTGAAGCCGCAGCACTTGCACCATCTCAACCACTTTCCTGTGTTTGCCCGTGCTGTTTGTTCACTTAATCTTAAAGGCATGGTTGACGATTGGAGAGATTGGTAATTATTATGAACCTCGTTTATATGGCGATCATGGTCCTATAGTGTGATCTCCACAAAGTGAAGGGGGAAAAAAAATGAAAAAAATACGATTACCCTAGCAGGTGCAGGGTTGCAAAAACATTAACGGCTCCCATTGGTCAATCTCCTGCTCCGCCTCTCCATCCAATCACCTCGTTGTATTCGACACACCCCTCTCCAGTAGTTCTGACTCATCCCCTCCCACTCTCCCGGCCCTCCTCGGAGCTCTGAGCGGCTAAAAGTAGCGTAGCAGCTCAACTATAGGAGCTGTGATGGAGAAGGACACAAAAAACCCCACTTCTGTTTGCCCCACTGCCAAAAGGGCTAAGAAAACACAAGCCGACAGAAGAAAAGGTGGAGTCGGCGAGGAAATGTGACAAAGCAAGGAATCTAACTTGAATAAACATCAGGTCATCCTTCGAGTGGTGGAGAAAGCTCCGCCAGGATTTAGGCCTGAAGACAGATGCGGAGACAGCAGAGTTTTTGTTTAACAGGTAATTTTAGCCTTTTATTGTGGCACATGTTACATAAATTACTCTTATTAGTCTCTACAATGTCAACACGTTAGCTGTCCAGGCAGCTGCAGACAGTGCTCGCTAGCAGAGCTGGCGTTTACTGCTGCTAGTCACTAGCAATCCGACATGGTGAATCCTATTTGAAGCTAGCATAGGATCTTCTACTGGCTGGCTTCTTGCTCTGCCAGCGGGGGTGTGGTGTGGGGAGGGCGATACAGGTCTGGGGGAGAGTTATCATGGAGCACAGAGGGAAGAGGTTTGTGTGTGTGGGGGTGCAATGTTTTTTTCAAATCTGCCTCAACTGCTCAGATTTTTTCAACTGCTTCTTTGAGCGTCAACCATGCCTTTAATTCAGCCATGCAGGCAGCTATGCTATCTTAGCTTGTTATGATGCGTAAACACTGCATGTGCTTTCACTGAGCACGCCCAGTAGAGTGGAGCAAAAGTGCATCTGGAAGCAACTGGACAGAACCAAACTGTCCAGTGGTGGGAGCAGCCATCTTGGTTGTTTACCAGTGTTTACAGAAAACGAGGGGCAGCCAGGATGCTGAAAGACGCACACCCACTGAGACAGCTGCTCTTGAAAGCTTCACTTTAGGATAATAAAACTAACACTTCACAGTATTAATCTGTTTCATAACTTATATTGTCTGCTTTAAATGCATGGTTTTAACAAACAGTCGTATATTCATCCAGATTTGGTTTGTTTTATCTTTTACTTTAGAACGATGAGACAATCCATCGTCACTGACACAAACAACGGCAGTATGTTGCTGAAGCAGGCGGCTCCTTTGTGTTAAAAGACAAACGGCAGAGCTGGGCCTACAGAAAATCAATAAGCAAGGAGTATTGAGCTGCTGTGTGTGTGTGTGTGTGTGTGTGTGTGTGTGTGTGTGTGTGTGTGTGTGTGTGTGTGTGTGTGTGTGTGTGTGTGTGTGTGTGTGTGTGTGTGTCCAGAGTTTGAGAGGGGGGCGTGATGAGGTCTCTGTTCTGTCATCACACTGACACACATGTCCAGTTTAAAGCACCCCTGGGTTTACAGTGGGTTATTTAGTTGTGTCTAAAAACAGTGTGGGACAGTAGGTCCTCTGTGTGTGTGTGTGTGTGTGTGTGTGTGCGTGCGTGTGTTTGTGTTTTATGAATGAGGAGGAAGCCGGTGATGTCAGGGGAAATTTGCAGCACGGGTGCAGGCAGCGTCTCGGGGGGATTTGAAGGCAGAGCGCGTTTAGCCGGCCTCTGGCAGTTCGACCAGCTGTGCAGTTTGCAAACAAGAGAGTGAGGAGGCTGCTGAGGTGAGACCTTTATCTCTGCACAGGCCGTCACCGACTGTGTGTGTGTGTGTGTGTGTGTGTGTGTGTGTGTGCCACCAGCTATGTCATGCACAAACTGCTTATCCGGGATTACGCTCTGTCTGTTTGACACATGAGGTGCTGATGCTGTCGGGAGTCTGGACTGTGTTCCACCAAAAGGGTCGTTCAGTAAGAAAACAAAACATCCACTCTGAGCTGTGGGCTGATGCTCAGGAAATAGAGCGATGTCTAACAAATGTAATCACATCGACTCTGTTACACACTGTAGATCTATCAGAAGAACAGCTTTAGGAGCTCCAGATTAGCCCTGTGGTTTTATTGTGCGTCTCATGTACAGGGTCAGTCATCCTTAAGGTTGGACTGGTTCAAATCAGACCCAGTTACCCACTCGATCCACTGTCCTGTCCCCTGAGAAACAACATGCAATAATCAGAGAAATGTTTCATTTTGTCAGTTTGGGACTCACACAGCAGCTTTGCATCATTTGCACCTGTAGAAAACTTATTTATCTCATTCTGGTGTCTACAGCATCCCTCATTTCAGCACATGGCAGCTGCTGCATTGAACTCTTCGTATTGACTGCCTCTCCATTCATAGAAGCTGGACACAGCTTGGGGGTGTTACTTTTTACACAGTCTTGTGGTCATGAAACAAGTGCAAATTTATGCCCTTACAGATGAGTCGGAGGATCGCTGTTTGTGTTACTGTTAAACGATAACAAATGTCACACTGGCTGCTGTTGAGACATTTCCTCTAGCTTGTGGCTTCAGGCCTTTGTTTACAGAGGAGTCATCAGTGAAGTGGGGATGTTATTTTAATTCCCTTTTAATTTTGTTATCAGTTATATCAAGCAAAAGTTTAATGCACTGAACCAAATCAAACTGTATCATATCAAACTGAACCATGATCTCCAAAAATCTGATCGCAGCCACCCTGGATTAGAATAAATATTCTTCTCAGGAAAGGAGAGTGGTCAACAGACTAGAGAAAGCACTTTATAAAGACAGTCTTTTACCATTTAATTGATGGGAAAATCAGCCTGAGCTCACCAGGAGGACATCCAGCTGAGAAAGAGCCAAAGCAACACCCCCAACCCCCCAAATCTCTGCAGTGTCAACAAGAGCTATGAGATGAGGAGCACAGCTTAACACTAAGTTTCTATTACAGATGCACTGATTCAGAAAATTAAGCGCCAATACCATTTAAAGAACAACATTTTATCGATGCATGACACATTATTTTCAGATACCGATGTTTCACTGATACACTGGTGCATCTACTCATTATCCTGAAGGACTATGCACACGTGCAATAAGTGCACCTGGAGAGTCTGCACAGACAGGCTGCAGGAATATGAGCCATTTGAAATCTGGTCAGACACACTGACATCCTGCTGCATTCATAAATATTTCTGTTTTCTTCATTTGTCAGAATATTTCTGCAGATGCCTTCCAGGAGAAACAGTCTAATAAAGCACAGAGTTTGCATCCATATTACTTCTAGTCCCCTAGTCCTGTACCCTCCTTTTTGGTTTATCTGTTTGTATTTTCAATTTCGCCAAACAACACCTCTAGCTGTGACATTTGTGTTGCAAAGATTTAATGTTTTTACTGCCTGACATAAAAAAATAAGTTTCTTACAAACACCCTTCAAAGCCAATGCAGCCAAATGTTGCTTTCAATGTTTTGATTTTTATACACAGCAAAGGAAGAACAAGTGTTGAGATAATTATTTTGAGCTTTGTGAGATTTTTTTTCCTTGGCCTCTTGAACCCCCAAAAAATCAGAAGCAGGTCCATGAATGTTTTATCTCCTCTCACATTAAAACTCAAAATGTTTGCAAAAAAACAGAAACACATGGAATCAAATAAGATGGAGTGGTTAAATTTTTTAGCAGAAGCTAAAAAATTGAACAACGTCAATCTTCAGAAAACCAAATTTGCAGTTATAGGAAATCAGCGTGAAACCTCCACAGAGGCAGAAGTCATCAAGCATCAACCTCATCAAATGTTCCTGAATAGACCCGTCAGGAGAGAGAGAAAGAGAAAGAGAGAGGAAGAATATCAGAGCTCAGCGGCGGTCTGTCGCCCCCCCCCACACACACTGTCATGTGCCGCTAACAGGTGGTCCTTTGAGGAGACGAAGGATGGGGATGATAATGGAGCACGCTGGGTGGCATTCCCGGGTTTTAAGCCCCATAGTCTCTCGTGTGTGATAAACAATCTCCGGGAACAACACAGAGCCTGTTTTCTACATGTCTGTGTGATGTCGGCGGGGCACAGCAGGGCGAGCATCTGCTGCCGAGGCGAGGGGAGGCCAAACGAGCGGCCTGGAACTGACGAGCTTCAATCCCGGAGGAGATTACCCACCGTTTTAACAGGGACCGAAACTGGGAGGAAAAGAGGGGGAAATGGCTGTAATAGCTGCAGTGGTGCTAGAATTTAAATGTTTATGAGCCTTTTAAACCCCTGAATAAATCATCTCCAGCTAATTATACACAACAGGTTCTTGCAAACTGAATAAGAAGTCTATACTGCAACTGTGACTTCTGGTCTACATCAAGACTGGCTTTGCTGAGTGAGACATTATGTGAGCATCTCAATGTGCTCGTACCTTCACAAGACAATGTCAGCACATTTTAATGCATTACCTTACTAACTTTACTTTTGATGTTGCTTATTTGGCACAGCATACAAACTCTTGCTGCAAATTATCAAAGGTTTCAAGGTCTTCAACAAGACTGACCTGGATTTGATATCTACATAACAAGTGAAGACATTGTTTTTACTTGAAAATCGATTATAAAACCGCCTCAGTGGCAGTATACATTAGACCCTCTTTGAATTAAATTAGTAGAAAAGCGGTTTTAACATTTTCTTCCACCCAGGATGAATGTGGAGCCCATTCAGTTAAGAATGTTTGATTTTGAAAAATATGATTTGCTCTGATAGCCAAGGCTGAGGACTGTTCCAGGGGATGCTCTGAGGAATAAAAGGCTGTCAATCAAGTAAGTTCAAGTTTGGATGTCAGACTGCAGCTTCAGCTCTGCACTGCATCTGTTTATCTCACACCTAAGCATCAACACCCTGAGGTGAATGCCACCTCATCTACAGATCCACAGGTCCTCATGCACAAAATAGCCGAGGGTGTCCAAAAGAGGCATGACTGATTAGATCAGGTTTTTGAGGATAAAACTAAACAAAATATTTATGAAATCTTACATTTATGTCTGTGATGTTTGTGCACCAGAGAAGTGAAGTTTTCCATGTCTTCACAGTTTTATATTCGGACAGAAACACAGTTAATGCATGTGTAAGAAGCTTTTATAATCAAAGAGTCAGTGTGTGAAACGGCCAGCAGGGACACATGAATCAGAGCCGAGAGGAATAAGTATAAAGTGAAAGGTAATCTTGCAGAAATTGCAAAGGTGGTGGTGATGGGGGTTGGGGGTATTGGAGGGCTGGATTATTAAACAGTGATGAGATCAGAGACCTCTCTCCACTCTGTGATCAATCGTTCTGTCCCTAAAGCAAGCCGGCACTCCTGTTATGAAAATGTATTTAACAGAGCGAGGACCCTGATCTGTGGATGGAGGAAACAGAGCAGGAGGCGACCCTGGTATCACACTGCAGCATGTGTGCATCCTTCAGCTTCACCTGCTGTGACACCAAACCTCCAGGAGCCATCTGCTCCCGTTGTTTTATCTCTCACAGCAACCGGCAGGGCCAGAAGGATCCCGCAGACAAAGACTCCCCGAACAGGCTGTCACATCAGGCAGAGGCCACCTTCAGGAGGGTTTCTCTCTGTCTTTCTCTCAGCCACATGCTGAGATTAAAGGGTCCAGAGAATAGTTAGGTTTAACAGCGAGGAGAAACTGTCACTGCATGATGATGAAGTCTGATCTCTTTACTTATCTGCTCTAGAACCGTCATACTCAGTACTTTTTAACAAACATTTCTCCATTTGTCTTCTACTCACTGTGACATTATTCTCGTGACAATGCTAACAACCTGCTGCTAGTTTAAAGGGTATCGGTTGGTAAAACAAATAAAAAAAACAAACAAACAAATGTATTACTCGATGTAGCATATGAATTATCTCTTATGTGTGCGTTCATTGCAAATTGAAAGGTAAGTTCATTAAGAGGCTGTTCAGCTGTTCAAAACATGTCTGTGCATAGTTCGCCCCTTCTGTTGGCTAAAGGTTTGATTCACAAAGCAAATATCATCAAATCAAATTTTATTTATATAGCGCCAATTCACAACAGTCGTCATCCCAAGATGCTTTTCAAAGAACAAGAGCAGGTCTAGACCACGCTCATTGTTTGATGATTAAGAACCAACCTAAGATGGGTTTTGGCCCATCTCATCTAACATGAGTAGCAGTGGCAAGAAAAAACTTCCTTTTAACAGGCAGAAACCTTGAGCAGGACCCGACTCATGCCAGACAGCCACCATGCCGCTGCTGGGTTGGGGAGGAATGTAGAGAGATAGGGGGAGAGAGGGAGAGAGAGAGAGGGGAGAGGGCAGGGAGAGAGAGAGAGAGAGAGAACAAGATAAGGGGAAGGGAAGAGAGAGAATGAGTAAGGAGAGGGAGGGAAAGAGAGTAGAGAATGAGGGTGAGAGAGAGACAGGGGACAGCAGTAAAAACAACAACAACAACAACAAATAACGATTGTCAAGCTAAAACTGCAACTAAAGTTCTGCAGCTCCATGCAGTTTGACCCAGTTTTGATTCAGATGAGCTGCAGGTGTCTCAGCTCTCTGCTGCTCAGAGCTGCACTGTGCACTCTAATCCTGACAGTTCTGAATCTTTTCCATGTGAGCTGACCAGAAAAAGATGCATATACAGGTTCTGTAGTGCAGAGGTGGGTGAGGTGCTGTTAAGCTAGCTCTTGGTATTGCTCTTTGTCTACAAAGCTAAAAGAGATGCAGTAACGGAGCATTGCATGACATTTTTTACATGCAAAGTTAAAGTTGAGCATTGAGGTAACCCTTAAAAGCCTGATTTCATATCACAGCCAATGTTTAAGGATGTATAACAGTCAATAACAGCTGACTAGTGAACATACAAAACTCTCAGCCAATATCAAGATCCCATTTTGCCAGTTACATAGACCTTTACCCCTCCACATCAGCAGTACCAGAGAGATTTTCCCCACTGTTAAGGATTATATGACAGCTCAGCAGAGAAGCCTGCATGCAGCCTCATTTTCTGCAAATGAATCTGGAAACTATTACTGATAGACAGTTGTCTCTGACAAGTCAAAGTTCAGTGAAGCATGATCATGTAATTGTCCAAAAATCAGAGAAGTCATGTTTCTGTTTTTCAGATATGTGCAAACTTTACTAGTGTGGACACTTTTGACCAGTCTGTCAGCCTAGCATCCAAAAGGTGGGGCAATGTCCTGGTAAAAAGTTCCCATTTGTTGTGTACTATCACCGCCTAACGCCTTATTGCTTGTCATCACAACTCATCCTCAGAAAAGCACCACTCAGTAGCAAGAGTTAAAACAGAATCAAGAGATATTTAAAGATTAACTTTGAAGAAGTTTAGTGTCTTCTTTTGTTGGATTCATTCCCAAGTGCATTTCCATGCAGAGTCAAATTCCTTGTTTGTGTACTCACACTTGTTAATAAATCTCCAAAATGGCTTTATTTTCCTCCACACAGAGCCACTTCTCCCTGTCTCAGAGTGATAAATCTAAGTATGTGATGCATAAACACACGTTTATATCTCTCATTTTGGGTAAGATGGGTCTTCTTTGTGCCACCAAATTATCATAAATATCAGCTCAATAACAAGCACCCAAATTACAGCTCACACTTAATGTCTCTGCATAATAAACACGTCCGCTGAGCCGCAGTTAGCGCCATAAAACTTCATTTCCTCCGGGGCCACTAGCAGCGACTTCAGCAATATAAAAGTGCTTTGTCTAACAAAACAATATAGGTGGGATTCACACATCGACTGGGAGGGTTTAGGTGTGTGTTGGATGGCAAAAGGCCCCTGGAAGCAACACAGGGTGATAAAAAAAGGAGCCATAAGGAAGGTCCATCTGTCAGCAAGTGAGCCGCAGCAGAGAGCCGGGAGACGAGGAGGGATTCAGAGGTAATTTGGTCGCAGGTACAACAGATGTGGGGCGACACCAGAACATTGTCACTGATGCATGGAAACATCAGCGACATCCTGCGATTGAGTGCACCATGGTAAACACACGCACTTACACACACACACACACACACACATTTGGAGACTTTCCTCAATCAGCGCATGCACACTCACAGCAGGGAAACCTCCTCCAGACACCCACACAGACGCAAGCTCCAAAAACGCTGAGAGACACAGAAGCTGCAGCAAGAGGCGTCCCACAGAGAGGAGCGAGAATGAGAGACACAAAGAGGAGGAGGAAGAGGGGGGAAGAAAGGGGGAGGAAGTGTGAGGAGAGGAGGAATAAGATGTAATTCAAAGAGAGAAGGAGAGAGAGGAGGGGAATCAAAGCAGGGAGCGGATATTTTCACGTCTTAATTAGAACAAAGTGCTGTGGCATCGAAGGACAGATGAGGACACCAGCTGAATCTAACACACAAACGCCGCTTTGGCAAACAAAACCAGCAACAAAACTGCTTCTTTTCCAGCACTGTGTGGACACCTGGGTCTGTTATCTCCGCCTGGGAACAGTTTGACCGGTCAGCGGGGGGGAAACACTTCTGTGTAGAGCCGATCAAGTGAAGCATGTAAATGCATTATATGAACCCAAAGTTTCCCTCCTCCTCTTCTGGTGGAAGCGAGCGGCATTGACCGGCTGCCAATGTTGAAAGAGTTGTCTCGATCAAACAGATGCAGCCACACTTGGCAAAGAGTGGTGTTCAAGAAGAGGAGGCCGGATGGATGTTTAGCAACAGAAATGTTGCTTTTGTGGGGGAAAAAAAGAAAGATTACTAGTGCAGTCAATTAAGACAAACTGTGATTTATCGATGTTGGAGGGGAGGCTCTGAATCTTTTCCATCAAACTCTTGTTTTTGACCTTGTATGAATGTGTACCTAAAATGAACCAAATACAGCCAATCCCCCTTTATGACCTAAGTAATGTCACTTGAGGGCAGCATCCATGACAGCAGTGAGGAAATAACACAGTTCAACCCAAAAGTTGAACTATAGTCAACTGAGAGTGCAATGGCAAAAAATGCAAAGGGTCAACTGTTTTTGATTTTTTCTTTTTACCAAAAATATAATAAAAAATGTCAAAGAAATGACTGTACAGGCTGTAGTTTGGAAGTGAACCAGGGTGGGGGTACAGGGCACAAGCTACAGGAGCTGAGGGGGATACTGCATACTCAAGTGTTTTCTGTTGTTTATGTAGATCCTTGAACATTCAGATTGTTTTACAGCGTTGTTATAGGAAAGCAGGATTTTCTCACACTTTCTTTGTTAAAGTGACTGTTCGCATCTTACCAAGGCATTACAACAGGCAAAAATATGACCTAAAGGCTTTTAACCTTTTCGCAAACAGCCACAAAACCACCACCTGTCTGTTCAGTCAGCAGCAACCAAATATTGTAAACCCTTTATATTATCTGAACTGATGCTTAAGATCAAACTTTAACCGGTTAAATTTGGGGTGCACATGCCCACAACTGTTCTCATATCAGACTGTAAACATGTTTATTTCTAAAGACTAAAATTAGCATTTTAACATTAGATTCAGTGGGGTTTCGTTGGCTTTTGGGGCCAACCTCTAGTGGACACTCCAGGAACAGCAGCTTTTTTTGCATTGCACCATTAGCTTCTATTTTAGGGTCATAAAGAGACATCAGTAATAGTTCCTTCTCTTCTTCTAGACAGTGTGTAACCAAAGTTAAAGCAGATAGACTTAAAGAGACCTCTCCTTTGATGATAGCAGTACAGTGCTGAAAGAATGAGGAGCCTTTTCTTGTAATATCAGGAATGACTGCAACCCTTGATCCGTATCTTTACAGTAACATGAAAATGACATAATAGTTTTATTTTATTACATTTTTTATCTGTTGAAATACAGTACGAACCAAATAAAATGAACATTGATATCTAATTTTGTCTAATTTTAGTCATTTTCCAAGCAAACATGTCAACCATTTGCAATCTCAACCTCCTTCAATTTTAAGATTTTTCTTTTTTTTTCCAACTTCAGAGATTAAAGCTGAGTGTTCAAGTCATACCACCAGTGATAAAACTAGTGATTTGTTTCCAAAATGGACACATTTAGGAGAAAATTTAACATCAACTTCCACTTAAGATTCAGATGATAAAGCCTCAGAGTATCTTCAGGTTATTTTTTTGTTGTCATCAAATTAATTAAAGACTAAATCTTCTTTTGTTTTGGCCTCAGGTCAGCTCACTGTTTCCTCACTCCCTGTGATCACTGCTGATACTTTCCTGCTGATTTACTCACAATCAGCGTAATTAAAATCAACTTGTTAATGAGAGCCCACCAATAAAGCTCAATTACAGGGTGTTTTACCTGAAATAGCTGCTTTATCGGTGAGATTTCAAACTTTACTCTCTCTTTCCTACCCTCGTTTATCTCTCCCTCTGTCTCCTTCTGTCACAGACGCACAGTTTCACAGTGTCTTTGGTGTGCAGAGCAACAATGAGCTGTCAAGAAGAGATAATCGCTGCTATCATTTCTCATTCTCCTCACCATTCATCCAATAAACTCCTCTGTGATCTGATTTTCAAGTATGACAGCAGGAAACACCGCCACTGCTAAAGTTAAATTGATTATCGCCTCAACATGACTGTTATTTTCCGCTGTCAAACCATATCCATTTGTTGTTTGTAAACACATTTTCTGGTAA
Source organism: Xyrichtys novacula (assembly GCA_962446985.1). Taxonomy (NCBI): domain Eukaryota; kingdom Metazoa; phylum Chordata; class Actinopteri; order Labriformes; family Labridae; genus Xyrichtys; species Xyrichtys novacula. The sequence continues at coordinate 17,706,417 of OY660865.1, forward strand.
TCTGTTTTGATCTGCAATCTTCTTTCTGCAAGTCAGGTTATCTTTGTATCGGTAAAACCAGGAGGGAGACATCTGCATTCAATAAGTTTTGCACCTTTTGTAGCGTCAGTGAGAGGTGAGGTGGATGCGTTTTTACGCGCAGATGGAAACCGAGACAAATAGTCCTTACAGTAGATTGTGTGATAAGGACACAAGTCAATTGAAGCTGCAGATTAAGAAACTACAGGTTTGATAAACATTTACGTAAAAATCCCCCATCACTGACTGTAAAATGATTAAAAGATATTGTTTAGTCAACGCAAACTAATGTAAGATTTAAAGAAAAACCACGAGAGACACGAGGACAAACGATGCTGGACGGTTTCCGATCCTTCAAAACGCTTACATCCAACCGCAGGCGTCTATACTGGAAATAAAGCATAACAAGAGAGATCCTTACCTTCGTGTGTTGTATTTGTTTTTGTTGTTTTCCTTTATTGTTGTTTACGGTTCAGACAGCAGCTCAGTCATACGGCGGACACGATGGAAACACGGCAGCAGCTGCACCTCTGTAGACCGCTCTCCGTGCACCCCGGGATGTGCCGAGTACCGGACTCACTCCTGCTTCTTATGAGGAGGAGAGACATCACCGGCCCCGAGTGCGCGCGCCCGAGTGCGCGTCCGCTGCAGGGCTGATGGGTATCGTGAAAGAGCTTGTCCTGGGAAGTGTCATAGCATTGCAATTGTTTTTTAAAGGATATTATAAAGTGTGATATCAGGTGCAACTTTTCCCAGTTATTTCATAGGCAGTGCATCCGGAAAGTATTCATACCACTTCACTTTTTCCACATTTTGTTATGTTACAGCCGTATTCTAAAATGGATTAAATTCCCTTTTTCCCTCAAAAATTCTACACAAAATACCCCATAATGACAAAGTGAAAAACTTTTTTTTAGAACATTTTGCAAATTTATTAAAATTAAGAACACCTAATTGCCTATACATAAGTATTTACACCCTTTACTCAAAGCACCTTTGGCAGCAATTGCAGCTTTCAGTCTTCTTGTGTATGATGAAACAAGCTTGGCACACCTGGATTTGGGGAGTTTCTCCCATTCTTCCTTGCACATCCTCTCAAGCTCAGTGAGGTTGGATGGGCAGTGTCGGTGCACAGCTACATTCAGGTCTTTCCAAAGATGTTCAATCAGGTTCAAGTCTGGGCTCTCGCTGGGCCACTCAAGGACATTTAGAGACTTTTCCTGAAGCCACTCCTTTGTCTTCTTGGCCGTGTGCTTAGGGTCATTGTCATCATGCTGGTCTCGAGCGTTCTGGAGCAGGTTTTCATCAAGGATTTCGATGTACTTAGCTGCATTCATTTTTCCATCGATCCTGACAAGTCTCCCAGTTCCTGCCTCTGAAAACATCCCCACAGCATGATGCTGCCACCACCATGCTTCACTGTAGGGATGGCGAGGTGGTGAGCGGTTCCTGGTTTCTTCCAGACATGACGCTTGGCATTCAGGCCAAAGAGTTTCATCTTTGTTTCATCAGACCAGAGAATTTTGTTTCTCCTGGTCTGTGAGTCCTTCAGGTGCCTTCTCGCAAAGTCCAAGCGGGCTGTCATGTGCTTTTTACTGAGGAGTGGCTTCTGTCTGGCCACTCTACCGTACATGCCTTACTGGTGGAGTGCTGCAGAGATGGTGGTCCTTCTGTAGGGTTCTCCCATCTCCTCAGAGGAACTCTGGAGCTATGTCAGAGTGACCATCGGGTTCTTGGTCACCTCCCTGACCAAGGCCCTTCTCCCCCGCTTGCTCATTTTGGCTGGGCGGCCAGCTCTAGGAAGAGTCCTGGTGGTTCCAAACGTCTTCCATTTCTTAATGATGGAGACCACTGTGCTTTTTGGGATCTTCAATGCAGCAGATATTTTTCTGTAACCTTCCCTAGATCTGTGTGCCGATACAACCCTGTTTTGGAGGTCTACAGACAATTCTTTCGACTTAATGGCTTGGTTTGTGCTCTGACGTGCTCTGTCAGCTGTGGGATCTTATATAGACAGGTGTGGCTTTCCAAATCATGTCCAATCAGCTGAATTTGCCACAGGTGGACTGCAATCAAGTTGGAGGAATATTTCAAGGCTGATCATTGGAAACAGGATGCACCTAAGCTCAATTTTGAGTTTTATAGCAAAGGATGTGAATACTTATGTATATGCAACATTTGAGTGTTTTAATTTTAATAAATTTGCAAAATGTTCTAAAAAAAGTTTTTATAGTACTTTACCAACCCTAGCCAGCAGACAAATGCTTTTATGCTAACCACAGCTAACAGTTGAGTTGCTAATCAAAGATCAGTGTTAAATTATGCTAACTTAGTGGTTAATGGGCAAGTACACTACTATACACTTAGTTTTTTTCTTCTTCTTGCCTTCTACTTAGCTAATTTATGCCAACAACTGCTTATGAATGAATACTAGTAGTTGTTGAGAGAGTATTGCTCGGTATTATTGTTGTGTTGCTAGCGCTTGTTAACAATGGAGATTTGCTTAGTTGACCAATGGGTTAGGCTCATGTTAGTTTAGTAAGATTTACTAGCAGTAAGTCTCAGCTAATGCTACTTGAAGCTAATGGCTAAGCTAAAAAGCACAATGGGTTAAGCTAATATCAAGCTAGCAATTGAGTCCCAATGGCTAGCTTTTGTAATACTTATTGCAGTGCAATAGGAAGTGAAGTGAGATGTGTCTAAAGGAGTTGTGGCTGGTAGCAGCTTTTGACTTGTGTTTACTGAAGGTCTTGGAAAAGTGGTGGTTTTAAGTGTTATGAGTGGGCTATGGTCTAGCTGTAGTCTTGATAGTTATGGAGTAGAGTTATGTTGGCAACAGCGAACTGTTAAGCAATGTTAGCAGCAGCTTCTGTGATTTTGGTCCTAGTTAATAAGATAAGAGGTAGCAAAAATGTATTTATTTCCTTTAGTTGGGGGAAGGTGAGTTATGTAATTTCTGGCTTATAGCTATAAATGCTAAGTTCAAAGTTGCTACAGAGTAAGTTATGCTAGCTAATGAGTGAGTTATGCTAGCTGCAGAGCGTAACCTGCTTTATTACCAACTCAGTTCAAACAAGGAAGAAAGCAAGTTATAGTGGCAATGACTTATGACTGTGATTTAGTCACTTAGAAGAGTTTTGACTGTGACTTAGTCAAGGGCGAAGAAGGTTAGGGTTAGGGTTAGAAGGTAATGAGTTTGATAACTGCATGGTGACGAACCACATTTAGCTAGTTTCAGTAAATTTAGGGTTGTGTGTGATTAATGAGTTACACAAGAAGCAGCTAAGGAATGAATAGAGTAGCTGCCAATGATTCAGTTAGTGCTATTTAAGGTGTCTAACCTTGGTTTTTCTTTGTGGTTCTAAGTGGCTGGTGGGCATGTCATTAGCTTTGAGTGGGTTATGTGTCCAAATAATATGGTTAGATTTAATGCTAAACTGTCAAGCAAAAGAGAGGAGCAAGAAAGATCTCCGGCTTCTTCATTTCTACCACTGAATTTGTGTATTTACCAACCATTTTCAACTATACAGTATTTATAACGTATCAGATTTCATGCAGGTCTTCTCGGAGAAATATTAGATTTAAATTGACCTGTGAAATTTGCAGGGTTGGTGTTCCTCAGACATTGTGGCAGCAGTTTAAGACCTCTAACCTTTTTTTAAACATGACCCTGCCACATGCAGGAATCCCTGTCCTAAAAAAGCTTTTCTTTTGTTATGGGAAAATCCTAAAATTAGAGTTAGATCTCACTAAAGATATCTCAGCTGAATAGGATCAAATTTGTGTGGGTTAGTCGCCAAAACTGGTGGACTTGCCCAAAGGAGAGGATGTCATAATAGTGTTGGATTGATGCCTGCAATTCTGGAATGTTCTGCAGTCATGTTGAGCTGTAATAATTGAATGTCTGCACACTTTCGGCTCTGGATTGTAAGGCTTTGGTCTGAGCTTCTACATTTAGGGAAAAAGATGAAGCACCCTTGTGTCAATGTTAACACAACAAAGAATTGCTTCTGCATAAAGCATAATTTTACATACTATATTCTGCTGTAACACCTGCAGTAACTCTGAGTAGTGAGTTTGGTTAGGAGGATATCCTCTGCAGTAAGTGCATTGTTCATGCTGGTGTTCCTTCTTGATTTTACAAAGTCAATTGACTGCACAGAGCCGGCAGGACTTATTCTGAATCTTCACTATGAGCCTGTTGAGTGTCGGCAGATTTAAATTGTCTATATTTGCAGAATGATTGTGCAGAAATCACTTGGGGGAATTGGGTGACATTTAGATTTTTAGTCCCTCATCTGGTCTTGTTTTTTGTGTGTCCGCCCTGAAGAAAAATGGCTTGTTGGTGTTATTGAAACCAATGAAAAAGCTTTATACTCATTTGGTTTGAATGCAAACAATGCTGACAAGCCACTTAGTGAAGTGCGGGAGTAACACAGAGGGACTGAGTCTGCTGAAAGAAGATAACAGGCTAAAACGCCCTCAGAAATGTGTTTCAAACATGGTATAGTAAAAAGGCTCCATTGTTGGCAGTATAAAACATCCATACTGTTGGATTGTTGAAATTTTTTAACAGAATAATAATGCTTTTCCCTCATGTGCATATATGCTGTTTATTGTGTACGGGACTCCTAATGAGAATAAGTTGCGAGTTCTCCTGGTACTTAAAAACACAAAGTACTTTTTTGACTTTCATCTCAAGATTTTCACTTTCTGCTTCACACTATTGTCTGGAAAAATGTGAGCGTGTTGTCAGGCGTTTTGTGAAGAACGAGATAGCATCTGAGTGAGACCCCCTGCAGAGTCTTTGCGCCTCCTGAGAGACTGAGAAAGCTCCTTTTAGTGATCATGATGGGTGTCAGTGACAGGCACTCACAAAACTGAATCAAAACTCTTCAGTGAACAGATCTATTGTCACAGGTCTGGATTCTGCAACTTCGTCAGGTAGCATCACTAGGAATGCAGCTTGGCAGAGTTTCTAGCAATTTATCAGTAATTCCTATGCAGAGCAGCATAGATGTGTTGGTGAGCAGCTTGACCAATTTAAAAACTTTGACATGGGAAGAAAAAAAATGTAGGTTTTGGAGCTCAAGCGGCGAAATCCTGAAGATAAACACAAAACATTACATAAGGAAATGAATTAGCTGGTGTAAAAGTTAGCTTTAGTAGCAGTTCTAAATTTTAAAATGTAATTTTTACCAAATCCAACGGTTAGATCCTACTTTTACATTAATCTGTGGACAATAATAAACAGATAACATAGTACTCTTTGTAATATTGAAACAATTAAGCAATTTGTACTTTTGTCCTTTTTTCTCAATATGATTTCAAACATATTGTTGCCTTTTTCTGATAAACAGAAGTGAACAAGACTGCAGCCACAAAATTAACATGTTTATGATGTAATAATAAAGTTCTTCTTCTTCTTAAGAGAAAAGGTGTTAGCATAGCAGCGGAAGATACAACCTTGGTTTTAAAATATTCAGAGGAAACGAAACATTTGATTTTAATAGTCAGCAGGATGAGTTTATTTTGTCAAGACTCTACTGAACTGTGCAGAGGACAAGATAAGCAGAGACTGCTTCATCCACAGGGAGCACCAAAACTTACTCAAAATCAAATATCATTATCATAGCTGCTGGCCTGTTTTTTATTTTAGATGGCTGGAGAATGATCCCATTATCAGAGTAAAACAAGCTTTTGTACTCAAAGATAATGAGAAAAGTTAGTTGAGATCTCAAGAGAACAACTGGAGTTAATTCATCATCTCTGGAAAACCAGCAATGACATCAAGATAATGGAATAAAGAGGTCAGGATCTTGTGAGAACAACATTTAGTAAGAAAAACAGAGTAAATGATGTCTGGATGCATGTCTGTTTCGGACTCTTGTAGCCGAGTAACATCAGACACTAAGAGTCCAATTTGGTAATTTATGGCTCTGATTGTTTGCTTGTCCCAGAGCAGTGAACTCCACCCGTCTATCACATGAAGTCGAGCGAATCACCTACAAAAACAGAAAAGATCTGTAGGGAAAAAAAGACAAATTACAGAGGAGACAAAAGATAAACTTTCTGAATATACCTGAGTCCACATACACAAAGCAGCTCATTGTGCACTTAAGGTCACGTGGCCAATCAAATTGCTGTTATTGTTTCTCTAAATCCACAAAAGGTTCAGCTGCAATGTGCTGAATTCAAAGCTGGAAAAAAAAAATCTTTAGAAATCAGTGTTTACTGTAACTCCGGTAATTAGTGTTGTGCAAACAGTGGCAGTCAATGCTGCTCTGTTTTCTCAGGGCCTGAGCTATCACTGTGCTATGAGCCCTGCCTGTAATTAGAAAGTTACACAGTGAAAAGCCACACTGTGAATACTTTATCTGGCTGCAGCTGCAGAAACGAGGCTGGGACTTTTTGTTTGGTCAAATATGAGCATTCTGAGCAGAGTGGCTAATGTTGGTTAAAAGTAAAATAACACACTGAAGAAAAACAGCCTCAAATACAAGAAATAGATGATGGTCCACAAATCGCTCAGTATTCCCTCACTGAAGGGAGGGGTGAGCAAGGGAGCTAAATGTCATTTAATATTCCCATTTGTTCACACTGCACCTCTAATTTAACATTTTTCTTTTTTTAGGGGACATGAAATCCACTATTTATGTTGTTTAAACTGTTGTATTTCTCTTTGAATTTTGCAACTCTCTGCTCTACATTCATACAATTATTCATGTCCCCCATGCTCCAAGTTCACCAAGTGAACCATACCTGTGAGGTACCAAGTATGCCATACCTGTGAGGTGGATGGATTATCTTAGCAAATGAAAAGTGTTCACTACACAGATTTAGACAAATTTGTCTACAATATTTGAGAAATAGAAAAAATTGAGAAATAGTTTTTCTTTTGTGTACATCGAATAAGTAAGATCTTTGAGTTTAGCTCATGAAAAATGGTAGCAAAAACACAAGTGTTTCGTTTATATTTTTGTTCAGCATACAAAGACTGTTAAACATACCTGCATCATTTTTGCTCAATGGATCCAGGAGATGTTGATCTTCATAACAGCAAAAAAAAGTGTTTATGTCAGAGGACATGGTCAGTATGGTGTAGCAAAGTTCAATTTTGACATGATGTCTTTGCAGTAGAATTTCATACTGAACACATCCAACTTTAATAATAGTACTCTTCAGGGTACATCCTAAGACCCCACCACACACACTGTATTTCCTCTGAAACAGGAAGTAGTATTATGAGGGGGTTGAAATGCTTGGAGAGTCACTCAACACTGCAAACGGGAACATAGTGGGACAATGCCACATTTAATACACGTCAAGTTTGTGGGCTTGGCATTAATGTTACAATGGGCCACACCCACAGTTTTGTCAAATTCAGCCCTTCTATCTGCACAGATGTGTTTCTGTTTCTTAGCTGGACCAAACCTTGACATTTGACAAACCCTGACAAATGCATGTGAAGGTGTGAGGGCCCGCTCAGTGCTGCCCACAGCCCTGAATCAAAATGAGTCCTCACATTAGTGTGGGTGTTGTGCTCTTCAAAAGCTGTAGTCTGGGTCCATTAATGTGCTGTTGCAGCAAGGCAGCAAATATAGAAGATCTTAAAAACCAGGGCAAATATTACACAGTCATACATGGATGTCACTAAATCTATGAGGGCGTGCTTTAGAGCTGATCTGTGAGTGTGTATGTGTGAAAGTGTGTGTGTATGTGCGCTCGCTTTGGCAGTCAGAGTGATGAACGAGAGGAAAAGCAGGGGGACCCCCTGCCAGGCATCCTCATGCATTATCAACCCGCAGCTCCCCAGCAGGCGTCAACCAGCACATACCAGGGTGTCGAGCTTTTATGCCGCTAAGGGCAGGTTCGCTTTTTTTTAATATGGGACAACTTTCAACTCTGCATATTCCTCTGCACAGCTGCAAACTTCCCTGAAACACACACTTACACTCTCTCACTCTCTCTCTCTCTCAAAGAGGAACAAACACAGATTGACACATGAAAGGAGTAAAATAACGGTTTGCACCATTTAATTAAAACTGATTGTCAGGAGAATAATACACAAAATTGTGCTTGGTGTGCTTAACTCAAGTGATGCATATGAATTTATAGATGTGTATAAATATATACATATACACACAAATTTTGCTATATCACATTTATGTACAAATGGCAATTAAGTATTGCAGTGAAATTCCACATTTCAAGAAAGTGTAAATTCAGAGAACATTTTCACGCCGAGGCAGGATTTTAAATCAGATCACAACTTAAATTCCTGTTTTTCAGTTTGTTTTTCTGAGATGCTGCGAGATTATTGCATTCCAAGAGTTGCAGTTTTGATGCAGGGATGGATTTCAGCTTATACTAGCGCTGTTACCCGCAGACTCATGCCACAGTCTGCTATGAGACAGAGAAATGTTTGAAGAGATGCTTTGATCGGACTCAGTTGGAATATTTGACCTGAAATATGCAGTGTTGATTTGACACCAAGCACCTTGGGAAGGATTTGAGAAATCATCAGAATTCAAAAAAATCTACCCATAGTCGAACACTGCCACCTTGTGGAGGAACAAAATCTCTTTGATAAAGCACTGCTTCCCCTCCTGATCACAAGTTTTCCCTGATGCCACATTAACAGCTACACAGTGACTACAAAATTAATCTCAATTATCTCAGCGGCAGTGACAAAAACTAAAACACAACACTAATGTTTGTTGTGATATCTGGGAAACAAAAGCTGATATTTTTGATGTTTTTTTGTCGTCTACAACAAGAATTAAAAGCTTGGAAATCTGTGTGAATGATGCTTCAATCACATCAACCTCAAGGCACGTTAAAACACTTCAACTGGGAAGAGTTACCTCTGCAGCTCTTTTTCTAAAACACAAACCGGTGAAAGAAAGTCGTCTGCTGCAAACTGCTGCTTGGTTATGTGTGCTCAGCTCACAGACTGGTGCAAAAAAGTTCAAAGTTTGTTTTTCTGTCATTTCTCCAGCACACTGTCCAACTTGTAAGAGATGTTTCAATGTTTTTGGACAGTGTGTCAAAGTTAGCTTGCTGTCTTTGCTTGACTAATTTTTCCACCAAGTTCCGTAGAAATGAACCTGACACAGCCTGCAGTGGGCGCACATATGAAAGCAAACTCCAGATGTTGAAAACAACGATAAAAAACTAAGTGATTGTGCAGAGTATTCAAGACAAATCCTCCATGAAGCCACCTTTTTTTAAACACAAAGTAAAAACCTTCCTGCTGATGCTCACCTCTAAAACACTTAATAATCAGCTTTGCAATCAGTCACTCCCTCAGTGGTAGTATACACTCGTCCTCCATACATTCAGAGCTCCTGCTGCTCTACTTTGACATTCTGTCCTTCTCAGACATGAACCCTGTCTGGCTCACGATGGCATCCCAGCTACGGAGTTCTGGCTCGGTTTGCCAGGCGGTACCTCGTATTTGAAGACCACGCTGAATAGCTTTCCTCCCAGTCGGTCGGCCAGCCACGAGTTCTTGATGACGGCCATCTTGAGGCTCTCGCAGCTGAGCATGGCGTAGTAGTTGGTGTGGATGGCTCGGCCCATCCCCTCGATGATCACTAGGTCGGTTTTACGCTCCCTGACCACATTTGCCAAAACTTTGTCTAGACGGCTGGGGACAGAAAGATAGAGGCAGGTAACATTAGAGAGAACAGAGCTTAAACACCTTCCCAAGTGAATGCTAGTAAAGGTAGAATGCTCTCTAGTTAGCGATAGTTTACTTGTTTGCTTTGATGCATTTCTGTTTTTCCAGTATGAATGCATTAATACCACTTTAGGTATGGTGATGTTGCAGAAACAAACACAGCAGTGCAGTAAAGACCAAGGCAGGAAATTTTTACTCAATATCAACAATATGATCACTCTGCCCTCTTGCTCAGATTCTCCTAATTTTTACCTGCCAGCAGAGGGAGCTCTGAATCCTTTGGCTGAACTTCAAGTTTGCACTCATGGGCCCTCATTTATCAATCTTGCGTAGAACTGAGCACAGGATTTATAGTACGATAGGACACACGTGAGATTCATGAAAGGGTTCGTATCTGACCAATCCCCGCGTAGGTATGATCAGGTCTTGATAAATGCAGCGGCTGAAATTGATCGTAATTAAATGACGTCATTAAAATGTCACGCCCTTAAATATTTGTTGTTCAGAAGCCTCGCCCACTGAGGTCAAACATGAAAGAGGAGAAATATTAGAAAGATTTGAAACTTTTCCGAGCTGAAAGTGGATATCCTCGCGTCTGTGGTGGAAACTAACAAGGATTTTCTCTTTGGAAGCATCAAAACTGGTATAAAGCAGTCATGAAAACTCCTGTCTGGAGCAGGATTATGGTGGCTGAAGTTTGAATAAATCATTAGTCAATAAGTTGCTCATGATGATAAATCAATATCTCATACATGCCTCATATGTTTTTATTGCCATGACGCAGGGTACGTTGCTCCTGTTATTAAAAGTATTTAATTTTAATTTGTTGCGTCTTTGTAATGTAGAGCAGACTGGAGAGTCTGACAGAGGCTGAACAAAAATAATTAGCGTCACCAAACGGTGTGTTGCTGCCCCTGAGGCACATTTTCACGGATTTCTATTTGATTTTTATCACTGATTAAATAGCAAGAGCACTTTCTAAACTTATACTTTACATGTCAGAATCCATTGATAAGGTGGAGTCTCTCCTCGTTATTGTTCTCAGGGCATTGGGTCCTCACATTGCACCGGCACAGCCAACGGCACTCTATTTGCCAGTGCAACATTGTGCAAAACTGTGCTGGCCCAACTGATGTCCCACACCCTTTCAGGGGTGTACGACAACGTCCCCGCTGCTGGGCCAAGACAGTTAGCTGCCTTTTAGGATTCAAACGCAGCGCTCCGCAGTGGGGCGTGTGTGTGTGTGTGTGCAATGTTAAAACAGCGCTCCTGCTCTGTGGCAGTGTTTCTGGGCAGAGTTATCATATACACTACAGGCCAAAAGTTTGAAAGCAAGGCCATTACAGGCCAAACAGTTGGTAGTAACTTCAAGTTTTTGTTCACAATGCTTTTTTAAAATCCAGCATGAGTTTTATGTATTTTGGGATGTATTTACTCCATGATCAGATGTTGCTTTCATGGAAATGCTCCATTTACCTTTAGATATACATTGACGTTAACAGACCATTGCTAAATATATGTCAGGAAAAGATAATAAGGGCTTAGTTGCAGGGTCGAAAACATTTGCAAGAGTCACAACTTCAGTGCAAAAGCAAAAAAACAAATCACAGTTGGATTATTCACTTTAAATTTTTGGCTTTTGAGAGTCTGCATACAAAAATCCTAATAAATCTCAACTGCATTCAAAATACTGCAGAAATGGCTAGAAAGAAGCAACTGAGTAAAGAAACAAAAGTACAGATTTGTGCATTGAGGAAAGAAGGATACACAGAAAGAGAAAATTGCAAAACGCCTAAAGGTGTTTAACAAAGGAGTCCACTACACTCTGAAGAGACTAGAGGAACCTGGAAGTTATGATGATAGAAAAAGGCCTGGACAAAGGGAGTTAATACAAAAGCAGAGGATAAACATAGCATTGTCACCAGTAAGAGAGATGGGCAAAAGACAGCACCAAAAATAAGGGAGGAAATCAAAATGACAAGGTCGTAACCCATATCTCTGACAACTGTGAAAAGACGTTTGAGAACCACTACTTCGTCCACAGAACAAGAAAAAAAGATATGAGTGGGCAAAAGCTCACAAAAATTGGACTTATGATGACTAGAAACAAGTTTGCACTGTTTGGTTCAAAACGCAGAGTCTATGTCCTCAGACAAACTGGTGAACGTCTGAAAGCATCATGTGTTACACCCACAATTCAGCATGGAGGTGGTAGTTCCGTGGTATGGGGATGTTTTGCAGGTGATGGAGTAGGAGATTTGTTTGAAGTAAAGAGTATCATGAAGAAGGAACAGTACCACTCCATCCTCCAGCACCATGCTGTTCCATCTGGACTCAGACTTGTGGCTCATAAGTTTGTTTTGCAGCAAGACAATGACCCTAAGCATTCTGCCAAGCTCTGTCAAGGTTAGCTAGACAAAAAAGAAGAGGAAGGTGTTCTTCAAAAGATGGTTTGGCCCCCTCAGTCTCCAGATCTTTCTCCAGTTGAGCTTGTGCGGGATGAATTGGAGCGATCGGTCAGTAAGGCGCGTTCCACAAATCAGCAGTCTCTTTTTAATGAACTTAAGAAAGCTTGGAATGCAATCCCTGGAACATACCTTAAAAAACTTGTGGAACGAATGCCTGGTATGTGCCAAGCTGTTGTTAAAGCCAGAGGAGGTTACTTTAAAGAAAGCAAAGTCTAAGCAACAATAAGTCAAATACCTAATAATTATAATCAAAATGTCTTCTGATAAGTTACTTCTTACACAACAGTCATGTTTATTGTGTTGCAAATTATATATATGAAACTATGATCTTTTTTTTGTATGTCAAATCTGATCTTGCGTCCAAACTTTTGGCCTATAGTGTAGGCCTATTCACTAAGGACATAACAAATTTATTTTATTTTATTTACATCTTAATCTTTAATGATATCTAGCTGATTGTGCTTAATGACAGATTTGAGGTTTGTTTATCAATTAGTTTGAGACAGACATTTTCTGCACCGCAGATCCACGCTGACTCAAACTTGCGTACACGATGTCAGACCTGTCTTGAGATTTGGTCGTAGCGTACGTACACGTGCAGATTGGGAAATGCCTCACATCACATTTTACGTACACAAGGTGTACGCAAGCTTGATAAATGAGGGCCATGGTGTCTATCCTGTGCTCTCATTCATGAACAAACTCTGACTTGTTGGAAACTTTGGCAGGCAGGGAAAACTAGCCGATGGCTGAGCATTGTAATAGAACTACTCTGCTTCAAGTCTTTGAGGATAGAATTTTTTACATTAATATTATTTAAAATCGATTAAATTTTTTCAGCAGATGTTCAGATTTCTGTTTTTCATAGGTTTCACACCCTCAGTCCAAGCTGGACAAATCCAGGAGAAATCAAGCAAAAAAAAAACTCACCTGAGATCCAGGCAGGGTGAACTGGAACCACTCTGGACTAACGTCAGCCGGTCCTCTCTCAGACCAGCTCTGCACAAAAAAACACACCACAGTTCACCAGAGACCTTCATCAAGTCTTTGAAAATAGATGAAAGATGGACTGACATCTATGAGCTGCCTGTTTTTTGACACACTCACTGAATCACTGAATCCATGGCAGCGATTCTCTCTGTCAGGATCTGCAGTTCACCGTTTGTCACGTCATTTAAAGCTGGACCAGAGTTGCTTGCCAACACAACCTGACAGAGGACAGAGGAGCTGAGTCAGCACTTGTTTAAAGACTTGATCCATGAGATGTTGCTGTTATTGATCCTCACCTCTGTTCCTCGAGAGAGAAGCTCTCGGACAAAAGGCATCACGCCTAGAATGATGTCTACTCCACTATTATCTACGAAAAACAAGGCACACTTATGAGGAGGACCCTGCAAGAGAAAAACCAGGATGGATGTTTTCAAGCACTAATCATCAAAACGTCCACAGAAACACTTCACAAGCTCATGAGAGATGAACAATGAGGGTTTAAGAGCTGTTATCTGAGTTTTTAAATGCATGGGTGATTAAAAAAACAGTAGTTTTAGGTGTGAAGAGGGGAGTGGGAGAGCTTTTCACGCATGGTTGGATGAAAAGGTTTATAGTTCAGGTATGTTGGTCTAAACACTCATTCTCACTGCGGCTGTAAAAACAAGCTTCAGGCTGCTGGTCAGAGGATTTTGAAACAAACAAGCCTGTCGATGTCTTTTTGTCCTGTCTTTTGTCAGCTTGGTTCCAAATCTGAACTCAGGTACATCAACCTCTACCCCCCCAAGGTTCGCAACTTGAGGGGGTGGTGTTCGTCTTTGTTGAGCTCTGGGGTTACCAAACATAACATGCAGATGTTAACTTAACTTTCCCCGCTAGCAGTTTTGACCAAATTTTGTCCACTTTCATGCCCCTTATTAACATTTCTCTGATGAGCATATAATTAAAAATGTATCAAAACAAACTACAATGCTTCAATTTTCATCAATAAAGCTCATTTAACTCTAAAATGTTAGTCATTTTTAAATCTGTTTTAAAAAATTTTTGTTTAAAAAAAATATATTTATAGATAGATTAAATAGATTAATTACCGAGAAATGTATTACAATGAAAACAGAGATTGATGGACAATCTTGTCATCGGCGGGGAGAGTTAGAAAATTCATAATAACAAGCTTCTTAGGTAGTTTGGATGGATAAAACAGTGTATTATGTGCTTTTCTTCTCTTCTTTTGGTCAGATCATGAAATTTTAAGCATTTCCTGAAAGAACATAACCATTGTTCTGAATAAAGGCATGAAAACCCCCAGAAATTGATCTTTGCCAGGAACTGCAAGTTTAAAAGAAAAACAAGGATCCTGACCTTTAGTCTCTCAAACCACTGATCGTACGAATCGATGAGCCACGGTCGCTCTGAGGAGGAAAAAAAAAAAGATTAAAAGGTAAAATTAGTCAATGAACAAGAAGTATCATACCCACTAACTTCACACTGTTCTTATCAGAGACTTTAAAAGATGCAGTAAAAACCACATCAGTCTGATGCCAAGTGTGTGAAAACTACACAGAGAAATGAAACTCAAAAAGGAGAGAAATACTCGCTTACCTTCTAACTGTCGTTTCGCCTGCTCAAACCCAAACTCTGGATCAGATTCAAGGACACTGCAGGACAACAAAAAGGCCAAACACAGCAGTGAAAAAAACTCTTCAAGACAAAGCAGACGGAGCAATCCACCACTCTGCTCACAAGAAATCAAAACCACTCACTCTGACACGGCCTTGGCTCCCCAGTCGAACACGTTCCCGGCCAGGACGCCCCTGACGAGGGCGAACTGTCTCTCCTCCCAGCTCAGCTCATCAAGGGACTTCACCGCCTTCTGGTAGTATTTCAAAGCCCCGTCGTTCTCCCTCTGTTTGATCTGTGAGAGCACAAAAAGGAGGGACAGAAGGATGAAACACAACAGGAGATAAACGACCCACATGCTGCAATCAGAGAAGTAATGACTTTAAACCATAGGGTTGACATAAAACATGATCATACACCAACGCTCGAAATA
The DNA here is from genome assembly GCA_962446985.1 of Xyrichtys novacula. Taxonomy (NCBI): domain Eukaryota; kingdom Metazoa; phylum Chordata; class Actinopteri; order Labriformes; family Labridae; genus Xyrichtys; species Xyrichtys novacula. Next base: position 17,721,628 of record OY660865.1, read on the forward strand.
CTGCACTGCAAAATAACTGAAATCTTACCGAGAGTATTTGTCTGATCACTACTCATAATATCTCTGTACACATCTATAATCAAGATATTAAAGGCAAAAACTAAGACGTGTTGCTTGTAATGCACTTATTACACTTATTAGTATTCTTTCATGAGAAATTACATCAAAGGATTCATTTTTCGCTTAAAAAACTTTGTTTTATCTGGACTTTTCAGGTGAATGTAGCTGACATTGAGGTGAATTAGATACAGTAGAGGAATACTTTTGGTAAGATCTGATTTTTTGCATTGTGATTCAGTCTGAAGGATTAGTGACGGACAGTTAACTGACCAACTCCACATCAGAATTTATTGCTGCTCCCTTTACGTCCACAGAGATCATTTCTATAATCCTGCTCCAGGTGTTGATATTCAGCATGTTTAACAATCTCTGTGCTTTTAAAGGCTCTGTAGATTTGAATACAGTCAGTTAAACCCATTATGCTGCTGTGAGAAATGTAGGATTTAGGGAGGAAAACAACTGTGGTCGTGTTTTTGTCATTTTCCTTTTTTAGGATCGTTGTTACTACAGATGGAATCTGCATCTCTAGTCTGAGACATGCTGATCTCTGCCGAGACACCCTGGTTAAGAGAGACTTCAGCCTGACTGAGGCTTTCCTGGTTAAACAGATTTGAAAGATTGAAAATCAACACTTGCATTTTGCATCAGCAGCCATTTTTACTCATACAGACGATTAAATCCAGAGTGTTGTTCATAAATATGTGGACATGGTTTGTTTGGTTGACTTGGTACAAAGAGGCTGAAGTGGAACACGATCTTTTAACAAGTAATGAGACAAACAGTCTCTGTATGATGAGTTTGTCTGTAGTGCTGTGAGCTGAGGAGCTGGTTAGTTCTTAAAGAAGAACACTTGTTGGTCCTGAACCAGAACTTAGAACCACTACAGAACAGTATCAGTGGTATAAAGGAATTGAAATAAAGATATAAAGATACTTTTTTTTTTTTTTTTTATCCCACTCATGTTTGAGGAGGACTCGATGGTAAAAAAAATAAAAATGAGTAAATAAATAAGTAAACCATAAAAGCTGTCTGGGGCTGGTAATTCAGACATACAAACGAAAAGACAGTATGTAGATATAGATGTGAGTCAGACCTTGGAGTAGGGATCAGGAAAGTTGAACTCGTTTAAACAGTGTTCCCTCGTGTCTAACAGACTTCTGACAGTGAGGGATCCGTAAGCACTAGGTGAGAAGAGAAGCACTCTACATTAGCAAGAGAGAAAACACAAACACACACAAACACACACACAGCAGGGTAGACTTCCTGTTGAAGCGCCAGGCTAGTTTCAGGCATTTTGGAGGGTTTTTGCTCAAGTTGCAATATCGACTCACATTGAAATACTGTGTCTGACTCTAAGATCACATCAGCAGATAAACAGTTTCACCCTCCGAGCGCATCATTAGATACAGAAGGTCAGAAAACGTGAAACTACAGCAGAAGTTAAAGAAAAGACTCGAGGTTTAGTTCACTAAAAGCAGCAAAGAAGAAAAGAGATCCGTTCTTACAAAGGCTGGTGGCGAAGGGTCTGGAGTTTGTGTCTGTATTTGTGTCGGAACTTCTCGGCTCGCTCTGCCGCCTCGGGCATGTCGGGCTGACTCGCCACAGCTCTCTTTACCACCTGCTCAGAAAACATGGAGAACAGTTACCAGCTGGTTAGGAGAAGATTTTTGACTTCTTTATCTCGTTATTCTATCACCAGCTTTCTACTTCTCTCCTGCTCGTCCTGCAGAACTGTGAGTGACATGTTTCTACTTAGCTGCTCTGACTGCAGAAGATCAGCAGTCTCATTTATAAAACAGTGCATGAAATCCATACTGAGTGTGCATACGCCAGAAGCACAAGAATTGCCTGCACAATTCAGATGAATAATACAGTGAGTACACACTTGCACACTACGATCCACCTGAGAGTATGTGCACATGGATCAGCCTTGGATTAAGCCTTCTACACAGCCTCTAGAATGGTCAGTGTAAAACACCTTATGAATAAAAAAGCACCAAAATGAGCAATCAGATCAAAGGTTCTTCCACTAGGGTGCTGCTGGCTTGGCGGTCTACACGCCTCTTTTTCAGAGGTTATAGTCCTCAAGGCCGAAGATCAAGTTAGACCTGCATCTTCTTTCCCAGCTCTCCCCTCGTGTTTTCTGCTCTATCCACTGTCCTAGCCTCTCAAAATTAATTATAAAAAAATTAAAAACAAACCTCCTGAAAAACAACAACAGAGACAAAGGTGAAGAAATCAAAGTTTCTGACACTGAAATGGAGGCTCTCCTGAAGGAAGCGAAGGTCAGAGAGCAGACCGTGAGTTCAAATCCATCCAAAAGTGTTTTCTTCTGGTCTTTGAAGGGATGTGAAGGTGAGACAAAGCTGGTTCAATGTTTTCTGGTCTTAAAGAAATGCATTCATATCCTCAGTGTATCCTCTTGGAAACAGCCAGCCATGTTTGTGTTAAAGAAAATAAACAGATTTTTGAGGTTATGATGACACGAGTCAGTCAGCGTCAGGATAGTTAATGAGGGACAGTTTCCCTGCATCTGAATGAGTCAGAGTTCACCAACCAGTGTGCACATTTTCCCATCAATTTTGTTTGCACTGATCACAAACTTAACATTAAAGGGATGTTCCACACTTACAATCCTGTTTGGTACATACGCAATATTAAAACAGGAATCATGAGGATACATTCGATGCCTTTTAAGACCTTTTGAAGACTTTATCAACATAATTAAAGGCCTGACTGACATCCCACCTGTGAATTGATAGCTTTTATTAGTTACATACAATAGATTTTTAATAGATCACAAAACTAGACAATCTTGAGCTTGTGATATATCCTGCAGAACATCATCATTGAAACAAAAACTGTTCAGCTGTCACTATTACTTTGATTTCCTGCTGCCTTTCTGTCTCTGTTTCTGTGTTTCTTTGTTTACAGTAGGTTGTTTTCCAATACCCAATATACATCAGGGCTTGACAATAACTTTTTTCAGAGGGAGCACATGTGCTCCTACGTTGAAAAAGTAAGGAGCACACAAAGAACTTAAGGGGCATGATAAAAATTGATCAAATAATGTGTGTTTTATTGGTCGACATAAGTACTATTATTTGAAATCAATTTTAGGTCTGTTGGTCACAACAGAGACGTCTCCATCTGAAGTATTATTGTTTTTTAAAAAGTGTGCTATTGCTACTGTACCCCGTCTAGAGCGTCTTCAAAGCAGTAGAGCCAGTACTCGCGGGCGAGAGCATCCTCTGTGAGATCCACAGTGTCGGGGATGTATGATGACGCGTCCTGAAGCAGCGGGAGATTCACCAGCTGCCTCTCTAGGCGGTCCATCTCCAGCATGTCAAACTAGACACAACAAAGAAACATGATTTACGTGTTTTATGCATTCAGACTCACAGTTTTAAAACTATTCTGGCCCATTCCAGCAGGCCATTATTCCAGGATTTTAACCCAAATATTTCCCTTTGAACTAGCAACACTTCATTGTCTTTTCACTCATGTTAGTTTTCTTTCACTGCAACAACTTCAAAAGCAGAGAAGATGTATTAAGGAGGAAAAAGAGGAAAAGTTCATGAGCGGTTAAAGAGAAAATCAATAGTCCATTAGAGGAAAGTGGTTGTTGTCAAAGAAAACACCAAATCTGGTGGACAAGCACCAAAGATGAGCCAATACTTCATCTGCAGGCGAGTATCACACTGCTGATGAAAACCACCTAATGAAAGCTGAAGGGAAGCAGGAACTATTAGTGAGAGTTAACAGAGGTTCGAAGCTCCTGATGGTTTAAGGAAGCCGGAAAAGTCCCCAAGGAGCCAAAGCAGCAGTCTAAACACACTAAACACTCTAATTTTCCACCTTCACAGCAAATTATATGAGCTTAGAGGGATTTCATAAGGAACAAATGCTGAAGCAACAGTTTCCATCAGATCTAGGCATCGCTAAAAATACCAAACCGTCATCCTGCAGCAAGTAAACAAAGCAAACATCTGACATGACTAGATACTCAAGTGGAGTGTCAACAGCTGCACAAGAGCAAAATGCCGTCAAACCAGAGCACAGGCAGACAGAGGTACTTACAGAAAACTGAAGGAGTGAATGAAAAAGAAGGAAGGATGTGTGGAGAGGGAAAGAGATTATTCACAATTAATGAGTGACTCTGAATGATGAGAGAAGGTGGTCGGAAATACACAGATGAATATTAATATGAGGTTTACGTTGGGTGTAATAAGATAACAACTGACTGATGAAAGAGTGAAAAATTCAGGTCTTTATCAGACTCACCGTTCCACTCCGAGCTCTCTGCATGGGATTCATATCTGGAGAAACGCTCATCAGGCCGGAGCTTCCAGCATAATTCTCCCCCCAGCTGTACTGGTTTGGATCTACGCGAGAGCATTAAGTGTTTTATTACATTTGATATGATCAGAATTTCACATTTCTGTTGTTTGGCATCAGAACCTTAGGCAGCTTTTCTTGACTCTGTCTTGGCTCTTAGTTGAATGTCTTTAAGCTAATGACAGGAACAGGAAGGTTGAGTGGTTTTACAGCTGATGTGCAGGGATTTTATTCATTCCTGTCACCGCTGAAAACATGCAAGAATCTGCTTCCTGTAAGACAACAACTTTCCAGTCAGGTCGGCTCTGACTCTGAGAAAGAGGACTTTCATGTTGTGTGAGAGGACTACAGTAGAGAATCAGAAACCGTGTTTCACAGGTTAATACGAAGGGTGAGTCGGTGGTTTCACACTGACATTTTTAAGGTTTTTCTGAATTAAAACGATTTTGAATACCCTGCCAAATCCCAAATAATAATAAAATCCTTGGATGAACACAAGTCCTCTCTTCGTCCTGGACCCCTTGTTACAGCTGGGATCACATCCTTTGTTGGTGAGCAAAAGGCAGTTTCTGATTATTTGCAAGGTTGTGCACTCACTTCTGACAGCACTTCATTTCATCTATTTTCCTGTTATTTCACTAAACAGACTTTGAACACGTCTTTATGTAACCATATGTCAGCTCTTCTGGTTAGCTAACCAGCTGTTCCTGCAGGTTTAAAGACTGATGTTGACATTGGTTCCCTGTTTTTGAGTTTGGATGTGATCACAGAAGCTGCTTTGAGTGGAAGAGGAGGAGGAGGAGGAGGATGTGACTTTCTTCTCGCGACTGAAAGCTGGCAGACTTAATTCAGCTCAAAGCCAGTGTTGTTGTTGTTGTTCATTCATCACCTTTTCTCCTATCTGATTTCTCGACACAGTGGAGCCAAAATGCTCCCACAGGTCTGACTGAAAAGCTGCTGGAGTAATCACAACTTCTCAACCCTCTCTCTGCTCTCTCGGCTCTGATATACTTTTCAACTATTTTTGCAGTGAGCTTTGGAATCAGATGAGGACTTCTTGGTTTATCGTGAGCACAAGCCAGCAACTTCACTCTTCAGACAGAGAGAGTTTGATATGAAAGCCTCAAATACAAGCCTGGTACCTCAGGCAGTAATGACAAATAATTTCTCTGTCTTTATTTGTTTTTCCATAACATAAAACTCCAATTAAATCAGCTTGAATTTGTACACATCAATAACAATGAATGGAAGAGGATGATACTGAGGAGAGACACCAAAGAGAGGACAGTGATGTGAATCTTAAGTTTTTTTTCCTTACTGTCCTCCTCTGCTCCTTTAAGAAATGCTCCAATTGCTCCCAGGTAACCTTCATGTCTCAGGAACAAGGCCTGAACTTCACCCTACAGCAACAGAGGAGGAGGAGGAGGAGGAGGAGGGGGGGGGGGGGGGTTAGATCATAAAAATCTGGGTTAGAGGGGAAACTCTGCAAAGTTCAGCTGATAACAAACCGAGTCCAAGACTCAAGGAGCACATTAAGAGCTCAGAGTCCCTCGTGCTCAGTGTGTAATTTAATACAGCAGTCATGCTTTAAGAGGCAGGATTGGAGGCGCAGGGTAGAGAACGAGTCCTTACCTTGGTGAAGAAGTTGATGCTGTAGGTGATGGTGTGCATGGTGACCGGATGTCCACGGATGAAGAAGCCTCCAAAATAAACTCTGGACAGGTTGTGCAGCTTCGCGTACAGACAGGCCAGCTGCCCGATGTCGTTACTGATCATGTGGAGTAAACTCTTTGCCATGTCTTCTTTAGAAAACTCTATGAGGATAAAGAGAAATGCAACAATATGAAATAAATGCACAACAAAGAATGAAGAGAACTTTGACAAACTTAAAGGCATAATGAGGAGTTTGCTGCTCATGCGGTGTTGATTCTTGTGAGCATTTGGAGAAACCCTGCTGCTGTTCTGTAGGTTTAAGACTGAATTGAAGATAAAATGTTCCCAGTGTCACAATAAGGTTTCTTATTTCGACACTGAAACCGTGTCCATCGCTCAATATTTGCTTGACTGCAGCAGATGGATGGACAGCAGCAGGATCTGCCAGAAAAAGTTGTGACTTTCTGTTTAGTGCTGCCATCATCACATTTCATAACAGCAACAGGAACATACAAAGAACAAAGCTGTATCCAAACTGGGTGAGAGGTCATCAGTGTGCTTCACTGAGGGTTTTGCCATGCTAAAACTGAACCATTTTAAGTTCCTGTCACACGTGTGACAGATTGTGACATCCTCTAAAGAGCTAAAATCTCCCTTTATTTGTAAAGTTTTCAGCTGAAGTAGTTTGAGTCAGGTTGGAGTCACAGAGGTGATAATAAGCTGTAACAGTGATGAATGAGGATTAATATAAAGGTAGTTCATTTATAGGTGCTTCATTAACTCAGTGTCTCATAAATGAAATTTTTGCATAAATGTCAGTAAATGTTTTGAATTGTGTCACCTTTATCAGCAGTCGCAGACTTGCCAAAACTGCTCGCAATCAGATCTCCGGTCAAGCCAAGCGACCCATAAGACCCTCCATAGATATCTTTCACCAGCATGTCGACATTTGTGTGCTGCCCCCTAGAGGCCAACTGGAGCAGCTCATCAAATCTCTGCAGAAGAGATAAAGGGGATAAAGGTGATAAGGCTTGAGGAAGCACACCTTCTGAAAACAAACCTTCAGTGCCAAAGCTTTGCCAGTCCAGCAGAGAAGCCGTTTAGACTGACCTTTGTTTTAGTGAGTAAAGCTCCAAGGCCCCAGAACGTCCCTCCGCCTATCGAACTTCCTCCTATTCGCTCGAATTTGTCCTCTGATTCAACCTGTTGAAGAGGAAAGCAGGAAGATGTGATCCCACTGAGTAAACATAAAAAGAGCAGAAACACTTATATAAATGTTTGTTAGTCATCCGGAGTCAGTCCTGTCATTGATGATCTCATTTGTTTTTTTACTTCATAGAGATGTAACACTGTTCATTTCAGTCTGCTTCATAACCTACTAAAAACCCTCATAGGAGCTTTAAAGTAGGGCTGGGCGATATGACCTCTAATCAACATCACGATATATTGAGCAGTTCACCTCGATAACGATAAATGGACGATAACTACTCCACAAGCTGCTCACCCCCTCCCACATTAACTTTGTCTACTTCAGCTGCCGCTCCAGCCGCTACAACTTTTGGACGGTCCTCCATCTCCTAACCTGTCTTTCCCTCTTTGTTACAGACTGGATGGGGTGGAGTCAGGTCTCCCACGTAGGACAGCGTCTTAAAGGGGCATGAGATCATAGCATGCCTACACACATCCAAAACCAACTTTTATTTATTTATTTTTTTGACACTAAATGTATTGACATAGGCGAAATGACGTTGGTTATTGTTGTAAATTTTCAGTTTGTCGCCAAGCTCTACTTTAATGCCTTAAAAGCTGCTATTAAGGATTATCAGCTTTGACACTGGTTGTCTTGTTTGCTTCTGAAGGTCATGTAGAAGCAGCTGTTTGTTTAATAACCAGCAAAAAACTCCTCACATGAGCTTCAAACAGCATAAGTAATCCACTGCCACTCTGGAAATGGAGGAATAATCTGTTATTTTCTTAAAGTTGATGTATTGTCAAAAAGAACCACTGATAAATTGTCTGACTCACTGAGTTGTGTTAGTTAAACTTTGAACTGCCCGCTTCCCAGAGAGATGTTTGGGTCATTTTTTACCTTGACTATGGACACGCCGGAGCCAATGTTTACGAGCAGGTAGGGGAAAATCTCTGGATATGTTGTCTGAAATCGAAACTCAGAGTCGGCGTGCTTGGCATAAACGAAAGCCTCATGAGGAATGTTCTTCAGCACAAAGTTACAGCCCTTAATGAGGCAGGTCATCTCGTCCTCTTTGTCCACACTGAAAAGAGACAGCACATGAAGAGTTAATCAGCTCCATTCATCATCATCACAAAACTGACAGCAGAGGCTTGACTATTTCGAGTTCAACTGGGGGAAAAAAAACACATTAAAATTTACATACAGAACAAGAAGAGCTACAGGGCTGTCTTCAGGGACTCTACCTCGAGCCAAAGGCGTGATTTTGAACATGGCATTAACAGTAAAAACTCTGACGCTGATAAAGGCCTGTCTATGAAGACGCAGACCTGTTATCAGTGATTTTATGAACCAAACCCTCTTAGAATAACACAGACATTTGTTCTAGCAGGGGTGTCCAGAGACAGCCCTCTCCTTCTGTTAGTTTGATTTCACTGAAACTTCAATAGGGCGCTCTACTTTCTGCAGAATTCACAATATCGGCTAAAGTAGCCATGTGTCAGAGTGATGACAGCTGTATACTCAGTGAAGTTGTTAGAGGCTGAAGTGGCAGCCTTGCTTTGATTTAAAAATAAGAAACGACTTGTCACTGCCGTGTTTAGACATCTTATTGAATATGGTGACGTTTTATACATGCATTGACCTTCTCTTTGCCTCCACACTGTGTATACTGTTTATCATGAAGCAGTGGGGTTCATTACAACAACCAGGGCCCTAACTCATTGCTGCTCCCCATGTGTCCACCCTATGGACTACTGTAAATCACTGTCATGTCCTGGTTAATAAAGCAATTCTGAAGTTGTTGCCCTCTCATTTATGTAATCATATTCATTTGAAAATTACTGGAAGCTACAATCTTTGCTTTGCGACTAATTCTCATGGCTTATTTTTTCCCTCTTTTCCCAGAACATGTCTAGAAATCAAAAAAAGCATCTAAAGAATGCTGCTGCAGTAGTTCTGAATCAGCTGCAGGAGGATTCAGGCCTGAGAGTGCTGGTGCCTATGGATGTTTTTAAAAGCATTGCTGGAGGATGCATCAGGCTGCAGATGCTTTAACTGATGACTTTATGTTATTTGACCCAAAACATGCTGACCTGAGTGTTCAGGGAAACTCTGTGGAAGACATTTAGATTTCAATGAGGCTTTCCTGGTTACATAAATTTGAAATAGCCTTTGTGGGATCAGCTGAACAATTATATGTGACCCCTGAATCAATCTGGTTTAAAGGAATAGGACAGGATGTTGCTTTGTGTATGAACACATACAATAAGGGCCCTTCCTGTTTTTGTTGCTACATACAGAACTGAACAGCATCAGACAAACACAGGGTGACACAGCACAGATAATGACTCAGTGTTTCTGTTTCTTGTTTACTCACTTGAGTCCAAGTTTCCGCTCGATGAGCTCTTTAAACTTGTGCGCTCCTCCGCCTGTGGCTTTGATGACTTTGGTGTCTGTGTTGACCAGGTGGTCTTTGATAAAGTCCAAACACGTTTCGATATAAGCATTTTCAAACTTGATAAAGTGCAGGCGTGCAGTGACTTCCTCCTGCACTGATATTTCATACAGCTTGTCACTGGCAGCCTCCTGGAGGGACGGAAACACAGAGGAGACAGGAAGGCTGTTGATTATGTCCTGGTATTGAAATGATTTCGGGAACAGTAAATTGGTGTGAAGAAGTAGAAGATTTAACTGCAGACAGTAGTGGACAGTAACAAAATGAATTCACTTGAGCATCTTTTCTATACTTTTGTGTATAATTTACACAAATAAACATTACACATTTAACTCTGAATTTTGACAAATGTCATCATTACTCACTTTTGCATTAAAGTCAGCTGTTAAATTTTCTTTTCTTTCCAAAAATCTGATGTAAAAGACATGTTATTCTAAGTGTGATCTATCCAAGCAAAAATACAACATTCTGAGATTCTTTAAAATACTTTGAATACTTCAGTATTTCAAGTAAGTGTTCTTGTGTGTTTTACTGAGCAACATTCGCATATCTCAACTTCTGTTTAAGAAATGAATTTGTGTACTTCGTCCAGAACTGGAGGCAAATTTAGCTGCAGGTAATAATCTTAAATGATACCCGGGATAGTGTCGTTTTAACATGAGACTGAAGTAGATAGGTTACCTTGGTATTGTGGTCGAAAGATCGTACTTTGGCCACTTTGTGTTGCACAGTGGAGTAGTAGGCAAGTTTCGTGAGGGACCCACCTGTTAAATCAAAACAGCACTAATAAATCCTCTGAGAAAACAATTTATGACCAGCTACATATTAATGATTAATAACGTGACATTAAAAAGGTATTTCATGAACTGAGAGCCCGTAGTGTAAGCTAACAGAGACACTGAAACCTTGACTCAGGCTTGCTAACTGATAACGCTGCTGTACTTGTTGAAGTTGTGCAGGTTGTTACAGACACATTTACCTCACTGCATAAAGATAATTCTGAATCAAAGACGTTCAGTTCCGAGATAAAGACGCTTTCTAATGATTAACTTTGATTTATAACCGACTTTGAGCGGCTAACATTAGCTGTGTCTTGTTTACTTTCTCTTCAAGTCATGTGTTATAGTATCAGGCTGCGGAGAAGCTTCTCCATAAACACGGAGATAAGAGCCGTTAGAGCAATAACTGCTGATTAAAAGGAGAAAACTTTCAAATACACACGTACCTATGTCAATTGCGAACCGTTTTGCATTTTCCAGATTGCGGAATATCTCGTCGGGCGGCAGAGTAATGCTTTTATCCATGGTATGACTACTTGTGCTGCTGTCAAGTCGAACACATTCCGCCATGGTCGACAATGATTTGACGCCGCGTGCGCGGTTGCGTAAGTACGTGTTCTCGTTGACCAATCAGAATTCACGCACAGTTCGAGGTGAGGGGGGGCGAGGGGGCGTCGTCCTGTAAACATTTATTTCAGCACTGTTGTCAACAAGGACCGTCCAGGCTACGGAGGAAAAACAGTAGAATAATGAGCTCACTTTACGGAGACGATTATTGTGGTTTATGCAAATATTTTTAAAGAAACCGAAAGACACGTTTATGGTACTTAAATAAGCAAAAGTAACGAATGATTTATCGGTGTTTTCTTCAAAAGTTAAGGCAGCAGTCATGGTATTGCAATAGGTGAAGGAAGTCAGTTTGTCCGCAGACTCTTTCGGCATTGGACCGAAGTTTACAAAGCAGAAACTAAACCATCAAGAAATCAGGAATGTTGGGCATAAACGGTAGTGTAATGGGAATAAATTAATAAATAAAGATACCTGTAAATAGGTTTCTTTTATTGTTTCTGCTTCAGCCCCATAGACATGTTTCTTGGTAAGTTCACGACTCACTTAATGTTAGTGATCAAAGTTTGTTTTTGTCATTGGATTTGTCATCTGTTTTTGTCACTTAACTCCATAGCTGAATACTTTTGCATGTACGTTGTTATCCAGAGGCACCAGTCATTTAAAATTAATGTTAGGGATTGCAAAGTGATGCTGCTAAATGTAATGCTTTTCAAACCATTTAAACGTTATCACCTTTCTAACTGAAAATAAAGCAAATACAACTTATCAAATGCTGAAAGGGGAAATGTCATTGTTTTATAAAAACTGCATGTTCTCCCAGCCAGTTAGAATGATTTGCAACAGGTATTATGTATAAAAAAGGCATTCAGAGGCTAAGTCTCTGAGAAGTAAAGATGGGAGGAGGTTCACAAATCTGAGAGACTGCATGAGCAAGTAGTTCAACAACTTCAGCATAAAATTACAAAGAATTTGGAGACTTCGTTATCCACAGTATAATATTTAAATATTCAGAGTATCTGGAGAAATTTCTGCACAAAAGGGACAAGGCACAAAGACATAACTGAATAGCTGTACACTGCATTGACATGGCTCTGCAGTGGAAATTACTGCATGAGCTCTGAATCACTGTCTGGGAATACAGTTTGTTTCAAGTATAAAATGTTCTGTTTAAATGCTACATGATTCAGAATCACTATTTCTTTTCTGAGCTTTTCTTTCCTGTACCAGAATTTCTTTTTCTTAAAGCATTAGACTCAGAGAGGTTCTTATGTTTGACTTCCAACTGAGCAACCCACTCAGATTTTCCTTTGGAACAGAACTGAGTGCTAACTGAGGTAAAGGCTCCATCTTCTCTGAAATGAAAGCTTTTCACGGTAACTGCATTAAAAAAAGGTTTGGATCATTAAATATTAACTTTCTGCTTGTCATAAGTCCTGAACAAACTGCTGCATTTCGGCGCAAACTCATGTTGTGTAACAACTCTTTGTCCAAGCCAAAGAAACTTTTCAGGCCTGTCAGGTTGAATTTCAGGTGAATGCATGTAAAACACAAGCTATTGCTATGATATTGTATACGTATTATAAGTGTATGGGTTTTTTTTCTTTTTAAATATGATGGAGTTGTGCTGCCAAAAAATTATATTTTAGTTTAAATCTTTCACTCAGTAAAGACATCTTTAAACCACAACATGGAGATTTTATTCTGAGAGTAAAATTAGGTGGTTTTACTAGAGAGAAAAAGGGTGAAGAGTATTTAAAGCTACACAATTTATTACAGATATTCATGATGTTTTGTGTCTAAGCTTGTGTGTTTTATAACCAGTAGAGGGTAGTGCTCAGTCACAGTAGAAACTTCATTAGTCCTTAAAGGACTGACACAATCAGAAGCTGTGAACACTCATGCCATTCATGATGATTTCTGTCATTTAAAGGAAGACTGACACGGTTGCAGATTCAGTTCACGTTTTTTATTCACAGGAATAAATGTGTCTCATCATGGAGACATTGATAGTGGTGATACACCACAGTAAGAACATGTATTACAAGATGGTTTACTCACACAGGGTAAAGTTTGTTTCTTTATACATCACAGAATATGTTTCAGTACAAAGTAAACAGACTCTCCGACACAGAGAGGAATGACTTTCAGATTAACATTTTTACTGCTGATGCAATAAAACATAACGAAAGACCTTCAGGACCCAACACAGGCCAATAATCTTTTACAAAGTAAAATAAAAAGTGCTACTTAAACGTAGCTGCATTTTGCCATTTTCTGTCATTGCTTCAATCTTCACAGAGACAACTTACAGAATATGAAGGCAGGTGTGATCATACAGGCCAGTATCAGCCAAATACTTTGAATCTATTGATAAATCAATAATAGGGAATTAAGTATTCACAGAATACAACTTTGTGCTTTTTCCCAAAAAAGGAAGAAAATGTTCTAAAACACATTCACAAGACGTGAAAGAAAATTTTTGTCCAATGTGAACGTAAAACGTTTTAAGACTCTGATGACGTCAGAAAAAATCTTTGACCAATGTGGTCATCTCAGGTTTCTGGTAAAAAGTCCAGTCTTCGGGTGTTTACCATGGCCTCCAGAGGGCGCTGTTGACTGGACTCCTCTCTTTGGTCATGCTGGTCTGGACTGTGGAGCTCTGAGGACACAAGTCAGCTTCTCTCAGGTTCTTCTCAGGGGAAGACTGCAGCTTGTTGAAGTGGTTCAGCACTCTCATCTGGGACTTCATGTTGACCTGCTCTCTGGACAGGAAGTGTGTCACCTCTCGGACACACCTGGAGTAGCCCTGATTGACAGCTGCTGAGTCCAGAGCTTGGTTCTTCTGCTTGAGTCGTCTGAGGACACAAACTGTCATCTCCAGGATGTCTGCTTTCTCCAGCTTGGAGTCTGGCTGCTGTTTGAGGAACTCTGGACCCAGGAGAGACTTGAGCTGCTCAATGCTGCTGTTGATTCGCTCTCTGCGAAGCTTCTCCACCAGAGGCTTTCTCAGCTGAAAAAACAAGAGGAAACAAGATTAATACATTTGTTCTGAAAATGATGTTTTGGCACTCATGAAGATAAATGGTCATTAAGAAAATTGAAATTTTGTTGAGTCTTGAATTTACCTTGTGAGTCAGAGTGAGATGCTCTTGAGAGTTGGTCATTGCTGCAGTGATTGTAGGCGCCATGTCTGGTCTCAGTGTGCTGTAGAGGTCTCTGTAGAGAGAATCTGATCTCTGCTGGCTTTATCCCTCCTATTTATAGTCCTGCATCTCCATATGAATGTGTGGGTTTGGGTCTGACTGGAGTTTCTCACAGTCTCGGCCAATCAGAGAGCTTGTTCAGACAATGAGGCATGTGGAGCAGCAACACGCTGAATGCTGTTAATGCCTTTGGGACAATGGTTAGATCTCAGGGGAACAGGTGGAGGACTGGGGGGGTGATGTGAAGACCCTCACAGAGCTGTGAGTGGATCTGGGAAAGTGCTGACCCTGTAGAGAGATCAGATCTGCCTCCTGATGCTGGGATCAATGACTTTGACTGAGCACACGCTCATCAACCTGCACACACTTAAGAGACCGACAGAGAGATTACCTTTGAGACACACTTACTCCTTTCTTACACACTTCCATATGACAAATACAAACACTTGAACTTTTCTGTATTTATTATATATTTATTTTGAATAGCCCCTCTAGTTTTGTCAAGTTAGTATTTGACTTGTCCTCAATATTTGTATCCTGTTCAAACAGTTCAGATTCAGTTTTTCTGTTTGATGAGCTCAATTTCTGGTCAGAGTTTCAGGATAGTTTCAGGTGTGATACCATAAAGAGTAAATTCTGCTTTTATTAAAGCTGGGCCTTCACTTTTTGCTTGTGATTTCTTGAAAGAAATATTAATCTGAACTTTTGAGATTGATAATAAGATGTATTCATCTTATTATTGTTAGTATTTCTTTAAACAATGAGCTTCATCTTAACAAGTAAATATTGCCCCTTGTACTCACCACCATGCATATAAGGCATTATACTTTGTCATAAAATATCCAAGATAGAAAAAAATGTTTTGATTAAACTTGACAGATGAATACAGCCTTTGCATAATCTAATGAGATAATCAAAAATAATATTAGACTATAATCAGATTTTTAAAAAGTGCATTGATGCAAAATTTTCCTACAAATTGAAAAATCACTCATTATCTGTAATCAATATTCTGATTTGTTGTGAAGCTGTACCTTCTTTGATAAACGTATCTTACAAATATGACCTTTTTTGCAAGGATTTTTAAAGACTTTTAAAAACTTTTTAGATGAAATCTGATTTATTTACATCTAAACATGACAAAAGCTCAAATCTTATTGAATAAATATTATCCAAAATTTCTCATTATACTCAATAGAAGTCATGATTACCTGAGAAGTCCAGATTTAAGATGAAAATGAGGACTAACTTGATTGTAATAAGTGAAAACTTTTTGGGGTTTCCTGGAATAAGATGTTAAATCTGGACTAATCATGCAAACGTATATCCTGTAACGAGTGGTGTGATCAGGAATGAGACAAACACACTCAGCAGGATCTGATTAAATGTGGAAAAGTTCTGATGGAAGTCTCAATTTTATGGCCCAAGATAAAAGTTCCAGCAGACAGATGTGTCCTCTGTCTTGAGACGAGTTGTCTCAGTGAGTAAAGTGCTGGGGAGGGTTTCCCACACTGCATGCTGGGAGCTGGTATCAATACAACACAAAGGTAGTTTGTACGCTTCAGTGGTCGTTGTTAGCCCTGAGTTACAGCCTGACTAACAGTGTGCTAACCATCTGGAGGAGCTCTGTGATGGCACTTCAATGTTCAAAAGTAACAGAGGGGTTTTAAAAAGTTGGTTACAGGTAGTTGACCATGAAAAGAGAAAAAAAAAACTTCATTTGGATTATCTGAAATACAACTTTGTTAAAAGGTCCAGTTTTGCCTCATTTTTGGTCAGCTTTGGTGCATTGATTAAAAGTTTGAATTAAGACAAAGGTGTGTGCCAAAACATGGGGCAAAATAAAAGATCTGCTGTAAGGCAACATTTCTCTGGCAATTTGGCATCCATCAAAAGAATAATTAAAAAGACTGAGACTAAAATAATGATCTGGTAAATGAGCGGGAAATGAAGTTGGCAGAAGTTTGAGAGTTTGGGACCACAGATGGAGACAGACTGAAAGAAATGCAGAAAAAAAGGAGAATAAGGAGGAGGAAAACTGTTGCTGTGAAGTGTGCCAGCTCCCCTCAGAGATCTGTCAGGTGCTGTCGTCTCTGAGGACGTTAATCAGCCTGAACTGTGACTCTGCCGCTCTCAGCTTTCCCACACTCCGTCCATTCACTCAACAATAGACATGTGCCTTGTTAAATGCAAATTCAGCCCCACACAGGCAGCGCTGCCCAGCCCTGAGGGGACAGATAGCTGCTCAGACACCCTTCAGTTAGGAGGAGGGAGTAGGAGAAACAAACACAAATATTTGGAGTCATTAACAAACACTTACTATGTGGGTTTGGATGCAAATTTCATATTTACAGCAAGCTTAAAACTTCATTATCAATAAGACACATCACTCCTTTCTCTCATTGGCTCTGCAAGTTTTTCTTATGCAGTTTTTTGACTTTAGAGACTAAAATGTTTAGTTCTGATGCTTTGAATAAATATTAACAGTTAAAAATCCATTCAAATCCTAAATTTCACATTTATTTTCACCATAATAACATAAAATCAATGATTTTAAACATACTGTATTGCAATTGTCGGCAGAAATAAAGGTATCAAAATGTATTTATTGGTGTATACAGCATCTTTCTTTAACAGTTTATTTTGTTATAAAAGTGTAATTTTATCTTTGAGACCACTTTGTTTAACTCTAAAAAAAGAGAATACATATATATATATATACATATTTATATATATACACACACACACAACCATCAAGATTCTGATTTTAATCAACATTTTACACAGTGACACAACTTTTGGGGAGTTGTGGTTGAATTTTTATTATAAGACCCACAACTGAATGTGTCCAGACAGGCTTAGTTTTATTCTTTAATGTATATGGTTATGGAAAAGCCTGATCTAAATATAGTTTTTGTCAGGTTTGCTGAGAAAAAACATAAACTTTGAAGATGTAGAGGTAAACAATTCCTGTCCCTCAGACGTCTTTGTCGTCTCCTCTTTTGTCCCTGTGTCCTCTCTGTGTGAGTGTGAGTGAGTTTTCTCCTCTTTCCCACACTCTTTCCATTCAGTGCCCGCAGGAACAAAAGAAGTGTGTCTGGTTGCACATCACATTAATTATGGAGTCAGTTTACGAGGTTTGGTCTCGCTGCCTGTGAATGGAGATTCCTGTCATCATGGCTCGTCATTACCAGGATTTTTTTTAACGTCTATGAGGAATGCAGACATGTTTGGGATTAATGAACATTCAAAGAGACTTTTTTAACCCCCTCCTTTATTTTCAGATTGTTCCTCTGCATTCCTCACTATTTGTTATGATTGGGGTGAAAAGGAGGCCATTCCTGAATTCCCAAGAAACTGGTGATGTTGCAAAAAGATGCTGAATTTGACATTAAAGCTCAATTGTAACAACTTTTATCAAACAAATCTTAAGAAAAAAATGTTTGTTTTCAATATTCCAATTTATCAACAGAATTCAGGAGAGTCTAAGTCTGCTAAAAGTTCTTATTAATTCAGTATGGCTAACACGTGAAGAGCAGAATTTGCAACTTATTCAATTACCTATCAGGATCAAATTCAGGGTGTCTGTTTTCATAAGGAATAGAAATAAGGTAAAAACCAAGTGAATATAAAAACTCAACTTGCATCAGTGATCAATTCATTGATGGCATCATTTTAAAAGTGCCAAATCATATCAAAGTATAATAACTCTGACAACAAATGCATGAAAGGTATTAAAATTATAATCTGTATATAAATCGGTATTACAAGTTTATAGTTAGAATTTCTGCAATTCAAGTCGAAATTCCAGAAGAAAAGCCAGACTTCCCAGATTTAAAGTCAGACTTGAAAGGTTATAGTCAGAATTCCAAGATTCAAGTCAGAATTACATTGTTACAGTAAGTATTTAAAGGTCACAGTCAGTAATCTGGATCATAGTCAGGATTCCAAAATTAATGTCAAAATTTAAAGATTTAAGTCAGAATTCCAAAATAAGAGTTAGAATTCAAAGATTTTTAGAATTCCAAGATCAGTCAAATCTCCATGATAAGAGTTGGAATTTAAAGGTCAAAGGTAGAAATCTGAGATAATGGCTAGAATTTCTAGATAAAAGTCAGAATTCTAGGACAAAAGGCGAATATTTGAGGGACAAAAAATATTATTTTATTAAACAGAATTCTGATTATCTACTTAGAGTTACTAATTTAATCTGTGAATTCAGACCATAAAATTGGATCTTAGATAAAAAGTCTGAATTAATAAAACATTTTTAGACCTCAGTCATTTTTTTCAGAGCCCTTATACCTCTTAGGTGTTTTTGCACATTTTTGTAAGTATCCAGAGAAGCTGTTTCTTCTGCTGATTTACAACTACTTTGATTTCTGTGATTATTAAAGGCATGTTTAAATTACATTTGAATTGAAAAAAAAAAGTTTAAATTCACAGGGGGGAAAAAAGTAATTACGTAATTCAGGGTCTTGGAGTACAAAACTAGAAGGAATTTGGGAGCAGTTTTGGCCCAAAGTGTATGCAGGTTGATGAGCGTGTGCTCAGTCAAAGTCATTGATCCCAGCATCAGGAGGCAGATCTGATCTCTCTACAGGGTCAACACTTTCCCAGATCCACTCACAGCTCTGTGAGGGTCTTCACATCACCCCCCAGTCCTCCACCTGTTCCCCTGAGACCTAACCATTGTCCCCCAGGCATTAACTGCATTCACAAAGCTGCATCCATTATTGTCTGAACAAGCTCTCTGATTGGCCGAGACTGTGAGAAACTCCAGTCAGACCCAAACCCACACATTCATATGGAGATGCAGGACTATAAATAGGAGGGATGAAGCCAGCAGAGATCAGATTCTCTCTACAGAGACCTCGACAGCACACTGAGACCAGACATGGCGCCTACAATCACTGCAGCAATGACCAACTCTCAAGAGCATCTCACTCTGACTCACAAGGTAAATTCAAGACTCAACAAAATTTCAATTTTCTTAATGACCATTTATCTTCATGAGTGCCAAAACATCATTTTCAGAACAAATGTATTAATCTTGTTTCCTCTTGTTTTTCAGCTGAGAAAGCCTCTGGTGGAGAAGCTTCGCAGAGAGCGAATCAACAGCAGCATTGAGCAGCTCAAGTCTCTCCTGGGTCCAGAGTTCCTCAAACAGCAGCCAGACTCCAAGCTGGAGAAAGCAGACATCCTGGAGATGACAGTTTGTGTCCTCAGACGACTCAAGCAGAAGAACCAAGCTCTGGACTCAGCAGCTGTCAATCAGGGCTACTCCAGGTGTGTCCGAGAGGTGACACACTTCCTGTCCAGAGAGCAGGTCAACATGAAGTCCCAGATGAGAGTGCTGAACCACTTCAACAAGCTGCAGTCTTCCCCTGAGAAGAACCTGAAAGAGGCTAACTTGTGTCCTCTGAGCTCCACAGTCCAGACCAGCATGACTAAAAAGAGTAGTCTCATTAACAGCGCCCTCTGGAGGCCGTGGTAACCAACAAGCTGATGGACTTTCGAACCCTTTCTCACACGCTGGTTGTCTTATTTGAGAAGTTACTGCATATTTTATGCAATTTTCACCCTGATTTCCTTTGGTAAAGGCTGATTCTGTGTTTCTGTGATATTTGCAGACTGTTGAATTATTATTTTCCTTTATTTGAAAAGTTTTGATCTCTTTCTGAATCAGATGTTACTCTGTGAAGTAATCGTTCAAGTTCCCAGTGGGAATAACTTAATACAGTCAGTGACTGATTATTCCTCCATGTAGGACTCTTCTAATTTAACATGTCAAACATGTGTCTGATTTATATGTGATGTTCACATCCTCTGTCTATCTTCTGATATGTCTTTGGATCTCTCTGCATTTTTAGCAGATGATGTTTTTGTATGAAAATGTTCATGAAGACAAACGTGCAGTTTTATCACTCTGTGAGTGTCAGCACTCTTTCCTTCGGTGAAGGTTTCTGTTTGGAAAAAAATAACATGAATGTATCTCTTCAAGCCAAGTGATGCGAAATAAAACAATCAGAAAAAACAAAAAAATTGAAGCTTCCTCTGATTATTTTACTCTCACACATTAAAAGGCTTAAATTTTACAGATAGATTCTGGTTTAAACATCTTGCAAGACATTTGACTTACAAGTCCAGAAGTAAAACTTATCAGGAACCTTTACAGGCCTTTACACATGAGTCTGTACATAAAGAAACAAGTAAGAGACATGAATAAATACATATATAATTTGAGCAATTAGTTCAATAGAACTGGTTCTGGGTATTGCATAGGTATAATAAAACACAAGTGGAGCATTATTGCACATTTCTCTGAAGTACTGCACATGACATACTTGCATAATCTGAAGTAATTGGCTTCAATGAGTCTCCTGAATGGACTCTTCATAACTTTATACTGTTTTGGACATACACAGTTATTTTAGGAGATGGTGTTTTCACCATGAAAAAGGGAGGAAACTGTCTAATGTGTTGGTCTCTTGTTGGTATTAAAGAGTAATAACATGGGGGGGGGGGGGGGGGGGCGACATGGAGGGAGCGGGAGCTCTTTGACAATGATAGGAGGATGTGCTTGCATTTTTCAAGTTTGATATTTGTCCTCAAGGGTTAACTCTGTCTGCAACAGCATGCAGACTCGTGCAGTTAGAGACGTTTTCCACCTTACTCAAATTTTTCTGATTCGAGAACTGAATCATACATTTACACTTACGTACTTAACAGTAAATTCATATCATACAGAGAGCAACTGTGTGGTGCCTCTGTAAAATGACCTGGGATCTGGATCTGAGATCACATAAGGCAAAAGTAGGCAAGAGCTTTTGGTCCCTGAACTGCAGAGGACTCATATAACAGCTAAAATTCATCTATAACTCGTGCACCCCTCCCCAGTCTGCACACTAATGGATGCAGAGACGCCCAAATAACCTTGGGTCCTCCTCTGTGCACTCAGGGACATCAGACTCTGGGAGAAAAGGTACTAAGCATGCAGGGCCCCTGTGTTGAAGGGGCCCACTAGGATAAAATAATGAATGGCTGTCAATGTCCTTTGTAAAGGGCCCATAAATTTGTGGAACACCCCTGTGTGTGCTGAAAATCCAAAGAAAGTTGTTTCTGATTTTCTGTTCAGATTTTGACCAAAATTTGTCTGTCCTGAACATGTATGTTGATTTTATCTCCCCAAATACAATAACATGTCAGGATTTGTTAAAGCTTCTGTAAGGAGTTATTAGCTGGTTATAAAACAGACTAAAATGGATATGCAGCCTACAAAAGTAAACAAACCATGTGTAGTTGTGTTAACGTCTTTCTAGACCAAGTGATGAGCTGCAGCCTTTGTTACAGGTTCAGCAGCAAAGACACTTCAATGGTGATACATTTGAGGATTAAAGAGAGCCTTTTTGTACCTCAGTTTTTTCACAAGTGGTGCCAAAATCATCAGAGACAGAGAGTTTCTTACAGAGGGAAAAAAATTTTGACAGGTTTTTCAACACAAGTCAAAATAAGACAACATGAGAGCGTATAAATCTCTGACATATTTATTTTCTTGAAATCCAAAAAAACTCCAAAACAATTTTCAATCCACTTTGGATGAATAAAATAAAAACAGGATGAATAAAACAAAATATGCATACATGGCATACACAAAACAATAAAAAAAATCCCTTTCTAGAAGAAAGGTTTGTTTTTAAAAATGTGCTAAAGTATACCTTGAAACAAGGCAGTATGCAAACTGTAGGATGAGCAAATACAGCATCTGAAGCAGGAAGAATAGCTTATTAATCTCTGTTTGGCTGAAAGAAAATAACAGGTTTTCCTGCAGTAAATCAATAAACTTTAAAACATTTTGGTCCTGAAGATTTTAACAAGTAAAGAATAAAATCCTGCAAATTTTAAAGACCAGTTTTGTCTATTGTGGTCTCATTTAATCAAAATAATTAAAGGGAAAAAAAATCTCACATATAGCAGCAAAACATGTTTTTAAAAGTTAAATACTGACTTTTCTTTTCAGTCAGCCCATAAAATGTTCTTCCTTGTGCTCAGCTTCAATTCAAAATGACACAACATCATATAAAACTTTATCATTTCTGTAGATCTCCCAATGCAACAAATGCATTTCTCTTTAAATGACCGATTTTCTGCACACACACCAGCATCAGCAGCTGGTATCACAGAAACCTTTACTCCCAAATCATTCAAGCTGCAGAGCTCAAAGTGATTTTTAAAGTCCATTCCTGTTGTTTCCTCAGCAGCAGAGGGGAGCCAGGTCCTCCTCTGCATCTGGAAACAGCTGTAAAATGTCTCTGGAGTATTTGGAGTAGCCGTTGTGCGTCAGCAGAGCTTTCCTCAGGGTGAGCAGAGACTTGGTTTTCTCCATGAGGTCTGACACCGGGATCCCGTTTTGCAGGTGTTCCCCGATCAGAGCCTTCAGCTTCTCCAACGCAGTGCTGCATTTCTTCTCCAGCATGCTGAGTTTACACCTGCAAAGACAAAAGCATGAACATTTACTCACATGAAACTTTCTAGAGCAGGAACTTTTACAGGGTTTAAAAAGAAAGATCATGTTTCTAATCTGGGGTGATCCTCACCTGAAGAGCTGCTCCTTCACACTGTCCTGAAAGGTGAGGTCTGCGTACAGAGACATGTTCGAGTCTTGTGGTTTTAGATCCTTAGTCGTCTGTGGAGGTTCAGAGGGTATCTGTGTTGACATCTGCGTCTCTGGTCTGCTTTTATGCTCCTCGTCTGGCGTTCTTTCTGCTCTTCAGCCAATCAGGAGGCTCAGATCCCGGGACAATGGTGAGGATTTAATGCCTGTCACAGAGAACAGGTGGGATGCTTTATCTGTGCGCCATACATCCCAGAGGTCAGTGGGAAAATGTTCCTCCTGAGATGGACACGGGAAAATTTTCCCACCATAAGCTGACACTTTGATGACACAGTCTGAGATGGAAATAAAACTTTATGACTATTTTTCATTAAACTTTTTAAGTCTAAATTAATAAGTGCTCCTTATTTTCCTTCATTCTGTTTCAGCGAGATCACACAGACCCACATCTTTACTTTGAATTTTCTGGATGTACACTTTAAATAAGAAAGCCTTTTGTTTTTATAAATTTGTCTGTATTTCTAAAATTTAATTAAACATCTATCTTTAAATTGAATCAGCACTGTCTTATAACTTCTGATATGTGCAAATTTGTAAATGTTTGCTTAAAGTACCTCTCTGAGATACATTTAGTTATATTTTTGCAGATTATGTGGAAAAATTTTTGTTACCCATTCATCATTGTTTGTAAATTTTCTCGTTTATTGTTGTTTATTGTTTAATTTATTTTTTATTTGTTGTTTAATTTATTTGGTGTCATTTTGTTAGTCATGCAACAGCAATACAATACAATACGATACAATACATTATGATGTGATAAGATATGACATGATGCAAATCAATGCAATGAGATACGAAATTACATGTTGCATTTGATTGAAATAAAATTGAAATTGGAAAATCTGTTTTGTTTAGAAAGCATTCAAAAACAACAGACTGTGAAAATCTTATTAATAACCGACATCTTTCAAAAAATTAAGAAGCATTACAAAATTTCCTCTTCACGTTTTTTATTCGTAAGGAATCTTTTAAATTATATACTGAACAGCTAACACATAACTAAACCTCTCTGTGATAAAAACACAGTTTTGAAGTTGTATATTTTCTGTCTGTGTGTCAGCAGCTGAACCAGATGGCCTGTCTGTGCCGTGTCTTCCTGCCTGAGAACCATCCTGAGGCTTTGTGGGAGCAGACACACTTCTATTGTGTTCCCGGCTGAGTGGGCTGCATACAGAAGTGTGGGAAGCCGTGTGTCCTAGCGGCTCCCAGCTCCACACACAGGGAGGAGGGCGTGTGACCGGGGCACGTTCAGCCCTGTGCAGGGAGCTGAGAGGGAAACCTGAGCCCCTCCACAGCCTGCAGATAGACTCACAGACAGATGGAGACGAGATAAACCCACCTTAACCTGATTGCACGTTAGCTTGCATAAAGTTTCTGAGTGGGCTTAAAGAGAATAATGAACAAAAATGGCAAGATTTTTATCACGGACAAGGACACAAAACATTATCTCTGCTGTCGCAGTGTGTGCAGAGGAGGATTATATAAAGTCAAATATGAGAAAAACATGCATTAAGCATGCAAAAATGACTCATATTTTTGAGCACAAACATGAATATTATAAATAAAGATTAATATTATCATGCTGAACACAACTGTCATGACCTTATTCTTTATTTCTCTGATATGAAAGGATCTCTATTCAGCTTCAGCACTGGCTATTCTATGAACACCACCACTGCATACAAATGTGCACAGGCTGCACACACTTGAACTACAAACATCATCAATAAGCTGTTAATATAATTAACTATTATAAAATTAAAATGAAAAAAAGTTTATTAAAGACATTTTGCAAAACAGAAAAATAAAAAGCACATTTGGTGGTTCTTATAGCCCACTAATATCAAAGCATAGGTATTATAACCATCCATAAAGGTGTTCCACAGGGCTCCGTACTAAGCCCCCTTTTATTTACTACTTGTTTACTATGTGAATAAATACACAGTGATTTTCTGTGATGTGAGAAAGCGAACATGACTATCAATAACACAAATGACAATTTCTAACTTGTAAAATTATGATGCTGCAAGGGAGTAGGCATCAAACCAGACAACTGACAGCAGACAAAAAGAGCCTTTCTTTACTTTTTTTTTGACTTTATTAAGATGGAGTGATACTATTGGCTGTTAAAAGTAATCAGGATTAGATTTTTTACAAGAAAACGCTTCTTATGCACAGATATGAGGTATCTATCTGTCCACAAGGGGTGCCTGAATTCACTTAAACCAAAAGTTCCTTACGGGTGCTTTAATCATATTTGATAAAATCTATTGTAGGCATTTTGCCAAAAGTTTACGTGCTGTCTTAAGTTCAAAATTCAATAAACCAATGGGTCTGTTATTCTCACATTTATTCAAGGATTTACCTGGTTCTGGCATTTAAGTAGTTAAGGCCCAGTCTCAGAGAGAGAGAAAGGAAGGCTTCCCTTTTGAAAACCCTCCTTCCAAGAATAGTCTTAGTAATTTCTTCTCTAACTCTTGCTTTCACATTACTGATCTATTTCCATATGCAACCAAAAGAACATATTTTCAGTCTCACTTGACGTCAAAGACCTCCAGCAACAGACTGGGTAAATCTAAGGAGGAGACTAGATTCCTAAGTAATTTAGTCTTCATTTTAAAGAATACCTGAACAAGAACTATGTGTAGAAAACTTTTACTTAGTTCAATATAACTTAAAGGAAGAAAGACAAAAGAGAGCAAATATTTTCGGCTGGCAGAGTTCATTTATTTATGAAGTCAAATGAACCATTTGATTTTCAAACAGCTCTGACTTTAGATGATGATACATCACAACAACAACAACTACTCAAAGATGTCCTTGAGATAATTTTAAGATGTCTTTGTAAAAGACAAATCAGAGTAAAGACAGGCTCATTAACTGCACAATCGTCATAATGTTTAAACAAAATCATTGTCAGCTTTAAATCAACAAAAGCAGGACATGCAATACCGATCTTAAAACAGATCTGGATGTTAAACAGAGAAAAACTTAGGGGTTTATTATAAAACACATTATGGTCACTGAAACTGTGACACTGCTGTAAATTAAACCTTTAAGAAAAGGATAAACATAATTGATCCAAAAATGGATCATAAATAACATGAAGTGAAAGGAGAAAATGTCCAAGAATGGACCAATAACAGTTAAGACCAACATGATTATAACTAATCATAACATTGATTACAGTGTAATCAGATTTAGATCATACAACATGTATGAAAAGTTCTCTTTCTACACATGAAAGAAAATAATACGAATGTTTCCTGAGGAAATGTAAAACAAAAACATGACATTCAACCTCATGAACAAACAGAAGATTGGTCAACATTAATACAACAGAATTTACTCCAGTAATTTTTAAGACCAACATGGTCTTCTCATTGTGTCTGGTGGCTCCAGTCTGTAGGTGTCTACCATGGCCTCCAGAGGGCGCTGTTGGTTTGACTCTTCTCTTTGGGCATGCTGGTCTGGACTGTGGAGCTCAGAGGACAAAAGTCATCATGCTGCTGCTGTTTCTTCTGCTTGAGTCGTCTGAGGACACAAACTGTCATCTCCAGGATGTCTGCTTTCTCCAGCTTGGAGTCTGGCTGCTGTTTGAGGAACTCTGGACCCAGGAGAGACTTGAGCTGCTCAATGCTGCTGTTGATTCGCTCTCTGCGAAGCTTCTCCACCAGAGGCTTTCTCAGCTGAAAAAACAAGAAGACACAAGATTAATACATTCATTCTGAAACTAATGCTTTGGCAGAATTTAAGATTAGTGAGCATCAACCATGTTGAAGTTTTGTTGAGTCTTGAATTTACCTTGTGAGTCAGAGTGAGATGCTCCTGAGAGTTGGTCATTGCTGCAGTGATTGTAGGCGCCATGTCTGGTCTCAGTGTGCTGTAGAGGTCTCTGTAGAGAGAATCTGATCTCTGCTGGCTTCATCCCTCCTATATATAGTCCCACATCTCCATATGAATGTGTGGGTTTGGGTCTGACTGGAGTTTCTCACAGTCTCAGCCAATCAGAGAGCTTGTTCAGACAATGAGGCATGTGGAGCGGCAACACGCTGAATGCTGCTAATAATGCCTGGGGGACTATCGTTAGATCTCAGGGGAACAGGTGGAGGACTGGGGGGGGGGGACCCTCACAGGGCTGTGTGTGAATATGGGAAAGTGTTGACCCTGTAGAGAGATCAGATCTGCCTCCTGATGCTGGGATAAATGACTCTGACCGAGCACACGCTCATTAACCCAACACACGTGGGAGACTGACAATCATTCCACTGGGGTATAAAGTGACACCAAATGTGTTGTGTTTGTAAGATTTTGTTGTGCCATTGATTAAAAACAAGCAGGTGCCAATTTTTGTCCTTTTCTTTAAGAGTCCTGGTTATTTCTGTTACAAAAGCAGGGGGAAAATTCATAGAAAAAGCTAAACTTTTACTTGTGTTTGCCAAGCTCTTTAATTGAGATGCAACTATAAGGTTAAAACTCAATTATTTTTGAGGATAAATTCATCCTTAATAAATTAAATTGCTTTAATTTTAAACTTCAGCTCCTGTTTTTTGCTTTGTGGAAATAAAGAAAGGCTCTTGGTGAGGTTGAAATTTTCAGTTTAAGCCCTATATGAACTCTGAAACAAACCAGAGATAGCCTAATATTCATGCTGCAGCTGTCCAGATGCAGCACTCATTTGACACGTGTCTTGTAGTCTGTGTGAGTAACAAGTTGAGCCCACTTTCCCACACTGACTCTCTGTATAGTGTAGTCATTGATCCACAAAGGGACGTCTGTGGCAGATGCTGGCTGTGTGTTGTTATAGGAACAGTGGCTGACATCACCAACCATCTGGAGGGAAAGCACGCCATTGGCTGGCCCTGAAAGTTCACAAACTTTTAATTCCTGTAAAAAGTACCACTACATTTAGATAAAAACTTCTTTAAGTACCATCTAAGATTATCAGAGTTCAGTCACTGTTATCAGCCTTTATCCATGAACATCTCCCAGTATTAAAAAAAAAGCTGAAGCACCAATATTTCAACTCTGCCTAACATGAGGGTGGGAGGTTTTTAGGGGGCAGCTGTTTCCTGAAGTGTGCCAATTCCCTTAAGAGGATCACTTTTGTGCTGGTGGGGTGGAAATCCCTCCAACTGAAGTCTGCCCTCCAGAGCTTTCCCACACTCCCTTCATTAGGGAAAACAGGCATGTGTCCCTTTAAAATGAAACTCAATTAGCACCCAATGCACGAGAAGTGTGTGGGGAAGATGGTGAAGCGGCTCATTAAGTAATTAAACCTTTTAAAAGTGGAACCTGGCTCATCCATCACAGGTAAACTATTTTTTTTTTTTTTTTTTGGGGGGGGGGGGGGGGGGGTTGAAATGCTTAAAGCATGATTTAAGTTTTAGGTTGGGTTTTAAATAATAAAGCTAAACCACTTTGGTCACTAAAGGCATTCTATTGGCATATACAAACATGGTATGTCATCTTCAAAATGTACATAAAAAGCATTGATGCGATCAAAGAGAGGGTAATCAAAAGACAGGCAGTAAAAATAACATTAGCTAAGACGAAATAAAATTTCTCCAAGAACTGAGGAAGTTAGACTTGTCTTTTAAAGTCTAATTTTGCTTTAGGGCCTTGGAGGCCTCTTTGTAAGACAGGGGCTCTTTTAAAAAGTAAACAGACCTTGCTTTTATAGACATACACAAGAGAACCTCGACTGTTTTAAACGTATCCATTCAGTACAAAATTGCACTGATATTGATATATAAAAACTTTACAAAACAATTACTTAAAAATTTGAATAGTTAAATATAGAAATTAAGTTGTAAAAAGCCTTACCTTTCATTTCATGTTTTGAGGGTTGAATATCCTGTGACAGGAAGAAATATGACACCCCCAATAAGATAAATAATTATGAGCTTCCAAGTACTGATGAAGTATTTTTCCGGCTTTTTTAATATTTATATTTATCATGGTTTGTGGTCAGTCTTAATGAAGCCTGGGGAAATATTATGAGACATATGAACATTTAATGTGACGAATCGGCGGCTCGGA
Source organism: Xyrichtys novacula (assembly GCA_962446985.1). Classification (NCBI taxonomy): domain Eukaryota; kingdom Metazoa; phylum Chordata; class Actinopteri; order Labriformes; family Labridae; genus Xyrichtys; species Xyrichtys novacula. The sequence continues at coordinate 17,750,594 of OY660865.1, forward strand.
ATCAAACCCGTCATTCAGACGTCAACTGTTGACTTAGAATAGTTCAACTTCTCACTTTATACTTTTTGCATGACAAATATATTTCAGATATTTTTCGTTTTTCATCAATCAAACTCCAAAGTAAGCCGAGCAGAGATTTTTTTTATTCCTTAATATCGAATCATACCATAACTGAACACTGTCCCACAGACCACCACCGCCAACCACTACATCTCCAGTATGAATTTAAAATACAACAATCACCTGTCTGACAATGTTACCACAAGTTTACATCTTGAAGCTTCCTGACAGCAGATAGGTGGTGGAGATGTTGTACTGGGTTGTATCAGATTGCCCAGGTGTTTCTAATGTTATGGCCGGTTGGTAACAAGTTTTGCATGGTTGGAAGCAAGGGCAACTTTTAGTTTAAGGTCAACAGTTATCTTTGGTCAGGTTCAGTCTGTCCAGCCAGCTGAATGGATCTGCTTCTTTCTGTGAGGAGTCTCACTTTTTTAGAGGTGGTTTTAATCAATAACTTAGAGCAAGTTTGCTTAAAGACACTTTTCCCTCTCTTATTATGAAAAAGCTGCAAAATAGAGACTGGTTTGACTCAAGAGATATTTTATTGAAGGACTATTTCCAGAGGACTATGTTCACAATATTGCTAGTCTATGATTCTACATTTTAAATAACTTTCAATTTTTCCAGAGAAGTTTCGTCTGCCTCCTTCAGGTGTCCTTGGTAAGTAACTTTTTTTTTTTTTTTTTCGTCTTTAGCATGACTTTTACTTTATTACAGCCCCTATCTACACCCAAAGTCTTCTCTTACTGTAGTTGGTGCATGATGTAATTGGTATATTAGGTTTCCTCTTAAAATCCTTAATGATTCATCAGTCTGTATTCCTCTTTGTTTGATAGCCAGTCTTTGTGAACTATGTGTTGTTGAGGCTTTTTTACTTCAAAGCCTGACTCACTACACTGTAATTCAGAGCCACATAAACTTAGGTGTAATATTAAAGATTACAATCTTTCAAAGTTTCAAACAGGCCATATCATGTAATTGAGAGAGACTTTTTAATAACAATGCTAAAGATAATAGGTGTCATTTAAAAGAAGTTATGCTATCCTGAAAAAGTGTGTAAACCTATTCATGCTGTAGAAAAATGTATAATGTAATCGAGCTTATAGCTGTGTAAGCTGAGCTGTCCTCTAATCTGTCTCTTAAGGTCAAAGGTCTGGATCTATTGTCCCTCAGGACTCTGTGAGTGAGTTTCCTCTGCTTTCCCACACTTTGCTTTCGCTGTTTTCATTGCAGGAACAATAGAAGTGTGCCTTATTATGCATGTCATTATTTACCAAGTCTGGCGTCTTTGAAGAGGTACTTTGTCAACCTGATTTTTTTTTTTTAATCTAAATACAAACCTAATTGCAAAAATTGTTAGGATGCTGTGGAAAATGTTGATAACAGATTTTGATGGTTTGAAAATTATCAAAAGCCTTTGTGTAATTGTAAAGAGTTTAAGACAACATGCAACTCAGATGTTGACATTGAAAAATGTGTGTGTACTTGTAATTTGATGCCACCAACATATTAAAAAAAGTTGTGAAAGAAAGCACTGAAAAAGTTGTGTAGTCAAAGATTTTAACTCTATAACTCTATTAACACCTGGAGGAACAATTCCAAACTAAGTAGGTCCCTTTGCATCCCAACTAAAGTAGACTAAACTTAGGACAAAATAATGATCTATCAAATTAGCACTTCAACTACCCTCAAGGGAATAAAAGAGTGCAAAAATTCATTAGTTTACTAATTTGAAGTGATTGTGATGCATAGTAAATATTACTGGAGTAAACAGCTGTGATATGGACAAACAGGTACTGTTAGTGCTTGTGATTGTCTTGAATTTGTTAAACAGCTAATGAATAAGACTCCCATGAATTAACTAAGTAAGAAAATACTTTTCTTTATCTTTTCCATAAATAAGTAAAGATAGAAAATTACCACAAACAGAGTTTTTCAGCTTTTAGTGCTTTTTATTCAACAAGGCTCAGTAAGCCACAGAAAGTTTAAGGGTCAAGTCAAGAGGTGATGATTCATCACAACAACAGCTTGTAGATTTCTACAAGTCACACTGTACTCACTGAGAGTAAAGGAACAACAGTCTTTACAAAAGACAAACAATTAACACTTTTTGAGGACACAGTCCTCACTAAAACATGAGATTATTTCCAAAGTATAAGAAACATTTGAACTTAATAAGACCATAAAACAGGTCATCTTTTTTAACAAGTGACAAATTCAAATCAGCTGTCAAAATATATCAACACAAATGTCACTGAAAACTGTGACAGTATGACATGAAACAAACCTTTTTTTGTTAAAGAAAATAAACAAGGTGATCTTAAAACAGATCATTTACATTTAAAACACAGTTCTTTGAGTCAAAGACAATAAAATGTAAATGAAATTAACCAGTTAAGTAATTGTCAAAAGACAAGATATGACTTTTTGTATGTATGACGTGCAGTTGGACAAACATGTATCACATTTAAGAATCATTAAAAGAATCACAAAAAAACGTGAAATTTAGAAAACGTTGACAAGAAAGCAAGCTCAGAGATCTTACAGCAGATCAGTTTCAATATCTCAGATAAAGATGAAAGTAGGCCTTAAGTGACAAGCATGTCACAACAAGGTGAGCTGAGTGTTTTTGATCAATATGATGAGTGATATTAAAAAAACTAATCGTAGCAGTGTAACAGTTGCAGATGCAAATATATTTGGTTCATGCAACAAGCATGACAAGATTTTCCATTTTCATAAGAAAAATTGTCGATACTAAATGAATTTCATAGAATTCAGTCCAGTAATCTTTGACCAACATGGTCTTCTCAGTTTGTCTGGTTTTAAGTCCAGTCTGCACGTGTCTACCAGGGTCTCCAGAGGGCGCTGTTGGTTGGACTCTTCTCTTTGGTCATGCAGGTCTCGACTGTGGAGCTCAGAGGACAAAAGTCATCATGCTGCTGCTGTTTCAGTCGTCTGAGGACACAAACTGTCATCTCCAGGATGTCTGCTTTCTCCAGCTTGGAGTCTGGCTGCTGTTTGAGGAACTCTGGACCCAGGAGAGACTTGAGCTGCTCAATGCTGCTGTTGATTCGCTCTCTGCGAAGCTTCTCCACCAGAGGCTTTCTCAGCTGAAAAAACGAGAAGAAACAAGATCAGTACATTCATTCTGAAACTGATGTTTTGGCAGAATTTAAGATTCGTGAACATCAATCATGTTGAAGTTTTGTTGAGTCTTGAATTTACCTTGTGAGTCAGAGTGAGATGCTCCTGAGAGTTGGTCATTGCTGCAGTGATTGTAGGCGCCATGTCTGGTCTCAGTGTGCTGTAGAGGTCTCTGTAGAGAGAATCTGATCTCTGCTGGCTTCATCCCTCCTATTTATAGTCCCACATCTCCATATGAATGTGTGGGTTTGGGTCTGACTGGAGTTTCTCACAGTCTCAGCCAATCAGAGAGCTTGTTCAGACAATGAGGCATGTGCTGCTTTGTGAGTGGAGTTTATGCCTAGGGGACAATGGTTAGATCTCAGGGGAACAGGTGGAGGACTTGGGGATTAATGGAGAGACCCTCACAGATCTGTGTGTGAATCTGGGAAAGTGTTGACCCTGTAAAGAGAGCAGATCTGCCTCCTGATGCTGAGATCAATGACTTTGACTGAGCACACGCTTATCAACCTGCACACACTTTGGAGATCAACTGGGAGAGACAATCCATTATAGCACTTATAGTCATTTTAAGTGTCAGCTTTTAATTATTTGATTAAAAAATAATTTCCTAAAAAGTCCTCTTGACTTTTAAACAAATTGTTTTGTGTGTATATCACGCACGTTATGACATTGTGTTGTATATTTTTTTAAGCATACTAAATCCTCTTAAGTAGTCATAGTTTTAATGTAGTAATATGACCATGAACAGGATCAGTGTAAAAGATGACCCTTCCAGTTTTGCATGTTTTCAAGTACTTTTAGTTAAACCACTGCTTTTGCAATTGTTATCCACATTTTCTCAACTTAATGTTTATCATAAAGTAAGTAATTAAGTATATGTAGGATAGAAATCAATTTTAAATCTAGGAGGAACTAACTTTTTAAATGCCCATGTAAAACAAAAATATCAAATATTTTTTGTTCAGGCTTTGTTTTGAACTGAAAATTTAGTGTTGGGAATTTTTCAGTACATTTTTAAAAATATTATATCTATACTTATAATCATGCAGGTGTCCAGATGTTGTCCTGCAGACTCCTTTTCATGTGTTCCTTGTTGTCAGTGTGAGTAACAAGTTGAGCCCACTTTCCCACATTTACTCCCTCTATAGTGTAGTCATTGATCCACAAAGGGACGTCAGTGGCAGATGCTGGCTGTGTGTTGTCATAGGAACAGTCTGACATCAGTAACCACCTGGAGGGAAAGCATGCCATTGGCTGGCTGAGACGGTTTGTAATGTATTTTACAGAATCTCCAGTTATGTTTCATTTTTCATACCCATACTTACTATTGAAACATTTTTTTTTACTATTTTAACCTCCACTCATCAACATTTTTTGTTACAAGCTATAAAATGGTGAAGACCAGAGCTACACAGAAGAGCAGGAGGTATGCTCTGAGGCCAGCTGTTTACTGAAGTGTGCCAAATCCCTTTAGAGGATTGTTTTAGTGCTTGTGGGTTGGGAGTCCCTCATACTTAACTGTGCTCTCTAGAGTTTTCCCACACTTACTCTATCAGCAGAAACCAGCCATGTGCTCTGCTTCAGTTAGACCTTTTTGAGGGCTTTTTGCTCTAGCACGAAGAGGCTGTGACTCCCCTCCAAAATATTAATGAGCTATTTTGGTAAAAAAACAGGACATCTGACATGATCCGTTATATAATTAGCAGCATAAGATCTTTTCAAGGTAGACCCTGTCCTTTGGAGTTGTTTTCAGTCCAGGTCTTGATTAAGTTGGCAAGGAAAAAAATCTGCTGACAAGGCAAACTCAATAGGAAGGAGAAGAGTAACAGGAGGACAGAGGAAGGGAAGAAGCAGCAGTAATAGTAATGTGCAAAAGTCCATAGATTTATTTCTTATTTTTATATGTAAATATTTGATATATCTGAAGTTTTATCATATCTTATTCTTAATAAACTGTGCATTGTATTTATTTTTAGATACAATACATTTATGTATTTACAAGTATCTGGTAGTTTTATTTTACACCGAAGGTAATAAGGCGACTCCAGCAAAAGTGAAACACTCACCTGACCAAAACATACGATTGCTAATTTTGATCAGGTGGAATTCAAATCCACTTTTCTTTGACGGGCTCCCTACAGCTGTGCAGAGTTTGAGGTTTTCCGGATTTACAACCTGAAGCAAGTTGATATATTACAATACACTCTGAGACTTTCAAGGTATTTGTCCAACATTGTCTCCAAAAACTGATGACTGACAAAGCCTCTCAAACGGAAGCTGACAAAGTCCAGATCCCTTTGAGAGGAACTGTAGCTAAAATGATAGGATGTTAACCTGAGATGATCTAACTGGAAAGCCTGCTTTCTTCAGGTGTATGGGGGTAAGTAACATCAATATTTCGCTAGCATTTTTCACCTTATTGTTTTTTGTGCTCAGATATTGTCGCCTTACATTTTTTCATAATGTTTTCAGGGTACAATTAAATATTTTAATCTGTCTTGTTGTATTTTCCCAAGTTCATTGGTTCTTCATTAAATATTGTAACTTATTCAGCATAGTTTATTCTATTGGATTTTATGCACAGTATATTTCCTAACCAGTTTTAACTAGCTAGTGGGTTTATGAAATGTAAGCAGTGTCTTAAAATTTCAAATTTTCTTTTCTTAAAAGCTGGACTTAATTTTAAGTAGTAGTACTGACAGGGTATAGTAGATTTCTGTCTTTTTACCAGAAACAGATTTATGATTTTAAGCAGGTTCTGGTTTTGTAAGCTGAGCTCTCATCTAATCTTTGTCTCATCAGGTCAGAGGTCTGGATCTATTGTCCCTCAGGACTCTGTGAGTGAGTCTCCTCTGCTTTCCCACACTCTGTCCTTTCACTGCTTTTACAACGGGAACAATAGGAGTGTGTCGTATAATCCATCTTATTTAACTATAGTGTCAGGTCTCTAGATGGATGTATTCAACTGTAAACATTGCCAGCTTAACCAAAATGTTGAAAAGTTTACATAAAGTCTCTAGAGTGCAAATTTTTCTCTTTTGTTTTGACTACCTGCTTCTTTCCATTTATACTGCTGGCAAAATCTTGTGTAAATACTAGAATAAACCATTAATGTAAAAAATACTGTGTGTATTTTTGATAATTAACAACTATCTGTGCTCACAATTATATCTATCAATAGACTGAGTGTGAAATAAAGAGCAGAAATATATTCATCTCGATAACAATGTGACACAAAAATAACAATGACAAGGAAAATGACAGTTTACAATGTTTAATAATTCAGACACACTGTGCCAAATATGTCTTTCAACAGTGATGACACATCACAAGGACAACAATACTTGTAGATTTCTACAAGACATACTGTACTCAAAGAGAGTAAAGGAACAACAGCCTTTATAAAAGACAATACAAATGGTTTCAAGACACTGGTCTCATTGAGCCATGTGATTCTATAATAAAACACTTAATTTAAGTTAAATATTGATCCTACAACAGATCAGATTTTTAATTATTTATGAACTTAATTATTTAGATAAGAGAAAAGTTTGTGATACTGGCAAAAAGTTTAAAGGGTGTCATCAAACTGTCATTGTCATCATAAATTTAAAACAGATAATTTTTCAATCATTATAAAAAGAAAAGGGTTGAATGTCACTGAAAATATCACTGAAATGGTTCAGACTTTTCACAAATAAGTCTTATTTTTTAAGTGATAAATTCCTCCATATGTTTGTACAGGATGTACACAGAGGAATAAAGTAATCACAACAGAATTGTGATGTAAAGAAAACCTTTAGAAAAAGGTCAAGCATTTGGAATCTTAAAATAGATCCTGTTTGAAAAATCACAGATGAAAAGAATTCATTCATTTTGACAATATGTCACGAAAGAATATGTCTTAGTGTTCAATTAGTATAATCAATAACAATCAACAATCAAAACATAACCAATGAAATCATTGATGAATTGCCTGTATAAAAATTACAGTCAAGTGTAACAGTTGCAAGTGCAACTAGATTTGGATCATGCACCATGCATGAATTGATGCTCTTCCAATGTGAATCATACTCTTGCTTTCATTTTCTCTGCAAGAATTTTCTTTTTGAAAGAAAATATGAATGCACGCTTCTGTAAGAATTAAAGAAGTCTATTGGATTTCATAGAAATCAGTCCAGTAATGTTTGACCAGTGTGATCTCTGTTTGTCGGGAAGTCAGTCCAGTCTGTAGGTGTCTACCACGGCCTCCAGAGGGCGCTGTTGACTGATCTTTTCTCTTTGGTGATGCTGATCTGGACTGTAGAGCCGTCATGTTGCTGCTGTTTTTGCTGTTTCAGTCGTCTGAGGACACAAACTGTCATCTCCAGGATGTCTGCTTTCTCCAGCTTGGAGTCTGGCTGTTGTTTGAGAAACTCTGGACCCAGGAGAGACTTGAGCTGCTCAATGCTGCTGTTGATTCGCTCTCTGCGAAGCTTCTCCACCAGAGGCTTTCTCAGCTGAAAAAACAAGAAGAAACCAGATTAATACATTTATTCTGAAAATGATATTAAGCACAATTTAGGATAAAAAGTCATTAAGAAAACTGAAGTTTTGTTGAGTCTTGAATTTACCTTGTGAGTCAGAGTGAGATGCTCCTGAGAGTTGGTCATTGCTGCAGTGATTGTAGGCGCCATGTCTGGTCTCAGTGTGCTGTAGAGGTCTCTGTAGAGAGAATCTGATCTCTGCTGGCTTCATCCCTCCTATTTATAGTCCCACATCTCCATATGAATGTGTGGGTCTTGGTCAGGAAGAAGATTCTCACAGTCTCAGCCAATCAGAGAGCTTGTTCAGACAATGAGGCATGTGCTGCTTTGTGAATGTTGTTAATAATGCCTGGGGTACAATGGTTAGATCTCAGGGGAACAGGTGGAGGACTTGGGGGTAATGGAGAGACCCTCAGAGGGCTGTGTGTATATCTGGGAAAGTGTTGACCTTGTAGAGAGAGCAGATCTGCTGCTTGATGCTGGGATCAATGACTTTGACTGAGCACACGCTCATCATCTCACTGACAGACACACGGGAGACAGTTTTCTTGACTGGTGAAATGAATTGTTCAACTTATACAAGTTCATTACCAGTGTTGTTGAATCATTTTAGATTCAGATTTTTTATTTATATTGTTTTTGTAGAAAATTATTTTATTACACTACAAAATTTCTCAATTGCCAAACATTTGAGGTATTTGCATTTTCAGCTAATTTATTTCTTTATCAAGTGTTAATTTAATGCTTGGAACTTCTTTTTATCAGGCTTTTAAGAAAAAAAGACTTTGCGGTTCACTTCAAGATTTGAGAAGCAGTTTGATGCCCAATCATAGCATTAAAAAGATATGAGGTAATCAAAATGTTACTTTCCAGATGCAGCACTCATTTGACACGTGCCTTGAAGTCTGCGTGAGTAAAATGTTGAGCCCATTTTCCCACACTGACTCCCTGTATAGTGTAGTCATTGATCCACAAAGGGACGTCTGTGGCAGATGCTGGCTGAGAAGAAACCTAGTCTGACATCACCAACCATCTGGAGGGAAAGTACGCCATTGGCTGTCTCCGCTAGTCTTGACAAATGTGGATTTACAGTCAAAGAATTTTGTGATGAAATGAAAAAAGATTTTTGTTAGATATTTCTAGCAGCCAAAAGTTTCTTATCACTCTCCACTCAAGATATTAACATGTGACACATATCATCCAATGAATCTAAATTTCAGGGTGGGAGGTTTCCTCAGGCGGCAGCTGTTTCACGAAGTGTGCCAAATCCCTTTGGAGAATATGTGGCCGCTGGTGGGATAAATGTCATTCACACTTAACTCTCCTCTCCAGAGCTTTCCCACACTCTCCCCATTAGTGCAAAATAGGCGTGTGACCCTCCTCAGATGGACTTCATCTAAAAAATTATGAAATTTGCTGAAATGATTAAGTCTTATTTTTAATTGACATTGCACAAGTTTTTATTTATGGGAACTCTGTCACAATGCTCATGTCCAAGTAGTTAAGTATTATGTGTGGTTCCACAAGTAATTAAGATCTCTGTGGCTTTAAAATGTTTCATAAAAAAATTGGCTCTTTGCCTTTTGTACGACCAGAAATTTGAGGGAAGAGAGGATAACGTGCACCTAATCATGTAATAAGGACTGTAGCCTCTATACGTGGAGCGCCGAATCCTCCATCTGAGCTGAACTAGCACCTGTTCTTGAGAGTCATAAGAGACTTCCTTTCCTTGAAGTAGGGTGGCTAAAACAACACTGACCCAGAGATAATAGCTTTTACTTAAGATGACGGTAGTATTCTGTAAAGATGGAGTGGTTTTATCAAAGTGATGATCAGATTTATGATGTTAAGCAGGTTCCAGTTTTGTAAGCTGAGCTTCTCTCTAATCTTTGTCTCATCAGGTCAGAGGTCTGGATCTATTGTCCCTCAGGGCTCTGTGAGCGAGTTTCCTCTGCTTTCCCACACTCTCTCCTTTCACTGGAGGAACAATAGAAGTGTGCCGTATTATGCATCTTATTTAACTACAGTAACTACAGTTTCAGGTCTCTTAAAAGAGGGACATGGTCCACAATAAACTTTAATTGACAGCTGAACTAAAATATTGGTGTTGCAAAAATTTCTCTGCAGTTTCGATTCACCTCATTGAATGACGTAACCAACTCCATCAAACAGATTGTTTTACGTGTCTCTAGCTTCATTGCTAATTGGACTACATGACTATGTTTAAAGTTTATGTCAATGTTAAATCATTATTCTTAGAGCAACTAGTCATCTTGATTCTGTTAATCAGTTGGTAAATGAGGTGCCTTTAATTTGAGAGAATACATATAGAACATTGAAGGTGTTTTTTTTTTCATCTTAACCACATCAAGACAAGGACGTTAAAGTTTGAAGAATTTATTCATCAAGACACAATTAACAACAGAACCCAAAAAAGCTCCAGCTAGACATGATGATACATCACAACAATATTTGTAGATTTCTACAAGACACACTGTACTTACAGAGAGTAAAGGAACAACAGTCTTTATGAAAGACATCACAACAAAGTACTCGCTGAAATAACAATAAAAGTTTTTTTTCGAGGTTAATAAAGTTATTCTGAACTGAATAAACCCCTGCAAATATATATGTTGTAAGGTGATATTAAAATATTACCTTGTGGCAGATCAGATATAAAATACTGTCCCTACTAAACGGACAGTGTGACATCAAAATGATAAACACTTTAATCTTAAAACAGATCAGTCTTCAGTGGCTAAAAAGTTGTGGAGAGTCTATGACAGGGAAACACTGATGCAACAAAAAGCATACAGTTATGTTTAAAACATTTAGGTGTCACTTGGGGGTAATGGAGAGACCTTCACAGGGCTGTGTGTGAATCTGGGAAAGTGTTGACCCTGTAGAGAGAGCAGATCTGCTGCTTGATGCTGGGATCACTGACTTTGCACACTTGGTCAGTGTCATTGACTTGGACTGTGGCATCTACATATTAAGTTCCTCGTGCATTGGAGGGAAAATTATTATGATGCCCTGTACTCTTGTAATTGTAAAGAAATTGAGCTAATGTTTTACATTTCATGTTTATTACATTAAATCATAAAATCCCCCAAATTTACATAAAATTTGAAATGACTAAATTGAAGTTTGAATTTACTTACAGTCTTGAACAATTCAGTTTACTTAATTGCATCAATGAAAATATTGATTATAAGTGAGAATTGATCTGTTTCTATTGGGTACATTTTTACCCCTAATTAGTGCACACTAGAAGTAAAATATAGAGTAGTCCTGCTGAAGTCCAGATGAATCCTAACAGAGTCATTTGACACGTGCCTTGTAGTCAGTGTGAGTAACAAGTTGAGCCAACTTTCCCACACTTACTCCCTGTATGGTGTGGTCATTGATCCACAAAAGGACTTCTGTGGCAAATGGTGGTTGTGTGTTGTCATAGGAACACAACCACCATCCGTTCCTATGACACCATACGTGTCATAGGAACGGAGGCTGACATCACCAGCCACCTGGAGGGAAAGCACACCATTGGCTGGCCGGAAAAGTTTCTGGTTTAAATCTGTCACACCTCTTTATACTAGAATTGGTTAAAATCACATTTTGTTTCTTTAAAACTCCTCAGTCATCAATGTTTAACTTTGCAGACTTTTTGAATGCAACAAAAAGCACAACTACATTACCACTGGCCTAGGGTGGGTGGGTTGAGGGGGCTGCTTCCTGAAGTATGCCGAATCCCTTTGGAGAGTTACTTGGCTGCTGGTGGGGTGAATGTAATTCACACTCAACTCTGGCCTCCAGAGCTTTCCTACACTCTGTCCTTGTGATTAAAGGTGGCATGTGCCCTTAGACTTTTTGGCAGTTTGGGACTCTGTGAGAGAGATCTCCTGAAATACCATCTCAAAAAAACAGCAAAAGACCCAGAATTTATTACTAGGCCAAAGGTGATGAATTCAGGATCTCACATGCTAAAAATAAGAAAGTCTTGTGTTTAAGTCAGGGGATAATTTCAAAAGTTAATGGAACCAAAAAAGTTGTGTAGCAACCAACCTAATATTACTGGACAAAAGAATTGCAAGACAAGAGGATTTAAAGCCATCGTGACACCAAACTGACACCTCAGTGGTTTAAAGCTAAATTTGGCAGGAACAGCCTATATGGCCTCTTCTACCCTCAATGGCTGGATGTGCTGCCCTCTGCTGGGCAGAGGGCAGCTATGAACCAACTGGTCCATCTCAAACCTTTACTCTTTTTGATATATAAAATTGGGAAAATCAGAGATGGTTTGAATTTAAAATCACTCAAAAAAGCTTGTGGCATTTAGCTGTTTTTCATTGAGGAAAACCTACAAAATGTCACTTTGTTTTCGCTGATGTTTGTGCTCAATTTAGCTGTGTGAGTGTTGAACAGACAGTTAAGACCAAAAGCCATTTATCACTGTGTGATGCAGCTATTTTCTGTTCATAGCCCAGCAAAGTAAAGATTTGTTTTAGAGACTCAGATCAAAAAACTCAGATATATTTATGTTTGAATAAGCTAACATTTAGCTTGCGTAGTGTAGGAGATGAACAAATGATGTACCACAGATATTGACAAAGGTAAGAAAGAATGATAAATGTACACAATGGTATCAGACCTTCTCTTGAAAAGCCAGGGCTGATATCCAGTGACCCACTTTTGTCTATAATCACTGCTCCCAAAAACTTTTAAAAACAGAGCTGTTGCTTTTTTGGGACTTGCATCTGCAAACCGATATTTGCGAAAGATGTATTGAGTGTTTTAAATTAAAATTCACCTTGTGTACATAAAAAAAAGGATACAAAGATTTTTCTCAACATTGTTTTGATTGTAACCAGAATGAAGATGTAAAGGGCTTAAGTACAGACACAAGATGTGTAAAGTAATTCTTTATTTGGGAGTTTGCTGCTTTTCAACAGTTAGGGTTAGGGTTAGAACACAGTGTTCCTGAAACAGACTTCTCATATGTTGTTTTCAAAGACACACAGTCCAGCCACATAACATAAGAATACTCTAATAATCTTTAAGCTGATTTATATCAGATAAACAAAAACAGCCAGATGCACAATGTGAGCCAAGTTCCAGTTTAAAAAGCTGAGCGCTCTTCTAATCTTCGTCTCTTCAGGTCAAAGGTCTGGCTCTATTGTCCCTCAGGGCTCTGTGAGTGAGTCTCCTCTGCTTTCCCACACTCTGTCCTTTCACGGTTTCACAAGGGGAACAATAGGAGTGTGCCGTATTATGCATCTCATTAGACACCAGGACTGTCCTCTTAAATAGGGTTATCGTTAACTGTAGAGTTTTGACATTAAAACTGAAGGTTGAATTTAATTTAATTGATAGTGCAAAAAGAGAACCATCAAAATTTGTGATGCTATGTTAGGTGGCTAACATTATCATCACAAATACATTCCCATATCCTCAATAATACAGCTCATGGCGTAGTTTACATCTGAACGGCTCTGCTATTAACTTATGTGCTGACTTTTGACATAGATGCCAAACACATGTAATAACAATCATGTAAATATAAAATACATTGATATAGGCTTTCACCATATGAAGAGGGTGACCATGAAACAGTAAGAAGAGTGCACCAAATTCAGCTTGCAGTTTTTATTTATTGATGGCGCACAGTCACAAGAAGTCTAGAGCATAAAAAGAAGTGATGATACATCACAACAACAGCTTGTAGATTTCTACAAGACACACTGTACTCACAGAGAGTAAAGGAACAACAGTCTTTATGAAAGACAAACATTGCACAATATCTGAGGACATAGGTAGTAAGTGTCTCTAAAAGTTAGCAGCATACAGATTAAAAAACTGTACTGTCAGATCAAAACAGTATGAAAAGCTATCTTAAAACAGATCAAATTAGTCTGGATAATCAGTCCGTTCATTTCAATTTTAGAACTGAAAAATTACAAAGTCACAAAAAAGTGACAGTAAATGCACCTTTCACAATAAAAGGTCGCTATAAACTTGAAAACAGATCACTTTTACATTTCCCTTGATAATAATGAAAGTATATTGTTACAATGTAATCATGACATAGACAGCTAAAGCCATTTATCATTTCAGATAAAAAGGGAAGAAATAATTTACCTTCATAATGAAGGAGAAGTAATCAATCTTAATGTATCACAAAAAAACTATGATACTAAGAAACCCTTTAGCAAAGAAAGGATTACGTGTAGATCTTAGAACAGATCAATCATGAGGAATCAGAAACTAAAGTACAGTAAACAGGACATAACATATAGAAACAATGAAACACAAATTTCAATCAGTATGATTAATTCTAAGATTAATTAAAAATCTCAACAGAGATTTGCAAGCTGCACAGAACATGACTGTACAGAAAGATATAGAAATAATTGCTGATGCAATCTGGTCAGGTTCATGCAACATGCATGGAATAATGATGTTTCCTTTTAAAGGTAGAAATTCATTTCCACAGAGAATGTTAGAAAATATCTTCTGTATAAACAGGAGAAAAATGTATGCAATTTCTAAAGTACTCAGCACAGTAATTTTTGACCAATGTGGTCTTCTCAGTTTATCTGGTAGTGAGTCCTGTCTGCAAGTGTCTACCATGGCCTCCAGAGGGCAACAGGTACTGGACTCTTCTCTGTGGTGATGCTGGTCTTGACTGTGGAGCTCAGAGGATAGAGGTCATCATGCTTCTGCTGTTTCTTCTGCTTGAGTTGTCTGAGGACACAAACTGTCATCTCCAGGATGTCTGCTTTCTCCAGCTTGGAGTCTGGCTGCTGTTTGAGGAACTCTGGACCCAGGAGAGACTTGAGCTGCTCAATGCTGCTGTTGATTCGCTCTCTGCGAAGCTTCTCCACCAGAGGCTTTCTCAGCTGAAAAACAAGAAGAAACAAGATCAGTACATTCATTCTGAAACTGATGTTTTGGCACTCATGAGGATAAATGGTCATTAAGAAAATATAAGTTTTGTTGAGTCTTGAATTTACCTTGTGAGTCAGAGTGAGATGCTCCTGAGAGTTGGTCATTGCTGCAGTGATTGTAGGCGCCATGTCTGGTCTCAGTGTGCTGTAGAGGTCTCTGTAGAGAGAATCTGATCTCTGCTGGCTTCATCCCTCCTATTTATAGTCCCACATCTCCATATGAATGTGTGGGTCTTGGTCAGGAAGAAGTTTCTCACAGTCTCAGCCAATCAGAGAGCTTGTTCAGACAATAAGGCATGTGAAGCGACAACACGCTGAACGCCCTTAATGCCTTTGGGACAATGGTTAGACCTCAGGGGAACAGGTGGAAGACTGGAGGGTGATAGAGAGACCCTAACAGGGCTGTGTGTGAATATGGGAAAGTGTTGACCCTGTAGAGAGAGCAGATCTTCCTTCTGATGCTGGGATCAATGACTTTGACTGAGCACACGCTCATCATCTCCTGGCACATGTGGAAGATTTTCATCAGTCTTTATTGAGAGATACCTAGCCCCCACCCTTAAACCTGGAACTACTTTTTACTGGAACTCCAATTTTATTTTATGTATATCTTCTGTTATACATATCTATCTGTTTTTTTTGTTGTTTTTTTTCTTTTTAGAAGGACAGATTTTAAGGTTGTTTTATCAAAAACAGAACAATTATAAGGTTTTGGCGTACTAAAAAAACAAAAATGAGAAGTTAATTACAAGAAAATGTAAATGATAGAATAAATAATTGATGAACAGCTTGACAGGTAAATTTGATATTATTGTCTTTTTGTCCATCTCAGTTTAAAAATTTGGCAAGAACTGTTTTACATTTCCTTAATAGCCTGATACCGCTACATAACATGCAAATAAACTAGAGATGACAGTCATGCTGAAGTCCAGATGGATCCTAACAGAGTCATTTGACACGTGCCTTGTAGTCTGTGTGAGTAACACGTTGAGCCCACTTTCCCACACTTACTCCCTGTATGGTGTGGTCATTGATCCACAAAGGGACTTCTGTGGCAGATGCTGGTTGTTATAGGAACAGGGTCTGACATCATCAACCATCTGGAGGGAAAGCACGCCATTGGCTAGCTCTGTCACACTGCAAAGTTTGAATTTCTGACCAAGTATTTACAGCAAAATTTTACTGAAATGATTTACAATCTTATATTTTCAGTTTAAAGTTAGTGTCAATCATCTTTAACTTTCAGTCATGACCATGGCTCATTATATTAAACATTTAGCTCCTCATATGGGGACAAAGTTGGGTGGTGGTGGTGGTGGTGGTGGGGGGGGGGGGGGGGGGGTCCTGTGTGGCAGCTGTTTCCTGAAGTGTGCCAAATCCCTTAAAAGAATTACCCCACTGCTGGTTGGATTGATGCCATTCAAACCAAACTCTGCTCCTCTGGGTTTCCCACACTTTGGCCATTAGTAGAGAATATGTGCGTACGCCCCTGAAAATAGACCCATTGAAGTGTGTGGTTTTAGCAGGTGAACATTGATCTTTTAAAACCTACTGTCTGATAAAAACATTGACAAGTTATGAATAGATGATACATAAAACACTGAAAATTCAGCTTTATGTTTAAGTTTAAAGAATGAATGTTAGGATGGAAGTTTTTTTCATGAATGAAGCCACAGTGGTGCCAAACAAACACCTTTCACAGTAACAAAAAAAAGTCCTGAGTAAAGTGCATCAAGTGTCGCCTCAACAGCATTTAAAGGCGTTTAGAAACGATCTTCAGGTCCTTAACAGTCAGAAATGAAAAGTCTATCCAGAAGTTTTTGTTTTTTTGCCTTTAGCGCTAATGCAGCAGAGAAGTCTTAGCCAAACTTCATCATGGTTGAAAGTCCAAAATGTATCTGTGTAGCTCTACACTAACGTAAAACCAACAGATCATCTTGGATCCATATTCAGGGAAAGAGTAGCTGTCAAAAAAAGCCAGTATATCACAAATAGTTATCGTGTCCTCCTGTGCTGTACCATTGCAAATATTATTAAATTTTCAGTCTGCAGCCAGCAAACTACTTAAAAAATCTTTACCCTCCATTGTGTTAAAATATGAAGCAGCTTTTAGCTATGAGAGTGGACTTTCTGAATCGACAATGTCAAAATAAAATCAACATCAATGCTGAGTTTGGATGTCGATTAAACAGAAAAATTACATAGTACTGATAGCAGCTCTTATCTAGAACTAATCTCCAAATATTCTGGAAAGTATCAGATCACCCTTACTATTTTATCAAAGTTTCATTTCAAACTGACGGTGTCACTAAAAAGTTTGGTAGTAAGGCAGCTCTAAAATCTGTCTCTTCAGGTCAAAGGTCTGAATCTATTGTCCCTCAGGACTCTGTGAGTGAGTCTCCTCTGCTTTCCCACACTCTGTCCTTTCAATGCTTTCACAGGGGGAACAATAGAAGTGTGCCGTATAATGCATCTCATTAGACACCAGGACTGAACCATTTAAGATGACACCAGGTTAATCATAAACTTTAGAAACATTGAAATCTGAAGGTTTCCCAAAAATTATATAAGAGATAAAGTTTCTTCAAAATCTGCTTTCACTTTTCTCTCAGGTAGGTCCCATAACTACCAAAAATACATTTTCTATCACCAGACTTTTACTCTGAGAAACTTCTTACAGTCACAGAGCATCAGATCAAACATTGTGTAGTGGCCCTTTGAAGCAAAAACTGATGGTAGCTATAATTATCTATGTTTAGAGGTTTCAGTCCATCATTACAAACTTTATACATATAGTTTCACCATCCAGTATTTGTTTGTACTCCTCTCCATTGCACTATTGTTCTCCACACTCTCAGAGTTAAATGCTCAGTGTCAAATGTTGTCCTGTACATATTAGCTCAATATTCACAGAGTTTACTTGTACATATAGACATACCTGGACATTATAGTTGACTTTGACTGTGATTCTGATTTCCTTCATTTGTAAAAATACAGACATTATATTTACAGTTCTTCATTTAAGTCTTACCCATATAAAAAGATTGACATGTTACACAAGGACACACAATCTGTGCTCATATATGATGTAGTAGCAGATAGGGACATTGATGAGACCTGTGATTAAAAACAGATGACATGAGAACTCAAAACTTGCAGTTTACATGTTTTTTTATTACATAAGGACAAGATGAGAAAGATTCAATAAGAGGTGATGATGCATCACAACACTGAGTTATAGATTTCTACAACACACATGTGTACTCACAGAGAGTAAAGGAACGACTGTCTTTATAAAAGACACATGTTTACAGCAACAGAGGGCACAGACTCACTGACTTTTCCTTAAACGGAAAGATACATTTGTTCCTAGTCAACAAGAACAATACTGGAAAAACTGATCATACAATAGATCACATCATCTATAAAATCACTCAATATGAATGACTGTCAAGAAGCAAAAGTTAAAATACTTTCAAAGTTTGACAATGTTGAGGTACAAAACCTCATTATTCTAAAAAAGAAAAGTTTCAAATCTTAAAACATTTTCATTTAAAATCAAATAGTTGTGAAAATAAAAACAAAGTCCAATAAAGGACAGATGTTTGATCAATATGATCAATAACAATCGTGAGTTTGAATGTATTACCACAGCATATAAATCATACACACAGTATATGAATATGGGTAAATGTAAATGTAAATGACATGCTTAGCATGTATCCATGTATGTACAGTACACACTGTATAAATACAAGCTTTATAAGACATAAAGTCATAAAATCAATTGAAGAAACAATCAGGTTAGAATCTAGCAGCAGTGAGACTTAGCGCTCTTTCAAAACTTGAAAGATATTGTTGATGTCATTTCTTCAGAAATGTAAAATAAAAATAAACAAAGCCTTCTGCAAAAGCAGAAGATTGGAGGTATCAGATAAATTTCACAGAATTCAGTCCAGAAATCTTTGACCAATGTGGTCATCTCAGGTTTCTGGTAAAAAGTCCAGTCTTCGGGTGTCTACCACGGCCTCCAGAGGGCGCTGTTGATTGGACTCCTCTCTTTGGTCATGCTGGTCTGGACTGTGTAGCTCAGAGGACACAAATCAGCCTCTCCCAGGTTCTTCTCAGGGGAAGACTGCAGCTTGTTGAAGTGGTTCAGCACTCTCATCTGGGACTTCATGTTGACCTGCTCTCTGGACAGGAAGTGTGTCACTTCTTGGACACACCTGGAGTAGCCTTGATTGACAGCTGCTGAGTCCAGAGCTTGATTCTTCTGCTTGAGTCGTCTGAGGACACAAACTGTCATTTCCAGGATGTCTGCTTTCTCCAGCTTGGAGTCTGGCTGCTGTTTGAGGAACTCTGGACCCAGGAGAGACTTGAGCTGCTCAATGCTGCTGTTGATTCGCTCTCTGCGAAGCTTCTCCACCAGAGGCTTTCTCAGCTGAAAAAACAAGAAGAAACAAGATCAGTACATTCATTCTGAAACTGATGTTTTGGCAGAATTTAAGATTAGTGAGCATCAACCATGTTGAAGTTTTGTTGAGTCTTGAATTTACCTTGTGAGTCAGAGTGAGATGCTCCTGAGAGTTGGTCATTGCTGCAGTGATTGTAGGCGCCATGTCTGGTCTCAGTGTGCTGTAGAGGTCTCTGTAGAGAGAATCTGATCTCTGCTGGCTTCATCCCTCCTTTTTATAGTCCCACATCTCCATATGAATGTGTGGGTCTTGGTCAGGAAGAAGTTTCTCACAGTCTCGGCCAATCAGAGAGCTTGTTCAGACAATAAGGCATGTGGAGCGGCAACACGCTGAATGCTGTTAATGCCTTTGGGACAATGGTTAGACCTCAGGGGAACAGGTGGAGGACTGGAGGGTGATAGAGAGACCCTAACAGGGCTGTTTGTGAATATGGGAAAGTGTTGACCCTGTAGAGAGAGAAGATCTGCCTCCTGATGCTGGGATCAATGACTTTGACTGAGCACACGCTCATCATCTCCTGGCACATGTGGAAGATTTTCATCAGTCTTCATTGAGAAATACTCTGCCTTTTTTTCCCTGGAGCTACTTTTTACTTCAACTCAGATTTTATATTGAATATTTTTTCTGATATTGACAATATTTTTCTATATTTATTTAGGAAATTTTAAAAGCAAAGATTCAAAGTTTGTTTTATCAAAACCAGAAAAATGATGAGTTTTGAGCAAACATTGTAAAACAATGTAAAAGCAATAACTGCTTTATATTTTCTTAATAGCCTGATACCGCTACAAAACATGCAAATAAACTAGAGAGGACAGTCATGCTGAAGTCCAGATTGATCCTAACAGAGTCATTTGACACATGCCTTGTAGTCTGTGTGAGTAACACGTTGAGCCCACTTTCCCACACTTACTCCCTGTATGGTGTGGTCATTGATCCACAAAGGGACTTCTGTGGCAGATGCTGGTTGTTATAGGAACAGGGTCTGACATCATCAACCATCTGGAGGGAAAGCACTCCATTGGCTAGCTCTATCACACTGCAAAGTTTGAATTTCTGACCAAGTATTTACAGAAAAATTTCACTGAAATGATTTACAATCTTGTGTTTTCAGTTTAAAGTTAGTGTCAATCATCTTTAACTTTCAGTCATGACCATGGCTCATTACATTAAACATTTAGCTCCTCATATGGAGACAAAGTTGGGTGGGTGGGGGGGTCCTGTGTGGCAGCTGTTTCCTGAAGTGTGCCAAATCCCTTAAGAGAATTACCCCACTGCTGGTGGGATTGATGCCATTCAAACCAAACTCTGCTCCTCTGGGTTTCCCACACTTTGGCCATTAGTAGAAAATATGTGCGTACGCCCCTGAAAATAGACCCATTGAAGTGTGTGGTTTTAGCAGGTGAACATTGATCTTTTAAAACCTACTGTCTGATAAAAACATTGACGAGTTATGAATAGATGATACATAAAACACTGAAAATTCAGCTTTATGTTTAGGTTTAAAGAATGAATGTTAGGATGGAAGTTTTTTTCATGAATGAAGCCACAGTGGTGCCAAACAAACACCTTTCACAGTAACAAACAAAAAAAAGTCCTGAGTAAAGTGCATCAAGTGTCGCCTCAACAGCATTTAAAGGTGTTTAGAAACGATCTTCAGGTCCTTAACGGTCAGAAATGAAAAGTTTATCCAGAAGTTTTTGTTTTTTTGCCTTTAGCGCTAATGCAGCAGTGAAGCCTTAGCCAAACTTCATCATGGTTGAAAGTCCAAAATGTATCTGTATAGCTCTACACTAACGTAAAACCAACAGATCATCTTGGATCCATATTCAGGGAAAGAGTAGCTGTCAAAAAAAGGCCAGTATATCACAAGTAGTTATCGTGTCCTCATGTGCTGTACCATTGGATATATTATTAAATTTTCAGTCTGCAGCCAGCAAACTACTTGAAAAATTTTTACCCTCCATTGTGTTAAAATATGAAGCAGCTTTTAGCTATGAGAGTGGACTTTCTGAATCGACAATGTCAAAATAAAATCAACATCAATGCTGAGTTTGGATGTCGATTAAACAGAAAAATTACATAGTACTGATAGCAGCTCTTATCTAGAACAATTCTCCAAATATTCTGGAAAGAATCAGATAACCCTTACTATTTTATCAAAGATTCATTTCAAACTGACGGTGTCACTAAAAAGTTTGGTAGTAAGGCAGCTCTAAAATCTGTCTCTTCAGGTCAAAGGTCTGAATCTATTGTCCCTCAGGACTCTGTGAGTGAGTCTCCTCTGCTTTCCCACACTCTGTCCTTTCACTGCTTTCACAGGGGGAACAATAGGAGTGTGCCGTATAATGCATCTCATTAGACACCAGGACTGAACCATTTAAGATGACACCAGGTTAATCATAAACTTTAGAAACATTGAAATCTGAAGGTTTCCCAAAAATTATATAAGAGATAAAGTTTCTTCAAAATCTGCTTTCACTTTTCTCTCAGGTAGGTCCCATAAATACCAAAAATACATTTTCTATCACCAGACTTTTACTCTGAGAAACTTCTTACAGTCACAGAGCATCAGATCAAACATTGTGTTGTGGCCCTTTGAAGCAAAAACTGATGACAACTATAATTATCTATGTTTAGAGGTTTCAGTCCATCATTACAAACTTTATACATGTAGTTTCACCATCCAGTATTTGTTTGTACTCCTGTCCATTGCACTATTGTTCTCCACACTCTTGGAGTTAAATGCTCAGTGTCAAATGTTGTCCTGTACATATTAGCTTAATATTCACAAAGTTTACTTGTACGTATAGACATACCTGGTCATTATAGTTGACTTTGACTGTGATTCTGATTTCCTTCATTTGTAAAAATACAGACATTATATTTACAGTTCTTCATTTAAGTCTCACCCATATAAAAAGATTTACATGTTACACAAGGACACACAATCTGTGCTCATATATGATGTAGTGGCAGATAGGGACATTGATGAGACCTGTGATTAAAAACAGATGACATGAGAACTCAAAACTTGCAGTTTACATGTTTTTTATTACATAAGGACAAGATGAGAAAGATTCAATAAGAGGTGATGATGCATCACAACACTGAGTTATAGATTTCTACAACACACATGTGTACTCACAGAGAGTAAAGGAACGACTGTCTTTATAAAAGACACATGTTTACAGCAACAGAGGGCACAGACTCACTGACTTTTCCTTAAACGGAAAGATACATTTGTTCCTAGTCAACAAGAACAATACTGGAAAAACTGATCATACAATAGATCACATCATCTATAAAATCACTCAATATGAATGACTGTCAAGAAGCAAAAGTTAAAATACTTTCAAAGTTTGACAATGTTGAGGTACAAAACCTCATTATTCTAAAAAAGAAAAGTTTCAAATCTTAAAACATTTTCATTTAAAATCAAATAGTTGTGAAAATAAAAACAAAGTCCAATAAAGGACAGATGTTTGATCAATATGATCAATAACAATCGTGAGTTTGAATGTATTACCACAGCATATATATCATACACACAGTATATGAATATGGGTAAATGTAAATGTAAATGACATGCTTAGCATGTATCCATGTATG
Organism: Xyrichtys novacula; assembly: GCA_962446985.1. Lineage (NCBI taxonomy): Eukaryota > Metazoa > Chordata > Actinopteri > Labriformes > Labridae > Xyrichtys > Xyrichtys novacula. The sequence goes on from OY660865.1 coordinate 17,773,361, forward strand.
TACAGTACACACTGTATAAATACAAGCTTTATAAGACATAAAGTCATAAAATCAATTGAAGAAACAATCAGGTTAGAATCTAGCAGCAGTGAGACTTAGCGCTCTTTCAAAACTTGAAAGATATTGTTGATGTCATTTCTTCAGAAATGTAAAATAAAAATAAACAAAGCCTTCTGCAAAAGCAGAAGATTGGAGGTATCAGATAAATTTCACAGAATTCAGTCCAGAAATCTTTGACCAATGTGGTCATCTCAGGTTTCTGGTAAAAAGTCCAGTCTTCGGGTGTCTACCACGGCCTCCAGAGGGCGCTGTTGATTGGACTCCTCTCTTTGGTCATGCTGGTCTGGACTGTGGAGCTCAGAGGACACAAGTCAGCCTCTCCCAGGTTCTTCTCAGGGGAAGACTGCAGCTTGTTGAAGTGGTTCAGCACTCTCATCTGGGACTTCATGTTGACCTGCTCTCTGGACAGGAAGTGTGTCACCTCTTGGACAGACGTGGAGAAGCCTTGATTGACAGCTGCTGAGTCCAGAGCTTGGTGCTTCTGCTTGAGTCGTCTGAGGACACAAACTGTCATCTCCAGGATGTCTGCTTTCTCCAGCTTGGAGTCTGGCTGCTGTTTGAGGAACTCTGGACCCAGGAGAGACTTGAGCTGCTCAATGCTGCTGTTGAGTCGCTCTCTGCGAAGCTTCTCCACCAGAGGCTTTCTCAGCTGAAAAAACAAGAGGAAACAAGATCAGTACATTCATTCTGAAACTGATGTTTTGGCAGAATTTAAGATTAGTGAGCATCAATCATGTTGAAGTTTTGTTGAGTCTTGAATTTACCTTGTGAGTCAGAGTGAGATGCTCCTGAGAGTTGGTCATTGCTGCAGTGATTGTTGGCGCCATGTCTGGTCTCAGTGTGCTGTAGAGGTCTCTGTAGAGAGAATCTGATCTCTGCTGGCTTCATCCCTCCTATTTATAGTCCCACATCTCCATATGAATGTGTGGGTCTTGGTCAGGAAGAAGGTTCTCACAGTCTCAGCCAATCAGAGAGCTTGTTCAGACAATAAGGCATGTGGAGCGGCAACACGCTGAATGCTGTTAATGCCTTTGGGACAATGGTTAGACCTCAGGGGAACAGGTGGAGGACTAGAGGGTGATAGAGAGACCCTAACAGGGCTGTTTGTGAATATGGGAAAGTGTTGACCCTGTAGAGAGAGAAGATCTGCCTCCTGATGCTGGGATCAATGACTTTGACTGAGCACACGCTCATCATCTCCTGGCACATGTGGAAGATTTTCATCAGAGTCTTTATTGAGAGATACCTAGCCCCCACCCTTAAACCTGGAACTACTTTTTTCTGGAATTTCAATTTTATTTTATGTATATATTTGTTCTGTTATATATATCTATCTGGTTTTCTTTTTTTTCATTTAGAAGGACAGATTTCAAGGTTGTTTTATCAAAAACAGAACAATTATAAGGTTTTGACGTACTTAAAAAAAACAAAGATGAGAAGTTGATTACAAGAAAATGTAAATGATAGAATAAATAATTGATGAACAGCTTGACAGGTAAATTTGATATTATTGTCTTTTTGTCCATCCCAGTTTAAAAATTTGGCAAGAAATGTTTTACATTTCCTTAATAGCCTGATACCTCTACAAAACATGCAAATAAACTAGAGAGGACAGTCATGCTGAAGTCCAGTTGGATCCTAACAGAGTCATTTGACACGTGCCTTGTAGTCTGTGTGAGTAACACGTTGAGCCCACTTTCCCACACTTACTCCCTGTATGGTGTGGTCATTGATCCACAAAGGGACTTCTGTGGCAGATGCTGGTTGTTATAGGAACAGGGTCTGACATCATCAACCATCTGGAGGGAAAGCACGCCATTGGCTAGCTCTGTCACACTGCAAAGTTTGAATTTCTGACCAAGTATTTACAGCAAAATTTCACTGAAATGATTTACAATCTTGTGTTTTCAGTTTAAAGTTAGTGTCAATCATCTTTAACTTTCAGTCATGACCATGGCTCATTACATTAAACATTTAGCTCCTCATATGGGGACAAAGTTGGGGGGGGGGGGGGGGGGGTCCTGTGTGGCAGCTGTTTCCTGAAGTGTGCCAAATCCCTTAAGAGAATTACCCCACTGCTGGTGGGATTGATGCCATTCAAACCAAACTCTGCTCCTCTGGGTTTCCCACACTTTGGCCATTAGTAGAAAATATGTGCGTAATGAAGGTCCTTAACAGTCAGAAATGAAAAGTTTATCCAGAAGTTTTTGTTTTTTTGCCTTTAGCGCTAATGCAGCAGAGAAGTCTTAGCCAAACTTCATCATGGTTGAAAGTCCAAAATGTATCTGTATAGCTCTACACCAACGTAAAACCAACAGATCATCTTGGATCCATATTCAGGGAAAGAGTAGCTGTCAAAAAAAAGCCAGTATATCACAAGTAGCTGTCGTGTCCTCCTGTGCTGTACCATTGGATATATTATTAAATTTTCAGTCTGCAGCCAGCAAACTACTTAAAAAATCTTTACCCTCCATTGTGTTAAAATATGAAGCAGCTTTTAGCTATGAGAGTGGACTTTCTGAATCGACAATGTCAAAATAAAATCAACATCAATGCTGAGTTTGGATGTTGATTAAACAGAAAAATTACATAGTACTGATAGCAGCTCTTATCTAGAACAATTCTCCAAATATTCTGGAAAGAATCAGATAACCCTTACTATTTTATCAAAGATTCATTTCAAACTGACGGTGTCACTAAAAAGTTTGGTAGTAAGGCAGCTCTAAAATCTGTCTCTTCAGGTCAAAGGTCTGAATCTATTGTCCCTCAGGACTCTGTGAGTGAGTCTCCTCTGCTTTCCCACACTCTGTCCTTTCACTGCTTTCACAGGGGGAACAATAGAAGTGTGCCGTATAATGCATCTCATTAGACACCAGGACTGAACCATTTAAGATGACACCAGGTTAATCATAAACTTTAGAAACATTTAAATCTGAAGGTTTCCCAAAACCTATATAAGAGATAAAGTTTCTTCAAAATCTGCTTTCACTTTTCTCTCAGGTAGGTCCCATAACTACCAAAAATACATTTTCTATCACCAGACTTTTACTCTGATAAACTTCTTACAGTCACAGAGCATCAGATCAAACACTGTGTTGTGGCCCTTTGAAGCAAAAACTGACGAAAACTATAATTATCTATGTTTAGAGGTTTCAGTCCATCATTATATAACTTTATACATGTAGTTCCACCATCCAGTATTTGTTTGTACTCCTCTCCCTTGCACTATTGTTCTCCACACTCTTGGAGTTAAATGCTCAGTGTCAAATGTTGTCCTGTACATATTAGCTTAATATTCACAAAGTTAACTTGTACGTATAGACATACCTGGTCATTATAGTTGACTTTGACTGTGATTCTGATTTCCTTCATTTGTAAAAATACAGACATTATATGTACAGTTCTTCATTTAAGTCTTACCCATATAAAAAGATTGACATGTTACACAAGGACACACAATCTGTGCTCATATATGATGTAGTAGCAGATAGGGACATTGATGAGACCTGTGATTAAAAACAGATGACATGAGAACTCAAAACTTGCAGTTTACATGTTTTTTTATTTCATAAGGACAAGATGAGAAAGATTCAATAAGAAGTGATGATGCATCACAACACTGAGTTATAGATTTCTACAACACACATGTGTACTCACAGAGAGTAAAGGAACGACTGTCTTTATAAAAGACACATGTTTACAGCAACAGAGCGCACAGTACTCACTGACTTTTCCTTAAACGGAAAGATACATTTGTTCTTAGTCAACAAGAACAATACTGGAAAAACTGATCATACAATAGATCATATCATCTATAAAATCACTCAATATGAATGACTGTCAAGAAGCAAAAGTTAAAATACTTTCAAAGTTTGACAATGTTGAGGTACAAAACCTCATTATTCTAAAAAAGACAAGTTTCAAATCTTAAAACATTTTCATTTAAAATCAAATAGTTGTGAAAATAAAAACAAAGTCCAATAAAGGACAGATGTTTGATCAATATGATCAATAACAATCATGAGTTTAAATGTATTACCACAGCATATATATCATACACACAGTATATGAATATGGGTAAATGTAAATGTAAATGACATGCTTAGCATGTATCCATGTATGTACAGTACAGACTGTATAAATACAAGCTTTATAAGACATAAAGTCATAAAATCAATTGAAGAAACAATCAGGTTAGAATCTAGCAGCAGTGATACTTAGCGCTCTTTCAAAACTTGAAAGATATTGTTGATGTCATTTCTTCAGAAATGTAAAATAGAAATAAACAAAGCCTTCTGCAAAAGCAGAAGATTGGAGGTATCAGATAAATTTCACAGAATTCAGTCCAGAAATCTTTGACCAATGTGGTCATTTGGGTTTATCTGATAAAAAGTCCAGTTTTCGGGTGTCTACCACGGCCTCCAGAGGGCGCTGTTGATTGGACTCCTCTCTTTGGTCAAGCTGGTCTGGACTGTGAAGCTCAGAGGACACAAGTCAGCCTCTCCCAGGTTCGTCTCAGGGGAAGACTGCAGCTTGTTGAAGTGGTTCAGCACTCTCATCTGGGACTTCATGTTGACCTGCTCCCTGGACAGGAAGTGTGTCACCTCTCGGACACACCTGGAGTAGCCTTGATTGACAGCTGCTGAGTCCAGAGCTTGGTTCTTCTGCTTGAGTCGTCTGAGGACACAAACTGTCATCTCCAGGATGTCTGCTTTCTCCAGCTTGGAGTCTGGCTGCTGTTTGAGGAACTCTGGACCCAGGAGAGACTTGAGCTGCTCAATGCTGCTGTTGATTCGCTCTCTGCGAAGCTTCTCCACCAGAGGCTTTCTCAGCTGAAAAAACAAGAGGAAACAAGATCAGTACATTCATTCTGAAACTGATGTTTTGGCAGAATTTAAGATTAGTGAGCATCAATCATGTTGAAGTTTTGTTGAGTCTTGAATTTACCTTGTGAGTCAGAGTGAGATGCTCCTGAGAGTTGGTCATTGCTGCAGTGATTGTAGGCGCCATGTCTGGTCTCAGTGTGCTGTAGAGGTCTCTGTAGAGAGAATCTGATCTCTGCTGGCTTCATCCCTCCTATTTATAGTCCCACATCTCCATATGAATGTGTGGGTCTTGGTCAGGAAGAAGTTTCTCACAGTCTCAGCCAATCAGATAGCTTAGTCAGACAATAAGGCATGTGGAGCGGCAACACGCTGAATGCTGTTAATGCCTTTGGGACAATGGTTAGACCTCAGGGGAACAGGTGGAGGACTGGAGGGTGATAGAGAGACCCTAACAGGGCTGTTTGTGAATATGGGAAAGTGTTGACCCTGTAGAGAGAGCAGATCTGCCTCCTGATGCTGGGATCAATGACTTTGACTGAGCACACGCTCATCATCTCCTGGCACATGTGGAAGATTTTCATCAGAGTCTTCATTGAGAAATACTCTGCCTTTTTTTCCTGGAACTCCTTTTGTCTGGAATTTCAATTTTATTTTATGTATATATTTGTTCTGTTATATATATCTATCTGGTTTTCTTTTTTTATTTAGAAGGATAGATTTTAAGGTTGTTTTATCAAAAACAGAAATATTACAAGGTTTCAACATACTAAAAAAACAAAGATGAGAAGTTAATTACAAGAAAATGTAAATGATCGAATAAATAATTGATGAACAGCTTGACAGGTAAATTTGATATTATTGTCTTTTTGTCCATCCCAGTTTAAAAATTTGGCAAGAAATGTTTTACATTTCCTTAATAGCCTGATACCGCTACATAACATGCAAATAAACTAGAGATGACAGTCATGCTGAAGTCCAGATGGATCCTAACAGAGTCATTTGACACGTGCCTTGTAGTCTGTGTGAGTAACACGTTGAGCCCACTTTCCCACACTTACTCCCTGTATGGTGTGGTCATTGATCCACAAAGGGACTTCTGTGGCAGATGCTGGTTGTTATAGGAACAGGGTCTGACATCATCAACCATCTGGAGGGAAAGCACGCCATTGGCTAGCTCTGTCACACTGCAAAGTTTGAATTTCTGACCAAGTATTTACAGCAAAATTTCACTGAAATGATTTACAATCTTGTGTTTTTAGTTTAGAGTTAGTGTCAATCATCTTTAACTTTCAGTCATGAACATGGCTCATTACATTAAACATTTAGCTCCTCATATGGGGACAAAGTTGGAGGGGGGGGGGGGGGGGGGGTCCTGTGTGGCAGCTGTTTCCTGAAGTGTGCCAAATCCCTTAAGAGAATTACCCCGCTGCTGGTGGGATTGATGCCATTCAAACCAAACTCTGCTCCTCTGGGTTTCCCACACTTTGGCCATTAGTAAAAAATATGTGCGTACGCCCCTGAAAATAGACCCATTGAAGTGTGTGGTTTTAGCAGGTGAACATTGATCTTTTAAAATCTACTGTCTGATAAAAACATTGACAAGTTATGAATAGATGATACATAAAACACTGAAAATTCAGCTTTATGTTTAAGTTTAAAGAATGAATGTTAGGATGGAAGTTTTTTTCATGAATGAAGCCACAGTGGTGCCAAACAAACACCTTTCACAGTAACAAACAAAAAAAAGTCCTGAGTAAAGTGCATCAAGTGTCGCCTCAACAGCATTTAAAGGTGTTTTTAAACGATCTTCAGGTCCTTAACGGTCAGAAATGAAAAGTTTATCCAGAAGTTTTTGTTTTTTTGCCTTTAGCGCTAATGCAGCAGAGAAGTCTTAGCCAAACTTCATCATGGTTGAAAGTCCAAAATGTTTCTGTGTAGCTCTACACTAACGTAAAACCAACAGATCATCTTGGATCCATATTCAGGGAAAGAGTAGCTGTCAAAAAAAGCCAGTATATCACAAGTAGCTGTCGTGTCCTCCTGTGCTGTACCATTGGATATATTATTAAATTTTCAGTCTGCAGCCAGCAAACTACTTGAAAAATTTTTACCCTCCATTGTGTTAAAATATGAAGCAGCTTTTAGCTATGAGAGTGGACTTTCTGAATCGACAATGTCAAAATAAAATCAACATCAATGCTGAGTTTGGATGTCGATTAAACAGAAAAATTACATAGTACTGATAGCAGCTCTTATCTAGAACAATTCTCCAAATATTCTGGAAAGTATCAGATAACCCTTACTGTTTTATCAAAGATTCATTTCAAACTGACGGTGTCACTAAAAAGTTTGGTAGTAAGGCAGCTCTAAAATCTGTCTCTTCAGGTCAAAGGTCTGAATCTATTGTCCCTCAGGACTCTGTGAGTGAGTCTCCTCTGCTTTCCCACACTCTGTCCTTTCACTGCTTTCACAGGGGGAACAATAGAAGTGTGCCGTATAATGCATCTCATTAGACACCAGGAATAAACCATTTAAGATGACACCAGGTTAATCATAAACTTTAGAAACATTGAAATCTGAAGGTTTCCCAAAAATTATATAAGAGAGAAAGTTTTTTCAAAATCTGCTTTCACTTTTCTCTCAGGTAGGTCCCATAACTACCAAAAATACATTTTCTATCACCAGACTTTTACTCTGATAAACTTCTTACAGTCACAGAGCATCAGATCAAACACTGTGTTGTGGCCCTTTGAAGCAAAAACTGACGAAAACTATAATTATCTATGTTTAGAGGTTTCAGTCCATCATTATATAACTTTATACATGTAGTTCCACCATCCAGTATTTGTTTGTACTCCTCTCCCTTGCACTATTGTTCTCCACACTCTTGGAGTTAAATGCTCAGTGTCAAATGTTGTCCTGTACATATTAGCTTAATATTCACAAAGTTTACTTGTATTTATTGACATACCTGACCATTATAGTTGAGTTTGACTGTGTTTCTGATTTCCTTCATTTGTAAAAATACAGACATTATATTTACAGTTCTTCATTTAAGTCTCACCCATATAAAAAGATTGACATGTTACACAAGGACACACAATCTGTGCTCATATATGATGTAGTGGCAGATAGGGACATTGATGAGACCTGTGATTCAAAACAGATGACATGAGAACTCAAAACTTGCAGTTTACATGTTTTTTTATTACATAAGGACAAGATGAGAAAGATTCAATAAGAGGTGATGATGCATCACAACACTGAGTTATAGATTTCTACAACACACATGTGTACTCACAGAGAGTAAAGGAACGACTGTCTTTATAAAAGACACATGTTTACAGCAACAGAGGGCACAGACTCACTGACTTTTCCTTAAACGGAAAGATACATTTGTTCTTAGTCAACAAGAACAATACTGGAAAAACTGATCATACAATAGATCACATCATCTATAAAATCACTCAATATGAATGACTGTCAAGAAGCAAAAGTTAAAATACTTTCAAAGTTTGACAATGTTGAGGTACAAAACCTCATTATTCTAAAAAAAAAAAGTTTCAAATCTTAAAACATTTTCATTTAAAATCAAATAGTTGTGAAAATAAAAACAAAGTCCAATAAAGGACAGATGTTTGATCAATATGATCAATAACAATCATGAGTTTAAATGCATTACCACTGCATATATATCATACACACAGTATATGAATATGGGTAAATGTAAATGACATGCTTAGCATGTATCCATGTATGTACAGTACAGACTGTATAAATACAAGCTTTATAAGACATAAAGTCATAAAATCAATTGAAGAAACAATCAGGTTAGAATCTAGCAGCAGTGAGACATAGCGCTCTTTCAAAACTTGAAAGATATTGTTGATGTCATTTCTTCAGAAATGTAAAATAAAAATAAACAAAGCCTTCTGCAAAAGCAGAAGATTGGAGGTATCAGATAAATTTCACAGAATTCAGTCCAGAAATCTTTGACCAATGTGGTCATCTCAGGTTTCTGGTAAAAAGTCCAGTCTTCGGGTGTCTACCACGGCCTCCAGAGGGCGCTGTTGATTGGACTCCTCTCTTTGGTCATGCTGGTCTGGACTGTGAAGCTCAGAGGACACAAGTCAGCCTCTCCCAGGTTCTTCTCAGGGGAAGACTGCAGCTTGTTGAAGTGGTTCAGCACTCTCATCTGGGACTTCATGTTGACCTGCTCTCTGGACAGGAAGTGTGTCACCTCTTGGACAGACGTGGAGAAGCCTTGATTGACAGCTGCTGAGTCCAGAGCTTGGTTCTTCTGCTTGAGTCGTCTGAGGACACAAACTGTCATCTCCAGGATGTCTGCTTTCTCCAGCTTGGAGTCTGGCTGCTGTTTGAGGAACTCTGGACCCAGGAGAGACTTGAGCTGCTCAATGCTGCTGTTGAGTCGCTCTCTGCGAAGCTTTTCCACCAGAGGCTTTCTCAGCTGAAAAAACAAGAGGAAACAAGATCAGTACATTCATTCTGAAACTGATGTTTTGGCAGAATTTAAGATTAGTGAGCATCAATCATGTTGAAGTTTTGTTGAGTCTTGAATTTACCTTGTGAGTCAGAGTGAGATGCTCCTGAGAGTTGGTCATTGCTGCAGTGATTGTTGTCGCCATGTCTGGTCTCAGTGTGCTGTAGAGGTCTCTGTAGAGAGAATCTGATCTCTGCTGGCTTCATCCCTCCTATTTATAGTCCCACATCTCCATATGAATGTGTGGGTCTTGGTCAGGAAGAAGGTTCTCACAGTCTCAGCCAATCAGAGAGCTTGTTCAGACAATAAGGCATGTGGAGCGGCAACACGCTGAATGCTGTTAATGCCTTTGGGACAATGGTTAGACCTCAGGGGAACAGGTGGAGGACTAGAGGGTGATAGAGAGACCCTAACAGGGCTGTTTGTGAATATGGGAAAGTGTTGACCCGGTAGAGAGAGAAGATCTGCCTCCTGATGCTGGGATCAATGACTTTGACTGAGCACACGCTCATCATCTCCTGGCACATGTGGAAGATTTTCATCAGAGTCTTTATTGAGAGATACCTAGCCCCCACCCTTAAACCTGGAACTACTTTTTTATGGAATTTCAATTTTATTTTATGTATATATTTGTTCTGTTATATATATCTATCTGGTTTTTTTTTAGGAAATTTTAAAAGGAAAGATTCAAAGTTTGTTTTATCAAAACCAGAAAAATGATGAGTTTTGAGCAAACATTGCAAAACTATGTAAAAGCAATAACTGCTTTACATTTCCTTAATAGCCTGATACCTCTACAAAACATGCAAATAAACTAGAGAGGACAGTCATGCTGAAGTCCAGTTGGATCCTAACAGAGTCATTTGACACGTGCCTTGTAGTCTGTGTGAGTAACACGTTGAGCCCACTTTCCCACACTTACTCCCTGTATGGTGTGGTCATTGATCCACAAAGGGACTTCTGTGGCAGATGCTAGTTGTTATAGGAACAGGGTCTGACATCATCAACCATCTGGAGGGAAAGCACGCCATTGGCTAGCTCTGTCACACTGCAAAGTTTGAATTTCTGACCAAGTATTTACAGCAAAATTTCACTGAAATGATTTACAATCTTGTGTTTTCAGTTTAAAGTTAGTGTCAATCATCTTTAACTTTCAGTCATGACCATGGCTCAATACATTAAACATTTAGCTCCTCATATGGGGACAAAGTTGGGTGGGTGGAGGGGGTCCTGTGTGGCAGCTGTTTCCTGAAGTGTGCCAAATCCGTTAAGAGAATTACCCCACTGCTGGTGGGATTGATGCCATTCAAACCAAACTCTGCTCCTCTGGGTTTCCCACACTTTGGCCATTAGTAGAAAATATGTGCGTACGCCCCTGAAAATAGACCCATTGAAGTGTGTGGTTTTAGCAGGTGAACATTGATCTTTTAAAACCTACTGTCTGATAAAAACATTGACAAGTTCTGAATAGATGATACAAAAAAATCACTGAAAATTCAGCTTTATGTTTAAGTTTAAAGAATGAATGTTAGGGTGGGAGTTTTCTTCATGAATGAAGCCACAGTGGTGCCAAACAAACACCTTTCACAGTAACAAACAAAAAAAAGTCCTGAGTAAAGTGCATCAAGTGTCGCCTCAACAGCTTTTAAAGGTGTTTATAAACGATCTTGAGGTCCTTAACGATCAGAAATGAAAAGTTTATCCAGAAGTTTTTGTTTTTTTGCCTTTAGCGCTAATGCAGCAGAGAAGTCTTAGCCAAACTTCATCATGGTTGAAAGTCCAAAATGTATCTGTATAGCTCTACACTAACGTAAAACCAACAGATCATCTTGGATCCATATTCAGGGAAAGAGTAGCTGTCAAAAAAAAGCCAGTATATCACAAGTTGTTATCGTGTCCTCCTGTGCTTTACCATTGGATATATTATTAAATTTTCAGTCTGCAGCCAGCAAACTACTTGAAAAATCTTTACCCTCCATTGTGTTAAAATATGAAGCAGCTTTTAGCTATGAGAGTGGACTTTCTGAATCGACAATGTCAAAATAAAATCAACATCAATGCTGAGTTTGGATGTCGATTAAACAGAAAAATTACATAGTACTGATAGCAGCTCTTATCTAGAACAATTCTCCAAATATTCTGGAAAGAATCAGATAACCCTTACTATTTTATCAAAGATTCATTTCAAACTGACGGTGTCACTAAAAAGTTTGGTAGTAAGGCAGCTCTAAAATCTGTCTCTTCAGGTCAAAGGTCTGAATCTATTGTCCCTCAGGACTCTGTGAGTGAGTCTCCTCTGCTTTCCCACACTCTGTCCTTTCACTGCTTTCACAGGGGGAACAATAGAAGTGTGCCGTATAATGCATCTCATTAGACACCAGGACTGAACCATTTAAGATGACACCAGGTTAATCATAAACTTTAGAAACATTTAAATCTGAAGGTTTCCCAAAAATTATATAAGAGAGAAAGTTTTTTCAAAATCTGCTTTCACTTTTCTCTCAGGTAGGTCCCATAACTACCAAAAATACATTTTCTATCACCAGACTTTTACTCTGAGAAACTTCTTACAGTCACAGAGCATCAGATCAAACACTGTGTTGTGGCCCTTTGAAGCAAAAACTGATGACAACTATAATTATCTATGTTTAGAGGTTTCAGTCCATCATTACAAACTTTATACATATAGTTCCACCATCCAGTATTTGTTTGTACTCCTCTCCATTGCACTATTGTTCTCCACACTCTTGGAGTTACATGCTCAGTGTCAAATGTTATCCTGTACATATCAGCTTAATATTCACAAAGTTAACTTGTACGTATAGACATACCTGGTCATTATAGTTGACTTTGACTGTGATTCTGATTTCCTTCATTTGTAAAAATACAGACATTATATTTACAGTTCTTCATTTAAGTCTCACCCATATAAAAAGATTGACATGTTACACAAGGACACACAATCTGTGCTCATATATGATGTAGTGGCAGATAGGGACATTGATGAGACCTGTGATTCAAAACAGATGACATGAGAACTCAAAACTTGCAGTTTACATGTTTTTTTATTACATAAGGACAAGATGAGAAAGATTCAATAAGAGGTGATGATGCATCACAACACTGAGTTATAGATTTCTACAACACACATGTGTACTCACAGAGAGTAAAGGAACGACTGTCTTTATAAAAGACACATGTTTACAGCAACAGAGCGCACAGTACTCACTGACTTTTCCTTAAACGGAAAGATACATTTGTTCTTAGTCAACAAGAACAATACTGGAAAAACTGATCATACAATAGATCACATCATCTATAAAATCACTCAATATGAATGACTGTCAAGAAGCAAAAGTTAAAATACTTTCAAAGTTTGACAATGTTGAGGTACAAACCTCATTATTCTAAAAAAGAAAAGTTTCAAATCTTAAAACATTTTCATTTAAAATCAAATAGTTGTGAAAATAAAAACAAAGTCCAATAAAGGACAGATGTTTGATCAATATGATCAATAACAATCATGAGTTTAAATGTATTACCACAGCATATATATCATACACACAGTATATGAATATGGGTAAATGTAAATGTAAATGACATGCTTAGCATGTATCCATGTATGTACAGTACACACTGTATATATACAAGCTTTATAAGACATAAAGTCATAAAATCAATCGAAGAAACAATCAGGTTAGAATCTAGCAGCAGTGAGACTTAGCGCTCTTTCAAAACTTGAAAGATATTGTTGATGTCATTTCTTCAGAAATGTAAAATTAAAATAAACAAAGCCTTCTGCAAAAGCAGAAGATTGGAGGTATCAGATAAATTTCACAGAATTCAGTCCAGAAATCTTTGACCAATGTGGTCATCTCAGGTTTCTGGTAAAAAGTCCAGTCTTCGGGTGTCTACCACGGCCTCCAGAGGGCGCTGTTGATTGGACTCCTCTCTTTGGTCATGCTGGTCTGGACTGTGGAGCTCAGAGGACACAACTTAGCCTCTCCCAGGTTCTTCTCAGGGGAAGACTGCAGCTTGTTGAAGTGGTTCAGCACTCTCATCTGGGACTTCATGTTGACCTGCTCTCTGGACAGGAAGTGTGTCACCTCTTGGACACACCTGGAGTAGCCCTGATTGACAGCTGCTGAGTCCAGAGCTTGGTTCTTCTGCTTGAGTCGTCTGAGGACACAAACTGTCATCTCCAGGATGTCTGCTTTCTCCAGCTTGGAGTCTGGCTGCTGTTTGAGGAACTCTGGACCCAGGAGAGACTTGAGCTGCTCAATGCTGCTGTTGATTCGCTCTCTGCGAAGCTTCTCCACCAGAGGCTTTCTCAGCTGAAAAAACAAGAAGAAACAAGATCAGTACATTCATTCTGAAACTGATGTTTTGGCAGAATTTAAGATTAGTGAGCATCAATCATGTTGAAGTTTTGTTGAGTCTTGAATTTACCTTGTGAGTCAGAGTGAGATGCTCCTGAGAGTTGGTCATTGCTGCAGTGATTGTTGACGCCATGTCTGGTCTCAGTGTGCTGTAGAGGTCTCTGTAGAGAGAATCTGATCTCTGCTGGCTTCATCCCTCCTATTTATAGTCCCACATCTCCATATGAATGTGTGGGTCTTGGTCAGGAAGAAGTTTCTCACAGTCTCAGCCAATCAGAGAGCTTGTTCAGACAATAAGGCATGTGCAGCGGCAACACGCTGAACGCTCTTAATGCCTTTGGGACAATGGTTAGACCTCAGGGGAACAGGTGGAGGACTGGAGGGTGACAGAGAGACCCTAACAGGGCTGTTTGTGAGTATGGGAAAGTGTTGACCCTGTAGAGAGATCAGTTCTTCCTCCTGATGCTGGGATCAATGACTTTGACTGAGCACACGCTCATCATCTCCTGGCACATGTGGAAGATTTTCATCATATCTTCATCTGGAGCTACTTTTTACTTCAACTCAGATTTTATATTGAATATTTTTTCTGTTATTGAGAATATTTTTCTATGTTTACTTATTTAGGAAATGTTAAAATCAAAGATTCAAAGTTTGTTTTATCAAAAACAGAAAAATTATGAGTTTTGAGCAAACATTGCAAAACTATGTAAAAGCAATAACTGCTTAATATTTTCTAAATAGCCTGATACCTCTACAAAACATGCAGATGAACTAGAGAGGACAGTCATGCTGAAGTCCAGTTGGATCCTAACAGAGTCATTTGACACGTGCCTTGTAGTCTGTGTGAGTAACACGTTGAGCCCACTTTCCCACACTTACTCCCTGTATGGTGTGGTCATTGATCCACAAAGGGACTTCTGTGGCAGATGCTGGTTGTTATAGGAACAGGGTCTGACATCATCAACCATCTGGAGGGAAAGCACGCCATTGGCTAGCTCTGTCACACTGCAAAGTTTGAATTTCTGACCAAGTATTGACAGCAAAATTTCGCTGAAATGATTTACAATCTTATGTTTTCAGTTTAAAGTTAGTGTCAATCATCTTTAACTTTCAGTCATGACCATGGCTCATTACATTTAACATTTAGCTCCTCATATGGGGACAAAGTTGGGTGGGTGGGGGGGTCCTGTGTGGCAGCTGTTTCCTGAAGTGTGCCAAATCCCTTAAGAGAATTACCCCACTGCTGGTGGGATTGATGCCATTCAAACCAAACTCTGCTCCTCTGGGTTTCCCACACTTTGGCCATTAGTAGAAAATATGTGCGTACGCCCCTGAAAATAGACCCATTGAAGTGTGTGGTTTTAGCAGGTGAACATTGATCTTTTAAAACCTACTGTCTGATAAAAACATTGACAAGTTATGAATAGATGATACATAAAACACTGAAAATTCAGCTTTATGTTTAAGTTTAAAGAATAAATGTTAGGGTGGGAGTTTTTTTCATGAATGAAGCCACAGTGGTGCCAAACAAACACCTTTCACAGTAACAAACAAAAAAAAGTCCTGAGTAAAGTGCATCAAGTGTCGCCTCAACAGCATTTAAAGGCGTTTATAAACGATCTTGAGGTCCTTAACGATCAGAAATGAAAAGTTTATCCAGAAGTTTTTGTTTTTTTGCCTTTAGCGCTAATGCAGCATTGAAGTCTTAGCCAAACTTCATCATGGTTGAAAGTCCAAAATGTATCTGTATAGCTCTACACTAACGTAAAACCAACAGATAATCTTGGATCCATATTCAGGGAAAGAGTAGCTGTCAAAAAAAGCCAGTATATCACAAGTAGTTATCGTGCCCTCCTGTGCTGTACCATTGGATATATTATTAAATTTTCAGTCTGCAGCCAGCAAACTACTTGAAAAATCTTTACCCTCCATTGTGTTAAAATATGAAGCAGCTTTTAGCTATGAGAGTGGACTTTCTGAATCAACAATGTCAAAATAAAATCAACATCAGTGCTGAGTTTGGATGTCGATTAAACAGAAAAATTACATAGTACTGATAGCAGCTCTTATCTAGAACAATTCTCCAAATATTCTGGAAAGAATCAGATAACCCTTACTATTTTATCAAAGATTCATTTCAAACTGACGGTGTCACTAAAAAGTTTGGTAGTAAGGCAGCTCTAAAATCTGTCTCTTCAGGTCAAAGGTCTGAATCTATTGTCCCTCAGGACTCTGTGAGTGAGTCTCCTCTGCTTTCCCACACTCTGTCCTTTCACTGCTTTCACAGGGGAACAATAGGAGTGTGCCGTATAATGCATCTCATTAGACACCAGGACTGAACCATTTAAGATGACACCAGGTTAATCATAAACTTTAGAAACATTTAAATCTGAAGGTTTCCCAAAAATTATATAAGAGATAAAGTTTTTTCAAAATCTGCTTTCACTTTTCTCTCAGGTAGGTCCCATAACTACCAAAAATACATTTTCTATCACCAGACTTTTACTCTGATAAACTTCTTACAGTCACAGAGCATCAGATCAAACATTGTGTTGTGGCCCTTTGAAGCAAAAACTGATGGTAGCTATAATTATCTATGTTTAGAGGTTTCAGTCCATCATTATATAACTTTATACATGTAGTTTCACCATCCAGTATTTGTTTGTACTCCTCTCCATTGCACTATTGTTCTCCACACTCTCAGAGTTAAATGCTCAGTGTCAAATGTTGTCCTGTACATATTAGCTTAATATTCACAAAGTTTACTTGTACGTATAGACATACCTGATCATTATAGTTGACTTTGACGGTGATTCTGATTTCCTTCATTTGTAAAAATACAGACATTATATTTACAGTTCTTCATTTAAGTCTCACCCATATAAAAAGATTGACATGTTACACAAGGACACACAATCTGTGCTCATATATGATGTAGTGGCAGATAGGGACATTGATGAGACCTGTGATTAAAAACAGATGACATGAGAACTCAAAACTTGCAGTTTACATGTTTTTTTATTACATAAGGACAAGATGAGAAAGATTCAATAAGAGGTGATGATGCATCACAACACTGAGTTATAGATTTCTACAACACACATGTGTACTCACAGAGAGTAAAGGAACGACTGTCTTTATAAAAGACACATGTTTACAGCAACAGAGGGCACAGTACTCACTGACTTTTCCTTAAACGGAAAGATACATTTGTTCTTAGTCAACAAGAACAATACTGGAAAAACTGATCATACAATAGATCATATCATCTATAAAATCACTCAATATGAATGACTGTCAAGAAGCAAAAGTTAAAATACTTTCAAAGTTTGACAATGTTGAGGTACAAACCTCATTATTCTAAAAAAGAAAAGTTTCAAATCTTAAAACATTTTCATTTAAAATCAAATAGTTGTGAAAATAAAAACAAAGTCCAATAAAGGACAGATGTTTGATCAATATGATCAATAACAATCATGAGTTTAAATGCATTACCACTGCATATATATCATACACACAGTATATGAATATGGGTAAATGTAAATGACATGCTTAGCATGTATCCATGTATGTACAGTACACACTGTATAAATACAAGCTTTATAAGACATAAAGTCATAAAATCAATTGAAGAAACAATCAGGTTAGAATCTAGCAGCAGTGAGACTTAGCGCTCTTTCAAAACTTGAAATATATTGTTGATGTCATTTCTTCAGAAATGTAAAATTAAAATAAACAAAGCCTTCTGCAAAAGCAGAAAATTGGAAGTATCAGATAAATTTCACAGAATTCAGTCCAGAAATCTTTGACCAATGTGGTCATCTCAGGTTTCTGGTAAAAAGTCCAGTCTTCGGGTGTCTACCACGGCCTCCAGAGGGCGCTGTTGACTGGACTCCTCTCTTTGGTCATGCTGGTCTGGACTGTGTAGCTCAGAGGACACAAGTCAGCCTCTTTCAGGTTCTTCTCAGGGGAAGACTGCAGCTTGTTGAAGTGGTTCAGCACTCTCATCTGGGACTTCATGTTGACCTGCTCTCTGGACAGGAAGTGTGTCACCTCTTGGACACACCTGGAGTAGCCCTGATTGACAGCTGCTGAGTCCAGAGCTTGGTTCTTCTGCTTGAGTCGTCTGAGGACACAAACTGTCATCTCCAGGATGTCTGCTTTCTCCAGCTTGGAGTCTGGCTGCTGTTTGAGGAACTCTGGACCCAGGAGAGACTTGAGCTGTTCAATGCTGCTGTTGATTCGCTCTCTGCGAAGCTTCTCCACCAGAGGCTTTCTCAGCTGAAAAAACAAGAAGAAATAAGATCAGTACATTCATTCTGAAACTGATGTTTTGGCAGAATTTAAGATTAGTGAGCATCAATCATGTTGAAGTTTTGTTGAGTCTTGAATTTACCTTGTGAGTCAGAGTGAGATGCTCCTGAGAGTTGGTCATTGCTGCAGTGATTGTAGGCGCCATGTCTGGTCTCAGTGTGCTGTAGAGGTCTCTGTAGAGAGAATCTGATCTCTGCTGGCTTCATCCCTCCTATTTATAGTCCCACATCTCCATATGAATGTGTGGGTCTTGGTCAGGAAGAAGTTTCTCACAGTCTCAGCCAATCAGGGAGCTTGTTCAGACAATAAGGCATGTGGAGCAGCAACACGCTGAATGCTGTTAATGCCTTTGGGACAATGGTTAGACCTCAGGGGAACAGGTGGAGGACTGGAGGGTGATAGAGAGACCCTAACAGGGCTGTTTGTGAGTATGGGAAAGTGTTGACCCTGTAGAGAGATCAGTTCTTCCTCCTGATGCTGACTTTGACTGAGCACTTGGTCAGTGTTTGTGGTTTGGACTGTAGCATCTATACTTTATTCTTTATTCCAAATTTCACCATATTGCCTCATCTGAATTTGTGGTCAATGAACATTTAATAGTGACATTCATAATAGCCGAACTGAAGGTATGTTGTAGTTGAAACAGATCCTGACTTTATTAACCATCTGCAGTGAAAGAGCACCATTGTAATGATTTAGAAACATTAAATTAACAATATCAGGTATTTTTATTGTTTTTCTAATGACACAAATAAACCTTTGAATCATGACTGCTTTTATATCACATGCTTCGATCTAAATTTAAGCTCGACGTGACGGTGAGATATTCCTGTAGTTTGCCAAATACTTGAGAGAATAATCTGCTCTGTAAAATCCATACCCATGTATTACACAGTTGACTTTGCAGTTTGCTATAGAAAGTTATTTTATTTTAATTGTATATCCTTCTAAATGTACAACTTTTCAAATTTCATTTTTGTCAGAGGATGAAATTTAAGTTGATAATTGATTTCTGGTCAGCAGTGGCGGCGGCCAGGGGAAGGGTCTCTTTTAATCTCATCCCTTCAGGTCAAAGGTCTGAATCTTTTGTCCCTCAAGACTCTGTGAGTGAGTCTCCTCTGCTTTCCCACACTCTGTCCTTTCACTGCTTTCACAGGAGGAACAATAGAAGTGTGTAGTATTATGAAACAGTTGAGATACAATGTCTGACCACATCTGTAAGAGAAACAAAGTTGGTGCTTGCCTTTTTTACCTCAAACAGTCTTCAAACTTACTTTGCACCTTTATAAGAGGAGAGTTTTATTGTTTTTAAGTTATATAATTTACCTTAAAATAAAATTAAATGATAAACTTTCTCAGCTTTAATATAGAAACTTAATTTAGCAAAAATTAGACATTTGGGTGATACAACAGATATATTCAAGTAAATCATCAAAGTGGGTCTTTTATACAACAAAGACACTGGGATCAATGCCTTTAAATGACCTTAAACTATTTGTCTTTATTTCAACAAACATTACAGATTTAAGTTTACACATCCTTTAAATCTTCTACAAAAATGTACTTTTAGAATATAAATCATATTTTTCAGATTTCCTGAATATGAAATTACATCATTCTCATGTCCAGATGCAGCAGGTGCATGTTCTCTGTCTTGTGGCTGCTAGTTAGTGTGAGTAAACAGTGGTCCTCCGTTTCCCACACAGTCTTTGCATGATGTGGTTGTTGCACATAAAGACTCTTTAAAGGGGCTTTTGTGAATGATGCTGGTAGTGGGTAATAATAGATGCAGGGCCTGACGTCACTCACCATCTGGAGGGACAGAGCACCATGCATGTCCTCCATCATTAGATACCCAGTTTAGATACATAAAAATATACACCAGGTGTCAGCAAGCATAATTATGTATGTCACCTTGTTTTTTTAAATAAATGTTGATATAGTCTTATAGAAATGAGCCTTTCTGGAATTTTCTGGACCAGAAATTTTATTGGGGGGGTGGGGGGTGGGGGGGTTATATGTTTCCTGAAGTGTGCCAAATCCCTTTGGCATTGCTGGCTGCTGGTGTGGCTAAGCTAAATCATGTCGTAACTAGTAAGAGTATTTTCAGTGTTACGCCACAATACTGACAGTGGTTACTGTGAGTGCCTGAAAGGCCTTACAGTTGAAAAATATCATGAACTTATTTTTAAGTAAAATTCAAGAGTTAAATTAAAAATATCCAGAATCTTTGACAACAGCTCTTAGTTTTCTTTCAATACCATTACCGTATATGTAAAGAAATAAATTTATGAAACATACTCTACAAAAGTAATCAAGTTCGATATTAGATGTAAGAATGAGGGAAGTGAAACTAAAGTTTCACGTAGACCAAACCATTTCATATCATCCCATTTTGCCAAGTCAACCTGCTGTAGTTTTAGAAATGCCAGTGCTGATTTTATTTTATTTTATTTTTGTTACAGCATTCATGCCTGTTCTTTTCAATTCAACAATACTGGGGCTTAGTGTTTTTTTTTTCTCTTACAGTTACCACCTTCACTGCTTTAATTTGATCATCGTTAGTAACAGATTTGTATTGGTTTATCAAGTTTCTGGCATTTATCATGGAACATTTTGAGAGGTCACCCCCAATAAAGAGCTTATTATTATTATTATTATTATTATTATTATTATTATTATTATTATTATTATTATTATTATTATTATTATTATTAGATTGAAAAAGGGTTGATTGTACTTTTAGAAAAATTAAGATACTAGAGTTTGTGCTGTCCTGTGATATTACATGACAGTAGAGTAGAGCACACTACTAATAACAAGTCAAAGCATGTAGAGTCTGTGGATTATCACCAATATGTGCTAAGTATCAACAAATTCAAAAAAAAAGAAAAGAGAAAGCATGATATATTTTTTTTAGTTTATTGATACAAACTCAATGGTAGAGATTTAAACTTCAAACTAGAAGCATGTTCATGTGATGATACATCACAACAGTAACTTGGTGACATCACCAAAACACATTGTACTCAAGATGAGCAGAGGAACAACTGTCTTCAAAAAAGACACCCATTTATATGAGATAAATCACATCTCAGTCATGAATTAAACATTGTTTAAAATTAATACCTGCACTTTCTAACAAAAGTGAAGAAAACAGATCCTAGAACAGATCAAGTGAGGTTCATCACAAAGTGACAGAGTGGACTGAAATAGACTGATCTTCAAAAAAGAAAAGGTACATCGCAGTCTCAGACTGCACAAATTGAAATAAACCTTTTTAAATTAAAAGATGAAGCTTACTGATCCAACAACAGATCAGTGATCAACGATAGAAACTTAATATTCAAAACCATTCGTCTCTTTTTCCACATAGTGGACATTTGGAGTTTTACAATAATAGTTTGCACTTTTGCCATAGGAAATTTTTTTTTTCATATTATGGCATTAATAAATCATAGAAAGCCTTCTCTTCATTCAGAAGAAAAAGTCCATCAAATTAAAAAAACTCATGCAAAAACATGAAAAGTTTGACCAGTGTGGTAAATAAAAATCAAAATACAACCTCTGTAACTTGATCAAGAAGTTCCTGTGTAAAGGGAACAAAAGTAGGACACCAGCTGTCACTGGTTTTCGACTGGGTCATGCAACATGCAGGAAAAAAATTTCAATTTTCTCAATTGAAAAATTAGAAGTTGTTATAAAATATAGCAACTTATAGAAATCAGTACAGAAATCTTTGACCAATGTGGTCATCTCAGGTTTCTGGTAAAAAGTCCAGTCTTCGGGTGTCTACCACGGCCTCCAGAGGGCACTGTTGACTGGACTCCTCTCTTTGGTCATGCTGGTCTGGGCTGTGTAGCTCAGAGGACACAACTTAGCCTCCTTCAGGTTCTTCTCAGGGGAAGACTGCAGCTTGTTGAAGTGGTTCAGCACTCTCATCTGGGACTTCATGTTGACCTGCTCTCTGGACAGGAAGTGTGTCACCTCTTGGACACACCTGGAGTAGCCCTGATTGACAGCTGCTGAGTCCAGAGCTTGGTTCTTCTGCTTGAGTCGTCTGAGGACACAAACTGTCATCTCCAGGATGTCTGCTTTCTCCAGCTTGGAGTCTGGCTGCTGTTTGAGGAACTCTGGGCCCAGGAGAGACTTGAGCTGCTCAATGCTGCTGTTGAGTCGCTCTCTGCGAAGCTTCTCCACCAGAGGCTTTCTCAGCTGAAAAAACAAGAAGAAACAAGATCAGTACATTCATTCTGAAACTGATGTTTTGGCAGAATTTAAGATTAGTGAGCATCAGTCATGTTGAAGTTTTGTTGAGTCTTGAATTTACCTTGTGAGTCAGAGTGAGATGCTCCTGAGAGTTGGTCATTGCTGCAGTGATTGTAGGCGCCATGTCTGGTCTCAGTGTGCTGTAGAGGTCTCTGTAGAGAGAATCTGATCTCTGCTGGCTTCATCTCTCCTATTTATAGTCCCACATCTCCATATGAATGTGTGGGTCTTGGTCAGGAAGAAGTTTCTCACAGTCTCAGCCAATCAGAGAGCTGGTTGGCACAATGAAAGATTACACGCGCCGAATGGTTTTATTGGTGTGAGAGCAATGGTGAGATCTCAAGGGAGCAGGTGGAGGACTAAGGGGGTGATTGACAGACCTTTACAAAGCTCTGGGAAAGTGTTGACCCTGTAGAGAGAGCAGATCTGTTGCCTGATGCTGGGATCAGTGACTATCAGCACATACAGAAGAGTGACGTTTGACGGTATAATTGATACGTTCGATGTTAGAAACAAATGCAACTAGATACATACAGAGTAAAGGCTGGTATTGACTATTAATTCTATAGCCTGATCCTTGATCAGAAAATTATCAGCTGTGAATAAAATATTAAGTTTTGGCTACCAGTTAAGTAGATTGAAGGAGGTTCTTTTTTCCCTAGATGGGAACTGAATAGAGTATCTCAAAAGACTTGGATTTTTCATCGAGCCTGTTGGGTCCAGTGGTTGCATGTGCCCTGTTACTAAGCAGTAATTAGGAGGTTATTTGGTGAAAATCCTTAATTATTGGCTTACTTTTTCTAAGGTATGGTCTAGGAGAATAAGTGGATAATAACTGCTCTATAATAACTAATTACGAGCCATCTTGCTACTAATAGACATGCTAATTAGCAACTAATTAATGGTGTGTACACTTATGTTAAGAGATACCCAGAAAACAATGGACTTCTGTTTAAACAAGGAAAATGAATTAAACCAATTGTGAGTTGTCTTAGACTGAAAGTTACTTGCTGGCGATCCACTGAGGGTTGTAGAGATGTGTCTTTAACCCAGACCAGTTCACACACTTCTGTCCAGATGTTTAAAAGTCTCCTGACTTGTGCCTTGTTCTTTGGCTGGGTAGAGAGTTGTTCTCAGTTTCCCACACTGACACCCTGCACGCTGTGGTCAGTGAATAACAAAAGGACAATGAATGGGCCTTTGTCGCTGATCCTTGAAGTGTGTTGTAGTGAAACAGATCCTGACATCACTGACCATCTGGAGGGAAAGAACACCATTGGCTGTTTTTTTCTTTTTTAAGTTTGTAAAGTTTGAGAAATTGTCAACATATTCCTAAAAGAGTGAGAAATCATTAAGTTGACTGTAAATCAAACATGAAATTTAAGGATAAAATGAAAATGGTGCTTTTGTAACCTAAACTTGATCAAAATTTAGGAGGTTGAAGCAGCTGTTTCCTGAAGTGTGCCAAAATGCCTATGAAGGATTGTTCTGCCGCTGCTCCTGCTTCAGGAGGCGGGCAATGCTAATCATCCGAAACTACGTCCTCCAGAGTTTTCCCACACTCCTCCTGTTTAAACAAAGGCATGTGCCCAATACAAATTAACCTTTCATTGAGTGTATGTGGAGTCTTTTTTTTTTTTTTTAAATTTTCTTTAAGGTGCTTCTAACCAGATCTAATTTCAGAATAATTGAGGTGAGAATAAGGACTGATTGGAGGCAGCAGAGAAGTCCTGTATTTTGTTTAAGACATAGAAAAAAAGTTTGAAGTTGCAGTCAGGAACTTTTTGCTAATTATTGCACAAATTGTGAGCAAAGATGAACATCTGATTACTTTGCTGACGTTGTCCTGTACATAAAAACGTCACATTGTCCGACAAAAAAATCTGGCACTGCTTCTTTAACAATCAAATGTCTCACCCTAATTGAATATTTGCCATTAAAAATATACAAAAGCTGTTTCTTCAGTTTGTTTCAAAGTTTCAGGCATTAGAAATCACACCATAGAGACTATCAGCCTTGTTTGCTTCTGTTTCTCAAAAAGACACATCAGTAACCTCAATCTAAGTAGTTGAAAATCCTCTGAAAGACTTTGATACACATTAATTTTAGCTTTTATACATGCTTCAAGCCATAATTAATCAACAAAAAAGTGGCCTTGGTCTGTGTGGCAGGAAATCTGTTACTCTGTGGTTACTCTGTTACTCAAGATCTGGAAAATTGGTGTGTTTTCTCAATTTAGTTATTTAGCTAAATTTATTTCAAGAGTACCTGCGATACATGTTTAAGACATGCCAAACAGTTTGAATAGTTTTCTAAATGTTAAGAATGATGCATTCTGGGAGCTTGGCTCTC
This sequence comes from Xyrichtys novacula, assembly GCA_962446985.1. NCBI lineage: Eukaryota > Metazoa > Chordata > Actinopteri > Labriformes > Labridae > Xyrichtys > Xyrichtys novacula. The sequence goes on from OY660865.1 coordinate 17,798,065, forward strand.
TTTTAATCTGTCTCTTCAGGTCAAAGGTCTGAATCAATTGTCCCTCAGGGCTCTGTGAGTGAGTTTCCTCTGCTTTCCCACACTTTGTCCTTTCACTGCGCTAACATGGGGAACAATAGAAGTGTGCTGTATTATGCATCTCATTAAACACAAAGGCTGGCCTATTTCAAATTACTCTGGATTCATCACAGGCTTTGACTCAGGAACACTTAAAAATCAAAGTTTTAGAAATGTTTCCAGGCACAAGAAGTTTATTTGGATATATGCAATGATGAATTTCCTTGATCCCATAATATATTCTACATATTATTCTTGATTTCGATATTTTAAAAATGAAGCCACCATGTTGTAAATAAACCATGACTTAATGGCTCGTGTTTGAATATAACTTCATCATATGTTTCAAAGAAAAATACCATGAGAACAGAAAATGTGCAGTTTACAGATTTGTTTATTAAGAAGGCACAATGATGCTGATGAAGCAGGAAGACAGCTCCATCTAGAGGTGATGATACATCATAACAACTTGTAGATCTCCACAAGAGACGTTGTTCTCACGGAGAGGAGAGACAATTGTCTTTATAAAAGACAAGCAATATTTGTACAACACTGCACAGATAGTAACTTAACTTTTTATCCAAATGGATAAAACAAATTTCCCTTATTGTTAAAAAGTACAGTAGATAATAAAGCTCACTTGACAAAATGTAAAATGTCTCTGAAGAATGTGACAATACCACATAAAGTAAACCATTTACAGTAGAGGAACAAACATAAATCATTAGACTGATTCATTTCCATATTCACAAATCACTTATGAACTCTAACATAGATGTTCTATAGATAGAAATACAATTCACAGAAAACTGAGATTCATGAAAATATTTCATAAACAAGGACAATTGAATCTTAAAACAGATCATCTCTGAGGGATCAGACTTTACGGAGAGCTGAACTCTTTGACGACATGCACATTGCAAGTACCCTAAAACATTTTGATCAGTCTAATCAACCAAGACAGAAAAATGCTTATAAAGCATATAACACTAATACATAAGTAGATCATAATTGTTATTGCTATAAGATTATGACAGTAGAACATGTCAGATAAGATGCTCTTTCTATTGTTTTTATAGAACTTGTCATTTTCTTTGAAAAAACAAAAAGTTACATCTGTTAAAATCAAATTAAGTTAGGAGAATTTCACAGAAATCAGTTCAATAATCTTTGACCACTGTGGTCTTCTTGGTTTTTCTTGTGGTAGATCCAGTCTGTGGGTGTCTACCATGGCCTCCAGAGGGCGCTGTTGACTGGACTCCTCTCTTTGGTCATGCTGGTCTGGACTGTGAAGCTCAGAGGACACAAGTCAGCCTCTCCCAGGTTCTTCTCAGGGGAAGACTGCAGCTTGTTGAAGTGGTTCAGCACTCTCATCTGGGACTTCATGTTGACCTGCTCTCTGGACAGGAAGTGTGTCACCTCTCGGACACACCTGGAGTAGCCCTGATTGACAGCTGCTGAGTCCAGAGCTTGGTTCTTCTGCTTGAGTCGTCTGAGGACACAAACTGTCATCCCCAGGATGTCTGCTTTCTCCAGCTTGGAGTCTGGCTGCTGTTTGAGGAACTCTGGACCCAGGAGAGACTTGAGCTGCTCAATGCTGCTGTTGATTCGCTCTCTGCAAAGCTTCTCGGCCAGAGGCTTTCTCAGCTGATAAAACAAGAACAAACAAGATCAGTACATTCATTCTTAAAGGGGAGTTTAGAACAACAAAGGATGATCAGTTTCAGTTTTTTTTTTTTAGTTTTGTTGAGTCATAAATTTACCCTGAGTCAGAGTGAGATGCTCCTGAGAGTTAGTTATTGCTGCAGTGATTGTAGGCGCCTCTTAGAGAGAATCTGATCTCTGCTGGCTTCATCCCTCCTATTTATAGTCCAACATCTCCATATGAATGTGTGGGTCTTGGTCAGGAAGAAGTTTCTCACAGTCTCAGCCAATCAGAGAGCTGGTTGGCACAATGAAAGATGACACACGCCAAATGGTTTTACTGGCATTAGAGCAATGGTTAGATCCCAGGGGACCAGATGGTGATCTGGTTGGTCACCACTTCAGGCTGGGAAAGTGTTGACCCTGTAGAGAGAGCAGATCTACTTATGACGCTGGGATCAATGATTTTGACTGCGCACACACTCAAAAATGTTTAAAACTTTTGGCAAACTCAAAGTTAATTCTCTCTAGAAATGCTATTATCCAGAGTTATAAACTCTACTTACACTTATCAGTGGAAATGAGCTCTTGTCTAAATTTAAATCTTGCTGTTGTCAAACAACAGAGAGGAGCTGTCCACCACCATTGGCCCTTTGGTACATTAAGGTGTTGTGAAGTGGGTGATCCATGTTCTTTAGAATAGTCTCCACCTTCCTCAGTGTAGATCTCTCCATCACATCCTCTACTGAGTCCAGCTTGAATCCAACCACAGAGCCAGCCTTTTTCACCAGTTTGTTCAGATGTCTTGCATCTTTGTGTTCTTTGTGTTTGATACTGCCTCCCCAGCAGACTGCGGCGTAGAACAGAACACTGTAGACACCACAGACAAACATCTGCAGCATCTTACTACAGATGTCTATTGATCAGAGTCTTCTCAGGCAAAAGAGACAGCTCTGCCCCTTTCTGTAGATGAAGTCTATATTCTTAGACTAGTCCAACTTATTATCCAGATGTACACCTAGGTATTTATATGATGTCACCACTTCAATGTCCGCTCCACAGGTGTTCACTGGCTGAAGAGGGGGTTTGGATCTACAGAAGTCTATAACCATCTTTTTATCTTTGAGGTGTTGAGGAGGAGGCAGTTTTAGTGATATCTGATACATGCCACGTAGAAACAGCCTCAGGTTGAAGGTCTGGTGGAGAGGTTGACACAGTTCTGCAGCACAGTCTCTAAGCAGCCTAGGACACACACCATCTGGACCAACTGCCTTCCCAGGACAAAGTCTTCCAAGCTCCAACCTCACCCCTGTTTCTGTGATGGACAAGGGCTGGTGTTCTAGGAGGGAGGCAGTTGAAGTGGTTCAGACATTTGAACAAAATGGAGGAGGAAGGGCAGAAGATGTAGTGGAGATTTGTTGCTGAGAGGAAGGTGGAGTAGCAGTGGAAGTGGGTGTGACAGCAGTGTCAAATCTGTTGAAGAACAGGTTGAGTTCATCAGCTCTTTCCACATCACCCACCACTGGCTGTCTTTTTTTTTCACTGCTGTGTCCAGAGATGGTACTGATTCCTCTCCACACTTCACGGATGTTGCTGTGTTGTAGATTCTTCTCTATCTTCTTTTGTACTCCAGCTTTGCCATCTTCAGTCTCCTCTTCAACTCTTGTTGCACTTGTTTGAGTCGTTCTTTGTCACCATCTTTAAAAGCTTTCTTTTTCTGGTTAAGGATTGCTTTTATGTCACTTGTGATTCAGGGTTTGTTGTTGGGGAAACAGCGAACAGTCTTTGTGGGTGTAACTGTGTCTCTACAGAAGTTGATTCAGTAAAGCAGCCAACCTGTCCGTCAATGTTCTTACTGTCCTCTTGTGTTTCCAGCAGCACATTCCAGTCTGTTGATTCAAAACAGTCCCTTAGAGCTTTACTAGCTTGAGGAGTCTATCTTCTGATTTTGACCTTAGTTACAGGCTGCAAAGTACCAGTCAACTGGTTGACTTGTTGGACGATGCGTGCTTAGTCGACCAAAATTCTGATTGGTTGACTCCGTGTTAATTTACAGTCTATGGGTAATGTCATCAGGTGGAACGTACCAAGTGCTAATGGGGATGTTTTCAGAGCACCCCTGTTTCACAGGTAACAGCCTGTCTCAGAACACCCACTGAAGACCGGCTGGAGACAGGAAGGTTGAAGAGCGTCCACGTTAATCAACGTCTGGTGGGTTGCTGAATATAACATTTGTGTTTAATTGCCGTCTTGTGCTGATATCAGTATATTTTCACCCTGCCGAGCCGCGTGTCCCTTGCCGCAGAAGCATTTGCCATCAGTTAGAGCAAAAAACGCATTTTACTTAGTTTTCATTAAAATTTTAATTTAACGCGAGTAAGAACTCTGCAGTTTTATAACCAGTTGACTTGCCGACTACTTTGGCTGCAAGTCGGCGCTGTGTGCAGCAGTCAACTTAGTCAGGGTCCAAACGGACGCTTCCCCTGGAGAGCTGAGACTGATTTAAGCTCTAAAGTGCAGCCAAATTCAGATTAAAAAAAAATATACTTGACTGAAGATCACACTTGCTCCATGGTGACATCTCTGTAGTGTTGTCTGCATCACAAATTGCAGTTTTTTTAATCATTCACAGAAACCTCTTTTTCTGTCTTTCTTACATTTGGACCAGTTGATAACTGATTTGAAAAATTTGTCTCTTTGTAAAAAATAGTAGGTGGGAAACAGCTATGTTGGCGCATTTGCATAGAGTTCAGTGCTACCATGGACACAGCTCCAATCGTGGAAACTGGCACAAGCAAACAAATATTTTTATGAGAACATATTTCCTAGTCGATATTTATTAAGAATTAAACATTTCTTAAGTAAACAGCCCTGGTCTTCTGGGATCCCAGCCCTCTGTAATAACCCACTTAATGTGCATCATCCCCTCCAGCCTAAGGCGTACTACATTGTTATTGAAACATCCAGACTTTAAAAAAAAACAGAGCCAAAACATGCTGTTAGTGAATGAATGACAACATCGAACCACTTTGTCATAGCTAATTAAAATCTCTTTATTACAATCACATATACATCATCATATTCCAAAGAGCTTGCTGTTGTGAAAAGTACCCTTGCACAGACACATGGAGGTGGTGTTGCAGACTGGATGGAGGGATTGTCAGATGGGCTAAAACCAGTGTAGAGTTCCCCAGCAGCAAGTGTCTCCGCTCCAGTGTGCTTTTAATTTCACATCACATGAGGACAGCAGCACTATTTTCAGCTCTCTGTGTCCTTGTGTAACGTAAGTAAAGAGAGTGAAGAGGGGGCTGGGTGAGAGGGGAAAAAAACTCTTTCTTCGTCATCCATTATTCAGACTGCTTGAGTCACAGTTGAAAGGAGAAATAAAAGTGGAAACAAACATTGTGGGGGTTTGAATTCACTTTTCATTCCAACTGTTTTCAACAAACAGACTTTTATTTGAATCATTTTTTCTGTCTTCTTCAGAGTCAATCAAAAAAAAAGATAAACATCAGTTTTATCTCCACATGTCCAGCACAAACAAAGCAGGCACTTAACCCTGCCAACCCTGTTATTTTGGCTTTTTTTATTCTAAACTCTGAGAGAGAAAAAAAACAGCAAGAAAACAAATCTCTTCCTCAAACCAGGTGGGAATTTTCCTGAATTACTTTCAATTTTGGTTCTATCATGTCTTTAGCCTCAGTGATTAGCAGCTTTAATTCAACTCTATTAATATTGTGACTGTTAAACATATAAGCTTGCAGCCTAAAGTGCTTAACAAGGAAACAGAAAATAACAACAAGCAAAACAATGAAAGACTGGACATATAAAAGTTGACAGGTTTCAAGTGTCCAACTAACCACCAAGATGTCATATAATTAAGGTTTCAAGGCCTTAAACGATTATTTATAAGAGCTTCAGTCAGCTTTTTTTTTTTAAACTGTGCTTTTGTCACTTTGTTTGGTCACATTTTTGGACTTTAGTTTGATAGAGGTGCGACACTTGGACCAGAAAAGTGTAGAAGTGTCAGGATGTTGGTTAATCAAGTGACTTGGTTCTGCCTGGCATATTTTAGCAACTATTGGGCTGATTTCTGGTTAGTTCTATCCAGATGTGGTATCTTTGCCAGGGGTGGAGCCAGACAACCTTGACTGCGGACACTGGAACAAATAAATTACATTGATTCGCTCTTTCTCGTTATGTTCTTGTGTATACTAGACTTGCAAAAGTAAATCATCACAAAGTAGCCACATATGAGCATTTTTCAGCCAAACTCTCTCCGACAGTAAAATGTAAAGGATTTGGGGTGGCCAGTAAGAATTAGGGAGGCTGCCACCTTTAACCAGCCTCTGGATCCACCCCTGACCCCAGACTTTTTTATCAGGTCAAAATTTTAAATTCAGGAATGACTATTAGAAAACAAACAATGACTAGCCTCAGTGCACCTTTTTAACAGTGAAGTAAAACTAAGCATGCTCAGTTAAATCACAGGAACTTTGCATGCCAAAAAGATCATAATGCATGAGAATTTAGTGCACAGTACTACTGGCATCTTTGTGCTGGACACATCGAGATAAAATGAAACGTCTGACTCTGCAGAAGGCTCGAAGGACCAGGACTTTCGAGTATATCTTTGTGCATTAGCGTGTCAGTGATCCCACCAATAATTCATGGATGCCACATTGAACATTCAAACCAAACTGAAACACTTCCCATGAATTTCAACAGTATTATGAGTGTTAAACATACTAATACTACAAATGTAAATCTCTGTGCTGTATATACAGCCTCCATAACACAGCTATAAACCTACAGAACCACATGATAAATCACTGGAGGCGTCTGACGGCATCAGCATGTCTTGATACTGCTGCGAGACCAACCTCACCTGCACCTTCTGACAAAATCAATATGTACATGTCATAGTGACACAAAACAACAATAAAGTTCAATTTAGCCATTTAAAGAGACAATAATATTCACATTTTGTGTTCACTCTTTAAAAAATAATAAATCAACATTTCACCAGCTCCTAAGTAAATTAACTAGATTTTAAAGATTCTAAAGATCATAAAAACTTTTCACATTATTTTATAACCATCACAAGAAAAATATTGAAATATGTCCAACACAATAACGATAAACTGATATTTTCCTTCATAAATCACTATGATAGTTCATAAAGAAAACATCGATACACACTGTCGCTCTATCTACAGTCGTTCAACTGGCCACGGTCCCTGGTACAGAAAGATAGGGAAAACTTTTTGTATAAAAATGATGTGCAAAAGTTGATCTCTTAGGTCCCTAGAATGGAAAGCAGTGTAAAGAAATGATGGAAATATCTACATGACCTTTTCTCTTTTCTTTTTAGATTCAAGGATGATATACACTACGAGTGACTCGCCACTTTTGTGCATTTGTGATTTCAAACAAGTTACTGCATTTGATGGAAACATGACAGGTAGTGCACAGAACTCTTTCTTTATCATATTAAAACTAGCTTGAGGTATTATTGCACATTTTCCCAAACTGCAGACCTGTAATCAGCAGATTTTAGATTTCCTCACACTGTATCTGCTTTATGTGGAATGTCAACATCACTGTCTTGATGCTCTTTCAACCTTACAGACGCTGCAGCAGTCTGGACAACATTTAGCTGACCTGGTGTCTCTTGAGGTGTATCTTCTTTTATTCAGAATGATCTCCACGCAGTCAATGCATCACTGTAGATTTCAATAAACATGCATAAGCTGTTACCTGGGTAGGTAGATCTGTAAACATCCTGCCAACAGCAAAAACAGACACAGGGACAGAAAGCCATGAGCCATGAGGGGCAAGAATGGTATGCTGCATTCACGCCATGTCAGCAGAGCAGTAAGAAAAGGGGGGGGGGGGGTCCTGTTATGAAAGCAGTCACATTGTGGCGCTTTTAGACAACCAGCTGCTGCAGCTGTGCTGGCCCCCAGCAATGTTGGTGTTCTGCAATTTGACTGGTTGGCAGAGGAATGCCTTGGGCTTGCCCACTGAATCACATTCCTGCTATCGTCTCCGCTGAACTCATTAAATAGCCACAGACAGGGGGAAGTGCATGTTAATAGAGGAGAAGTTAGGTGGATAAAACTTTAAATGGTATAAGTAATATTAAAACAATAGTAAAGTGGCCTAAACTAAATACTTAAATGGGGATTCACAATATTGCAGGATTAATACTGGTATCAGTTTGTCAATGTCAGCCAATAAAAGCTTCAGAATTAACTGCGAGCATTGACATGTAAAGTAATGCATTAATTACATAAAGCAGCCCCTGCATCAGCCATTTAACAAGGCAAAGAAACTGAAGCTACCATATTTCTAATGTTGCTATTTGAAAAAAAGAATATAAGAGATGGTTTGTGTGGTTTTATGTTGGTTTGTAGACTGTCAGAGGAGAAACAGGCAAATTCTGATCCTGGAAAGACTGGGCGTTCTTTAAAAAAAATAAGGTGTGTGTTCACAACAGCATTGTTTTTGGCCTAAATGAGTTTAAATATATCAGCAAAATCCGACATTTGTTTATCCAGGATTTTAGGAAATGAAGGGAACTCATTCACCATTCCAAATGGCTGTGCATCCTCTTAAAAAGAGAGGAAATTTCAGGTTAAATTGTTTTTTTCCATTACAGCTATGAGTCATTAGTCCAAAGCGTTTTCTTTTTATGATGTGCAAATGAGCCGAACTACAAACGTAGCTGGATATAGCCTTCAGTAGTGGTGACCAGCTACTTATTCCAAATTCCTGTTTTCTCAGTTGTTGGAACAAAAATTTAATGACTATGTAAATTGAAGCTGTAAAAAATTCAAGCAAGATTATGCACAGTTAACAGGCCGAACACTGAATTACAGGGTCAGAGGGTGAACAAAGTCAAAATGGTCACTGTGGTGTGTTATGGTCCCTACACACCGGGGATGACACAAATATAGAATGCGAAATCACGAAATATTATGAGGCAAATTTTGACGTGCCTGACTATACACATCAAGCCCGATGCAATTTTGCAACTTTCCGAGGGGAAAAAGATGCATCCCGGGGAAGAGTTTTACGGGGGAAAGTCCCGCCTCATTCGCCACTGATTGGCTAGAACCTTCCCTAGAACCTTGGCGGGACCTTCCCTTAACAACCTACAGCTACCAGGTGAACGCAGGTAGACAAAAATGGAGTCTACTTCAACTTCAAGTGATGGCGAATTGGTACTCCTTTTGCTTTCTCAAAAGAAAAAGAAACGTAGCACATGGGTGCATCCAATATTACAAAAAAGAAGAGAACCTGGTGAGTTTCACTGCTTGGTACCGGAGCTGAAACTGTACCACGGTCGCTTCAGAACCTATTTTTGGATGTCTGTTGGACAATTTGAAGTTCTGATGAAACAATTAGCTCCAAGTTTGAAGAGGCAGAGGACTAGACACTAGTGTTGAGATGGCTGTCTGTCATGATAGCATGTACTGAGTCGGGGCCAGTACCACATAAGCAAACTCTTAAAGCACACAAAACATTGTCATATCAGAAATCCGACGCTATGACTCTCCACAAGTCTTTCAGGTCGTTATCTCTGTAATGTGTGTGTAAACGATCATAAACAATCAGCCGGTCGGCCGTGTTGGGTATACCCGTGAATCTGACGTCGCAATCACGAAATCTGATTGGTCAGAAGTGGACACACGATCCGAAAAAATAAATGCCGCAATATCGCAGAACGGGAAAACATTGCTGATGTGAACGCTTGTATTGACAGGATACGGGTTCGAAAAAAAAATATTGACGTCTGAAATAATTGCATGACAAAAACGGTTCCGGTGTGTAAGGACCTTTAGTCAGCTGGTTTAACTCTACCAGGACCAGTGCTCTGTGCGGGGTAACGTCCACATGCCTTAGGCAGTGCTATGGACACGTATGTGTTATTCTGGCGTAAACAGTGAAGGCCTATCCCCATTTTGCTAGATCAAAATACTGCTAAACCACACCATTCTGACATCTGTCATCCTTGCTTGTTTACATCCAGGTAATAAAGCATTATGGTAGTAACTACAGCTAAGGCAAATGGTAGGTGGCTGAACTACAGCTTAGATACAACAAATGACCTATGTTTCAGGTCTAAATTGAACTTGTAAACTTGTAAAAATGACTCCTAATAGCAGGGGTGATTGCATTTCACCTTTTTAGCCATCAAAACTCACATCCCCAGTAGTGATCTTGCTGTTTTTGTCGTGTATAATTACTGACGTTTCTTTGATTGTTTGCAGCAAGTGGGTATAGTCTGAGTGGCATGACATGAATGTAGCATACTGTCCTTCGAGGTGACACAGATTGTTATGATCTAAACCTTTCTGCAAACCTCTGTGGCAACTCTCCCCCACCTGTCAATACTGTAACTGTAAACAGAGTTTCTATAAAAACTGTTCAGGATTTGGTATCAAATCTAAGTTATCATTGTCTGCATTGCTACAGTTGATGTGTTCTGTGGCCCTGATGTAAAAGACGTCGATCATTAGTGCACAACCAGGCACATCAAGCAGAACGGTATTGCTCCCTGACATCTCAGGGTCCATTTTAGTAATGGCTTCCGAACCCAAAAGTTTTATCATTTTGTGAAAGACTTTGTGAAATAATCCTAGCATGTGATGTAGCATGAAACACATGATTCAAACACACGCGCTCATCTGGCCTTGATTGGTTGTTTGTCATTCCAAGCGCCATGCACTGACACACATTTTGTCCGGAGTGCTGTACAGTGGTGACACACCCACACATAAAGCTATCAGTTGAGGTGATAACAGCGATAACAGTGAGGTTTTCTCTCATACGCACATTCATTAAAGGAACAGTCAAACATTTTCACAAATCGTCATGTTCTGTCTTCCCCAGAGTCACAAGACATGCTCAGTTCTGTCTTTGTGCTTCAGGGGCTGAAATGTTGAGGATGTTAAATAACTGAAATTTCTGAAAGAGGATTTTTTCCTCTCTATCTCTGAAGATTGAGCCAGGTTAACAGTTTCCACTTGTTGGTCTTGTCAAACACACCTGGAACCATTGTTATATCTGACACACAGATGTAACTCACATCAGTCCTCATATTTGACTCCAGAAAAGACAGGCCCAGAGGATTAAGTGAAAATGTATGGTCAGCTTAACACCACACACACTCACGCACAGAGTTACTGATAAAAGTGTGTCCATGCAGTTAGACAGTAGTGACTGTCAGCAGGGAGCTGGGACACAGCATGTCCTCATGGTTGTCCAGTCTGGTCCCATGAGTCAGGAGCTCCTCTACTGTTGTCCAGTCATCCAGCAGCTTCCTATTCCTCAGGCGACTCAGCTTCCTCTGACTCAGCTCCAGGACAGTGTTGCACCGCCCATCTGTAAAAGCTCCACCACCTCTGCTGTCCTGCACACCTCCATCTCCCACAGAGGATGGTCCCAATCCTGCAATGGCTCCCACCCTGATGCTGGCATCCCGTACACTCATCCCTCTCGCCTGCAACTGCTGCTGTTTCTGCTCACGGGCCAATAGGAAGTGTTCCCTTCTTTCCGTTCGACTCCAGTATCGACCCATCAGCATGTCAGTGTTGGTCTCCTCATCTGTGCTCATCCCACTGCGTTCATCTGCAAGCTGGGATGCACGGTCTCGCAGGAGCTGGCTTCTTGAGATCCTTGAAGTCATGCTGGGTTTGGGGCTTGGATCAACTTTTGGCTGCAGACCAGAACTGGAATTTGGGATTGAGTTTACACTCATGTGACCCTTTTTTGTATCCCACACAGCAGCAGCACAGTTTATTACCCCAGTGTGGCCTTCCAGGGTGCTGTAGAGACCTCTGCTGCCTCCGCCTCCCTGGGCCTGGCGGTTGGCAGGTTTGGGCCACGTGTCATTGACATCCACAGCCTGAGAAGGATGGACTAAATTCTGTAGGTGTTGCTGCTCTCTTGCCCTGCTCCTCGCCAGCTCCTGTTGTCTCTCTCTGTCCATCTCTTCCTGAATCTGAGCCTCCCTCTCCAGCTCTTTTTCCTTCTGCATTTGCCTTTTTTGTTCCAGTTCTCTCTCAATCTCTCTGTCCCTTTCTGTTACCAGTGGTTCAGGGATCATGCATCTTTCTTGTGAGTGCCAGCAATCATGGTGAGCAACCTGGCTTTTGTTGTCATAGCATCTCTCATGGGTGTTGGCACCCCTGGTATGCCCTAAAGCAGTGGGGTGTTGTTGGGGAGAGACAGCCAAGCCAGCTGGATGGGAAGCCATCATACTTGCCACTAGCTCACTTTCCTCTGGCAGACCAAGCGGTAGGGCATTGCAAGGCGCAACGGCTCCGCAGTGGTGCATGGTGGCTGCACAGTAGGACGGGGAAGCTGGATGGCTTGCCCGGCGACGATACTCCTGAGGGGGAGGGCGATGGTGGAGTGTTCGGCTTCTTCTTAGCATACCCATTGAGCTGGAGCTCTGATGGTGTGGCTGCATGGGTACCAATGGTCTTCGGTGGCTTGAGGGAGTGCTGCAAGTAGAGAGGACTGGGGCCGTCATTCGTGAAACTGCAGCATGGGACGGGTTAAAGAGGGCCCCACTGCTGGAGCTGTGACGGTTCAGACAGGGCCGGTCAGTTTTATGGAACTGGACCGATGAAACCCTGGAAATTCAAATGGTAAAGTTAGCCAGAAATACCAAAAATATGTTTTGGAATACACCTGGTCCATTATTTTGAAAAGGTAGTCATGTTGCTGGTAGTTACCTGAAAAGTCCCCTGGGTGGGAGGTCCATGACAGGCTCAGCGCCCTCCTCCATCCCGAGCTGCAGGCGCTGACACTGAGGCTGCATGGTGAGCGCCTCAGGGATAGCCTCCAGCAGCTCGCGGTGGCTCTTGGGGCAGCTGTCCCGTCGCTCCCTCCTCTCGCAGGGTTCCCCCTGATGCTGCAGCCTGGCATTATACAGCCGCATTCGCTTCTCCAGCAGCCTCTGAAAGTGTCTGAACTCCCCGGTGCTCACGCTGTAAAAGCCTGAGTCGCTGAGCTCAGAGGAGATAAAAGACTCAGAGGATGGAGAACCACCTCCAAAGCCTCCACAACCCCCTGGTGCAAGGGCCCCATGAGAATGACAGTCATCCAGGCCGCCCTCTTCAGTTTCCAGTCCTGAGAGGTCCCCCTGGTGAAGGGAGCCATCTGTCCAGCCCAGGCCGCTATCCAGCTCATGATGGAGGGGCAGGAACCCAAGTGGCTTCTCAAGCATGAAGTCTTCATCATCCGTCTGTAATAACAACAGTCACTAAACAAATACACTCACAACTTTACATTGTGTCCATGTGAAGGACCTCAGTACACTCTGCCTTAGGCTTTACTGTGTCTGTAGGGATGAAGAAATAAAAAAGAAAAACTGGAGGACAGGATTCAATCTATGAAGTTGCTTTTCTTTTCAAGTGTCCTTTAATAATTTTGTAATTATCTTGTGTCATTTTCTCTTTTTTATTCTGCCTTAAATTAAGAGAAGTTTGGGGTGCATAGATGTGTTGTCAGGCTGCAGAGCTCCTGTATTTTTCTACAAATATGTCCCATGGACAGATAAAACCAGCAACATGTTGTGTGTTCTGACCAGCTTTGCCTTCTTCAGGTACCAAGCACTGTTCTTTAGTCTGATAAAATCCTTCCACGTAGTTTCTTGGAGTCTTAGCTTATTGTCTGTGGTACCTTATCGTCATGGCAACATCTGTCTTTGCCAGTGTACCTCTATGGCAACTTTTTGAAGGGTTAGATAACTGCCATCACCTTGAATTGTAGCTCCCTGTAAAGTACTGCACTACCTTCTGATGATTCTAGCAATAATTCTTGGACCTGTCCACAGCAAGGTTATCAATATCAGAATTTAATCTTCAATATCTCAGCTTACTTGAGCCTTGGACTGAGGTTGTGACTGTCAAATGTATGAATACATATGTAGAGTCAAAGGGCTCTATTTTCGTGCCTCGCCGGAGACGTGCCGCAGGCGCGGCATAAGTCAGGTCCGCCGCGCCGACAAGGCGTTCCCAAGCACAATTTGGTATCTTGGTGAGCGGTGCAGCCCGGCGTAAGTATCCCCCCCCCTCACTCAGCTCCTCCCAGCGGCGTAAGTCGTAGCGAGGGAGGAGAGAGGGCGTGGAGTGGGTTAAACAAAGCCGAGACCTGTTTTCACCAATCACATAAGCTCCTCTCCTTGCCTTTAAATCTGCCACCGGCGAGGCGTATTACTATTTTCGTGAAGTAGTCAAAGAGATCAAGAGATGTCTGAAGACAGTAATGCCACACGACGACAGAAGGCAGCTCCTCAACAAGTGCCACTGTAAGCGCTGCATTGGGCGTCCTCCACACTCTCTCATATGAGCACAGATGAATTTGGTGTGTGTAATGTTGGACCCACTGGTAAGACAAACACCCTTTTCCACAAATAAAGAGACTCACATAAAGTTGCATATATTCAAACCTCATGTGACAAAGGTGGGTTGAGCGCACAGATCACAACATAAACTCCAAAAATGGCATTCAAATCGGAACCATCTGTGCTTAGTGATGCATCGTGCTCCATGGCCTGGCTCTTTCTTTCATAGATGTTGGCATATAAAATAAATTTGGCTCACAAAACTGAATATTGTAATATTCGTATGTAGGCTTAAAGTAAATAACTCATCTGAGCACTGAAATAAATCATCTGTTCAGCCGCTGCAGGACGGAGAGAGGACACGGAGACATGTCCAGGTTGAACTGTGTGAGAAATAAGAGGAAGAAAGAAAAGGAGGGAGACGAATCACATATCTTGTTAACTTCATCATGTGTGTTTATTTACTAGATATTTAATTTAATTTGATGCGGTTTCAGCTGTGTTGATTCGGTCAGGTTGTGTGTCCAAATGCATGCCAAACGCGCTCTTCAGATCAGATATAGATCAGAATATATCGATATAGATCTAAATGTATGTGCTGACTCAGATTAATAGTTGTTGTTGATGATTATTTATTGCACTGAAATGTGCCTGACACTGTGGAAACCTGCCGGTGAGGCATCGGTGACGTATGCCGATACGCCGCCGGTCTACCAAAATACCTCTAGACCAGCTGCACTCCGCCTGCGCTGAAAGCTGACCAGGTTTGAATCGGCGAGCTTTCAGCACACTTTGTACACCACTGGCGAGCACGAAAATGTCACTGCGCCCGCTGATTCTGTTGACACCTCCCCCTGCCACGCCACCACGCCCAGCTTGGCGGTTCTCGGATCGCCTCCGTGCGCCTCAGTCCACAAAAATACCAAACTGGCTGTACGCCGGGCTCCATCAGATGAAAATACAACTGCACGGGTCCGCCACCCTCCACCGCCTCACCAGCGTACACGAAAATAGAGCCCAATGTATTAAATATTATTGTAGCATCATTAAAAAGTGCTCTGTGCCTCTGAAACAGATGGTCATGCAGTTTCTGTAAACATAAACAGGAGGAAACAGTGCATCTGTTCAGGACTATTTTCAGCTGCAGATGAATCCAGATTTGGTGTTCCTGTATTTCCAAAAGTAAGTGTGTGTGGGTGTGTGTGTGTGTGTGTGTGTGTGTGTGTGTGTGTGTGTGTGTGTATGTGATTGAGTCAAAACAAACTAGAGTGCTCATGTTTGTGAAGAAACAATCAGTGAGTCACTGATGTGTTTTGGAATTTTTTTTGTTTTTTGACAGCGCAATGGCACAGAGAAATAATGTGTCAAGCTTTACTCAGACAAATCTTTTACGTAGGAACAGTTTGTTGCTGGTTTTAGTCTGCCCATGGGATGTTTTGACTGAAATGTGTTTCAAGTCTCAAGGACGCTGAGAAACAGAGAAATCTTTCAAATTTCAATGTCTTTCATTTTGCATTGTGCCCTCATTCGTCAGTGATGAAGCTGGTGTCAGCTAGATGACGAAAAACCATCTTTATCTAAAAATGTAACTGAAGGTTTCTCTGAAGTGGATGGTTTGAAAATAGAGGATTTGCAGCTGTGAGATGCACAGCACAGTTTTGGATACCTGACTGTGGAAGCCATTTGGTTCTTCCAAGTTTGTATTGCAGCATCCCATCAAGCAGTTCTGTCCCTTTGGTGCTCGACCGCTCAGCTCTGGATCCTGAAGGATCAAAATGTGAGAAAAAAAACATGAAAAACACAAACTTTCCGTAATGCAAAAGGTGGGCTGATGCAGTTTTAGTGGATTTGGGTGGTTCATTCGGGATTTTTTTTTCAGTCAGTCCTGAACTTAACTTCCATGTTATGTTTAGATTTTTTTCAGGCTTTGCTGAAAATGTGTGTGTATTCTGTCACATTTGTGCTGTCACACATTCTGTGGGGTCAGGTTTGTGTAATGCAGCATGGAGCCAAAGTTTAAATAAGTAATTTCTCTAAAGCAGCTGATACATATTTATGTTGACATTTAGTGTTTGAGGCTGAGTGTTTGTCACCTGATGGACCATGTCCACAGTGTCATGTGGGGAGCTGGACAGATAGCTGTACCGCCCTCCATCACAGTGATCTTGTGGCAGAGACAGATGGCTGTAAAAATGTCTGAGAGGCAACAAAAACACAAAATTTAGACATTTGAATTTACAGCTTATACATAATTATAAATTCTGTTATCGGGCAAAAATTTGGACCCTTGTATCTTCAAAACTCGCAACTCCAAGTGTTCAGATTTTTTAATCATTTAAATTGGAAAATACCTTTTCTTAGTATTGAACTAGAATTCTGATAAATAAGATGTTTGTGCTGTTTTCTCATGTATGTTTGTACCTGTCCTGGTAGGAGGGACTGGATGCATTAAGCCCTGCCCCCAGTGGTGGGAGGGGCAGGTTAAGGTGCTGCAGGTTAAGGGGAAGGGTCTCCCAGGCCCCCCTGTCTGACTCAGAGCCACGCCCTCTCTGACCCTTTATCTGCAGTGTGATTGGACGTTGACTGGCTGCCAGGATCCTCAGGGCATCACGCTGGCTTAGGTGTGCAAGGCTGCGCCCATTTAACTGCAACAAATGAACAAAAGTGAAGAAGAGATTTAATATAAGCAAGCATGACCCAGTTACCCTTTGTCCTCACTCAGTCTTTATTTAAAATCTTAACAGGCAAAATAAAATATGGCAATGAATAGCAATGTACTAAATCATTTTCCAGAGTGTTAAGCAGCGTGCCTTGACCCTAATGTATTTTGTTGGATAATTAAAATAGCCCCGCTTCTCTTAATGGATATGGAAAGAGTGGATGTTGTGCAGCAAAGAGTGGCGATTACAATGAAGCACTGATCCTACGATAAGGATTGTTCTTCAGTTCACAGTGAGACCTCTCCTAGCTGAGTAACCCAATACATTTAACCATCCTACTGAGAAAGACACCAAGTGTACAGGTTAAAGGGGAGAGTAAGGCTGGAAATGAAATACTGTAGTATTATTTCTATTTAAGCTAATAGTTCTTTAACTGTTTTTGTGTTAAATACCAGGAGTTACATTTCACATGACAGACTTTTACAAACAAAATTTAGTTGAAGTTTGATGGAGAAGATACACTCATAGGCTACATTCAATGAAACTACTGACCCACCTATAAACTTGCTCAAACTTAAAGCTTTAAATGTCATATGTAACGCAAGATATTACCTAACACACAGCACTTTTTAGGTACGGCAGCTCTACAGTGTGAGTTACCATAGTTACCAAGCAGGTAATCATTGAAGCTGCAGCACTTTAATGTAGCAGCCTTCTAAGCTTGCAAGACTTCAATAATCAAGAAAGATTTACTGCAGGGCCTGTGTCCACCAGTGGCATTTTTTAACACCAACCTCAGTTTTGGAGCACTTCTCAGTCACCACAAATTAATCCCTTTTTTAATATTAAGTATGTATCTTAAAGGGTTATTTTTCAAGTTTGAGTGACTCCAAATTACATGCTACTGGTCAAATCAGCTTGCATTATGAAGATGCTTGTTTATTGTTATTGCAACAATCCAAATCAAGTCTTTAAGTTGGAACTTGTAGAGTTGTCTCTGTTGTAAACTGTCAATCTAGCATGTCTCTAACAAGGGCAAAGGAGGCCCCCTCTGCATCAGGTATCTGGAATTGAACATACTCTAGCGGTAACTAAATTTGCATTGACTGTAAAAGCAAATTACTCTGGTTTCCTCTGGAGGACCACCTTACAGGGCTTTGATTCACGGATCACATATTAGTTAAAACTGAGATTATTTAGATTATAAGATTAAAATCAGTGACTCGTGATTTTGATTGGTTGGTGACAGAGAGGTAAAATTGACGAATGGAGCAGTGTCTCATAAGTTGAACTATTTTCTTTAGCCTCAATTTAATAGTTGACACAAAGGCCAGTTTTTCTCTTTGGAAGCTGAAAACCCTAAACTGCAGTGGAAATCAGGGACTGCTCACATTTCCCTTGTGGGAATAATAAAGGAGTATCTTATCTTAGCACAAATCTTGTCAGTGGACACAGGCCCTTAATTTGCTTCGACATAATAACCTCCTGACCTGGTCTCCAACAAAAACCTGCTCATTGATTAGTGTAGCTTTAAAAATGCGTAACATGTGTCTTAAACTGATGTAATTTTGTTGATTCATATGAAGTTAATTATTGAATACCACATAATTGATAAATTTAGTGGTCAACAGTGATGGGGTTGTTTCCCACTGATGTCATCCCCCCTTGCAGTTGTGGGTTTTCACTCAGTGCGCCTGCCTCCTTCACAATCTAAAAAAATGCTGTATCAGTTGATGACCTTAGACTGGTTCGTGATAGCCTGGCAGCTGGTCTAAGGTGTGCCCCACCTCTCACTAAATGACAGCTGAAATAAGCACTAAAACCATTTAGAATGGGCAGTGTTGGTGAAGGGTGGATGCTACATTTGCATCTGCAAACATAGACATCATTAGTATCAGTGCTGCTTTGGGTTGGTCTGTGCAATGCCCAAATCATGCTTGACAATGTAAGCACGACTATACCCCAATCTGGTGGGTATAGAATGGCAACACCAGTTTGGTATCAGTGCTTTGCCTTGTGAAGGAATCCATCAGGAATTACCATCTAACATGTTTGCTTTCCTGTCTGCCTTCTACAGCTTGTTCTGTCATATCAGTAGCTTTGACCAGTGAGAGCACAGAGCGCTCTGCACATGCCAGAGACCTGAGCATAAATAAGCGAAATGGCGAAGCAAAAAAGGGACAAAGAAGTTGCTGCTGCAAGATGGAGCAAAGGAAGTTTGTTGAGCTCTGACAGCAACATCCCTGCAGAACAATATGTCAACAAGAACTACCACAACTGACTAAAAAAGGTGAGCAAGAAATAGCAGCAAGCCAGTGACTGCAATTGGCATTTCCAGGTGTTGTCTAGTCCAGCCCATCATCTGTGTCAGCACAACAGTCGTGACGATTGGTTTTGTCACAGCAGGAATTTATAGCTTTGTAATCGCCTCATCTGACACAGTGACCAGCCTTACAGATAAAAGGATTGTTTTGTCAAAGTTGTGGCTCATGTCATTATACAGTAATGACTAGGATGAATTTGTGGTAATATTCACTGTTTGACATCATTTTGCCCCATTAATTTGAGTACAAAACCCAAGATGAAACTGAAGGACAGTCTGTAATGGCAGTGCTTCACCCTTACTGTCTATAAACTGATAGTTCACTCTGAAAATACATGTGTAACCTCTTCAGGTGCTTTGAAGAGGCTTTGTCACATTGAAAAAATTACATTATAGCGATGTCATCAGCTTGAAGAAGACAAATGTTAAACAACATCTGTGTGAGAAACTAGAAACGTGAGGTTCTGGAGAAGTTTGATTTGCAGAGATTTTTATGCTGAAATAAAAAGATGCTGCGCAGTTGTATCGTGGGGATAGTATGATCCACTGTTTGGGGGATTTGACCCACATGAGGGACTCTCAGTCAACATGTATCAGCCTCATCTGGGCTCTTTTTAGACCCTGTCATCAGAGAAATGCTTGAATCCAGACATGCACTGGAGAAAGACAGCTACAAGAAGGCAATGATGAAGAGTTCATCGTCACGCTTCCATTTTAGTCTGTTTTTCACACTCCAGACTATTAACTCTGGAACCATCGATATTATGCAACTGGGTCACAACAACCAGCTCTGCAGACAGATGGTGAATTTATCCTTCTTTGACAAATAGACTCATTTTGGTGATCTACACCAAACATGACGAATGTGGACACAGTGTCCACATTTGCAGCAAAGGGTTAACACCTACAAGCCAACATAAACCACAGCCTACTTCACACACGCACACGCGCGCACACACACACACACACACACACACACACACACACATGCAGCTCAGCAGCCTTCAAATTAGACGCATGAACAGTATTGTTAACTCCAGCACATCACAACCATGAGTCACCCTCCGCTACAGTCGACCAAACACACACTCTCATACACACACTCGCGGTATGAGCTGAGAAGCACAAAATGGCACCTGTATGTGGAGACAGAGTATAGCAGTAGAGCGACCGTGAGTCTTCAGCAGATGGAGATGATGAACATGAAGAACATCCTTGCATAAAACATAAACATTTTTCATATTTGGGGAAAAAATAGATGAAGTGTGTGACTTTTAACAGCATAAATTAGGTTAATTAGCAAAACATACACACACAGTCAAATGTGTTTGCAGAAATTGAAAAAATGAAGCCATTTTGCATCTGTATTCACACACACACACACACACACACACACACACACACAAACATGGACATGGTTTGCACAGCTCCAGCTTTCCTGATCAGATTCCAGAACACACGTATAAAACACTGAGGTAGGTCTTTTAGATGCTTACCGTTTGGTCACCCATCCATGGTCCAGAGAGCCAGCACCCCATCTTCACGGCAACAGAGGATAGCCGCCTTGGCCACTAAGAAAACCACAGATGCTGCTGCTTCCTCCAGCAGATCGTCGCTTCCCTCCTCCTTCTCCTCCTCCTCCTCCTCCTCACACTCTCCCTCTTTCTCTCCTCACTGCTCCTCTTGCTCACTCCTCAGCATCAGACCTCCTCCCTCCTTTTCTTCTGTGTTCTTTTTCCTCCTTTTTCCATCTATTTCTTCAGTGCCTGTATCCTTGCCCCTCCCCCCTTTTCCTAGCTCCAGATTTCAACATCCTGCACACACACATACTCTCTCTCGCTCTCTCTCTTTCTCTCACACACACACACTTTCTTACATGCATGCGACTCTGCAAACATAAAAATATGCGCAGGCTGACACAGTGCATTCAGAGACGAAGAGGGAAACACAGGCAGTCACACAGTAAAGATGGTGTCTGATTGGTGGCCTTTCAGGGGTCATCAGCCAATCAGACGCAGTGGTCTCCCTCTGGATATCTTCCTCTCTGACTGAAACTCCTCATGAAGCATCGACATGTGCAGGAAGGGGTCTGTGCTGCAGCGATACACACAGTAACAGTGGGAAAACACCTTGCTACCATCCATCTTCTGGCTGTTAATCCAGGATCCTCCAGCAGATGCTGCTTTAAGGCATGCTGGGAGTAGTAGTCCCTCCAGTGTGTTCACAGGAGGGTTTTCTGTTGCAGATTGGCAACACAATTTTAAAGACCCTCCAAGAATCCATGTGCACGAATTGATTAAAATGAAACCTGATCCATCACGGTCATTCCCTCAAAGAAGCAGTAATCCAGACTGAGCCGTGAGAACATCATGTACTTGCTTTTGTGGTCTGTGGATTTTTGATTTTAATACAGCAATTATGAAATCAAAGACACACGCACAAAAAATCCCAACATTTGACCACAATCCTTTCTGACATTTGAGGTTTATAAACTAGTTAAGATTATATTTGAAGATGGGCGGCACAACCTCCCCCCAAAAGTAAACGCAGAGTTTTTAAAGCTTCCGGAGACTGGCTGCAGTGTGGGTCATTATTCCCACCTCCTCCATGTTAACAGATGGAACATGGATCAAACTTTACAATTATGATAAAAGCCTGATAAATTTTCCTTTAAAATACTTTTTGTTGTGTCAGTTATTTCTTGTTCAATATTTCTAGGTTCAAATGTCCTCTTGCGTTTATGCTTTGTGTTTACTTTTCTTACCATGGTTGCATTTGTTGCTTTCCCTTCTTTGGGCAGCTTGCTTCATGATTGGTTGTTTTGTTCCATGTGACTGTAGACAGAGTTCAAGCACAGTCTTCCCCAACATATAAATTTCAGATCATCCTGTGGAGGGGAAAATCTGTTAAATTAGACAACAGCTTTTTCTGCAAACTGATAGAAACTATTGAATGATCCTGAGAAAGCTTTCCATTTGCATGACTCAGTACATAATGCACTTCACAAGCCAAAGTGCAGGCTGCAGTACATAAATCCCTGTCACATGAAATTTAGATAGTGAGATCTAAACCTTAGGAGAAAAAAAATTGCATAAAGCTTTTTCATCGTTAGATTGCTGGACAACCTACTGTAAGTTTGTGCCAGAAATTGGAAAAATTTGAACTTTCCTGAACAAGTGAAGATACAGCAGCTACAGGTAAAGCATGAGATGTGTCTTTTCTACCTAATATATCAGCTTTATGATATTTGTTTTATTTCAAATGACTAATAAATCTTGAAGTAATTTTAAGATGTTGCGCTGCCCTCCCTCTTGAACAGGTAAAGCCAAAGAGTGGAGTTTAGGTCACGGTAAAGTGTGTTGAACTCTCAAGTTAAACTTGTAAATGTTGAACTCAATGACTTCCAGAAGAGAGAGCTTCATATCTGTCTTTGAATATCACATCACACAGGGCATCCTCTCCACCTTAATCTAACACACCTCTCGCTCCGATTGGACAGCGGCCTGGCTCTCTCGGCAGAGCCTCCTGAGGCAACGCTGCAGGAGAGGACAGGCAGAGATGTCTCTGCTCCTCAGAGGAAGGAATAGGAAGCAGTCACATGAGCCTGACAGCCGCTCCCCTGCTCTGCAGCTACACATGAACACACACACAAAAACACACATCCATGTAGGCTGAGTTTCATCTGATTCACTCACTGACCCTGCTCTGGCTGTTTGGTTTCTATGGTAACCTTGTTTCCTTCTTAACATACATGTATGTGTATGAGCTAATTTCCCTCTCCACATTCACTAATTGATGTTTTTAAATATGAAGAGTTGCAGAAAACTGTTGATTCTGTTGATTTTAAGGCAATGCAGATGTAGGCAGCGGTCGTGTGTGTCTCAGTATGTGTGCGTGTGTGTGCTTGTCTTGCTGCTGCTGCTGCTGCAGATAGAGATGACGGTGATGATGATGATGATGGGTGCATCTGGATGCCTGTCGCTGAGCTCTGCCATTTCTGTGCTGAGGTACGGAGGCGGAGAGAGTGAGGGAGGGAGAGTGAGAGAGAGTGAGCATGTGTCAGAGTTGCATACATACTGTAGATCCTGAGCTGCGACACACACATACCTGTCTGTCTATAAATGGAAAATACACTTACTGTTGCTGAGAGGCTGCAAGAAGCTTCTGTACATAGCGAGTGTACATACAGAGGGTTATATTTACATCCATCAGGGTTTGAAATAAGGTGAAGGTGGCAGCTCAGAGTTGATATATAATGTGAGTGTTACAAGGAAGATTTTTATTTTGTTATACCAGCAAAAAAAGGATCAAAATAATCCTTTTACTTTGATATGAGGAAACATTCAGAGGGTGATTTTGAGGTGTTTGTCCCTTTTGCATCACTGAACAGCAGAAAAGGTTGGTTTTATCTCACTCTGATGCAGGAAGAGATAAAGGTGTGGTGACACTGATGACCATTAACAGTTCCTCTCCTCAGTCCCACACTTGTTGAAAGAGGATCATCTACTAAATAGAGGAGCTACATGATGCAGAGTCTGAATTCTTGACCTTTTATATGGGTCAGCTCCCATATTTTTCAAGTTTAATACTCATGGTAGGACACAGAAATGATTTCAATGTTGCCAACAAAATGTCATTCTGCCACCTAACAATTCAGCAGCTACAAAGTCAACAATGTTCCCATGTGATTTTCTTTAAATATTAATTCAACAAAAAGCTGTTGTTGTGTTTTTAGTTTTCAGTGGTGTAAAATCTGTGTTTTAAAGGAACATTTAAGTACTTCTGAAATGAGGTTGTACTAGTCGCATGTCATTAATAAGTGCCGGCAGAAACAGGATGCCAGGTATGCTACCCTTTCTGCAGAAGGGATCAACTTTGTTTAAGCTAATTCTGAAAGACTATGACCCAAGCATTCATCTTGGTTTAGGTTTACACAGTGCACAGAAAATTTTCAACATCTTTCCCATTTCTTTTTACACTATTTGCAGACATGACACACACAGATGTGATATTCTACATGCAGCACACTTCAGGTCAGCAGGCTTAAGAGCGAAAAATATGATCTAACTAACAAGTGAGTGATTCTGACAGCACAGAAGACATGCCATTTACTGATAACACACATGGACACCTTTATGGACCAGGGTTTACAGAGGACAAAGGTGACTAAAAGCATTGAAGGAAAAGCAGTGATAGTTCTATGTGAACTGGAGTGTTGCAAATCCCAAAGGGACCTAAGAGCAGAGCGCAGGCAAAGGCAACTCAGAAGAAGTTTTAGAATGTTTATTTTGGGTATGGCACTCATAGTTCTAGTTCGATTGCAGAGGAAGAGGAGGGATTCAGGTTTCCAACAAAGATGAGGAGGTGCTGGCAGGCTGAAGAGCTGTTGGTCTTAAAGAAGTACAGATTTGTAAACTGTGAGCTTATGCCCACAAAGTGACGTTTGTCAACAACAGTATATCTGGATCTTCAGGACTCAAAGTACATCATTGGTTTACATGAAGCTACAATCACCAACCAGAGTCCACTGCCATACTGGAAAAAAAAAACCCACCAGAAAAACATATAAGTCAAATGGAACAGTGTCTTCAAAGTTCACCTCTCGTCAGCAGTTACCTCCATCCGTTGGGGTCAGATCCTGTAGTGTAAAGGCAAAGGTTCTTCTGGAGCACTTGCCATTTTTGTTGTGGTGTTCTTCCACCTCTGCATCCATCTGCACTGGTCTGTACCCTCCTTACTTCTCTAAACTTGAGGTGGCCACTCAGCACATCACCTCATTATCATATCATTGTGCTTGAGGCTAGTAAGAAGTCTTGGCACACCAAGGAGTTAAATTTAGAGGTAGCAGCACTATATAGTGGAGCATACAAGTCCACTTAAAGCACTGTGTGAAAATAGACTCCATTAAATCAGCATGTCCCTTACATTTTGAGCCTTTTAACATAAGAAAAAACTTTTAATATGGCAGCAGAGAGCTCTGAGCAGGCTCATGCAGCTCTCTACATGTCTTGGTGAGCTGCAGCTGTTGTCTCTTTGGTGTCTGAATAAGGCCACTCAAGGCTTCTTACCTCTTACCAAAGGTGGGGCCGTGACAAATGCAATAATAGCAAGGGATATTCCAAAGCAACAAATGCATAAATAAAAATCCAACTAGCTGAAAAATCAGAAAACACTCAAAGTGGAACACAATTTATTTAAGACAATGGAAAACTGGATCATGTAGTGTGCAGGTTAATTACATCGACGTGGTTTGCTGGGTGTGGCTTTCATTAACAGAGCTAGTACCACCAACTTTAAATCCTCTCTACAGGGTGACATCCACATATAAGCCTGTGTTAGTTTAACACTGGTCTGATCAGTCCTGGCTATATTCCAGGAGAAAAACGAGACATGGGATTTGTCAGACTGTAGACACCATCAAATTGTTGAACAAGTCCTTTAAAGCCTAAACATATCCCCCTTGTATCCATTCTTTGTACTATCTGTAACACCAGGCAAACAGGTATTTTACTGTAATGCTCAAAATTTTCAATATTATGCATAATTTCATAATTATATTGTAATTTCATAAGTTCAAATAAATTAAAATATTACACATTTACCACTCTTATTTAATAAACTAAAGTTGTAAGGAACAGTTGAAGTTTCCAGCTGTTTCCTTACAGCCTTAACCATCACGCGTGTTTCGTATAGATTGTCTGCAGTCGGGACCCATACATTCGCTTGTGTTGCGCATGGGCGCCCGTGATTGGTCAGGCTGCCAGAGCAAGCGCTGTGATTGGTCAGATTATCAGCGGTGCCGGAGCGGGCTGAACAACACATCTTCATCCAGATACCCTTAAATTCGTGTTGTTTAGCGTCCGACCAAAAAAATCAACTGTTATTTTTGGTTTAGGGTTTTAAAGGACAAACTCTAGAAAGAGAGGTTCAACAGACTTCTTTGTAGTATTTTTTTGATAAAGTGTCTGTGGTTATTGGCGTATTATTATGTGACGGAGTTAGCCACTCTAGCTTAGCAGGCTAACATGTCTGAGCCAACGTTAGCTCATCATCTCTCGTGAACTTTTGAGTTAACAGCTCACCTGCGGAGGTCCAGGTAACACCAAGAACACTTCAGATACTGTACTCATTGTTGGTTATCAGATTTATATGATTTATGTCCTCATTAAGCACCAAATGATCAGCCTGTAGACAGTCGACCCTAAACTTAGCTGAACTCCGACACCATTATAGACCTTCTGTTATTTGTAGCTTAATGTTGACCCATGTGTCTCTCCTCTTTCCCTAAACAGCATGAACTGTCCCCCCACAAAGCGCCTTCGAGGCCTGAACCAGGACGTGGTGAGAGCCGTGCCTTTAGTTGACCCATTTGATGACCCTTTTGATGATGATTTCACTCAGGAGGACCTGGAACAGATCGACATCATCGCCTCACAAGCCATGACTTCCACTGCTATACCTGGACATGGGTCTAGTTCAGCAGCCAGGCCGGTGGAGCCGGCTCGTGGGTCGACATGGTCAACATCTGCAGGGCCGAGTTCATCTGTGAACAGAGCCTCAACCAACCCTAGCACGTTTGTATTCAGCAGCAGCAACAGCAGAGAGGATGCTGGGATACCAAACAGAGAGGCTGTCAGTGAGTTCAAAGCTGAGCTGAATATTTCTCTCACTGGTTTTTAAAGATTACTAAATCAGGTTTAAGATGTTTTACCCCAGCAGCCGAACTGCATTCTTGATGATAGTTTCCTGAATCATAGTTTAACTTAGTAGAGGCCATGATTCAGTTTGGCATATCACTGACTACATCACAAAGCAGGCAACAAAACTGTGTGTCAGTGAAAGTGATGCCAAAACTCTGTTTTAGAGGCAACATAGTTCCACTCTTATCAAGTATGACCACTGTCATCTGCTGAGATATTCAAATTCAAATTTATTTGTGTGGCACTTTTCATACAAAAAAATGTAGTTCAAAGTGCCTCACAGAGGCTAAAAACAACATTTAAACAACAATAAAACCCAACCCTCCCACCCACACACGCACCCATGGACCCCCCCACACACAAAGACACACACCCACCCTTACTCACCCACACATACACATACACACACACAAGCCCACACAGAGTAAGAATTTAAGATATATTGTTTAAGAGACCTGGCCTGACACTGAGACATTACTTAAGGAAAGAGCTACCTTTAGGAAACACTGGAGATAAAGATAAAAATGGTGATAAGAAAGAGTTAAACCTGATGGACTAAAACAAGAAAATAAAATGAAAAAATAAGTAAAAGCTCTTTACCATAGAAAGGGGTAAAAGAAGTAAAAACCTTGATGATGGGAATTAAGAAAAAGACTAAAAGCAGAGATAATTGGTAAGATTACATAAAAGAAACATTAAGCTTTGATTAAAATGAACATTTGCAATAAGAGAAATATGAAAAGGCAATCAGTGAAATACCTGGTTAAAAAGGTGAGTCTTGAGCCTCTTCCTAAAAACATCAACAGTCTCTGTGGCCTGATATGTCCATTAGAATTTAAAGTGTTTGCATCGGGAAAAAAGTAACAGCAAGCTTTTTAAATAAGAGTGCTGTTTAAGCAACTTATAAATTTAGAAATGTTGATATTTTATACGTAACTGACTATTGAATTCAAGGATTTTTCACTTTATTTTTGTCACTAATGAAGGTCTAATTTAGAAGCTTTGGGATCTTGACTCTTATCAAGACAATAGCTTTGATTTGATGAAAAAATTAACGCTCCTTAGAAGTTTATTTATTTTTACAACTTCAATTCCTAGTCAGTTTGGATGGCGGTGTGAAAAAACAATGGAAACAGAATTTGTTGTTGTGCAAATGAATTAAACTCGATATTTTGTGGAAAAAATCTTGCAAAGACAACTAATGAGATATTGAGACTGATTTTTTGTTTTATTTTATGACAAATGTTTGCTTATTTTAGCAACACAAATCAAAAAGTTGTGCAGCCCTTCCACATATCAGCTTCCCTCCAGGATGAAGAAACTTAAACTGAACCTTCAATACATGTTAAAGTTGAAATATTAGCCTGCTCATTTGCCATATCTTTTGATCTTTCACTACTGTGATATTATCACTACTGTATATTGTTCCAATTACTTAGACATGCTATCACCAGTGCTGTTGCTGGTTGTTGGTTGCTGTTGCTCCACTCTACCCGATCAGATTTGGTTGGGGTCCAGTTGCTCCTCACGCTGCTCTAAAATCTGTGCCTCCTAAGCAGGGCTTGACAGTGTGACTGTTTCATTCGCATTTGAAACTAAAAATAGATAAGTGCAAATTGTAAAATGTATTTAGGGGCACACGTGCGCATTAAAAAAAATCCATGTCATGTGACCAAAAGACCTAAAATGGATTTCAAATACGGTACTTATGTCGACCAATAAGACACACATTATTTGATCCATTTTAATTGTGCTTCTAAAGTTTTTTGTGTGCACCGTACTTTTTCAACTTAGGAGCACATGTGTCAAGCCCGAATTGTCTTTATTTCTCAATTTCTAAGATCAATCTGAGACACAAACTGATGTTTTTTGCCACAGTGTCAACAGGCATAGGGGAAATGTGATGGGACCTCCCTCTGCGGCTCAGTTGAATATGACTTGTGTGATCAGGTTGTACCTAATGTTGAGAATTTGGGGTTTTTGTCTGAGTAGACAAAGTAATTTAACACAACTGGATAATTCTGTGAAATTTTACCTTCTTGCAGATGTAAATGTGATATTCAAATACTCTGAGACTGTTTGTTGACAGAGCTCTGTTGCGTCTTGTTTTAGGCAGCAGACAGCCACAGTTTGGCTCAGACAGAGTGGACTCCTACAGACAGCTGGAGGCTCAGCATGCAGCGCTGAAGAGAAAGGTGAGACTCTTGGAATGGCACAAAAAAACTTGCTAGGATCACTTAGATGGTTAATTTTTCTTGCATTAAGACTGCAGCAATTCTGTGAATGAGCAGATTTTACTGTAAACATGTTGTAAAATAAGATTTCTGAGTGATTTTTTTCAGGTGTGAACGGACCCTAGATTCATGTGTTTTTGTTTATGCATGTGCGTCATTAGCTGATGGAGGTGGAGGAGGAGATTGTGCTGAAGAGCGGGGAGATCCGGGTCCTCAGGGACTCTCTGAAAGGAGCCCAGCAGGAGAAGGAGGCCCAGAGGCAGAACCAGATCCTGGTGGATACCCAGAGACAGCAGAAGTACAGCGAGAGGGAGATGGAGCTCAACAGGAAGGTGAGGGGCCGAACATACGACTCAAACAGAAATAATCAGCACATATAACCTTCAGAATTACCTGATAGTAAAGTTCATGACATCAAAGTTCATGATAACAATGTGCTCTTCATGTTCAGGTCCAGTCTTTGCAGACGGAGCTGCAGTTTAAAGAAGCAGAAATCAACGAGATGAAGACCAAACTCACTTTAGATAAAAACAAGACCACCTCTCCTCTGCCCAGAAACAGGTGAGTCATCGTGGACATTTAGAATAAAAGGAATTTGATAACTACTTTCATGATTTGAAGCATCTGATCTCTTTTACAGGAGAGCCTGAACCCCTTTTCTCTGTCACCTTAGCTTAAATGTGATCACATATGCTCTCTTCTCTCAGTCCTAAAGTCGCCCAGCTGCATCTTGGGAGTGGCAGCAGCTCCTCCTCCCCAATTGCAAATGGTTTCATTACCAAGGAGATGTTTGAAGCTAGCATCACCTCCAGAGTGACGCCAGTGAAGACGAGGAGAGACGGTGAGTGGCATCATGCAAATGACTGGCGGATGCTTTCGTTATGTTCATGACTGTGATTGAGTTCTTGTGTTGAAGACTTTTAGTGATGTGTGCTTGTAAATGTCTTTGCAGGGGACCGAGGATCCAGCAGCAGATCTGTAGACAAGCAGGAAGTGACTCCCCCAGACCCCTTTGTCTCAGTCAGATCTTCACACCTGCAGCACAGAGGTCAGAGCTACTTAGTTTTATGTTCAATAGAATAAAAAAACACTGAAGCTTGAGAAAAAAGCAGATCTACAGTCATATTTTCACTCAAAGCTGCCGTGAACTTGAGAGAGAGAGCGATAGATAGAGAGATAGAGAGAGAGAGAGAGAGAGATAGAGAGAGAGAGAGAGGGGGGTGGGGGGGTGGGTGGGTGGAAGCTGGTCAAATTAAAGAGGAAGTGAAAGTAGAGCACCTGTTATGGGTAAATGAAGCCGTAAAACTGAGAAAGGTGGCTTTTTGTCAGACTTTCACTGCATTTATGCCTCAGTGAGCTAATTAACGAATTTATAAACACTCAAAAAGTGCAGATTTTAAACTTTCTCAGCACTTCACAGGTTTTGCCCTGAGGTGTGTCTGTGTCTGTGTCTGTGTGTGTCTGTGTGTGTCTCTGTTTCAGCTCCACTCTACTCTCCATCTCACCTAAAGCTCCCACAACACAAAGTACTCTAAATCACAGGTTGGAAAATAAGTCGGCTGATAAGTGAAAGTAAAGTCATGGGTGGGGGTTTCAGGGTTTCTTCTGTTTGCTCAGTGACTTGAAAGAGTGGCAGATGATAAAAAAAATCAAATCAAATTAAACTTAAATTTATACAACCCTTTTCATGCAAGAGTTAATGCAGCACAAAGTGCTTTACATGTTAAAAACAGTTTTTCCTCCCCACACATTCATCCCCCCACCCCTGCCAAGACCCCACCCAAGCACACACACACACACTCAAACATACATACACACACACAGATAATGCAGTCTTAAAGGCATGTGGCTGAGTACAGAGGAGCCAGGTCAGGAAACGTCAGGTGGCCGTCTGCACTGGAGGCTGCTCACGGCCCAGGGCCGGGACACCTCCACCCGGAAGCACGCCCTGCTACAGTCCAGTAAGGGGCCTACAGCAGCAAGCACTGCTGTAGGCCCCCACCTGGCCAACCTGAGTGCACACCACGAGGCAAAGAATTCCCAGACAAAGCCAGTCACATCCCCCAGTGCAGGTGTCCCCCCCACTGAGGAAACACTGGAGAAACTAAATAAAACCATAAACATGATGTTCTCGGATAAGAACATCAAACTAAACACTTGTGAACAGCAAAAATACCATTCAAAATAAGTAAATGAATAGAATAAATATAACATCCAAAATCAGGGCTAAAATATATAAATAAAATGAAATAAGATAAAAATATAAGTTAAAATAAGACATTAGTTAAAAGCCTGATTAAATAGGTGGGTCTTAAGCCTGCGCTTAGAAATATGAACATATTCCACAGACGAGGGCCATAGTGCTGGAAAGATGCCTCACTGTAATTTCCTGTTCTAGTTTTGGAGACTATTAAAAGGCCAGCACCACAGGATCTCAGGGTCCGCGAGGGTTCATATTTTAAAAGCAATTCTGAAAGATAAGAAGGTCCAAGACCCATAAGACATTTAAAAACCATTAAAAGAACCTTAAAATTGATCCTAAAGCACACAGGGAGCCAATGCAGTGATTTTAAAACTGTTGTAATATGTGTGGTGTAGAAAGGTCAATTATGGACGTTCCAGGGTGTTTGAACCTGGATACACTTCTTCATGATGTTAAATTAAGAGCATCCAGTCAAACTCGAGTCTTCAGATTTTTGATTGATACCAAATGTTCAATTTTGAAGGTGTTGAGTTTGAGCGACTAGGATATTCACCCTTCAGGGAGTGCTGTTTGAAACATACTTTGTGTCAGAGTATGTCTGCTTTGTCTCATAAACTTGTACATTCTGTTTCATCCTCCAGGTGGAGCCCTGCTGGGGTTGTTGCTGCAGCAGCCTTTGTCTCCCAGCAGCCTCGGCCTTTCTCACTTGCTGTCAATGGACCTGAACGACATCCAATCCAAGTCCAGGTAGAAGAAAACATTTGCGTGCTGTTGAAGCAAGTTTTTTCCCCCTGAGCTGTTTCTATTTTTAGAGTTGACTTAAAAAGACTTTAAAGTTTCTTAATCCTCAAAAGAAAGTTTCTCTAAATAAATGATATTGAATTCAATCATCCCTTTTATAGGTGCTTCACTTCAGCACCAGTACTGATCATAGTAACAGCAGTATTTATAGTGTTCCTTGAAGCTGTTGTATCTCACACTGACTGGTCTAGTTTTGGACTCTGTGTTTTCTGTTATT
Organism: Xyrichtys novacula; assembly: GCA_962446985.1. Lineage (NCBI taxonomy): Eukaryota > Metazoa > Chordata > Actinopteri > Labriformes > Labridae > Xyrichtys > Xyrichtys novacula. The sequence goes on from OY660865.1 coordinate 17,830,268, forward strand.
AATCTATTCTAGAGGGATGTCAGGAGGTTTCCTGCTCCACCCTGAAGCTGCAGCTTCTACCAGCAGTGGAGGTGGGGCTCCCAGAGCTGCTCAGAGTCCAGTCCAGAGTCTGGCTGCAACCGGACTCAACATGCTGAGCCAGAGCCGATCAGAAGCTTCAGGCGGCAGCAGAAGCAAAAGGTAGTGTGACAGAAGAGTGAGGACCCACAACTGCTTTACTTTAACTGTACCATCTCTGATACCTGCTGCTCTGCAGTCCTGCTAAACGGGGCCATCTAGTGGCCAAAAGATGCAATTACCCTAGACGGAAACACCACCTTCATGTCATCCCTGATGTTCATGTTGATATTGTATACTGGATTGATTGAGTTTCTGGGATTTATTTAATACTTGTCTCATTGATGATTGATCCCACATTCAGTATTTAAAGCCTCTTAAAAGAGAGATAATAAGAGACAGTGGTGCCAAAAGTAAAACACTTTTGCATTTTTACACATTTCATACCATAAGAAATTAACTCTTTCAATTGTTGTAATATGTTCAGAGTTATAACCATATCCCCAAAAGAGTTCATAAGTCATGGACAAAGCTGTTTGGGATAAGAGATTTTACTTTAATGTCATTTTGATCATGTGAGAATTGAAAGTGATCAATACTAAGGTCTAAGTTTTGTAATAACTGAATAATAATAAAGTAAGTAAATAAATAGATACCTATAAAACAGTCAGGCATTTTAACATCAGTGAATAAATTAAATGTATTTTAAGGCCATGTCCACACATATCTGCAAAAAAATTATTTTGTATGATTCGGCCTGTCATCCACTCAAAGCCGCACGAATACGTCATTAAAAACTGTGCTTTTGGAAAATTCCAACCAAAGTGAAGATTTTGGAAACTCCAGTTTTGCTTTTGCGTGTAGACACAGATAACCAGAGTTTTAAATTCCCAAACGTCATTGTCGGCGATAGCTAATAGATAAACGTCATATACTATGCGCCCTTGTTTATCTCGGCAGTGGACCACAACTATATTGATACAGAACATAGATATTTTTGCGAGGAGCAAAGGAGAAGGAGTGCTTTGCAGTCGGCTCTTCTACACCAAATAACCCTTCCTTCATCTTTCTTGTGTCTGATTGAGTTTATACTCCAAAGTTCAAGTTTATAGTGTCAGTCCACACTAAAGAACTACACGGCGCTGTGTCTCATGTTTAGAGAGGTGATGACGAAAAAGGAAAACTTGCTCTGACTGGATAGAATGGATCTAACTTTTTGGCAAATAGGACCAACTCCAGGTCTGGCATACTTATAACAGCGGTCAATAGCACACTTAAGCGGTTTCGTGTGTGAAAACGATGATGTTTACACATGACTGTTTTTTTTTTAAAACAAAGGGTTGGATATCGGTTTGTAAAAATACCCGGTTATGTGCACATGGCCAAAGTCTTGTGTCTGATTTGTAGGTCGTGTCATGAAGCTGTCCTCCTCCTTCCTCTGCTGGACCTCCACCTGTCTCGGCTCTGTCGGGCTCTGGACTCGCTCCGCTTCTCGTCCTCTGCCGCTGCCAACTCACTGCCCTCAGGCCGTGCTCCTCCTGCAGCTGGACCAGGGAGGCTGGAGGAGACTGGCGTTAATGGTTTTAGTGTGGAGGACACTGGTCTGGCTGCTCTGAGGCTTCTTTATCTGCTGCTGGCTCACAGTGACGAGGTGATGAAACTTTATTCCTGCCTGTAATTATTCAGCCAAAGTGCAGATTACAAAGTTTTATCTTGAAACACAGTATGTGTGGTTAATCAATGAGCAGATCTGGCTCAACACTCTGCTTTTGTGTTTTTAGTTAATTGTCCATCCACTCTGCCAGAAATCAAGTCCATGTTGTGTTTTCTGAATCAGGAGTGTTGATGATTAACTTTTGTGAACTCTTCAGGTGGTGGAGGCTGTGCTGACAGAGGAGAGTCAGAACATGGAAACAGATACAAAGGTATAAAAAACAATCTTGTTTGTGATGATGCAACAAAACAAAAAACAAACTTTGTCCTCCAATCAATTATTTCCTGATCTTCTCCAACACTTTGTACACAAATCCTCTCCACCCTGGCTGCAGGCTGCTGCAGATCTGAGCTCCCAGAGTGCCTTGCTGCAATCGGTGCTGCGGCTCTGTGATGCAGGCGGCAGCAACAACGGTCCACAGACAGAGCAGCTCGCCCTCAGTGCCATGAAGACTCTGTGTGTCCTGATTGAGAGGACAAAAGACTCACACACTGACCGGTACACAAATATATATATGTATACACACATTTCACTCAGTTATCTGAAAGAAGGAGGCAGAAATGAACCTTTTTAACTCCAATTGTTAAAAATAGAGTTTTTATTGTCTGAGCTCCATGTGGCAGTGAGACATCAACCCTCTTCTGCACCTTCTCTTTTACACACCCACTCATGATGCAACTCTCACCTGGGATGAACACCGCTGGAGGTAGAGGAGTGGCTGCGCTTGGAGTGTGTGTTTATGAATTTTCCACTGGCTGTCTGAGATTATGTAATGGCTTCCTGTAAACTACCTGCAGTTTTTATGGTCCCTGGTTACGCAACAGAGAGAGAAGAAGAAAAACTGAAGGAGCAAAGCTTTGCCTCGGATTGCTTTTACTGCCAAACCTTTTAAAGACAAAACCGGTTCAGACTCTGTTTTAACAAACCCAAAAGAAAACCTATGAGCTCATGCTGTGTGACTTTTTCAAAAGTTTTGCAGATTAACCACGATTGAAAAAAAAAGTCCAGGAAACATGTAGAAAAAGGAGATATGTGTATTTATGCTGGTGTCCTCTTTCTTTGTGTCTCTCAGGTTGCAGTGTGTGTTATCAGTCGTGAGTGTGTGTTTCACGGCGGACAGCAGGCTGCAGACCATCTCAGAGTGTGTCTCTATCCTTGCGTCCATGTCCAACCACCAGAGTCTGTCTCGGCAGCTCTGCTCCCAGCACGGTGAGGCCCTGTGTTCTTCTACAGTGTTGATCCAACAGGGGACCCCAGACCTTTTAATTAGACTGTTCAGGTGACTTCACTGGACTGATGTCTCCAGTTTACAAGCACTGGGCGAGAATCGAATTCTTGCCCTTAATGTGCTTTATCATCATCTTTGCAAAGCAGCTACTCATGCTTGATTTATTTTGATTTAAGGTCTTATTTCTGAGTAACCCCAAACAAAATATGCTGGGGCCTTTCCACTGCAGCATTCATGAATAGACTACCTAGATGCAAAGGAAACAGCTGAACTAATCCCCTATGTACTGCTCGCAGACCACTGCGAGGTTGTAGGAGGAGAAGAAAAGTTTTGGGAAAACTTTTGATGAACTGTGATTGCATGTCAGTAATCTGCTCTGAGGTGTTTGTTGTGCATTTTTTTTCATCTTTGTATGTGTGTGTTCAGTCTGTCAGCTTGTTAAAGTTCATTTTTCTGTACTTGTTTTTTTAGACCCGTGTGTGTTCCTGAAGTTGTTCCAGTACATCAGGAACAGACCAGACAACCTGGCGACACACACAGACTGGATTCTTCTGGACCTGCAGGTAAGGATCTCTTCAGACCGGCTCCAGAACAGCTCGATATGTTTGTTAACATGAGGTGGTCTTGTGAGATTCTCCATTTTGAGTCAAATGGACTCAAACATGATGACATCCCTCCTGCTGCATATAGTGAAATAAATCATGCCGTCCCAGTCCGACCCTGTCATGTAATCATCTTGACAGTCCAGGGTCATCAGATGATCTGGTTTTACTATGCTCCGGGCTGAACAGCTGGACCCTCTGCTTATTCGGTCTGCCACAAATACCACACATGTCACACCCGTGCTTAGCTTCCTGTACGCTCCAGTGTTTTATTTTAATTTGTTAAAAGGACAGAGAGACTTTTATACATGAGACAAACACATTTGAATTAGTAGCATAAATATTTTATCAAGAAAATCTGAAAGATGTGATTTATACGATTCTATCCAGCAGAAAACAGTGTGTACCTCTTAAATCTTTACTTTAAATTCAACATTTTAACTTTTGTTCCTCTGACAGACTCTTTTTTTTCTTATTTTTTGTGGAACTAAACTAAAAGAAATCCTACAAAAGGAATTACATATTGTGTGGAATTTTTCAGGTTATTTGATTTTAAAATGCTTCTGTTGATATTTGTCTTGTCTTTTTGTGACTGTTTTCTTTTGTGTTTATTTTAATTCATACATTGTTTATTTATTTTTTTATTTATCTTTGTCACAGGTGGTTCGTTTGCTCCTCAAACTGCTAACCCAGAGAGCAGAGAGCTGGACGAGCAGCCAGCGCAGCACCTGTCCATGTTACACTGAGGTGAAGCTCTGTCTCTCTTTGAAACTCAGCTTTGTGCTGAAACTTTCTCTCTCAACATCTTTTTTCTCTCTCAGCTGGTTCAGACAGTGGTGATCGTTTTTCATCGTCAGTGGTTGGATCTCCGTGGTGCTCAGGAGCTGACTGACTCCAGAGGTCAGCTACATTTAAGATTTTAATCCAGAGCTGGAAGTGTTGCATAACAACAATTTGCTGACTTAACAATCATTAATTGTGTTTTTTTTTCTTTTGTTTGGGTGTGGCCCCGCCCTTGAATAAAGGCCCCGCCCCCTCATTGCCTTGGTTCAACAGCTCGGCGGCATCTCTGCTTAGAGAGTGTCTGCTGCTGCTGCACTGGCTGCTGCTGCATCACAACAGCTTCTCAGAGAGCTGCAGGCCGCTGCTCCACATGTACGACCAGGTGATCCCCGGCGTGCGAGACACGCTGAGGAAGATCCCCGAGCTGAGCGAGAGCGAGGGTACGGACGCACAGACATGTTTGATGTTTTTAAGCTAACATACAGGTGCAACTCTAAAAAAGTTTTCAAAAGTTGTTTTTTTTTTTTTTAAACTTCACACACAAGTGAAATATTTTAAGACTTTTCAGTTTGAATCTTGATGATTGTGGCAAATCTGGAAAATGGTTTATGATCTCAGTACTTGGTTGAGGCTCTTCTTACAAATTCCTTCATGGATGTGACGTTTCATTGAGTCCATCAGTCTGTGTCTCTGCTGGGGTCTTATTGAAGTCCAGGTTTAGCTCTTTCAGTACATCTGTAGTGTTGCTCTGGTGTCGCTTGTCTTTCTCCTGAGATCCTCTATGGTGTTCAGATCACACCAGTTGGCTGGTCAGTAGGCCTGCACGATATATCGTTTGAGCATCGTCATCGCAGTGTACGTGTGTGCAATAGTCATAGTCGGAGGTAAATGAACTCATCTAATTTCAAGGGTAACTGACTGAGATACACTGGATGTGACTCTGCATGTGCTTTGCAGCAATCCACCAATCATCTGCGTTCTTTACTCAGTTACCAATCAGACTCAGTTCTCAGTTGTCAATCAGACTACCCTGCCAGCTGTCAATCAAAATCAGAGAGGAGGAAACCCACCCCTGCACATGTTCTGCACATGGAGTGAGTCGCTGGCGCTACCGGAGGTGAGCCGAGAAACGCGTGTCCGCTGAGAATTACTTACGGAACATTACTCATCACTGTTTAGCCCAACAAATAAGAACCGTATGGGTTTTAAGTTGTACATTTCCGTGGATCACTCTACTATAAGCAGTGCGCGTTTTGTGAGGTGCATGCAATTCTCGGAGGACATGCGTTTCTCAGCTCAACCCCGGTATCGACAACAACAATGATCACAAACTGAGCAACAAACAGAGAAAACCACCTTAGATGATGACTTGTTGCCAAAAAGAAAAGGAAAGTCAATTATCTGGAATTATTTCGGTTAAAAGAAGGATGATGTCGACCAAAACATGTGTTCTGTGTTCATCTGTTTCCACAATAATGTCCCAGCACAATAAAAACTAAAAATATCTCTGAGACAGACAGAAGCCATTCTACTAACATTCACAAAAAGAGGTAAGATCAGTGCAGGTTGACTGTCCTCAAGATTTCAGCAGTGCAGCATAACATTAAGTGCTATTCAAAAAAAACGCAATGTTAGTATTTTCCAATATCGTGCAGCTTTACTGGTCAGTTAAGCACAGTATTATTATGGGGTCAGTAAACCAGTTTCTGGTAGTTTTGGTGCTGTGGGCTGGTCCTGCTGGTAAAGGAAATCTGTATGTCCATAAACCCTCACTGCAGATGTAAGCATCAAGGTCTTTAAAACCTCCCGTTAGACTTCAGGCTGCATTGACTCATGGCCCCCTGAACCATCACAGACTGTGGAAACTTCATGCTGGACATCAAGTTCCCTGTATTCTGGGCCTTGATGATGTTCCTCCAGACTCTGGGACCTTGATTTCCAAAGGACATGAGCTGGTTAGAGCTCTTTACAGGACTGAAAGAACCGTCAAAAGCCTGGACTTTTCCACGATACTCAGATTGTGGAATTTTGATTTTCATGAGCTGTAATCATCGAGATTTAGACTAAAACAGTCTTGATATATTTCACTTGGTGTGTGATGATTCTGGAACAAATAGAAGTTTCACTTTTTTGTTAAATTATGGAGGAAATGAACTTTTTTAGGACATTCAAATTTTCCGGCTTCACCTGTAGATCTGTTGCAACCTCGGATGGTCTGTATGTAGGAAACACTGCAGTGAACATTACTGGTGTACAGGCTAAATTAGAGAGGTCACTATCAGACTGATCTCCTTCTCTGTTTCCCATCTGTCAGAGCTGGCTCTGGAGGAGATCTGCCGCTCAGATGGGGATGACACCGATGACATGGACACTGATATCGGCTCCTGATTGGCTGCTGCCTCTGCCCCCACATTTGAATAATAATTGGAGCTGAAGGACAGTTTTCACTGACTGCTGATTGAAAATTTGACACTGAGAAACAGACGTACAGGAGTGTTTTCTGTCAAACTGATGAATTAAAGCTGGAGTGAAATTAAGGACAGTAATCTGAATGACGAATGAGCTACAGGATTTAATCTGCTGTCTGATAGGAATTAACAATAAAACATGAAGGTAACTCAGTCAGCCCTTTTTTATTTTCTTTCTTGTACCTTACTTCTTTTAGCTTCAGACACGTATGGGAAGACACACTGAGGTCCTTGTTCAAATCCAAGAGGAACCAGCCATACAGATCAGCTTAATATGGACCCAGGAAATTAAGTGTAGTGATGGAGGTGGCAGTAACACATTTTTCTGTCCTCATGACTGAAAACGAAACAAAAAAAACAAGCAGGACAAAGAAAGTTTTTGTAAAACCACTTTTATTTATTCTCCAGTTGTAAATGAGGTCTGCATTAAACGTTCAGAAGAAGGCATCCTGTTAGCGAGCTGCAGTTCTGTGGGGTTGTGCTCTGTCAGTCAAAATGAAACAAGGAAAATATATAGTCCGGTTTTCTCAGGATTATAACTTCTGCATTTACTCCAGAAACTTTTCTCAGATGTGTCATCCTGGTGATATATTTAACTATTTATTTTTAGATGACAACTGATGGATCTTAGTAATTTCTTCACTTTTTCAAAAGACAGAGAAAGAGTCTGAAAGCATAAAACTGTTTTTCATTTTTACTGTAAGCAAAATAAGATCACACTGCAGAAAAACTCTGGGCTGATGAGTCAGTGAAGTTTTAATCCTGAGGTAACAGGTCTAGAAAATTCGGCTGCTGCACAAAGTTAGGTCAGGCTGAAGCTAAATTTACAGAGCAACATCTTTGTACTCTCTTTAAAAAGAGCTCTGTTTACTTAAAAACACTGATTAATCCTTCACTTAGAGTTTCTAAAGAGCAACCAAGAGTGTAAACACTGAGAGGAAGAAACTGTGCCTCATTCAAGCCCCGTCTCCTTCAAAGTCCAATTAAGTGAGAAAATCACATTTTGAGGTGTAAATATATCCATAAATTCAGGCCTGCAGAAGAAGAGGGGAGGGTGCCTGAACACACCATGTCTGAGCGCGTTTTAGACCCATACTGACTCACTGAGTCTTTTCTTAAAGCTGCGACTATGGAGGTTAAGGGGCGGGGCTTAGATGAGATACAGGTACAGGGAGTTGAAGGCACCTGAGGGTCGGGTCAAGTAATCCAGGATCAGACCGTTTTGAAGTGTGTGTGTGTGTGTGTTTCTTCCATGTTTTTGAGGACCCTTGTGACGACATTTTTCCTGAAGAAGAAACATTTGGACATTCAGGCTCAATTATCAGCCAATAAAGATTTAAATCAGAGTCACTTTGGTTCATGGGGAAAAAAAACTAATTTTCAATATTTTCTAGCTTTAGTAGTCATCTTTTCTAGCATTGCACTGTATTATGTTATCATCGCATGATAACTTAAGTATACTCAGGGCCCAGTTGTTCAAAGACGATCAAATCAGCTGGGAGACTTAGTTCCTAAATGTTGGGATGATTTTGCCCAAGAAATCAGGATTATTCCGATCAATGCAGAGTACTCAAGTCGGGCTGGATTACAGAAATAAAGGGTTGAAACCATTTTTTACTCTCCTATTTTAACACGTTTTAAAACTTTGCTCTTGGATTTCAAATTCCTGACAATTATGAATGAAGCCCTTAAGTTAAAACGCCAATAAAAAGCTTTAAAATCCTGCTTGGTCATTAAGCTTAATCATTTATAAGCAACTGTATGACTTTTTGTTGGGAGGTTAGCGCCCCCTCTGGTCAAAGTATGTAAGGGCAGCCAATCTGTTTTTTGGTTTTTTTAAAGGTAATAAAAGAGGGAAAATGAATTAACTGATCCTGAATAATGACAGGTGGATTTCTTAATTTGGGGTTTTTAGTCCAAGATTGAAATTTTTGAACAACCAGGCCCTGGAGATTTTTTGAGGGGGAATCTGGGTAATAAATTAAGAAGAGGCTGTTTGAGTCACTCCAGTCCAACGGTCCTCACAGGTTGTGTTTGAAGTCGGTGTAGCACAGAGGTTTCGGTTACTTATATGCAGTAGTGAAAGCTAGTGGAAGTTAATGTGCAGGTTCTCACAAGAATAGAACTGCACACACGTTTGTTAGTGTTTTTCAGTCCAGGTAGGAACCACCTGCTCGTCCTCCTCCTCCCTGCTTGGCGGTGTTTGCTGCGGTGTTTGCTGCGAGCTGCTCTGAGTCTTTTGGATGCTGTGATGTGGCGTGCTGGGATTAGTCAGCCACGGGTGCATCAGCAGCTCTGCTGCCTCCAGTCTCTCCGCAGGGGACTTTCTTAGCATGCAGCCAACCAGACACCTGGCCTGTGGTGACAGCCAGTCAGGAAGGCTGAAGGCGCCGCGGCGGATCTTGGCGAACAGTGCGGCGGGCTGTGTGTCCTGAAAAGGGTAACGTCCAATCAGCATGGTGTACAGAGACACGCCCAGGCTCCAGATGTCTGCAGCACGGCCCGAGTAAGAGCCTTTCCCGTTAGTCAGCAGCTCGGGGCTCACATAGGCGGGGCAGCCGTGTCTGTCTGTCAGGGAGTCATCGTTGTGGTCACCATGCAGGAGGACACAGTCGTTGAGGCCGAGGAGAGCGAGACGAGTCCTGAAGAGATTCGATCACAGATAAGGCTTTGATGCTGTGAGCACTCGGCGGTCAACAGAAGTTTTAAGGTGCTTTTAGCAGTTTCTATAGACTTTCATATACATATCAACATCATAAATACTTGAAATATTACACTCACAGGCTAATTCAGCATTTTCAGCAACACTGTAACAGGGTGTTGCAGAATGGTTCTTAAAACTACAACTATGAGATGATTTTTTAACAATATTTTTAATTTTTTAAAACTCTGTCATGAGTTAATCTGAATCTGACATTTAGCCGTTAACACAGTCTGTATGGACCATCAGTAGAATAATCTGTCTCACCTGTATTTGTCCATGAAGACGAACCTGCGGAGCTTCAGGTCCCTCAGGATCACTCCATGCTGATGACAGTGTGTCACAGCGTTCAGCATCTGAGCGAATAGATGCCCCGCCTCTTCCTCACCCAGACGCTTCCGGCTTCTCACATACGCATGCATGTCACCATGGTGACCGGGCAGAAAGATGTACACTTTATCCTGGCCGACCACCAAGTCCTGCATGCCACAGATGTTGTCATGGTGACCAATGCGGGTGTAGGCAGTCAATCGCTCCTGGTAACCACGCAGAGGGATCACCTGAGCACACAGAAACCAGGAGGGAGGGATCGGTTAATACAGTCACAGTAACAACAGCATTAGTTTTGGTATTTCCAGCTGTTTGTCAGTAAAACTCTGAAGGTTCTTTTTTTTCACTGTGTTCATAATGACATGGTCTCTACCTGACAGGTGTACTGCTGCTCTGTGTGGGCATGCACAGCCTTGTAAGTCTCCTCCCCCTCACAGCGTTCAAACAGGATGTATGGCCCAACTCTGATTGGGGATTGGCTCTGGTCAGCCTTGGGGGTGGGGCTTTTGGATCTGAGGCAGGTGGATCGGTCGGTGGTCGGAGGGGGCGGAGCCAGACGTGCAACTTTGCATTTCAGTAAATTGTCCCGGGGCTCATCCAGTAACCTCTTCAGACACTGCTGAGACCTGGGTGTGGCCACGCCCATGCTCACCTGTGACTGGAGGAGAGAAGTGACATTATCAGGTGAGTTTGTTCTGACTGTGGAGCAGCTACAGCATAAGTTTGAAACATGACAGTATGACGGAGCTGTTGAAGCTGCAGGATATTTTTTCCATGTTCACAGAGAGCCGTGTGCAGACATGTGAAACCAGCACTCATTTCATAAGTGTTCCTTCTGTGAGAATATTTTCTCCAAATGTTTCAGAACAAACTGAATTTAGAGATGAAAATGTAGGAAAACTAAAAAGCTGTCCACATGCAGTACTCTTGTGTTTTGCTGTACACTAAACCACACGTCATAAAACGCAGGGTACAAGGAGAGGTAAAGGTAGACTGCTAGAGAGCTAGTCGTAGCATCCTTCATAGAGAGGATTTGGCACTTTTAAAACTGATGCTAAGACCTAATGTGAATCCTGTTAGAGCTCGTGCCTCTTTGAGTTGCTAATCAATCCAACATTTAAACTTACTCATTGTCCTTTTAACTTGTTTCATTCATTTCCGTAATTTACAATTAGCCAAAAATAGTATTCTTTAAAATAAGAGCATAGTTTGAAAATGCTAACCCGGTGGAAAGACTAAAGAGTATCAAAATAGAAGCATGACAATGTAGCGTTTTATGAGATCGTGTCTGAAGAAGTTTTTGGTCACAAGGCTGATGATTAATCATAAATTTGAACATTATTACAAAATTTATGATCACAGGAGAGGTAATGTGTGAATTAGTCAAGATTGTGGCGTAATGTGTGGCTCCACCTTGTCTTGCATTTTACTCAATATGACTAATTGTGCTTTTATTTTGAAGTATCTTTTATGGCCTTGATGACTGTGAGGTGAAAACCTAAGATCATTCAAGCCCTTATTTACTGGCCCTAATTTAGTCTCGGTTGCTTTGACCTCCATCATGCTGCTGTCGGAGCGTGTTTATGATGCAGTTTTTATGCCTCCTCAGAGTCATCCCTACATGTCCAAAAAGTGAGGATTCATGCTGTGAGGAGTGTGTATGACCAACACACTTTGGAAAAAGTTTGGAGGCAGTTTCAGGTATGCATCAATAGGAAAGCATCTTATTCTTCGAATGTCACTGAATTTCTTTCTTTACTTCATTTTTACTTTTTTGTCACTTTAAAAGACAGAAAAATAAAACCTGAAATTTCTTCAAGGAGAGCCTCTAAAATTCAATTTTCCACCTTATTAACATTCAGATAGTCTCATGCATCTTAATTGTAACTGGCTTTTCAACCTAATTTGGTTGTGCAGCCATTATTCTACTTTATTCATATCATTGTAAACATGTTGTTTTGTTCGGCAAGTTTTCATCTAAATTTTATTTAATTTCTGTTATTTCAGACCAGTCCTCTGCTGGGATCAACTTAACTTGGATTTTTTAATATAAAAGCTATTTTACCCTTAGTCTAGAGCTCAAAAAAAAAAAAGAAAAAAACACACAACACAAGCCTTTTTGAACACTTGATTTCTAAATTTTATCCAATTTGGCTATTTTAATCCAAGACATCTGGACCCAGACACTGGGTTACTTTGGATCAGAACAACAAACAACATGATTTCATGATAGTGTTCCCAACATTTTAACGAGAAAATGTTGTAATAATCACTTTGAGTTTGTCTGACTTGACTATATGCACTGTATTTAGATGATTTGGTGGGATGCCTGACTTTATTGGTCATTTTTTTGTGAGTTCTGTGAGGACAGGGCTCAAGTTTTCACTCTTGGGTTAATTTCTGCACTTTAGCGCCCTCTACTGGTGACACAGCTGCTGGGCCTTCTCCCGCTCTAACACCCTCCTCAGTGTAATTTCCTCTACTGTAATAAGAATGACATGATTATCACATCTCTCTGTGTTCGGTGTCTCTGCTGCTCACATGTTAACGTGTCTATAGGCTTCATGATGAAACTTCCTGTAAGCTGACAGACGCTTCAGCTTTCAGATCGTTGCATCAGAGCACAACAGTTTATAGTTTAAACAGGCTTTAAATACAGTCAACACCTACCACACACACACACATACGCTGACGTGCATGCACGCACACACACACACACACTCTGAGGATGGATGTGTGGTTGTGGTACAGAGTGTTTGAGCCTAGAGTTGGTGTGGTGTCACTGAGTGGAAACCTGCTGTTAGCCAATGCTGCTTTCACTCTGGTGAAACACCCTGAGTCAGAGTGTCACCACGGCAACGTCATTCCCTCACACACACACGCACACACCAATACACACAGTGAATCAGTGCTGTTTGATGTCTCATCTTGTCAGCTATTTGCAAAAGATTTCTACATCACTTTCTGTTGAGCTGCAGTTTCACAATCAAAGATCAGACTAAAAAAGGGACATGAAGGAAAACAAACTTTTCTCCACTGACAGACCATCCTAAACTCTCTTTATTGATCTTTCACTATTTATTCCCTCTTTCTATATGAAATTTATTCACTTATAGCTTTCCTGACCTCTTATAAACTCGAATGGCTGCAATGCACACCTATAAATGTGATCATAAATTAAATTTAATGTAAATAAACAGCCTATAACTGTATGAAAACAGCAACAAATGTCTATCTCATTGTTCTATAGCTTAACTTAATGTCATAAAATCAAATTTTTTATCTGAAAAAATCTCATAACACAAACAGGTTTGGCCGACTCCAAAGAAAGATGAAAAAAATCCTCTGAAATATTATATGGCCTGCAAGACACTGCCTGTATTTGACAACAGAGATACTAATTTGTTCCAACCAATACAAAACATCATTGGTTATATAACCCTACACCTGCTTCCTACCTGTCCTACACTCAAACTGATGCCCCATATTAAACACAACTACCTGCTAGCAGTTCATCCTAATGCCAAGTTGGCTTGCTATGCTAACAACAATGAGACAAAGTAAAGTTAAATCTGAAAATGGATCAAAAGGAATGTCTTTACTGCCCACGCTTTAACAGACTATTAACCAGTTTCTTGAGCAACTTCTGCATCTCCGTGATTAAAGTTTACGTAGACAGTTTAAAAGTCACATCTAGCCTTTGAGTAATGAAGTCCTCTTCAGATCCCAAACCTCCAACTATCTCTGATTCAACAGTTCCTTTCAAAACTGTATTTCCTGAGTTAGTAACTTCATTATTAATCAGCTGTTTCAACATAAACCCACAAAGTGCCTAAATATAGTGACAGACATTCAGCTGTTATCTTATACTTTTTTTGCTTCTCTCTCTATAAATTGTTTCTATGAGCTCTTAACTTTTTTTGTCTCTTTCTGTCTCCTTTATCTTTTAATCACTTTCATATGGTTCCATTGTTTTGATCTTTTAATCCCCTCTATCTAATTTTATTGCTTTTATCTCTGAATTGATTTTCTCATTCTAGTACTTTTATGTCTTTCTAATGTTCCTTTCTCATTTTAATATCATTATAAATCTTTGTTCCTCTTGGTTTTTAATCATATTTTTTTCTGTAGTTTGGGTTCTTCTGCTGTTGGTTTTTTAAGTTGTTTCAGTTATTCTGTAGTTTGGATTCTGGCCTTCTTCCTATAATTGCATGTGTTCACACTTTTGCCTTTGTGTCGATGCACTTTGAATATAAAACCTTATTTGTAAAGGCACTTTATAACAGGAGTTTCACTTTTACAATCCCAGTTGTCTTTTGTTCAACTGGATAATATCTTCAAATCATGTATTTCATCTCAGTTGCAGCATACAAATCCTGTCAGCACTCAAAGCATGGAGAAGAAAACCTTCCAGTTTTAACACTTATGCAGCTCAAACCCCCTGGGAGCACATTTAAACCATGTTTTTTTTTGTTGTTGTTGTTGATTTTATGCATCTATAAATACTGCTGTTGTAATTGTAGTTGTTTTTAATTACTTGTATCTGGGTTCTTTGTTTGTGCAGGTTCATCAGTGTAAACAACATTTTGCTGGAAAGACTTAAGAACTGTGAGTAGACATTACACTGTACCAGTGCAGTTTCCAAATCTGACCTCATTTAAAACTACAAGACTTTGTTTTTTTACTCTGTCTCTATTTTCTCAATCTCATATTCCTACTTTAATAGAATACTCTGCATACTGTACCTGCTCTTATCATAGATTTTAGCAGAGTGGGCAACACTGGCTCAGGTGTAATACGAGTTGGTCTCCCACAATGACTCAAACATTCAGCACTTTAAATTAACACTCTTTTCTTGCTTTTTCTACAACTTTCAGCTGAATCACTCTGTGTGCAAACATGCACAGAAACTCCTTACAGCAAAAACAGCCACTGACTGAGCTCAAGTATCAACTAAAACATCAACAAACAACTGAGTTCACTGCATCAGCTGATGCAACATGAATCATAGTTAAGGAAGAAGCTATAAAAGGGTCATTACCGAGATAAGAAAGGGAGTTTGCTGTTTGTGGTTCAGTCTGTTTCAGTTTCAAAATGACAGCTATATTGAACACACTGCCCTCAGATATTGATGTAAAACATCTACAGTACAAATGTTTCTAGTTCATAACCCTGTCAATGTTAACAGCATTTCAGAGGTTAATGGTTAATTAGTTATGAATTAAAACATTGTGTGAATTATACTTTAAAATCTGTCCCCAAAATCTGAACGTTACCTCCCCCATTTAAAAAAAAGTGAAAAATGAAGAAGCTTTCTGCACGTTGATGCATCGTGAATATCTATAGGTACGATAAAAATCAATATCGAACAGTATAATATCCTTTATAAGAATCCACTATATATTGCAGTAGCCTATTGAAGCACATTTCTTTCACAAACGTGTGCGCTTTTAAAATTTTTGGATAACAAACTTAAACATAAAGCATCAGGTTGGTCTCTTACCTTGTGTTCTTTAGACTAACTGATCCGGATTGTGGGTCAACAGGAAACCAGCAGATCCAGTGGAAACCAAAGTAGAGTCAGTGTGGAGCTGATGGTCTCTCTGGGTCGGTTTTCCTGTAGCGTAGGTTTTACTGGAGACGTGAATTCAGAAAGTTTCCAAAGTTTGTATTCAGACAGGAATCATTAGATCTGTTGATACTGGGAGGACTGGAGAGGACTGTACGTGGCTGACGTCTTTGTCTTGATATTGTTGTCCTGTCGGTTGCGCAACTTTTCGTCAGTCAGCTGTCAGATTTTGAATTTCTTCTTTTGTTGGACTGACATTAAACTTTAACACAAAAACGTGAAAAAATTAACGCTTGAAAAAAATTAAAATAACATAAAAATGAAACTGCTGAAAAGAAAAATTCCGGAGCTAGAGCGAACAAAGCCGAGTCCTCCCGCTCTTCCCTTCGAGTTCAAACTAAAGTAAACTCCAGCTCACAGTTTGGTCTTTGTATCCAGTTTGACCCTCCAGACTCTAGTTCATCCAGACCCGGCTCGTCTCCGGAACTTCAGGGCGCTGCGTGGACCTGGACTGACTGACTGACTGACTCTGAGTTCTGCTTGGTTACGTTGTTCCTCACCCCGGTGTCGTCATCCGGCAGGGGGCGGAGCTTCGATGTTGCAATCCTGAGCAGATCAGTCGTCAGAAAACAGACACGAGACCAAACACAAGAGTTTCGTTATGATTCAATTTTGGACAAAAGCTGAACCGAAAAAAGTTACAATAGCTACATATATTTTAACTACTGCATTAAAAATGAAAATTATACAAATTTTGTTTTTTTTTTAAATCAGCCCTAAAATCCTTAAAAAAAACAATTACATAACACAGTTCTAACACATAGCCCACTGCCCAGTGAAATCATTCTTTGTCATTAAATTCATAACTTTAATTTGTTAATATCGTAGGGTGAAAATGACGACTATAGAAGTTATTTCTTTCCACTTCATAAAATGCAGTAAAACTCGTTAATTCCCGCCCCAAAGTTTTAACTCAGTTTTTAGTGTTACATCATGCTTTAAAAAAAAATAAATATATATATGTATATATATATATATATATATATATATATATATATATATATATATATATATATATATACATATATATATAGTACAAATCGTGAAGACAAAGAAAATACAAAAGTTTAACCAGTTTTGTGAGGAAGTCAAACATGGTAAAAAATAAATTAAAATAAAATTACCATAAACTTTGTCATAACTCTTGGAAATTGGGTCATAGTTGCAGAAACAAAAAATATGAAATGAAAAGTCAAAACGTGCTGAAAAGTCAAAGTTGTGGGATCAAAAGACTTAATCATTGAGGTGAAGTAAAAATTGTAAGGTTGAATAGTCAAAATCATGTGAAAAATAGTCATAAATAATACATGAAATGAAAAAATCATTACATCAAAAGCTGGAGTGATGAGATAAGGAGCCATTTTTATGATACAAAATGAAATAAATATTTCTAAAAATTTTAATTTTGAGATTAAAAATCATAACCATAAAAGGAGAAATATTTATCATTCATGAGATGATTAGTCAGATTTATGAGGTAAAGTCATACTCATCAAAAAGAGAAAATAAGAGGCTGTAGATATCATAAGTCATCATTATGTATAATCGAGATAAAATTAATTTTGAGATAAACAGTCAAATTGTGAAGTAGTATATGGTATTATAAGATAAACCGGTCCTTTTAATTTGACTTTATTGAAAAATTTGACTGTTTGTATCACAACTATTACATTTTGTTTCATATTGAAAACTCTTGATTTTAGTAATGACTGAACTTTTGATACTTTTGCTCATTGAGGCTTGGGTTTTTTTCTACTTAGGTACAAAGTTAAAAAATATAAGAAAATATAGTAATATTGTTTTTCATTAGATTTTAAAGAGAAAAAGAATTGATCGCAGGTCATGGAAATAATCGATTTTACTGTGTTTCATTTTATTTTACTGACTTGGTATTAACACTCACCTAATTTAAATAAGTGCAGACATAAAGACAAAGTAAAGGAGGTTAAACCTAACTGTTCTGTATATTTACCAAAGTTTGCATTTTCATCAGTGGCTTTTTTAGACAAAAGTTCCTTAAAATTTCTTGTTTCACAAAAGTGAAAGAGATACAGACAATAAAACAGATAATAAAACAGTCATGGCTGATGAACAGGAAACTGCTATTTATTACACCTTCAAAGCTTTTATTGAGAAACTGTGAGTCTCTCAGAAACGGGCTACATTCACCAGAGGCAAGTGTTTCTTCCTGTTAAAAATATCACAGACAGCACGTTGATGTCGTCAGTCGCTGCAACACACAGGGATGTAATTTTACTCATCAGCTGCTTCTTTTATATAAATAACGTGATAACGCTGTTCGCTGACACACCAGGCAGGACTGAGAGATGAAATACTTTAAACATCAGCTGTTCAATTCTCCTCTGGGTGTTATTTTAATGAGGTTTTTATAATAGACAAAAAAAAAAAACATGTCTGTAGGTGTAAGTGAATACCAGCATTTTTTTTAATATTAGTGACGACAAACAATGTAATAGTCTTTAAAAAAAGAAAGCCTAATATTTGAAATAAATAGATATTAACCAAAAAAGTCTCCTGATATAGTTAAACTCCTCAGAATAAATCTATCCCTGTCTCTAAAAAAGTAACATTTACATCACTAATGATGGTCGATCAATGAAAGAGAAACTGAACTCAAAATCTATATTTGATCAATACCTACAATAATATTGTGAGAACATATAGTATAATATAACAGATGAGCTTTTCCTTGAAAGGCTGACAGACCAATTGCAGCTTCACGCACAACCTGCTCTGCTCCCTCACCTGCTGACCTTTGACCTTAATCTGCCTTCAGTCTTTAGTTGTGAGCTCAGCAGCTGTTCACCCAAGTTTTTTCCACATACAGAAGCACATGTGACACGTTTCTGAACCGGATCCACCTGATAAATGATCTGATTATCACCTGTTTCATACAGTATATGCTATATAAAATAAACTCCAGGTAAATTAATACCTGAGACTGAGGACTCAGAGTCTGACTTTGAACTGTGTCTGGACTCAAACAGTTAACATCAGATTCATCAGATATCGACATATTCCCAAGTTTCAAAATATCTGAAGACCTTTACAAATGTCAGAAAATAAAGATTTTTGGTTTTGTAGTGATAAGTGGCTTAACACT
Organism: Xyrichtys novacula; assembly: GCA_962446985.1. Lineage (NCBI taxonomy): Eukaryota > Metazoa > Chordata > Actinopteri > Labriformes > Labridae > Xyrichtys > Xyrichtys novacula. The sequence continues at coordinate 17,848,904 of OY660865.1, forward strand.
TATGGTTCATCTTAAACAATGTTTCTTTGACCTTATTTGTAATTAAATATTTATGAGAAATCATCCAGGCCTTTTTCCGGTTCATAAAAAGAGTTGACACTATGTAATGACACTAGGGGCAATTTGGTCCGGCCTGACTTCATTTACGCAGGCCACAAAGACCATGTCCTGTGAAGAGCAGAAGTAGAGCAATATTAGTAAAGTTTTGAGATGGGGGTTGACTACGGGGTCCATCAAAAACTTGATAAAACTTGATAATAATAAGTTTGAGCTTATTGAGTCAGCTATCAGGTCCCATGGAGTAACATTAAACTTTGAGTGTAGGCACGCCATGATATCAGAGGTGCCTGCGAATGTATAGATCCTTTTAAATTGTTTTTTAAAGAGTAAAAAAGTACATGAAGAAGAATTATAGTGGACTATTGTAAAGATGGCTGGTCATGCAAAGACGTCTAAAGTGTATCTCCATTTTACTTAAGCTAAAGATGCCATTAAATGTTGCAAAATTGTTTCTTGCAAAGGGGGGACATAACCTCTACATCTGCACTGTGCATAAAATGAAGTACCTGCAGAACCTTTGACTGTCTGCAGCTTGAAACAACTTAGTCAGCTCCAGCAGCTGCAGGCCTGCCATCCTCCTCTCCATCCAAGTCCTGTTAGTTAAATTCATAATCCATGTTGAAATCAGCAAGACATAAGCTGGTTAGCTAACTAATTACACTGTGAGATGTTCACAATCTGGTAGAACAAGAATAAAGCAAATGTTGATGATCTGTTTAAATGTAATATCCAAAAAAGAGCATATGATTTTTGGTGAAAAGTCTGTATGAAGACAATTGTGTGGAGTGAAACAGTCTAGAAAAGACTTGATAATGGTCTCAGTATCATAAAAATTAACAATCCCGATCTTTGGTCAAGTTGCTAGAAAAAGAAAGTGTTAGTCTGGAGCTGCACCGGCATAGTAATGACAGAAATTTGAAAACAGCTGAAAGAGAAGCAGCCAAAGAAGTTTTCAGGGGCTTCATTATGACGAATGTTTTATAAAGGTAATTGATGCAAAATGAGAATATTGTAAGCACCCCAGTGTCGTTTCACCCATCCTTATGAATGCAAACCAGAGATCTTTCCTCCATATTTAGTGCTCATATTCAAAGGTGCATGTAAAACCTACCTTAGAAGTTTAAATTGGTTTTAAAAGCACATCTAAAAACAATTAAAACACTTGAAAACTTCAGAGTAAGGAAACACATAAACATGCAAATTAACCTGCAAAAAAACTCCTTTAATTTGCTTCATCTGTTTGCAGACAGCATAAGATGTGAGTGGATTTCTAACAGTGAAGTCAGAGAGGAGTCACCCTACAGCAGGAACCTTCACAGACTCTTCACCTGAACTTCCAAACCTGGGATCACCTTTAATCCCTGCAGACACCTGCTGCTCCACAGGAAATGAGGTCACAACTCTGTCAGGCAGATTTCCTGTTTGTGTGTGACCTGTGACCTCTGGGTGAGTGTGTGGAGTCATTTAGCTCAGCTCTGATTGGACGGAATCACAGGGACAGGTGAGGAATCTGACTGACCTGCTTACCCACACACCAACACACACACAGACACACACAGCAGGTTATCTCCACATGGTTAGTGTGTTTTTACGCCACATGATGAAATATTGAAGAAACAGAGGAGGAGGAATACTGTCAGTGTGTGTGTGTGTGTGTGTGTGTGTGTGTGTGTGTGTGTGTGTGTGTGTGTGTGTGTGTGTGTGTGTGTGTGTGTGTGTGTGTGTGTATGTGTGTGTGTGTGTGTGTGTGTGTGAGTTAAACTTTACTGTCTCTTTCATAACCGACGTGATGAAATCAGAGGCCAAGTGCCTGACTCAACTGCGGCCCGCTGCGAGAACACACATATTCAGCACTCACGCACACACTTAGAGAACACACACTTGGTGAGCACACACTCCTGAGCGGATCATTTCTTATTCATACTGTCCTCGTTCTCAGGATGATCACCTGCTCGACCTCTCTGCAGCCGTGACTGATGTTTCATCTGCACCTGAGTCAGGCTGCAGGGTTCCTGTTTGAGTGTGTGAGCATGCATGAGTGTGTGCGTGTGTGTGTTAAAGCTTTAAATCCACCTCCTGCTGTCTGCTCTCTCAGCTGTGTTCTGGTGGTCTCTCTGTGCTGCAGGGCATGCTGGTCTATGGAGCCCCAGGGGCTTCATGCTGGGTTTAATATTTGGCTAACAGAGGGAGCGTTAAAGACCATTAGAGCCTCGGGGAGGATGAACCACTAGGAGTGATCCAGTTCACTCGGTGGTCTGAGAGAAGAAGGTTTTTCTTGATACAGCGTCACTACACATTTTCCCTTTTGCAGCTCATGCATGTTACACATTCAAAGCCGACTTTGGGAAGTTCAAATTATTTGGATTTCAGTCAGTCTGATGTGTTTTCACATATTTTAAAGTCCAGTTTCAGTCAGAAAAATGCAATAAATTAATTCTTTTAACAACATATAAATATACTGACTAAGACTGTCATGATCTCAGAGTGTCACTTCCCAGGTATTATGGCCTAAAAAAATCATGATAACTATATTTATGGAAAACTCATATTGTTAATATTTTTAGCAACATTTTTATTTTTTTCTGTCTTGTGTCTCAGTTGCTTCCTTTTCTGCATCATCAAACTGTGCTTTTATTTTGAAGTCCACCACTTCTGGTAGATTGAGAGTTTTAGAACTGAATGAAAAGAGTCCAGAAGATATAAATATTTGGATTCACAGTAAATCTTTGTATTTCTGTTTTTCGGATCATCTCCTACTGAGCTGCTTTAAGTCAATTCACGAGCACTCTGCTGCTACTCAATTCATAACGTGGAAGCCATTACTTTGTGCATGCTCCACCTGTGCAGCCCCTGACAATGGATTAGGTCGAGTTTAAAAGTGAGGCACACCAAACTGCGGGGAAAATGGAGTTAAAGCAAAACTTGGCATTTGCACCAAGCTACAGATATCCCTCCACAAACTTTGTTAAAATGAATAAAGCTGTAAGTTTGTTTCATGCAATCCTCATGAAACTCAAATTTGATGAAATTCTCGAATGCACAAAGTGAATGATGTCAGAAAACAACTTTAGTCCTTAAACACTCGATGCTGATGCTGATTTTATTTTATGTAATGTTCCTTTTCCCCAAAATAAATCCAGATGTTTTTTAAAAAATATGTTACTATAATTACGCACTAACTGCTGCTTGAACAGAGGAGGTCAAAGGTTGGACACTGTAATGCTCATAGATACACAAGTACACACAAACGCACACACACGCAAACACTGAGGCATGTCACAGCGGATGGAGTCGTCATGCCAGCAGCAGACATTACTGCTGGTTTCATCACAGAGACAATCCCAGGCTGGCCCCACTGTATATGTGTGTGTGTGTGTGTGTGTGTGTGTGTGTGTGTGTGTGTGTGTGTGTGTGTGTGTGTGTGTCACATCTCTATAAACACACACACACACACACACACACATACAGTATTTAAGTGTCTTCTTATCTCAGTTTTGCATCATCCCTGGTGACCTCTCTAAAAGAAAGAGAGAGCTCGTGCACGCACGTGCGTGTGTGTGTGTGTGTGTGTGTGTGTATTAGGCATTACAGAAGAGACTGAAATAAAGAGGCTTAGACAGATCAGGTTTCATTTGATGAGGCTGCGGTGAAAAAGAGCGACTGACAGTCTAATAACCAACAATTATAAGACTCAGAGGCCCAAAATAACTTAATTAAAATAAGACTCAAACAGCAGGACTGAGGTAATCTAGAAATACCGGACTCCTCTCTGAATTTGCATCCTGGTGAGTCTGCATGCTGAGCTAAAATTCAAGTTAAAGTCTGCAGTTGGACATTTCAGTGTCGTTTCTGCAAAGTTTGATTGAGTGTTCTAGGTGCACGATGCCGAATTTGGTTGTTTTTCTTTCTTTGTGTTATAACTTTGTTGCAAACAAGTGTCTTTAATCACATGCAGACCCACAAACAAAGAAGATCACCAATTACCCGTCCATCCCTCTCAAAGGTTTAAATCCCACACAGTAACGCTGCTGTTGTCGTTCTGCAGCTCGGATTTATGAATCAAACAAATCCCCCTCTCTGGATTGTCCTCAGTGCCTCTCAGGTGAGTTGCATCAGCGGCTAATTAGGCTTCATATTCTCCTCCCATGTGACCTTCAAATCCTGCCCTCGTTCTCCAAAATAAAAGCCTCATCATCAGAGCGGAGGGCGATGTTTGACGTTTATTGGCATGATTTACATTCGAATAAGTCGGCGCTCTCATGTCAGGTTTCAAACAAATGAATAAAGATCTTCTGCAGCTCGGTGAACAATCAACACGACATTTTTGAAGAGTTTGCATCATATCAGACGGATGGTTGGGATGGGAAACTTTTCAGTGCTTGGGTTTACATCATAAACCTCCTGCTTCATTACCGTGGTTGTTTGATTGTGTGTGAAGATTGAAACATGGTGCAGTAATTCAAACCAACATCCAGAGATGTAACAAAGTCCACAACTTGGTACTAAGTGGCTTAAATACAAACAACCTTATCCTTTACCCTTGAACTTGATTTCATAGGTATGTTTAAAATAATCCATGGCTCCTAAAAACTGAATTTACTCACATCCAAGTCCGATCTTAAGTCCATGAGTGTGATTTTGGTCTGCAGGGGGAAACTGGAGAACCAACACAGATGCAAACCTCAGTGAGACCCTTACACGGCCCTTTCCTCTAAGAGCCAAACCACTGCAGCACCATGCAGGTGGAGTTCATCAAAAACATTTAAAAAATTAAGAAAGTAAAGTAATTAAAGAATTTTTTTTTTTTTAAATGCAGCAAGAGATTCCTAAGTGGGAGTTTTTCAGCTTTTGAGTACATCCAGATCTGAAGTCAAATACAAGAGAGAAGCAAATACTCGATAAGAAATCTTAAGTTTGCGCTACTTAAAAGCTCCTGTAAGGAACTTGCTGTCTCTGTTGACTTTGCCCCCCCTGTGGACAGAGTGTTGACCCATATAAAGCTGCTGATTTTGTCTCATGCTTAGAAATCTGGTTTGAATTTGACAGAGAAATAAAGCAGTCACTGACAAGGAGCAAAGACTGTTTCTGAAGCGTACCTGCCCTCTCCCAGCACTTGGACATTAAAAATGACCTCTTAGATGCCACTGATCTTGTCATCAGTAGTCTTATTTACTTTTGAACATCATTGATGTCTCATCGTTCACTCTGATTTGTTTCAAACTAATCAAAAATTCCTTACATGAGCTTTAAGTTGACCATCTTCATTTTTAAGGAAGTTTGCAACTAAGAATAAAGTTCAACAGTCCTAAATTTTGTTTGTCCACCGACCATTTTCTTGAAAAATATCAACATTTAAATAATTTTAATGTTTGAGTTCAGTAAATATTAGGCTGTATACAAGTTTCCTCCAACATATCGGCAAGGCTTCACAAACAATAAGTAGATCTACATTTTCATGAATAAATTCAGACAGTTTAATGAACCTTTTCAAATGTTTGTGTCTGAGTCTGAGCAGAAAAAAACAACAACAAAAAAAACCGCCTGGATGAATACATCTATGATTTAGAAAGGAAAAAAGGAAGCTAAATGGATTTATTTTTGCAGTAAAACTTTCACACTCAGGTGTAAAAACTTTGGATAAGACTTAAGTGAAGAAACTCTCTGTAGTTAACACCAAAGGTGTATTTTATGGAAACTCAGAAGAAGGTCAAACTTGTGTCACCTGTGAAACCTCAGTGTTCAGGCTGGTTTGAGGACTTTAAGTTGAGTGAAACTTGATTTGAGCCATGAGTTTGAAATTTAACACATTTAAGAAGAGAGGCCATTTTAAAGCATCAAAACAAGCAGGTAAAAAAACTGTTTATAAAAATCCCAAACCTCCAAAATATCAAAGACACATCAGACATGAACTCTTAAATTAACTTTGAGGTGCGTGTGTGTGTGTGTGTGTGTGTGTGTGTGTGTGTGTGTGTGTGTGTGTGTGTGTGTGTGTGGTTTTATTGCTCTCCTGTGCAACCATCAAATGCAACTTGAGGCAATACCCAACACACGCACACACACACACACTCGCCCATCTCTGACTGAAACAAACAAAACAAACAAACACACACACACACTCCCTCTAACACCATCCGGCTGCTTTCTGCCGTAACGAGGTGCAATCAACACGCAATGCTGACCAACACACACACACACACACACACACACACACACACACAGAGGCTGGTTGAAGGGTGAAGTCAGCCTCTGATTGCAGAGGAGTTACAGAGTGTTGAATAGTTTCTGTATGACTGTGTGTGTGTGTGTGTGTGTGTGTGTGTGTGTGTGTGTGTGTGTGTGTGTGTTCTGTGTGTGTGTTTGTGTTGACCTCATACTGCCATGATGTCACATCTGTACTGTAATAGTTGCATGAACAGCAGCAGGCGTCCCAACACAGCCGAGTTTTCCACATTCATGTAGAAAAACAGTCGACCAAAGAAACACGAGAAACTTAATTTTAAAACTTTTATTTATTTTTTGACTTTTTTTCTCTCGGCATTAAAAAAAAATCTTTTTAAACTCACCGAGGTCTCATTTTTTGTAAATTTATATTTTGTTTTAAAAATCTAGAATAAAACAGTTCATGTGCATTTACAGTGAACTAACTCCAGCCTCTGTTTGATGCAGATTTGACACCTTTGCAGAGCCTGCTGCAGAGTCTGGGAGTGAATGAGAGGAACAGGAGTGCAGCCTCCAGCCAGGACACACCCCCTGCAGCACTAACACAGACAGCAGGTAGGGTCATCACACCAGATGTTTGCAGATGACACAGTTCATCACGCCCATAATTAAACATGAGAGCGAGCTGCCTCTGAACTCTGCAGCACTCTCAGCACCAAAATATACAGACTATTTAAAGTGTAATAACAGACTCTAAACAAGTGCACCAAGTTGAAACTCAGTGCAAAACTCACACAGGTACATGTAAAAGATAACAAATAAATAATCAGGACATTGACAGAGATGCTTCAACACTCTGCACCTCTGTGTGGCTGCTAAGTATTGATACACAAGAACCATGCAAAAACAGTCTACATTTTGAGACTGCATGAACAAATAATCCTACTAGATCTGATCCTGAGCCAGGGGAACCAAAAATTTCTTGGCATCACAAAAAAATATCTGCTGATACCTCCTAGTAACCAACAGATTAAGTCAATGCTCTTTAACCCCCAGCTTGTCCTGCAAAGATCTCCTCTCAAACAGCAAACTTTCCATTGACTTCACTCTTAAACCAGATATCAATTTACTGAAATAATCCACCTGATGCCTGGACTCACAATTAACAGATTATGTCTGCAGACACTGCAGGCAGCCTCCGTGTTGGTACAGTGGTGAAAAGTTTGTTTGAAACTTTATGCCTTTTCCAATAACTCTCATGCACTCATACTAGATCACTTATGCCTAAATTGCCTCAGTCAACATCATCTTATCTTCATGATAAAAAGTTTTAAACCTGTTTTAAATCATTTAAATCATAGCAGATCAAATCTTAAAACTGGCCAGTTGTAATGTAGTTTCTGTTATTATGCAGAATAATACTGTTTAATATCATCATGATCTAAAATGATAAAACCAATCAATTAAAAGTTAAGAATTGGTCTAGATAAGAAAGCCATGTGCATTCAATGCTGAAACTGTGCATGATTTTATTATCTGTTTTAACTGGTACGGTTACCCTGCATGTTATCTGTTTAATTAATGACAAATGACAGACACCCTGGAAGTCCCTTATGGTGACATTTAGCCAAGCAAACTTAAGGTTAGATCAGAATGATGTTCACTGAAGTTCATCACTTTTGCTTCTCTGTTGTTGTACCATGGTCCTAACAAACTGAGGTCATAAACTATCAGAGCTTTGGTGAGCTGCTTGTTTCAAAACTAAAAGGGTGAGGACTTAAAATCAGACTGACATGAAAGAGCTGATCGCTGACATAAACACACTGAAGAGCTTCAGCAGGAAAATGTTTGAGCTGCATTTGTTAAGGGTTGAGTGTCAGAGGATGTTTGTGCTCTGAATTATTGATGAAGCACCATTAATTAACTTTTCTCACAGTGTTTTTATGTGATGAAACCAGTCCAGTTATCTCCCATCTGCTGCATCCTATGTGTGTGTGTGTGTGTGTGTGTGTGTGTGTGTCAGTTTGATCTGCTCAGTGTCTGCATGATGCAACACACATACAATAGCCAATAACCCGCACACACACACTCCCTCACTTTGTTGATGAATGACAGTCAAACACTGCAGACGTGAAGCTCTTCAGTCAGATCACACAGACTGAAAAAAACACCAAAACACTGTCGACTTCAGCTGAACTCTGAAGTCACAAACAGGTGATTCATGCTCACCTGAACTCTGATCTGCTGCTGAGTGAATAATGTTTGCTCTCTGTTTGTCTTTTTGTTAGTGTCAGCAGAGTGAAGTGAGATTGAGGAAGAGCCGCTTTAAGCCACTAGAGGGAGACAAACTCCACCAGCTCAGCAGGTCAGCTCTGACTCTCACACAGGGTCTGATATGTTGAAAAAGTGTCTCAGTTTGTCTCATCCATGGGTCATATCCTAATCTTTTAAAAAACGAATATATAAAGCTAAAACTTGTTTAAACTTTACTGAATATATCCTCATTTAAAGCATCTATGAGGAACTTTCAACATATGAAAAATAATCCTTTTAGCTCTCTCTCATAGTCGGACGACAATACCTTGATAATGCGGTTTTCACTTCCACTTATACTAGTTTATCCAACTGAAACTGGTCTAAGCATTCTGCAAATGCTCCAGTGTTTCAGCCCAGAGTTTAATCATGTAAATGCGTCGTTGGTGAGTAAACGGTTGTAAACAAAATCCTTGACTGATGAGGACAGAATGTAAAAATGACAAAAATGTCCTATCATACAAACAAACACTACAGAGCTGTTAAAGTAAGCCTGTTGTTGTCGTTTGGCATACATCCTGTTAGCCACTTGCTGACACGTTTCGTCGTTTTGGTGCGTAATACCTCAACCATAAGAGGTCACCACCACAGCATAGGCAGACATGCTTCAGTCGAAAAATTAATAAATCAATTCCACAGTCATCCAGTTAAATCGTTCTGTGCCTGTTCACTTACTGGCTCACTCTGAAAGTGTAGTTTAGTCTGGCACAAACCACCTCTCATTGGTTGCAAACATTAAAGACCAATCCAGGCTAAGGCAAGTGTGTTGTCGCTGTTGTCCCAAAATCAAGAAAACCTCCCATTATTTTCTGCTGCCTTTGTCCTTGGGAAGTGAAAATCTGACTTGTGTCTTTAAAGAAACTGAAGTCAAATAATTCCAACCTGTGAAAATGTCATTTATTTCCATTATCAAAATAAAAAAAAACGTAACATTTCTATCCCTAAATCACAACCACATCAGTCTTTGTTTCTTCGTGCTTTGTTATTTTGACGTCAGAGTGACTCTCAGAGAGGAAACAGAGTCAGGACCAGAATAAAACCTCTGTCAGTTTGAGGAGCAGAAACAATGAGACAACAATTTGAGAGTCAACAAGAATCTGAGAAATTTACTGACATGTTCTCGATTTTACTCACTGACTGTTTTTAGAGATATATTTCAGTTTACTCTACTTACACAGTCACAGAGGGTATAAATAAAAGACTTAACTCTGATCAGTTTGATGAAGCAATCAGAGTTCTACACAGTCTTTACTGCAGATTTTTACATTAGAATAAAGAAACATCTGAAATTCTTCTTCTCTGCATCTTATAACTAGTCTCAACAAAGACATCTAAATTGGAAATGTAAAGTAACAGCAAATATAAAGTGACTTTGGTTGTGTGCCAACTAGTCCAGATTGAGATCTGTCCACAAGGAGAAAAACAAGAGGCAAATTTCTTTGTGTAACTTCACATTTTTGGCTGAGGAAGCTGATGTTAACAGGTGACATAATTGGCAGGAGCAGGACATCCAAACCGAACAGAACAAAAGTGCTTCATACAGACGATCAAAAGTTTAAGTTTCTTAAACTTCAAATTAAATTTTTGAGTTTCGACATCTGCTCTCACCTCTTAGGTTTAGACTTGGTGTAGACTGACTGCAAGTTAAGTTTGGATCTGATTGGTGCATCAATGTGAGGCAGTTTTCTATCAAGCAGTCAATCAATCAGTCTTTATTTACTTAGGACCACTTCACAACAAGTATTATCCCAAGATGCTTAACAAAGAAAGCAGGTCTAAACCAGACTCTGTTTACAAAGACAGGATCAGACTGAGCCCCATCCTGTAAGGTCAGACCCTCTCCCATCCCATCTTCATCCACATGAGTGAAACACTTTACAGCATTTATCAACTTACAGTGGAGAGGAAGAACTTCCTTTAACAGGCAAAAACCTTGAGCAGGACCAGACTCATGTTAGACAGTCATCTACTGAGACTGAGCTGGGTTTAGAGAGAGAGAGATGGATGAAGGTGAGATTCGAAGGCCCCGCCTATAACATACACATGAATCCTCCACAGTTGAGCACTAAATATCTCTAGTTTTACTACACTGTGAAAAAGTACTTTCTCAATTTCCTCTGGCCTCGCTCAGCTGATGGAGCAGGAGTAAAATTGGGACACGACCATCCGCTTTTAAATCACATACGTCGAAGAATGTCAAATATCTGAATGCAGTTTAAATAAATAGAGTCACATTACCACATTTTAACGTCAGTGAAGGAACGCAGTAATGCCGAGCGTCCAGCCCGACATTAAACACACCCAGAGGCAGCAGAATCCAGGACAGAAAGCAGCAAACGTAACCAAAACTGGACTATATTAACGGATCCAACATGTGACAGTTAAGTCAAATGATTCAGATTTATCTGAGAGCTGTAAGAGCAACAGCGAGTGTGTGTTTTTCATTTATAACAGATTTGTGTCAAATATATTAATACCTGATCTTGTTAAACTTTGCCTCCACATGAACTCTGGGTGGGGGTTCACTCACAAACCTTAGAACTTTCAGAGACAAGGATCACACCACTGCCATGGAACATGTCCCAGTTATATCAGCCTTTTGAACCCAGTCCAAAGACTCCATGCAGAGGAAATAAGAGGATGGATACTGCCCACTGTTGGACCTTCAGCAAGAAAATGAAGATTGCTGACATTATATAACTCCAAAGGATCAAATTCAATTTTAGACATTTTCAAACCCTAAATTTGAACCCCATGGTGCACCAAAAATAAAAGTTATGTGATATTGGAAGTCATTTATTTCCATCCTCTTGGTATCACAAACATTTGCACCAAATTTCATCCTAATGTACAAATAATTCTCTGACATATTGAAAGGAAAGCCTCCAGGACTGGACAGTCAGGCTGGCATTGTATAACTTAATGCAGAAATATGAAGTAATGCAGTGCTGGTTTGGACTGGTAAACTGCAGGCTTCATGTATGGAGGTTATAGTCCTAGAAGAGGCACTTTGCTGCATTTTCCTCTCTCTCTCAGCTCTGTTTTATAATTTCAGTATCAGTATGTGAAAATGGTGTATTTGTTTCAGTATCTGCTGACCCTCCTCACGGTTTTGCTCCCCCCAAGAACGTGATATCAGTCAGTCAGTCTGTGTTTTTAACCACCAGCTGTGCTCTGCTCATTAACCTGCTAACCAGCTTCCATATGGCTTACGTTAGCTCACACACACACACACACACACACACACACACACACACACACACACACACACACACACACACACACACACACACACACACACACAGATAATAGACCACATCTAATCTCTTATATTGTCAGACAAAGGAGAATCAAAACTGTCACGTGAAACCTCTCGTCTTCAGGTTTCTTCCGGCTTTGAATTTTTTTTTTTAACTTTCATTTGATGCGCTTTGATTTATAGAAAGATTCACTTTTGTCAATTTACCTGGTCTCCTCTGGGTCCAGGTCTCCTCTGGGTCCAGTCTAGCTCTGGCTGTGGTCCATCAGGCTCTCATGAGTCTCATCAGCAGCAGCTGATCAGAACCCAAGTTAAAGAGGAACATGTGAGGTGTGGGCGGTCATGAGACAGGATGTGCAGTTTTAATTAAAACTAAAGTGACTGACGATCTGCTTCTGGTTATACCAGACCATCCTCGCTCTGATTGGCTGACTCTGAGTCCAGATACAGACTTAAATATTCAGGATGGTAGTGTGTAATCTGATACAGAGCAGGAAAAATATATCTAACCATGATTGGCTTTAATGTTTATCTATTTTGAGTATGATTTGAAGCGTTGTCCAGCTTACTGTGTAACTTGCATGCTTTTGCACATCAAAGCTGTAGTTCTTAGAGTCCCATCCCCGGAGTAAACTTCCACAGAAATCTTACTCTGTATTCTATATGGGTATAATTGGTCACACAGATGTTTGAAATACAGCACTTTTTTTAGATAACAATGATAGTGTCAACCATCTGTCCATTTTCTTGATCTCTTGTGAGATCAGGTCTAAGTAAGTCAACCCAGACATCCCTTTCTCAGGGGGATCCTGCAGTGTTCCTGGACCAGATGAGATATAAAACCCCTTTAACAAGCTCTGGTCCTACCCCAGACCTCCTCCCAGCCTGAAAACATCCTTAAAGGTAATCCTGAACCATCCTAACTGACTCCTGGAGAAATTATCCTGCTTGGGTCAGGTCTTCAGTTTGCTTTGATAACATTATGTTGCAGATTTATAAAAAGGAAAAAGAAAAACTTTGTCAGGTATTCCTGTAAAATGCTTGCAACATTTATACTATTTTTATTATTTTTATGTGAGTTGATTAAAAATAGAGAAAAAACTACCAGGTAACGATGGTTTAGCCAAGTGATTTGATCTGAATTGTTAAGAGGCTGAAAACTTAAAGTGGTTTGGCCCACACCAAGACCCCACTCTGTCCCCTGTCCTAACTAAAACTCAGGTCCAAAGTTGCATTCAAATAATATGTAAAATCAGTGGTGGTTCAAAGGGAGTCATGAGCCAAAAACACGTGAAACAGCTGTGAAAACTGTCTGCTGTTAGCCCAGCCTCTGAGCGTGAGTTTACACTCCTCTCTTTACACCCATTCACTTCACTAAGTTTAGATATGGTCATGTCAGTGTGTTCGGGCCCCAGGACCCATCTGTGTGTGTGTGTGTGTGTGTGTGTGTGTGTGTGTGTGTGTGTGTGTGTGTGTGTGTGTGTGTGTGTGTGTGTGTGTGTGTGTGTGTGTGTGTGTGTTAGCCTCATGTTCAGAGTTAACTCTGAAGTAAAATCACGTTACTGTCAGCGGGGCTTGACGCAAAACGAGACACTAATTCGAGCTTTAAAAAAATCCTAGATTCTTGTAGAGGAAGGAATCTCGACACACACACACACACACACACACACACCTCTGAAACATTGTCGTCTCATTGGCTGCTGTTGATGAATAGATGAGTTGTTGACCAATCAGCAGCATGTGACCAGTAAATATGTAGACCGGCATCAGCTGGACTCACTCTGACTGTCCCTCTGTCACACACACCCACACACACACACACATACACACACTTGGACAAGCTTCTCTTAAACACACATCAGTCTGCTTTCTATAAAAACATCCTCACTGTCAGTCGTCAACCATTCGTTCAACATGCACAGCAAAGAGCAGATCAGGTAAGAAAGCATCTTTACTGCATCTCTATTTTCTGAGTATTTCTTAAACATGTACATGCATTGTTGGGAACATCAACAACTGAATCTAAAATGCAAGACTTTTGGATTCTTTCGGATCAGCTGGTTGAACATCTGACTCTGAGATATGTTCTCTTTTATAGTGAAGTTAATATTTATGAACTTTACTGTATGTCTGCAGTTTTGTGTCTTTGCTGCTGTCTTGTTCTGATCTTCCTTTAAAAAGAGAGAGATTTTTAACCTTATTTGGACTGACCTGGTTAGATGAAAGGTCAGAGAAATTTATCAAGTAGAAATTTTTTTTAGTCTCCCAGTCGTATACAAAAATCACCATCTTGTAATCATTGTCTGATTTCTACAAAAAATGTATAGTCATCTTTATACAATATTAAAACTTGATTATAATGTGAGTGTAAAGGGGCCAAAGGGAAATCTGTCAAATTGAAAATTGCCTAAATGTTCAATAAGGGTGAGATATTTGATAGAGGACAGGTTTCCACCAATGCTTAGGTTGACTGATGTAGTTTTAGGTGGAGAAAAGTGGAAATAAATCTTAGATTGTGCAAAGACTTTATAAAGAACATGATTGTGCTTCTCTTTGTGCTAAATAAACTGTATTTAATAATGTTCAAGAAAACCTCAGATCTAGTGCAGAGGTTGAAAAAGTTAATCTCAGCTACATTATTTGGAGGTGCTGCATAAGATCAACCCAAGAACTAACCAATCAAGAGCAGTTTGGCTCTTTAGATAGCTGTGCTCATGAGTCAGCCCATCACTAATGGCGTTACTATAAACTAAAATAACTGACATTAACGATTAATTGATTTTATTGGAATGAACACGAGGGTCACATTTTTTCCAATAATTAAGTTTCATAATGAATTTCCTTATCCAGATGATTAAGTCTTATGTGATTTTGTAACTCGGTAATTAAAGAAATGAAAAAAAAAAAAACAACACAATGCAGCTCCACAAAGAACTCATTTCAGTGTCCACTTGGGGCTGGTTCCAAAACCAAAGAGTCCAATCATATGTACAATTATATGAAAGGATTGAACATGTTTACAAGCTGCTTCAAATAACAGTTTTGATGACTTTGTCTCTTATTTAACAGACAGCTATGGGAGATTTGTTTGTATATCTCAATCTGTAAGAATATATGAAGGCTGATAGTTTCTTGATTATAAAATAACTAGCTGGCAAATAGCAAGCTTTTAAATCTAGGGCATAAATGCAACACTCTAAAAAGTTCATAATTATTTGTCTTGTATGGTCATTAATATATGTGTTATTTATGTGTTTTGTGCAAAGAGGTTCGTTTATATATGGGGATGTGGCTTATTTAACTAAACAGCTGCATACAGAGGTTGGTCGGGAGGCTGGGCTGTAGCCTCAGCGCCGCCTCTTTTCGAAGTTTTAGATCCGCCAAGGGTTAATTAGAGTTAGCATTTCTAATTTGGTGGACACCATCTTTACACCTCAGAACAGGTGACGATACTGAGACTACATCCATGTTTAAAAAATTAATAAATTTGTGTGTGTCCAAGAGGTGGAAAATCAGTTCTCTCTACATTAAAAAACAGAAGAAAAAAAGCAATTGCCTCTTTGTCTTTTGGTGAATGTAGCATCAATGGGTATCATTGTGTACACCTGATTTAAACTAGCTTGCAGAAAACTGCTTGAAACCACCATAAAAATCTAATACTCATAAAAAAGGAGATATGAGGACAAGCTGAACTGGTCTTAAATTAACCAGAGGACGTCATGAACCTGGGGCCTGTTCTACGAAGCAGGATTACTGCTTAGCGAGGTAACTTCGAGGGTAAGTTTGGGGTTTCCTGTTCTATGACGCGGGTTCACTTCTTAGCGAGGCGAGTCAACATGGCAACGTACGCTGAACGGCTAACCTGCTCCGGGGCAGGTTACGTTTCAGATTGAACTCACCGAGTATAAAAACCCCGCCCACTGACCAATGAGCTCTCTCGAAAAATGGCTTGTCTGTTCTTGGAGGATCCTATAGACCTCGGTGCTCACATTGTCCGAGGAGCACTCCGGCGCGGGAGAGTTTTCAAGAACCGCATGGACCCACTTACTTCTCCGGATGACCACCTTTATGAAAGGCTCATATGGCCGACATATCACACAAAAATGTAAACACGATAGGAATGAACAAATGAATGGATTAATCTTGGAAATGAATGAGCATGGGCTCCATGGGCTGTGTGATCACAGACAACATTTAGTAGCAGCGCACGCCCCTTGTAATAATAACCCCCGTAAAAACTGTTGTTCAGGACTGCTTACTTGTGCTTCCTACCTACTGTAATAGCCGTTGTTTGAGCCCACATGCAACATTTTTGTTCTCATTCATGAAATGCTTAAATCGCGGACATTTTCGGGGACAGCTTTAGCCGGGGACAGATCATCCAATTCGGGGACTGTCCCTGGAAATCGGAGACGTCTGGTCACCTTAGTTAAAAGCGCATGTTGAACAGTGCTATTTCAGGGTGATAATAGCATCAAAGATTAATTTTCTGCCAGGATTCCTTCCGTGCTTTTGCAGCGGCGATGGTATCGCTTTTGATATTTATGATAGATCTGAATTCTTCATACTTTCTCATGATTGTCTCCTGTTCCTCGTTTTTAAAGTATGCGGTCTTTTGCTCTCCTGCCTGCTCTGACGCTCTAGACTGGTCCATGTTCGCGATTGGTCAGATGCGGCGGGCTCCGCCTTACATGTGTGCACGCGCTCATAGCAAAGCTGGATCTACTTACGAAGTTGATAACCAGCGTCGTAAGACCGTTTAGCGAGACTGCTGGCTACCGCGCTAAGTTGAGCAAGGTAGCTCCAAGGCTAGCTTGCTAGGTTGAACTTGCTTCGTAGAACAGGCCCCTGGGTAAACCCAAGTCCTGCAGCAGCATTATTATAACTGATGAACATGCCGCAGCAGAAAAAAATCAGATAATAAATTGTTCCCTCTGTCTTCTTCTTTTCCTGTCTCCAGTCATGATGAATACCAGAAAACAGCTGATTGGTTGATGTCTCAGACGAAGCACCGCCCCCAGGTGGCGATTATCTGTGGGTCTGGACTGGGCATGCTCGCTGACACACTCAAGTGTCAGGACATCTTTGAGTATTCTGATATACCAGGGTTTCCACAGAGCACAGGTAATCTCTACACAGGTTTATTTAAAAATATACAACCTTGAAAAATATGTTTGAGGGAATATTTGATATTTTATAGTTAGCCGATTGCATAGGCTGATCACTGTGTAAATCATTGATCTTGCAGTGCAGGGTCATGCAGGTCGACTTGTTTTCGGGGAGCTGAAGGGGAAGACATGTGTTTGCATGCAGGGACGCTTCCACATGTATGAAGGGCACTCACTTCTCAAGGTACAAATACACACTTTTCAATGTACAAATACATACTTCTTAAGGTACAAATACACAATTAAAGTTAAAAATGTCTTTCAGCAGTGTGATTTATGTTCATGAAACAGTCCAGTCCTGTCAAAGGAAATGAGAAACAAAGCTCAAAATTCACTGTTTACTGTGATTTGTCAGTTATGTAAGACTGCAGCTGAAAGAATTAACTCACCCTAACAGGCTGTGAAATGTCCTTGGATATGCGACACGAAAGAGTTGCTTGTTTAAGCTAAGAGGAAAAGATGTTGGGTCTTTAATTTACAAAACCCTGTCCACTAAAATGATGGGTTTCTGATTTTACGTGCTGCAAAATAAAAGAAAAAACAGTTCGTAAATGAAGAAGTGTTATAAATACTGGGAGGAGGATTTGTTATTGGTGGAGTTAGGACCACAAGAAGCAGAAATGGAGCTAAAGTGGACATGGAGTAAGCTGCAGGGCGTTAAGTGTCCACCTGAGGCTGCCCCTAAAAGTCAAAGAATCCCCATCAATCAAGCCCTATATTAAATGCTCATTTTTACAGTGGACTTGAACTCTCATTTCTTTATCAGTAACAAGTGTAAAAGTGTTTAACTTGGGTGATTATGGGCACTGCTGAGCTGACAAACACATGGGCCCATTTAACCCATTTGCTAAGAGGCTGAAGGCCCACTGCAGCTCCACCTTTTTTTTTTCCTTTTAGGCTCATTATAGGGTCAGTTGAGTCAGTATTGTTGATGAGTGATATGCACATATAAACACTTTTTAGTCAGCACCAGATTTACCAGACTTGACAAATTATCAGTTATTTTTAGTATCTTCAGCCATTGTCATTTACATGTTGACTCTATGATCCTATGATTAAATGTCATATAAAAAAAACTATAATCAATATTGACTTCATATTCAGTCCTTTAAGCTAATCGTTTGGTCAAAATGTTTAATATTTTCTTTTATTTATTTTTTTATTTTGGCTTTAAACAAAAACACATTTGTCATAGGCTAATAGCACTCCCACCAACAGCTGTCTAAACCCGAAACAGCTTAGTCACACAACCCAAACACATATGGCTGTTTGTAATCAGCAGCATGTGAGTGAACCTGTAACACAACCCGTGAGAGCTACATGATT
This sequence comes from Xyrichtys novacula, assembly GCA_962446985.1. Classification (NCBI taxonomy): domain Eukaryota; kingdom Metazoa; phylum Chordata; class Actinopteri; order Labriformes; family Labridae; genus Xyrichtys; species Xyrichtys novacula. The sequence continues at coordinate 17,867,189 of OY660865.1, forward strand.
GTGTGTGTGTTCATGTATGTGCTTGTTCATGTATGCATGCATGCGTGTGTCAGCAGTGAACCCAGATCAGGTCATGCATTTGTCACATGCAGCCTTTTAGCAGACTGTTCAATGCTGCTATTGTTTTCCCTTCTCTGTCTCGCACGCACGCACGCACACACACACACACACACACACATTTTTTGTGACAATGCTCATCTTTGCTCCTTAACAGTAAAACTACTAAACTGGCACTATTATTTGAGTCTTAATTCTGATATGATGTTCAGGTTTTGCACACAGTTCCACCTGTAAGGCTGTACACAGGGCAAAAAAAACCCACAAGGACATTACATAAGGGTCATCTGACTCTGCCTGAAAGTTTTACCAAGAGGGCAAAAATGTCAGACGTCCAGTATCACATTAGCGCTGCTGCCACAGCAACAGGGCCATGTCTTAAATGTGGGGTAGGCAGGAATCTGTTAAGAAGCATCTTTTTTTGTGGTGTATATACAAAAAAGCTTTTGATATCAGTCAATAGATATTAGTTATTGATGATCTTTGGGAATATCACGATATAGCTGTATTTTGTTATGTTTGTTATTGATTGGTTGTGAGGCAGATGCTGCTCCCCCGTGTCGTTCAGGAGCCCAAACAAAATTATTGTGCTATAACATCAGACAGTAGAAACCAACCAGAAAGTACAGAATTTGTCTGAATCCTCCTTTAGCCACGACCACCAACACAAGCAAGAAAACAAACTAAATACCGGAGACTCTGGCAGAATAACAGGCGCTTAAAATGGAGGTAGACCGGACAAGAGCTAAGAAGCCGGGTCAACAATGATGGGGGACATTTCGGGATCTTACAAACCCTGTAATCTTTCTGCGGAACAGGTAAACCGCTTTAACAAAGTAAGCCAAGTAATCCAGAAGTGTTTCTTGTCAAACGAGACCTGCTGTATGTTGTAGTGCCGCTAAACTGTTTACCTCGGGAGTATGTCATTTTATGCTAGTTGTAGAAGTCCTGCAAACATTGGGCTCTATTTTCGTGCCTCGCCGGAGACGTGCCGCAAGCGCAGCGTCAGTCAGATCCACCGCGCTGACAAGGCGTTCCCAAGCACATTTTGGTATTTTGGTGAGCCGCGCAGCCCGGCGTAAGTATCCCCCCTCCCTAACTCAGCTCCTCCCAGCAGCATAAGTCGTAGACGGGGAGGAGAGAGGGCGTGGAGTGGGTTTAACACAGCCGAGACCTGTTTTCACCAATCACATAAGCTCCTCTCCTTGCCTTTAAATCCGCCACAGGTGAGGCATATTACTATTTTCATGAAGTAGTCAAAGAGATCAGGAGATGTCTTAAGACAGTAATGCCACAAGATGGCGACAGAGGGCAGCTCCTCAACAAGTGTCCTCCACACTCTCTCATATGAGCACAGATGGATTTGGTGTGTGTAATGTTGGACCCACTGGTAAGACAAACACCCTTTTCCACAAACAAAGACACTCACATAAAGTTGCATATATTCAAACCTCACGTGACAAAGGTGGGTTGAGCGCACAGATCACAACATAAACTCCAAAAATGGCATTAAAATTGGAACCATCTGTGCGTAAATGACACATCGCGCTCCGTGGCCTGGCTCTTTCTTTTATAGATGTTGGCATATAAAATAAATTTGGCTCACAAAACTGAATAGCAGGACGGAGAGAGGACACGGAGACATGTCCAGGTCGAGCTGTGCGAGAAATAAGAGGAAGAGGAAGAAAGAAAAGGAGGGAGACGAATTACATATCTTGTTAACTTCATCATGTGTGTTTATTTACCAGATATTTAATTTAATTTAATGCGGTTTCAGCTGTGTTAATTCGGTCAGGTTGTGTGGCCAAACGCGTGCCAAACGCGCTCATCAGATCACATTTAGATCAGAATATATCTATATAGATCTAAATGTATGTGCTGACTCAGATTATTAGTTGTTGATGATTATTTATTGCACTGAAATGTGCCTGACACTGTGGAAACCTGCCGGTGAGGCATCAGTGACGTATGTCGATACGCCGCCGGTCTACCAAAATACTACTAGGCCAGCTGCGCTCTGCCATGCGCTGAAAGCTGACCAGGTTTGAATCAGCGAGCTTTCAGCGCACTTTACACGCCGGTGGCGAGCACGAAAATGTCACTGCGCCTGCTGATTCTGTCGACACCTCCCCCTGCCACGCCACCACGCCCAGCTTGGCGGATCTCGGCTCGCCTCCGTGCGGCTCAGTCCACGAAAATACCAAACTGGCCTTACGCCGGGCTCCGCCAGACGAAAATACAACTGTGCGGGGCTCGCCGCCCTCCGCCGCCTCACCGGCGTGCACGAAAATAGAGCCCATTGTGTTTGCTGGTAATCTGTTGGCATCCACAGTAGCACCAATGCTTTTTACTTTCATGTCAACTGGGCTCCGTTTGTAATTATCTGAAGTACAGTACAGGCCAAAAGTTTGGACACACCTTCTCATTCAGTGTCTTTTCTTTATTTTTTTATATGACTATTTACATTGTAGATTATTACTGAAGGCATTAAAACTATGAATGAACACATGTAGAATTTTGTACTCATAAAAAAAGTGTGAAATAACCAAAAACATGTTTTATATTCTAGTTTCTTTAAAATAGCCAAGCTTTGCTCTTGATGACAGAAGTACCTTGTCAGGGTTACTTCAGGCACTCCTGTGAAGTAAAAACCATTTCAGGTGACTACCTCATGAAGCTCATTGAGAGAACAGCTAAAGTTTGCAGCGCTATCAAAAAAGCAAAGGGTGGCTACTTTGAGAAATCTAAAATATAAAACATGTTTTCAGTTATTTCACACTTTTTTCTTAAGCACATGATTCCACATGTGTTCATTCATAGTTTTGAGAATCTACAATTTAAATAGTAATGAAAACAAAGAAAATGCATTGAATGAGAAGGTGTGTCCAAACTTTTGGCCTGTACTGTATTTACCTGCATTATATCTGAATTTAATGTGAACGATAAGAGCGAGCAGGAGCGTCTGTTTGTGGGCAGGGCTTGCTGGAGCAGAGAGGGAGGGGAGAGGAGGAGCTGAGGGGAAAACTGGTTGGGAGGGGTAGAGTTTACATTCAAGATTTCTCCCAAAAACTGGCACTTCCTCAGATCCTGCCAACCCCGCCTTTAAGGATTGGCCTGGGGTGGCATAGACCCCCATGACTTGTGGATGGTCCCTACAGAAAGCACAAACTATGGCCAGCTACTTGTCTTGTTAGAGGAAGGGCCTCAAAGTAAAGTAAAATCAACAGTTTGGACTTTTTTAAAACTTTTGACTACTGTATATATGAAGATAGTCACTGCACCAGCTTCTTATTACACTGTAAAAAAGTGAAACCAAAACGCTCATGACACACGTTTAACTAAAAAGAGAGGCAAAAATCCCTAACAGTATCACATAATAATCTTAATTGTGACTTTATGCATGCATCTTGTTTTACAGTTATCAAACAACTCAGCCCATAATAGTGTTGCTGCTGTTTTTATTTTTTTTTGCACAGACTATAACCACAGATTTAAGATCTTTATGATGCTGAAAAGACATTACCATAATGACCCTGAGATAGGATTAGTACAACTGAAAGTTTTAGGATTGCCAATATTTGTTAAAGCAGTGGACGATGTTTCTTAATATGAAAACTTATCCACCTGTCTGTTCAATAGACAACATTCCCGGTTCGAGTCTTTAAGCTGTTGGGGGTGGAGACTCTGATTGTGACAAATGCTGCCGGTTCACTGGCTGACGGCCTGAAACCTGGTGACATCATGATCATCAAAGACCACGTCAACTTCCCAGGATTGGTTGGTCTGAACCCACTAAGTGGACCCAACGATGACAAGTAACACCGATTTCTATACTTATATTAGTTGTTGCTTGTTTTATATTTTTGTTTATCTTTATGTTGTTTGCCTCATTAAATATGAAGATTGTTTAACTGCCATAGTTTTGTTTCAGTAATTGAATGTGTTTATTATCTTATCCTCCAGGTTTGGTCCTCGTTTCCCAGCCATGTCAGGTTGTTACGATAAGGGCCTGAGATGCCAAGCTATGGAAATTGCCAAAGAACTTGGCGTTTCTGGCCTCATGCAGGAGGGCGTGTACGCCATGGTTGGTGGGCCAAATTTTGAATCAATTGCAGAGGCCCAACTGCTGCATCGACTGGGAGTGGATGCTGTCGGTAAGACAAACTTGTTTAACGGTTTTGTCAGATTGTGCATTCATAACTTTGTAACTTAGTTAAATGATGCTTAACTTGAGGTCTATGTTCAACTTGAACAGGTGAGTTTAAATAAATTGACACCCCTGTTGTCAGTGTGGTCCAAAAAATTAGCTGCAAGGACCAAAATCTGTTCATTGTAACAGTTTTCAATAGTGTAAGCATTTTAATGTTGTGGTCAGAGAGGAATGACTCACTTTTGGGGCAGCCCTCTGGTGGCCATTGGAGGTACTGCAGGCTGGCCTTATCTTTCAGCTCATCTACTTCCTGTTGTGTGTTTACAGGTATGAGCACTGCTCCTGAAGTTGTGGTGGCGACTCACTGCGGTCTGAGAGTCTTTGGCCTCTCTCTGATCACCAATAAGGTAAACACATTGATCACCAGCTCGATTGATTGATGATTTAAAGATCACTTGTTTGATTCGTGGTTTGGTGTATTGATTGGCAGGTGGTGAAGAGTTACGAGGACTCGGACAGCGTGAACCACGAGGGCGTCCTGGAGGTCGGTCGCCTGCGCTCTTCAACCGTCCAGCAGCTGGTGACAGAGCTGATTGGCAAGATGGAGATCAATAACAACAACATGATACCTAATGCTGTTTAAACACACACAGACACACTCTGTATATAACTGACTGTTGTATTTACAGCGTTTTTTAAAGACTTTTTCAGAAAATTATGATTAATCCTCCTTTGTTGCTCTGTAACATCGCTGTACCAAAATCTGTATTTATTCTAAAAAGTTGCTTCATATTTTTCCATCAGGGTAAATCTGAATGTAAGTATTTGTTGTGATATTTTCCCTCAGTTTTACAGATTAATATAATATGACCACTGTATTTGATGGTGCTTTAATATAAAAATACATGAGACAGAGACTTTTATTTGAGATCGCTCTCTTGTACATTGTTTCTCTTTGATAATGGGATTTTATTTTGTCAAAAGTTCCACCTAATATCTTCTTATCTAATTAAACCTTGTGACAATCCTCCTGTGAGCTAAACCTGACTGATATTTTTGTCTTTATATCGTCCTTCTGATATCTTTTTAGCAGCTTTACATGATTTATACTTAAACAAATTTACGTTTCAGACTGCTGTCTTTGAAAACCTTCATTCAAGGTGACTGTCTTTTTACAGCCCTCCCAGCATTCTAGAAGCCTCCTTCATTGCTGCCATGCAACAAAGTTCTATTGTGTTTTCATAAAATGGTGAACTTGCCCTTTTAAGGAGGTTTGCTGTCTGATGATGTCACCAATTGAGCAAACCTTATGTTGACCTTGTTGAATTCTCGTGTGATTTTTTGGATGAGCCATATAAACCTTGTAATCTGAAACTTAGCTCATATTTATTACAGATGTTCAACTTTTAACTTATTTATTTCGAAATATGACAAAAATTTAATAAAACCTCTTTAACTATTAAAGAATAGTCTTTGGTTTCAACTTAATTTCCTGCTATATACACACCTAACTGTGAGACAAACACTGAAATTTGAAATGTCTATAAAATGTTATTAACCCTGTTATGTTAGCCTGGCATTGTTGAGCAGCCAGGGCTGTGCTATATAACGTGAGGATATAGCTGACCCTAAATCAGTTGGAACATCTTAATCCACTTTGGTCTGACTGGTCTACACAGGCCCTGTATAAGGACACAACTACTCTCCCTGTTATTTGATGTTGTACAACATTTAATAATCAAACATTTAATAATAGTCATAATCCAAGGTGGCAGCACTGTGCACCAACAGTAAACAGTAGCAGTGAAATCTCTCATAATGTATTAATTAGCACCTCTGTTTTGTTGTTGTGAAATTTAATAAGTGGTATGTGCAGTATTGTCCAACATCTCTGGCGATATGTTACTATGGTGTTTGTATTTGTAAAATACCATGTAATGCATTGATTTCTACTGGTGCAGCGAACAATGGCTAACAACAGCTAACAATGACTGAATTTACAACCACAGATATCATACCACTAGATGCCCCACGACCCATATAAGACAACAGTAGCGCATATGCCAAGACTGCCGCCATCTTGGAGTGGCAAGCATGGTGATGAATGTAAACAAATGCTGTTGTTAGGTAAACCACAGGCTTCCAAAACTTCAACTGACTGCAAAACCATTGACAGGCAATTCTCCAAGATGGCGGCAGTTTTTAGGCGAGTGCAGATATGAAAAAAAGGCACCTTACCCTAAAAAAATGCAACAAAATGTTTTTCAACAGTTTTTTGTAGCATTGGATATCCTTAATAACATTATAAAAGTCTACCAAAGTCTGACCACTAGAAAGGTGTCATTTTCAAGATTGCGTCCCAGATGGCCAAAAGCTCACTAAAATGCCTAGAGCGCCTTTATTATATACCCTAGACAAGTAATTTTGGTGTCTAACCCTATGTTTATGGGGCCTGGGAATCCACTGGTCTTGTCCAAACTGCAGAGATACATTTATATAATTGTGAAATCCAATATTTTGTGCGTGACCCTATTAAAACCCTCTGGAAGGACCACCCGTTTCAGGTGAAGAGTATAAGTTAATACAAAATAAATTATATACATACACACACACACACATATATGTGTGTGTGTGTGTGTGTGTGTGTGTGTGTGTGTGTGTGTGTGTGTGTGTGTGTGTGTGTGTGTGTGTGTGTGTGTGTATAGGCTTATTCTCAAAATAATCTGCTGTACAAAGAAAATGTCAATTTCCAGGTAATTCAGAAGGTGACAGAGGTAATATTGGCAGTTGTTAAGACAGTATTGTTTGCTTATTGGAAGGTTGTGGATAGGTTGTGGAAAATATTAGATAGATTTTGAACAGCATTAAACATAATTGCTGAACACATTATAGCAAGGCTAACAGTGTAAATGTGCCAATAGGGAATGCCAGTCACTTCAGCAGTTGGAAAAAGCTGACTCAGAGTGATATTGCCTGACCATGAGTGCTGCTCTCATAAACCAAGAGACTTGCAAAATATGCCGTGCAGAATTAGGAGATGATTCTGATGTGGTTGAAGTTCGTCAGAAGGGAGCTGATGGAATCAACTGTGCAAGTGTACAAAGGCGGGATGACATTGGATGACACCTAAAGTGTATGACATCAGCGAGGTGCAAAAGGTCCTGGGTAAAGACTTGTGTTCTTAGTTGCTGTTTGTTCATGCCTTCACAGGATGTGATACAACAACACATATTTTTGGTGTTGGGAAGAAATCTGCTTTCCAGAAACCATGTTTGGTGGCAAAAATACTGATGCACTTGCATCTTTGCGCTGCAATCTTCTTAGCAAGAAAATCGTGTCTGGAAAGGCATTTATTACCCCAGAACATCTCCCTCCTACAGAGTCCTCCACGCAATATTATTGCCAAAGAGTTTATTACCAGATCACAATGTGGACTGAAATGGACGGTGACATGAATCCTGTGAATTGGGGATGGAAATTGGAGGACAATCGGTTTGTGTCAGTTATGATAAAACAAGCTGCTGCCCCAGAGAGCCTCCTGAAGATGGTTCACTGCAATTGCACAACTGCTTGCTGAACACAACGGTGAAGTTGTAGAAGATACGGACTGCCTTGCATGCCTGCTTGTGGATCATGTCAATTTGAAAATTATGACAATCCACATAATCAAGCAGTATGGGCGGAGGAGTGTGACTAGTAACTGTTAATCTGGAGTGGAATTAAGTGAAATCTAATTTCCACATGCATTATGGCATGATTTATTATGGCATGTGGAAAAAGGAGATTATGTTTTGAATGTTTTTTTTTTTCATTTCTATGTACTGTATATTCTTTATAAATTTGCTTGAAATTAATTGTTTTAAAACATAATTCTACTTTAATCACTTCACTATAATTTGTATATTTCCTTTTTTAATTATAGATCATCAAATCATAGGGTTAGACGCCAATATTATTTGTCTAGGATGAATAATGAGGATATATTGGTATTTTCTAATTGCTCTTATTTACAGAATTACTTAAACAATACAACAACTACAAATACAACCACTTCATAAATACAACAAATACAACTACATATATGTAAAATTGAAGTACTGCTAATTTTACACAGCTCCAAACTCAGCCTCATAAAGTATCTCTTGCATTTTAATTTTGATCCGTGATTGCCTTTCTGGGGTCAGGCGCCTCATTGACAGTGCCAAACTTAAAAGAAATAAGGTCACGTCATCCGTGTGTTGGGCTCTCTCAATGTCTCGCTGCGCTTTTCTGGCTCCTTCCTTTTCAGATATTCCTCAAGCACGCTGTCACTTGAGGGTCTCTTTGCCCTGGCTGGTCTGGGAACTACAGCATCACCCTCTCCATCATTCTCTGCCTGGTTAGATGCCTGCTCTAGTGACCGTACATTGTGCTATTGAAAAGCAAGAAATTAGTGCTGTGCATTTTAGTGAAATGGTTAAGATCTGTCTGTTGCTAATAACATTAAGCAAGGCATGGAATTTAAGACAGCAGCAAGAGAGAGAAACAGACAGATTTTAGATGGATAGATGGATAGATACTTCATTAGTCCCAAAATATTCAGAAGAACACACAGAGCTGCTAGAGAGGCTGCCACTGGTAGCTGCGCCTGAAGTAGGAAGCTGCTGTCTGTCAGCGAAAATAAAAATGATCAAGTCATGTATTATGGTACGGCTGTATTTTCAAAATGTCACTGCTAGCACTCTTTCTGGTGTTAAAGCTATTGACAATAAGAGGTTGAAAGGGGTTTGTAGCTAACCTCCTGAATGAAGTGACTTCATCTAGGAAAGACATTGTCATCATGCATTTCCACCTCTTCTTCGGTTTTCCACCTGCCTGGCCGTTCCTCTTCATCTCTCCCTCCTCTCTCTTCTTTTGCACGTATGTGTCCCTCAAATTCCTCCACAGCTTCTTCACTTCTTCAACTATCACGTAAAAATAATAGGGATTACCATATGCCACAGTTACTAAAAACAGAAAACACAACACCAAACTGATTGCTTTTAGTTCTGATTAGACACTAGAGTTGAGATGGCTGCCTGTCATGATAGCATGTACTGAGTTGGGGCCAGTACCAGATAAACACATGAAACTATGGCAACAACCGTTAGCTTACGTTAGCACAGGTGAAAGTTAAAACAAAGATGTTAAGCAAACTGTTAAATCACACAAACCATTGTCATATGAGAGACCCGACTCTATGAATCTCCACAAGTTGTGTCTTTTATCAAAAGCCCTCTGGCTGTGTCTGATTTCAGAGACCGCACCGTCTGAAGTGTGCGTGATGTCATCACGCGGCGCGAACGGTGTGCCATTTGGCTCGAAATGCTAAGCGCTGTCTCAAAACCACACTACCCCCACCCCTTTTTGGCCTTGGTATCCCACAATTCTTTGCGTGCCGCTGCACAGCCGCACATTTCAGGTGAGAGGCTGGACCCGCTTAGAGACACAGTGCATCTTCAAAGAAAATAAAAGAAATCCAAAAACAGCAGACAGTCAGCTCGGGCTGCATGAGCGCATGATCTCTGAACTCACCAAAAACAACTGATCCACTCTGCTACCACGATCAAAAACATGAGAAATAAGAAAGTTGCCAAAACTACAGCAGAGTATCAGGACCACATCAAGTTTTTTTTTTTTAAGACTTAGAGATTAAAGTTGTAAATATAGGAGAACAAAGTCATAAAGTAAATAAAGTCATAAAGCTGCTTTTGTGGAGGGGGAAATGACTGAAGCTGGCCATCTGCAGGGTTATCAGCGGGTGTGTCAGCGGGTCATTCAGAGAGTTTTTGTGGTTTCTAAAGAAACATTCCAACTGATGATCAACATTTGTGATTAGGGCTGAAACGATTACTCGAGTAACTCGAGTAACTCGATTAATAAAATTCCTCGAGGCAAAATATATGCCTCGAGGAATCGTTTAAATCCGGAACCATGTGCAGCGCACGGTGTTTGACACGGACGGTTATTTCTGTTGCGCAGAAGCGTGCTCTTTCCGCTCCTTCCGCTGCCGCGCGTTTGGTTCAATCATGGAGGGAAACGAGGACAGACAGAAGCTGTGTCCGAAATGGCATACTGCCTGCTATCTACTTACCTACCCAAGCAGTAGCTACCATAGACATAATAAAAGATAGACCCCGCATCGGCCGCTACCACGAATGGGCGCTGTCGAGAAATGCGGCCGCCATCTTGGTCCGGTCATCCGCCTCACTCTGCACCGCTGTTTAACCGGTGGAATGAAGTCTGAGCGCATTAAATGAATCATAGTTCTCTCAATACTACGTAATATTCTTCTCTGCAAACGCCATTCAAAGAGGCATGATAGAGGCCATATTTTTTTTTGGCGTTTCAAATACTCAGAATGAATAAAATGATATTTTAGAACATGGCAGCAGTGGCTGTATTATAGTATAACAATTAATCAAGGATATATTTAGGTTTAGAGCTAGGTTCCTGCTATGTCTCAATAATTATTAATAACTGGCGGTTTTAATAGGTCAATTCAATATATATTGATTTGATTATAAATTTTTATATAGTTTAATTTTATTTATCCATTTGTAGACACACACAAATAATGTCATATAGAAGCACTATTTTAATAACTGGAAAATACACACAAATATATAGCCTACATATCAAAAAAATTTAAACACAAGAACAGCATGACAGGACAGCATCTAAACTACATATCAATTTGCTTGTTGGCTACACAGCACAGAGGAATCACTTGCTGCGAATTTCTCCCTCTAACAGCAATCTCCCACTTCTTCCTCAAGTTTTTGTCCTTAGGAAATCTTCAAAATGAAACAGGAGATCGCCACAAAGAAATCTTTAATAAAACAGATAATAAAACAGAGCTCACTTTCTTCCTTTTTCTTTCTATTTTATTTCTTAACGTTTCTTAGAACCTCTCTCAAACAAAAGTTTTTCAATCTAATGCAAATCTGTTGATAATCGACCAAAGTTGCTATTATTGTGAATAAGCTAGCTGTTCGCAAATGCTGTTTCCTTTTTGGAGTTGACCGATAGTCTTCCTCTTTGGCCTACAAATGACTCTACAGTCAAGTGTAATGTTTAAAAAACGTTTAATCATAACTGTGAAAAGTTATTTCTTGAGCCCTGTTCTCTGCTGTCCGCCTGTTGGCACAGGAATACGCCGCACAGTGCTCCGGCATCGCTGAATGAATGAATGAATGAATATGATTGACCGGAGCGTATGGGAAGCTTGACCTGACCAAGATGGCGGCCGCATTTCTCGCTGCGCAGCACCCCCAGCGGGGTCTACCCTTTTATTATGTCTATGGTAGCTACTGCCTACTGACTACTCAAAGATGATTTGAGTATGCCGCGGCTGCCCGAGCGTTTACACACATACATACTAAATACCCCAGAATGCATTTCGTGCCGGCCGGACGCAGCGCCGGGAAAATTTAAATAGTCCTACCACAAGCTACATAGAACGACTGCATACCGGACAAATTATATAAATTCATTCAATAATAATATTTTTTCTAGCGAGAAAGTAAGTGTTTACATCACGATTATGAGCCCAGTTGTTTGAAATAGTGGCTGTTTGTAAATTTGTCTCGGCGTTTTCGGAGACCGAAGCGTCCACTTGGTCGGTGTTTGCGTCTATTTACCGTAAACACCGGGCAGCAGCAGCTCCCCCTTCACGTTTCCAAATTATTGCGAAGTGTTTTCATAATCAACATCTACACGACACAAACCGGGCGGCAGTGGATGAAAAAAATCACACAAACATCTGTGTATCCATGGTGATAATGCTATACACCACCTGCTAGGCGTGTGATGAGCAGCAGAGGGCTGCAAAATGACCAACACACAACAACATGTAAATAAAAATGTAACACTTTTATATATTGAATAAATGTACATTTGCTTGTCAAATTATGTTAGTATCCAAGAATTATATTATTTCAGCCTATTAATTAAACAAGTAAAATTAGATCCAAAGCCTGGAAATAGTTGTGACTGGTTTAGTGAAAACTGCAAAGATCATTACCATAGCAATTAAAAGACCATCTGCAGACCTTGCCTTCAGTAGTTTCATGTGAACTACATGGTAAAATGTAAAACTTTTGGTTCCTGATTTATGCAGTAAAAATATTCATTTGAAAGACCTGGCCTATTTCAGTTTTGTGTGTTACTGATGGTTTTTAATGAGGCAAACGTGATTCAATGCAAAGTATTACAGTGAGAGCAAAACATTTCTTATCCGATTACTCGATTAATCGACAGATTAATCGATAGAGTACTCGATTACTAAAATAATCGATAGCTGCAGCCCTATTTGTGATCCAGAGGGAGTCGAGCTCTGACAAGCACTACGTCTCTGACACCGGCGGTAACCTACACCTGCAGAGACACCAACACCTTATTATGGCATATGGATTCATATCATGAACTAAAGCTCAATGTCATTCACGGATAAAAGATGTAGAAAAGATGTATTTTCATATCTTCTTTTTTAAGTCTTTATACTTGTGACAATGTGATGCTGATGTGCCAAAGAATGAAGTATCTCCTTGTTTGTGAAACCTATACTGAAGCACAGTTCCTTCAAATGCGTCATGGCCCTAATTTTAACAACTCTCCTTTGAAATAACAGGTAACCTTATGACTTTATTCTCATAAATTCTCAAAGTCTTGCTCAATATGGCATTTCGTGCGAAATGGGACACCGTTTGTGCCGTGTGGTGACCTCAAGTACACTTCAAATGCTGTTCGACGGTGCGGTCTCTGAAATGAGACACGTGCTGTGTCCGAATTGCCCGCTCGCATACTACATGCTACTGCTACATACTACTGCTAGATCCTACTCCTACATATTAAACACGTTGGCCCAATTCGGACACACTAGACGAGCGGTGGGGAAAGACGACCCCCGCAGGCAGAGAGTAGGTACTGCGCCCGTGCAGACAGTTTTAGACTCTTTGAATGGTAATTGTGCAAGTGATGGATGCTGCTGTATTATATTCCTGCACTGCTTTAGAAATTCACAAAGTAGCTTTTCCATTACTTTTATCCTTCATTCACTCACGTGGTGATCGGTTGTTCAATGAGATCTGCCTGATTACTGCAGCTGTGCAGTTTAATGATGGAATAAATGAGCTTTCTCTCCATGATGTCGCCACATATTTGCTCATAAAATGATTACTTGGGCAAATATGACACCATGACATGACAAAGAGATACAACCGCACATTTTTTAGGACAGTGTGTGAAGTTACATGAAACTTACATCTGTACTGCTGCGGTCCTGCCTCCTCCTGCTGCTGCTCCCGCCATGGTGCGCGCTGCTGTGGCCAGCCGGCGTTCGCGATGCATCTAAATAGGCAGCAGCTGGTGGCGCTAGCATCACATGCGCTTCTACAACTTTTAAGAGGACGAAGAAGATGCCCGCGGTGCATTTTGGGTCAGTAGCATGGCCGTAGGATGCACCGCGACCATCCTACAATGTGGGCGTGTCTAGTATCTGAAGTAGTATCTGAAGTAGCATGCTACTCGCTCCGGTGGCCAATTCGGACATGCTACATACTACTTCGACTACTACTTGGCAATTCGGACGCAGCAATAAACAATCAGCTGATAGGCCATGTTGGATATACCGGTGAATCTGACGTCGCAATAACACGAAATCTGATTGGTCAGAAGTTGACACACTGTATGCCAAAGTTTAGAAAAATCGACCGTGATCTGAAAAAATAAATGCCGCAATATCGCAGGACAGGAAAACGTTGCTGATGTGAACGCTTGTATTGACAGGATACAGGTTCGAAAATAAAATATTGACGTCTGAAATAATCGCCCCCCCCCCCCAAAAAAAAAAACGTGATCTGGAAGAAAAACACATTGTTTTTCTTGTGTAGTTTAGTGCATCCTTTGAATTCCTCTGACTGATTTATATAATGCAAACACTCAGATGTTTTCAAAATCGTCAGAGGGGCAGATGATCGAAACTATCAGGTGACAACATCTCTTCATACTGAGGAAACTGACAGAAGACGGAGTTTTGTATTTACGCAAATAGGCACATTGGTGGTTCGTGATGGGAAGCCACCCAGTGACAATGACCCAAAACGACTTCCTTAAGACTTGCATCATATCCCTGGTGGTTCTGCATCTGGTTTTGATGGTCATGATCATCATCTATTTGATCATCAAATACAGAAGAAGCAGGTAACAGCCCGCCCTGACTTCTTTAAAACTCAAGTAACTATGTGGTTGAGAGTTGTGAGATGTCTTTGTTTGTTTTGATCTAGGAGAAACCTCACAGTCCTGAGGATCTCGGCAGGCCAGTCCTGTCATGCCCTGACCATCACAACTGAGCCTAACCACGCCCATCAGATGCTGGACCACTTGCTGGATCGTGTTTTTCTCCAGGTAGAATGCGAAACACAATCTGGAGAGGTGCACACAGAAGAGCCTGGTGAAGAACCTTCAGAGGAACATGGTGCACATTCTGAATCAAACCCAGAGCTTCCAGTAACAGTTTCTTCAGTCAGCCGAGGTCAGTTGTTGAAGCAAACATTTTTGTGATATGTCAGGGAATGTTCAGCTCACAACAGATTCCCCATCATGAAAAAAGTAAGACGAGAAACCAATGATGTTGAAAACTGTGAGATACACTTCCAAATGATGGCTCATGATTGTCATAACACCTGCAGCCAGTAGGGGGAGCTCTAAATCACTCAGCTTCACTGTCAGCGAGTACTCACGGCATCCTATCTAATAAACTGTATCGTCTATATCTCAGTTCAGTCAGCAGCAGCTCCACCCTCTGAGAGGAATCACACATGTTGCCTAAACAGTTTTTTTTTTCAAATAAGTCTGAATAAAGTTTGTTTTTGTTTCTTTCCTGCAGCAGTAAATACACTCCGTTACAAACTGAGCAGAAAGACTGGTGTTAGAGTTCCTTCTCAAACTTTTTTTTTTTCATTTCTTTGATTTCTCATACAAAATAAGATGATTAATTTTACATGAATTTTCTTCCCTTCCAGACTCCCCCCCTACTTCTTCACCTCCTCCTCCAACAGAGAAGGATCAGCCTAAAGATGTGGACAGTCTGTAATACTTTAAAACTGAGTGGGCCTCCTGCTGTGATATGGGAGAGTGTTAGTGATCAACTTGGTCTTAGATTAACAGATAAATAAAAGGAGTTTTCTTTTTTCAAAGTTTATAAAAACATTGTGAACTCTTTATTGTGGACTAGTCCCCCCGCCACCACCATCACCACCATAGTTTACTGCAGAAGCAGTATTTCTATACCTTCAGTGACCATGTGAGGGCAGTAGAAGTTAATCTTTAATATGATGACAGTACCACTGCAAGCACAACCTCTGATACTTTGGCTTTGTCCCTGTACTCCCTCCACATATGAGCTGTTTATGAGCCAAAGCAAATACACCTTCAAACAAGCACATAAACATATAAAAGGATTTTTTTAAATTAATTTAATATATTTCATATACAATAGTGTTTTCAACCCGGTAAGAATAAAAGGTTTAGGTCAAGGTAATGTAAGGTAAGTTACAAAAATCAATCAAATCAATGTAGGAGGATGTTACACTGAGAAAGAAAAAAAATCTGGATTCTCCATTAGCATTGGTGTGACTAAATTAAAGATTATTATGTAGAGCATTGCTAATTGCTGTGCGTTTATTTATTTAAGGGGCCTACAAAACACCTAATCTGCATCTTACATCAGTTATTTCTTCAGCAATTCTGTTGTCTAATTGATATTTTTCTTGTTACCCAGAAAGTTAGTAAACTGGCGTAATAATAATAATAAAATAATTTTATTACTATCAAGCAGGCCGCCTGGCACATTTATATTCAAATTGCATCGGCTAGCTACTTCACCAATATCTAGCAAGTAAACTATTGTGTAAGTAAGCAACAGTTAACGATCTCCCCTTAACTTGTTCATGAGTGAAGCTGCTTTTTGATGATCTGGTGCTTGTAAATTTGTTGTTATTTTAACTTTTTGTAAGTTTAACTGTATTTTTCATACAAAAGCTTAGCTATCTACGGACAGAATTAGCCTAACTAACAGGCTAAGTAAACTTCATTTTAGCCAGCAAGTAATGAGCCTATTTAATAAGCCTTTTCTTTACCACATCACTTAATTGTGACTGTACTTACCAGCTTTGTATTAATCTAATGGCTGTTAAGTTTGTATTTTCAGCATCTTTAAGTGATCAAATAATCGTCTTTTACCTAATTTTGCTCCATTTTTTCCACTGTTTACTGTTTTCTCTTCAATGACTTTCATCCTTTTTATTGATTTTTTAAACTGATGATGTGTGTATTAAGTGTTGTGTTTTTCTTTGTTTTAAGGTTAAAGTCAGAGCTGATCCCTGCTCTTAAACCAGAGATTAAATCAGAGAAAACAGCTGCCAAGTCATGTTTTATATGTTAACTCATCCATCCTGTCTGAAGTGTTTTATGGAGCCAAACTGTGTCTTTTGTGTCAAACAGGAAATGGCCAAAATGTTCCCTAAACCAACTCAGCCTCCACACACACACACACACACACACACACACACACACACACACACACACACACATGCACACAGAGTCCCCCCTCAGTTATCTGTTTCTCCTCTGCTGTCGCTCTGACACACACACACACACACACACACACACACACACACACACACACACACACACACACTCACACTCACACAGAGGGAGGTAGATAACTCTGTGATTCCACTGCTGAATTTTTAACGCTGTTGTGGAACTTTTTTTTTCCAGGCGGGTTACTGTGGCACCGGGGTACTGTTACACGGACAGAGGCAGACACAGAGACCGGGTTCAGCTCAGATCTGTTGTTTGCAGAGGCTGCTCAGGAACAAAACCAGGCTATTCATGGAGTGTACGGTGAGTTTTGCACATTATTTTACACTGTTTTCTTTCTTTAACTTTTAGAGCCGCTTTTTTAAGAATACAAATGCAAAGTTTGTGATCATACATCACTTTGTTTCACTCATACAAATCAAACCAGTCTTAACTTCTAGTTATTTCAAATGCAGAAACATCAGTTTGAGGGTAAATTTCTCATATAGAAGGTAGTGAATGGTCATTGTGCATATGCAGATCTGTTTGGGGGTGTTTACAGTAAGAAGGCATCCTAAAAATTTATAGGATTTAAGTGGTTTCACATGCAAAAACTTGCAGAAAGTAAACATTGGCACATGCAGTTTGTGACACCCTGATAAAAAGTGGCTCTCAGGTGCAAAACTTAACACTGAAATTAGACAACAAACCTTTTTAAGGCTTATTTAAATTGTATAAATATAGTAAAAGCAGAAGTTTTAATGCTCCAAACAGTCATTTTCACTTTTAGCTGTTATTCAAAATAACTGTCAGTAACTTCCCCACGGTGTCCCCTTGTCGGTCTGACTTGTCTTCCTCATCACCGTCAGTCATTCTTGGCATCTTTAGGGACTTAAATTATTTATTGTAGGAGTTTTTTGTGAGTCTGTGCTCTCTTATGCATGCTAGGAGTCTTTGTGAGTCCATTCAACGCGGGACTTTGTTTGTGCTGGCTCTGTAACATAATCAATGTAATCAGACCTTTTAAAGCAATTGTAAAAACTGATTGCAATATTGGGTAATAAGAATAATAATAATAAGTGGACTAAAACAGGAAAAGTAAGTCAGGAGAGTTTCCTAATAAAGTCAGAGTAAAGTGTGCTGAGTGTTTTAATGATGTAAAGAGGATAATCTTTCACAGGAAATGTGCCTCCAATGTAAATAATGGAAAAAAGAATTCCTCTGGCTCGTTTATTACCGCTCTGTCATGTGTTTCAGACTATTTTCCATGACAGATCTACAAAAGAAATAATTTTCACCTGCTAAGAAGTTTAAAGTTTCATTTGTCTAAACCCTTTTTCCAAATATTTGGTCTGATTTCAAGCATGTGCCTTGTGTAGGCTGTTTTATCTCATTGGTTTTCTTCAACAAAGTAGAAAAACTAACAGTAAATTTCACCAATTACACTGGATCAAATTATCCTGTCACACTGATGTGTGTTTTTTTTTTAATTTCTGGCACTGATTAAATCCTGATTGAGCTACTATGGATCCTAATAGACTGAGGTCTTTCTGTATTTGTATATAAAATGCTCAGTCACAAAAACATAATTTCAGGATGTTTTATCAAAATAGCAGGACTAGACTTGGTTTTTAGACTTAAAAAATCCAGAAAAGTTTGACCAGATCAGAATACATCATCTATAAGTTAAACCCAGACGCTTGCTGGAGTTTACTCTGTCCCAGCCCTTATCCACACAGAGACATCAGACAGAGAGCAGAAACCGTAAGAAATGATACCTTTGTTTCACTTTGACACAAAACACACATGCTCGAGCCAAGCATTACGTAGGATGAAGAAGAGCACATACATGGCAAAAACAGACTACATCAGAATGTAAACAACAATGATAGATGCATCTGTGAGGTTTTCCTTCAGGATGTGACATTCTTAAAACTATAATACCTGCAGGATCAGAGCAGAGAGTCTGAGAACTCAAAAAACTCAAGAACATCAGCGTTGCCTTATCACATCCACATGACTGGTCTCAACATGCCAACCTGAGGACATCCCTCTAGACCTGGGTTCAACACCTGGGTAGTGAACCTCTTAGATTTAGTTTCACTCACAGTGCCGTGGTGATTCAAAAGAGATCTTTTGTGGCCCATGACTTCAGTCTAAGTATCTGCACCTGTATGCTTAGCTCTAATATAGTAGATCAAACTCTGAGTACTGTGATAATGATTTAATCTCATTAACCTCAAAGTGCATGTTGGTTTTGACTTGTCAAGAGAGTGGTTCAAGGCACAGTGGTGGTGTTTTCCTCCATAACACTGGCAGCAAAAGCAGAGGTTTTTTGAAAGAGACAAATGAGACATGCAATACAAAATAATTAACTTCAATTTTGGACTCAAATCCTGATTAACACGTCCAAGCCAATAGACCCTTTTGGGGGCTGATGTCATGATGATGTCTTGGTATGAGCTGGAGGCAAAAAGAAGTACAAACTAGACGTGAACACATTTCGCCTCTGGGGTAGAAGGTGAAATTGGAGTCTCAAAATGTCGTCTTATAATGTTGTTATTTCCAGAATAGAAGGGGTTAATCATCATTTCTCAAAACTGTAATTCCTCTGTATACGTGCTGCTCTAGCCAGTCAACAAAAACTTAGACAACAAGGACTTGACTTGAGGTGATTGGCAACAAAACTTGTGTTAATGTATTATGCATGAACTGTTTTTGCCTCCAGCTAAGCTCCACCCACCAAAAAACATCATACTGTTCACTGACACAGAAAGAGTCCACGACCTTAATGATTTGTAGCACTGCTTTCAAAATCCAAAGGCCAACATTTCCAGCTAATCACCATCAATATGGAGGAAAACAGGGTCCAAATCTGATCAGCGAGGACATAGCAGAGGGAGTGAAGTTGGCAAAGGCTGGAGTATGAAGTGTCAGGTTTAGGTTTAACGCCAAAAGAGGACCTGGACCCAGACGAGAGGAGGGATTTATTGCAACATGCTGTTTTAGGAATCAAAGGCTTGTATAGCAGCTTTGTCTGAATATATCAGCTGTCAGAATAAATGAGTCGGCAGTGAAAGATGGAGGGGAGAGACCAAGAGTTTAAACACAAGGGGATCTGATGAAACAAAGGCACACAATCAGAAATACACAAAAATATACACAAAGCAAAGCTTAGTGTCATCTTTCATACTCGGAAACTTTTGTTCAACTTTTAAAGTTTTTCATTCCAAGTGAACCAGACATTGATCTTCACCTTTCTCTTTTAGACTCATCTTGTCCTGATGCTGTTACCGTAACATGACTCTCAACACCCAGAGAGAGAAGGAGCCCTTGCGGCGGCGAGGCAGCACACCAATCCCTCCCACCCACTTCTACCGGCACCCGTCCTGGCCCCGAGACCCCCATCTTCCTGTCAGCTCCAAGCAGGACCCTGACCAGCCTCACCCTCAGCGCAGTCACCCTCGTCTGGGACAGTCTGCGTCCTACCATCCAGGAGACAAATCCCTCCACTACCTGGCAGAGTGGAGTTCAGACTCAGAGGATGACTCGCAGAGCGACTCAGACTGTGTTTACAGGGTGGTGTTATTAGGAGACCACGGGGTTGGGAAGACAAGTCTGGCGGGGATATTTGCCGGGATCACAGAGAAAGATGAACAGCCTGGAGGTGGGGCGTCACCTTTGGTGGTCTGATTCACTTTTTTTTTTTTTACCTTGAACTGTGACACTTTTGACAACTGCAGAATTAGCAGCCTCAAATACTTAAAGTTTGTCAATCTGTTTTGTTTTTTTTTAGAAGAAAAAAAAACTTGATTTAGTGCATGAAAGGGAAAGGTTGCTTACATAAAAAGAAAAGAGTAAATTTTAAAGGCAGCTTCCACATATAAAATGTAGGTATCTATGATAAAAAAAAGCATGTATTGAGAGCAAAAACACATGTAAACTTAAGGCAGGAATCAAAGAATCGTTTATCCATTTCTATAAAATGACATCTGTGTGAAAATTTGGCTGTGTGTGAAAGAATTAGACAATCAGCTTTAAGATCTGTCAACTTCCTGCCAAGCATCATAAATAATCAGTTCAACCTCCATCCAACAACAACAACAAACCAGCATTTAGGAAAAAGGTCATCTGGACAGAATTTGCATCTTTAGATTTTGCGAAATCTGCATCATAAAGTTGTTGCTTCTGCAATCTTATGTCTGCAATCAGTGTTTGCCCCACTGTGAGTGAACAATGTGGAATTAGTTTCCTATGTGTTTCTAATGTTGGCACCACCAGCATTCAGTCCACTTTATAGCCACCTACCCCATCCTGGTTATCTTGTTCAGTGGTTATACGCCAGTTCAAACAGACACAGCTTATGTGTAGATGTATTGCGATTTTCCTGATCCTCTAGTCGCACTATAAAACTGGTAATCAGCACTTGGCTACGAGATGATGTCTGACATCCGTGCTTTTTTGTATCCAGATAGTAGAGGGTTACAGCAGTATGACAGTACGCTTTGACTGGAGCTACAGTGAACTCTACTTTACTATAAACTCATAAAACATAAGACTGAGAGGAGAGTTAATTTAAAAAAAATCTTAAACCTGTCTTTTGAATATCAAATGTTTCATGATAATGCCAACTATTTTCCACCAAAACATCAAATCATCAGTCATCTGTTTCCGAGATCTTCTGCAGCTTTTTTCTATTTTTGATTAGTTTTTAGAAGTCAACATCTTGTAGCCAATGACAGAGTCACCAAAGAAACTCTCACATCAGGTTGTTTTTCTGCCGTGTTTTATCCTTGAGCGGCCGTTTTCTTCCTCCTACTCAGCAGATCAGTGCTCAGTTTCTATCTCTGACTTTGCTGTGACATTACAACCTTCACTGCCCTGACACCATCGATCAGCTCCAGGATCACATGCTGATTGGCCGGAGGCCATGATTGACAGCCTGCATTGATCTGTGATAGTCTGAACATAGTGTGAGGGAGCACAACTTCCAGCCGTTGGCTTTAAGGTTAACTGAGCTCCATGTTCGGACTGCTCTGGATGCTTTAACATGTTTCTGATCCTGCAGTTGATGATTTATGTGCAAAGTCCTGCTACAGTTTAAGCACTGCTGTTTTTGTCTCTTCATGATTAAAGAAATTAAAGACAGCTTGAGCATTAAAGCATGTTAAAATAAAAGACATCAGCCACATTTAGTCTGCATCTAATAAATCAGATCAGGGAATTCATGATTTGCTGTGCAGGAATGTTTTATGTTTGATATTAAATCAGTTCAGTCCATTATTTTATTGGGTAAGCATCCTTTAACTTTTATAGTCCTCATCTGTACATCATTATAACACTGCCAAATTCCTAATGTAAGTCACACATGTCTGTTTATAGCAAGCAGTCACTGCGTGTAGGCTTTGATTGTGTTCAGCAATGAGCAGTTTTTATGCAGATGTGTAGCTCTTTCTCATACCACCATCACCCTGCTCTCTACATATAAGGAGTCTGAGGAATTATCAGAGGATTGTAAAAGCCGAGAAGAATAAATACTTCTCAGAATTAATTGCTTTTAACTGTAACAACCCCAGAGCTCTGTTCAAAACCATAAACACTGTCCTTGAGGCTCCCAAGTCTCTTGGTTTTGATTCCTCCACTGAAATCTGTGAAAAATTCCTCCACTTCTTCACTGATAAAATTATGTCAACCAGAGCCTGTATCTCTCAACCTTCATATGACCCTTCTGCCCCTCTGCACCCCACATCTGTCTTTGCCAAATTTGAGTCTGTGTCCCTCTCTATTTTAAAGGACATAGTCGGCCATATGAAGCCTTCTGGTTCCCCTGCTGATGCCATCCCCCCTCGCTTGTTTAAAGAGGTACTTGCTACTATTGGACCAAGTGTCCTTAATATTGTTAACAGTAGCCTCTCCTCTGGTACAGTACCTAAGGATTTTAAACATGCTGTAGTACGGCCTCTACTTAAAAAAACCGGCCTTGACCCATCCCTCTGTGCCAGTTTCAGACCCATCTCAAATCTTCCATACCTGTCCAAGATTTTAGAGAAGGTGGTCTACAATCAATTGTTACCATTTTTGGAAGATAATGGTATCACAGAGTTGTTCCAGTCTGGTTTTAAAGCTCTCCACAGCACAGAGTCAGCACTTTTAAAGGTTTCAAACGATATTCTAATGACAACAGACTCTGGAAAGTTTGTTGTCCTTGTGCTCTTAGATCTGTCTGCTGCATTTGACACTGTTGACCACAGCATTTTAATCTCTCGCCTGGAGCACTGTGTGGGCATTAAGGGTGTTGCCCTGGACTGGTTCCGGTCTTATTTAAGGGACAGAAGTTTCTGCGTTAAACTTGACAACTCTGTGTCGTCAACAGCTCCCCTCCCACATGGGGTCCCCCAAGGCTCAATCCTTGGCCCTCTTTTATTTGCCTTTTATTTACTCCCCCTTGGTTCTGTTTTTAGGAAACATGGCATCTCCTTTCATTTTTACGCTGATGATTGTCAGATCTATTTTCCACTTGCACAGAACAACTCCAACTCAGTCCAGCAACTCACCGACTGTCTTAAGGACATTAAAGCCTGGCTTTCTTTTAACTTTCTCAGTCTAAATGAGAACAAGACCGAGGTAATGATGTTTGGACCAAGTGGAGGCCACCCCCCCAACATCAACCTAGGCTCCCTCTCACCCTACCTCAAAGAGGTCGTCACTAACCTGGGAGTTAAGTTTGACCCTGATTTTAAATTTGAGGAACAGATCAGCGGGGTGGTACAAAAAAGTTTTTATCAGCTACGTCAAATAGCCAAGGTGAAGCCTATTTTATCAAGACCTGACCTGGAAAAATTAATCCATGCTTTTATAACTACCCGTCTTGACTACTGTAACTCTCTGTATGTAGGGATTAGCCAGGCTTCCCTTGCCCGCCTGCAGCTTGTGCAGAACTCTGCTGCACGTCTCCTCACCCAGACCCGCAGGCGTGAGCACATCACCCCCATCCTGGCATCCTTACACTGGCTCCCTGTACAGTACAGAATTCATTTTAAGCTTTTAATATTTGTTTTTAAAAGCCTGAACAATCTTGCTCCACCTTACATTTCTGAAATGCTCCAGCCTTACTGCCCACCCCGACCCTTAAGATCAGCCGATCAGCTGCTAGTGACGGTCCCATATACAAGGCTGAAGCTCAGAGGGGACAGAGCGTTTGCTGCTGCTGCCCCGAAGCTCTGGAACGAGTTGCCCTTGAATATTAGACAGGCCTCCTCATTTCCTGTTTTTAAATCCCTTTTAAAAACACACTTTTACTCCTTGGCTTTTGATACTTTTTAGTGTTACTTTGTTTTTTATCATTTTAGCACCTGCCGTGAGCCTGCTTATTTATTTTACTTATTTATCCCCTTGCATTAATGTATTTCTGCTCACTTTATCTTGCTCTTTGTGTTATTTGTTTTATGTATCATTGTACAGCACTTTGACTACCCTTGTGGTTATTTTAAAATGTGCTATAGAAATAAAGTTGATTGATTGATTGATTGAAGGCAGCTGAACTGGCCCGTGGTGGCATTGATAGCTGTGCAGTTCTGGCCGACCCATAAGTCATTACCAGTTTACTGAGACTCTTGCCAGTCTGCATCACTTTTGAACAAGCAGACTCAGCATGTAAACTTGTCATTGTGAGCCTGTTTGCACACCAAGATAACCACTTTGCAGAGCACCTCAGTTCAGCCCCTCACTTCTGGGTTTAGATTTTACTTGGTTCATTGTTTTTGTTTTTTTTTGTTTCTGTCGCAGTGGAAACCTACGAGCGGAAACTGACGGTCGATGGAGAGGAAACAACACTCATCGTAATGGACAACTGGGAGCATGACAAACTGGTACAAAGTATTAGTAAAATACACAGCTGCAGGCATTACATGTTGGTTTTAAAACTGGGTTTTGAGGGCACCTGGGGCTGCTGGTTTCAGACCTGTGGGGGGGAGTTTGGCTGCTGTTGTTCTGGATAGATTAAATCGTTGAAGTAAAAAGTTTCTCTCTGTGTTCGTGTGTCTCTATCTGTCAGGAGGGGGAGGACAGCTCCTCTCAGGACGACTGTCTGAAGGTTGGGAGCGCCTACGTCATTGTTTACTCTGTCACCGATAGATCCAGCTTTGATTCGGCTGCAGAGCTTCGAATTACTCTGCGACGAGCCCGCCAGGCTGAAAACCTTCCCATCATCCTCGTAGGCAACAAGAGCGACCTGGTCCGGTCCAGGGAAGTTGCTGTTGAGGGTAAAGATTCAACATTTTCATGGACAGACAAAGAATTCCTGATGATTGTTGGGAATATGAAACAATTGTCCGCTCACCTTTTTTTTTTTCCCAGAGGGCCGAGCGTGCGCAGTGGTGTTTGACTGTAAGTTCATCGAGACTTCGGCGTCTCTGCAGCACAACGTCTCGGAGCTTTTCGAGGGCGTGGTCCGGCAGATCCGCCTCCGTCGAGACAGCAGCGAGGCCATCCAACGCAGACACTCCATCTACAAACGCAAAGAGAGCCTTACCCAGAAGGCTCGCCGCTTCCTGGATCGACTTGTTGCTCGGAATAACCAGCGCATGGCAGCTAAAGCGCGATCAAAGAGCTGCCACGACCTGGCTGTCCTCTGAGGATGAGAGTCCACCATGGTCACCAGATGGGACCCCCTTTGACTTGATCTCCTGAAGGATGGCATCTGGAGTTATTCTCATGCTAATGGATTGGATGACGGCGTGGGACAGTTACCCTCTGATGAGTTTTAATAACTCCTTTATCCAGTCTACAAACCTCTGCGACTTTCTCTCCAGATAAAAAACAAACAAAAAAAAACTTGAAAGACTCGCCCCCGTACAGTTTAAGATGGCCGTGTGCTCAGTGTGTGGGCATGTGAGGGCACATGACAGTTTGGGATGTTGTGTGGTTTCAGCTGAGGTTTCTATTGTTTAAAGTTCAACATTGTAAAAAATAAAGTCTTAAAGGAACAATACTCTTCTTACATGGTGACGTCACAGCCTCATACAGGTCCATGTGGGTATCTCATATCTTACATACTATATTCTGTAGGACTGTGTCTCTCACAGTTTTGAACACATCACAGTCTCAAACGACCTTTAGTTGGGATGAAACTAAGAAATCGGTCAAAATTCATGTCAGGAACATACGTAAACAACTGAAAATTAAATTTCCATCAAGTTCTCGGAAGTCAGAGGTGGGCACAGTTACATTAATCAAACCTTTAATACTCTTAACCCCCAATCAATTTACAAAAACATTTACTTTAATTCTCTTTAATAGGTTTACGAGGATCAAAGAATCTGCAAGGAACTCCAAAAACCAAGTCTAGTACATACATCAAACAGTATTCCCGTAAATATCCATGGATTGCATTAAGTCTTTCTCAAGTTGTATATGATCCACCTTAGCATGTAGGCCAAGGCCTGGATCCTCAGCTAAGATTCTCCTAGTGATGGTTACTTCAGGGTTTTTGTGGTCCAGGTCATTCGGCTCTACAAGAAGGTGATTATTTGGTCCTTTTTTAAGTATCAGAAGTTTTCCTTCATTTAATTTTGCCTAAATGAGAAAAGTTTCAAAATCTTTCGTTAGTTGCTCAAACCTAAAAAAAAGTACCTTGAGGAAATAACCCTGAACAAACCTTTAAACAGTGTGTGCCCTATAGCTCTCTTTCTCCCAATCATCTCCTGCTGCCATGCTACCAAATTATCAACATTAAATCAACTTGTGTTCCTCAGTTTAATATGATAAATTATAGATTTGGACATATTTTTGGACCCTTAATTTTACCTGGAAAGTTTGGAAAAGGAAACAACTATAGAAGATTTCCAGCAACAAATGATGAAGCAGGACGTTTATGATGGTTAATGATGCTCTCACAGAAAGATTCAACAACTGATTTCATGGTTTGGGCAAATGTGTCCATCTTGTGTAATCATTGACTGACTTTTTTGAACAAGCCATTTAGAGCAGCCTACAGTCCTAAGTCCTAACCGTAAGAATACCTCTTTAACCAACTTTTGGATAGCATGACCTCAGCCCAAAATTCTGATGTGTGTTTTTTTTACCTGCCTTTGTCAAAGTCTCTCTCCACTGATCCCCAACCCTCTCAAGTTTGGACTCCAAACCTCTGCCTGCCTTTTTAGATGTTTATGTCGCCACTGCAATCACAGCGGTGCTTTAGACACAGCTGAAGAAAAAGCTGTTTAATGACTGGTCGTCATAACAACAACTTTTCATACTGACACTTGAGAGAAGCCAGACGGTGTGTTTGGCTGATAAATATGACAGTGTTATGAACTGGGACGTCTCTGCCCTGAGCTGAGCTGTGCCGTTGACTTCAGTGAAAGAGGTCTTCTTCATACTGAAGGAGTGATTGTAGACACCATGATGTCACCTCTGATTTTTGAGCTGCCATGGGTTTTATTTTGAGTCAGGAGTGACCATAATAGGAAGAGAAAGTGGATCTGAACAGGAGTCGAGGTTGGCAAAAGCTGAGTCAAAGTCAGACCATTTATGTGTAAGGCTAATTCAAAAGCTGGCGAGTGTTTGTTGATGCATGCTGTCTGTCAGTATATTAGTTTCAAGTGGTGATTGTTAGTGGGAATCATTTATTGGACTAAAGATGCCAAGACAGCTTGTGTAAGGTGCCCAGTTTGTTTCTCACTCTCACATATTTCGGGTGAAAGAGGAGGCAGTGATTGAGAGTACAGACTCAGGGATCTCAGAGTTTTCTCATCACTGCTGGTCATCCTCTTTTCTGCAGGGAAAGCCAACAAGAATCCCCATGTTAGTGCTGAGGCTGCCTCAGATTAATCAGTAAGCAAGAAAAAACAAAGAGCTAAGAAGCTAGGAATGGTGTGTATGCTAATACTAGAATATAACCAAGAAGAATAGAGCACCAGGTTCTTTGAGGGCCTCTACTTCCATCAAATTATAGTCCAAGTAGGGCTGGGCGATGTGGGAAAAGGTTCATTACGCTATATTTTTTTTCGTATCAGTCGATATCGATATATATCACGATATAAAAATGAAATTAAACAGTGCTTATTGGTAGCATGTCGTTGTTGTAAGGCGTTGCGCTAGAGAAAACGTAGTAAATGGTCATCTGTTTTCGGAGTTCAAATGCTATGGTTGCATGTAGCTGCAGCCTGCTACTATGCAGTTGTTTGCTATTTGGTTCTAATTCGGCACATGACTGGTTCAGTGCTAAGCGGACCCGCAGAAACTCCCCTTTTCATTGGCTATTCATAAAGTCTACCAAAACATGGCAGAATGCCAACTATCAAAAAAGCATATTGACCATGTTTTATATTGATATTGAGGGAAATGAATTTTCGATATATATCGTTTTATCGCCCAGCCCTAAGTCCAAGTCATATGGTTTTCACAATGTTAATGTAAACTTTTGAAATGCACAAATGCCACTGAGCCATAAAGGCAAGGTCAAAGGGTAAGTTAGCTACCTCTCACAAAACACAGCCATGCACCTTCACTGTGATATCTATTGTGAGTATTTTATTTACAGGTGACTCACAGGAGATTTTGCCCCGGTTAAAGTCATTACCAGGATATAAACATTCATATTCCAGCTGCAAATTTGGGAGGTCATTGTGGATCGATAGTTTCAACTCTGTTTACACATAAAATATTCACATTACATCAGATGCTTCTCCATCAACGGTCAGAGGGGAGAGATTTTTCACCAAAAAAATCCTTGGGTATGTCGAGGATAGATAAGCAGGGCTTCTTTGTCCACAGGGGACACCAACAGGAGCTTTGAAGCGGATCAATATTTGCATTAAACCAACAGCTCGTTGGTGTCTGAACAGTTTGACGATTAATTTGTGCAGCACATACTAGTTACTTCCCCGTATTCATTTCCTGACATCAAGAGTGTTATTCAATGCTCAGGTTACGATAAAAGCTCTCTCTGCTGGATCAGATGTAAAGTTACGTTAGACAGCCCGCTGAGAAACTGTTTATTTGAATCTGAACAGCTCATTACGGTTTGAACATGAACTGTACCCCCAGGCTGGAGTGAAAGCTCAGATATTGGATAAAAAGTGACAACCCAGACAGACCTCCGTTAAAGTTTATCCCCTCACTTTTCTCAATAGTCCTTTTACTGCCATTATGTTGCTCTGTTCTCATTTAGTTTAATTATTGCAAAATCTGCGAAAGCTGATTTGCAGCACTTTCTTTTGACCTGAAATTTTCAATCGTGACACTGACAGCAGTGCTGATGTTCAACCATCTTAGTTCACCATCTTACAAGCTTGCATGTAGGTATTTTCTTTGATGCAGTTTTGGGCCACTTATCAAAATTTGTAGCTTCGGGAGGAAAGTTTTGACAATTGCTTTGTAGAAATCCTGATCATTTTCAGACAAACCTCTGTATCGTCTGCTTGACATTTCACTGAGAACGACTGTTTTGAGTCTCGGTCAGTCAGTGTCACTAGAGGAAAGGTTAGAGGATGAGCAGAGCTGTTGAAACAGAGATAAAGCTGAGCTGCTCTGAAATTACAACAAACCAGTGGAAACTACAGCAGGTCATCTGTCAGACTGTTTGCCCCAGATTATACTGATCAGATATCGATCCTGAGTATTGATCCGGACTTTGGAAGTGATGGAAACACGCACACACTCGCTGTTGTTGTAGGAGGACAGAGAGGGAGTGTTTAACATTGATTTGTTGATTTGATGAGGGTAATGGAAAATATGCATGACTCTGCTCAACCCGGATGACACACACACACACACACACACACACACACACACACACACACAGAGTGATGTGTAAACATCCTCTGAGTGGAGGAGGACCAGAGGCTCAGAGCTGTGAGTTCAGCTCCCTGTTGAATAGAAACTTCGGAAAATCCCCCACTGTGGCTCCTCGCCGAGGTGTTAAAGTCGTGGAGAAGATTTGATAAGGACTCATGCCATAGATTTTTAGAATAACTGATGAAAGTGTCGATCTTATTGGATGCCTCTGTTGTTATTCTACTGTTGTTTTATTCCCAGAATCAGGATTTGTCTGTGGTGTTAATTTGGCTAAAATTCAGCTTCAGTTAAAACTGTTCAGATTCATTTGACTCATTTTCTTTAGACACTTTTGCATCAAGTAAGAGCAGGGCTTTGAGTGCTCCAGAATGCAGCACCAGGACTTTTTTAGAGTATTGGGACTTCTTACCAGCCTAAACTTCTCTTCCTTTCCTCTCCATATTAAAGTAACACCTAAAGAACATCACTCATGGTACAATAAGTGATGCTCATGTCCATTCACCAATGTTATGGCGCCTGCCCTTGGTGCATTCTAAACAAAAGTACACAGAACTTCTGGTTTCAAGCCCTCCTCTACAGGTAATTGAATGGTTCCTGCAGGGCACTGTTGTCTGTATTTCCTTGGCAGCCTTAAGCCCCATGAAGGTCTTACAAACCAGGTAAACAGAGAGCTACTCCAAAACAATTTTTTAAGCAAATTAAGTCACTTGCATATCTCTTTATTCTTCCTCTAATTTCTGCATAAACAAAGTTTCACAAATCCTGTTGGCAGCAGGCAAGCTGTTTTAATGCTGTGTGTCTGTCTGTAGATTAAGCACCTGGTTTTCATGTGGATGAGATTGTCCCTAATATGGAAACAGTTGATGTAAAGGTGAGTCACATAGTAGAGGTTGAAGTTATACTGGTTGAATAACATTTGTGAGATATCATCCCTTGCTCTTGTAAATCCTAATGGCATTTTTCACTGTATGTAAATCAAGCAACCCTTTCTTCATGTAAATGAATCTGTCTTTAGGTTTCTGGACCTTTGGTCAGTACTGCCCATGTTGAGTTCCCTAAGAACTAAATTGAGACCCTGGTTCCTGCTCTTGAAAGGCTATGGTGTTCCCAGTTCATGGTGAAACCAAGATATGAACACATTATGTACATTTAGGTTATCTTTTGCTCTTTGATGTCTACTACAATCATGATAGTTCTCGGTCAAAGTGAGCCTCTCCTTACTCTCCCTAAAAAACTGCAGAAAACTTTTATGGTTTCTTTCTAGCTGTGAAAAAATGCACTTCCTAGTTTGACACGCTGTTTATTTACAGATTTACAGACGACTTACACATATGTAAGTGGAACAAGGTGTGAGAAAAGTACCAGTGTACTGCTGAGGTATGTTTCCCTGGTAGTGTATATTTGCACCATGTTTGTATCATTGCGTATTATATCCTTCTTGTCTTCTGTTTTCTTCTTCTCTTTCAAGAGATTTTTTTCCCCCAAAACAGAATGAATCCTCTTCAAACTGACACCAGAGAACTTATTTACAGTTTATCACTGTGGCCTGAAAGCTGAAGTCTAAGTAAGAGAGACTCTGTGCTGTCTCTGAGTCCGAACACGTCACTGAGCTGAACATTATTCTGAAGATGTTTCAAACATCTGAGCTCTTTGAGGTGTGCTTGATTTACAGTCACAGAAAATCAAACACCCCCGTGTGTTTATATAAGCCAAGACGCTTCCTCTCCAACTGTCTGAGTAAGCCTTAGTACTGTAACACTGCTTCTTAACACAGAGAGAGAGAGAGAGAGAGAGAGAGAGAGAGAGAGAGAGTATGGCTACAGTGATGTAAACGTGAACTCTGCCAGCATGAGGTGTGTTTAATGTTTGAGACTCTGGCTCTCCCTGCTGGCCGAGTGCTCAATGTGCTCTTCCCTGAAGGCTCCGGATAGTAAGTTAACTCAGTAAATTAAACTCATATGAAACAACATCCAGCTGAATTTAACCTTTGGTCTGGAGAGTTTCCACATTCATACAATGCATGCTGGGAAGTTGTATTAAATATTCTGACAGTGTTTTTCTGAAATGTTTCAGTTACATGTTTCATACTCATCATTTCATGTCATAATCTTCAGGAAATCGTGTTTGTTACTTCTGAAGTGGGTTTAAAACAGTATTCGTTTGTGGTAATAGGTGTCGTCATGAACTTTCATCAGTCTTGGTCCCTGAATGCATAAATTAGTTTTAAGAGTTGTCCTAGGTGCTGTTGATTGATCTCTCCAGTATTTAAAAGGGTTTCTATACACCATAACTCAATACTTTACTTACATTTATTCAAATGTCCACTTTCTTATTCAATGAGCTGCAAGTTAAGTTAACCTGGACCCAGACTGCTACAACCTGGAAGCTACAATGCAGAATTAAGCAGAGTTCCCAAAGAAACAGGAAAAATTATGCAGAAGTTTGTTTCAATCAGTTTATGTTGAATAGAACACTGGTATCTTTTCTGATGGCATAGAGTCTTTTAAGCAGCAAATATGTCATTTTTTTCTAAGAAAATGACGGTTTAATTGTCTTGAAATCGCTAAATTACTTGTGTCTGTTGTGGATAATGCCGCTTGAACAGTTCACTTCTCACAAAACATATCACATGAATCATCCACTGTTGCCTCAGTCTCAGGACAGGTTGGTGAGGAAGGGTTTCATTTTACAAAATTTACCACCAGATGTAACTAAATATTCTCATTGTGCAGACTGAACCTGTAAAAAATAAACTTAAAGTAAGCCTGATTTAAGTCAACCCCGGCACGTATAATGTGCCATAAACATATGATTATTTTTTCCAGTGAAAGGGATATTTCCACATTTCTAATGTGAGATTTTATGAGTCACGTCACTGGTTTGAGTAAGCCACAGTAGATGTTGGTCAGCTCTGCCAAATCAAACTGAAACCATCATTCTTGACTTTTAAAAGCAAACAAGACCATCAAAATAAAAAGTGATTGTTTGAATTAAATGATATTATTATTGTAAACCACTGGTCAAGGGCAGGGCCGTAGGCGATGTAGATGCCGATGCCAATTGCGATGTCAGAGGGCCTCTATTCTCTAGGATCTTATGACTACTCACACTGTTATAGGGCATATCTGAAGAGAACCGAGAGAGAAGGGTGATATGAATTGGGCAGGGGGGACAGGGACGGCAATCAGAGGGCCCCTGGGCTTTGGGGGATGGCAGTCAGAGGGCCCCTGGGCCATGGGGGACGGCAATCAGAGGGCCCCTGGGCTATGAGGGACGACAGTCAGAGGGCCCCTGAGCTGGCCCTGCTGTAGTGCCTCTCGTGAATACTCCTAAGGGAGCTCTAACGTTTACCAACTAGGGGTTCAAGGAAGTAGGGGAGAATGCTTTCACAAGGCCCTATGATTATGAAAGCCCCTGCTAAGGGTCGTGACTTCTGGCTATGTGGGGGCCCTAGGGAGAGCCTAATTACAAATGTTCTTAAAGGGCCTCTGATTTACCAAGGGTTTTGAATGAAAGTCCTTTCAGTGAGCCCTAAGGCCCAGGATATGCTAGCTGTGTGACTTAATTTACGTGCGCAACCGCACATACTTGCAGCAGAATGATCAGAGCACTACGCACGATACTGGTAGTGTTGCCAAAAACAAATCACCAAAAGTCGCTATTGGTTCTCTGAAAAGTCGGTAGATTACGTCATGACGTTACTATGATGTCATAACATCAGACACGACTCACTGAGCTCAAGAAAATGTGTCTACATGGCTATGTTGACAATCCCAAAAGGTACAGTTTCAAGATCGGGGCTAATGCGCAGTGCTGCTTAACCATGAAATAAGCTTCTGGTGGCGGTGCAGAGCTTAAGTTACATTGAAAAACAATGATTTTGACACTCGAGAGTTGTTTTTTTTTTTAAAGTCGCCAGATTCACCTAAAAAGCCGCTGTACTGGTCTCACCAGCGGTTATCCAGACAGTTAAACACGTGATTCAATAAATGCAGTTGAAGCCGGGACTTGTTTGACTTTTTACTTAACCAGTGTGAAACTGAAATACAAAACATTACAAAATAGACATGAATTTCAGACATGAATCGCCAAATAATTCACTCTTAACATCAATGTAAACCATATAAACACATACTCACAGACAATGCGTCTTAACAGACTTGTGAAACCATGGAGGATAATGAGGAAAGCACTCCATAAACGCCCTGTCGGCTGCCCGTTCGCACGAGTCCTGATCTGCGACAACTTCCAGTTTGCGCAGGAAGTGAAGTCATCGCCGAACTAAACTGCTACTTTACCGCAGAAAAACAATAAACATAAAGAAAACACTCAAAACGAATTACTGTCCATAACACTCCCCGCCTGAGGTCCCCGAATGACCCCACTTCACATCGCCTTTCACTTGGAGTCTTCTGGAGACAACAGGAGGACCATTTCTGTGATGGGTCGAGAGAGAACCTTCTGCGCTCCATCCTTGGGAATCCTAATGTCCACCTTCCTCACCTTCCTGTCTTTGCTTGGTGAGGCTTTCACGACGATGGCCAACGGCCACTCGTTCCTTTTGACCTGGTTGTCCTTCATCAAGACTATGTGGCCCTCCTTCAGATTGGGCCTGTCGTCTTGCCATTTGCGTCGACACTGTAGTGTGCTCAAGTACTCTCGCCGCCATCTATTCCAAAAGGTCTCTGCTAGACTCTGAACACATTTCCATTCCTCTTTGAGGAGTTCCACC
This sequence comes from Xyrichtys novacula, assembly GCA_962446985.1. Lineage (NCBI taxonomy): Eukaryota > Metazoa > Chordata > Actinopteri > Labriformes > Labridae > Xyrichtys > Xyrichtys novacula. The sequence continues at coordinate 17,901,529 of OY660865.1, forward strand.
TTCCCAAAATCTCCAGGTGGAGGAGGAGGACTCCCGGTTTTCTGGGTCAGCAGCACGGCTGGAGTCAGAATTAACGGTGCTTCTGGGTCCGAAGATACAGGGACGAGGGGTCTTGAATTGATCACAGCTGTGACCTCAGCCATGAACGTTCTCAGCACTTCATGTGTAAGACGAGCCCGTACATTCTGGAGGAGCATACTGTCGAGGATGCGGCAGGCGATCCCAATCATCTGCTCCCATACGCCGCCCATATGAGATGAATGGGGTGGGTTGAACACCTATTTGCACCGTTGACTCTGAAGGTACTTCTCCAAACTGGCTGAGCTGTAATTTGAGTTGTCCATGTTCAACTCATGTAGGCCTGTCGCGATAATCAATAAATCGCCTAATCGCTCGGTAAATAAAAAGAAGGTCGGTAATTTCTGCCAGCCTCGATAATTAACGTGCGTTTGTTTTCCTCCTCTCTCGCTACCAAACACGCTGGATGAGAGAAGAGGTCTCACTCTGCGCATTTTTCTTGACACCTGGGTGCTTTGGCTCTATAGCGGAATGAACGCAGTGAGTGAACCCTCCTGTCAGTCATTCAGTTTCTTTGTCACGGTGTGGGGATGGGGGGGGGGGGGGGCTGGCGCACACACGCACACAGACACACACACACAGACTTACTGACACAGTGTGGAGCAAACGCTATGAATGATGAAACGACTGCTTCGGTGTCTAAGCCCAATGCAACAGCCCCAGTGTGGGAAAATTTCGGTTTCAAATAGAATGAAAGAGGTGAGCCCACGAACATGGACGATATGTCGCATTTGTTCCAAAGTTTTGGTGACAAGGAATAGGGGAATACGATGAACATGCATGCGCACCTCAAGCACAATCAGCCGCGGGGATGATTGTGCTTGAGGTGCGCATGCATGTTCTTTGACCTGTTGAGGAATAGCACCCAAAACTAATTATTTAGTGCAATTTTGTTTACAGACTCGAGATTCCACTTTATTTATTGTTTTAATAGTTATGTATGGAGTGAAGTTTTTGTTCCGTACCAGAGACGAGGTCTATTTTTTTATTGTTTGTAGTGATTGTGGTTTTTATTTGAATGCAGTTTTTGATAAAACAGAATGTGGGTCCATTTTATTTTCATTGTTTTTTGGTTGTCTTGTTTGTTTATTATATTTGTTCATCATAGTTCAAAGTTCTTAATCTTGAGCAATTAAAGTTTATTGCTTTTGACATGGTGTACTCGCATTATTATGCCATATATTATCATTATCTATAATTTTAAAAACTGTGTCAATAATATCGTTTATCGGCAATAATTTGTAGCACAATTATCGTCCAGCAAAATTTGTTATCGTGACAGGCCTAAACTCGTGGCATGCACCAACAAAGTTAGTCCCACAGTCTGAGTAGATCTGTTTGGCTGGGCCTCGAATAGCGAAGAATCTTCTGAGGGCGTTTATGAAGCTGCTGGCACTCATACTCTCAATAACTTCACTCTCCTGCGTGACACGAGGAGCTCATTCTAAGATGAAACACAAGCAAAGACTTGGATATTGGATATCATTGGTACTGAAAACTGAAGGATAAGAACAACCCGAGGAAAGCTGAGTCAGGATCCGGATTCTGAGGGTTCAGAACAGTTCTCACTGAGGAGCTTATGTTTGGAGTTATTTGAAATTGTTTGGAGTTGTTTAAACTCTACCGCCATCATGGCTTCTTCCACCTCCACGTCCCCCCTCCATACATCTGAACTGGACAAGGCAAACGCCACAATCACTCGTCTCAAAGAGGACATTTACAGATTGTCTGCTGAACTGAAAGCCAAATCAGATCTACTCACCACCTGTATGGGTGTCGCCTTCAAGCAGACCCGCCACCTTGCCTCTCTCCAGGCTTCCCTCCACGATACGTTACCCTGGGACCCGACAGCCCCCGGCCTTCATCCACCTCAACTCCTGCACGTCCAACGTGGTCCGAGGTAGTAATCCGTGGCAATAACGATAAGAAAAATGCCCGTGGTGTTTCCCCGCCCCGCCCGGCCTTTCCCAGCAGCTCCACGACCCTTCTCCAGCTGTCCATACCCTGGCCCGCAAACACAGTCCAGGCCGCCTTCAACGCAGCTGACAGCCCAGTCCAGACGTCGACTGGCGGCAAGGCGACCTCCTCCTCCAACCTGCCAGCCGTCGGGACCACCGCAGCTCCTTCCCAGGCTACCGGACGATCTCCCGGAACCATGGGCAGCCCGGCGGCCGAAGACTTGGCCTGATCCAATGCCATTGACCGCCCGGCCTCGGGACCGGGGCTGGCCAACTCCCGGATGCCGCTGGATGCCCGTGTGAAGAAAACCTCCCCGCTGTCGTACGGTGGCCCCCGGGCGCAGCCCAGCAAGGGAGAGACCCCCACGGGTGCGCCTGGCAGCACTCGGAGCCTTACCAGTGAGCCCGAGGTCCAGCAAAACATAACCCGGACATCATCCGCAGCGTCCCGATGCAAATTGTTGCGGGAAGCGGTCTGTCGCCGCTCCGCTGGATCCATCCCCCAGAGCTGTGTCCCAAAATGACAGCATCCCGCAGCGCGAGCTGGAGGTCGCCTCGACGCCGCGTCTACGTTGTGCCACCTCCACATCTCCTGGAAGCGGCACTGCACCGCCGATCGCCCCTCTCTTCGCCCCCACGACAGTCATCATTGGAGACTCCATCACCAGAGGTATTTGTTTCTTCAATGTCACCACACTATCCTTCCCCGGTGCCACAGCTGCCGATATCGCTAATAAGATCCCCTCTCTCCTCCGCTCACTTCCCTCCTCCATTCGCCGCATCATTGTGCACATCGGCTGTAACGACACAGCGTGTCGGCAGTCTGAACAGACAAAATGTGATTTTAAAAGGCTTCTTAACTCCCTAAAAGACTGTGGCAAGTCGGTTTTTATTAGTGGGCCGCTCCCGACGATGACGCAGAACTGCGAGCGCTTTAGCAGACTCCTTAGCCTAAACAGCTGGACCAACATGCTTTGCAACGCCCAAAAGGTTCATTTTATTGACAATTTTAACAGTTTCTGGAACCGGCCTGATTATTTTAACAGTGATGGCATCCACCTGAACAGGTCTGGCAGATCCATCTTCGTTTCCAACATCCAGTACAGTGTCCACACAAGCGCGCAGATCGACTGACTAGTGTTTACATCCACCTCTTCCTCATGCTCCTCCTCTGACACCGTTACCAATCACAGCGACCCCCAGCGTACCCCCCTGGAACTGCTCCCTGCACACCGACCTACCCGTCCCTCTGGCTCCCCCTACCCACCACTCAAGCCACTGCAACGGGAAATAACAAGTTTTACAATCCCCACCGTCATCAGCCACAGGCCCCTCCACCACCCTGCTCTAAGGAGTAGCCATCATGCCAACCTTCGCACACTACCCCTGTCCTCACAGGAATCATCAGTGAGACCGCCCCACCCACATCACCTGAACCTGGCCCTGTTTAACACCCGATCACTCACCAGCAAAGGCCTCATCCTGCAAGACTTCATCATGGACAATAAACTGGACTTTCTCTTTTTAACAGAAACATGGCACAAACCCCTGGACTACTTTTCCCTCAATCAGGCTACCCCCACAGGCTACACCTATATTGATAAACCCCGCCTAGAAGGCAGAGGTGGCGGCATTGCAACAATTCACAATAAGGATCTCAAAATCATTTCACTTTCCATGCCAACTGTCTCCTCCTTTGAACATGTTGCTCTCAAACTCCCTGGTTCCCCCCCTCTCATCATTGCTATTATCTACCGCCCACCTAAACCAAACCCAGATTTTCTGACTGAACTTTCTGACCTCCTCACACAGCTCTGTGCCCTCTCCCCATCCGTTCTCCTCCTCGATGACTTCAACATCCACATTGACAACCCCAGCTGCAGTCTAGCCTGTGAATTTCTGGACATCCTACAATGCTTCAGCTTCACCCAACACTGCCACTTTCCCACCCATAACCATGGCCACATCCTGGACCTTATCTGTTCAACCGGCCTGGAAACACCCCCCCCCCCCCCCCCCCCGCCATGATCTCCATATCTCTGATCACTTACTTATCAAAACAGTTATAACCCTCCCCGACCCACCCACCAGACTCAAACGAACCATCAACTTCCGGAACCTCAAATCAATCAGCCCATCTGCCCTCACCGCCGCTCTCTCTCTCAACCTCACCGCATCACCCCCACAAGCGTCCGATAACCCCTCTGATCTTGTCACCTACTACAACCAGACCCTCTCCTCCTGTCTGAACCTACTTGCCCCTGTAAAAAGCAAATCTGTCACATTCGCCCGCTCTGCTCCTTGGTACACCCCAGCACTCCACCAGTTGAAACAAAAAAAATGCCAACTTGAAAGACTCTACAGGAAAACCGGACTCACAATTCACCTCCAGCTCTATAGAGATCACCTCCATCAGTACAAAGCCACCCTCAACTCCGCCCGCTCAGCATACTACTCCAACATCATTCACTCTGGCTCCAGCAACCCCAGGACCCTGTTCTCCACCATCAACTCACTTCTGGCACCACATGACAACAGCACTTCAACCTTCACACCAGACAAATGCCAGACTTTCCTCCAGTTCTTCCAGTCCAAAATAGACAACATCTACAACAGCCTCCAGTCCGCAACTTCCGCCCCCACGCCCCACCCCAAGTCCCCCCCCCTCGTGCTCCCCCCACACCTCTGCTCAGCCCCTATCCCAAATTTCCCCCATCTCTCATGCCCAACTCTCCCAGTTAATAACCAGCATGAAGACTCCCACCTGCACCCTGGACCCCATGCCCTCTGCACTCGTTAAGACCTGCCTTCCAGTCCTCTCTCCACTAATCCTCTCCATAGTCAACTCCTTCCTCCACACCGGATCTGTCCCCGACTCCCTCAAACTGATTGCCTTCACCCCAACCCTCAAAAAACCCGGACTCGACCCTGACATCATTTCGAACTTCCGCCCAATTTCCAACCTTCCTCTGCTTTCTAAAATATTAGAACGTGCCGTCGCCTCTCAGCTTCAGACCCACCTCAACTCCAACAGCCTCTTTGAAGTCTTCCAATCTGGTTTCCGTCCCAAACATAGTACAGAAACAGCCCTCCTCAAGATTTGCAACGACCTCCTCCTCAGCGCTGACTCCGGCCACATTAGCATCCTGATTCTCCTTGACCTCACCGCTGCTTTTGACACCATCCACCACTCCATCCTTTCCCGTCTTCATGACCCAATCTACATAACTGGCACTGCCCTCTCCTGGTTTAAGTCATACCTCACAAACCGCCAACAATTCATCAACATAAACAGCAACTCCTCCACCACTGCTCCCCTGACCCAAGGTGCCCCCCAAGGTTCGGTGCTTGGCCCCCTCCTGTTCATTATTTACATCCTCCCTCTTGGACATATCATCCGTCGTCACGGTCTCCAATTTCACTGTTATGCTGACGATGTCCAACTTTACATTTCCACTGAATCCATCACCCCATCCACCCTCTCCACCCTCTCAACCTGCCTCTCCGAAATAAAGACCTGGATGACCAACAACTACCTTCTACTGAACTGTGACAAATCCGACATGATAATCATTGGCCCCAAATCCATCACCCAATCCATCCCCCCCTTCTCCATCACAGCTGATAACTCACCCCTCCTTCCTCCTCCATCCGCAACCTTGGACTCATCTTTGATACCCACCTCACTTTTGAACAACACATCAAACAGGTCACTAAATCAGCCTTTTTTCACCTCAAAAACATTGCCCGTCTTCGCCCATCTCTCTCCCTCCCCGCAGCAGAAACCCTGGTCCAAGCCTTCATCACCTCAAGGTTAGATTACTGCAACAGCCTCCTGTACGGTCTACCCTCTAAACTCCTCAACAAATTACAGATAGTCCAGAATTCTGCCGCCCACATCCTTACCCACACCCGTTCACGAGACCACATCACCCCCATCCTCCTCCGTCTACACTGGCTCCCCATCAAGCAACGCATCATGTTCAAGATCCTCCTTCTCACCCACAAAGCCGTTCATCATCAAGCCCCTTCTTATCTCACCGACCTACTCCAACCTCATGCCCCCCCCCCCCCCCCGTAACCTCCGTTCCTCCTCTGCCCATCTTCTCACCCCACTGTGTTACATGTGCATCTATAGAATATGCCACACTAATATGTGTTTTCTTGGAGGCACTCCTGAGGACTCCTTTGTGACACTTGCTGGCCTCCATATGCTGGCTCCACCAGATAATTGAGCTGATCACCTGCACCTGTGGGCAGTCCATAAAAGCCAAGGGAGACTCTTCCACACTCTCTCTCTCAGCCTGCAGCCAGACCAGACATGCTGTCCCAGCTCCCATACCTTCATTGTTATTTTGAGTTCTTGTAAATAAATGCTTTGGCGAAAACTTTGAATTGTTTCAGTTCCCTTATGTTGCTTCCCCTGAGCCAGGGTCGTAACATATTGGGGGCTCGTCCGGGATTGATTAGGGATTGAAGCCAGATTAGTTGAGTTTGTTGTATTTCCCCTAGACTGGTAATTTTTATTTCATTGTTGAGCTGTTCAAATCATGTGGTCATGTGCTGCTTTGTTCCTTTCTTCTGGTGAGCATGTGGTGAGTATAGTTTTGAGTATATTAACATTATGCATATGTAATCTTCCCTGGTTGGGTTAGGAGGAGCTAGCTGGGCTGATTTATATCGTCCTTCCTTCAGCCTCTCATTTGTTATTTTTCTTTTTTATTTTTGGTGGCAAACTCTGAGGAGGGACTGCATCAGACATTGTCAGTATGTCTGGTGATGGTGCTCCTTTTTGAGTTGGAGGCCATAGTAGTGGTGTGTCCATCATCCTAACTTGTGTTTTGTGCAGTTTTGTTTAGTCAAGTGTTCTTGACTTCGTGTAGGCTAGTTTACCTGACTTTAGAGTTGCCTTTGTGTACTATATATTACCAATGTTTCCTATTTGGTTAATATATTGTGCGAATTTGTGTTGTGACAGGGTTTGTAGGCCTACTTTTGTGGTTGTGGCTCTGGTAGCCATTTTGTAGAGAGAGATTTTGATCTATAACTGCTTCTGCTGTGTTGGACACTTTTGAGGCCTTGAGCCTATTTGTCTTGTTTGTGGGTGACTTGTTGTAGCTAACTTTTTTGTTTAGCTTGAATTTAGTTTTTTGTGCAGTTATCTAGGATGGCAACCCCTGATGACTTTATTAGTGCACCCTCTGAAGAGTTGCTTGACAACTTAACCAAAGATCAGCTTTTAAAACTTGCTGACTATTATGAAGTCACAATTTGTAGTAGTGACAAAAGCTTAAAGAAGAGCACCAGAGATGCCCTTAAGGCTGCTTTGATTGAAAATGGCATCCTTAAGTCTACACCTTTGTCTCCATCTAGAAGTCCACCTCCTGAATTATCAGATCCTGCTATTGAATTAAGACTTAGAGAATTGGCTTTAAAAGAGCTAGAGTTGCAGGAAAGACAGAAAGATAGATTGCTAAAACAAGAGCAAATGCACCTGGAACATGAACAATTTCTTAAAGAAATGGAATTTCGGCCCAAGCACCGAACTTGGAGGGATCTGGCATTCTCCACAGCTGCCCCTACCCTTTGGAACTCCCTACCCCCCTCCATCAGACACTGCCCTGACCCCACAACTTTTAAATCCCTTTTAAAAACTCACTTATTTAAAATTGCTTTTAATATTTAACTGTTTTGTTCATCTTACTGTTTTCATGTCTTTGTCTTATTATCTTGAATTTTACGTACTATGTTCTGCGTCTTTGAGTGTTTTTAAAAGCACTGTACAAATAAAATGAATTATTATTATTATTATTATTATGTGCACAGCTCTCGTACACATGCAGCAGAATAATGCAGCCCAACGTTTGCTGTCTGCATGACCACCTCTGGTGCGGCGTGAAACCACTTCCCACGGCCCGAAGATGTCGACACCTACATAGGTGAAGGGTGGCACTGCTTGAAGTCGCGCTGCTGGAAGATCGGCCATCTGTTGGTATTCTGTCTTCCCGCGAAGCTTCCTGCATGTCACACACTTGATGAGAAGACTTGCGATGCACCTTTTGGCCCCGACAATCCAGAACCCGGCAGCACGGATGGCCCCCTCTGTAAAATGTCTACCTTGGTGCTTCACGGCGTGATGATATTGACGCACAAGCAGAGTTGCCAAATGATGTTTACCTGGGATAATAATGGGGTTGGTTTCGTCTTTTCCCAGTTCTGACTGTGTAATGTGGCCTCCCACTCTCAGCAGTCCATTGCTGTCAACGATGGGACATAGCTTCTTTAGACTGCTTTGAGTCAAGAGATTCTTACCTCTAGCGATACAGTTCAATTCTTTGAGGAAACACTCCTGCTGCACGCTTTTGATCACGAAGATCTTTGCTTTCTCCAGCTCCTCTTCAGTGGGACCTGCACAACAGATGTGCCAGCCTTGGCAGGCATTGTCTGGTGTGGACTGGGCAAATGAATGAGCTATGTGGATCAGGCATGCAACTGCCGCCATGAGTGTGCTGAAAAATGCTCAAACCTCTTGGTGCTCATCACATCATTCAAGACATCTTTCCCAGTGGTTGTGATCAATGGACGTACCACGGCATCGGTGAGAGGGTTGAGGAGGTCAAAGGGTTCTTCAAGTTCGGAGAAGTGCGGTGAAGGTTTCTGGAGGAGAGCTGGTCCAGTCAACCAAGTTGTGGTGCTCAGGGAGGCTGCAGTGACTGATCTGGACCCATGGTCTGCTGGGTTGTGTTCCGTGGGAACATATCGCCACTGGTCTGGGGATGACGACTGTCGAATCCGCTGGACTCTGTTATTCACATAGACGTAGAACCGCCTTGCTTGATTGTGAATATATCCCAACACGACTTTGCTGTCGGTGAAGTAAGTGATGCGGTCGAGTTTCATATCCATTTCTTCCACCACCATCTCTGCAATTTCAACTGCGAGGACTGCCGCACATAGCTCCAACCTTGGGATAGTAATCTCTGGTTGGGGTGCCAATCTAGCCCAGGGAGTAATTTGGTCTAGAACCACCACTGCGTGAGGGAGTGCTGAGTCCCAGTCTTCGGCTTGCTTGGAGAGCTCTCTGAGTAAAAGTCTGCCTCGTACGGTTACTGGAGCCAGAAACCCAAGAGGGTCGTACAGGCTGTTGACCATTGATAAAACTCCTCTTTTGGTGTATGGTTTCTCCTCGTCTGAGATCTGAAAAGTGAATGTGTCTGTAACGATGTCCCAAGACACAAGGGAGATCGTCGGTGAGAAGGTTCAGGTTTTTAATTTCTTTGGCATGGTCCTTGGGAGGAAAGGCCTCGATGACTGCAAGTCTGTTGGACGCTATCTTGTGTAGCCGAAGGTTAGACATGGAAAGCATTTTCTGAGCTCGCTTGATGATACCGATACCATCCTCTTCCGTAGAGAAAGACCATAGTCCGTCGTCCACATAGAAGCATCGCTCTACGTATTGTCTGGCGTCACTTCCGAACTCTCCCTCCCCTTGCTTGGCTGCTCTTCTGAGACCATAGATTGCGACCGCGGGAGATGGGCTGTTACCGAAAACATGCACGCACATTCTGTAGTCTATGATGTCTTGGCTTGGGTCATTGTTGCGGTACCACAAGAAGCGGAGATAATCCCTGTGGTCTTCCTGACCATGAAACAATGGAACATGTGTTCAGTGTCTGCGGTGATGGCCACAAGATCTTTCCTGAACCTTAGGAGGACGCCCAGCAAGCTGTTGTTGAGATCAGGACCGGTAAGCAACACATCGTTCAGAGATATTCCCTCAAAAGGAGCACTGGAGTCGAAGACCACGCGGATTTGCTCTGGCTTCCTGGGATGATAGACCCCAAACGATGGAAGATACCAACACTCTTGACCGGCAGGAAGTGGCGGAGCAACTTCAGCATGGTTGTTGTCGAGCAGCTTCTTCATGAACTCAAGGTACTGGGCCCTCATCTTCGGCCCCCTCTCTAGTGTTTGGCAAAGAGAAGAGAGGCGACGGCAGGCATAGTCTCTGTTGTTGGGCAGCTGTCTCCTTGGCGAACGAAAGGGCAGAGGAGCAACCCAACTGTTAGAGCTATCTTGATAACACTCTTCTTCCATTAACTGAAGAAAGGTCCAATCTTCCATGGATGGTCCAAGTTGATGGTCTTTGGCAGACTGATGGAAGACTGACTGGCCCAGACTCTCTCCGGCATGTGTTAGTGACCGATTTGTGATTTGGGCTGTACTGAGGGGCTGGGAGTTGAAGTTCTCCTTTACTTGGACCTTGCTGGTACATGGTACAAGGTAAGTGGGATGGCCATTTTCCAAAACTGTGGTCTTGAAGGTGTTCACTTGAGACGGTCTGTGTGCTCCCCCAAGACACACATCGCCGACGATGACCCACCCTAAGTCGAGTCTTTGGGCAAAGGGAGCGTCATGGGGACCATTGATCTGCTCCCGCACCTTATGCACTCGCAATACGTCTCTTCCCAACAGTAGGAGAATCTTGGCCTCTGAATCGAGAGGAGGGATCGCTCTAGCGATGGATTTCAGGTGACTGTGATGAAGAGCTGCGTTTGGTGTGGGGATCTCCGAGCAGTTGTTAGGGACCTGGTTACATTCCAAAAGTGTTGGAAGCGGGAGACTGATTTTTCCGTCCACTGATTCGACCATGAACCCGGTAGCTCTTCGGCCAGTCGTCTGCTTGAGTCCTGCGCACGTCTTCAGCGTGTAAGGTTGCAGAGCTCCTGTGATGCTGAAGAGCTTGAAGAATTCGGACCTGGCCAGAGACCAATTACTTTGGTCGTCTAGTATTGCGTACATACGTTTCGATTCTTCGTGATGTCCTTTAGGGAACACATCGGTGAGGCATATCTTTGAGCATGCTCTTGTGCTTACTCCATCACCACACACTTCTGTGCACTTCGAAGTAACCTTGTCATCGTCAGGTTTATTGGGCTCCCCACTGTTCTCTGAAGTGGGAGGGTCTGACCTTGACCTTGAAGGAGCTGGGCCTGGATGGAGTGCTGAAACATGCCTGGTGCTTTCACATTCTTTGCATCGAATTTCCTCTTGGCAATCCTTGGCGAAGTGGCTTGTGGATGAGCAGCACTGGAAACATATAGTACGATCTTTTAGAAACTGCTTACGGTCTTCGTAACTCTTCTCTCTGAAGGTCCTGCACTTCTTTAGTGAATGAGGCTTATCATGGATCAGACAATGTTTTGCGAGATTGATATCCCTTTGCTGATGTCCTCTTTTCTCAGCAGGTGACACTTGGGTCTTGTGGACTGCTACTGGCGTCTGTACATACTTGTCTGGTCTCTCTCTTTTTGCAGTAGTTTGGAGGGATGCAGTGTTGAAGCTCGGATCTGTCTGTGTTCTAGCCTCGCTGCAGATGAAGTCGACAAACACACTGAAAGGAGGGAAGTGAACGTTGTGTTGGAACTTATACTTTGAACCGACCGATTTCCACTCTCCTCTCTCAGTTTGTGTGGGTCTTTATAAGACACCTTTGGAAAGTTCTCTAGCTTGGAGAAGAGGGTATGTTCTATGGCTTCGGGTGAGCCATAGGTTTCTTCCAGCCTTTCCCATACCATCCTCAAGCCTCTGCATGGGTCTCTCATATTTACGGCCTTTATCCTGCGGGCATGCTCCGATGACTGTTTCCCAAGCCACTTGACGAGCGTGTCCAACTCTTCTCTTGGCGAAAGGTCCAGGCTGGCAGTGGCTCCCTGGAAGGATGATTTCCAAGCCCAATAGTTCTCTGGTTTGTCGTCAAAGGCAGTTAACCCGGTGGTCACTAGCTGCAAACGGGCCATGCATTTGACGAGGTCGAGTGTGGTGGTTTGAGTACCTTGGTTGGCAGGTACAGGAGATTCGTAATGGGGCTGATAGGCGACTGGCTGGGAGGATCTAAGTTGAGAGCCATGGTCAGCAGGTTGGACACCATGCCACTGCTGCCTCGGAGCGGCCAGCTGCTGAGGGGAGACTCCACCTGAAGCCTGGTATAGCTGATCATGTTGGCTGGCAGCAACTGGAAGCAGATAGAATGTAGTGTCTTTGTCGTCGGATTGAGCTGCCTGGTGGATAGGTTGGATGTGGGCTTGATCATGCACATAGTCAGCTGTGCGCTGAAGCTGCTGGTCAAGAGGAACGAGTAAAGGTGCATTTTCCTGTGACTCACATTCTTTTTCTAACATGCCTGCTTCGAGTATTTCCGCTTCAGTTATGGCAGCGTTCATTTCTTTCTCCTCTTGCATGGCTTCCAGGATGGCTTGAATGCGAGCCGTTTCAATCTTTAGCTCCTTCTCTTTATCTGCGAAGGCAGCTCTGGCTTTGGCCACTTCTGCTTTAGCCCTTGCTTGGACAACCATCATGTTAGAACTGGAGACTGAAGGCTTTTTTGATCCATATGATTTTGTTGATTTAGAGGCCGTGGACTGTTTGCCGTTGTGTTGGGATGCATCGTCGCAATGGCTTGAAGGCATGATGGTGCCCGACGTGGAAACAGACTTAGCTTAGCTCCGAAGGTTACTTGTGATTCAATAAATGCAGTTGAAGCCGGGACTTGTTTGACTTTTTACTGAACCAGTGTGAAACTGCAATACAAAACATTACAAAATAGACATGAATTTCAGACATAAATCGCCAAATAATTCACTCTTAACATCAATGTAAACCATATAAACACATACTCACAGACAATGCGTCTTAACAGACTTGTGAAACCACGGAGGATAATGAGGAAAACACTCCGTAAACGCCCTGTCGGCTGCCCGTTCGCGCGAGTCCTGATCTGCGACAACTTCCGGTTTGCGCAGGAAGTGACGTCATCGCCGAACTAAACTGCTACTTTACTGCAGAAAAACAGTAAACATAAAGAAAACACTCAAAACGAATTACTGTCCATAACAGCCGCTAAGTCGCTAGATGAGGTTTTAGTCGCCAGAGACGGCCAAAAGTCGCTAAATCTAGCGACAAAGTCGCTAAATTGGCACCATTGGATACTGGTGGTTTCATGTAGGGGGCAGATAGCCAACTGGGCTTTCTTTTATAGTTTCCACCATTGTTTGACTCTACCACGAGCTCAACATGGAAGTTCAGAAGATTGCCCCTCGCGGTTGTGTCAATATTGCAACATGCGCATATGTCTGCATACCTTGTGTTCAGGTGTGCTATTACGCGTAACATGGACATAAAATACGCATGGCAACGCATTCAGGCATGAAATGTGCACACGGCAAGCATATCCTGGCCCCAGTAGACAGCTAGTAGAAGCTGGACCTATTTTCTATGAGAAGTGATTTTGCTCCCGCATAGTATTGTGTGTACACAATATGACATGGTCCTTGGAGTGCATCAAAACTGTCATTGCGACACGTCCAAAAGTTCAGAAATCTCCAACTCCATGCAAATTTATCACGCGTCGCGACCATATCGTGAACCGAGTGTCCAATAGCCGAGCTAGACTCAGGGGTGGGCTGTACAGTGGTCAAATCACAATACACAGCAGATTCACGTGTCATTATAACCTATAGTTATCTTCGAGGAGAGTAGTAGACTGGTAAATATTCACCTTCAGAACATTGAGTTTTGCCCGGCTTCACTTTGCAGATTTCGCTTCCTTATGTCCCCACCGTAAAGGGGTGTACTGTACACACCAATGCCAACAAAGTGAAGTCCAAGTGAAAATCCAATATCAATACAACACTCCCACATTACACTTTGCATTGCTTTTATTGAAACTCCTCACATGGCAGAAATTTTGGTAGTTTAAGTGAAAATCCAATATTGTTAAATCCATTTATCGAAACTCCTAACAACATTCTTACATTAAAACCTTTCCTAGACTATCAGATTTAGCATCCAACACCCTATTAAAAAACTCATTGACATTTACATTGTATTGTATTGTAATAATAGTGTACCTTAACTAGACTTAAAGCCATTATAAGGGCTACTGTATTTTCAGTAAACAAATCTGGAAGTCTAAGTGGAACTAGAAAAATTGCATTTCCTTGCAGAAGATGCGTGGAAATGCTGAGTGCTGAAAGCTGAAAAAACAATGCTAAACTGCTAATATAACATGGAGAAAGGTTTAAATGTAAAAGCTGTTGAAGGGGTTTTTTCTTCACCCCTTCAACAGCTTTTACATTGCAATCGATGAACTCACCCGGAGGTCTTCATACAAACAAGTGGCTGCTGCAAGAGAGAGGGTGAGTTGTGTGAAACAAGAAATCAGGCAAAGCTAAAAAGGTGTTGATGAAGTTAGGTGCTGTTCTGAGCATTATTTGTGGTTATAGAGTGGCGTTTTGGTTGAGCGCGTGGCTCTCTGTATTGCTATCTGCAGTCTTTACTAAAGTAAAGCTAGCAGTCGGCAACATTCATCTCTCGGGGTGTCTAACTAGGGTGTTAAGGTGTGTTTGACCCTAACTTAATTTTGCGCCGGAAAATCCCTTTACTAGTGACCCCTCAAACCTGCAGAATGTGCGTGCGTTGCTCTTCATCAGCACCGTGATCAGTGTCAGTCACAGGGGCCCAGACCCCCCATAATCCGGCCCTGGCTGAGGAGGGTAGGTGTCAGATGTCATCAACTGCATGTGCTAATTCAATATTTATTCATATGTTCCCTGGCAAGGATTGTAATTGAGAGATACATTTGACTTTTAAAATATGGCAAAACTACTTTTGTTTTCTTTTTTCATCATCAAACTTTTGTCTACGAGGGGGCTCCAAACTCAACACAAACCAAAAGTCTCTCACAGGAGCTTTAAACTTATGTTGAAGTACATTTCAAGTGTGGTATTGATACTGTGCTTACAGAAGCTACCACGAAGCATGCATGAGTCCAGGTAGATATGCAGGTGAAGAGAAGGAAGGAAGAAGGAGCAAGGTAGGATTAACAGAAGCTCATGGCTTATTTTCTGCTGGGGTCTCTTAGCAGGTTAATCCAGGGGAGATCCTTTACGATCCTTTACTCAAACTGCTCTTCTCCTATTCGATCCACCTAAACTAACCAAGTCTACCTTTTAGAGGCTTTGAATAGTTTAAAAATGACTTATTGGACCAAAGTTGAGGGCCCTCACCTGAAGTCACAACACAGTGTCAGGATCCTGAGAGCTGCTGTTTCCTGTAAACCCCAGAAAAATTCCCCTTCGGGAGTCACACACTGCCCGAACACGCCTGACATATAAAACATACCTCCAGGCTTGTTTTATTGAATCAAACTCATGTTATCATGTTGTGCCAGATCAGTATCAAACTTGAAGACTTTTCAGTGAGCGCTGGATCTGCGAGATGCTGCAGAAATGTAAAAGCTCCAGTTTACATTCAATTGTTTATTTGCTGAGGTTGCATGCTAATGAGTCCACTCTTTGTGTACTGATCTGCATATTTCTGCTCAGACCTTTAATCCTTTCCAGATGGGGCGTGGTGGGCATTCCTGCGGACCAGGAGAGTCAAACTAAAGGGAACATTCAAGGAATGCTGGAAGGTAGAGGCGTCCCTTCAAAATAAAGGTTAAAGTTGATTCAAAGAGGGGCCCTGACACTGACTGCGAGCTTTTACTATGGGTCTAATCAGCAACACAATTTATTCAAGATTTTGTGGAAAAAATATGTTTTTGTGTAAAAACATAAACAAATGAAAGGTGAAAAAAAACATGGCATATGTTGAATAAAAGGACACTTGTAAAAGAGCTTACTCCAACATGGGCAAAACACTTTGCAGCATTTCACAAGCAACAGGCAAAAAAATGCCTGTTTAACAGGCAGAAGCCTTGAGCAGAACCAGAATTATATCAAATAGCCATTTATTGAAACAATATCTAATTGACTACAGCAATAATAACGATGGCAACTGGGAAAAAAATACTGTAAAAGTCTATTGATTGACAGACTTTTGTATACAATGTAGTTTAAAAATGATTGTTCAGATGCAGGCGAGGTTACAAATTGTATATTTATGCCACAACATGAAAAACACTTGGCACGGCTTTTCCAGGGTTTAAAAGTGTTTCTGTCAAAAGAAGATGAAATCATGAGTGGTAGGTGGACAAGGCTGTAACTCGCTGGACTTTTAGTGTGAAAGTATACCGGAAGTTGTGAATTGTATTGTCGGTGATTGCACACTTGCAGTAAGCGGCGTGTAACGGCCAGGAATAGGTAACGGACAAACTGTCTGGAGTAACTGAAACCGAGCAAAAACAACCAGCAGAAGGATGAATACTGCAGGTAAGATCCGACACATAAGACATGGCATGAGATTGCACGGTAACCGAACTGACCATAGCACAAAGATACACAGTTTGCGGCGCTACTGGAATGCCCTGCACATATTTTAATTAACAAAAAAGCTATTCAAGCACGTCTTGTAAGTTTATAAGTTTAAATGGGCAAAATGCAGTTAGTTCTTGGTTTGGATGTGGTTTGGTACCGTCCGTGGGGGTGTGGACGGTCGACTTGACCCTCGTTGTCATGGAAATAACGTTTTTAAGAATCAAGAGTTAACACCTCCGTTTGACGGTTAAAACTACGGTTATCTTAACTATATAGTCGAAAAAGAAACTATTTCACTTGGCTTGATTTATGACATACGCTTAATTTATCGCTAAAATTTCCCCCAAATTGAAAATGTAAAAAGCGTCAGCATGGTAATTGGTAATTCAACTGTATATTTTGTTTCTGTGGGTTTATGGATGAATATTTAATGTGATTTAGTGATGACTTTGTTGATTTTGTCCATTCAGTGGCACCAGATCGATCAGGCCCTGTCTGTCCTATCGGTCCGGATTTGTCTCCATAGTGACTCTGCAAAGTGCACGTAGCAGGCCAGCATGAAAAGAGAAAATGTACTGACATTTAAACTATGGGAACATTTAAAAAAGAAAGAAAACAAAGAGCGAAAACATGACTGAAGTAACATGGAAAGAATTAAAGTGACCTAAAGCAGATGGTGCTCTAGCTCAGAGAGAAAGGTTATCTTGTTTTGAAAAGTCAGAGGGAATAAAAGGTGTAAATTAAATGAATTTATAAAAAAACAGACGCAGCTTTGCTATTTTCCCCCCACTTCTCATACCTTCCCTTGATGTTCCCTGCCTCCTCACACCTTTCCTTTGCTTCCTAATTCCTTTCCTACCTCTTTCAGTCCCATTCTCCCTCCTCTATCCTCTCATTTTTCATATTTCTCCTCGTACTCTTCATTTTTGTTATCCTATCATACTTTTTCTCAACCTAGTCTCCCCCTCTGCCCTTCCCTTCTTTTCTCATTCCCTCTTTACCACATCCTCTCTTTTACTAGCTCCTTTCACATCTTTCTCTCCTTTTTCACCACTCCTTTCCTGTCTGTTTTTCTTCTTCCTGCCTCTTTTTCTCCCTCTTGGTTAGCAATTTGTTTGTTTCCAGTCTTTGTGCTAGGCTACGCTAACTGCTTCCAGTTATTAACCCTTTGGATATAAGAGTGGTGTCGGTCCCCTAACTAACTTATAGGCAAAAATGTGATTAAGTAATTGTTGGACTATTCCTTTAAAGACTACGCTTCCTCCAAGCCATTTAAGACTTCTCATGTATTAATCGTTTGCTGTCTCTTCCAGCTGTGTATCCCGCTCCCACCGCCCCCCCTGCCGACATGTTCGGCAACGTGCCCGGCTATGAGGGCACTGTGGCAGGAGGAGGTAAGAGGAGTTTAACCTGAATGTTTCAGGTAATTTTAAGGTAGTTGCAGCTACTTAAAGCCTATCTTGTTGCTGCAGGAGGTTACCTCCCCCCTCCTATGCCTTTGGAGCCCATAGCCCCGCCCCAACCTGGCCTTGAACCTGCGGAGTGGAGGTAATACTAGCTTCATGTGCTCCTCAGATGTTTCATTTCCCACTGCGGGAAGTTGTTATCCAGACTTAGTTGTCTTCATAAGTTTTATGTTGTTATGTGGAGTTAACTTTGGCGTAACACCTTTGAATAGATCCAAGTAAAGCTGAGAAGTAAAGATTATACTGGATGATCTTCTCAGCCAACATGGGCTGATATCACAGTGTCTGATATCCTTGTCAGTTCGTTTCTATGGAAACCCTATGCAGAAATGCATCTATATTTTTTAAGCATTTACTTGTGTTTATCTTCTTCATTACCAGTGGTGGTGGGAAATGTATACTGATGTATTGGTCACACTGGTGGATATAAAGTATTTCAGTTTTTTGATTAAAATATCAAAAAAAAAGGTGTGTAAGACTTATATATATATGTGTGTATATATATATATATATATATATATAGTAAAGCTAAGAAGTAAAGACACAAGCACAAGCTCAATTGGAGAAAGGTCTGGAGACTGAGGGGGCCAAACCATCTTTTGAAGAACACCTTCCTCTTCTTTTTTGTCTTGGTAACCCTGACAGAGCTTGGCAGAATGCTTAGGGTCATTGTCTTGCTGCAAAACAAACTTGTGACCCACAAGTCTGAGTCCAGATGGAACAGCATGGTGCTAGAGGATGGAGTGGTACTGTTCCTTCTTCATGATACCCTTTACGTCAAACATATCTTCTACAATGTCGCCTGCAAAATATCCCCATACCATGGAACTACCACCTCCATGCTGAATTGTGGGTGTAACACGTGGTGCTTTCAGACGTTCACCAGTTTGTCTGCGGACATAGACTCTGTGTTTTGAACCAAACAGTTCAAACTTGCTTTCATCGATCCAGAGAACTTGTTTCTAGTCATCATAGGTCCAAATTTTGTGAGCTTTTGCCCACTCATATCTCTTTTTCTTGTTCCGTGGACGAAGTAGTGTTTTTTTTTTGCAGATACACAACCCTTCAGACCAGCCTTCCTCAAACGTCATCTCACGGTTGTCAGAGATATGGGTTTCGACCTTGTCATGTTGATTTCCTCCCTTATTTTTGGTGCTGTCTTTCACCGATCTCTCTTACTGGTGACAATGCTATGTTTATCCTCTGCTTTTGTATTAACTCTCTTTCGTCTAGGCCAGGGGTCGGCAACCCGCGGCTCTGGAGCCGCATGCGGCTCTTTCTTCCCTAAGCTGCGGCTCCCAATGGATTTGGAAAATAAATAATAAATACTTAATTGCATTTTATTTTATTTTATTATTATCATTTTTTTTTGTAATTCTAAATTCAAAGATTATAATGCTCTTGTAACATTAAATAAACTATTAAGGCTGCAACAACGAATTGATTAAGTAGATTCGTCGTGACGAAAAAATCCGTTGCCATCAAATTCTGTAATCGATTCGTCGGGTCTTTATATATGTCCATGGACACCGGCGTGTAAACATCAGCAGGACGCACAGAAAAGAAACAGCCATGGCCGAGGCAGCGGCTGAGAAAAACATGGACAAAACCCAACCCAAATCCTGACCTAAAACATCAGTGGTGTGGGAAAACTTCACCAAGACTGAAAAGGAAGGCGTACTCGGGAGTACATCGATGATGCGTGAGCACAGGGCTCTCAAGTCTCACGCATTCAGCGTATGACACACGCATTCCCACTCGTTCACACGCTCACACACCACACATTGCATTTCTCACGCATTTAAATGAACACAGTGATGTCCACCAAGTTGCACTTCTTCAACTATGGAACTGGAGGAAATCAACTGAGTTCCTCCGAGAGTTCAGAAGCTGCGTGCCACGCACAAGCCAATCAAATAAAGTATATCTACTGAACAGCCAATCAAAAAGCAGCATTGCTGTATCCGGGTAGATTTTGATATCTTGCGGTTTAACTCCAGAAGAAGACAGACACTCGCCGAAATAGTTCATTTATTTCATAAATGCAACTCGCTACAGTTTTTTATATACTTTGTATAAAGGTAAAAAAAAAAGATATATGCAATGTTATCTTCATTTTAGATGTCAAAGAGGTTTTGTGGCTCCCTGTGTTTTCTTTTCTGTGGGAAACTGGTCCAAGTGGCTCTTTGAGTGTTTAAGGTTGCCGACCCCTGGTCTAGGCCTTTTTCTATCATCATAACTTCCAGCTTCCTCTAGTCTATTCAGAGTGTAGTGGACTCCTTTGTTAGACACCTTTAGGCGTTTTTCAATTTCTCTTTCTGTGTATCCTTCTTTCCTTAATGTACAAATCAGTTGTACTCAGTTGCTTCTTTCTTGCTATTTTTGCAGTAGTTTGAACACAGTTGAGATTTATTAGGATTTTTGTATGCAGACTTTCAAAAGCCAAAAAGTTAAAGTAAATAATCCAACTGTGATTTGTTTTTTTGCTTTTGCACTGAAGTTGTGACTCTTGCAAACGTTTTCAACCCTAAAACTAAGCCTTTATTATCTTTTGCTGACATATATTTAGCAATGGTGTGTTCACACTAATGTATATCTAAAGGTAAGTTGGAGTAATATGGTGCATTTCCATGAAAGCAACATCTGATCATGTAGTAAATACATCCCAAAATACATACAACTCATGCTGGATTTTTAAAAAAGCATTGTGAACAAAAACTTGTAGTTACTCCCAACTGTTCGGCCTGCAATGGCCTTGCTTCCAAACTTTTGGCCTGTAGTGTATATAAATCTCAAAAGTCTTACACTCCCTTTTTTTTTTTTTTTGGTTAGCTGAGATACTGGAAAAACAACAGTAAATAGCCGGTTTATAATAATCTCTGCAGCACATTTATCAGAGCTACCCAATTTAGTAGATGTTTTCTGCATCATCATGTCAATGCAAAATCCTCTGAAGCTCCCAAATTTCTCTCTGTCCACAGAAATATCTGTAATCACCTGTGAATTTTTACTCTTTGTTGAAGGCATGTCTTTCTGAAATTCCACATCAGAGGGGCTCTGGTTTAAAAGAATGCACAAGTGCAGCAACAAGTTTGTGACTTCATATGTAGTTACAGCCTGAGGGTGCTCCAAACCCCCTGTCTGAACTTATTTTGATCATTCCCACTTGAATGCAACAAAACCTGACATCACCTCTCTTAGCAGCTCACCAGCATGTGTTGAACAGGCTGCATTAAAAGAATTTGCCAGTCTTATACACTACCAGTCAAAAGTTTTAGAACACCCCAATTTTTCCATTTTTTTATTGAAATTCAAGCAGTTCAAGTCCAATGAACAGCTTGAAAGGGTATAAAGGTAAGTGGTGAACTGCCAGAGGTAAATAAAAAAGGTAAGGTTAACCAAAACTAAAAAATAATGTACATTTCAGAGTTATACAAAAATGAAACTGTTCTTGATCATTTAAAACCCCCTCTGTCTGCATAAAAGTAGTGTTGGAGCACACTGCGGTACCATACTGTTGTGAGCATTGTTTGAACAGTAGTATACTGCAGAAAGTTGTGTTTTACTATAAAAACAGTGAGGAAAAGGCAATTAAGGATAGAAAAGACACAGACCATCAAAACAATCGTAAATGTAAGTCTTTACTACAGAGAAATTGCAGAGAGTCAAGGTGTCATTGAGCACAGTTTTCTTTACCATCAAAAGGTACTCAGAAACTAGGGAAAATGCTGACAGGCAGAGGTCTGGAAGACCCAAAGCCACAACAGCATCAGAAGACAAGTTTCTTAGAGTCAACAGCTTGTGTGACAGGCGGCTCACAGGACAACAGCTTCAAGCACAGCTTCAGTTCATCACGCAGGATTTTTGTACGCCGTTTAGTAGGCAAAAGGATCACTCCTCAGAGTGTGAAGTCAACCGTCAAACATGGAGGAGGAAGTGTGATGGTCTGGGGCTGTTTTGCTGCATCCAGCATCAGGGACTTGTACAGAGTGAAAGGGACCCTGAACCTAAATGGCTACCACAGCATTCTGCAGCGCCAATCCCTCTGGGATGCGCCTAGTTGGTCAGGGGTTAAGTTATCAATCAATCAATCAATCAATCAATCAATCGTTTATTTGTCATTGTCATAAAATAACAACGAAATTCCGTTGGAGCATACAACCTTACATAGTATATGCCGGTTGTGATAGCTCCTAGCCACTGTGTCTGTGTGCGCCTACAGCAAGATAATGACCCAAAACGTAAGTCCAAGCTGTGCCAGAACTATCTTAAGAAAAAGAACAAGATGGTAATATTGAAAACATGGAGTGGCCAGCACAGTCTCCAGACTTAAACCCCATCAAGCTGGCCTTAGATGAACTGGACAGAAGAGTGAAAGCAAAGCAACCTACAAGTGCTACACATTCATGGAAACTTCTGCAATAGAGTTGGGGAGAACTTTCTGAAAAATATTTGATTGTCATTGATTGCCACGAGTGTGTTCAGCTGTTTTATCATTTCTAAATTGATTCTATGTTTCTTTTTTAACTTAAGTTGTTTATTTGTTCTGTGCATTAATTTCAGAGTACACTGAGATATTAAACTGCATCATTTTCAATCAAATTGTGTAAAAGTTGGGGTGTTCTAAAACTTTTGACCAGTAGTGTATATGATCAGATTTATGTGTTTGTGTTGCAGCATCCCCTCTGTGTCTGAGGATGTAGCTCGTGAGGCGTTCAAGAGCTTTGTGTCATCTCAGTGCTGCTACAGCAAAGGGCCTGTTAATGATGGCGTCATCACCGGCATGGAGCCGTTCAACACCTACAGGGTGAGCACATTTTCATACTGCCTGTGATGCTTTAGCCGTTTCATTGCACCCTTATCGTGAACGCTTTGATTCATAACTTTAGAGCACAAAATACTGAATCTCGATATTTCACCTTACTGATGCCTGTTTTAACTTGAACATGCTTTCAGTAGAAAACACAGAGTTCATTACATTCAACTTCAGCTGTAAACTGTTGACTTTGTTCCTACAGAAGCAGGAAAGGAAAGAAATAACAGGAATTGAGTTTGGGAGGTGTTTCCTATAAAAACCAACACAATCTCAATATCCATGCGTTATTTCCAGGCTCCCAGTGCAGCAGTATGTTCAGATAACTTAAAGTAGACTTGAAGGTCATGACTACCTCTTCTGTCCCTCCCTGTGTTCTGCATCTTTTCCTCTCCTCGCTGTAAAGCCAAATAAAAGATAAATCAAAGTTTCAGTAAAAGTATTAGTTGTCTTTGAATATCTCCTGTGCTTCACCTTAGTTTATTTATTCTTCAACATGTTGTCCAGCAGTGGTGCAAACAACTTTTTAAGCTATGATCTGCCAATACTGATAGAAAACTAACAATACGGTCCCTATCAATCAATAAATCTGAGTCCCCTTTACCTCAGTCTCAGAGTCTCAGTCATCAGAGCTCATGTAATAGTGTAACAGAACTGGTGTAATTCACTCCCCCTGAAGTCTGCTCATAACCTGGTCTGCATATGTCCAGATTCTGAAGTCTCTGAGTTTTTCCACGTGTCTCTGCTGTGGCATATCTTTGCCCTGAACCAGACCACATATCCAGACTCTGTGTTCAGAATAAGGGGGGTGAGGGGTTCAGACTTTGTTGTCTCTTGTCTCTGCAGACAGCTTGATTCAATCTGACACCGTGATATCAGTTTATAGCCACTGTAATTATGTGACTCTCACATGACTGTCATGTGACCTCAAATACTCTCATCATGTGACATAGAAATGTGAAAAGACTATTTGGGTTTAAATATCTGGAACTGATGAAACATTTTGAGGTCCAAACCTCAAACCCGGCCCCTCTGTTGTGATTGTTCGTGAGTGTCTTAGAGTTCAGAGAAGTTTCTATTTTGATCAGTCCAGCTGTCCACAGCGGCCCTCTCACAGCTCCAGTTTCATGTTTGCATACTTTGACACTTTGACAATATTTGATTATGTTTCACACGCACAACAGAGGAAGAGTGGGACACTCTGTGTAACTCCAAAACAAGTCCTTCTCTGTACTTTCCCTGAACGCAGCCTCATTTAGAAGCTTCTGCTCTTCTGTTTTCACTTTACAGCCTGTGTGGAGACTAGGTTTGAATATTTAACCGCTAATTAAGTTAACCCAGATACACCAGCACCAAAATAACAGCCTACTATTACTTCTGTCCCCTTTTATTCATGCTGTACTTCTATTTTTGGTGTAATCACACTTTAAAACTTGGACATTCAGTTCTCATAATGCTTTTTAAGAAATTGTGGGCAAAAAGACCTTATTTATTTCTAACCTCTGACTACATGGAAAAGTTCACCACTGCTGTTGATATCAAATGTGGTTTTACATTACTAATAAAATTAATAGACTTTTCTAAGTTCGGCCTGATATTACTTCTGTTGTATCCAAACCTCCTTTTAAAACATAGCATGCTGTGTCTCTTTCTAAATATCACACATTTTCTGCTTTCTAGTATCGACTGGAGACCTTCACTGAGTTCAGGTCAACTGAGTGGGCCCACAAACCTCATGAAGGTACAAAGATGCAAATATTCAAAGGTGACTTTACACCCGTCTAGAATAGTCTAGGACACTGAGTAGCTTGGCATGATCTGCAGCCCCCCCCCCCAAAAAAAAAAAATCCAGATTTACATTGTACTGGCCTCTGTGGAAACCTTTTTAGTGCTCCAACTGCAGTCTTGAATCACTTAAATTTTGCTGCATAACCACACACCACTTGTGGGTGTTGCTTTTTACACATTCTGGTCTGAGGCTAGTTGGTAGCACCCTCTCAGTTTCTTATTAAGCCCCATTAGCTTTTGCCATCGTCTTTAAATGATAATCACAGATTTCTGTTCCCGGTGGTCTTGGTGCTTTTGTTGGTCATTAAAAGACTGCTGTGTTAATTTCAGTCTGTTTCACAGGGGCTGTTAGATTATTCTGATGGTGTCTCTATGCACAGGTGTTTGATTGACAGGTGGTTGTGATGTCATGTGACCTACAGGTGAACCAGCAGACTTCTACACCCAGACGGCCCCCCGACCCTGGGAGATTCAGGCCAATCCTCCCAGCCTCTTCACTAATCACACAGAAGAGATACGTGTGCCCTACACCTCTTCTATCAAGGTGACTGTAGCAATTGATACTATACACCCTTGTTTCCAAGGTTACCTGAAGCTTCATATACTGTGGCTCTGGAATTAGATCAGAGTTAAACAGGAACCCTTGGATACACGTAAGTGTATAATTTAGAAAGCAGACAATCAGAGAGCAGGATTATCTGCCTCAAGGGTCAATTTATCTTAACGGGAATACTTTTGGAGTCCTTTAGGTGTAAAAAGAGGTCCAGGGTCCATTTCAAGGGGACTCAAGTAGGGCTTGAGGCTGTTTCAGGGTGTTTTTAGCTTATAGACCTCAAAAGTGTCCTAATTGATCCGTGGGGTGGATCAGTGGGTCCTTGAGGACTACCTTAGGTCCTTAAGAATTACCAGAAAAGATGCTTCTTGAACAGGGGTCCTTTTGGGTCACTGGATCCACTTAGTCCTTTGAAGGGATTTCAAAACATCATGCAGATGTTCCTTGACTACTTTGTTTTTCTTAGGTCTTTGAGGGTTTGAAGGAAAATCCTCAAAGAGGTTCAAATCATAGTTCTTGATGAGTTTCAGATGTTTATAAGGTATTCGGCGCAGTCCTAAAAGGATTCCAGGATTCTTGGAAAGATTTGGACTTTCTTGAGGAGGTTTGATGGGATCTCTTGGAGCTTTTTTAGTGGGAAATCTGACAGAGTATTTCAAAGGATCTAGATGGGTTCTTGGGAAGGTTCAAAGCTGTGACATCTTCATCCGAACACCCATATGGTCGCTCAAGGAGTCCTTGAAAATTTCAAATGATCTCGCAAATGCTAAACATTTTTTTTTTTAATGAATGCCCTTGGGTCATGGAAAAGATTATAATAGTGGTTCAATGCTGGAACCCGCAGATTCCCAGAGTTTCAGAGAATACACATGTCCCTCTGGGTTCTTTTGAGATGGTTGAGGAGGTGTTGCTTAAGGTTCTGTCTGTCCTGTGTGAAGTTACCTGCTTTATGAGAGTTATTAACCCCAGCTATATGGGATTTAACAGCTCACCGACAGCCAATCAGAGAGCAAGATTCTGACACGAAGCATTCCTTCAGCTCAGTGAGACTCAAAAAACTGTAAAGTTATTTTTAACTGTGTGTGTTTGTGTGTGTCTTTGCAGGAGTGCCACACCTGCCGTGCTACTGGAGCGATGCTGTGCGAGGAGTGCAGTGGAAATGGATTTGTAAGAACACTATAAATCTGTCAGTCAGACATTAGTAGCACAGTGTGGATGTTGTCATACCATCACATGGATATTTAAGACAGAAAAACAGGATATAAAGTCAGATGCAGAGGATTGGAGTAGCTTCTAACCAGAAACACTCTTCCTCCCAGACTACTTTTGGAATTCAAAAGAGCAGAAACAAGTTTATAAGGACTTATAATAACTGTATAATATGTGCTTTCCTCTGCAGAAACCCTGTTGGGTGTGTCATGGCTCTGGGTCAAAGAACGATGAAAACTGCTCACACTGTGATGCTACAGGCAGAGACAGGTACTGCACAGAGGATTGCACATTTATTCAGTTCCATTATCAGACTCTTCTTTGAAGGTCTGAACAGAATAAAAACTGCTCAGGTTTTGTTGGGAGATGTGTTCAGACCAAATGGGCACCGAATAAATGTGCAAGAACAAGTCACTGAAAGTCAAATGCAAAAGCAGCAGGTGATTTAAAATCCTGATGCAAAACTTCCTGCAGGTCACCAGAACTGACTGATCAGACCTCCATTCAGAAAACAAGTATTTAAAAGTTAATTTCTCAATATTTTGTAGATTCTTAACTTCGTCCTGAAGCTTCCAGACAGACTGGACTGATCATAGTCTCTGGTCTTTGTGAAGAAACAGTACAACTGCTGTAGTTTTTAATGACTTGGATGATGTATCTTTAGTAAACGTGAACAGAAAACTGCACTGACAGCGTTCATTGGTAAGAAAGATGCTGCAATGCTGCTCTGCACCACACACACACACTGCCTGCCAGCATATTTTTAGATGAGCTCCACATTTTACCTAAACAAACTTAGATAAACCCATGCTCCAACTTGTGCAGGTCATGCATGTTGAATATTGTTTTTGTTGCACAAACCTTTATATACTGTCTCTGAGTTCATGTCATGTATAAATCCCGTAAACCCTGTCGGGATCATGAGCCGAAGTGGTAACACAAGACACTTATGGTTACATTTGGTATCAAAAGATTTACTTTTTAATTATTTTTTGGGGGGAAATGTCAAGGACATTTATATAATACTCCATCATGATTGAAACCAGGTTCAGTAGGATATGGGGGTGAAGAAATGAAACATGTAAAACGTCACGGCTCTCATTTACTCTGCCATTTCAGTCCTCTCGGATCATATCACTCAAGAATGTGAGCCATGTGTGTCACATGCCTAACTCTGTGTGTGTGTGCGTGCGTGCGTGCGTGCGTGCGTGCGTGCGTGCGTGTGTGTGTAGATGTACAGACTGTGATTCCCAGGGGAGGAAGGAGTGCGAAACCTGTAAAGGAAAACGACAACTGCTGACCTACATCGGCCTCAAAGTGGAGTGGTGAGCACTGATACTGCAAATGTTCCAGGAGTTCATGAACTGAGTCCTGGAACATTTGCAGTCCTGGTTAAGATTTTAGTAGGTTTTTTTAGGAGGTTTTCATTTAACCTTAAAGGGTCTGGTACTTCCAGAGGTCCTTGATTCTGTTTTGATGGATCCTTAGAGAGTTTTTGAAGTCCAAAAGAAGGTCTTAATGGTTTTTGAAAAAGTTAAGAAGGGCCTAAGAGTCATTCCAGGTTTTAACTGAAGCAACTTCCTAAAACTTTGCAGATGTAGCTGCAGTCCTGGAGGAAACATCAGTTGTCCTTGAGGTTGTGTAAGAACTTTTTGGGTGGATGTGGTGTCTACCAGGACTGTAGGGGAGGTTCAACAGGTTCTTGATAAAATATCAGCGTCTTTGAGACCTGAAAACTGTTGCTGTTGTACTCAGAGAGTTCCGTCCGTCCTCAAGGGTTTTACAAATCTGAGGAGTTCTTAAAAGGATTCAAATAAGGACTTTGGGACCTTGCAGGAGTGATAAAAAGGCCTGTTTCAGTTCTTAACAGTAACGTGTTGTCATGCTGCCCTCTAGTGGCTTAAAAAACAAACCTGCACAATGTGAATCTGTATAGAAAAAACATACAAACTGAACAGAGCACAGCAGAAAAAAGGATGTAATTGTATTTGTGTGTGTGTGTGTGTGTGTGTGTGTGTGTGTGTGTGTGTGTGTGTGTGTGTGTGTGTGTGTGTGTGTGTGTGTGTGTGTGTGTGTGTGTGTGTTTAGGAAAAATAACGTTGAGGACCACGTGGTGCAGCAGAACTCTGGTCTGAGCTCTGATGATCTCCACTCAGTGACCGGGAAGGAGCTCTTCAAGAACAACCAGTACCTGGTAGATTAACTGCTCCGTTCTTACACCTGGGGTTTGCGGAGTTTGCTGAAGCTTGACTGTTTGTTTCCCTGAATCTGAATAAGTTTATATTGTTTTCTGATGGTCATGTTATGATAGGTAAGAATAATCTTGCAGTATGTCCTGAACTTTTGTGTTTGATTGTAATCAACCTAAATTGTTACCATACTGAGTATTTACTTTTAAAAAACATCACTAACGTCACTAAGCTGGCCTGGGGCCTGGCTGAGCACAGCCTGAAGAGGCAATGTGGGACCCCCTTCCCATGGGGTCACCACCATGTGGGGGGCCAAAGTGGTCGGGTGCAATGTAAGTTGGGCAGGAGCCGAAGGCAGAGACCTTGGCGGTCCAAACCTTGGCTGCAGAGGCTAGTTCTAGGGACATGGAATGTCACCTCTCTGGTGGGGAAGGAGTCTGAGCTGGTGGGCAAGGTGGAGAAGTTCTGTCTAGATATAGTCCAACTCACCTCGACACATAACGTGGGCTCTAGAACCAGCCCTCTCAAGAGGGGCTGGACTCTCTCTTTTACTCTTCGGCTTTGCTGGTGGTTGCTGAGGCAAAAACCAGTGTATGGGAAGAGTTCGGTAAGGCCATTGAGAAGCACTTCTGGACGGCCTGGAAGAGGTTCTGGACCACCATCCAGTGTGTCAGGAGAAGGAAGCAGTGCACTGTCAACACTGTATATGGTGAAGATGGTGCGCTGCTAACCTCGACTCAGAACGTTGTTGATCAGTGGACAGAATACTTTGAGACCTCCTCAATCCCACCAACATGCCTTTCAGGGAGGAAGCTGGGCTCGAGGACTTGGGTCTGGGCTTTTCTATCTCTGGGGCTGAGGTTGCCAAGGTGGTTCATAAGCTCCTCGGTAGCAAGGCCCTGAGGGTGGATGAGATCCGCCCTGAGTTGGCATACCGGGGTGGTAGTCCCCCTTTTTAAGAAGGGGGATCGGACGGTATGTTCCAGCTATAGGGGGATCACACTCCTAAGCCTCCCTGGAAAGGTCTATTTAGGGATCCTGAAGAGGATTCGCCAGATTGTCGAACCTTAGATTCTGTGGACCAGCTCTACACTCTCAGCAGTGCATGGGAGTTTGCCCAACCAGTTCACATGTGTTTTGTGGACTTGGTAAAGGCATTTGACCATGCCCCTCGGAGAATCCTGTGTGTGTGTGTGTGTGTGTGTGTGTGTGTGTGTGTGTGTGTGTGTGTGTGTGTGTTTGTGTGTTCCCTGTACGACCAGTGCCAGAGCTTGGTCCACATAGCCGATAGTAAGTCGGACTCATTTCCAGTGCCAGGGCTGCCCTTTGTCACCGATTCTGTTCATAACTTTTCTGGACAAAATTTCTAGGTACAGCCAGGGCGTTCAGAGGGTCGGGCTTGCTGGCCGCACGATTGGGTCACTGCTTTTTGCAGATGACGTGATCCTGCTGGCTTCATCGGGCCGTGACCTTCAGCTCTCACTAGATTGGTTCGCAGCCGAGTGTGAACCGGCTGGGATGAGAATCAGCACCTCCAAATCTGAGTCCATAGTTCTCAGCCAGAAAAAGGTGGAGTGTTCTCTCTGTGTCTGAGATGAGATGCTGCCCCAAGTAGAGGAGTTCAAGTAGGTTTCGGGGTTTCATTCACGAGTGAGGGAAGAATGGAGCGGGAGATCGACAAGCGGATCAGTGCGGCGTCAGCAGTGATGTGGACGCTGCACAGATCTGTCATGCTGAAGTGGGAGCTGAGCAGAAGGGCAAAGCTCTCGATACACTGATCGACCTATGTTCCTACCCTAATCTATGATCACCTGCTGTGGGTAGTGGCCGATAGAACAAGATCGTGAGCACAAGCGTCTGAAATGAGTTTCCTCTCTGGGTGGCTGGGCTCTCCCTTAGAGATAGGGTGAGAAGCTTAGTCATTCGGGAGGGACTCGGAGTAGAGCTGCTGCTCCTCCGCATTGAGTGGAGTCAGATAAGGTGGCTTGGGCATCTAATCTGGATGCCTCCTGGACACCTCACTGATGAGGCCACGGGGAAGACTTAGGACACGCTGGAGAGACTATGTCTCTCAGCTGGCCTCGGAACGCCTCAGGGTCCCCTGGGAAGAACTGGACGAAGTGGCTGGGGAGAGGAAAGTCTGGGCTTCTCTGCTCAGGATGCTGCCCCTGTGGCCTGACCCCGGATAAGCAGTTGAAGATGGATGTATGGATCAGTAACAAATCAGCACAGTTCTGTTCTCAAAATCACTGAAAAACATGCAGGAAGGTGTGATTGAGTTAAAGCTTTACAGTCAGTACTTCAGATAAAGGTCAAGAGGTAAATAAGTGAGATTTTATCAGCCATTGTTTTTCTTTACATATTTTTTGTCCGTCTCCTCTCAGCTCTACCCTCTGCTCGGGTTCCCGAACCCTGCCATTGCTGAAGCCTCTGACCGTCTAATCAAAGATCACCAGAGCAAATATTCCCAGACCTCCAGGATCCTGCAGCAGGTAGGTGGACATGAGGAGTGATTACAGTTTAATTTACATACAATTCAGTGTAGAACTGAATGCATTTCGTATGGGTCCACATGTAATCTACTGTCTGTCTATGTGAAAGCAGCAGTTATATAATTGTCCAGCTGAGTTTGACAGTGGAATTAAGTCTGTTTCTACTGCTGCCTGGTTGTTTCCTAACCCCTCACACCAGCTTCAAGCATTATAAATATGAAAGCAGTCAGTCTTCTTGCTGATGGTCTTGTTTGCTTTTGTTTATCATGAAAAGGCATCCAAGTGAGTTTAAGTCTATTTCATGAACTTTAAAAAACTCCTCAATGGAGCTTTAAGTGTGATACACATACTCTCTCTCTCTCTCTCTTTCTCCCTCTCTCTCTCCCTCTCTCTGTCTCTTTCTCTCTCTCTCTCTCTCCTTCAGAGGCAGACAGTCGAGTTAATCCCCATCACTAAAGTCAACTACAAGTGGAAAGGCGACACTCACCTCTATTACGTCTACGGCAACGAAAACCAAGTCAGCGCCGACAATTACCCAGCCACCTGCTGCTGTGTCATCCTGTAGACACACACACACACACACACTCTCTTTCACACACATACACACAGTTAGTCTCAGTACTTGTTACTCCTCTGTATGACCGTCCCTTCCCTCCTGGATAACTTCTTTCAATACATCACTGTATTTTCATGTCCATCCATCAGTTCAGGCTTTTTATTTCTTTCTCAGACAAAACTTTTGTTTTTGTTTTTGTTTAGAAGTTTAACAAGAACACTCCTCAAACATCAACCGTCCCAGAGTGAATGATATGTCAAACAGATAAGCAAGATGATACAGATTTCAAATTTACCCCAAAAGTGCACCACACTGACTTTTAGGGGCACTTTTGAGGACGGCCTCCTCAGTTCTGACTCCTTGAAGGACCACCAGGGTTCTGCTGAGGAGGAAATATCAAGAAAGCTTCATATTGGCAATTTAAATGTGTAATCCAGTAACTAGATGATGAATATCCATGACATGGATGCTTCAAAAGAAAGAGAAATCAGTCCTTTTTGGGAGAAACCATCCCATTCTCAGTCTGTTATTGTCTGAAAGTATGACCATTTACCAAAGATATTTTCTGTTACAGAAACCTTTTACTGAAATGTTTACAAACCAACCTGTGCCAGTATGTGCCAAGTTCTGTCCTCAGCCTTACACAGACACCTCAACAATTTTAGTGTTTCATGAACCTGCAGACCTCCTTAAACCAAAAACTTGACACACCTAAAAGGAGGAATCAAATGATGACCTGAGGACTGAGTCAAACTCAAACATTGTTGCATGATAGATGTGTGGGGAAATTCAGTTTGGCTGCAATCTACATAAAGCATCTTAGTGAGTTTAAAGGATAAGCTTGATCTGGTTCAGTTGGTTCTTACCTGTGTTCTTCTACCTGTGAAAAAAGTTACAAGCAGGAAATAATTTTGATAACTCAGGAACAAAAGCCAATGGAATTTTGTTCTGTCAATCACATAGTGTTCACCGCTTGTGCTTGCCACTTGCCGCTTGTTTGTAATCAAACTAACAAATGTACTTCACAGATGATATACCTCTCTTCAGATTTTGTACTTGGCCTTTCATGAACTCCTACGGCTGTATGTGAAGCGTGTCTCTTGCAACAGCACTTACATTAATCACGAGCTAAATATCATGAATAAGTTGCTCTTGTTTATGTCAATATTCTGGGGTTTCCCTCAGAGATAAAAGGGTTTAAATCGTCTTTCTATGTGATGATATACAACATGTTTAAGAGTGCGCAGTTTCTGTGCAGCTGTTAAGTCCCATCTGTTTTATGGTGTTTGCAATCCTGCTAGCTACTGGTACCAAAATTATGTGCAGCTGCAGTTTCAGGACCCCAATTCTGGGACCACATCTCTAGAACCCCAGTATTGTTGTGGCAGTCAGGGTTAGGGTTATGATTTGACTCTAAAATGGTTGTGTCGGACTCTAAAAACATGGTTGGAGACTATGGCTGTGGCAAAATACTGTTAATAAGCAAATGCTAATACTGTAATCCTGAACAGAGGAGAGATGAAGCAGCAGCAGACTGCTTGTGACACTTCTATAAAAGTGTTACTAATTCATCAAACATTAATACATCGTAACTGTTCATTTAACTTTATTCATTTAGCTCAGTAACTTACGAGCAACCAGAAGTAGCTTATACTTCAAAATAAAAGCATAGTTCTATAATGTGGGACATAAAGCAACTTCAACCCAGGACAGAATAAATTCATGAAAAACAATCCTTTTATCACTGCTATTGGGATATTTAATGGACAGGACAGATGAAGATCTGATACTGTTACAGCTTTATGAAACACAAAAAATGAGATCCTCGGGGAGCACCAGATGGGGCCCTCACAAACAACAGGGTCTTGGAATTGCAGTCCTGAGTCTGCAGCCTTTCCACTCACTTGAACTTTGAGCTCAGTCTAAGGTAATGTCAGCTATTGTCAGTTGTCTTGGATTGAAGATTAAGTGCGGGTTTATCACCTGATGATGGAGAAGGGAGTGGAGTAGGTGGTGGTTTCTCTAGCTAGTAGTGTATCCTTTTTTGTAAAATACCTCCGTGCATTTATACAGGTACATACACCACATCTGTGTCTATGACACAACCCACACTATAGATAAAAAGGGTGATGAAAGTGCATTTGTACTATGTATTTTAAGGTCTCATGTGAAAGTCAAACTGTTCAGTTTCCTGTTTAGTATAAGTTTGGTTTAGAACATTTTTAAAAGGTGAAAGAATCTCTATAAGAGCATCCACAGATCCATTACATCCATGCATGTTAACGGTTTTCATCTGTTTGAAAATTCTATTTATTTGTTGCTGATCGTTTTTTTTTTTTTACCTTGTAACAAATACCTTAAGATACACTTACTCAAGATAAAGTTACTACTACAAGAGCCTTAACTTTCACTGCATTAGTACTCCTAGTTTGTTATTGCATGCATGCAGCAACAAGCCATGCTGGATGATCTACCTGTTGACAAAGTTACCTCACTAAGACATGTATGAAACAATATTCCTTCATTTTTTTCCTGCCGATCACATCATCAGAACATTTTCATAAACCTCATTAACAGTATTATCTCATTAACATATATAAATACACATAAACAGTAGTTGTCTTTTATTAATCAAAGGTAGTGGATTTTTTTTTTACTCTTTTATAAAACTCAGATTAAAGGTGTGTTCATTTACAGTTGACTTTACTTTCAGCAGCAGCTGACCTCAGGAACAGGAGAAAAATCCTAACCCTGTAAACTCTCCTCCTGCAGTACTGTAGTACTCCTGTAGAGGGGGCTCTGTGTTGAACAGACTGCTGCCCCGTACATAACTTCATAGCAGTGTTAAGCGTTCAGAACTAAGTTTGACTGTTAATGTATTACCACACACACAGACGTCTTTACAATGTGTTATCTAAAGCTTCTTTCATTCACTTTTTATGCTGCATTCCTGCTTTTCATAATGGAATATGTAATAGCCTGCTGCTGAAAGGTCTCTCTTCAAGGGTCATGTCCTGCATTTCATGTAAACATCTGTGACTGTAAGTGTTATGGTTTGTTATATCATTAGCCTGTTGTCAGAGTTACACTTTTTAACAATCGACCTATGACTTTTTGCTGCCAAAGCTTTCACATATACACTAAAAAAAACATAAATAAGGCGAAATAACTGACATGTAATTTCTTCAACTGAAGTGATGCTGCTAGAATTTGATGCACCTTTTATTAAGTGGGAATTTGCAGTGTAAATTCTCGAAAAATCTGACTAACCAGCATCTCTGCTACTAACCTGATGGACTTAGTGGTGCAAAGATAACTCTGTAAAGAGGTCAAAACAAAAGATCATGTTGAATGTTACTTTCAAGCTGAAAATAAATTCTGATTCCATTTCCCTTTGCTTCTGTTTCATCTGTTTACGACCGCAAAAGTAAAATAATTCAAAGTTTGGGGCGCCAAAATAAATAACGTTAATACTCAAATATCAAAATCTAAGTTAATCTTAATGTTCAGTTTTTCTAATCTTTAATCAACAAATCTAAGTAATGTTCAGTCGTATCATATGTCAGTGACATTTGTTTGTGGATCTCTTGGGAGTCAGATGGCCTCTCAGATATCGCAAACATTGGCACACTATTGTTTGAGGTTTTCTGTAGTCCCTGCCTTTCTGCTGCAAGCAAAAATATTATTGTTTTGAATTCCTGTCAGATGGCATGACCCGCTCAACCAGTTGCCTATCCCGGCTGAGCCATCCTGTTGCGTGAATCATTTGCCGTTCCTTCTTAAGGAACGGCGAAGGAACGGCAAGTGATTCATGCAACAGGATGGCTTTTCTGTTATATCTGGCTTACTTACCGTTTAGTCACAACTGTTTAAAAACTAGTTTTGCCGGTCTGCTTGTACTAATTAAACTG
This sequence comes from Xyrichtys novacula, assembly GCA_962446985.1. Classification (NCBI taxonomy): domain Eukaryota; kingdom Metazoa; phylum Chordata; class Actinopteri; order Labriformes; family Labridae; genus Xyrichtys; species Xyrichtys novacula. The sequence continues at coordinate 17,936,800 of OY660865.1, forward strand.
AAATAGCTTTGTTTTGAGCACATTATGTATCCATCTTTGGAGCTAAAGAAGAACTCTTGAATCATACAAATGCTGTCAAGAAAAACACATTTGTGTTACAAACTAAAATGAATGGTCGTTTTCTGTTTCCCACAAGTTGACCTATGACTTTTAAGGGGGAGACCAGGCTTGGTTGTCACAAATTTTACTCATGAGTTGAATTGCATATGTTTTAGTTTTGAAAATTGATTGAACAGGAAGTTATTAAGCCTCAATAATGCTTTGACACAGTATGACAACCATCCCTACTTGATCTCTCGACAAAGCCCTTCAGCGAGCTTACAGTCCTTTGTATTTAAAACATTTAAATACAAAGAGAAAGAATCAAACAGTGTCAAAAAAAGGTTTTAACAGTCCCTGTCGGTGCTCATGGATATGGCATAATAAGCTAGCAGTTTATAGTTCATTGAGCTGGTTTGATCAAATCTGCTAAAGCCGTCATGTTTTTTTAGTGAAATTGCAAGACACTGTTATAAAATTAGGTCTCTGTCGCTGTTTTGACAAACATTACTAATGTGGTTTTGAGCTGTCAAGGCTTATAATTTTTTGCTAGCATATGGGAGGTATTATGGTATGTCCCGGCACTTAGATAGCTAAAATGATTTAGATGCTTGAGCTTACAAAAGACATATTGTGTATTAAGAAAAGAGAGGTTCAACGAAGACCAAGCCCATAAGTTTACTCCCGTGGTGTGGTGACAGTTCTATCTTTTGTGATAGTTTGCCAATTGTTTGTTACATTAGCTTAGACAGCCCCAGACGAAATGATGAAATGTGAATAAATCAACTTAAAGACGAAATCCAAAGACACCGAGCTCAAAATGTGAGAAAGCCAAGCTAAACTAATGAAAAGCAAAGCGGTGAGGGTGTTGGTTTCTTTAATTTCATGATTAAGATTATCCAGATGACAGTTGTATGTGGTGAATGATTAACAACAGCCGTACGGCGCCATTTTACACGGGTTTTTGGAAGTCTGTCATCTCTTGAGAGTACCACACCCACGTACATATCTCCTCAGTCCATCTTCCGTGGACTTACACATCCCGGGTGATCCGAAGGACACAGACCGAAAACCCGCATACGAACCAACACCCGCCCCTCCGTCCCGTCCCTCCCCTCCCCTTCCCGCCTCCCTCTGGTGGGCGGGGCCTGAGAGCCCCGCATCTTCATGCCTTAAACTCTGCAGTTTCACAAAGAGGAGAAAACCCATCCGGTCGCTGTTACTTAAAGTAAGTACTCTTTCCGTTTGCTCCCGTCAGACCTTCTGTCTTATCAGCTCCAGTCTCGGTGGGACTGTGTTCCGACCGGGTGCCGATTCGTGTGGTTGTTAGTCCATGAGTAAAAACTTTCGCTTGAAACTTCATAAAGTTTCAACCAAACCGAATGTGGGTTTACGCTGATTTTGGTGCGGGATGGTTGTTCATTTGCCGTTTTCACTCTTTTTTCGCGTTTCTGGTGGTCTTTTTTAGTGTCAGTTTGGAACAGAAAGGAGACTTAAGACCGATAAGACAGGGTGACACAGATAGGGAGGACGAGGGGCGAGGAGGTGGAAACTGTCTTTATCAGATTTTTGTGGCATTTTACTCTCACGGGACTTCGGCAGTTTTTTTGCTGAGCCCGTGGCGACTTTAATGTCATCTTTGTAGAATAAAGTTTTAAACTGAAACATGTTGACCTCCACTATAGAGTCCTATCTTACTGTATATCGCGGAGTTTAGTTCTTGTTTAAAGCTCAACGTCTAAATGACCGTTATGTGTACAAAGCGGAGTCTGGTAGTACTTCTGTACTCCATCACTATAGCAGCTTTTTAAGCAGTTTTTAAGATTTTGTCATAAACCCTGGCATGGTCTTTTTATTTGTCACTAATGTCTCCTTGTCTACTGTTATATTTCTGATATCTGGTCCAATGTTAGTAATGTAACGAGAGGCCAGCACAGCACGAGAAAAACCGATATGCGTTAAAGTTGTTAAATATTGTCATGACGACGATACCGATTATGTAAGAGTAGATTTGCCAATGGCTGACATGTAATGCCGATATCGCATTTAATCTATTTATTTTTCTCAATTTCACTAATAACAACAATGTAATGGTGCTCTCAACTTACTAACAATTGCTCAGCTATTCTGACTTGGTGTTAGATCAATTATAAGACACACTTAGTTGTCTGCCTCCACTACAGTCAGTGACCACATGCCCCCTCTAAGCTTGTTGTTATCAGGTCATCTACCAGTTAAAGTATTACATATCAAAACAGTCAGCAAGGGCTGTACAAAAAATATTGTCAAAACTTTTTTCTGTTTACAGCCATGTACAGTTTGTTTTTACGATCAGACAGGTTCGTTTTTTGGACAACATGTAACCTACTGACAGATCTCTGATTATGCTAAACATTGCTAAAAATGGCTAAAACTGCTGTCATCACTAAATGTTACAATTATAAAACATTAGTAAATGACTATCTTGGATTTGATCTGCTGTTAATTGGTGATGGGAAAGATGATGGTGATACCAACCCAATGAGAACCAATGTCGTTGTGATGCAAATATCCACCCACCTATAGTCATCACCTGGCCATTGTCCCCCCATTATAACGTTAGCAGTTTCCTTGGATACATAGTCTATTGACAAGTTAGATCCAACATTTGATTTATGGGAGGTGTAGCAGCTTTGCACAGGAAACCAAGCAATTAGAGCAAATAATTGCAGACACGTAAAAAACTAATATTAACTATCCCATAACAATATTTGGTTTAGCAGACAGTATGCTACTGTCATAATGTTGGCATTGTTTGTCAGCATCTGTCTCACAAATATTAAGATAATGTGTGGTAAAGACAGAGTTGGCCAACTTTTCAGACTCCCCCATCTGTTTTATGGCATTTTAAGCTTCTTACTCTTATATTTCTAGATGACATATAAAGAGTGTGGTTATCTTCTTGTACTTTCCAGTGTATTTGCAGGATTTCTGAGCCCCCCAAGCCAGACTATTTCGATTTTATTGTACTTGAAACAGATGAATCCCTCAGATTTTCCACTGAAGATACTTGAGAGACTGTTTACAGTGTGGCCTCTCCCTATAGACAGACCAAGCCAGTTCAGAGGGCTCCACTGGGAGCTTCGAGCTTGTGCAGGTTACCAGCTCACCAGACTTGTGTCTGTGAACACATTGAATTGTACCAAAGCGAATAACCCCTAGTGTTTGCTTTAGACTCTGCCTGGTCTTTTTTCACAGCAATATTAACGGTAGTCCAGCAAATAATGTTCGTTATTTTTTAGATGTGACATGGGATCTGGGATCTGTTAAGCTCCTGACACACAAACTGTGCTAACAGATACTTGTTTAACATCTTCTTTGTAATTGGTCTGAGTGGTCTTTGACCTCAACTCATAAAGTCAAGTTGTCTGTACCTGAAATAATTTGGTTTCTGCTAAGCTAGCCCGTTCAACCTAGTCCAAACTAACACTTTTACAGTTGGCTTTTACTGCTAAACAACAAGTTACTACAAATTATTTGTCAACTGTGCTTCTTTACATCCAGGTATTAAAGCATAATGGCATATTTAAAGCATAATTAAGCAGCTGGTAATTGCCAACCATCAGACTTGTGCGTGCAGCTGTAGAGCTTGAGAGACAACACAGCCCACAAACCGCACTCTAGAAATGTAAAATAATTAATTTAACCGTAAAACCTCAGCAGATTGAATTGTCTTGTATGTCCATTTATTTATTTGTTGTTTATTTGATGGATTTTTCAAGTTTGGTAGCTAAAATGATAATTTCCTGGCTTTTGGTCCATGGTGTTCCCTTGTGGAGACTGTATTAAACTTAAACTGATTTCCAAGTCCTTTAGTGTTCTTGTGCAGCACAGAAATGTTTAGTTTGTCATCCTGTCTTTTGTTGCTGCTTTTTGTTACGTTTATATTACTGCAAAGTGTGTGTCGGGTTGCATTATAATCTTGTCGTGTTTGATGTGTGTTTGTGACGACTGAAACCAGATACTGAGGGGCTTAACTTAATTAAAGATGGACAGGTTGTGTGGTCTGCGAGACAAACCTCCTCCTCACTGTTTAGGCGGATGTAATTATAGAGGCCTGATTCTAAATTGGCACAAACAGAAACAGATTGTTAAAGACCCGTCTCTCTCTCTATCTGTCTGTCTGTCTTTATGTTCCTGTGAAGGCTGTTTGTTTGTTTGTTTAGCTAAGAATTAAAAACTTCTGAAAAATCTCTTCAATATGTGACACAGTTCATACTGTGAGTCCTGAATCATGGAAGTAAAATGCTCACAAAAAGAGCAAATAAGTCAGGAGGAGCTGCAGAGATCCCCCTCCTCCACGACAGACAGGGAGTAGGTGTAGCCTCCATATGGACAGTCCAAATCGAGCAGTACAAACATATAATATTGAGTTACAGGGCTGAGGTGGCTGCCTGTCTGGAACGTCTGTGACTCTGTATTTTACCAGGAAGTGAGTGTACGCCTCAGCAGCGTTATTTTTTTAACAGCTGTTGTTGAAGTCACTCTGCTTAACTACCGTGTGTGTGTGTGTGTGTGTGTGTGTGTGTGTGTGTGTGTGTGTGTGTGTGTGTGTGTGTGTGTGTGTGTGTCTAAGTTTTCCTACTCTATGTCAACACTTTTTCCATCCTGTTTGTGCTCAGGGACACCTAATAGAAATAACACTGTCCAGTCACTGCTGTACTCCTGGAAAATAATGTGTTCATGTAAGTCTGAAAACTAAACCACATTTTCTTTCAACAAAATTCAAGTTTTTGGGACTGTGCTTAATTTTGGTGACAGTACTCGGTAAATAAAATCCCAGATTTCCCAGTAACGTATTTTTACACTGTCTTAAAAATTGAAGGTATCACCGCTCAGATTTTATCAAAAGCTGCAGATCTAACTAACCATTCAGCCTTTTTAAGATTTCATATATGTATGAGTATGAGTAGCCTGCTCTCCTCTGTCCATCCGTGGCTTCCTGATAGTCTAAAGATTCAGCAGTCCACCAGTAATCTTAGCAAGAACTGCAACTTCTTTTTTCTCCCAGATGTTGGCCTTTATCTGAGCTGCTAATGAGGAAATGAAAATGAGAGCTTTTAAAGAGAAGGGTGTGCGTCATTCAAATAGGGCTGCACGATTTTGGTCAAAAGTAGAATACCGATTCTTATCTCTGAAAACTCGATTTTTTTATTCAGTGACAACTTCACCAAACTTCACTTTAAAAATAAAAAGGTTTCTGTCATCTGTCAAAACGAAACCACTGAAAACGATGTAGTGCATATGCCAAGCCAGTAAGTGGTGCTATAACGCTGCCCAGGAAATGCACAAAAGACAGAAGAAGAGTACAGAGCATGTGTTTAAAGGTTGTTTTGGCCGGACACACGCCGGCGCCATCAAAGAGTTACGCTGTTTGTCACATAATCGTTTCAAGAGAGACACAGATAGGCATCCACACAGAGATGATAGTAGTCATTTACAGATTTATGCACTCTTGTACCCGTTTTCAAAAGGTACTGGAGGCGGGAGACATGATAGAATGGAAAATGGATTTGACGATTATAATTTTTTTAACATCGTCATAATTAAATAATCTGATTGCAATTTAAAATCGATTAATCATGCAGCCCTACATTCAAATAAAGGATAGACTCAATTATCATAAATTCACAACAGTTAGGGGCCTCAATGGCTATTGAAATTTTATTTAGATTCATCAGCCGTCTTATAATTTTAGAGCTCATATTTGTTAATAGTTACTTCTCAAGAGCAGACCATTGCTATGAGGAACAGTCTGTTGCTGTTGGTACAGAAACTCTTGTTGACTAACTGCAGTGCACGGCAGAGGTTAAAGATGACATGATTTTAGGGATGTAACGATATGAATATTTAACATAATGATTATTGTGGCCAAAATTACCACGGTTATCAATTATCACGGAATTGAAATATGTTCAAAATGTTTAAAAAGTACTTATACTCGCCCTGAAATCATTTAACACAGTTTTATTTAAAAAAAAAATAATAATCAAAATAACATGCAGAATGAACTTTTCCTTAACCTTAAATAAGAGAGGAACGATAAGCTTACAAAATTAAAGATGGGGCCTTAAAAGAGCCAGAGGTAATCAACACTATTACTAGTAATAACAAAGTACAAAGTAATGTGCCAGAGACATAAACATTAACATAATAACAAATAAATAACATTTAAATAAAATGACATTCCTTATTGTGCAAATTGTCAGAATCTTCAGTGCTCAAAAAGATCTACTCTTACAAATATAAAACAGAGCAACACTACTATATGAAACAACCACATGTAAACAAATGTGTAGTGCAGGTGTTTAAAATAACATACAATATGTAAACAAATCAAATGAACCACACCTATTGTCCGTTTCCTCCACCATAAGGTGCTGCTGCTGACTTTGTTCACTACTTCAGATTGAAATGTAGGAATATCAGCATATTTACTTTCCTGGTTTGAGTAGTGATCTGCGAGGGGAAACGATGTGCCCGCTGGCGATGAATAGCCTGTTGGATGGCACGCTGGTTGCTGGGATGTACAAAAGCTTCCTGGCAACCCTCGCAACCCTTTGTAGAAGCCGAAATACGCCCAGACGTCGGACTTTGTTTTCTTTGACGGCAGAAAAATCTGCAACACGGTCGGCAGAACTGCCCGAAAAACTGTATACTCCGCAATGCGCATGTGCGTGGCGTGCCTGTGTCCGAAGGACTGCTGCGTGCGGATGCTCTTCTCAGCACTGAGCAGTCTGTGAGCTTTTCCAGAGTGCAGCAAACAAACACTGTTTTAATGGTAATTAAAATTTGTAGTACTAACTGTCAGACATTTTACCGGTAATCGTTACATCCCTACATGATTTACAGCTCAAAGAATCTTAGCTCATCTCTGGCTGGTGTCTTTAAAACCCACACTGATGCATCTGTCTGAAACACTCTGAATTACCTGCTGTCTTGTTCTTGTTGCTATGCTCTCTACATAAAGCGTTTTTTTCCGGGTCTGAACTGATACCACATGTTGTATCTCTAAGAAGTGGCAGTGCTGTGTTCCTCGCTGTCTGAGGGCCCTAAAAACTTTTTCATCTATGCTTAAACTAATACTCTCATTACTGCAGCTTGTGTCTGAGTTGTACAAACACATTTTTTACCAAATCAAACTTCTGTCACAGTCACTGCAAAAGTACATCTTTGTATGCCCATTTAAACATACCACCTGTGACCCTTTAAACACTGATATGCAATTGGTTGTGTGTTTAAGGCGTGTGTAATCAGTAGAGTGACATCCCTACAACATAAAATAGCCTGGACCTCTGTCATCTGTCACACATACTTAAGACCAAGTCTGAGCACAAGTGGTGAGTACGGCTGGTCTCTGATTTACACCTCTGTCTGCTAATTTACTCTTACTTTTGACCTTGATAAATTCTCACTTTCATTAGGTGAGCAGATAGACAGAAATTAACTTGTCTAAATTTTCTCTGTAAAAAGTTGTTTTTGTTACCTGAATCTATTTTGTGCACTTTCACTTAAACTTAGCTTTATTAATCCAGCTCAGTCTTTCTGAATATGGTCATTTTAGTTTATAAACATGCTTCACAGTTTTATTTCTGCACGCCTTAACAGGAAGTTGCATAATTTGAGCTTCAATGTGATGCAAAGGGTTTTGCTGCAATAGAAGTTGGTCTGTGTGGTAATTTTTGTGTTAACCTACTCCAAGTCGTCATGGAAAACCTTTGTACCACTTTGACATCTGCAACACGGCCTTTAAGTATCTAATCAGGTCATTTTATCTGTCTTCATTCTTGTACTGACATTTTTCAAATGGGAGTTGCCTTAATGAGAAATAAGGCGTAGCTGTTTTTCTTTTGCTCACTCTAAAGAGGAACTGAAGTTTTCCAGTTTTCTCACAGCTCAGCTGTAGTTCAGATTGACATTTGAAAAAAGAAAAAAAAACAGGCTGCATGTTCATGTTAGTGTTTACTGGTGCACAGGCAGTAACTTCAGTTTGATTTCATTGTGCGTGTCTTTGTTCCTCTAACTGTACACTTTTCTGTAGCTGCTCTGCTTTTGAAGACATGTCCAGGTTAAAGCAGAGTTAAACTTTGACCCGTCAGAGAAATATTCTCTGTACAGACCTTTTTTTTCTAATGCAAACACACAGATTAGTGTGGACCTCCACCTGTGACAGCTGTTTAAATAAAGACGCCCTGCTTTCTTATGAAGTTTAAGTAAACAGAACTTTTTTTTATTGACTTTTACCCAGAAATGTCACATTTTCTATAGTTTGTAGAACAAGCTGCCTAATGAAAACGTGAGGTTAAATCAAGTGGACAAATATAGACTTTTCCACTTTATATGGGCTCCATATGTTCAGCGATATGTGGTGCGACTGAATCAATAATAGCTTCCTGCTGTGTCCTTCCACCGTTTCTTATCACATACAGTGCAGCAGGGAAATACCCCCAGTAATGTTGGCTGATTCTTAGCGGTTGCTCTCAGGCTGTAGTGGTCTGTGCATCTCAAAATATGACTCAGTTGCCGCAACTGAGTGAAGATCAAAAACGTAACAGTGGGTTGTTGTTGATCGTTTCTCAGAGGAAGTAGCAGAGGGGAAGGAGGTTGCGTTGTGTAGTGAACAATGCCATGTGCAGGCGTGCATGCATGAGTGTGTGTGTGTGGAGCTGCAACGTACAATGGCAGAACTCTGACAATGCTCTGTTGCAGAACATTAAGATATAAAAGTCCTTCAGCTTGCTTGTCTTTATAAGAAATCAAAAGTACAAACTAAGTGATGAAACAGCTCAATCCTCGGCTGATCTCTGGATCTGCATACTTGATTCTTAATGTTGACTGGTAATGGTTTGAAACAGCTGATGCCAAATAATGAGGGAGCAGGTTGGCTAATGGATGCTGCCCTCTTTTTCACTTGATAAAACACAACAATTAAACAATTCTATAAAATAAGGAATATTATTTAGTCCAGATGAAAATTTTCTCAAATAAATGAATAAAACATTAGCTCTCAGTCCAGGCACCTAAAAACAGGAAAAAGACAAGGAAAAAAAGCAATAGAAAGTCAGACCCTGGGCCTTTCATTAGTCAGGACACATTACGGTCTATTATAAACAGTTACACCGAACAGGAAGTGCTGTGGCTTCGTCGTTTGGCATGGGCAGAGCGTGCTATCATTTAGAAAAAATTATGAGTGGATAGGAAAAGCATGAGGAGCAAAATCTTGCAAATACAGACACAGCTACACACTTCCTGTTCGGTGTCTTTGGCCGGACCAGCCCTGTTTTTGAAGGTATTAAAAAAGAAAATTACCGTCTATCTGTTGATGTCAAAGTAACATGTTAGGTATTGATTCTGCTAGATTTTCACTTGTCTTGTACCAAATTTGTAAATTCCGGTACGTTGACAACTTTGCAATCGAGCACAGAGCAAGAATGATTCTTCAGTGTCGGTGTAACTGTCTGATATTCTCATCTCCTTAAACACATCAGTACAGTAACTTCACTTTAAGCTCCCTCCAGCTCTGCAGCAGTCTGTTCGAGGACTGACTCCGTTCTTCCTCTGTGGCGTCTGTCGGTATTTTCCAGCCTGTCTCTGCGCTTCAGCAGCAGAGCAGCTGGTTTCCATTTTTGTGTCAACACAGAGGTCAGAGGTCGCAGAAGGAGAGTGTGAGGAAGAAGGCCATGGCTTGGTTTTACTCTGCCAAAGGAAACCATGTGACCTTTGACACTGTAACACCCCACCGCTACCTCAACAGCCCCCAAGGCCTAAAATAAACATCCAGATAACAAATGCTGAGCCTGAGCTGATTGTCATTAACCCTTCACTGTCCTAAAAGTGTCTTACTCAGATTTACATCACTGCCTCATCCCTCGTGTCTCTTATTATACGATATTAAAACAAGTATGCTTTAATGGAGAATTCTCTGCCAGATTGTGAAATTAGGAGAGTTAATTTTAAAGCACAATCAGCAATGAAATAATGGTCAATCAGTCAACAAACCCTTAGGCCTAAACTCTTAGACTTTCTCTGTTACCTGCAAAAACAGAAGTAAAGACACCGTTTGAGCTTGATAGCTGATATAGAGGTATATTTAGATGGATCAACAGTGGATGACAATTTTACTTGAAGAAAATAAGAAGAATGCTAAAATGGTCAGTGAAGACACTTTGTTGAGCCGCCCAGGTATCATCTTTTGTTATTGAACAAACATGTTTTATTTTACATAAAGCGCTTCTTAAATAAAAAGAAGTCTGTTCAATTAATTCTGAAGGAGCGCTCACAGAAAACTATATTTTCCACTTTATAGATACTCTAAATTATAACTGATTCATTTCCTTCAATATTAAAGTACCTTGAACATAACTCGATAGTCATTTAATTATTTACCGTTAACATCTGCCATTATCTATATTTTTGTGTCATTTGTTTATTTGTGTTGTCATTAAAATGAAAAAGGATTTTTTATTTTAGTTAGAGTTCAGAAATAAATTCAACCATTATCAGCAGAACACGCGTCCAGAGGAGGAGTACTTTAATTTATAAACTGGCATTAATTTATCCCAGTTTATACACTAAACAGCCTGTAAACCAACAGGAAAGGTTGTTGCTCTGTTTGGTTGGCATATGATGTAAGCAGAGGAATACATGTCGACATGTTACTGCACCACGTTCGAGCTGACAGAGGAAAATAAGAGATAAGATAAGATACTCCTTTATCAGTCCCACAAGAGGAAATTCCACTGCTCAGCTTTCGTTTTCAGACATCAAACTTTGAAATTACTTTGTTCTTGAACCCCTACCTTAAAAAGTGAGCTCCTTGAAAAAGAAAATACAACAGCCTTTCTGATGAGCTTGTTATGTTAAAGGGAGTTGAAACAAAAGAATTATCCTCTTAGCTCCAATTAAAGTTCATTTTTGTAGTAAATAGTTCGAGACAAGACTCTCTTTGTGCAGGTTTTCAGCCTGCAATGATGATATTCCAGAGACAAGCTCACAAAACAAAAACTGTAGTGATTAAATTGAAGCCAAAACAAGGTCCTTTTGACTTCTGATTCAAACCCTATTAGGTCCAAATAAAGCTATGAGAAATATTTAGGAAGTTGTGACCAACAACATGGTTAAGTTGTCGATTTTCTCCCATTAATCCACAAGTTCTTTGGCTGTTATGGTGTTGCATAATGTTGATCATTGTTACTCAAAGCCAAAAAAGTCACGATAAGAGCACTTACTTACATCAGAAGTCTTCATATGTGTGGTATGAGTATGTGAATGACATTGTGGATCAGATTGTGAATTTGAGTAGAGATTATATCATGCAGGGCAGGTAGGGATCCGTCTGCAGAGTCCTGGTGATTAGGGCTACTGTTACGAATTCAAGATCAAGATTGAAGATTAAGTCGGTTTATTGTCATTCCAGAGCACGTCTGTACACGAGCAAACTCTGATTGCAAATAAGCAATTAGCTGGTGAGATCCTTGGTCTTCCACCTTGGAGAAAGATGAAGGCAGGTAGAGCAGCAGCAAAAAAACCAAGACAGAGCCAACATCAGTGGTGATGCTGTGCAGGCACAAGCGGAGGGAGGAGAGGAGAGAGGAGGAAGCATGTGTGTGTCTGAAAAGCCAAGGGACAGAAGGAGCACGACAAAAGAGAGAGAGAGAGAGAGAGGCTAACAAGCTAAAAAAGTGAGAGACATCCTTTTGAATCATTATCCCAAGTCTTGATGATGTGTAGGACAAGCACTTAAAAAGACTGATTTGTTCGATCTGTAGCCTGTGATAAAATGTAAGAGCTGCAATCCTTTGGATCGTTGGTGACACAGTGTAAAAATGCTTCACTACAAGTAAAATCTGGTATTTAATTTCGTGAGTATTATCACCAAAGTTAAGTTAAAGCAATTGAGGTGGATTGATGCATGGTCCAGTTCAGTAGTAGTGTATATGAATGAAAATAAATGTATATCATCCATTCTTTGGTAAACAAAAAAGGGGAACTAAACAGTTTCATTTTTGTGCTTTTTAAATGAGAGTTTTAAGTTTTATCTTACAGTCTGAATAGTTCCTGGAATCATTTGTGGCTCCCTTGATCCTCAAAAAGTCTTCAGTCCTAAATTAGATCTTGAATTATTAAGGTAAAAGGTAAAAAATTTTACTGACACTGTGGGAGGTTTTAAATTTTGGATAGGAGTTTTCTGAGCCACACCAGAGTACCTGATCAAACTTGCACCATTCAGAAAGTGTTGCATAAACTGTTCTTGTTCTTTTATTTGCTTGTTCACGATTCACAGCAGCTTGTTATTAACACCAGCAAAAACCACAAACAGTGGAGAGGAGGGGGAGAAACTGAGAACATGTAAGAATGAGGAAGTTTAATAGCTTTTAATAATATTTAACTTTTATTGATCCATGTTTCCCTGTTTTGTATGAACTTTGAGACACAGACCAAACACCACCTGAGTTTGCTCTGAGATAAAACTTTTTGTACTGAAGCAATTTACATAGTCAGCATCCCACAACATGCTAATCCAGAAGCTTAGCCTCCTGTCAGGAACTCTCCTCAGAGTTTCTCCTCTTCTGCTCTGGGTGGATGTAAATAATTTGGATGTGTCAACACGTTCGTCAGTATCTGTCCTGACTCGCCTCTCTTTGTCACGTTTCCCAAGCTCTATGTGGTGGGGTTTGCTTTGATTCACCCAAAAGCTAAAGTGGTTTTGAGACAAGATCCAGACAGGAAATACAGGACATTTTTGTCTTCATTTCTGTGGTTGAGTGAATATTTTTGTAAGTAAATGTTGGCTCTGTCAGTCAGCTGGACATTCAGAACGGTCCCTGCTGAGGCAAAACCCGTAATGATAACCAAAGGGAGTTAAAGTCAAGATTAAGGTCCAGTTACTCAGACTGGCTGCACGAGGAGACAAGTGACAGAATATGAACAGACCCAAGCACTGGTGATTCTTTATTTTTTTTTGTTTGTTTGTTTGTGTGTGTGTGTGTGTGTGTGTGCGTGCGTGCGTGCCTGCGTGCGTGCATGCGTGTGTGTGTGTGTGTGCGCGCGCTTAAATAACTGACTTTGTGGGGACAACTATTGTACTCGAGGACATCTTGGTCCAAACATTCCCATCCGGAGTAGATCAGATTCAGGTTGAATGACAGTCCACAAACAAACAAACAAACAAACAAACAGAAAAACACTTTTTTTCCCTGTAGTTATTCCTAAACATCTGTAACTCTGCACATTCAGTCCACCTGCATGAGGGTTAGGTGACGATTACAGGCTCAATAACTATTGGTCTGAATGGCGCTTTGTTGCAAATGTTGGAGTCTTTAGTTAATAATCAGCTCAAAACATTCCTCTGTGAGTCCAAACCGGTCTGATTTCAGGGCCCTGAACCAGCACGTCTGCTGCTGTTATAACTGTAAATATTGTTGTTTCTAACGTCAACCAAAAGCAAATACTATATTTCAGTCTGGTTTGATGTAGCGTTTAGATTCTTATCATTTTATCAACTCTTAAATGGTGTTTATTGTTACATCCTTACTGACAAGGATTAAATATTAACTTCTACTTTCAGATTAGAGTTAAACACTTTTAAGCGTTTAGATTCTTATCATTTTATCAACTCTTAAATGGTGTTTATTGTTACATCCTTACTGACAAGGACTAAATATTAATTTCTGCTTTCAGATAAGAGATAAACACTTTTTAGCACAGTTTTGAATACAGTGCAATACAAACACTTTATTTATTCCCAAACGGTAATTCATTTGTCTGGAATCTCAGGAAAAATTTTCCCTGGAAGGGTAAACTGTGGAAATCCAGTCAGATCAGAGAAGAGGGTGACATAGTATTATAAGGTGCCTCAGGAGGTTGAGTCTGTATCCTAGCAACAGTATCATGGAAGATACATGTACACAAGTATGATATGACTGAACTCCCTTGGAACAGATTATGGCCGAAGAGCAGCTGCCAACAGTTCAATATCTAGACAACACTTCCTTGTTATGAGTGAAGAGTTAGACCGTCTTTAGTTAACAAAGCCAGACCTCCTCCTTACTTCTTGCAACTAGCTTTAGCATCTCCGTCTGACCTTATGAGAGACCTTAACATGGAGTATTGAGTGTTTGTATTTGTGGGCTGAATGAATTCCAACCAACAAAAAGCAAAAATAATCAGTTACACAACAGAGTAGTGAGGAAACAAACACATTCAAGTCAGCTGATTACACACACACATTCAGTGAGAAAGGAAGAGACAGCAGGCGCGAGAGAGAGAGAGAGAGAGAGCTGAAACAGGAGAAGTTGAACTGTGTCCAGGACTGATTGGTATTCAGAGACGGAGTCGGTCTGCTGGGAGACATTCCTGCATCAGGAGAGGGGAGGTGTGGAGGAAGAGGAAGAGGGAGAAGGAAGAGGGTGAGTCCATTCAGGAGCAGGAGCAGACTTGGGACCTCCCCGTCCCTCTCTCTTTCTTTTCCTTTGTTTTTGAGTAGGAGGTCAGTGTGTATCGGAGGGTGGAGCGTTAATGTTAGACATAAAAAAAAACCTCAACGTATGTATAACACCAGATGTTCTTTGTTGAACCTCAGCTCTGTTTGTGGAGGTTTCCTGTTTCACAAAGAAGTGAAAGAGAGAAAATAAACCACAGTGATCTCTTCTATGCCCTTCCTGTAAACTCTGTGTGACATGGCCAAGCAGCTTGTCTTAAATGTATTGTCCACTAAAAAAATTAAAATAGACTTTTATGAAATTTTTAATACATTTAAGCTGAATCTTAGGAACCAGAGAGATATTTTATTGCATTACAGTATTTTACCCAAAAGATGGTGCTCCAGGAAGAAGGCTTCAGTGATGGTGAGGTATACGAGTGTAGCCTCACGTTTAAAGAAGACAGTTGTATATAAAGAAGTAAATAAATCTTTGTGGTTTATTTACAGAGTCCTGGTTTGATTGAAAAGAATCTTAAATGCATGTGACCAGCAGAGAAAGTTGGCACTGGTCTTGCTGAACAAGTCGCCAGCTGTGGGTCTATCTGTAGTCCAGTCTAGACTGAGCTCAGCTACCCCACAAGAGGAGCTACAAGAGATGCTTTACCTCAAAGGTGGAGGACTCAATTCGGTCCACAGTGAAGCTCAGTCCTAGGACATCTGTCAGTCTGTTGTAAAAGTCACAGCAGCCACAACATGATAAGATCACCTTTTATCGTATCCTGGACTTGGCTTTACTGCTCTGCCGAGGCGTTGTCTGTACTGTAGCGTTGAGATGGCTGGAGATACCACAGATCCAGAAGAATATAAAAATCCCCTTTCTGAACCTTATTGAATTTTTTTCTTCTGACCCAGGTGTAAACACATGTCCTGTCTCCACCAATCATAAAGCAGCGTGGGCCATCGCACAGGAAGTAACTTACTTCCACTTATGGAAGTGGAGCTGAGAGGAGACATGACAGAACAGAAGAAAGCGTTCGAGAGATGACACCGTCCAAAGATGCTGACATAGCAGGCCTATCAGTTGATTGACAGCTCTCATCTATACGTCCTCCCTCCCGACTCCGCCCACTCATCCTCCATCTAGCCATGTTATTAAAGAGGAAGCTGTGCGTCATCTTGGTGATTGCCGTTGTCCTCTTTCTCATGCTAGCCAGTCAGAGCATCCAGAAGAAACATATTCTGCCGCATTTTTCGGCCCTGCCCATCAGTAAGGCCACACCCACAGGTGAGGAGACAGGTGAGGAAGAAATTTTAGACTCAAAACCAAAGATCCGGGAAAATTTTAGAAACAGAAGATGGGACAAAATGACAATGAGGGGTTTATGAGATCAAAAACACTGATGATGTCTGAATCTTATGTTGACTTCTCTTTACAAAGAAAAGCAGGTCGTCCAATCATCCTGTCTAACCTGTAAAATCTGCTGTCTCAATTTGCTTAAATTTGTATGTTTGCAAATACTGCATGAAATGAGCTGCTGTCAACAGATAATCAGCTGTGTGAAGGAACTCAACTTGACCAAAAGTCATGAGCATGTTCATACATGTGTCAGCTTTGCACCTTCACTCTTTAATGCTCCTCAGGTAGGAGTGGTAATGATTCATGCATTCACCAATGCTGGATATAATCAGTTTAATGTGAGTAAAAACAAAGTTTCCTCCCATCACTACAGATGAAGCTCTAACTGTAAAAGCAGGAAAAAAAACTTTTAAAAACAATAAAAACACGTTCACAGATTCAAACTGTGGGCGTGGAATGATTGATTTGTGATGATCCATCCAGTCAATGTGAGTTTACAAAGATGTACTCTCCCTGACGACTCACCCATACATAACTCATCACCCTCAGGTGGTTTAATCATCTCATAGCATGTCTGTACAGCTCCCATGATGCAGTGCTCTCAGACTCTTGCTTTGTTCTTGTTTGCAGTTGTTCAACCGTCAGAACCTCCTTCTAATGTGACCCCTGACCCTCTCAGGACATCCTTTCCTCCTAACACCCCCAATCCCGAAGCAGAGAAGGAGTCTGTAGAGGAGTCCCAGAGCCATGAGAGGTAAACAGAGACTCCAAAGGCATGAACTACTGTACACTGGAAGCCAATCAGCTCCCATTGTCTCTTTCTGAATTTACTGTGCTGTCTCTCAGCAGGTCGTGTGGTTGTAGTTCCTGTATCTCAGACCTGCAGGGTTCTGATTGGTTCAGCCAACACTACGACCCCAAACAGCAACCCATCCTCCGAGAGAGCAACAATAACTTTGATCCTGAGGCAATCAAATGGTGGCTGGTAAGGACAAAAAGCACAAACACTGCAGTTCCTTTTAAAGTTAGAGGAGTCACTGAAAATGATATACAAGGTGATAATCTCTAGTTGTCATGGATTACTATAACCATCATATTGAGGGTCAAGAGCAGGCTAATTTTTTTTTTTCTTTATTGATAATTTTTCAAATATAGAATCACAGACACCAGTAATGTGATCATGGCATTATCATCTCCATCAGGAGAAAAACATCAGGATTTGCAAATGATTCGCAGAGATTAAAATGAAAACGAGAGAAGAAAAAAGCTAAAAAGCAAACTATACAAACTCTTACAATAGAAAAATAAAAACAACATAAAAAACGTCAGATAGCTTTGCAACAGCGTAACTTTGCACCCTTCAAAATAAAAGTCCCTCTTTAAGATATATTCAAGTTATGTCATACAGTTTAGATCGCAACTGGAACCACTTTTGGATTAAACCATCATGTGCCTCAGTCCTGCTACTTTTAATTTTTAACCAAATTAGTGCTAGAAACTTTACACCCATAGTTAAGAAAATCACCCAAACACCAGGGAAATAAATGTCAGTGAACTTGATTATCAGGTGATCTTCTTTCCTTCTGTAACTACTGAACTGTGATGCAGCGACCAAGTCTGACTCTGCATAGAAAGTGAAACCAGGCTGCAGACTGGAAGTGATCTGACATCTCTGAATTTATGTGAGAGCTGTTAAACCAGCCAAATCCCAGCATACAAGATTATTACGAAAGATCAAGGAGAAAGAAACCAGTATAACAGGTGTTTTTGTCCAAATTCAGGACTGTTCATGAAAACCTGTTCATCAGGAGAAATCATAATAAGGAGAAATGTGTGTCTTCTGTTTAAGCTGTCAGCAGTCTGGAGGAAAAGACAATCGTTTGAGTATTTTTCCTGCATTTATAGATTAAGTCCTGCTGCAGAAACCATTAGCAGATTAAAGAGGGCTCCGTGTGTGTGTGTGTGTGTGTGTGTGTGTGTGTGTGTGTGTGTGTGTGTGTGTGTGTGTGTGTGTGTGTGTGTGTGTGTGTGTGTGTGTGTGTGTGTCAGGAGAGAACAAATACTGCTAACATCATCAGTCTAATCCGCAGCCTACAGTGTGTGTATATTTATTCTGTGTGCTGTATGCTGTGGTTATACAAAGCATAAAACAAATGTGACTATTCACAGACGATTCCGAGAATAAACTTCCTCTTTTGTTGTGTTTTTTTTTAACACGTTGCTGGCATTGTTTCTGAAACAAAGCAGAAAGGACTGTGTTGAAAAAAGATTTTTTCTTCTTCTTCTTCTCTTCGTCTCAGGGTCTCCAGCACTCAGGAAATGACCAGACTCTTGATGGAGTGATAGCAAAGATGTTCCAGGTCATCACCCCGCCCACTGCAGACTTCAGACCTCTCCCCTCTCGCTGCCGAAAATGCGCCGTGGTTGGCAACTCTGGCAACCTGCGGCAGTCGGGACACGGCAACCTGATTAACTCCATGGATTTCATATTTAGGTAAGTCGTCTGTACCGACTCGAGGGATCTCTGCTGTTTACCCAGGAAGTTTAAAGAGCTGAATGAGACATCCATCTGTACGTACAGGTACATACGGGTAAAGGTTTATCACCTGTCTCCCCTCACAGGATGAACAAAGCAGTGACCCGAGGGTTTGAGAAGGATGTTGGGAATCGTACCACTTATCACTTCCTGTACCCAGAGAGTGCGGTGGACATGGAGCGCGGCGTCAGCCTCGTTCTGCTGCCGTTCAAACTGAGGGACCTGGAGTGGATAACCAGCGCGCTGTCCACAGGAGAAGTTAAGATGTAAGACAAGCAGAAAGCAGACAGTCTCAAGTAAATCAGTCACTCTGATCCACTGGTTCATTAATGCCATGGGTTACATTACTGCTGCTTTCACTTTCATGTGCAGTATATTCTAACAAGCACACTGCTGTTATTACCTTGCTTCGTCATAGTAAATATAAGTTATTACATTGATCATCTGATGTGATATACTTTAAATTACCTCTCATTATCACGGTTGGTATTACTGTCAATGTAGATACATCACTGTTCACGTCACAAAGCAAACAAAACCGTAACTTGATTGTCATTTTTTGTGATGATCGAGTGAAAAAAAAATGCTTCTCGGATTCCTGCCGACCCCACCTTTAAGTCAGTACCCTCTGCAAACAGCAGATATACATAGTACCTCACGTTGTGATATGTTTAACTGTGCTGTTAAATATTAGATAAATAGGATTAGATTAAAACTATGGAAGAAACTGATCTGAAGCTGCTGCCAGGTCTGATAATCCTAAAGGTTCAATTGTATGCCAATAAACCAATAACATACCTGTTATGATAAAACCCCTCGGGGTTGTCTAAGTGTTGGCAAAAACGAGATACGTTTACCTCACCTGTGGATTTAATTCATACCTACTGTAAGTTTTGTCCATACCTAATGAACCCAGATGATTGTTTAAAAGCTTTCTACTTTGTTTTTCTCTGCGTGTTTTCAGGACCTACATGAGAGTCAAAGAGAGAGTGGAGGCTGACAAAGACAAGGTAAAACAAACACGTCATCGTATTTCTGTTTACACTCTGCTGTTGGTGCTGCAATCAGATCACAATCACTGCTCTGTTTGTTTTGCTGTGTTTTCTTTGTTGAGGGAGTTTTGTTTTCAGTCCTGGTTTAAAGTTAGATTTTTTCAGTATGTAAATTTATTTTTTTTGGCATGTTGATGTATAATTTGACGAATTACTGTGAGTAGATAAAATAGTGTAACACTCTCAGAGGAGAGAAATTTACAAAAATTCAAAAACTCTCTTTTACTTCGTTGAAATTTCTGTGGTTATAAGCAAAGCTTGAATATTTTAATGAGTCAAATGTAAAGCCTCAGTAATCCCCCAGTGCAAATCTCCAACAAAGAACATTCACGTGTTTAAATATTGATTTCCCTCACAATGTAAAAAAGTCTCAGAGTGTTTTTTCTCTCTGTTAGTTCAGCTGTTTTCAGATTGTTTATTTGCACTTATTAAATCAAGCTGCGGGAGCCCCTCATCACACTGTGAAAACTCTGAAAGAGAGCCAAAGAAAACCAGGTTCATCTGGGAGCTGTTTTTGAAATTTCCCTTACATTGGGACAAGTCTTTAAGTAAATAACCCCCCCTCCCCCCAGATCATCACGGCAACATTTTGTTATATATGTACGTCTGTGTGTGTGTACAATACAGGTTCTTGTTGTCAACCCAGCCTTCTTCAAGTATGTAAATGATCGTTGGACGCAATCCCACGGTCGGTACCCGTCCACCGGCATGCTGACTTTAATCTTCGCACTACACACCTGCGACCAGGTAAGATAGAAAGGGGCGGAGTCAGTGACTTCATCACGCCTGTATCTCCCTCAGGTCTGCTGAGGAAGCTACAGGTGTGTAGTTCATGGAGCTTCTGTTGGCGTGTAACTGGCCTTAAATGAACTTAAGTATTGTTCATGGGTGGTTAACAGTTTAATTGCTGTGTTTTAGGTCTCTGTGTTCGGCTTTGGGGCTGACAAGCAAGGCAACTGGCACCACTACTGGGAGGAAAACCGCAATGCTGGAGCCTTCAGAAAGACGGGCGTCCACAGCGCCGACTACGAGACGCAGGTCATCCGCCTGCTCGCCGAGGAGGGAAAGATTAGTCTGCACCTGTGACCCAACCACTGACACACACATACTCACACTCACACACACCTGCTGGTCTACAGACTGACCGACCAGCGAATCATGCACCACTTAATTCTTGAGACCAATAAGGACGTTCGGCGGGCTTTTCCTTGACGTGTAACTTTAGGGAAAGTCACTTTTATACTTCGAGTTACCTGTGGACAGAGCTCTGTCTGAGTGGGAGGAGCCAAACATGCCCCATCCTATTAGTGGGTGTGGCTTATTTTCTCCATCCTTGTTCCAGAGTTTTTTTTTGGGGACTGCTCACTTTTTAAAGAGACAAACTTTCCCGCCTTTTGCGACTGCGAGGATCGACCACAGGAGTGAAGCCCTGAGCAGGACACAACCACAGACTTTTTGTACCTTTTTTTATCGGGTTTTTAGATGTAAAACAGGGATAACCTCTTTTTTAATCAAAGCACTTTTGTCCTGAAGAAGAAGCGGCACAAAAAGGTAATGTTGCTGCCTCTCTGTCCAAATGGATTAAAGGCCTTTTATTGAGTTTATATCAATTATAATCCATCCATTCGTTCAAGTGGACTCGTAGAGAAATCCGTCCTGTTTGGTGGAGGTTTTCTGTTTCAGCTTTCTGTCATCTGTCATGATTATTTTTGGAGCTGGAGGCAGAAAGTGGGGGGAGCTTCTTAGCCTGTGTTTAAGCAACAGTCTGCAGATTATCACTTGTTTTAACTGAGCATCCAAAATAGAATTATTTAGTTGGTATTTTATGTGTTTAAAGTGCAATTTTCAGAGCAAATATGGCAAAACTTCCTAAATTTACTTCTCTGCAAAGCTGCAGACTGTTGCACCTAATAGAAAGTCATGATGCTATAATTGAAGAGTCAAAGACAAGGAGACCATGCACAACCTGTAAGTCAAGTTTTATTGAACATAGTTTCACAAGGAGAGTCAAACAATCAGCAGCATCGCTGCTTTGAGTGATGTACGGATGAGTGGAAGATGAAGTGCATTGTGCTTCGATAAAAATAAGGTGCAACCAAAAAGAAAAGAAAACAAACATATGAATGAAGAGACCAGCCAGTCCAGCTGGTTCTGCTGGACGTCGTGTTAAAGGGAGAGGCCGCTGTCTCACCTGTACTGTGAATGTACAAAATCTGTTGCTGATCACCAATCACAGTTGTCAGAGTGTTTTTGGACTCAGATTCACAATGAGGACTTTCACAGATTTTCACACTGGGTCAGTTTGAGTCTGAACCTGAAGTTTTTTGTCCTTTTAGGGGTTAAATAGTTTCTGCAGTTGTAAGTTACTGTATCATGGCTCTGTTGCAAGCCCTGTGGTATATTTAATAGTTATTTGCTTGATTTATAGTGACAAGAAACCAATTTCAGAAACC
Source organism: Xyrichtys novacula (assembly GCA_962446985.1). NCBI lineage: Eukaryota > Metazoa > Chordata > Actinopteri > Labriformes > Labridae > Xyrichtys > Xyrichtys novacula. The sequence continues at coordinate 17,958,698 of OY660865.1, forward strand.
ATAAGTTCTCACGTGACACAGAGCAATCATAACTTTGATAGATGGGGTTAAGATTTTCCATCTATTATATATTATCGACAGTTAAACTGGAAGAAGAGCTTTTTAAAAGACCACACACATCCTCTATGTATAGAAATTCATGAAGGCCAAATCATAATTAGATGTCGGATGGGCTAGTGACACCAACAGAAAGTCTATCAGTGGCCTGTTGCACCAGCTGTATGTAGGTTGTGTCGAAAGTGAAGATTTAAAGTGCATACCAAAACAGGCAACATGGAAGTGTAAGGTTTGTCTGCACCAAAATATTGCAGTGATGGTTTCCCTCCATTTGGCCAATCGGAGATGAACACTTCTCTTAAAAGTCCTGTATAATGGTGTTTGTGTTGTTCACAACATGTCCAAGATATTGAATTACAGTTGGACAAAACATAATGAAGTTATTCTTATGCTGAGTCTATCTCAGCTTGTGCATCCTCTGAAATTCTAGGAGTGCGGAGTAGTTCAAACTAGGACACATCTAAACTTACACACAGCACCAGTCCAGGTGCTCACCAGAAGTCCTCCAGACCTGATTTGACCCTCAAAAAAGACATACATTTTGGAAAAATCCAGCTCCACTTTGTCGCTCTACCTTTAAGTTGGTCACTCTCTGATTTGCCTACAGACTGTGCCTCTGGTGAAGATTATTATTTGTGCCTTTTGTACTGCATGTTTCCATTGTTTTCTTGTGTAAGATGCCACAGATTGAAGTTTTTCCATTGTTTAATGTTTATATATGTTTCAGATTCAGACCAGCCTGCCAGTGTGAAATCACTCAGTCTGCTTCAGACAAGCGTCCTAGTACAACCTCTAAAGGCTGAGATTAAAACCATGCATATGGATATTTTTTAAAGTGATTTTTCTCTTAAAGTTTTGGCCTCTTGTCCAAACAGAGTTTTAGGTCACTGGGTCAGGTCTCTTTCTGTACACTGGGGCACCACTGGAAACAGAACAGATTAGGGAGGGAAACAAGGAAAAGATTACACAAGGCTCTTTGAGGTTTGATGAATTACTAAATGCCACATGGACTACATTCTTGGAAATGTACAGAAATTGAATGCATGTGTGAGGGTAAACGGCTGAATCAGTTCCCTCCCACTCTAAGTAGACTTCTCTGTCTGCTCTGCAGTAAAAACAAAGTCGTATCATGAGAAGAGAAAGTCAAAGTTTTAAGTTAAAACATTTTAAGTGTTGCTATTTTTAGAGAGAGATTAGAGGAGCAGACTGAGGCAAAATGAGGAATGTGGAGTGTTTTGTGAAATAATGCATAAAAGTTTCATAAGAAGCTGAAAACCTAAATCTTGTAGCACATCAGCGACACAGCATCATAATATCAGAGTTTGGAATCTGAATTGTGAAAGAAAATTATCAGTTATTAAAAAAAGGCAAACTAACAGGAAGCTGGTGCTGTGTGTGAGTTTACGTCCATGAGATAATCTGTGTTCCTCATTTTGAACCAACCAGTATGTGACTTTAGCCTGAAATTATAGCTTCACTATAAACTGTAATTATGTTTCATTCATAACGTGACAAATCTATTCTTTTTATATCACAACTTTAATCTCATAATATTCACAACTTAACCACAACATTTAATTAATGTGGTATTAATTCTGAAGATTTTTGTAACACTGATGTAATATTTGCACTTTTTTTCTCCTGATAGCATGAGTTTGTTATTGCAATCACATAACTTTTCAATTTTAACTATTTGGTCTTCATTTTATTGCAACTTTATTCTTATAATATTACAATTTTATTGTTGTAATGTTTACAACTTAACTTTCAGTTTTTCCTCTCCATACTACAACTTTACTCTCTTAATAGTACGGCCTTAACCTGACACTGCTGGGACTTCACTCATTCTCTTAATATAGACATCCTAACTGCAGTTTTCTTATCTTGATACTATAACTCTACTCCTGTAGTATAATACATAGTTGTAGTTAATTTCCTGCCAGAAATGGCAGTTGCTCCTCCACAGTCAATTTAGCCACTTAAAACTATATTTCTTCACCTTAACATAAATTTATGAAGGGTTATAAAGGCAGTGAACTCCAAAAAATGTCACAAAAATAAGTAGGGTTAAGAGTTTTTATACCAGGCTGTAAATATGTTAATTTCTGCTGTAAAGAGGGCCTTATGGTACAGACTCTCTGGAGATTTACTCTCTTTAAGAGCCATTCTTGGTAGACCAGTACAAGAGCTGCAGTTTTTCCCACTTCTCAGAGGAGTCCACGCAAGAAAGAAGCTCAAGTTTAGCTAGCTTTTAAAACCGCTGACCAGTGTGTGTGTGTGTGTGTGTGTGTGTGTGTGTGTGTGTGTGTGTGTGTGTGTGTGTGTGTGTGTGTGTGTGTGTGTGTGTGTGTGTGCGCAGTTTTAAGATCAGTTTTATCAAATATCCATATGTGTGTGTTTAAAGTCTGAGTGTGTGCAACAAGTGCCTTTCTTTCAGCGCTGAAGGATGACAAAGTGAGCGCACTTTCAGACAGTGTTTCCTCAAAGAGATTAAAAAGGTCAGCTGTCTGAAAGAGAGCTTTCAGACACTGTTAGATGATCCCCCTGCGCTCCGTTTGAAGCAGACTGAGGCCTCTATAAATAATCAGAAATGCTGAATCATCATGTGGAGGCTGCTGCTCTGCCTGTACTTCGACTCTAACCCTTTCTAAATGTCTTTAAAATCCCTCACTATAAACTGGGGTTTAATCGGAAACATCTGCTGCTTGTTTTTGTAGTTTTTCCATTCACTGCTGAGGTTTAACTCTTTGTTGGTTTGCTGGGAGAAACTTCCTGCTGGTAAACTGGGAAATTATCCACTTTATGGGGAATGTAAAGTCTCTTAATGACAGAGCAGCAGCCCTCCTAAGCTGGACGCAACATCTGGATGCAACATATTGGAATTTACAGACACAGTTATAGATTCCTGGCACTGAAGAAATGAAGTTTGTTGTGAGTTTAAACCCAAAGTTGTGCTTTGTAGACTTCCTGCACTCTGAATATGTGGAGATTTCAATCAAGAATCCATACAGCTGCAGATTCAATCAAATCAACCAATCAGCTGCTGGCTTTTACCCAGCGAGGTTTTTTTTTTTTTCATTCTGTAGAGTTAGAGCTGACCAAACAAGCTGTAAGTCTGATGTCTGTTCAGTTATCATAGCTTTAATTCAACTCATCATGATTAAACTGTGACTCTGTTTGATAGAAACGGCACTGTCAGTTAACACAGATCCTGCTGATCATCACTTCATTCCTTCATTCGTGGTTACAAACAGTGATATTCACTGTGGTATTTTTACAACATGAACCCACCGCCTTTACTTTGAATGAAATAAATAATTATCAAACAAAATCTAAGTGTTTTTTTTTTTGTTGAAGGGATGAAAGCTTACATAATCAAAGCCGTTGTGGAAAGTTTGCAGTCTATAAAAGTTTGTTGTTTCTGCCAATATGAAGTAGACAACATATCAAGTTTGACATCTTTAAAGTCATGAGAAAAAAAATCTCTGTTTTCTTCTTACCCTCTGCAAAATATCACTAATTGACCTTATTGGATTAACATTGATGTCTATTTCTTTAATTTCTACATTTTTTTAACTTTTCAATACAGTTAATATGTCTTATATGAGGGTTTTTTTAGGAGTGGGGAAATAATGAGGACTACTGAGCACATTTGTGTTGTGTAGAAGCACCAGCTATCTAGAGGAAAGTGGTGTAACATCCTGTCCTGCAACCCATGTTACAACAGCAGCGGTTGAAAAGATCTCTGAGTTGATAGTTACAATGCAACCAAAAACTGTGGTGAATCTGATAAAGTGTTGCTCTTGACTATTCAGATATTTGTGCGACACAGCTTCCCTGTTTTCTATAACTTGTAGATTTTTCTCTAGGGTTTGGTTTGGGCTACAGAAAGATTAATATAATAGACCTGATTCCCTCCTCACAAGTTAGACTCTTCCAGGTCCACAGGAGACAGAGGAAGCGGGGACCTGCATGGTGACCTGCAGGGACCTTTCTGATTCTGGACGGCCCCAGTGGAGAGGAAGGCAGGAGAAGGGCCGGTGGGAGAGGAGGCGGCGGAGAAGGACCCAGGGCTGAGGCTATGCTGAGTACGGGAGCGGAGGAGGGAGGGGGAGGAGAGCATGCTCTAGATTGGGGTGTTAGGGTGAAGGGTCGGGAGATAGAAGGGGGAGGAGGAGAGGCTGCCGTGGAGCCCCCACTGCTCCTTCTTCTCCTTGCTGCTCATAGGCTGGAGTAACCTGGGACACAAAATTCAGTTTTTACGGCTTTGATCTGGATAATTAGGCATCAGATTATGAATTCTTTAAACTTACACATTAATGAATAAACCCACTCAGTTAAATAAGAAGAATTTAGATGGTTTTGAATGGTTTACAAATGATAAAAAGCTTTTTTTAGATAATGTAAATGGGTTACAAGTCTGAACTGCAGAAAGACCTTTTTAGCATATAAAAGCATTTAAATTGTGTTCAATGCTATACATTCATTTGTACCCAATTTAAATGTCTTTTTCCAACTGCTCGTAATTGTCCCGGAAGTCACGTGAAGAAAAACCTCACCTGCACACGAGTGGCAACCCATCGACATAAATAAAAAAGTCTAGATGAATCGAGGCGGAGTCACTGGCAGCCATCTTACTTCAGTATATCATCCTGGTACATTGTATGGTAGCTGATAGATGGTGAGTAATTTGCATGATCAAAAATACTCTTAATTCGCTGAAATCTCAACAGATTTACAAACGGTTTGTGTACTACAGACCTTAATAACATGGCTATGAGGATGCTTGGACATATTGAAATGAAGCAAGATGGCCGCCATGCGCGGACGTCGGTCTCCATTGGCTAACAGCGTGTGTAAGCCATCTAGAGTTTATATATATATATATATATATATATATATATATATATATAACACTAGATGGCCACATATATATATATATTTTTTGTCCGTAATTACTCTGGAACTATTTGGTAGGCTAAATTAGCTTAGCTCAAGGGCAACCGTGTCTTATTGTTGCAGCCTCTGTACCAGTGACATTGTGTAATGCTCAGCCGGGTTTAAAAAGGGTTTAGAAAAAATTTAAAGTTGAGTAATTCGTTATCGCGGTGCATATTGAAAAGGGCTAAATCAACAAAGAAGTGTTTTGAAATGCTTGTACACATTGAGGGGAATTACACGTTTTGTTTGTAAGTTGAAGGAGGAAACTGTAAAGGCAGCACTGATTGTTGATTGGCTGCTTAATCTGGATCACGTGACAAGCCGTACTAGCGCCCTTAGAATTTGTAGCTTTATTGATCTTTTACTAACCATCATTTTGTTAATTTGCAGCACTGATATAAAAATGTGATTTTGTATGAAATTCAGTATTTGGTTATACATTATTCTTATCCATTTCATTTCTGTTAAAAATAAAAACAAGAATAAAATGCAACAAAAATAACAATCTATTTGTAATGGTAGAAAAATATACATTTAAATAGGCAAACAAAAGTCCACAATTTAAAATAAACAATAATAGCAATGATAAAAATGGTAAAATATATATTTTTAATAGCTATCTAATATTACATTTTAAGTAATCATAATGATGATAATTATTATTGTTTAAACAATTAGTTGAATGTCATCAGCCAGGGTTAGGGCTAACGTTTGTCTGTAATTTTACCTGGATAAAATTGTTCAATGATGGATCATATCAGTTGTGTTCCTGTGTCTATACTGCTCTGAAATCCTGTAAATGTGTCGTTGCTTGAAAAAAAAAAAACAATTAAAACATTAGACCCCGTATTTTTATATCATTAATGTGCAGTAGTTAATCACAAGTTTCTCAGGCAGCAAATAAGTTATATCAAAACTGACCACTAAGGGATGCCTTTTCTGTATTATCCTATTGCTTTATCTAACTGGGTCCTGAACTCAAGGGGCTCTATTGTCGTGTACGCCAGTAAGGCGACAGAGGGCGGTGAGCCCCGCGCAGTTGTATTTTCATCTGGCGCAGCCCGGCGTACGGCCATTTTGGTATTTTCGTGGACTGAGGCGCAAGGAGGCGAGCCGAGATCCGCCAAGCTGGGCGTGGTGACGTGGCAGGGGGAGGTGTCGACAGAATCAGCGGGCGCAGTGACATTTTCGTGCTCGCCACCAGTGTGTAAAGTGCGCTGAAAGCTGACCAGGTTTGAATCAGCGAGCTTTCAGCGCAGGCGGAACACAGCTGGTCTAGTAGTATTTTGGTAGACCGGCGGCATATCGGCATACGTCACTGATGCCTCACCGGCAGGTTTCCACAGTGTCAGGCACATTTCAGTGCAATAAATAATCATCAACAACTACTAATCTGAGTCAGCACATACATTTAGATCTATATCGATATATTCTGATCTATATCTGATCTGATGAGTGCGTTTGGCACGCGTTTGGACACACAACCTGACCGAATCAACACAGCTGAAACCACATTAAATTGAATTAAATATCTAGTAAATATACACACATGATGAAGTTAAATAGATATGTAATTCGTCTCCCTCCTTTTATTTCTTCCTCTTATTTCTCGCACAGCTCGACCTGGACATGTCTCCGTGTCCTCTCCCCGTCCTGCTGCAGCTGAACAGATGATTTGTTTCAGTGCTCAGATGCGTTATCTACTTTAAGCCGACAAACGGATATTATAATATTCAGTTTTGTGAGCCAAATTTATTTTATATGCCAACATCTATGAAAGAAAGAGCCAGGCCACGGAGCGCAATGCGTCATTTACGCACAGATGGTTCCAATTTTAATGCCATTTTTGGGGTAATGTTGTGATCTGTGCGATCAACCCACCTTTGTCACGTGAGGTTTGAATATGTGCAACTTTATGTGAGTGTCTTTATTTGTGTAAAAGGGTGTTTGTCTTACCAGTGGGTCCAACATTACACACACCAAATCCATCTGTGCTCATATGAGAGAGTGTGGAGGACGCCCAATGCAGCGCTTACAGTGACACTAGTTGAGGAGCTGCCTTCTGTCGCCATCTTGTGGCATTAGTGTGTTCAGACATCTCTTGATCTCTTTGACTACTTCACGAAAATGGTAATACGCCTCGCCGGTGGCGGATTTAAAGGCAAGGAGAGGAGCTGATGTGATTGGTGAAAACAGGTCTCGGCTGTGTTAAACCCACTCCACGCCCTTTCTCCTCCCTTGCTACGACTTATGCCGCTGGGAGGAGCTGAGTTAGGGAGGGGGGTTACTTACGCCGGGCTCCGCTGCTCACCAAAATACCAAATTGTGCTTGGGAACGCCTTGTCAACACAGCGGACCTGACTTATGCTGCGCCTGCGGCATGTCTCCGGCGAGGCACGCAAATAGAGCCCAAGATCCTGAAGTCTATTCCTTGTGTTTGAACCTCAGATGTCTGCAAGAGGACTGGAGACTTGGCGCTTCATGGAATCTGCAGGTAAAGTTGCTGGCTAAGAATTTCAGGGTCTTGAGCAGTGTTGGATGAAGTACTAAACAAATATACTTGAGTTGAAGTACAGTTACCTCACCGGAAAATGGCTGAAGTCAAAGTGAAAGTCTCCCATGAGAATTCTACTCGAGTTGAAGTCCCACTCCAATCGTTTTTTTTTTAACTTAAAAGTGCTCTCAGTGATCTTTAGATTGTGACTATGAAGTTTTTAACCAAAATCGCGTTACTTTTGTGTCATTTTAAGGGCTTTTCTACTTCAGAGCTGAAGTAGATCATTAGCATTCGCCTCTGAGTTGTGGGCGGAGACAGCGCTGCACTCGTCTTCACACTAGCTTGCAGCCTAACATTGCCGGTGCAGCAGAAGTGGCAGGTAACATAGGAGCTATTCAGTAGTTTTGTGTCGTTGTGAAAAAAAGTCCTAGTTTAGTATGATAAAAATATCATATTTTAGTTTAAAAAATGTCAAAGTGTTGTATGTTAAAAAATGGTTATATGTTCTAAAACCGTAAGTAAATATGATAAAAATATCACTGTGTATTTTTCAATTAAACAAGGTCTGTGGTAAAGTATCCGGTGTGTGCACTGTAAAATGATCCTTTCTATGCTTGTACATAGCTGTGTAAGCGCTCATGTTGGCGCATATGCAGAAGTGATATGTCACAGATCGTGTTCAACATACCCCCGCCAAGCAGTCTACAGCCTAAAAAGTGTATATTCGTTTAATTTATTCTTTAGAGCTTTATTCCTCCTCAGTTTACGTCATTTCTGTTGAACTGCATACTAAAACTTTTTAAAATGTTTTGCAATCAACAACGTTAAGTGGCGATGAGGTCTTAAAGTTTTTTTATCAAAGTGTTAAAAAGGTATTAAAATCAACCTCAGGATTCCTGCATATACCCTGTGGTAGGTAGCCCAGTAAAATGCAGTATTGTGTGTAGTGAAGTGTAGTGAAAACGTGGTTGTGCAAATTATAATCTAGCCATTATATAGAAATATGTTGTATTTTATAGAAAGTTATGTAATAGCTCATTACAAGATAGAAACAAGTCATAAAAAGTTTGTCACTGCAGATTTATTTAGTACGTGGTGAGAACAAGAAAATATATCATCACAGGAAAAAGGTTTTGTACCATCATAAAAGTCATATTTAAGGTATAAAAATGTTCTCATCTCAACATTTTTATAGTGAAACAGTGGCAGTTATGTGCTGTTGTGATTCTTCACTGAGGGTTTGTTCACATCTTGTGCTCTTGAAAGATACGCTGAGTCATGCTTGGGCCCAGACTGACTGATTTTTACCTGCATTTTGAGATAACAGTTGTTTTTATATATTTGTCCATAGTTTCCCATTAGTTTCTGAGCTCTTCTTATGTTTCTGACCTGTTCAGCCCCACCCCAAAAGGAGGCAGAGCCTGAAATGACAGTGGGGGCTTCTGTGATTGTGGTGCCATCTGTGCAGGGCCTATTTTCTTGTACTTCAAAGTGACCTGCAGTTATTTTCTTTTGGTAAAAAATAATTTAAATAAATAAGTGTATCATCAACATTAGCTTTGAGTCACAGCTGATCAGTCCATGTGAGCCTGCAAACAGCCACTAGTCCATGATCACATTACATCAGGGGGACCCAGAGCCTGTAAGGGCCAGATCAGTCTAGTTCTGAAGTCTGGGTTGGACCTAAAAGTCCACCATGGTGCATTGGAGATCACTGGATTGATTACATATCTGGTTTGCTTTTGATTCTTGAGCTCCAGGTTCTGATACTCCAGTCTGACAGATGGGGTCCAGATCTGCACTGGTTTTGATCTGAATAAATGAAGTCCAGGTTCTTGTCAGTCTGTGAGCAGCTGGACGAAAGAAGAAGGGAACAATCCTCGCTGGTCCGGTTCGTCCTCGATGTAACCATGCTGCATACAAACACAAAAATACACAATTACTTTGTAGAGACGACTGAAAAAGTCATGGTAATAATGAAGCCAGAATTTCCAAAAGTTTTTGAATTTCCATTTGTCTTTCTTTGGTCTCTAAACAAAGACGAATTTTAATCTCGTTTTTAAATGGTAAGTCAACTTATACCCAACAAACGCCTGTATTTTTGCCTCTGTTTTTATTTGAAACCAGATCCATCTTCTTACCAAATTACCAAACTTTATAAACCTGCAGATCAAGAAGTTATAAACTTTCTGCCTTATATATATGTTTGTAAAATGTACTGTAGTCATGAACAAATACAAATAGTTTATTTTCTCTTGGGCAATTTTTTGGTTATACTGATAAGTTAATAAAGGGTTAAACGTTTTTGGTCAGATGTATGCAAATATAAACACAAGCAGGTTTTTGGACAGATATGGTGGACAGTTTTTTTTTTTTACGACTTTTACGAGCACCTATCAGATTCCAGGATGGTACTCACCCACCAATCGCTGTCCTCTTGTCCCAGCACCACCAGCACCTGTCCCTCAGAGAAGCTCAGCTCATCGTGGTGATCGGCCTGACAGTCGTAAAGAGCCTCGACCCGACGACTCGTTGAGCCCCGAGGCTGACAGACATGAGAAAAAGAATACTGAAGACCTACTGATATATATTAATACAAATAAATATTCATAGCAAAGAGAAAATGGTCAACTTTAACTTCATGCTGTCTTAGAAAGAGTAGTTTGTCGTGTTTGAATTATTTATGCGGTTTCTATGATGTGAAAAGTTAAGAGTTCTCACCAATGATCTGCGAGGAAGCGGCTGAGGGGCGGGGCCTCTGTTTACGCTGTCAAAGCTCTGAGATCGATGATTGGTTGGAGAGCGGCTGGGTGGGGCTTTACTAGCAGGGTGCAGGAAGTGGGAGGAGTTATTGTCGCTGTCTGCCCTCCGAAAACCTCAGTGAGAAAAACAAAGACAAAAATGAATTTATACAGGTTTATCAAATGTCAACTTATCGCAAGGAAAAACAAATAATATTTGTTTATTGTAAGTATGTGAATGTTAAATAAATATATTATGATAACATAATATAATAAATACAATATTAGGTAACAACTGGCTCCATATAACTTTGGTTTCTGCCTTACAGAAAAAAAAAATCGACAAATTTATGAGGATATTATCAACGTAAAAAAAAACAGCTTCTTGGTCTGAAAATGACACTAAATATGATTTTCAATACCAATAATATGTCCACGCACAAATCAACAGCTTAAATTTTCTTAATACCTCATACAATTTTTTTACTTTGTAAGACCTGAGAAAACCAATAAATTGTACAAACACTTATCAGAACAGTTCATAACTTAAATATTTATAACTGATAACTTTTTAACTTTTACAATAATTTATAAAAAAGAGAGTAAACTGCTTTTACTTCAACTGGAGAACCACAGCATACAAACCTCTCCAAAGTATCAATTAACAAGGATTTACAACTGTACTTGGAGAGAACCTTAGAGAAAAAACCTCATGAGTGTTTGCAGAGATTTGACATAATATACAGATGCACACATGATGGATTCATGAGAGTCCTGACAGATAAAACAGACAAACGATCTGAGAGGACAATGTTTTATATTTCTTGATGTACCTCTCTCTGGGCGTTCAGTCAGCGAGCTGAGTGGAGACGCTGGACTGGAGTCAAACAGAGAGACAGACAAAGGGAAAAGATGCAGTCAAAAATCTGTCCACAAGAGGTCAGCATAGTCTAACAGTTAAATGAGGAAGGGTTGAACCATAAACTCCAGTTTCTTGTAACTTCGATGAAAAACTTTTTATATATCACAATATTTCAACTTTTCTCCTGTTCCTATAGCCTAAGTCCATCAAACAGCTTAATTATTCAGTAGCTTTCTCAAACATCCATCCTACATGTTGTAACACTGATGCTCTAAATGTAAGCACAGTTACAGCAATGTATAAAGTTTCATAGATGTTTTGTGAATTATTCAAACCCTTTATTTAATTCCAAAAAGGTGACATACCAACCGCTGTACTTGAAAAAAAATATTGTTTTATGAAAAATGAAATCCTGATTTCTAATTTGTTTGAAAAAAAAAACTGTTGAGACAAGGACTCATTCGTCATTGTGTCGTATCCTCTTTTCTTGTAACAACACTAAAAACCCCGGAAACTGATCCCCTCAGTTCAAAAACATTTACAAAAGGAAATGTTTTCCTATCCTTGTCTCATAGAGGATTTCTGCTGCTCAGGGTCTTCTTTGTCATGTTTTATATCATTCAGGGCTACAAACAGGCAAGTTAACACATGGACCCTTCTAGTACAGAGCCATACTGTGTTAAAATGCGAAGAATGTGGTTGGGCATCAGTTTGCATAAAGAAGACATTATCTGGATGGCAGCATATATTGCTCCTAAATCTTTTTATCAATAGTGTCTTCTTAAATGTGTAAGCTACCCATCTTACGGACACTTGTGAATCCAAACACCATCAAAGATATTGGATAAGATGTTAATAACAAGCTAGGTGGTCCTAATTCCTCATAGGACCCTGGAGGACATGCCATCTGTGATTTCTGAAATGAATGTCAACTTGGAAGTGACTTTGAGCCCATGCAGTGACTACCACTACAGAGTCATGTCTGTTTTTAATGTAGTGCTGCCTAAGAGTTGTGAACCTTTTCCCATCTTTACCTCTGAGAGTTTTGTGAAGCCTTGTGTATTGTTGTACGTTTACAGTGCACGATTTTCTCAGATACTCACACACACTTTCTAAAGGAGGAGTCTGGTCCACTGTAGATCCTGGGACTGGTTGGCAGCCCGTAATCTACACACACACACACACACACACACACACACACACACACACACACACACACACACACACACACACACACAAACACACACACACACACAGAGTTAATAACACAGTGATCAAACCCTGACAGATAAATTACAGCGTGTCTCTCTGATCCCACCATGCTTGCTGGACTCGGAACAGGTCCTCTTGTGTCGTACAGCGATGGGAGGCGGGGTTGGCTTCCTGTTTCCTGTCATAGAGAGGAAAACCTCCCCTTCTTCCTCCTCTTCTTCCCCACCTCCCTCCCCCCCTGCTGGAGGAGGAGGAGGAGGAACGTTGGGAGCTGGAGGAGGACAAAAAGAAGAGATGGGAGATATTTTTTTGTTTTCTACCTCGCTGATTTTAATGGGAGATATTTGATTGAGATCACAGATGAGGTTCATGAGTTTTATCTCTGAATTGATCATTATTGGGGGAAACATTTGCATTTATTAAACACACATCAGGTTCACCTTTGACCCTTGGCGGCAGTGGAGGAGCAGGAGAGGATGGGGGAGGAGGTGGAGGGCTGGAAACGGGGCCTGAGGGACGAGTGTGGAGATCCATGGCCATGGCGAGCCTCCTCCCTACACTGAGCAGACCGCCACCTGCTGCTGCTCCTGAGGAAGAGTTAGGAGTGACTGAAGAAGGGTTGGACTGACTGAAACTGAAGGGACGGGAGGAGAAGGAGAAAGAGGAGGTGAAGGTGGAGGAGGAGGAAGAGGAGGAGCGCTCCTTCTTTACAGGACCGTTCTGAAACAGAGACGAAAGAGTCAATGTGTGTACAGGAAGAAAAGAAGGCGACCTTGACATCGAGAAATGAGGGGTAAAATGTCTGTTGCCATGGCTACCTTGTCTTCAAAGTCATCATCACTGTCATAAGGATCGTCATGCCGGAGCCTCCACTCGTACTCCACGTGGACGTGATGGTCAAACAGGTCAGACTGAGCCTGCTGTAGCTGCACAGACACACTCTGTTAAATTAATCATTACACTGATAACAATAATCAATATTCATGATCAGACTGATAACCTCACCAGCGTCTCACACTGGACGTGCTTCAACCTGCGGCTCATGTCCAGAGCTGTCTCTCCCAACTCGTTCTCTGTTCAAACACAAAGACGTTTAATTTACTTTATTAACTGTATGTTCCTTAGCAGAAAAACCTGATACGTCTACACTCAACAGGATGAAGATGTACAGAAATTTTCTTTCAAGGTCTCCTGGGACAGAAAAACCCTGTTGGTAAAACCCGATTGTAGAGAATAATTTGATGTGGCCACCAAAGCTTAGATCAGAATCTACAAGGAATTGGTTCAGGTCTTTGGTCTTTAAATCCCTGAACTCAAGGTATTAGCTTACGCTGATTTTTTTTTTCTTTGTTGCAGAGCAAATTGATATTTGTTTTCTCTCCACTTGTGTGAGAGCGAAAACACATATCGGAGTATCGTCTGCATAGCGGTGGTAATTGACATCGCTCTCCTTCAGAATGTGACCGACAGGGAGCTGATAAAGAAAAAAGTAGAAGGAGTCCATAAACTGATCCTTAGGGGAAGCCACTCTATCAGATTCATAACTACATTCAAAAAATCATCTTTGAAAAAAAAAATATATATATAAACGAAGATTTCCTCTGAATAACCTCAACTTTTTTGTGTGTTTGTGTGTGAGAGTGTGTGTATTTGTGTGTATTACTGATGTGTGTGTTGGCCCGGGCTCTCAGCAGCAGTCTCACACAGTCACTCTTGTTGTGCAGACAGCTGTAGTGCAGTGCTGTGTTTCCTGCTGAGGTCTGCACGTCCACATTGGAGCTTTAAATGAAAACCATGAACACAGGTAAACTCAGGTGTGCACAGTAACACACACCAAGATTAAATGTCATTAGAGAAGGCTGACCAGTTCTGAGCGAGGAAGTCCAGGATGTGCAGTGATGTTCTGTCAGCCAATAGGACGGCTAGATGGAGCGCTGTCTCACCTTTCTCCTGTTGGCATGGAAACAAACTGCTGAGTAACTGAGAGTTCACCTTAAGGTTTAATGATGTGTGTCTACCAGTATGTGTACAGTATGCCTGCATGTCTGTGCCTGCTTGTGTATACCTATATGAATATGTACATATTTTTTATCTGCATATACAAATACATATATAGACACTTGCTGAACTGTGTCAGTGTATATCTATTTCTGTGTCTACAACTGTATATGTGTCAACCTAAAGTATAAGATCGTTTTAACTATTTTTGTATGCTCAAATGTATTGTCTATAAATGTCTTTGCCTATACCTATGAGTACATTCTGCTTAGGGTGCTCATATATACAGGTATACACACGTGTTTAACTATTAATCGGTTTGTGTATACTTGAATGTGTGTGTACCTTGATGTTTGTGTTTCCCAGTATGTGTATGTCTGTATGTGTGTGGTTAATGATGAGTGCATTTGTACATGTGTGTACTTGTATGAACATGTTTTAATGAGTGTATAACCACAGGTTTTCTTCGCTTGTGTATACCTTCGTTTGTGTGTGCTTGTGGGCACCTATATGTGTTTGTACCAACATGCCTTTTTTGTGTCAACTTGTTCGTGCCATATCTGTTATATGTGGATAAAAATAACCACATTCACTGATAAATATGCTGCTTTGTATGTCTTCGATAAAACATTTGTTTATACTATATCTGTACAATTAAAAAACTCTCTGTGCATACTTGTGTTTATACAATTTGTGTAAGACGCACTTATGCATGCACTTGTATACACTTTTTGCATTTACCTCTATCTGTATACTTACATTAAGGTAATTCATGTTTGTGAAAATCCCAATGTAAAATAGTAATGATGTATACATCTGTGTATACCTTTGCTTTTTTGCATCTATTTTGTAGACCCGTCAGCACCTGTACATGTAAGTATTCATATCTGGTAGCCCTTACACATGTACCTGCACTCATGTGTGCACTTGTGTTTACCTGTATGTGTGCATGCAGCGGCTGGCTCAGCTCTGTCCTCTGAGCATATAGCTGGATCAGGCTGTAGATGTCACAGTTCTTTGTCGCCTCCTGCAGGCCAAGTCGAAGCGCAGCAGTAGAGCTGTGGCTGCGCCTCACATAATGGATGTCCTGATACTTTGAGAGGATGAAGTCTTTACGCTCTGACCTGTAAACACATGCGCACACACACACACACACACACAAATTGTGTGTAATTAAACTAATAAAGTGAAATGAATGCTACTCTTACTTAAATAGTACACCTGTATGAGCATTGTCTTACATGTGGCTGTGCTGGGAGGGCTTCATGGACGGACTCAGCAAATTTGCTTCCAATATTTCATTAAAACCAGAGTTACCAACATTCCGGGCCAACTGGGCAAGAGATGAAAACCAGGAACTTCATTAGAGAACAAAGAAAGAGCCACATGAAAGAGTTCATCTACAGTTTTGATGTATCATATATCACACTTCTATAATCTATCACAGTGCAAAAGTCAGCTGAAAGTTGATGTCTAAAATGGATGAGGACAATATGAGTAGTACAGGAAGAAAAAGTGGGTGTGAGAAATGGTACAATCGGAGCAGGAGGAGGCTGTGGTGGACCAAAAAGTGTCCAGACAAGCCTAGAGGAATATTATTTGGTGAAATTAAAGTTATGGTTTCCACTCAAGCTTTAAAGTTAGCTTGGTAGCTAACAGGCACTACCTACCAACAGATCAGATGTCCCCAAGCTGTCCAAACTCAGGGACTGGATTCTAGAGACATGGGTCCCCATCTCTCTGTGGATCCCTGAACATTCAATACAAGTGAGGATGCCCAGATTGGTTGAGAGCCATCCAGGATCTACAGAGAAAGAGAGATAAATTTTAAGTCAAGTCAACATCAAGCTAATCCAGTTTATGCTGCTACTGAAAAGCTATGGGCTAATTCCAATAGTAAACCATTTAGTTCTAAAATTGCCAGATTAATTTTCTTTTGGTTTTGTGAGATGCAAATTTTCTTTTCCTCTATATGAAAACCTACTGATGGGTCAGAGCAAATTCACAACTTCCTGAAAGAATGGTAACAGTAAGTCCCCATAATGTGGTCGTGTACACATATCAAAGTCCCCATAATGCTTGCAAAATAAGTTCACATAAACACACAGTAGCATCAAGATTATCAACAAGAAATCCATTCATTGCTGCTACTTGTATGTTTGTGTCATGTTTTTATGTCAGTTTAAATTGTTTTGATCTGTTGTATGTATAGTATGCCGTGTGGTTGCATAAAGGATTTCCATGTATTGATTGATTGTTTACCTGGGGCTCCACAATCACAGCAGTTGTTGTTTCCCGGCATACGTCTAATGTCATCAGTGATGGCTCGAGTCAGATCCTCCACGCTGCTCTCCCCACCTCCTCCCCCTCCCTTCCCCCCGTCCAGAGCCACGTTCAGAGCTTCTTGCTTACTGTTACTGAGCACTGAGATCCAGCTGCATGTACAGATACCCATTTAATTACATTATTAATTCATATTCATAATAAACAACACACTACAAGGAAATATTGTCAGACTCAATCAACAGCTTGTATATACTTACGCGACACACTCAGCTTCATCCTCAGCTAAGAAGTGGTAGGTACGATTATCTGGAGGACAAAGTAACAGTATGTGCTTACATAAATGATTAGGTCAGCATTACACCACAGCTAGGAGAACTAGTGGATTCTGACTGGCTTAGAGGTTTTGGTACATACAGTACAACCAAACTTACCCAACATAATTGCAAATGAATGCAGAATTAAAATTTAGGTTAAGACTGCAACATAGAAGCTTAAGATTCTTTTGAATTTGAGCTTTGGTGTGTGCCGGTGACTTACGAGATATGAGGTCAAAACATTTCTTGTCCTCCACACTGGGTTTAACCTGACAGGTGAGCAGGTTGAGTCTGGTAGGAGGTTTATTAGGCTGAGAGAGGGACAGAAAGGAAAAGACAGAGAGGTGGAGGACATTACAGATATCAGAAAGGTTTTTCAACTAAAACACATGTATTAACAAGCTAAAAAGTCTGGGTCTAAATATAGCACAAACGTTACCAACTAATTTATTTAGTCTTGCCTCAAAGCATTACTTTCCAATGCAATGTGAAAAATGTATTTGCTCGCATCATTTTGTCTTTATAAAGAACTGCAGGCACATCTGAACAATGAGAATCAGTCTCTTCAGGATTTGGCCCTTTGTGTGATTACTGCTTTCAAAACTGCCTGAGCAGCTATTTGAAAAAGTTAAAATGCAAGTTGTAGAGTTTTGTGCTGTGCTTATGTAGCATAAAACATCATTTTTGCAAAACTGCGTTATCATGAAAAGCAAAGTTTGACAATTGGACTGATGATAATTTTACAATATCAAGCATATGAATTACATGTACAGAAATATGGTAACAGGTTAAATTTGTAGAGATGTTGAAAGGATTGGCCAAAATTGTAAGGAGGTCACAAAAGTGCAGTCACTGTTTGAATTTGCATGAAATGGCCAAAGAGCAACTTTGTAACTTTCTTTGAACATAGTTGTAGTGAGTCCCTAAAATACGGTTGTGTAAACATGTTCAAGTCCCCATTATAAGTGCAAAACAAATTTTTATAAACTCACAGTTGCATGTGCGATGGTCAAGTAACAGTTGTGAACTGAACATTTCCTTTTCTGCCACATTTTCCTCAACCTGAAACACACACAAACTGTTTTAGATTCAAAACTTTTATCTCTAGAGATGACATCTAGTGCTTTAAGTGTGTTTGTAAAGGTGTGCTGTACCCATCACTCTTCTTGTAGAGGAATCCCGCTCTTTCTGTCCCGTACTGTTTGTCTCCCAGCAGCTGATGCATACTGTACACTTGCTTTGGTAAAGTGTCCTACACACACACAAACACACACATAAAATTAAAATGTATCCATATTACACTTTTGATTTTTCACCAGTGACCTCGTTAGGCTTCTGTGTGAGTGCCCCCCCCCCCCTTGTTGTGCTTTTAATTGAGCTAAAAAAAAGTCACAATATTTTGATGAAAAATTATTATAGTTTTTCAAATGGAGACCTGAACACACACTCACATCAATAACCTGTTTAGAATACCACAGTGTCAAAGTTTCTCTGAGTGATTGTGTAGCTGACCTGCTCTGTGTGGACGACAGGTCTCAGCAGATCTCTGAGAGACACCAGATGTCTCTTCTCCTCCTCCTGACGCTGCTTCACCTGCAGACACATAACAGCTCACCTAAGTCTGAGTGCTTTTGAAATATGACCTTACTAATCCAGACATGAAACAATTCAGAAGATTGGAATTAGAGGAAATAGGCTTCAACTTCATAAGAAATCAAAACATGACTCTTAAAATGTTCAAAAAATGCTGATGCCATTACCTCATCTTGTGCACAGCAGTTGTATTTATTGTACATGTTCCAAGTTTAAATCTGTTTGGTACTTATTTAAATTGCATATTTGAAAGGAAAAACCGTTTTTTTTTTTCTTTTTTTTTTTTTTAAATCTTTGTTTATAGTTGACATACTGTTGTCAGGACTCCATTCAGCTCCTCCATGTACTGCTTCAGCCTCTGAGTGGTGGACACACACTCCTGCAGGAAGCTGAACACACAAGGACAATAATAAATGACCAAAACTGTGTCTGTTTGCTGCTTATGCACTATCAATGTGTGCAAATGTGCTCTTACTTGTTGTGGCTGTGGTAGTGTTTAATAAGGTTCTGCAGCAGGTCAACTCCCCTCTTTGTCTTTATCTCGTTAACTTTAATTAGATACTGCGACAGAGAGAGAGAGAGACGAATACATCTATTAATTGGACTTACAGGCAAGCACATGTGGTTTGTCAGGACGATGTAGCAAAGTTTCTGGAGAGCAGCAGGGGGCAAAAGAGGAGGAAGAAACAAGAGAAAACGAGGGGGAAGTTAAAGAGGAAGAAGAGTGAAAGAAGTTGAACAAGTGAGAAGAGTAGACGGGGGAGGACAGGGATGAAAAAGAAGGTGGAACAAACAAATGAAGTGCAGCTGAATGAGCAGGTGGAGGTCAGATAAGAGGGCGGCATCACATGTATGAATCACTGACCTCGCACATGCTCAGTTGGAAGGAGCGTCTCTCTTTCTCCAGCTCCTCTGCGATCTCTCCCCCGCTCACCTCGTTCCTCACCATCCCGTACTGACGAGCCAGCTCTCTCTTCTCTTTCTCCACCTGCTTACTGTACACCAAACACACACAAACACACATTAGCTGAAACCTGAAATCCACTAACAGTCTGTAGAGGAAAGAAGACGTTAATTCAATAAAGTTCTGTACTTATGGACACATTTTGTTTATGCAGCACTGACTCACAATCTGCTCTCATAGTCCCTCCAAGCTCGTTCAAAAGGCTTCTTCAGATCCTGCAAGGAAAGATGAAAAGCTTAAACATCTACCTCAAATTTACTCACACACATATTTTGATCTGTTTGCTGATGTGCATGAAAAAATAAAACAGATCCTCACCCCCTTCACCTCCCGCAGGTCTCCTTTCACCAGAGAGTCCAGGAAGAAGTTGATGTTGTGCAGCATGCTCTTTAACTTCACACACAAACATAAAAGTTAGTGATTAAAGGCCTTGCGGATTATACTAAAACCTTGTTTCAAAAGCTACTGAATTTGTGTTCTCTGAATCTGAATCTGTGGGCTGTTGATTGGTTGGGTGAACCTTTGTGCATAATGAACGTTTCTCCAGTTGAGGTACTATCTATTGCTGATGACTCACCAGGTTCTTCATGGGCGACAGGAGTTCTTTGGAAAAGTCAGCCAGTCGACAGAAAGCCGAGCCAACCTCACTCTCTCCGTTTGAGTGACAGTTGACCGACAGCTTCTCCATTGAGTTTATGTACTGCTCCAGGTGAGAGACATGGTCTGGTGAATGGAAACAGTGTTAGCACAGGACTCAAGGTGTCTGTTTATTCTTAAGTATCATAAACTTTTTTAATTTGTGGTTGATACAAGCTCTGGCCATGCCCCCATCACTGTGGTTGGCAAATCAGGTCCTGAATAAGGCCCTAAATTGTCTGGTTTGCGGTCAACAGAAGTTTTTTACAAGAAATGCATGATGTTGTCCAACAGAGTTATGTCTTAGCATAGACCGTAAAGATGGATACCAAATAACTGATTAAAAAGAAACTTGGACATAAAGATCAAACTCTCAGGGCAGAAACCATGTTAGAAAAACATATTGTAGTTTTATAGTTTGACCAATGTCCAATCTGTTAACATGGGGGAGGTGCTCTATATGACCTTTACTGCAGCCAGTCAGCAGGGGGAGCTCCAAATATTTTGGCTTCAGTGTTTGGTAGATGGCATATCTTTCATTTTTATTATAGCCAATGCAATCTGGGGCTTAGACTGATCAGTTCCTACCATGTGATATAAATAAGCCAGACCCTGAAAAACCAAGATGGAGGGCCAAAAACTACCAAGCTAGAGTAGTGTGTGTGAAGTCATAGAGACTGGCGTTAGTTCTACAGTGTCTTCAGTTTGTTCATATCAGAGTGTGTACCTTGTCCGGCTGTGTATTTGGCTTTGGCAGCTTTCTTCATCTTCTGCAACACCAACCGGTCACTGTCCAGGACCTGAAATAAACACAGACCACAGAGGGTGAGTATCCTGATTGTGTGTGTGTGTGTGTGTGTGTGTGTGTGTGTGTGTGTGTGTGTGTGTGTGTGTGTGTGTGTGTGTGTGTGTGTGTGTGTGTGTGTGTGTACTAATTCACCTGCTGACTCAACACACACACAGAGGACGAGCTTTTGTTCTCAGACAACAGGCGGCTACAGTCCTGTGTGAGTGTTATCAGTCTGAATCTCTGAATGAAGCGCTGAAGGCGGTCTGCTGCCGCTTTAATCTCAGGCTCGCTTTATATCTTGTTGATCAACAGAGCAGAGTAATCATGAAAAATACATCTGAGTGTCCTCAGAGATTTCACTGCACATGTCTTCAGCTTTTTCTTTGTATAAAACAGTCTGTGTTTTTCAAAAGGCAGCAGACTGAGTTGACACAGTTGGAAAAACACAGGTGCACCTACAAACAAAAGCAACAGCTCTATTTTATTCAAGCGCTCCAGTTAGTCAGGACAGCGTGACAGATTCCTTCAAACCCAGATCCTCCTTAGTTTTCTGTCTGTCTTTACCTGGAAATCCTAACTACTCACTGTTAGTTTTAGTCCTTGTTTCTTATGTGTTCAGATATTTGCTTCAGATTCTGACTCTTTCGATGAAATAATGCCCTCTGAATTCTACAGTTGTTGAACTGTTTGCCCTTGCAGTCTTTCTTAGAGCGGTAAACTTCTTCCATCTTCAATTCTGAGAGACTCAGCCTCTCTAAATGTCATTTCTATACCCACTCACATAACCAGCCTGCTAAAGTTATCCAAATAGTGGTGGTTCAATGTTCCCTGAGGTGTTTGTTTTTTTCTTTACATTGAACAAGTTTTTCAGTATTTTGTTGCCCCTTTCCAACTTTTTTGTTCAGTTCTGCTGATCAAATCTATAATCAGTTTATATTATTTCTCATAAATTATTAAAACTTTTCTTATATTGTCTCTGCTTTATCTTTTAGATCAATAAATGACTAAACCAACAGGTTCTGCTTTTCTAAACATTATACAGAGCATTTTTCACATTTTTGGGTTCGTATAATTTGAACAGTTTTTATTTAGTTGCATTTTATCAACAGGGCCTTGTTCTTGTTTGATTCCCAGCTCCAACTCTTTGCTGCACTCCTTAGTGGCATGCTTGTAATATTAACAATATTCAACACACACCTTGATTCATTACTTCTGAACATCACTACTGTCGGCACTCATTACTTTTTTTTTCCTATTTTGATTCATTTGGACCCCCATTAGTTACCACCAAGACGCTCTCTGGGGTCAAATCCTACAAACATTAAATTACAATCAGCTTACAAACAAAACACAGTTACTGTTGTATCTCCTGTCATGTGTAAAGGCAATGTTGTTTTGTATGTAGAAATGTGAATCGCTGGTCTTTAGAGAAAAAACACATATGTTGCCATTTAGGACCATGACGGACATTTTCTCTGTGCTATATCTTCAGCTCTTTTATGAGTCTCCACAGTCACTCTGTGGCGCTTCATCTACATACTTTGCAGAAATGTCTCCGAGGGTGCACTCAGAGTTTGCAGAACCGCTCTTTTCTTTCATGTGTCCTCAGCGCTAAGTAAAGCTGCAGAAAAGCATTACCTAAAATGCTCTTACTCCTTTGAAAACCTTTACAGGTCTTTTATAAACAGCCCTGAAGGAGATACATTGCTGTTTTACATAATCCTTGAATTGAAGTCATGTTGCTTTTAAAGGCCTGAATGCCTTTATGCTTTTACTATTTACTTTGTGTTGAATAAATTTGAGTCTCGATCGGAGGCCTGAAACAGAAAGATGGGCTCACATAACTTCAGCGTTAACTCTGTGGTATATTTGTCACTAAAGTCGTCATGGTAACAAATTTAGCACACCTAACCTGCTTTGTTTACAGCCAAAGGCAAAAAGGAGAAACTTGCATAAATCCCCCACCCAGTGACCAATCGATGCAATTGATCCTGGAGCTTATTGAGCTGATCGTGGGAGGCGAGTGAAAGGAGAGGCTGACAAAACACTTCTATGAGAGAAATTCTTTGTGTTTCTTACTGATATTATCAAAGAAAGTGGAGTGATTCTTTCTCTAAACTCTGTGATTTGTTAAATTTATAAGGTAAAAGTTAAAGTAAGGAGTCAAGATATAGAAGACTGAGAGCTGTCAGCACTGACACAGTAATTAAGGTCTAAAATTGACTCTAGTTACTCTGCTGCAGCCGCTTCTTGATTCCTGCTGCTGTTGTGATGGAAATCAGAAACACTGCTGTGTTGTCTAAGGGTACGATTCACTTAATCGCCCTGCGGTTCAGCTGAGAAATCAAAAGAAATGAGTTTTGGTTTGAGCTGCCACCTACAGTATGAGCAAAGCATACAGGTGAAGCCAGTCAGACTGATGTCAGCAGGAAACCACTTCACAAAAGCTGTGCAGCTCTTTTCTGAGTGTGAATTGTCACAGATCTGTGGATTAAACTAAACTGTAGAACTGTAGCTTTGCTGAACTGGTGAAAACTGTGTAGGACTCAGATCTAAAGGAAGTTCTCTTCTTTTGTACGTCACTGTTGTTGAAGAAATAGTTTTCTTTGTCCAAGACCATCATGCAACAAAGAATGCAACTCAAATGGAACTCCTCAAAAGTGCAAATGCTGTTGCATTAACTGGGAATCCCTGGATATAAGTGATGCATCAAAAATATCTCAGATTAACTTCACTGCGTATTTGCATTGGTTGGCACTTTTGCATATTTCTTAATGTGTTTAAATAAATCTTAAATATACGTTTTTAAGAATCATCGGAATCATCTCTCAGAAGGCGGCTACAGTGGCTTCTTCTTCTTCTATTCTGTTTAAAGACATGTGGCATCAGTGCAAAGAACTGTGACTATGAACCCAGTCCTTTTTCTAACAGCACATTATCAATATTTAATTTGTTTCAGAGACGGTTTTAGTCAGTGCTGATATGTTGTGACAGCTCTTTTTCTGACCACATTGGTGCAGCAGTGCAGCATTTATTTGATAGTTGAGATCATAAAGTAAATTTAACTGGATTAATTTGGCTTCCAGATCAGGAAATTAGTCAAAATTTCTTTGCATGAGGAACTGTTGGCCTAGCACTCTACACACATGCTTCATATATGGGGGACTAAGCCTCGAGCGGTCAGTCCTGGTTCGCCTACAGCCTGAGGCTCCCTTCCCACATGCCACCCAAACTCCCTCTCTTAGCTTCCCACTCTGTCCACTGTCCTGTCCTCTCTTAGTAAAGGCAAAATAAATAAAAACAGGAAATGCTCTGAAATTAAAAATAGTTTTAGATGAGCCAGTGAAAGAGTGATGACTCAGAAATGACTATTGGATTTAAGTGATAAACTGATATTCACAGTTTGAATATTATTCAAGTATTAAGTCAAATTTAGTCATCATGCTTTTTACAATATTTTAATGTCTAAATCTCTAACTTGTGATTTTATGACCTGCTGTTTTTTATTTTGCTGCCTTCGTGAAACCCTTAGTTTTGAAGGGTGCTTTAGATATATGAATTTTAATTAAAGGCATTATTCTTACAGCTTTGACATGTACAGTACATTTTAAAAATGTATTTCTTTCCTTGGATCTGTTTGACACCACCACAATTACAATTTAAGACAAATACAACCACAGCTTCATCGAGATGAAATCATAAATATCAAGAAAACAAACACTAATATGCTGAAATCTGCTTTTATGCTGATGATGGTCTACTGATATTATGAGCTTTAATTTGCACATTCATAAAGCTTTCTGGAAGCTGAAACAGTGTGTCTTTTCTACTTTTTTATTTCGATCAGGCTTGTTACTTCTTGAATACATCCTTTGCGCTGAGTGGACTTTCATGTTATTGGTCGTCTGGAGCTTTATCCCCCTTTGGTCAGACTCACTAGTTGACTGATTGCTTTGATAGTCTCTCTGGAAAAGGTTGCTTAAATAAAATCCTGTTTGTTGAACTTGCTGTGTAGCATAAGCCTCAGATAAGATGATTGCTTGAACATGTATAAGAGCTCAGCTTCATGGATAACCTGTGCACAAACAGGCTTTTCTGGATGAAGACTGTCAGATCAGAGCTCTCAGGTCCCAGATTATCTCTAATCCTCATTAATCATCCTCATCTCTCTGGCTCCTCCCTCGTTACCATAAAATAAGAATAACACTGAATACTAATGAGGATTCTTCTGCTGCCATGGTAACATATGCTAGCTCCTTTGGGGATAGAAGGAGAAGGGGATGGAAGGGACAGTGGGTCTGTTACAGGATACTGAGGGGTCTGAAGGTTTCAGGTCAACGACTCTGCTGACCTACAGCGTGTGTGTACATGTGAGTGTGTGTGTGTGTGTGTGTGTGTGGGGGGGGGGGGGGGGGGGGGGGTCTCTGCCAGCTGGTTTTAAGGGGCCCCCCAAACAAAAATGACACAGAAAAGTAGAACAACTTCCCACCAATAAAATCCATGAAGAACAAAGGATGGTGGAAACTGATTTAGGACAGATTCAGATCAGATAGTTTTACAGGGGAATCGGGACATGTTAGACTCAAACCTGGACTCTGGAGAAGCCAGACTTACTCAAAGAGGAGCCCTCCAAGGGAACAGATGTGACAACTTTGCTCTGATAATGAAATCGGGTGTAAGTGGAAAAAAAACCCCATCAAAGTCATAAACAATATATCCTACTCCAAGTCTGTGGGGGAACGAATTTAATTAACTCTATGAACTTGGGAAATGACCCCCATCACTGAGATTTATACGAAGAAATCGGGACATGAAAGGGAAAAAGTCTCAGAAATATGCAAATGCAACCAAATCTTTGTGACCTTTGTGTTGCTTATGTTTAAGTGTATAAACCTTAAAAAAAGAGTACAGGGTGTCAGATTTCATTCCTTAAATATGTGCAGGTTTGATGACCTGCTGTCACACCTTATAAAAATGGTTTCAGTAAGGGTGTATAAGCTAAACTGAGCTTAGCTCACTGGTTGAACTGAAGTGGTCCAGCCCACACTCTGCCAAAGCTTTAATCACAAAAGGAGGGATGACTGAGGTGAAAGGGGCAAAGAGAGAGCAGCCAAACATCGGCAGTGTTACATGTCTATTTTCTGCTCTCTAGATTTTGTTGTTGAACATCCTGGAGAAGCTGCAAAGATACAGAGAATCTGAATAGGAACCAAATTTGAAGTGTTTCTGAAAAATCAGAGACATTCACAGGGCTGCTTTTCTTGTGTGGGAAGCTGAAATGCTGTTGAAATGTTTATTCATAATCACTGAGTGTGCTTACATGGACTTGAGTAGTCCTGTGAGGAACCTTTATCTGGTTTTGATCACACTCAAGATATGGTGGATAAACCTGATTCACGTCCCTGTACACATATGATAGATGGCTGTAAAGATCAGACGTTGACAGGTTGGCTGAGGCTGTGACTGCCCAGACAGAGAGCAGCTGTCAGAAAAGTCAGAAAAAGTAAGTGGCTTAAATGCTAACATTACCAAATCAAATAGCTGGTTTAGTTTGAGTTATTCACTGATTTTACTTTATAATTTTATTATATATATATGTAGAAAAGTCCACTTTCCACTGCAGAAAAGTGTGTGTGTGTGTGTGTGTGTGTGTGTGTGTGTGTGGGGGGGGGGGGGGGGGGTGAAGGGGCCCTATTTGCCCCTGGGCCCCTCAGCCATTCAGTCTGGCCCTGCTTGCAGAGACTAAGACAGGTTCACTTCATTTATTTAGGGGCCCAGCAGTTAAAACCATCATTTAAAGCCCATTCCAACACCTTGCTCATACTGACCTCCTCCAGCAGGTAGACGGTGTTCCTGCAGCTGATCATCTTGGAGGTGAAGGAGGAGGTGGTCGGGGAGCTCCAGTCCTCCTGAACCTCCTGCAAGAACTCGGAAACGGACACACACTCCGGCATGGTGCTCCTGAACACACCGGTACCAGCTGAGACAGACTAAGAGAGTCCGGGACTGAAAGACCAGGTCCACACAAAAGCGTGAGGAAACCAGGAGCAATTCCTAAAACCGATCCCCAGAGTCAATGATTATAAAAATAAAAAATCTCAGTATTGATTTAAGATGAGGTAATCCCATCAGAGCTTTTTCTGCAGTCCCACAGGTCAGTGAGGATAATCCAGCGTTAACCAGCTGATAAAAACCGTAATGAGAGAGAGAGCTGATCCGGTGACTATCCGTCAGTGTGACTTCACCGTGAACCGCAGCACTAGCCTCCTCTTCCTCCGAACAAAAGGTGATTAAATCCAGCAGGAGAGAAGTCCCAAAGGCGATGAATCACAGAAAAACCGACTCGAACACACTCCGGAGTCAGCAGTGCCTAAACAAAACGAGTCCCTTTGCGTTTGAGCTGATTCATTCAGAGAAAAACCCTCAAACCCGCCCGGGTCTCTGTGCGTGAACCAGCTGACAAAGAGCGGCTGAGGTGAGCCAGAGTACTGGACCCCCGGAGACCCGGACCGGCTTCAGGTGTAGGAATCAAACTGGCACCTGCTCTTCGTCCAGGATCAGCTTTAAGTGTTTTGAGCATCAGCTGATTTTTTTTTTTCCTGCTTTTCCTTCTTTATTCAACCCGCATGGACTGGCGCGTTCACGGTGAGCAGCGGCGGGGCTGTGTGCCGCGGGAGCGCGCACTGCTGACCGAGCATGGAGTAAACCCTATTACACTAGGGTATGTTTAATTCATCGGAAAGTGTAGTAGCAGGGGTGAGGAAGGCTGTTTCTTCTGGAGAGTGAAGACGAAGTCAGATTAAAGTCGAGCTTTCAAAATAAAGTCCCGGTTCATGAGGAAGTAGCTAAATCAGAGAAGTTGTATTTTTATTACGTTTGTAAAGCTTAATAGTTGATAAATCAACTCATTTTTTTCTCTGGAGACAAGACATTATCTCCACATACAATCCCTTTCTCTGGCTTTTCCTGTCAGCCTTCATATTTCTAACATTTTATTTGTAAAAAATAAAAAATCCAAATTTCTCATGACTCCTCAATAAAAGCGTAACACCTGAGAATCTATTAGCAGTTTTTTCGAGTACTCTGGCTTGTATGTGGAGGAGATAGCCTTTTTTACTTTCAACCTTGGCCTGCTTGTTTAAAGCTTTTGTTAGCTTTACTGTAATGCTGAATCTCACACTAAATGGACTACTATGACCATCATGAAAATGTAATTTTATTTTGAAGATAGAGCCTATTGTAATGTCGGCAATAAAGTGAATGTTTAGCCAGGCTCATGTCAGTTTTGTAGGTTTTTGGACCAGTTAGTATCTAAGTTGACGTTTTACCTGATGGTGTTGATCGAAATGTACAGGGTTTAAGTTTCTATAGTTTCACCACCCACCCCAGTTTGCCTGTGACATTTGATCGATTGTTTCTGGCAAGCGGCCATTAAGTTATTTATGAATGTGTACATGTAGTATTTCCCTCTCAAAAACAAACCAACAAACAAAAAAACTCTGCCTTTGCTTTTCGCTTGCCACTTCGAAGTGAGTTTCAAGCTTATGAAGAGCAAAAATAAAATTCCTATTCAGTATAATATTAACTTTTTGTCATTGCTTGTCATTCATTGGCTGCTTTAGTCTATCTGTAAATATGATCAGAGTCAGCTTAAGTTATGTGTGTGATGACCAGGGGTGCTGCCAAGGATTTTGAACCCATCGGCCCCCATTTTGCCTAACCTAACTAAATTCACAATTTGTCTGCTAACACATGTAAGAGATCTGTTTTTTTCATGAAATTATTATGTATGCACTTCATCTTGGGGGTAACTTAAAGGGATATTTCAGTGTAAAATTAATTTAAAGTCAAACCCACTGTAACACTGAGTTAGACACCCCCTCGAGAGATGGATGTTGCCGACCGTTTCTCTAGTTACACCAACTTTAGTAACAACCGCACGATAGCAATTCACAGCGGTCTAAGGAGCCACAAACAAACCTCAACCAAAACGCCACTCTATAGCCACAAATAATGCTCAGAACAGCACCTAACTTCATCTACAGTACATATAGGGTCCCAGCCATAGTACTAGCCACCAAACATCTTTTTAACTTTGCCTAATTTCTTTAGCAAAGAGACTAAACACAACTCACCTACTCTCTTCCTGCAGCCGCTTGTTTGTAGCGAGACCTCAGGCCAGTTCATTATGGACTGCAGTGGGGTGACGCAGCTCAAGGAAGAACATTTATGATCTTTTTTTAAATAATTTCCTTAAAGTCATAATCACCATGTTAATTATTTTGCACTGCAGACACGGTAGTTCTTCTTCCTTAGCGTCTCAGTCTGATTGCATTTCCGTGAAGAAATGATCATAAATGTTCTTCCTTGAGCTGCGTCACACCGCACACCGCATAAATGTTATTCCTTGAGCTGCGTCACACCGCTGTAGTCCGTAATGGACTGGCCCGAGGTCTCGCTACAAACAAGCGGCTGCTGGAAGAGAGTAGGTGAGTTGTGTTTAGTCTCTTTGTTAAAGAAATCAGGCAAAGCTAAAAAGATGTTTGGTGGCTAGTGCTGTGGCTGGGACTCTATATGTACTGTTGATGAAGTTAGGTGCTGTTCTCAGCATTATTTGTGGGAATAGAGTTGCGTCTTGGTTGAGGTTTGTGCATGGTTCCTGAGACCGCTGTGTATTGCTATTGTGCGGTCATTACTAAAGTTGGTATAACTAGAGAAGCAAGCGGTCAGCAACATTGGTGTCTAACTTGGTGTTACGGTGTGTTTGACCCTAACTTAATTTTATGCCGAAATATGTATAGTATATATAATATATAAGTAGGCTACAGTACAGTATAGGATTAACTGTTCATCTACACACATTAACGCATGCACCGCCTTATAAACTGTAATGTACATATAAATGTGTCTGTAAACTTGTCAATATGTTTAGCCTACATACAAATCAGGCCTAGTAGCCATTTTCTGATGTAAATGGACCATTTGGAGCATGTAAAAAAGAAACAACCCTACAACAGACAGATATATACAAACAGATCAAAAATATTTCATCACCAATATAAAGTTTATTTTTATATCCATAATTGGTGAAAAGATGTTATACTTTTTGATCCAGCCTTTCTCAACAATTGATTCTCTGGGGTGGCCCATATTTAAAGGGTATGCCCCCAGCGGCCGGTCCGATTCTTACAACCTGTGGCTCATCTGTCACTCCCCATTCGCGCTTTCCTGATCTATCCTATCAAAACAAATACAAAACGCCCGAAAATAAATCTAGAGAAAAAAAAATTTCCAAACATGGTAAGAGTGCTTCACCTCCTTTGTATATCTTCATGTAAAGAAGTCTTGGCTGAAAATATTTGGTCCTCTCTTATGTGCCAGGCACGGTCATTAAGATGACTGTCTGCACAATAGTGACATCTAAAGGACACTAACTACATCACTACACATGTAAGCCCTGAGTAAACACCGGTACAAAATAACATCAAAATAAAAAGACAGGAAAAACAGCTGTGTGTATTTCAATTATTTATTTAGCATCAAAACAAAGAGTGCTGTTGGTGTGTTGGAGGATCTGAAAAAAATATACACTTTATGTCCAAGACTTTGCTGCTGAGTCGGAAAGCAACAAGCTAAAAAGAAGTATGAACACACAAGAGGACACCTTGCTCTTTCTTTACTATGCAGCATCATGTCTCCCTTAGTGCACAAACACACACACAGTAGAACTGGAGCTAAATATCTCTGTTATGGTACATGTAAGACTCAGACACACACTCCTGCATTCATACTTTACATGTGCGTTTATGTTACACCAAGTCTTCCAACCACACACACCCACTTTTTTCCATTACAGTTGACTCATGTGGTGGTGGTGGAGCTGGAAGGTGTACTGGCCCTTTAGACCTTCATAAGCAATACTTAATCAATATATAATTTATTCATGGAGGGAAAAATTGTACAAATGGATAACAGAGGCTCAGATGGCAGCAGCCTTCTTCTCTTTATATGTGGCCATCATCTTCTTGATCTCAGCTATCGCTTTGCCTGGGTTCAGACCCTAAAAGACAAACAGGAAACGATGCTTCAGAAACTCTTGATGAAAATACAGAAAAAGATGTTTTGGGGTTTGGGGCTAAGAATATTAATCATACAGACTCAACTCTGACTCAGGTACAGGTACTAAGGACTTAACTTGGACTTGACTAGCATTCTGTCTGGTGATTCAAACCTGAACACCGAGGACTCAAGGCTACAAGTTTGGTGACTTAACAACAACTCTGGCTTCAGATGTACACCATCATGTTACCTTGGGGCAGGTCTTGGTGCAGTTCATGATAGTGTGGCAGCGGTAGAGGGAGAAAGGATCCTGCAGCTTGGACAGACGCTCCTCTGTGAACTCGTCTCTTGAGTCAATCATCCAGCGGTACGCCTGAAAGTAAATATAAAGCAGACCATTAATTTTTCACTATCATGCAGATGTAACAGGCGATTTATACATGCAAAGTTCTCCAACACACACCTGCATCAGTACAGCAGGCCCGAGGTATTTGTCGCCATTCCACCAGTAGCTGGGACAGCTCGTGCTGCAGCAGGCGCACAGGATGCATTCATACAGCCCATCCTAGAAGAAAAGCAAAAAGTAGAGCTTATTTTATGCGACTTAAAGTGATGGAGATCTTCATTCTTTAACAAAACTGAAGTCTTTGGTGTACCAGTTTTTGTCTGTCCTCCACAGTCTGCAGGTATTGCTCCTTTCCCTCCTTTGACTCATCCTTTTTCTTCAAGTAGGGTTCAATTGACTTGTACTGGGCGTAAAAGTTACTCATGTCCTATGAAAATAGATGCACAAAGATCCAGTTGGTATACAAGTATAAAAGTTCAACTTGTTTTGAACACAACTTAGCTCAACAAGTATCAGTTATATACCACAAAGACGACAAGGACACTTGTGAGATTGTTATCCATATCATCAGCTATGCATAACATTTTGCAGTCATACTGGAAGTACAATTTTACTTCTGAGAATTTGAAAGAAAAAGAACAAAACTGTATTTCATAGAGGCGTGTCGGACATCCTTGTTTAACATACAGATGAAAAATGATGGGATCAATGAAGTCACATGAATTCAGTTCAGAGTGTAATGCGGATGTACTCACGGGTACGAGGTCCTTGACCACATACATATGAGGTAGAGGATAAATCTTAGATGGCTTGCTAATGTTGGTGTCGATCTTGTTGAGACATGCTAGTGTGTTTCCTCCATTAATGTTCATTGCACAGGAACCACAAATACCTGCATTCAAACAAAATAGTAAAAAAAATTCAATAGGATCTCTAAGATGAGAAAACATTAAAGTATTGGTTAGACCAAATCATCTCAAGAGCTGACTAAAGTTGTGGTCTACATTTGATTATTAGTACAAACATCTAGATTGGGAATTTCTCCTTGTGGGACTAATAAAGGAGTATCTTATCTTATCTCTTTGGATTCAAAGCAACCAATTATGAGAACTTCCATGTAACTGACCCTCTCTGCAGGAGCGGCGGAAAGTCAGAGTGGAGTCCATTTCATTTTTTATCTTGATCAGGGCATCAAGGACCATCGGGCCACAACTGTGTAAAAAAAATCAAACAAAACGAGTCAGTAAGTCACAAATGTCAGGGTCTGCTTTCTCCTGTGTTGAACATTTTAGAAGATTGTTAAGTATTTAGGTTGTAAGACAGAACAGAAAACTATTGACTGAACTGGAGCAGATATTTGATTGCGCAGGTTTGTTAATATTAAGACTTCTGAGGCTGTAGTGACATTTTGACAAAAGTAAAAGGACTAGCTGAAGTCAGATATACTATGGCTTTCATCAATTTCAGAACAATGCTTCTGTTTCTCTACGTTTGGGAACTGCTTTGAAATTAGCAAAGCAATAAACCTCCATCAGTGCAAGTGACCATGATCAATTTACAGCAGTGCACTTGTAACAGCCATATTTTCTACATAATTTAGTGCTGATGCAGGACACAGGTATAGCTCAACTGGTAGAATAGATGCCCTATCAGCTGCTGGTTTGACTCCCAGCCTTAACCTGTAATGCAGGTGACCCCACCCTCTTTTTTGCTGTTTTTTTTTTCTCTCTTAAACTATGCTTTAATAAAAGACAAATACCTCCAAAATATCGCTCAAAGCAAAACACAACAATAGAGTCCATACAATGAATCACAGACTAGTCTTACTCATGGCGGAGAGTAAAACTGACACCTACGTGTTGAGGTCAATCTCGTAGGTCTGCATGCGGGGTTTGTCCCCTGGAGTGTCTGGGTCCCATCTGTACACCTGGAACTTCTTTATTCTTGGTTGAGCTGCAGGAGCTGCAGCTGTTTGGGCATAACGCACTGCCTGAGGAGAAAGACACAAGAATTTGGTCTCAAGACTGCTTAAACATCCTGTCCAGAAAAGTTTTAAAAACAAAGAAGAAATTTATTACATTGGAAATCAAAAAACCCACCCAAAGTGTATGGTTTAGTGACCTGACACAATTCATACAATTAGAGAAGATCAAATAAACTCTCAGAGGGTCGAGAGACAAATTATTTTCTGTCTGGGATCTGGTGTTGAATCATTTAGGTAAAGTTAAAACTGTGCCCACCTAATAACCACTGAGCACCCATACTGTGTTTGTGATTGTGGTCAAATCCATGTGAACCTTATCCTCCTGTTCTGTGCCCAGCTTCAGTGTTGGCGAACTTTAGAATTTCTTACAGATGGCATATAATCATGTAAGTGCTATAACTGAGTTAAAAATATTTAAACTACAATTAAAAATCTTTACAGAGCTATTTGGATTCACTTTGAGAACATTAGAGGAGGTGTGCAAAACAGCTTCATATCTTAATCACACAACTTCATTATCACATATCAGCATATCACATAGCGGTCATTATAATATTGACCACTAATCATTTCATTTTTCATTTCATTTTATTTCATTTTTCGAACACGTGCGTGCAAACAAACAAGCATAACCAGTGAGAATATTCAAAACAACAATAACAATAATCAAAGCAAAAAAGTAGAAAAAAAAACTAATAATTAGAATAATGAGAACTCAACTCAACCAAAAAGGAGTAGGATTAAGCATTATGCGTTTTTTAAAAACCTACCCCTTCTCCTTTACTCAATAATATCAGTCAGTCTCCAACAAAATTAAGTTATATTAAGAAAAAAAATACAGCATACATTGAATACGTACATTAATAATTTGTGAAAACACCCGGTTGTTCATGCCCTTCTTTCTCCCTGTATCTGGTAATAACAAAGCAACTTTAAAAGGACGTCTGTGAGGTTTGAAAACTAAACAGCTTTTTAAAAAAAACCATAACATCACCCCTGTGACCTCAAATAACCCTCGGGAAACATGTCAGTGACATGAAATGATGAACCATGGTTCTAAACCTGCAGGTTTTCTTTAAACACATTTGTATTGTGTCTTTTAGTTTTTATTTTCTCTGAATGACTCTACATATTGACTGATTAACATTAGCGGTATTTACAGGGCTCGTTTACTGTCAAACCGAGTGTGGATTATGGGTTTTCATCGTCCACGTTTATGATTAAATATACTCAGTAATTGATCGACTTTATGTACATGTTCTAAATATGTGTTTGTTGGTTCGGAAATATAATAGTTCACAGTTAGAGCTCACTATTAACGAGCTAAAATC
This sequence comes from Xyrichtys novacula, assembly GCA_962446985.1. Lineage (NCBI taxonomy): Eukaryota > Metazoa > Chordata > Actinopteri > Labriformes > Labridae > Xyrichtys > Xyrichtys novacula. The sequence continues at coordinate 17,993,309 of OY660865.1, forward strand.
TGGTCTACGTCACGAGGACTTCAGCACATAGACGCAGCCCTCTGCTGTCAAACAGTGACGCTTAAAGCTGTGCCGTTAATCTCAGTTAAACAACAAACGCCACCCGACAGAGAGTCTAGCTGACAGTGACTGCTTATTACTTATTTACACGGTTGTTAACATACCACTAGTCCCGCAGACGAGCGAAAAGCCAAGATACCACTGCGACTCAAGGACGTGAGACCAGCAACCGACATTTTGGAGTTTCTCTGACCTCCACCGCTCGCTATCCCAGAATCCACCACCGTAACTGCGTCACAGCTCTGTTTGGGGGCGAATGTTTTGTTGAATGCCGTTTGCCGGTGTCGTGCTGACATCCTTACCCCTGATTATAAAAACTGAACTGTATTAATGTGCATTGTTTCATCTTTCATTTATATCAAATCGGGGTGAAAGGTGGAGCGGGGTTAGGTTAGATTAGATTAGAAAAGGGAGATGCTGTTTAAGAGTCAGATATAGGGCCCGTCCGATATGGATTTTTTGGGGGGCTGATGCCGATACCGATTTTTTTTTTTTTTTTTTTTTTGTGTGTGTGTGTGGGGGGGGGGGGGTTATAAAAATATATATATATATATATACTGTAGATATACTGTAGACTACTGCTCTTTACGCTGACAGGAAGACCAACTGATCATCTCAGTAATATTCCACGTATTTATCATGAATCAAACTCAGACCAGAAAAGCATTTTCTCGTGACCGAGACCAGCACGGCGGGGAACATCGTGAAGTGGGTTGAACTGAAACTTGTTGACTTCACAAACTGGTTTATTTACCGTTGAGGTGAACCACTTTTCTCCATGTGTCCCTGAATGCCTGATTCAGATCCGACACTCTGCTGTGCTGTGAGGTAGTTAGTGGATGAAGATTGTCATGAGGTCGCTGCGCCATCTACAGAATAAGTCGGGGAACTTTTCAAATGGTGGAACATTTTCAAAGTGAAACCGAATCTTATTCTCAGCATTTTATTTCAGATAATATCGGCAAATATCGGCGAGTTTTGGCCGATTACCGATTAGTCTCAAACGGGCTACAATTGGCCGATTTAATCAGCTCGCCGATGAATCGGTCAGGCCCTAGTCAGATACACAGTGTAACCTAGCGCAACACTTGCGATGGAAACTCGCACTTAAGAGAAGTTAAATTTTGTTTCTCTTGCTCCCTTTTGCCCTTTTTTTGTTATCAGTGCTTGTAAACGGACATTTTTGTTTTAAACCAATCGTTAGAGGTCCTCTAGCCTTTCCATGGCCAAAAACCTTGGCTGAGTGGATAAAAGGAACGTCCGGGTATCTAAATCAAACGAACCCTGTGTCTGTCATCGCACAGCGTGTGGATCTGAAGTCGCGCAACATCGAGTCTCAGCGCAGGTGGAGCCGGTTTAAGGTCACTTCTTTCGGTATATCACTTGTGTTACCGACGGAACTGCTGTGTGGTAGCAAACCGAGAAACAGTCATGGTATTTCTGTCGCTGTCTTGTTGGATCAGGAATCGTGGACCGGACAGATACTGGAAAGTCCAAGAAGTTCTGAAACATGCACGGGTAAATGGCTGCGACTATTTCCTGGAATAGAGAAGAGAACAGTTGTTTAACGTGGTGGACTGTGAGGTGGTCTACTGCAAAATAGCTCAATTTCATAGTTAACTTAATTTAAAATCTAATATTTATAACGGTAATAATCCGCCATTCAGTTTCCTGTCTGTTCCTCCTGCAGCACTTCAGGGGCAGAAAGAACCGGTGTTACAGTCTGGCTGTGCTGGCAGTCAGGAGAGCTTTTGTGTACGCAACCAAAGCTCGGAGGTTCAAGAAACGGAACATGAGAACGGTAAGAAACAAATATAAGATTAAATATGAGTGAATATTAAATAATTACTGATTCACATGAAATACAGAGTCTTTGTCTAATCAATCAAATCAAAAAGAACTGACAGTGTTTCTGCCTGTGAAAAAGACACAAATTCAGCTTTAAAAAGGGTGTAATATGAATGATACAGTGACGCCAAAAGAAACAATGTGTTGAAGCAGAGTGGGAACTTTTTAGTCATTTATCTTTATAACTCATGACTTCCTACTGACTTCTTTCTTTTCTATTTGATTTAAAAAAGCTTCAAATTTGACTATTTGAGAAGAAGACATTCATTTAAAGTCCCGTCCAAACAAAAGCCAAATGATTGTTTAGATGAGACAAATTATAGTCATTTTAGGAGGTCATATACCCAAAAAGGGGTGGGTGACACTGCACCAATCTGTGTACCATCTTAACTCAATTTACATGTCCTTCTAAATCCTAGCTTCAGATGGATAGATGTATCATTCAGTGACATGAGTGGTATTTAATGTTCTTTATTTCATTTGTCTTATGTTCTCATTGTTTTAGCTGTGGATTACACGCATTGCCGCAGCATCACGAGAACATGGCATGAAGTATCCCGCCCTCATGCACAACCTCACCAAGGTTAGAATCATCACTCTCTATGTTTTTGTTTGTTTGTTTTGTTGCTGACAATTCATTTGTTCTGAATTAAAAACTTTTTTTCTCCCTCCAGACCAGCGTTCAGCTCAACCGGCGTGTTATCTGCGATCTCGCCATCACAGAACCTCGTTCATTTCTCTCACTTGCAAAGCTGGCGCGGGCTCGGCAACAGGAGGGCTTGCGTGCAGCGTTAGGTGATGGCAAAGAGCCTCCAGGTGTTTTATCACGTGTTGTCGTTCTACAGTGAAGGAATTTATGAAGTAACACATTTCCTACTTGTCATGTGGTGTTGAGAGCAGTGGTCTTGGATTATAGGAATGTTCACAAAAGAGTTAGAGAAATTCATTCACTTTCTTTGCATTGGTTTGCTCCACAGTGGTGTCTGTCTTTTCAAAAAGACTTTTTTTCCCTCTTACTGGGGAGATAAAATCTCAAAAGAGCAATGTCCCTGAAGTGGAGGGAGTGTATCACCTCACTCATAGACCCAGTGGGAGGCCTCCATGCCTTGATCATTGACCTTGATGGACAGTCTCTAGAGTCAAAATGAAACCCTGTGCCCTTGCTGCAGTTTGACACATTTCTATGACTGCTCCTGCCAATGAGGTCCTTACTGACAAAGCATGAGAGGGATAATTGTTCCCAACTTAACACTTTTGTCTCGAGTGAAACCCATTTCAAGTGAAAAGACATCTTAAGGGTAGTTTATAAGGACATAAACATAATCCAACATGGCAAACTTTGATGTCATGGCAACTACTTGTCCACATTCAAAAGTTTCTGTTCTATTTCCTTTTTTCCATCCAAGCTCTCCATCATGTGTCCTAGCTGCTGTTATACCAACAGAATTACCACTACTTCATATATGCTCTCCTTATGACAAGCAGTGTTGTGGTTTATTACGTGATTTAAACTACTCCCAACTGTGCTCAACATGGTTTTGGATTATGACTTTGAATTCTAAGAAGGTGTAAGAAGTGAAACCTCAACTTTTGTTTTTTTTTGACGACTTTGGTCTCACTGTAAATATTTATTCCATAATTTGTTGTGGTTTTCCTTTGAATGTTTATTTCATTAAACATTTTGATATACACATTGTCCGCCTGTCTTTTTTTTAAAGATATTTTCAGGCTATGACTGTCAGAGGTGTTTATCATTTTATATTAGATGGAAGTACCTTCATTCATGTTCTTATTTCTCTTCCTCCAGAAATACCTTAATAGTCACAATAATGCACACAAGGCTCTGTAATGTAATATTTAGAATATGAGGGAGTGAATATTCAAACAAACAGTGGTTGCTAGGGACCATGAATAACTGTTTTACAACATTCTGGCAATTTAACATTTATTTCCTAAAAATTTTACTTTATTTGTATTTTACGGTGGCTGAGAACTGCCACTGCTGCAAATAAAAAAGAATGCAAAAAAAAAAAGTCACAACAGAAGTTACTGATAAATAAAAGGAACTGAAGCCCACTGCAATAAAAAAAATAAACAGTGCAGCTATTTGCAAGCTTTCATTTTCGCAGAAAGTAACTTTTTTTACTATCACCACTTTTTTTGTGTGTCGTTAACTTCAGTTGTGGCTTTTTTTTTTGCAGCAGGCTTCGGTTTCTTTCATTCTTTTTTTGCATCAGGAACTTCTGTTGTGACTTCTCTTTTTTACATTCTTTTTTTATTTGCAGCAGTTGTGGTTCTCGGCCACCGTAGTGTTTCAGAACAAGATGACATTATCTCTAAAAGATTATTATTGGACTAAACATCTTCATTTTTATGACCATTGTGGATAAAATACTGACACAAATCCAGCTATATAAAAGCAAAATCAAAGTTATGAGTATTTCTAATAAGTCTCTTACCTGTAGAGGCTCAAGTAGTCATGGAAAATAAAACTGAAAATAAACTTACAAGTATTGTGGAAATCTCAATTTCCCCCAAAACTCATGGCCTTTAAAGTGGTCAATTTAATCGTTTATTTATTTTGTCATTTTATACTTGACTTAACTTTCCTTGCCATTTTTACAGATATGCACTGGTGTCTTAAAATCATTCTAAGATGTCCAGTAAGTGTCTTGTCTTGATCAGTAACACTAGTAACAAAAGTTATAGTGATGTCGATGACCAATGACTTTCTTTTTTTTTTTATTAACATATTCAACAACTTACAAAACTCTCAATGGGAGACAAGTGCAATTCAGATGTACATTATACTTTTACAGAACAACAGTGATAATATACACTACAGGCCAAAAGTTTGGAAGCAAGATCAGATTTGACATACAAAAAAAGATCATAGTTTCATATATATACCTTGCAACACAATAAACATGACTATTGTGTAAAAAGTAACTTTTCAGAAAACATTTTGACTATAATTATTAGGTATTTGACTTATTGTTGCTTAGACTTTGCTTTCTTTAAAGTAACCTCCTCTGGCTTTAACAACAGCTTGGCATATACCAGGCATTCGTTCCACAAGTTTTCTAAGGTATGTTCCAGGGATTGCATTCCAAGCTTTCTTAAGTTCATTAAAAAGAGACTGCTGATTCGTGGGACGTGTTTTTCTGACCGATAGATCCAATTCATCCCGCACAAGCTCAATTGGAGACAGGTCTGGAGACTGAGGGGGTCAAACCATCTTTTGAAGAACATCTTCCTCTTCTTTTTTGTCTAGGTAACCCTGACAGAGCATGGCAGAGTGCTTAGGGTCATTGTCTTGCTGCAAAACAAACGTATGAGCCACAAGTCTGAGTCCAGATGGAACAGCATGGTGCTGAAGGATGGAGTGGTACTGTTCCTTCTTCATGATACCCTTTACTTCAAAGCAAATCATAAGTCCAATTTTTGTGAGCTTTTGCCCACTCATATCTCTTTTTCTTGTTCTATGGACAAAGTAGTGTTTTTTTGCAGATACACAACCCTTCAGACCAGCCTTTCTCAAACGTCATTTCACCGTTGTCAGAGATATGGGTTTCGACCTTGTCGTGTTGATTTCCTCCCTTATTTGCGGTGCTGTCTTTTGCCGATCTCTCTTACTGGTGACAATGCTATGTTTATCCTCTGCTTTTGTAGTAACTCTCTTTCGTCCAGGTCTTTTTCTATCATCATAACTTCCAGGTTCCTCTAGTCTCTTCAGAGTGTAGTGGATTCCTTTGTTAAACACCTTTAGGCGTTTTGCAAATTTCTCTTTCTGTGTATCCTTCTTTCCTCAATGTACAAATCTTTACTTTTATTTCTTTACTCAGCTGCTTCTTTCTAGCCATTTCTGCGGTAGTTTGAACGCAGTTGAGATTTATTAGGATTTTTGTATGCAGACTCTCAAAAGCCAAAAATTTAAAGTGAATAATCCAACTGTGATTTGTTTTTTAGCTTTTGCACTGAAGTTGTGACTCTTTCAAATGTTTTCAACCCTAAAACTACGCACTTATTATCTTTCGCTGACATATATTTAGCAATGGTCTGTTAACATCAATGTATATCTAAAGGTAAATGGAGTAAAATGGTGCATTTCCACGAAAGCAACATCTGATCATGGAGTAAATACATCCCAAAATACATAAAATTCATGCTGGACTTAAAAAAAAGCAGTGTGAACAAAAACTTGAAGTTACTACCAACTGTTCAGCCTGTAATGGCCTTGCTTCCAAACTTTTGGCCTGTAGTGTACATGAGAGCAACATAATGTAGAAAAGAAAAAAAAATCACAAAACTTATAGCAAGGCCTGCCTTTGGAATTCATACAAACAGCAAATGTAAATATTAGATTACTTAATGATTAATTGAGTTACAACAGTACATATTTAGAGACATCATCACATAGGTTTTCTAGCTCTAGACTGGAGTCTTTAATTGGTGACAAGGAAGCAAAATAAGCTTTAAGTTCTGTTTTAAACAATGCAAGGGGTGGATTTTTATTTTGCCATTTACTTTTATGGATGTGATATTTACCCATAATTATTATTATATTGTAAATTCTGAAAAAATTGTTTGGCGTGTTGTAATTTCCATACAGCACTTGTTCCAATTTCAAGTGTGCAACTTTATCAATTTTAATTTTCAACCAGTTTACCAATGACTTTCAAATCCATGTGCAATCTGATGTAACCCCGAATAAACCATGCCCTTTCTCGTGAGTTCTGCTTTTATATGAACCTCTGCGGCTACCATAGTAATTCAGGGTTGGACTACATGAATCACATGGATGACCTCTATTTGACGTTAACTGATATAATAACCAATGGCTTTGCCCAACGGGAGGAAGTCCTGTTTTACCAGCCAATCGACATGGCTGTTGTTTAGCCTTACTACTGCGCACGCGCGATAGACTGCGGCGTGACACGCGTGTGGAGGAAGTGTAGTGACAGTTGAGTTGCCGCTGCGGCCCCTCACTCCACACAGACCCGGCTAAACTCAACTCTATTTATTCCTCATAAAAATGTCGTGGCTGTTCGGCCTGAATAAGGGGCAGCCCGAAGTGCCTCCCGGTCTCCCGGCACAGCCTCCACCACCGCCGCCGCCCGCCGGAGGCTCCGGCGGCGGCGGAGGAGATAAACCCAAGGACAAATGGAGCAACTTCGATCCTACCGGGCTGGAGCGTGCTGCTCAGGCGGCCAAGGAGCTCGACAAGTCCAGTAAGTGTCTGAGAGGGCAGGTGAGGAGGTTTCTCTGGATTTATGTTCTGACATCAGTTCTGCAGGGGGGGAGACTCTCCAGCATCCAGCTCCCTCTGGTTCCTCTGTGGTGGTCTCCGACTGCTGCTGCACTTTAGATAAAGAGGCCCTCACTCACAACAGAAGTGCACATATATGTATTTAGCATAAACTTAATGAGTTCACCGAATGATCCGAGGACCAGCACTGTCCTGCCCTCACCTTCATTCAAACTCAGTTAGGGTTCAAAGGTCATTTGAGGTTACACCATCCACTCTCCTCTTGTTTAACATACCCCTCCAGTGGTTCCCCGTTTACTTTGATCTTTCTCTTATATATGATTTTATTTTTTTCACAAATACTTTGAGGTAGAATGGTAAAGTGAGAAGTGACATAGCCATCATGTGTTTTCCTTTTCCTCTCTCCTTGTTGCAGGACATGCCAAAGAGGCTCTGGATCTGGCTCGGATGCAGGAACAGTCCACTCAGATGGAGCATCAGAGCAAAATCAAGGTAACAATGCTTCAGGATCACACCAGAACTGCCACCTTACTGTTTTAAACAATTTGATACTGCTCATCTTCTATGTACACAAATATCATAATGAGTGTGTATGCTTAGCATTTGTGCTTTAAAGGGATATTCCGGCACAAAATTAATTTAGAGTCAAACACACTGTGACACCGGGTTAGACACCCCCTTGAGAGATGAATGTTGCTGACTGCTTGCTTCTCTAGTTATACCAACTTTAGTAACGACCGCAGGAGAGCAATACACAGTGGTCTGAGGAGCCATATACGTTTAAAATTGTGTTGTATTGTATCTCGATAAAATATACAAAATTTTAGTCACCTTTTTTACAAAAAGCTGGATATGGAGAAGTCAGGGGAAAATTAAACATATTTCCATTGTCACCAAATGCAAGCATGTAAATTAGATATTGTGCCTGAGACTGTCTTTGCCAACCAAGCTGATAATGTAGTTGCAGTAGACTCAGGTGATCACTAGAGTTTTGACCAATGAGTTTAAGATTTTTTTTACATCTTCTCCTTTAACAGGAATATGAAGCAGCAGTGGAACAACTCAAAGGTGATCAGATACGAGTCCAAGGAGAGGAAAGGAGGAAGACACTGAATGAGGAGACCAAGCAGCATCAAGCGGTGAGGAGGGAAATTCTTTCTTTCTAAGGTTTTCAAAGGTGATGACCAGTCAGAGGCTTGTTACAGAGAGTGAATTTTCTGTCCCTTTGCAGAGAGCTCAGTATCAAGACAAGCTTGCCAGACAAAGATATGAGGACCAACTGCGGCAACAGGTGGAGGAATTTTGAACATATTTAGTATCAATAAAATACGTAGAAAATAGACTTGGCAGCAAATGGTGACCATGAATATTTTCAACAGCAAGCCCTGAATGAGGAGAACCTCCGCAAACAGGAGGAGTCTGTACAGAAACAGGAGGCCATGAGAAAAGGTAAGAAGATGTACAGCTGGTGACAAGATTATGACTGGGAGACATCACAGTTGTTTGCTCATATTTTTGTCCTGTTGCTGGTTTTTACAGCCACAATAGAGCACGAGATGGAGCTGAGGCACAAGAACGAACTCCTGCGTATACAGGCAGAGTCTAAAGCACGGGCCAGTGTGGAGAGAGAGAATGCTGATATTATCCGTGAGCAGATCCGTCTGAAGGCTGCAGAGCACAGACAGACTGTCTTGGAGTCTATAAAGTAAGATTCACAAACAGCTGTTATGATAGTGAGGTTTAAAAAACAGAACAGACCTAAAGTGGACAGCTTCTTTGAGCTTGCCCCTTTCCTTCTTCTGTAAATAGTAGATGACTTTTTGGCACATGACAACTGAAATAATTCTTAGAGCTCTCTTTGGCTCTCTAGTAATTTGAACTAATCATTTCACAAATACCTTGGAACAGCTGACACAGTGCTAATGTTTCAAACAGGGATGGTCACTTTTGCATGTTATCTCGCCATATAATCAGATACATCTTGTAAACGGCCAGAAGGCGTTGTGACAGTTGACTGGTGTTTGTTTTTAGGACTGCAGGTGCTGTGTTTGGAGAAGGATTCAGAGCCTTTGTGTCTGACTGGGACAAAGTCACAGCAACGGTGAGACATCTCTTTCAATCCACAGTTAGATTAGTCAGCACTAGCCCTGAAACAGAGAAAACAAACACAAACATTTACTGACTACAGCTATGCAACTGTTTAGTGGTGATCATGAGATGGGTTTTAGATAAGTGTTTTCTCATGATCCTGCCCGTGAACAGTAAAAGGATGTGGTGTTAAACTACTGTTGAATTACTCCACCAGGTGGCAGGACTGACCCTTTTAGCTGTGGGGGTTTACTCTGCCCGAAACGCAACAGCGGTGGCGGGACGTTACATCGAGGCTAGGCTTGGGAAGCCCTCACTGGTGCGGGAAACATCCCGATTTACTGTGGGAGAGGCGATAAAGCATCCAGTCAAGGTAACTGAGTTGCATCTGAACCGCTCTGTTTTTGTTAACTGCAGGTCTCTGTATGCTAATCGTACTGTTTTGGTCCCTCCTCTTCCTCAGACAGTTAAACGGCTGAAGAGCAAACCTCAGGATGCCCTCGAGGGAGTTGTGCTCAGTGTAAGTAGAAAATCTGTATGAAAGTTGTGTTCTTGGTTTAAGGATAAGTATAAGAGCATGTACTTTCTACCTCTTAGCCTTCTCTGGAGGAGCGTGTGCGTGACATTGCCATAGCAACAAGAAACACAAGGCAGAACAACGGCCTGTACAGGAACATCCTAATGTATGGCCCCCCAGGCACAGGCAAAACTCTCTTTGCTAAGGTAAAGCTGCAGGCTAAACAAAACAGGTTTAAACACATGAAAAGTGATCATTTGTCTTAACCGTGAGGTTTGTCTCCTTTTTAACCATGTAGAAGTTGGCAATGCATTCTGGGATGGATTATGCAATTATGACTGGTGGGGATGTGGCACCCATGGGCCGTGATGGCGTGACAGCCATGCACAAAGTGTTTGACTGGGCCAACACAAATCGACGCGGGTGGGTGTCTTGATTTAAGGAAGACTGTAGGGTTCGCCACATATAAACTGTCAACATATAAAGTAAATATGTTTCATCCTGTTGCAGACTCCTGCTTTTTGTCGATGAAGCTGATGCATTCCTTCGCAAGAGAGCCACTGTAAGTCTGCATGTATTTTTATTTTCCAGTAGTCTCAGAGGCTTTTGTCCCTGTTTATCTAATATTATTGCTTCTTTTATAGGAGAAGATCAGTGAAGACCTCAGAGCGACTTTGAACGCGTTCTTGTATCGCACGGGAGAACAGAGCAACAAGTAAAGAGCTCTTACCTAAACCTTTAATGGGTCATCTGGCTATGATAAACTTGGCTTCATCTCAGCATGTCTCTTGATTTGTTTTTTTTCCTCATACAGGTTCATGATGGTGTTGGCCAGTAACCAACCAGAGCAGTTTGACTGGGCCATAAATGACCGTATAGATGAAATAGTGAATTTTGCTTTGCCGGGCCCTGAGGAGAGAGAGAGGCTGGTGCGCTTGTACTTTGACAAATATGTGCTGGAACCTGCCACTGGAGGGAGGCAGTGAGTACAATCCCCACAGCTGTTAAACAGGGCATGAAGCCAATTTACTAAGCAGGAAGGATGCATGCTCAAACGAATTATTAAGTTCAGTCCAGGAGAACGCATGTCCAATTGGGGTTTAGTTTATTATTGGGGCTTGCATAAATACATGATGCGGCAGCTGAAAGGCTCTGTGTTAGACCAGGATTAGGATGAAATTCACTTAGATAAGGGAAGGTGAAGATTCAGTCTAAACTGTGGCTACACAAACAAGACTTGGGAAAAAATTTCTTTGCTTTTGTTTCCCCTCATCTGTCTGTTTTATGTGTGTGTGTCTTTAAATAGGAGGATGAAGCTTGCACAGTTCGACTATGGGAAGAAGTGCTCTGAGATAGCAAAGCGGACAGAGGGCATGTCAGGGCGAGAGATCTCAAAGCTTGGTGTGGCCTGGCAGGTAACACAGAGTGACAAACTTAAAACAAACAAGCTTCAGCATTCATTTGGATTTCACAAATTGAACTCCAATAAGCTTCAAAATGTTCTAAAGTCAGCGTTGAGTGTGTTTACATGATTGCGTTCATAATTGGATTACTGGGAAGAATCAGGTAACAGTAATAAGCTGTTACATGTTGATTTCTTTCCAAGAGGATGCAAAGGGCTTGAATATTTCACTATTACAGTTTCCTCTCATTTAGGTCGGGACAGTAATCAAAATTGTAATCACATTAATTAACATTGATCTGTGAATGAAGATGTCAGCTTCTACAACAGTTAATCAAACAGTTCTGCTGAAGCGTAACCAACATTATGCTGTTCCAGTTTTTCTCCCCGGTGGAGTTGGGATCTTCTTGGGTAAAGAGTCTTAGCCTTAATGCTGCTGGTGACTGGAGTTCAGGCTCTTTTTGGTGATTGAGATCAATTGGCTCAGCAAGAATTTGCTCCTTCAGCTCCCAAACAGCCCATCATAGCACCATTTTGGCTGACAGGAGCTGGCTCCTAGAGCCAAGTCTTTTACAACCAAAACATACTCCCCATCCAAGCATAGAGAGGTTCTGTGTGCTCCAACAGTGCTGTGTTCCTGGATTCAGGAAAGGCAAAAATGAAAATGTACCAGAAAACTGAAGTTAACAGAAGTTAAGGTTTTAATAGTTGTTATTCAAATAACATACCAATGCAGATTATAATGCAGATTATTAATGATAAGTGGATGTGTGCACAGCTCTACAGATTAATATTTCCTTCATTTTGTTGAGCATTTTTCAGCATTGTTGTTGTTGCTGCAGTTGGCCATGATTTTTATTTCTTACCCACTATATTCTCATGCACTATTACCGTACACATGCACTGATTTGATGATTTATTGGGCAAAACCTAGGTATGTTTGTCTGAATTTTGATAATCTCATAATAGCTTTTATCTGATTTATGCTGTTTACACATTTATCAAGTAACTCAGTTAATGTGTGTGCATGCAAAAGCACTTAACGTGGTTTGGCTCATGTCCTCTTGTAGGCGGCAGCATATTCATCTGAAGATGGTGTTCTGACGGAGGCGATGATTGATGCCCGAGTTGATGATGCTGTCAAGCAGCACCTTCAGAAAATGGACTGGCTGCACGGGGACGAGGAGGCTCAGGGTAAGACCCTTACTCCTCCCCCAACTGGGGTGCCAAGTGGGGGTAAAATGGGTTTTAATCTGCCCCTCAGTGAGGCACCTCAGGCAGAGGAGGTGATTGCTCCGGTCCTGGAGACAAAACAAGAAGATGAAAGTATAGCCCCTTCTCCTTCAGACATCAACCCTTCAGCAGAAGGCAAAGGTGGTCAGGACTGTAAAGAAGCTCTTCCAACAGAAGACACTGCAACAACGGTGGAGAGTTTAGACAAGCCTGCTGCTTCCACTTCAGAGGAAAAAGAAGACAAAACTCTATCTTCTCCTCCAAAGGATGGAACACCAGTTTGATTTGTAAATTGGTCAGCCTGAAAAAAAAATAGTTAAACTTTAATTTGTCTGTCAGTGTATGTCTTAAAGTCTGTTGACCGGTCCATGACAGAAGATGTAAATCAGTAAGCAGGTTGGAAGAAATAATTTAACTTTTCAAAACAGAGCATCCGAGGAGATATCATTCTAATATACATTGTATGATCATAGAAATGTACTTAACATGGAAACCAGACAGTGTGTAATAACAGTATGTAAGTGTTGCATGCAGTGGAGTGTCCACTGCAATAATTAAATGGATGTTTTTGTATGAATTTTACTCCTGATGTTTCTTACAAGGATTTGGAGCAAAGTCTCTGATATGATTGCACCAGTGGCTTTAATAGTAGTGCTATACACTGAAATAATCAAAGCCAGATTAAAACTGAAATGTATTCAGAGCTACATTTTGAGCAGTCAGTGGTGTAACATCTCATTGTTTAACCTTGTAAAGCCTAATTTATGTGTCGCTGTACCAGTAAGAGACATTAGACGTTTGATTTCAAAGATAAGGGTCCAAAAGACAGGAGGGATAACGTGCAATACATAACGGTGGAAGCGCAAACAGGAGAGAGGGGCTTAGATCAGAGGGGGGAGCATTACTGCCCTGCAAGTTTAACCACTGAACCTCAATATTATACAACCCCTGGCAAAAATTAGGGAATCACCTGTCTTAAAGGATGTTCATTCAGTTGTTTAATTTTGTAGAAAAAAAGGAGATCACAGACATGACATGAAAATAAAGTCATTTCAAATGGCAACTTTCTGACTTTAAGAAACACTAAAAGAAATCAAGAAAATATATTGTGGTAGTCAGTTACAGTTACTTTTTGAGACCAAGCAAAAGGAAAAACATTATAGAATCACTCAGTCTGAGTCTGAGGGAAAAAAATATCCTGTGAATTTTCTTTCCCAAAACTAACACCTGCATCAGATAAGAGCTGCTTGTTAGTCTGCAGTTAAAAATGAGTAATTACACCTTGGAGAGCTGTTGCACCAAATGGATTGACATGAATCATGGCTCTGACATGAGAGATGTCAATTGAAACAATGGAGAGGATTATCAAACCCCTTAAAGAGGGTAAATCATGCAATGTTGCGAAAGATGTTGGTTGTTCACAGTCAGCTGTGTCTAAAATCTGGACCAAGTACATACAACATGGGAAAGTTGTTAAAGGCAAGCATACTGGTAGACTAAAGAAGACATCAGAGCGTCAAAACATAAAACTTAAAGCGATATGTCTTGAAAACAGAGGATGCACAGCAAAATAAATGAGGAATAAACATGAGGAAACTGGAGTCAATGTCTGTGACCGAACTGTGAGAAATCGCCTAAAGGAAAGGGGATTACATACAGAAAAGCTAAATGAAAGCCATTATTAACACCTAAACAGAAAAGGTCAAGGTTACAATGGGCTATGGAAAAGCAAACATGGACTGTGAATGACTTGATTAACATCATTTCATTGATGAATTATGAATCTGCAAGGTGATGATGCTGAAACTTTTGTTTGGTGTCGTTCCAGTGAGTTTTATGAAGATGACTGCCTGAAGAAAACATGCAAATTTCCACAGTCTTTGATGATATGGGGTTGTATGTCAGGTAAAGGCACTGGGGAGATGGCTGTCATTACATCTTCAATAAATGCACAAGTTTACGTTGACACTTTCCCATCAATTGAAAGGATGTTTGGGGATGAGAAAGTCATTTTTCAAGATGATAATGCATCTTGCCAAAGAACAAAAACTGTGATAACATTCCTTGAAGAAAGATTCATAAGGTCAATGTCACGGCCTGCAAATAGTCCAGATCTCAATCCAATTGAAGATCTGTGGTGGAAGTTAAAGAAAATGGTCCATGACAAGACTCCAACCTGCAAAGCTGATCTGGCAACAGCAGCCAAAGAAAGTTGGAGTCAGATTGATGAAGAGTACTGTTTGTTACTCATTAACTCCATACCTCAGAGACTGCAAAATGTTATAAAAGCCAGATGTGGTGCAACAAATTACTTGTGGTGTGTTGAAGTGTTTTTTTTTGTGTTTGTTTTTCATTATTCAATACTTTTTTCCTCAGAATTAAGTGATTCAATAAGTAAGCATTGATGACAAATCCCACAGTACCCTGCCTCCAGAAACCAAAATTTTCTGTCAGTTTAGACGAAACAAGACCACCGCTGTTCAACTCTACTGGTGAAGGTTGGCAGGTTTATTTTACCAGTCATGGATTAATCTTAAATTAACTATGTTCGCTGTCAAGAGTAACCTGTTGTGGTAACCACGACAACATTCTTGACTACCATCATGGCATTTCTTGATGCATATGACTTTCTCTGTGATGTAGCTTTTTGTTTTTTTAAAACCATGAATTTAAACTTCCACTGTCAAAATAAGGACTTTTAAAAAACAAGCACTGACAGGCTAATGTGTAGTGAAGCAGTGAGGGCTGCTGCCTGTCATGGAAAGGATCCTGGGTTCAAGCTCCATATTAGGGGAGAGTGGGGTAAGTTGAGCCAAAGGGTAAGTTGAGCCACCCCCTGTTGCTTGAGAACGGTAAAAGAAATTGATCATGTGACCAAATATTTAGGAGATGGGCATCAATTCATGGAGTCTGTGAAGGTTAGAAGCACATGGGTGAAGGGGTGAGACATTAATAAAAATAAAAATAAAAAAAACATTTTTTACTCTTGAAAGTGAATTTAATCTGTCATAAGTTTTATTAAAATTGTGTTCAGATAAAAAAAAAAAAAACATTTAAGTTGTTTCATACATTAATTGTGGTATCTATGAGCTGCAACATGAGGTCAAAAACCTAAAATAAAAGTCCACCATTTTAGCTTAGAGGACTAATAAAGTCATAATAGTAGTTCTGGGGTAAGTTGGGCCAGTGGCTCAGGGAGGATCAGAGTTTCAGTTCAGATTGTTGAAATGTTTTACTTTTTCTTTTCAAAAATACAGCTGTGAATGTTCTGAATCACTTAAAGGCATTCTCATGTTAAAATTATTTTTTTACACAACAGCTTTTCAGCAGTTATATGCAATAATAATAAAAAGTATTATTGTACCAGTTGAATAACATATAATAGATAAAAATACACATGAATGTGAAGAAGTGACTGTTATTTAGAGAGAGAGAAGGTGAGGGAGGGCTTGGGTGGAGAGTGGGGGGTCGTAGGGATACAGCTCAACTTACCCCGTTCCTATGGTCAACTTATCCCATACACGGGGTAAGTTGACCATTAGAGACCAGTTTTTTTGGCATGCTATATTATCAAGACAGTTATGTTTACACTCATTCTGTTGTTTTGCAGGGATGCACAACATCTTGAAATATATGCAGATACACTAGTTAGAGACAAAACTATGACTGCCTCAAGACTAGGACCAGAGGTACACCTTGGTTGATCGCATCATGACAAAATAAAAGTTGTGGACTCTTTCATCCAGGTAAAGTGGGATTAGCTTCTTTAATTTAATGCTAAATTTGGGTATAGTGAACATCTCCTGCGTTAAGGAACTTTCAGTTTCTGTTCATTTTGACACCCACTGTGGAAAAAGCAGCATTTGCTTATCTTGTCCTCTATATGCTTCAGTATCCCCTGTGAAAACATCTCATCCGACTGACATTTTGATGATGAGATTGTGAAATCAGGGCTGTTTCTTCAGCTGCTGGGTTAACACCCACCCTCACCCGATTTCAGGCATCAAGTCAGGATAGAAACATTTTCAATCTTGTTGCAAATGATCTTGTTTACATCTGTGTGTTATGACGACATCAATGTGAATTTAGTCCTTATACTTGTGGCCAGGTGTAGTGAAGCCCTACACGTCCCCCCCTGACAGGTGAAAAAAGTATGCATTTGAAAAAGAGTTTAAAAGTTTATACCAAAGAAATAAAACAACTTAAAAAAACATGTTGGAAACCAATGATCGAATGGACAAAGAAGTCCTAGAGCTTTTAAAAGACACAATGAGTGAGTATGAGCAATGATGATCAAAGAAAGACCAATAACATGTTTCCTGAAGATGTTTCTTTTTATAGTGGATTTGTATGTACATACAGAAATATCAGGCACTCTGAGCTGAGCTTGCAGTTTGCAAATAATTACAATGCTTCAATTCTTTCAACATTTACAAAAGAAAAAATACTATGCCCTGAAAACAGCATATCCAAGTTTAAATATGAATCAACACGATTTTGAAAACACATTGCAGAACCTCAGAGAGGTCTAAGTTTGGTTATTCATTGTTAGCCCACCCATTTTAACTTAATTCTAACTAAACTACATCACATAGTCGCACAGAAACACGCATTCAGTTGAATTATTCTCCTCTCTGTCAAACCAAATAAAACACATTTACACTGTTCCAAATCAGGAATAAAAATATGACATATTTGCCTAAATTAATTACAATTCAATAATATTCTGAAAAAAAAAAATTCACCAGCATCAATTTGCTCTACTAAACAAAATCAAAGAAACTTTGAAAAGAGTTGCTGAATTAGGAGTGCGGGTGCTATGGCTCTCCCTGAGGAGACATGGTTAAATGATTTCACTGGGCTGTGGGTGTGAGAAGAGCTTGGCCTGACCTTGTTCCAGAGAAATAAAGGCAGAGCGAAAAGAGTGAGTTCACCCTCTGGATAGAGGTAAAACCCATCATCACCCATATGTCTGACAGCAGCCATTTGTTAGGTCCTGACCCAAAGCTATGCGTGTGTGTGTTTATATGTGTGTGTGTGTGTGTGTGTGTGTGAGAGAGAGAGAGAGCGAGAGAGATAGTGAGCTTGTGTCTCTGCAAGCACACAACTTGTTTGTCCTGGCTTAAGAGGAGTGTGTGTGTAAGTCTGTTTGTGTGTTCATACACTTATATTTGACTGCTTCTGATCTAGGTCTGTTTTTTTTTTCCGCAAATGTCAGTTGTGTATCAGTAGAAGCAGACAGTGTGAAGAAAAGGCCTGTTGCTCTTGTCCTCAAACTCTTGTAGGAGCTCATCGATTTCATTTTCCATGTCATCAGTGCCCTGGATCTGCAGGGTAGAAGCAGAAAGAACGTCAAACACCTACCGTACACTGATTATTGGCACCAATAAACTGTAATAATTAACATTGCACTATCCATAAATCATTACTGCATAGGTTGGCTGTATTTTCATGGGTGTCCTTAGCTTTTTGATTCAGATATATACTTGATGATTATAGACCTTTAGGACCATTTTGATCTATTTGGTAAACTGAAGAGCTACATCTATTTCCGTTGTTAATCTAAACTTCACAAAATGACAGTTTGTTTTACTCTGCCCTTTAGAGAGTCTGGAGACACTCACACATTGACACAGTTCACAGATGAGGAAGGCGCCCAGCGTGGCTTCCTCATGGTTGTCCTGAATGTCTACATTGATTACATGCACCGGCTGCAGCGTCTCCTGCTCTCTTGAATTCAGATCTGGATGGAAAAGATGCAAGAAAAAGTGTGACCAGAGAGTGTAAGTAAAAATAAACATGGTTATTATCAATGTAGTGTTCTGGTAAACACAAATATTAAAATGTACATATATTTGACTCCAAAAATTAGATAATTCTTCTAAGACTTCTTACCCTCCACCACTTGGTCATAGACTCTCTCTTCACAGGTGATCACCAGATCAAACTTGTCCTTACAGCTCTGGAAGCGCTCTGGCTTTGATTTGATGCGCTTGTTGCGGTCTAACATGTGCAGGATGCCGTTCTGTGTGTATCTGAAGAGTGGGGAGGTCAAGGAACACAACAGGAGCAGGCAACAGATTGGACGGTACAAATACAACACACTAATGACTATTAATAGAGCATATTCAACAAACTGAACACAGATAAGCAAATATTTTCTCTGACACAAAAAGATTTGTGTCTACATAAGTAAGACGATGTGGAAAGGTGAAAACTTGGGTGGCAGCAGTGAGTCTTAGTGTTAGAGAAACTGTAGCACCCTCTGGTGGTGTCAGACATGACTATCAATCAAACGTGGCCTTCTAACAAAACACACATTCAGAGGCATCCGGTAGAGCATTAATCTCAAAGTTTTAAACTTAAGCCGGGGGGTGTCCAACCAATAAAAAATAACATACATTTTAAACACAGTTCATGGGCCCACATTTCTCACAAGGGCTGATTTTTTTGTCCTTTAAATCTGATATTTGTATACTGTCAGATACTCCCTTGACACACAAACAAATCATTACAAGCTATAAAAGTGACAATCAGCTATATTTAACTGTGCTGTCCCTTTAAATATTGATATTTAACTACACTGAGGTGATTATATGTAATAACTATATTTTAAAAAGGAACATGCAAATTATTTATGCACAGGTACTATACTCATAAACTATTGAGAGATTTGCAGATAGATCACGGGTTGAAAAGGTTTATCAGTTATATCAAATTTAATAATTACTTTTCTGTAAAGTGCATTGCCCCCACACATACTTTTTCATATTATACTAAATAGGCCGATTTGGAATAAAACAAAATCTGTTTGAATTATTTAAAGTACAAATCTGCACTGACCAGAGAAAAATTAACGAACTTCAAGATTTCATCCTACAATTAAACTATTTCATCATTACGCCACTTCAACATGTGGACATTCATTTTTAAAAATATTGAAATTTGACGAAAAATTAAATTAAATAAACAAAGGCAATTAGTACCGCTGTTATCATTGACTCTGAAGCAGCCCAAGTGTCATAGCCAGCTCAGACATATCGAAACAAATCCTGTGCAAATCCACCTTATGTAATTTTGTTCCCTGCCACATATCAGTAAAATGTAATAATGCATCAGGCTATTTATGATAACCCATCAGGTGGCCCATGGGTACATCACCAGTTGTTCAAAAACATATTCAACACCCTTTGAAGCTCTGAAGTACCTTTTGTATTGAGAAGTATAAACATGCAGTTCAATATTGCAGTTTCAGAAACTTAATTAAGTCAGACTTTTGTGGCTTAATTCAAACCATGTCTAGGACTTCGATGTGTTCTTTTAAATCAACTTTCATTAATGCAAATTTTTCCAGTTTTCTTCAGGTGACCACTGTTTTTCTATGCTATCGCAGTTCATCCGTGGTTGTTTTTTCCCCCCATACATTCCTGCTGGTTGAGTATTTCAGTACTTATTTCCAATATGCGAGATACGTAAAAAAAAAATTAACAAAAGTGATCTTACATCCTCTGGTATATGTTAAGCTGAAAACAAAATGAAAGGTAGAAGAACTTAGTTAACAAAGAACAACAGCAGTCACATGACAACCTTATCAAAACACACTAAAAAATTTAAACTAGACCTTTAGAAGCAAATACAGTTTGTATTTTAATGGTCGTATTAAAAAATACTAAACATTGTGTTTACAAAAATGGCACTTACTGCTCCACCGCTCATATGTTGAACTTTTTCTGTCCTTGAGTGTTGTAGAGGTTTGAGAACAAAACTTTGACCTGCAATACATTTGAAATATCTGCACATACTTAACCCATCATCGCTCTTCCACTTGCAGTGCCTTCACACTCCCATTAACTCTCGGCAAAGATCAACATCTACACAGTTTATCTAGACAAGAGCAATGTTTACTAATCTGTGTTCATGTGTACTGTGAATGCATACTCCGAAAGAGAGTTTGGTAAAAAGTAAAAGGGGGATACAGTTCCTTGTCCTTTCGGACTAAGTCGTTGTACATCTGTACATAAGTTGTTTTGAAGTCATACACATTTGGCTTATCCGGGGCAGGGCCAGGTAGCTTCACGTGAGACCCCGTACCAAATGAGCGCACATCAAATCCACGTTTGCTGCAAAGACGAAAACACAAGACAGTCAATTAAATTCAGTGTCAATCAACATCGCTGGATACAAAAAATACTATGCAGTCATTCCTCTTTCAACCCCCTTTTTACTTAACATCTCCGTATACAATAAGATCTAAGCTACAACAAAGATTCAGCAACATCAAAATGTGTTAAGGCACAAAGTCTGTGTACAGGTTTTCTGTCAAATGCTGTCTGGGTTAGTCAAATTTAAGTGACCTCAGCCAGGTTCTCCCCCCATCTCAAAAATGCGAGAGAAAGGGTCTTTAAAAAGGGTAAACAGTTAAGTTTGTCATAAACAGGTTTTTAGGCTGTACTTTGGTTCTTGAGGAAAGAGGTGAATCACTTTCCTACCACCAAAGCTACGAGGAGATCAGACCATGTGCGTGTCAATTCAATAGCAATACACATATTTTGAAAAAAAAATCAAATTAAGTTAAAATGATAAGTATCAGGGAATTTTCCATGTGCTGTGTGGATGAGGGGACTGATCACATCATCGAAGTGGGGCGGCTGCAATTACTCCCTTCCGGAATCTTCCCTACAGAGGGGCGCTGTTGTCATGAGATGAAGGGGGGAACTACCCAACAACTTCAACTGGTTTTTAAAAACCCTGAATTGTTGAAAGGCTAAATCTGTGTCTGCGTGTTAAAGCAGACATAGTCACAATCCCAGTCTCAAGCCAGCATTCACGTCCGCTGAAAACCCATAGTCAAACTCATGAGGAGTCAGTCCTTTGTTAAAGCTCTGAGGCCCGAGGGACTCTGTCACCGTGATGATATGGCCCATGTTCGGGTTAGTAAACGGCTCGACACCGCACTCATTTGTTTCCTTCACGGTCCTCCATGATCTTCTGATCCCGGTGTTCATGTTTACCTGAGGATATTGTGCGCTTCCATACTGCGGTTCTGGTTGCTCGAGCACACAACCGCTACACGCAGCGGTTGGCTCGGCATTTCGACTCCCCGGCTGAAACTAACCGACACAAACTGTCAGAAACCTACACAGTTTGTATTTTTTTAATGTCAACAAGAAAAATAAAGAATACAAACTCCTATCTTACGCAAAAATAACACCAGCTTCCCTGAACAGTGCTACGCTGACGGTTTATCTTCTTAGGAAGCAGGAAGTCAAAATGGCGGAGCTCCGTGGAGTACCGCTTTATTGAGTGATGTCTTTTATGGGCGGGGCTTACCAGCTGTTATGGCGAGAAATGAAGTGACGCAGCGCGACGTCAGTAAACAAACTTGTGCTTTCTCTCATGAAGGACTTAAAAAGTGGCACCATTATATTGATAACAGATATATCAATAATAGAGATTATATATATATATATATATCTATGGAGAGAGAGAGAGAGAGAGAGAGAGAGAGAGAGAGAGAGAGAGAGAGATTATACATGTGAAATGAAGTGACGCAGCGCGACGTCAGTAAACAAACGTGCTTTCTCTCATGAAGGACTTTAAAAGTGGCACCATTATATTGATAACAGCATATATATATATATATATATATATATATATATATATATATATATATATATATATATATATATATAGAGAGAGAGAGACAGAGACAGAGACAGAGAGACAGAGAAAGACAGATTATACATGTTCTATTAATGAATTATTGTGTATTAATCAATGTATAATAGGGGAGAGTGGGGTAAGATGAGCCACTTTTCATATTTCAGATCACTACATCGAGGCAATCATAGTTTTGTCTCCAACTAGTGTATCTGCATTTATTTCAAGATGTTGTGCATCCCTGCAAACCAACAGAATGAGTGTAAACATAACTATCTTGATAATATAGCATGCCAAAAATAAAGTGGTCTCCAATGGTCAACTTACTCCATGTATGGGGTAAGTTGACCATAGGAGCGGGGTAAGTTGAGCTATCCCTACTATCCCCCCATTCTCCACCCCAGCCCTCCCTCATCTTCTCTCTCTGCCTAAATGACAGTCACTTCTTCAAATTCATGTGTATTTTCATCTATTATACGCTATTCAACTGGTACAATAATACTTTTTATTATAACTGCTAAAAAGCTGTTCTGTATGAAGTCATTTTAACATGAGAATGCCTTTAAGTGATCCTTTAAGTGATTCAGAACATTCACAGCTGTATTTTTGAAAAGAAAAAGTAACACATTTCAACAATCTGAACTTAAACTCTGATCCTCCCCGAGCCACTGGCTCAACTGAAACTCTGATCCTCTCATCAGACTTCTTAACTTTCTCGGCTGATCCACTGGCTCAACTTACCCCTGAACTACTATTATGACTTTATTAGCCCAACTAAGCTAAAATTGTGGACCTTTATGCTAGGTTTTTGACCTGATGTAGGAGCTCATAGATACCACAATTGATGTAAAAACAAATTTGAAATGATCTTTTTTTTTGTCTGAACACAATTCTAATAAAACTTAGGACAGACTAAATTTCACCTTGAAGAGTGAAAAATGTTTTTTTTTTTTTTTTTAAATAAATGTCTGACCCCTTCACCCATGTGCTTCTAACTTTCCCAGACTCCCTGGATTGATGCCCATCTCATAAATATTTGGTCACAGAATCAATTTCTTTTACCATTTCCAAGCAACAGGGGGTGGCTCAACTTACCCTTTGGCGCAATTTACTCCTCTCTCCCCTATTGTATATGCTTTTACAATGTTGTACTGACTTTCATACCAGTAAAGCACATTTGAATTTAATTGATAATAGAGACCCTGTCGTGAATCTGTTGCAAATCATCTGAGGAAGGCACGAAATTAACCATACAATAATACAATAATACAGGACGACACCATGTGTCAAATTTCTCAGACATAAAACATAAAATGAACCCTTTTGCTGTATTGAATACTAAACACCCCTTCTGATTAATGCATTAAATGCATCTTTCACTTTCTTTGCAGAATGCAGATTTTTTTTTTTTACCTGATTCAAAGATTTGTTTTTTTTATGCATACCTTAAGATGGCATAAATTTTGAGAGCTTCTGCTATTCTGTTTATACAGTGGGAACTCTCTATAATCAAGTCATGCATATATTCTCAATTCGTGCCATGTTGCACATCAGTGAGCAGATATTCTTTGTTTGTTTTAAGGCCAACTAGGTCAAAAGAAAAATAAATCACTGCTGATCATTCCAACATTTTCAGACTTTATAAATAAACATCTGGATATTAGAGTAAGCTTCAGGGACAGTTTTTATGTGTTCATCTTAGGAATCTGGTATTTGTGGAAGTTAGTACATGATCACAGTAGATGATGAATACCACACTCCTCGTCTGATATAACTTTACATCTTACCCTGTTTAACCACCCCTAAAGTCATAATGTAAACATATCTGAAGAGCAGAATATATTTTCTTGACATTGATCTGTAGCACATACCTATAAAGGTTTCCATAGAATAAAAAAAGTTAAATTCTTGTCTATTGCGAAAGGTTATGAATTTTACACTTAGTTTTTATTGTTTTTATTTTTTCTATATATTAAAACAAAACACCATTATGCTGTGATATCCCCCTTAGACCCAGGGGAAAAAAAGGTTTTGATTTTGATTTTTTCAGATACATCAAGAGTTGGGGTGGTAAAAAACACATTGCAAAGACTATTTTGTTTTTAACTAATTTCATTAAAAATCTACATGTGCGCTTCAGTACACAACAGGATTCCATTGCTCGAATGTCTGACACTTTAACAAAATTCAAGTACAGAGTCCTGATGTGCACTACAGTATAGATTAATAAATTGGTCATTTTCCCAGTAAAACTAAATAAGCTTAGCTCTGAAAACTCCTTCAAATTTCTTATTAGATGTTTGTATTGGGAAATTAATCCAAATATAACAAAAACAAAAACATTTTAAATATAGATATCATGGTTACCTTTCTGTTTTCCATAAAATGTGTTTCAAAAGCCATTTTGAAATACAGGAAAAGAGTAGTTGCCAAGGCCACACCCCCACACATTTCACATCATTTTAAAGCTGCGGTTGTCCTCTTTAAGGAACATCAGGACTTAACAGAGTGGCATGTATTGTGTGAAAAACTCAATGTGCACTACAGTGCACAAAAGTGAATTACTGGGTCTCAGGAGGATATGGAAGCCAAGCAAGGACATTTCGTTGCAGAGAGAAATTACTGCTGTGTTTTATTCTGTGCAATGACAATAAAGAAAGTGTAAGTCTATTGGTTAAGAATTAGATAGATAGATAGATAGATAGATAGATAGATAGATAGATAGATAGATAGATAGATAGATAGATAGATAGATAGATAGATAGATAGACTTTTATTGATCCCAAACTGGGAAATTCTTCACTACCTCAAATGTTCTTATTTTTTTGGAGCCCTTTCATGGGTCCTTAGGTGTGTCCTAACCACCCCTGACCTTCAACTATAAGGCACCTCTGTCTAAAAGATGAAAAATATCACACGCACACTCTCAAAGACCCCAAAAAGAAAACTAAAGGCAGCTATTAGGTATTACAAATGACCCCATGGTACTTTATTCTCTCACAGCATAATATGACGGTGCTCTAACTCAAGATGTTCAGCACAATATTTGAAAACTGTACACCAGACTGGATTGCTCTTCACAACGTGATACAAACACTGTATGCAGACCTTAAAGCAAAATTAAATGATAGCATTGTTTAGTTGTGTGAAAGAAATGATTCAGTTTAGTTGGATTTTCCTGTGGCCCAGCAGGCAAGAACAAGACCTGTCTCCTACCTAGATGTTTTACAGCTTTGACATGTAGCAAAGACTGTTTTTGAAGTACTAAAAGCCCTCCTGGTGTTTGTATTGCTCTATAAATGCTGCCAACATACTGGCTGACAAACTCAGTCACAGACCACCTCAAACAAAAACAAAATGCAACAAACCATTGTGATGTGTATAAATGTAGGTTTTCAGTACTTTTGGTTCAGTGCATCCTTGCAAAGACTGTCAAGGCTAGTGTTTTTTTTGCAGAGTCACAGTTGATTGTGCTTCAGTTCAGTCATAACAGGACCTGTAAATCATATTATACGTGGTTAACTGTTAACTGTTAGTGACCATGAATGACTATGATTATGAGATTAGATATGCTAATCATGGATGTTAGACAAAGATCATTTCATTTCACGGTGCATCCTGAATTTAGTGTCATTTCAGCGACGTGAGTGGGTGCGGTACGAGTATGTATGCTGTGTCGTGGGGCTCATGATATTTTCTGTGATGTATGCCACCAGCAAACAGATGATAACCAGCATCACACAAATAGCACCCCCAACTGTTGTCATAGCAATCACAATGTCCTGCATCCCAGACGGTGGCAGGGTGAACTCTACACAGTCTTGCTGATGAGGTGCTCTCAAAACTGGATCAGAGTGGGCCAGGGAGCGCAGGCAGATGCGGTAGGGGATGTTCTCATGCAGCTCGGTCAGGAGAAAGTCCCTGCAGCCAGATCCAAGATGGACACCGGCACACTCAAACTGGGTGTAGCTTCCATTCCACCAGCAGCTGAGCTCGTAGCCTCCCCGTCTGTGCCGGCGACCGCTGAATACACTACTTGACCTTACAGTTCCCTCCCTTGTTTGATCCGTCCCAGAAATCCCACTGCTCTTCTGACCAGTTGCAGCCCCTTTTGTCTTTTCATCCTGACCAGTCACTGTAGATTCTGCCCCAAGGGTCCACTGTAACAGTACGCTGCCATTGATAAGAATATTCGCCACCAGATTCCCCAGAGACACCACTGTCCTGCAGTCAGCTTTAGGACACTTGTATCCGAACAGGGTGTTCCGAAAACATAGCTGCCCCCCGATGCCTCCTTCTATCACTCGGTAGGCACACAGTGGTGACTCCCCTTTCTCTAGGATCCAGCTTGGTAGCCTGCCAGAACTCTCAGAAACCACAGTGGTAACATTGCCTGTGCTGGTGTTAAAAGGAAAGCTATTCACTTGGCCTGTTACCTCTTTAAGCCTTGGTGATGGCCTACTTTTATGGCTGAGATTGCCATAGTTGGAGCCAGTCTGTTTTAACCAGGTTGGGGGCATCCCCAAATGAATCCTGCCTCGCACCTCTGATGGAGATGATGTTGATAATGATGCTGATGATGCTGGGCTGCTGCTGCTGCGATGAGATCTGCTGGAGCCAGCTGTCTGCTGTAATGTGCAGAGCAGGAGTGCCGATAGGGCGAAAAGAGATTGTTGGCTTTTCATCTCACCTCCTCTCATTGCTTTATTCTCTCTCACAGTGGATTAGATGAGCGATGGTACATGGCGGGCTGATGGCTGCCATAAGATCAGCTCTGCCTCTGTGCACACAGACGAAATCCGTGTGAAACAAGAGAGCGCGTCCATGGGCAGGAGGAGCGGGCATGCATCTGCGACAGAGAAAAAGAAAACCATCCAGTCAAAGAGATCCGGGTATGACCTTGCAGAGGATGAGCTATCAGGACGAAGTTGACAAAGCTCTGGCGGCGATAAAAAGTCACCGAGCTGCAGATTCCGACTCGCAGACGTTTCCAAAAACCACTTACTTGTTACAGTGGGACGAAAGGACCCGGCTATCGTGCCATCAGATTTCGCTTTCTTCTTCCTGTCTGCCTTGACGTAAAGCCTTTTGATGCCTGCTGTGTGAGAGTGCACGTGGGGGGAGCGCGCGCCACGGAGTTCATGGGAGCGTGGGTGCGTGCACAAAATATTTGTAGTCATCATCAGTCGGTTTGTGAGTCATCATCCCACGCAGAGCTTCAGGTGTCCGTCAATAACAAAGTCAACAAGCGGAGTCCTGAAAAACAGCGAGTTTATCTCGAACCTGCGTCCCACCTGGGCTGCTCACCTGCAAAACCCCCACATCCACGCAGAGTCCACGTGAGACCCGAGAGTCATATGAGCCTGCTTGTGCCAGTGGAATCTGCATTTTCTTTTTTGTTTCACACATATCCAAGAGAGAAGAGTAAGACAGCTAAAAAGTTTGAATAAATACTGATTTTTATCACGATTGTGTAGTTTTAATAAATAATTCAACATCTGTTAATCATCAAACAGTATCAGTTAGTACATGATGCCATGAAATCACGACGCCATGTTGTTTTTTTCTGACAAGATCTTATTCAGATTCAATTGCATGAGCTAGATTGATGTGCATATGACCCAGTGAATCTCCTGATCTTCTCCTGTATATCTTTTATAGGTGGCTGCATCTGATACCTCCCTTGCAGAGAAAAATAAACAGTTATGTAAAACTTGTGTATTGATTGCCAAAGGCTATAGTGGATAAAGAAAATATATTGTGTATGTAGTAGTGGAAAACAAACACACACACACAGGTACATAAAGAAATACATTGCGCTCTCAGATTTCCTTCCCAATGGGGCCATGAAGCTCTACTAAAGGACAAATAATTGCTGCTCATGTTAGTCACCCAATTTTGTTTCACTAAGTTTGTCATTAACTCTGTGCTTTTTTTTAAAATCCAGCATGAGTTTTATGTATTTTGGGATGTATTTACTCCATGATCAGATGTTGCTTTCATGGAAATGCACCATTTTACTCCATTTACCTTTAGATATACATTGATGTTAACAGACCATTGCTAAATATATGTCAGCAAAAGATAAGGGCTTAGTTTTAGGGTTGAAAACATTTGCAAGAGTGACAACTGAATAAAGAAACAAAAGTACATATTTGTACATTGAGAAAAGAAGGATACACAGAAAGAGAAATTGCAAAATGCCTAAAGGTGTTTAACAAAGGAGTCCACTACACTCTGAAGAGACTAGAGGAACCTGGAAGTTATGATGATAGAAAAAGACCTGGACAAAAGAGAGTTACTACAAATGCAGAGGATAAACATATTATTGTCATCAGTAAGAGAGATCGGCAAAAGACAGCACCAAAAATAAGGGAGAACATCAACATGACAAGGTCAAAACCGAGTGGAGACACTAGAAATGATGCAAACTGAAAGTCTTTCACATCAGCTTCAAATGATTGAAAATGTCATCTAAACAGGCTTCCCATCTACAACATGAAACTTATAGCCTTAGCCTTAGTGGTTGTTGGTTTGGTATCCGGCCTAAACCAGTCTTCTGGTGCTATATATATACACACACATATATATATATATATATATATATATATATATATATACAGTTACTTCCAAAAGTTATAATCAAAATAATAATCAAGCAGTGCTCATGTGAGATTATTCACAGCAATGACTATCACGTCCCAAGAGAGATACATGGAAACCAAGTTAACAATTAGTACCCAGGGAGCAGATGAACGGCTGACTAACAGGAGGGAAAAATGCTGCATCAGTGGCATTAGGACAGCTCCACCTGTTCCTTGGAGGTCACAGAAGATAATTGGTAGAAATGTGTGTAATCTGCAGTAATACCCTCTTTGACTACTGAGAAAGAAGTGAGCAGATCAGTGGTACTTTACATCATGTCTTTTCAGCAGACTTAATTGATGCTTTTTTGATTGATGTAATGTAAAATAGGCTGTGATGAACACAACAAATGGCAGCAACAGAGATCTGCTGATGGGATCATGCTGGTCAGCAGACAGCTTTGCAGTCACAGTTTGTTGCTGATGTGTAAAGAGAAAGTGGAAAACGCCTGCCTCTGCACTCCAAGCATCAACATATTGGATTAAACTGACCATGAGTCGGGTCAGCAAAGATGAGTCCTTATGTGTGACAAACCTGTGGCAGTCTGTGTGTGTGTGTGTGTGTGTGTATACATATAAAACATGTGGAGGGCTGTGAACAGCAGCAGTGGATCATGTGAAGCAACCTCACCCACGTGCAGGTCAGAAAGAAAAAGCGAACTATGTCGCCATGCAGAAGGTGATGCCATGTCAGAGGACCTCACCGTCGAAGCTTTTCTGTTTGGGCTCTTGGTCTTTTCTGGCATCGTGGGAAACATCTTGGTTATTCATGTGGTGAGCTGATGTATCTATTAATAATTATGCTTAGAGGTATATCCGGCAGTAGAATTTAGTTAGGGTCAAACACACCGTAACACCGAGTTAGACAACCCCCTCAAGAGATGAATGTTGTCGACCGCTTGCTTCTCTAATTGTACCAACTTTAGCAACAACCGCAGGATAGCAATACACAGGCGGTCTGAAGAGACATAAACAAACCTCAACCAAAACACCACTCTATAGCCACAAATAATGCTCAGAACAGCACCTAACTTC
The DNA here is from genome assembly GCA_962446985.1 of Xyrichtys novacula. NCBI lineage: Eukaryota > Metazoa > Chordata > Actinopteri > Labriformes > Labridae > Xyrichtys > Xyrichtys novacula. The sequence continues at coordinate 18,023,065 of OY660865.1, forward strand.
ATCAACAGTACATATAGGGTCCCAGCCATAGCACTAGCCACCAAACATCTTTTCAACTTTGCCTAATGTCTTTAGCAAAGCGACTAAACACAACTCACCTACTCTCTTCCAGCAGCCGCTTGTTTGTAGCGAGACCTTGGGCCGTTCCATTATGGACTGCTGCGGGGTGACGCATTCAAGAAAGAACATTTATGATCATTACTTTATCATTTTCTTGAAGTAATAGTTAAGATGCTTGGTGGCGAGTGCTGTGGCTGGGACTCTATATGTACTGTTGATGAAGTTAGGTGCTGTTCTGAGCATTATTTGTGGCCATAGAGTGGCGTTTTGGTTGAGCGTGTGGCTCTCTGTATTCCTATCCTGGGGTCATTACTAAAGTTGGTATAACTAGAGAAGCAAGTGGTCGGCAACATTCATCTCTTGAGGGGGTGTCTAACTCAGTGTTATGGTGTGTTTGACCCTAACCTAATTTTAAGCCGGAATATCCCTTTAATGTTTGAGGCATTTCTTTTTTCTCAGTCTGTCACACTTATTCTGTCAGGTGTTACAGTCTGCTGTTGAGAGTCCATCTCGGAGACTACCTCCCTCTGACACCATTTTGGTGCACCTCTCACTGGCCAACCTGCTGACCTCACTGTTCCGCACTGTGCCCATCTTTGTCTCAGACCTGGGTCTGGATGTGTCCCTGTCCCCAGGCTGGTGCAGAGTCTTCATGCTGCTGTGGGTGTGGTGGCGAGCTGTGGGATGCTGGGTGACTCTAGCGCTTAGTGTCTTCCACTGCACCACCCTGAGGCGACAGCAGGTGACCTTTGGACCTCTTGCACTGCAGAGGGAGAGGCGGCGGGTATGGATTGTCCTGGCGCTGGTGTGGGGGGCGAACCTGGCTTTCTCAGTCCCAGCTCTGGTCTATAGCACTCATGTTCATGGCAATGCCACTGTGGAGCTTATGGTGATCAGCTGCACCACCAGGCCTCTGCTGGGCTGCGTGTGGGAGTTTCCCACCATCCAACAGGGCTCAGCCTTCGCCTCCACCTCACTGGCTTTTAACGAAGTGTTGCCGCTGGTGCTGATGGTCTGCACCAACTTGGCCACTCTTCATGCGCTGGCAAAACACATCCGAGCCGTGACCTCAGGGGGAGAGACAGGGGGGAGTCACAGTGAGCTAGACAAACATGTTGCCACTGAACGTAAAGCAGCTCATGTCATCATGTCTCTGGTGTCACTCTTCGTAGTCTGCTGGGTGCTGCAGGTTGCTGCAGTGACATACTACAACCACGATGGGGGGCACCATGCTGAGGGGCTGCTGACTGTGGCCCACTTCTCTGCATCAGTGTTTGTAGGATTCAGCCCCATGGTGGTGGCTCTGGGACACAGCAAGCTGAGGAGGAGAATCATGGGTATGATACTGGGCTGGTCCAAAGTTCTCAAATGTCACAGGATGGACGCTGATAAAAAGAGTAAATGCCAAAAGACTACAGGAAATCGTAACATTTTCATTGTTAATAAGGCCCAGAAGGAGATAAAAGTGGAGGAACAAGTCAAAGCTTTAAAGTGACGGACGCTTGATATGAGCTTGTTCATATTTAACTACTACACAAATCCTAACATTAATACTCAAACAAGTAAGGATGTCCTCAGCACAAAATGGTGAAGTACTATTTTGAGATATTTCAAATAATCACATTGTGTTGAAGTGGAATCAAGACGATAAAAATGCTGTGATTTTTTTTTCCAATTTGTGTGTCATTGTTCCTCTATTTTCTATTGGGCTGAAATGTATTCAGATGAAGCTTCAGTTTTCCTCAACTCAGTTGTATCGAGGGATTGATATGACTTAATAATGCCAATTTGTGTTTGTCAATAACATGTGCAATATCTCACAGGACTAAAAGACCCAAACAAAGAACTTTCAACACCCTACAAATACTGAAAAATGCTCCAAAATGGGAAGTTAAAATGTAAAACAAAAATTTGTAAGAGAAAAAATAAGAAGATAAAGAATTATGCCATTTAAAAAAAAAAGTCTTTAATGAGTTCTCCTTTTGCTGAGTAAAATTATATCTGTTTTAAACATTTCAAAGTCCACATTTCAAATTGTTTAATTCATTCTTCATCACACAGCAGGATCTCAGACTTAAATATGATGAAAGTAATTCTTTAAACATTGTTGTTTGACTCTTGAATGAACTGGTTATGAAAGACTTGGAGATTGTTCATTTCATGTTTTCTTTTACCAATTATTTAGGTTGTTAAATAAAGAACTTCAAAAATTTATCAACCTTATCCTGATAAAACCTTTGACATCATATAATCATACCTGTAAACATGACTCTTGCTATGCTGGAGAAAGCTGAAAAAAAAAGAAAGTAAATGGTTGGCAGGACAGTCTGGGCTCGGTCAGTGAGCGAGTATAGACTTGATGAAGGAGCGTAGCCGACGGTGTCCGATTGCTAGAACGGCAGGAGACAAGGCAATGAAGATAATGTTGGCGAATCGAGCAATGACAAGAAGAAACTCAGCCGAGGAGCCGCGGTTATAGTTGAAATAGTTGACAGAGATGATGCTGGTTCCCCAGGATGCAATGAAGAGCATGATGAGAGCGAGGATTACCTGAAGAAAAACACATGAAAGAATTAGGTGAGTGATTAACATTTGTTCAGAACAGTTTGTTGAAATCTATATTTATGTTTGTTGCATAAATTAATTGAATCTTTCACTTTTCATGAGCTCTTCAAGTCTGAAAACCTCTTTTTCAGTCTGACCTTGGCTGCTCGTCTCTCAGCAGGAACTCGCTTTATGACGGGTGCATCCTGCACCGAACTCCTCATCCTCCCATGAGTGTAGAGTGTGTACAGGGAGCCCAGGTTAGTGAAGGCCATCAGGATGATGGGGATGGTTTCATGGATGACCATAGATGTGGTGGCATAGGCCAGACCGCTGGAGGGGAAGTTCCACACACAGCCCAGCAGGGGGCGTGTTGTGCTGCTGACCAACATCAGGGTCTGGAGAAAGAGCAAGGAGAAGGGTGGAAGGAGAAGTGGCACAGACTGTAGAAGCCGTTTTTTAGTTTATGTCAAAATCTTATTTTTAAGCAAACAAATGAAAGTCTCAGTTAATATTATTAATTGTAAGCACCCAAAATATATGATTTAAAAGTAATTAAATGGGTTGTTTGCGTTGATTAGTAGATTCAGATACACTTGTCTAGAGGATGTTTGGTTATAGGTGGAGTTGCAATCTTTTTAGGTCAGCCGGCACAGGTGTGCAGGTCAGTCTTTATTTGATTCAGGTTGAGATGAGCGGCAAATGTTTTTTGACATTTGACATTTGGAGCATTTTGATTTTTTGTACAGTTTTTGAGTTGTGAGCTCTATGGAACCTGCAATCAGCCAAATAAATGGAAAAAACTACAGACCTGTGAGTACTGGAGTCATTTTATGAATGAAGGTGGACACGTGTCAGTACATCTGTGGGGCTCGTCTCATCCAAGTGGCTTTTAAAAACTGTTAGAGAGGAATCTGCCACTACACAGACTCATCAAGGATTTACTTGAGGATACTTTTTCAATGAAAAAGGCAAACCTGGGTTTGATCTCATGAATATCTTTAATGTAATAAATCAATCAAAATGGTAGAGCTCCCATATTGGGTGGCGTGTATCACTCTCTACGCCACTGCTTTTATATTCCATGTCATTTTCTCATCTGCACAGACATCTGTTATTTTCCTTATTCTGTGTGTAAGGTATTCCCTTACAGCCCATTATGACATTTGCTCTGGTTGTTTTGATTACATCAAGTTTGCAAAATATTTTGTAAATTTCATATTATTATGTGAAAGTCTGCACTAACTTGCTCGATCACACTCACATAATGCCATCCTTTCAACTTTTTGTAGAAATGTTATCTTCTGCTGTTGAAGGTTCTCACCTCTGTGCTGTTTTCGTTCCCGTTTGTGGAAAATATGTGCGCAGGAATAGAGTAAAACAAGTTGAGGAGCCAGATGAGGCCCAGACTCAGCAGTAGGGTTTTAGGAGGGCCTCGGGGCCCGTGGAGGTTCCCGATAGTGGGAGCCACACGCCTCAGTGTTTGAAGGTGGAACGCACTGAGGAAGAGCGTTGACCACACATTGACTGATCGCAGCCACACCCAGACCCCCATGAGGAACTGACACCACTCTTTGGAGGAGTACAGCTGTGAAAGACAGGGATCAGACAAACTGGGTACAAAGGAGTCTGTAAAACCAGACACACAGACAGCTGATGCACCTTTTACCTATAATATTTCAGGCACTACAGGTTTGTTTTTAGCAGGCAGTAACATCCCAAGCAAAACCTTCCTGTCGCAAACAACATCAACATAATTTTAAAACAAACAAAAAAGAGCAACTCGTAAAGACTTTGAAAAACTATGTTTCAGAGTCACATACCTGGAGTCCCATGTCCGAGATGACGAGCAGAGTGTTCCTCATCACAGACACCAGCAGGTTGGACAGCGCCATGTTGATGATAATGATGTCAGAGTTGCGTCCACCACCACGGTCCATAATGACACTCTTACCAATTACTACAACCACCGTGGCATTACCCACAATGCCCAGCATCACCAGGAGGATGTAAAAAGCAGTTTGGGCAGGAGACACAGAGACACGAAGTCCCATACCCACAAGCTCTGAGTCTGCATTCTCCTCGATGGGGTCGCCCAGTCCAGCCATTTTCTCAACACTGTAGTCTCTGAAAATGTTTTAATGTCTAAAAACATACTCCATCTTCACTTCAATGTATGTCAGGTGAACATGATTCAAATTGCTCCCCACCGATCATTCATTTAAATCAACAATCTCCACTCTTGGATAACCAGAGAAGGCGACCCGACCTCACTCATCATGATACAAACTCACAGTAGAAGCGTCTCAGTGCTCTGTACTGATTGCACATTCCCATCAGGCACTTAGAAACGCATAAAGCAACCTCAAGTTGTCGGCCTTAGGGGGCTCATGCTGCATGATAATAAAACACAAGAGATTAATCAGCTTTGCTTCCCGGGTAAAATTTGCTTCCTTTGCAAAATCCTTATGCTATAGTCCTTGGGGAAGTGAGGCCTTTGGTGATTGGGTTTTCAGCATGCAGTTGAAGATTGAAATGCACATAAATCTGGTGTACAACTTTTTGTTGTTTTGGTTATAGAAAACTTTTTGCCTCCATGTTATTTTTTAAACTAATTCTTATAGATGCTGCAGGCATCGATGTTTCAGGTGAGACCATCTGCACCGTCTACTTTTTTAATCCTATCGACAGGCCTGCGGTGACCTTTGACTTGTTCACGGACATGAACCTTGCACCCCTCGTTGACCAGTGTTATTTAATTCTATCTGTAACAGAGGTAATTTAGTTTGTGATACCACCAGTTTATTACAGAAACACAAGAGGAGTGCCAGAAGAAAAGGCAGTAAACACAGTGAGGTAATAACCAATTTACCAGCAACATGAGTGATATTACCCTTGGATGTGTATTGCAGGAAAAGTGAATATCAATACTCCTTCTATTCACATTAAATCACGGTGTTAACAGCTTGTTATGCTGAGAGCAGGTGGTAAAAAGAGAAGTTGTCCACAGTGCACATGTTAGATATGAAAATTTCTGGTGCTGCACTGCAGATCGATCATTCTGCTGTGATTAAAAACTGGAGGAATAAGTATAAATGAATGGGCCTGCTTGAGTGTGGATTGTCTGTTCGAGCAGCACCTCGAAGTCATTAATGTTAGTTGTTAGGCGGTGGCCTCTAGTGGATGTAGTTTTTATCACAGGAAGGAAAATTGCAGTGCTCCTCCACTTTCAAACTGGACTCTTACGGACCTCACTGGTTTCCAGTGTTCAGAGTGTTGGAGTCTGTGTGAGTGAGTATAATCTCATGAGGTGTGCAATTTAACTGGCCGAAAAAAACTATTGCTAACTTTTCAATCAATGGTAAAAAGCAGTGGTTCTCAACTGGTCTCACCCTAGGACACACATTTTCCCATGGTCCTTAAGTCATGACCCACTTTTATAAAATTCAAACCAAGCAAATCTATTTCTATAACCTTAAAAGACTCAAATATTTGACATACATACACTTATCTTATTGAGTAAAGTGCTCTGAAAGTGCACATGAACTGAGGACGACAACTACTGAAATTGCTTATACAGAAAATATCAAATATCAAATTGCACAAAATGGAGACCAGCCAAATGAAAAATTTGACTTATTTGCATCTCTGCATTCAGAGCATATTCAGAAGAACCTGAGGAGGACCATGCAACAGCATGGACAAAGTGAAAAAATCTAACATTGCACCAAAAAAAAAAAAAAAAAAAAAAATGACCATAAAAAAAGGTGTTATTTTACTGCATTCGGGCTACATTAATAAGAAACCAAGGAGGACAATGACATAACGCGTGCCTTTCAAAATAAGCTATTTTTTAAAACAAAAGACATATCAAACATCAGATGCGCCTTAAATACTTACATTTTTGACCAGCTGTTAGCGACCCACTTTTGGGTTGGGACCCACCAGTTGAGAACCACTGGTAAAAAGCATATTGTATTCACTTGAATTTTCTGTCATGACTTATTTAACCTGCCCTGAGCCACATCAACCTAATTTTACGCTCTTGAACAGGGTTATTATGATTGCTCTGCTGCCTCACAGCAAGATGGTTCCTGGTTCAAATCCCAAGGTCATCCTGTACTGAGCCAGAATATTCTGGGAGCTCAGCGGTGCTTTTCAGAACAAAGAAGATGGACTCAAACAGAGAGGCACCACAAGGCACCTAATAGTCTGCATTTAGATCAAATTCATGACCTGAAAAGTAAAAAAAAACTAAAAGACTTAGCATAAACAGGTAGCACACCGGCATGGTGGGAAGCACAGCTGTCTCACAACAAGAAAGCACTGGATTAAAATAAGTTAGAGGCTCTCTGTGTTGAAATAGACTGGGCCACCCCCTGCCGAGATCAAATTGATGTTGGCTTTTCAACGCTTGTGCCTGGACCATGCTTTTCATCTACAGTTATGTAATGCAGAGTACACAATGAACCAGCATTGGCAGCATAAAGAAATGGCACTCAGATGTGGTTGGGACATCTGGTTCATAATGAATTTACTCTGGGTTCAGATCCCAGGAGGGTTCATCCCATGTGGAAAACGGAATAATTTAAGAGTGCCCACAAGAGTCTGGATAATGCTTTGAAATTATGATATTGTAAAGTTAAATATGGTACTTTTTATTTTTGTCCAGGATAGCCTCACCTCTATTATTTGTTTGGGTATCAGTGCCTGAAAACACATGAATGATCTTCTTCTGCTTATTCCAAGTGTTATTATTTTGAGCATTACAAACTGAAAACAGGGCATCTTGAACATTTTAAAGTGGTAAATATTTGTGTTTATTAAGGTGTAATATTTTGAGGAGACACTATTGATGTAATACATTGTGTACAGTTAATTTTTCAAGTCCATGTCATTTAATTTTTATAAGTATCCTTCATTCAAATCATTTGAGTATGAAGACGACATAAATATTAAGTTAAGGGAATTAAAAAAAAATCGATTGAACTTAGAATAAAGATTAAGTCAACTGAACACACTGTTTTAAGTATAGTGTGACTCAAAAATATTGTCAGCATAACTTAAAAGCTCTTATGTAATGTAATGTAACATTTTGAGTTTTTTGAACTTGTTTGGGTTTACAGTGTATCTATACTTCCTCTTAGTGAATCTCTGTTGAAAATGAATATCATTACCAGATGATAGGGTTTGGAAAAAAGGGTGTTGGGAAATGTATATTTTGGTCTGACATCAGGTTTGATCAGTACAGAAATAAATAGCAGAAAAAAATACTGCAGAAAAAGTCAAAAGATGTATGAGTAAATAAAAATTTTGTACTCAAACAGTAAATCAACAAGCTGACATCACTATAAAACTTTTACATCAATAAATAATTTTGTCAACAACAACTGTTTATCAGATGAACCACGATCTATAACTGTGTACATTCCTTACTTTGAATGAACCACAGGCGCTGTGGAGGACAAACTTTCTGCAAAGTTTGAGAACTTTCCAAACATAGAAAGTAAGAATGAATAATATTTCCAGAAACTTTGCTCATTTATAAACTGGTGGACGGCTGGAGTTCTGAGATAAAGCCTTTGTGTGACTATTATTCATTTCAAGATAAAAATGTTAACCAAAGACACATTATTTTGTGCAGTTTTCCCGTGAGCTCAGTACTTGGCATGATTATTGCAACACTTTTGGTCCAGCATCCTGATTATTAACCCGGCTGTCGGAAATCTATCGGAAAGAAGAGACAGAGAAACAGGAAATTACACTTCCCCAGTTGACTAAACCCATAATGGAATGATATAATTTCAAACAGAAATTTGCAGTGCAACTAACCTGAGTGGGTTTTTGCAGTGCAGCATATCCCTTCTCCTCGGCCTGAACTGTAGACCGGGGACACACACACTCGACTGCTTGGGGGAAGGTGTGTGAGGTGTGTACTTCGAGAGGTAGGAGGCAGGTAAAATGTGGAGATGGGGGGCTTTGAGTAAACACTGTGGGGTCTCTCTCCCTCCCAGCTAAGCCAGAAACCTTTCAAACCTTCCTGATGAGCCTGCCAGGCTACCCTCACCTCCTGAAGATCCACAGAGCTCAGCTGAAGGTCAGCCAGGGCTGGAAGAGCTGCAGCCAAAAGATAACAGAGACAGAATGGGCCTGGTCAAGCATCACATGAATGATTCACAAAATCTCTAAAGGTCAGCTTTTACAAAGACGGATAAAGAGCAAAGGTTTAAGACAAGATACAAATGAATCATCTGTAAAAAGGAAAAAATGACTCAAAATCAAAAACACTCACCCTCTTGAGTGCATGCCCTTACAGACATGGCTCTTTCTTTTCCATGAACATGCTGAGCACTGACTGTAACCAGGTACTGAGTGCCGGGCTCCAGACCGGTCAGTAATACAGAGTTTTGCTGGTTGTTGAACATTATAGTGTGGACAGGTCCGCTTGGAATAGATCCATATTCAACTGTATATCTCTGTACCTGAGCTGGCTGCAAGGGACCCCAGCTGACACGGACCTGATGTGGGCCAGAGTCTGACAGGGTGACCTCTGCTGGGCTCAAAACATCTAAAGGGAGCATTAGCAGAGAGAGGACATGAACCACTGCTGAGATGATTGTACCTGAAACAAATTAGGGCTTATTATAATGGGTGAAGGTCAAAGCATAGCATGTCCTGCACAGATAGCAGTGCAGCAGCTTCAGTGATGTATTTCTCTGAGATGAAATAAAAATACACTCACTTTGAACTTCAAAGTGCAGACATAGAACAGACATAAAAGAGTCGTAGTCTTCTTGACAGCGTGGATGTTTGTCAAGAAATCACTAGCATTTTTATATAAAAAAAACTAAGTCTCAGGTTTTGTTCTATAAAGGTGCAGTTTAAAAGATTACAATATCCTGAAAAAGCTCAATTCTCCTCCCATCATGAATGATGTTGAGAGATTTCTTCACAAGGAGGACGCATGTAGATTCATTTCTAAGATGTACCTCCTGTTGTTGAGGGAAAGCCAGAAACCAGGCCTATCCAAGATGAAATGGGAGTCAGATCTGAATTTTACAATTGATGACCAACTCTGGGCAGATACATGTCAAAATAGCTTGTTAACTGTCATCAATGCCCGGTATAGAGTAATTAACTATAACATCAATTATACCTTACCCCAAAAAAATTACATTCGTTCAAATCTGATCTGTAAGACAGGTGCTTCAGATGTGACACTGAAGTCAGTTGCTTTCTGCACTGTGCTTGGTTATGTACTAAAGTGAACCCCTTCTGGCATGATATCTGCGCCACTTCAACTAAGATCACTGGAGCTTAAGTCCCAGTGGATCCTGAATTGTGCCTACTGGGGAATTTAAAGGGATATTCTGGTGTAAAATGAATTTAGGGTCAGACACACCATAACATCAAGTCAGACACCACCTCGAGAGATGAATGTTGCTAATCGCTTGCTTGTCTAGTTATACCAACTTTAGAAACAACCGCAGGATAACGATACACAAGTGGTCTGAGGAGCCATAAACAAACCTCAACCAAAACGCCACTCTATAGTCACAAATAATGCTCAGAACAGCACCTAACTTCATCAACAGTATATATAGGGTCCCAGCCATAGTACTAGCCACCAAACATCTTTTTAACTTTGCCTAATTTCTTAAGCAAAGAGACTAAACACAACTCACCTACTCTCTTCTAGCATCCGCTTGTTTGTAGTGAGACCTCGGGCCATTCCATTATGGACTGCTGCGGGGGGATGCAGCTCAAGGAGGAACATTTATGATCATTTCTTTATCATTTCCTTGAAGTAATAATCACCATATTAATCATTTTGCACTGCAGACGCAGTAGTTCTTCTGCCTTAGCGTCTCGGTCTGATTGCATTTCCATGAAGAAATGATCATAAATGTTCTTCCTTGAGCTGTGTCAACCCGCTTCAGTCTGTAATGGACTGACCTGAGGTCTCGCTACAAACAAGCGGCTGCAGGAAGAGAGTGGGTGAGTTATGTTTAGTCTCTTTACTAAAGAAATCATGCAAAGTTAAAAAGATGTTTGGTGGTTCTAAGCATTATTTGTGGCTATAGAGTGGCATTTTGGTTGAGGTTTGTTTATGGTTCCCCAGACTGCTGTGTATTGCTATCTGTGGTCGTTACTAAAGTTGGTATAACTAGAGAAACAAGTGGTCAGCAACATTCATCTCTCAAGGGGGTGTCTAACTCGGTGTTGTGGTGTGTTTGACCCTAATTTAATTTTATGTTGGAATATCCATTTAACAAGTATTTGTGGCTCACTGAACAAAACACAATTCAAATTCATAGAAATTGCTCTGAGTGTAGCCAAGAAATGCATTGCAGTGTCATGGAAATGGGACTCCCCTCTTTTTATTGTCAGGTGATCATTTGAAATGAATAGTTGCATACCCCTGGAAAAAATTACACACTGCCGAAGAAAAAGGGGAGGGGGGGTCCTTGGGAAGTTTTGTCTGTAAACTGTTGGTATATTAACTCTTTTTTTGTACATTTTGCATACACATATACATGAAACTGAAAATAAACTAATAAAATAAACTAAAAAAAAATAAAAATTCTCCCCGTTTTTTAATTCAAACAATGAAACTTCTATATATTCTAAATTCATCACACACAATGTGAAACATCTCAAGACTTTTTGTCTGAATCTTGATTATTATGTCTCACGATTCAGGAAAATCAAAAATACGCAATCATGAAACATCATACCTCTTCCTGTTGCTACTCTATCAAAGCATCATTCAACCGCCACCCTTCTGGACTGTTCCACATGTTACTTTAATATGCTTTCTGTCACCAACCGCGCCAAACTCACACTCATCACAAACACAGCTGCTAAAATCATCGGTCTCCCCACACCCAACCTCACAGAACTAAATAAGTCCATCTAGCAAACTCCATAGCACAAGACTGCACCCACCCACTGAACCGATATATCATCCCACCACCCACGGGGTGCAGATAAAAAACCATCAAGTTCAGGAGGGCTGGGGAAAAGCCTGATCCCATCAGCCACCCTGAACAGCAGGCCCCGCTGATCTGTTTGTCCGCTATTGTGTTGTCATCATTGTTGTTATGTATGTCATTTATTGTTGGTGTGTATGTAGTGTCCTGTTGTCGTCTGTGATGTGCAATGTACTATCGGGGAAGAAAAATCTCCCTTCCGGACAAATAAATCAAATCAAATCAAATAATATTGTGGGAAAAATCGAAAATTTTTTAGTCAGTCCTGAAAGAGCTCTAATCAGACACCTTGATCATGTGTAAAGGTTTACTAATCCTTTATTCTCTCACTCTGGTTCAGTATGCACAACCACATTCATGGGGTGGACTGCTGACTTGACAGTTACCCGACAGATGATCACTGACACTCTCCACAAGGGGATCAGCCACAGAAGGTCACTGCTGAAAGGGCTTATTGCTCAGAGTGCTGTAAAGCACATCAGTGGAAAGTTGACTGGAAGGAGGACCACTGCCATAAAGACCAGAGGGCCTGTACTGTATATGGCATCCATGCTTAACCTGCCAGACTCCTAAAGATGATCAAAAAATCCATAACAGCAAACAAATGCATCCTCTTAGTAGTTACCTGGTCCGCTGATTTATAGTTTTCCCCTTTTATCAATTCATGTTTAAAGCTCGTTTGACTTCAACACAGAATGAAAGAAAGAATTTATCCACCAGGATCTCACCAGGAAGTGTGGTGAAGCTGACGGACAGGGTGTTAAACAGCCTCTGGTTGGACTCTGGGCGGAGGGAGGCTGTGTAAAGAGTGTCAGGCTGCAAGTTGAGAAGCTCTACCCAGCTGGAGTTTCCAGGGAGAATCAGTCTCGTCCCAGGATCTGTTTCTGAGTCAGACCTGTAGTTCAGTTCATAGTAACCGCTGCCTGCGCTTAGAACTGGACGCCATTGCAGCACAGCACTATGGGAAGTCAGGTCAACCACATGCAGTCGCTCTGCACGGATGATTTCTACAGGTAAGACAAGATGAGAAGAGAGGGATAAAATGAAGATGCTGAGGAGGCAATTCTCTGGTTTTAATCGATTTTATGTCTGGAATAAATAATTCTGCATATACTCCCCACTGAGCAATAGACGGCTTTTAGACATCTAGTTTTTTTTAGACCTCATCTCAACCGTCTAGATTCAGTATATTTTTAGACGTTGCACTTTAGCCCATTATTCAATAACTATTTATTTCAAAAAGCAACTGTGAGTTGCATAACTGATCTCCAAGTACTTAACCGAAATAACTGTGATAGCCGTTGAGCAATATACAGTTAGACCTCTGTAAGCCGGCTAGTCTAAACTTGGTCTAAATTGAAATGTCTTAAAAACTTGCATCTTTAGACCTGTGGTAGCCTGATTTTAGACCAGTCGTCTGGGCTACATTTAGACGTCCATTAGACCTCTTTTAGACCAAAAAATGCTCAGTGGGTCAATATTTCAAATATACACACACATACTTACTGATGATGGCCTCCCTTATGTCCTCTGTGATGATTTCAATGTTATCTATGTCAACTGAGTAGAGGTGAGACTCCAGAGGTGGTGTGACTGCTCGCTGTAACACCTGATAGTTGCCATGCACTGTGGAAACAGCAAGCACGTAAACTCCCTGCTTCTTCAGCTCAGACATCAGCTCATCCACATCTCCAGGCTGCACACCATCGGTCAGCCACAGCAGGATTTTGGGCACATTATCCTCTTTATCCGCTAGAAGCTGCTGGACCACCCTCAGAGCCACATCTGTGTTGGTGTCTCCCTGAAGCTGGCTGACTCTCTGCATAGCTCTCTGCAGGCTCACCTGGTTGTCGTGGACATCCAGACCGAACTCCAGGTTGGGGCTTGTGCCCACCTGCAGCAGGCCGACTCGTACATGCCCACGTCCCAGTGAGAAAGGGCGAAGCAGCTCGGCAGCAAACTGCAACAAGCGAGAGAACTCATAGTTTGCTACACTTCCTGAAGAGTCCAGCAGGAGGAGGATGTCCCCTTCACAGCAGTTTAACACTGTACACAACAGGAGGAGAAACAGAGAGTCAATCAGTATGTACATTTAAACCCAAGAACATCTTCAACTTGATAGACAGATCTGCTCTTCACATTTAAAACAACATACAAAGCTGGAATGACTTTCTTCAGCCATCTTTGTGCAGCAGAAACAAGCTGTCAACTCAGTGACATTCCTGGGCAAAAGATTACATTTGGATTCACATTTCTTACCACCAGAGAAACTTGAATCAGTCCCTGACTGAATATCAACATGGATGGCATGCCTCCATCTCCTCCCAGTTAGGAAAAGAGAGGCCAAAATGCTGCCTGGATGGAGGCAGACATGCTGTGCTGGTGACATATTTCGGAGCCAAGGCATGTACAGAAGAAACAAAAAAGCCACAAGTTTGATGTCTTTCCTCTACTTTGAACAAATGCACACATTTAGGATACGTATAAAACATGACAGAGTACACAGGTTGGTCCACAGCAGAAGAGATTCCTGTGTTGTTTTGAAGCTGACACTCACGTTCACATCAAGTTGTATAAATTAGTGTTGGTGTAAAGAAAACTTTACGTGCCCTTGTCTGCAAACACACTCAGGGCTCTATTTTCGTTCGCGCCGGTGAGGCGGCGGAGGGGGGCGAGCCCCGCGCAGGTGTATTTTCGTCTGGCGGAGCCCGGCGTGAGGCGAGTTTGGTATTTTCGTGGACTGAGTCGCACGGAGGCGAGCCGAGATCCGCCAAGCTGGGCGTGGTGGCGTGGCAGGGGGAGGTGTCGACAGAATCAGCTGGCGCAGTGACATTTTCGTGCTCGCCACCGGCGTGTAACGTGCGCTGAAAGCTCGCCGATTCAAACCTGGTCAGCTTTCAGCGCAAGGCGGAACGCAGCTGGTCTAGTAGTATTTTGGTAGACCGGCGGCGTATCGGCATACGTCACTGATGCCTCACCGGCAGGTTTCCACAGTGTCAGGCAGATTTCAGTGCAATAAATAATCATCATCAACTATTAATCTGAGTCAGCACATACATTTAGATCTATATCGATATATTCTGATCTATATCTGATCTGATGAGCGCGTTTGGCACGCGTTTGGGCACACAGCCTGACCGAATCAATACAGCTGAAACTGCATCAAATTAAATTAAATATCTAGTGAATAAACACACATGATGAAGTTAACAAGATATGTAATTTGTCTCCCTCCTTTTCTTTCTTCCTCTTATTTCTCGCACAGCTAGACCTGGACACGTCTCCGTGTCCTCTGTCCGTCTTGCTTGCTGCTGCGGCTGAACAGATGATTTGTTTCAGTGCTCAGATGCGTGATCTACTTTAAGCCGACATACGGATATTATAATATTCAGTTTTGTGAGCCAAATTTATTTTATATGCCAACATCTATGAAAGAAAGAGCCAGGCCACGGAGCGCGATGCGTCATTTACGCACAGATGGTTCCGATTTTAATGCCATTTTTGGAGTTTATGTTGTGATCTGTGCGCTAAACCCACCTTTGTCACGTGAGGTTTGAATATATGCAACTTTATGTGAGTGTCTTTATTTGTGGAAAAGGGTGTTTGTCTTACCAGTGGGTCCAACATTACACACACCAAATCCATCTGTGCTCAGATGAGAGAGTGTGGAGGACACTTGAGGAGCTGCCCTCTGTCGCCATCATGTGGCATAACTGTCTTCAGACAGCTCTCGATCTCTTTGACTACTTCATGAAAATAGTAATACGCCTCGCCGGTGGCGGATTTAAAGGCAAGGAGAGGAGCTTATGTGATTGGTGAAAACAGGTCTCGGCTGTGTTAAATCTACTACACGCCCTCTCTCCTCCCCGTCTATGACTTACGCTGCTGGGAGGAGCTGAGTTAGGGAGGGGAGATACTTACGACGGGCTGCGGGGCTCACCAAAATACCAAAATGTGCTTGGGAACGCCTTGTCAGCGCGGCGGATCTGATTGACGCTGCGCTTGCGGCAGATCTCCGGGGAGGCACCAAAATAGAGCCCTCAGTGTGTTTAAAAAAATCGATTGATTGCCTTGGTTTTCAGAAATCTTGCCAATGAATTACTCTAAGTGGAATCACATTAAATCAAACTTCTCACAGTCAGACTAACATATGTGGTTGGGGATTAATTTTCTCTATCATGTGTTCAGCTCAATTCAAATTACACTGTCCAAAGTGTTTTGCACATGCTTCAGGGTTTGCACGGTGGCCTCTGGATAGCATGGGTGCGTTGTTCGGAAGCCAGGTAACGAACAACATCTTTTACCACAAAGTAACAGATCAAAACTCAATTTCTCAAACTGCTTGCACATGCAGTGCCCAGCATCAGTTAGTACACCCCCTATTATAAGTGATGTATTACTAAATATCTAGATGAGCAAAAGTACAATTTCCAAAGTTTTGACAAAGCTGAGTTTAATACTACATTTTATTTACCGTAAGATGAAAATAAGCGTGATATGATCACTAAAATTTAACTTTGCTCCCAGAACTTGGATTGGGGTGTACTTATTTTTGCATCCTGATTTTAAATAAAAATAAAATAAAAAAAAACTTTTTTGTATGCAACTTAAAAAATCTTGTTTGCAATCAATGGCCTACATTTGGGGGAGTATTTTGTTATATAGTCTGCCATAGAAAATGTTGATTTTGAAAGGAAACTAAAGGTTGTCTGACAACTCTGAAGGGGTGTACTCATTTATGCTGAGCACTGTAAATCAGAACACAAATCAGACCATCTCTCATGACAGAAAACCAGTTAAAAATATCTTGTTTATACTGATCGTCATATTTGACCCTTTATCTGTTGTAGCTAGTTTTATGACATATTCTGCAGCCAGTCTCAGCTTCAATTTGGGGGAGCTGTTGTGCTGTCCATGTTTTCATAGTCTATGACAGAAATCAAATTTTTTTTTAAATGGGCTGAGAGATACAACAGTTATTAGAAGACAATCTGAGCATGCCATTGCAGGAGATAACATTGACTTGTTACAGATTGGTAATAGGATTTTTAAAGTAACTTGACAGTGAGATTCCTATCTCCCTTTTGAGGTTGTGAATCAGGTCACTGATTAATGCAAATATAATTCCTCATACACTTCATCCTAATAATCTGTAAATTGTGAGTAGTGACCAAACTGTCATTACTAATCAATGTGTAAATAATAGATTCTGTTCAAATGTTAAGACCGATGTTAATAATGTCACAGATGATGTTACAGGGTGGGTTCATCACATACTGAGTCTTGCTCCCTCTGACTCCAAACAGCTCATGAAAACGCTGACAGTGCTGTAAACAGAGCCAAAGCAGAGGATTGATGTTGGCAAGGAATCAAAAGGATGGTCATGAATGATCATTTATCATATTCACTGCATATAGTAATATATTCACAGCACTGGTGAATCTATTACCAACACAAGGATATACAGAAAACAAAAAGCCTGATCAGTATGTTTGAGAGTCCTCCTCTCTAATAAAGGCATATGCATCTGCTATCATCATAATCCTGGAGGCTTCAGTTCATTATCCAAAAGACCTTGTGGAAAATAATGAACTCCACATACAAGCACCCTATTAGGAATTTCTAATACATTGTTGCAGTCTTTTAATAATTTAGTCTGGAAGTGGGTGTGATATAGTAGAATTCATTCAACACACGTAAAGCAATTCCTAACAGCACCTAAATTATTTGCATCACTACTGTATCGCCCCACTTATTCATTCCTATATCGTTTACATATCTGCTTTTTCCTTTAACAGCTCTTCTGCAGAACACACCCTTTTCTTTAATAGCAGCGATGGCTCATAATCATAAAATTTTTATTGGGGTGCAGAAAAGCAAGAGACTGGAAAATAAGCAGGATATGAGGGAGAACAGTGCAATCAGGGGATGATGTGTCAGCCAACGTCTTACTGGGACACAGAGACACACATTAGGGGCGGAGAGTAACTACAGAGAGAAAGGCGGATGCTTCAACAGTATGACAGGAGTACATACATATTCAAATAACATTTGTTTTTTCAGGCACTGGCAAAATGAGGAGGACAAAAACACAGAGGTTGCTCCAGCTTTGCATTCTTCATATGAATAGTGAATACATACACGTTTTAGAGATGTGGATCTGAGCATGTCATCTGTCGTTTAAATGGTCTCAAGCCAAGCCAAGTCCATATGCCATACAGCAGAGATACACAGATGACTGAAAAATATGTTAATACCTTCTGTGAAGTTTATCTAGTGCACTAACAACATGCACTGACATCAGAGAGACAGATGGTTGACTGGTGTCTATGTTGCACCAAAATTTGATGCAGGCTGTATCAAACTGTAGATGATCAAAAACATTGACAGACTTTTTTCACAGGAACAGCTTTTAAGCAGAGACCTCAAATTAATTAAAAAATTCCACACATTCCATGATGGCTTTTTTAGACATGCAATAGAAGTGAAAATATTTACTTTCATTAGCTCTGAGCACTAACCTCGCTTTTTCTCAGAATCGGCATTGAGAACAATGGTCGAATTGTCTTTAAAAACACAAGGGCACACCATTCAAGCTTTACTGTTATCTAGTTGTCTGTTATGTAGTCCTGAGTTGGAAAAGAACATTTACCAAAACAATTAAACTGAAGTTGGTTAAAGTGAGTAAAGAGATTCATAATAAAGAAATTGGTCATCTTTAAAGAAATCAGATTGGATAAATTAGTGAGCTTTATGATTTGTAAAGGGCTGAAATAAAAGGTCTTCTATGTTCTAATTTTTGAGCTAAAACAGCATCTCTCTATTTTCACATATACAGTATCCTCGAAAGACGTGGGAGTGCGACTTGATCTTTATCATCTCGAGTGCGGTCTTGTGAAATTGCTCTTAAATATAGATACACTGATAGACTATGATAAAAAAACACCACCTCTCTTTCACACTAACAAACTGTTTTCACTGAGAGGGTGTAAGCTATACATCTTTTTTATGAAACATTATATTGTCTGCAGTTTAATGTCAAGCCAAGATAATATCACAGTTATGCTATCTGATGTCTCAGTCTCATCAAATTTAACCCCTCTCACCCCCTTCAAACACTCCCTTAGTATTATTAACACATTGACAAATATCTGTACTACAGCTTTAGAAACATTAGCCTGTCAAGTAAAGCTTAAGTTATGTGATAACTATTTACATGCATATGTTTTCTGTGACCTGAGCCCAGGTTTGGCTGTAATATCTCCAGTGGACTCATTATATTGGGAGGAGAACAGTGTTTTCCATCGCTTGCTGCTGTTAATACATTGTGATCATTTTTTCCATGAGAAGTCACATAAACAACTTGAGCCCAGTTTAGCCACTTAAAACCTTTTCCACCGAACCTTTGAGAAATATGTGGTAGCACAAGTATCCCGGGCCTTCGTGTAAATAAAAGTCTTATGCACCGTGGCCTACTTATTCAGTATATTTATGTCTATTACTGATTCAATAGTGGATTTTAGAGCACCATTTGAGAGTTGTAGAGTCTTCATACTGTACTGTCGTTTGAACTATAATACTGAATCCTATTTTACGCATAAAGTAGCTTTAAATGAAATATTGATGCATTAAGCGACACCCACAGAAGCCTACTAGTACAGACAGTGCGAACATGCCCTCTAATAAAGAGAAACACTGACTTTGTATCCCATGACAGCCATTAATCATAATCATTATGTTCATTACTGCCAATTACTGTGATTAGATCATACTCATTAAGCATGACTCAGACACACCCGTGCACACCCATGCACTAAATAAAAAGTAATAAAACAGTCAATGTATCATCACACAATAGCTCCCCGGGAAAACACGGACCGAGTGACAACTTGTCTTAACCGGTCTGCATTATGTTGAAATGATCATGGCGTGTTAAAAAGTACTTAAAATATCATAGACTATGTCACCATTCATTAAAAAAAGATGTTAAATGTTTCTCGTAAAGAAAACCTATTTATACAAGTAAACAAAAGCAAGGTCTAACTTTTTGACCGAACTCCATAAGGAAAATATCTATTTTAAAGCAGTCTGTCTCCACAAAAGGCGAAAAATGCAACATTTCCACTTTTTTTATTTGTTCGTTACGTCTCTTTACATGTAATGTTTCATTCTGCGACATTTCTGCATCATTTTCTCGTAAAAGCAACCTATTTATACAAGTAAACAAAAGCAAGGTTTAACTTTTTGCCCAGACTGCATTCGGAAAATGTCTATTTTAAAGTAGTCTATCTCCACAAAAGGCAAAAACGCAACATGTCGACTTTTCACTTGTTCGTTACGTCTTTTTACATGTCCTGTTTCATTCGGCGACATTTCTGCATCATTTTGATGTCCGTATTGTACATTATGCTGGCGACTCACCTGTTGCAGGTACAGATATTTGCATGCTGCTCTGCCGTAGGATCGCCCCCAAAAGAACAACGCGCATTAAAAATGACTCCATCCTTTCTCTGCAGCATTTAATCTACAGTATATGCTTTTTAAAAAGAAGAAGAAGAAATAAGACAGGAAGGGGAAATAAAAAAGACCAGGCTTTTCTTCTTTCCACTGTGTCGATCTCTGTCAGTCACAAATAGTTCACTTGTAATAGTCCACTTATAGGCCTTTACGCTTTTTCTGCAGAGTTGCTGTTGTGTTGGGAAACTTCATAACAAAGTATCCTGCAGTAGATTCACCTGATACTGTTTTTTCTGTAGCTGTCAAAGTACCTATCTATTGCAGCTCACATGAGTGTTTCACTCTCTAGTCGTCAGATTACTCCTCCTCCTACAGCTGCTAAGCCAAAAACAAAAAAATATATATCATGATTTTACACTGGATTCTGGTCTTTGACAGTAAAGTAAGAAGCCAGCTGTTGATTTTATGTCACCCAGATCCAAAAAGAAAAAAAAATCATGAGATCCTCCCACTCATCTCTTTGCTCTGTACATTATCTGATGTTGGAGGAATAAAGCGAATCTGATCTACAGCTCCTCTGGGAGACACCCTGGCAGGCCCTAAAGCTGAACACAAAAGTGAACTTCTGTGTTTTTTCTTTTGAGGAAAAGAAACAAGATGAAACCCCCACTGGAATTGAGCAGCAGTGAGGAAACACATTCATCCAGCCCATTATACAGGATTACACCACAGCTGCCACTTATCAGAGGTGTAACATGGATCAAGAACAAGCCCTTCACATGATTACATTACTGTCAATGTCCAAATTGTCCATAATGTGTGTGTGCATATAATCATTTATGGATACACAACCAAATAAACTGACAACACCCAGTGAATGTCATACTCCAGGGCTGATTGAGTACAACTTCAAGTAATGTCTGGAACCAGCAACCATGACAGTGTCTTTTCCCTTCTAACCAGTCTGAAATAGAAAATGGGAGAGGACGGTGGAGCTGGCAAAGTGAGTGAGATAGTAGAAAGAGTTTTTTGGGGGGGAATTCTTTTATACTGTCTCTGGATATACGATAAAATTAATGTTTGCTTACATACCATGCTGGTATCGCTCATCAGCACACAGCCCTGATCCTGTCAGCTCACGTAGGCAAATAATCTGTCTGATGGTTCATCCAGTAGTCGAGCTGTGAAAAAAAATCAGGGGGATGGTGGATTTTTTGTTTGGGACAGATATTTTGTTCTGATGACAGTGGGCAAAGTGGAAAACCAACTGTGTACCCATTTTATTAATTGCTAAAGCACAAAGATTATTATTTTATATTATATTATATGATCCCTCGGATTGAGCTGTCCGTGTCTCTTGGCCACGAAACTGAAATTGCAACAGCGTTACCAGCGCTGCTTCGCCACTTACGAACTAAGTGCCTGCTAAGGGCTCTGCGGCCAATAGGGGGCCCCCGAAAGCAACAACAACTGCTGATATGTCAAAAGCTCCGCTACCGTTATGTGCCTTTTGCTGTGCAATGTGCACTGAGAATCCAAGGCGCAGGTAGTTTTGGGGCAAAACAATGACGTAAAAAAGGACATATCCTTCAGGAGCAGAAAAAGAAAGAGGAAGAAAGGGGGGGTCGCAAAGATAAAGGTATGTTTGCGTGTTATGGAATGTTAATCAAAGAGATTTGTGAAGGTGTGTGAACGATCATCAATCAGTATTATTGGCAGAAATAGAGGGCCCCAAAATCAAATTTTGCTTAGGGCCCCATTGAGGCTGTGCCTCCTCACCCAGAGTATTTTACTAAATATGCCTAAAGCTCCCTGTTGCAGGGTTCTCGCTCAAACAATCAAAATATAGTGGAAAAACACAGCCGTAGTGGAAGAAATAAGGTGATGGTGATATATATTTACAGACGCCCAAGGTTCTCACTCAAGAGAGAAAAACAGAAACACAGCAGCAATACAAAAGTGAGTTCGGCACTTACCTTTCATACAAGAAACTCCAGACTCAACGAAAGGCCCAGACAGCCTTCATTTAACCCCCCCTTGCCCCTTCCAGTGGGCGTTATCAATTAAATAAGTTTGGAAAAAAAATCATTTATTCACATTTAAACCATTTTTACCATTTTTAACCTTCAGACCCTTTTCCGTACGTTTTTACCATTTTAACTAAGTTTTTACACAAATCAGTGGAGCATTAATTTTTTTAAGGGATTCATGGCAAACAACAAGGGAATAAATTTTTCTTGCATCATGTGACCACTTTGACCCTCCATACCCACCTATATACAACACGGAAATCACGCGCTCTGTTTCATCAATTGGAAACCTGATCTGGCATGATGGCGCGCATAGACACCCGGCAAGTAAGTGAAGGGATGAATATCTTTGTGAATGTATGTAAGTAGGGCTCCAATTGTACATCCTTGGTTACCCTATCCAACAGAGAAGGGAGAAGGAAAAGTAGCGCTCTTTAGTGGGTAAATAGCGACGCTGGCGGGGAGGGGAATGTTTCGCGTATGTAGGCGTGTGCGTAAGGCTCCATGCGCTACCCGCAGGCAATGAGGTCGCTTCTCTGTCACACCCGCTAAACGTTGAAATGGTGGTAATATTTCCATTGTTAAATTACAAGTAATATTTTCACACAAAAATGACTCAAATGATGGGCTTAGGACGACCGTTTTAGAAGGGGGAGGATTTTTTTTTTACCATTTTCATTTCCCCTTCATCCCCCCTCAACTCGAGTACTGGTTTCAGCAGTCTGGATGCCCTGTTAAAGAGAGATTGTTTTCTAGTTTTGACAGTAAGCCAACACTACTTATTTCTCTGAATGATGCTGGGGGAACATTTTGTGGTTTTGTTGAATATTCTCAAAAGCTGCCTTTTTAAAGAGCAACATTTTGAGAAAACACATTGGTTTTATTTTTTAAAAACAAGCCAAATAAAAAATATAGTAACTATCAAATCTTTATTTTCTTTACTATAACTCTCTGTCAAACAAGCAACTTGAAAAGTAAGAACAGACTTTGAATCATGAGGTGACCAGTATATGATTAAAGCCTGACTGAAGCCAGGGGAATAAGAGGACAAGCAAACTCAGATTATGGTGAAAACTAACTTTTCGTACCCCAAATTATGTCTATTGAGTCTGATTCTAGATTTATGCAAAATCCACGAATAAAGATAAAAATATGGTAACAATCAGGCATATTTTTGCTAGGAGTGGCATGAGTAGAAAAAAGGCCTGGCCTGGTACAACTTAAGTACAAAATATATTTTCTGTAACCACCTACGCGGTTGTGAAACATCTTCTGAGGCTTAGCCAGGACACATCATCAGTGGTTTTTCTTGAGGAGGTGTTTCAGGCTGAACATGACACACCTTCACTCTAGTGGTTCAGTGGAAATTGAGTATGCTTCAACTTGTACCCCAGCAGGACTCTCCCACAGATATCAGGAAACTTGCTCGGACAAAGATGATTGCTTGCTTAACAGGGTTACAGGCAACAGCAGTTTGTCATTGCACCACAGATGCCCTCAGAAGTGGTTTTGAACACCTGATCCTATGGTATCTTTAGAAACCTTATGCAATGCGGTTTTGACCTTCAGAGATGTCTCTTTCTATAACTTGCTTCCATCGAGTCCTGGTGCCTTGCTGCCCCAGTACCACCACTCTACTTAAAGGAATATTCTGGGGTAAAATGAATTTAGGGTCAAACACACCATAACACCAAGTTAGACACCCCCTCGAGAGATGAATGTTGCCAACCGCTTGCTTCTCTAGTTATACCAACTTTGGTAACGACCGCAGGATAGCAATACACAGCGGTCTGAGGAGCCACACACACACACACACACACACACACACACACACACACACACACACACACACACATTTATGATCACTTCTTCATGGAAATGCAATCAGGCCGAGACACTGAGGCAGAAGAACTACCGCGTCTGCAGTGCAAAATGATTAATATGATGAATATTACTTCAAGGAAATGATAAAGTCATGATCATAAATGTTCTTCCTCGAGCTGCAAAACTCCACTGCACTTGGTGATCGACTCGTCAGGGCTCCCCCCCCCAAACAAACGGCTGCTGGAAGAGAGTGGGTGAGTTGTGTTTAGTCTTTCTGCTAAAGAAATCAGGCAAAGCTAACATGTTTGGTGGCTATAGCTGGGACCTTATATATACTGTTGATGAAGTTAGGTGCTGTTCTGAGCATTATTTGTGGCTATAGAGTGGCGCTTTGGTTGAGGTTTGTTTATAGCTCCTCAAACCGCTGTGTATCGCTATCATGCGGTTGTTTCTAAAGTTGGTATAACTAGAGAAGCAAGCGGTCTGCAACATTCATCTCTCGAGGGGGTGTCTAACTCGGTGTAACGGTGTGTTTGACCTTAAATTAATTTTACGCTGGAAAATCCCTTTAACTGTTCCTCCCCATCAGTAGCTCTCACTGCTTTCTGGACACTGTTGCCCATCTCCTTATGACCCCAGTGGGCTATAACAGTTCCTAATACAGCACTTCCTCTGGCTAGTGTTCCCACTAGATCTCCATGGCGTGACTCTAACTCTGCCTGCTCTGTTGCTGCCAGTCTTGACTGATTCTGCTGCTCTTGCGACTTTAGGGTCACTTAACTCAGAGTACCAGAGCACTTCCCTGATGAGCAAGATCATGAACTCCTCAGTTTAGAGGCGGTCAATAAAGGGTGATGCTGTTCAAAGATTCTTGGAAAGCCAAACCATCTCAAGTAGTGACTGACTCTCCTTTTCAGGTTTGTGATGGTGGAGATGCGAAACCCAAAGAGAAGCAGCGGCCTCAGTATCCCATATTGATACACACGTGCCTTGAGTTGTCCTGGGAGACCTGTCCTGTGTCAGCAGTTCCCTAAACTCTTACCAAGAATTTTCAGTGAGGGTTGTATCCTTGAAGCTGCTGCTGAAGATCATCACCTGGATTATCACTGGCTTTTCAGACACGGTTAGAATTAATGTTTCCAAAACACTTTATAAAGTAGCTTACAAACATCGTGACTCTTCAATCTATAAACTTTAGTGGAGCTGGAAGGCAGATTTTGTTCGCCTATATACAGTCTGTTTCCTACAGAGAGCCACTGCCCTGTTTCTCAAAGCGCTGACTCTTATCCCAAGTGCTTGTAGCTGGGCAGAAAGCCATTAGAGTTTAAATGAAGCAATCAGGTCAGAGCTAATAGAATCATGCCATCTGACAAAATAGAGCTTTAGAGACCTGGATAACAAATAAAACAGTTTAATTAAAACTGTTGGAAAGGCTGGAGACTGTGGGGGAAGCACTCCTTTGGTGGCTGGTGAACCTCCGCAGGGGGAGGTGCATGGCAGAACAGACAGCTAGAAAAAAGAGGGCATTTCTCAATGAATGCAACTTTATTGGCAATAACAAGCCCAGACATGCGTCGCTGGGGTGGCCAAGTTAAGACACAGACTTTGGAGGTGTGGTAAACATTAGAAGCTACAGTATGTCCACTAATCTCTTGTACTTTAATTTGAATGTTATCTTCTTGTAAATTATTAAATTGTAAATTGTAATTTTTTTAATACCTTAAAGCTGAGTTGATTCAAATTTAACATTATTATGATAATTATTATTAAACCCTTATTCATACAGGTTATCTTATTGACACACAGGGTCTCATTTTCAAGATAGACCTGTCTGAAAACATCAAGCTCGAATAACTTCAAATGGAATCAGTCGTCAGTCCAGAGACCCTATTTTGCCCCACACTTTCCCGTAGGTGAGAATGTTTTTAAAACATGCTGGTTGTACTTTTAATTAAAGACCCGCTCCGATGAAAATCACATTTTCTCTTGTTGTCTACATGTTCATATGGCATTTTTCAGATGCTACGGGACATATCATAAGAAAAGTCAGTTCGAAATTGCATTTCAGAGTATTTCTGCATCTAGTTTGCTGTGAATCTCTGGCAGACCAAAACAGCAGGCTAAGATACAGTGAGATTTCCTACATCGCAAATCTAAGCTCTGCGCCCAGACCCACTATGCAGGCTACACTCGGAAAAGTAGAGAGAACAAGCGTGTGGGTTAGTGGATTGCAATGCTCGTAAGAAAGCTAATTATGATGTTAACTTTCATCATGCTCCTAAAGACATTAGTGTCTGAGAGCTGAATAGCTCCTATGTTACCTGCCACTTCTATTACACCAGCAGTGTTCGGCTGTAAGCTAACTGGTGGAGAAATGTGCAGAGCAGTGTTGTCTACGCCCACGACTCAGAGGCGAATTGCTAATGATCTACTGGAGCTCTGCAGAAGAAAAGCCCTTGAAAATGACACAGGTAACATGATTTTGGCCAAAAATTTAATAATCACAACTAAAAGACCACTGATAATGCTTAATGTAGCAAGAAAGAATCACATCAGATTGGGACTTTAAGGTTATTTATGTATTTTTATAACATGTTCAACTAATGAGACATCAACTCCCACTGCATCCCAGCATGTGTGTGTTCATGAGCTAATGTTCCTTACTCAATTAATCAACAGAGGATGGTGTAAGCGGTATTATAAATGCCTACTGTTCATGCAGAATGAAGACATCCATCATTAACACACAACCAGTGCTTTATTCTTCACACTGTAAGATGATCACAGTCCAGTTGTGCACAAAGCAAGAAGCTATGCTATTAAAGACCCATTTTATTAACACCATGTTGATGAGCTTTGCTGCCGAAGTCCTGCTGATTAATTTCCAGATTAATGTGCTGTTTGCTCTCTGCCTCTGCTGCACAAATTAACAGGGTTTGTTATCACAACAGCACAGGGATACTATAATATTGACCACACAGGACAGGGATTAAGTGGAAACCTCCTCCCCTTTAAGACTGAGTGACTCCATGCTCTTAAAAAGTGGAGAGAGCATCTGAGCTTCCATCGTTGGTGGCAAAAAAGCCTGCAGGAAACAGCTTTGATCTAAAAATTCTCCCTTGTAAAAGCAGGAAACATACTATAGAGGATGTTTAAAGGTGTTGATTATAGACACGAGTAAAGAAAAATGAGGATGAAGTCTCTCTTACCGTCTTCCTTCCTTCCTCCATCCCCTTATCATCCTCACCCAGGTGCGTGTACAGGCCTGTGGCATCAACGTTTACCTGAGATGGAGCGCTGGAATTTCCCATGAAGGAGATTTTGGCAAACATAGTTTTATCTTCAAGTTTGGACACACATCTTCAAGTCCATGATATCTGTTTTTGTTTGTCTGGTTAGGCTCAGATGGATATCGAGATTTTATCAGAGTACCTAATGCCAAAGGCTGCAAATACGTGCCTTCAACATTTATGGATTTTACAAAAAGAGCTGCGTTCAATATTATTGCTGGAGAGTTTGAAATACAACATTTTCTTTAGTGTTACTATTGGGGAAATACAAAAACAAGCTTCTCTAAGATGATTTGTAAAGAAGAGCAGGCTTGTGTACAAAATTAAATCACTTTATTACTTTGAGTTTAGCATTCTCAGCTTTATGCAGTATCCTTACAGTCTTCTTCACTGCTTCCCTTGCATTGCCTTGACTTTTGGCACATAATCTCACACAGTTTATTAGCAAACAAGTGTAAAACCCTTGAGGCAGCAATGATAAAGACAAAACAAGATCCATTCACACAAAAACACTCCATGGCAAAATGAGATGTGAGCACCAAAATTTGGTTGGAAACAGGCTGAAATCAGGTCTGTGCATTTGAGACATTATTTCACATATTTTTTAATCATAGAAAAATGTACAGCTGCAATATGAATGTGTCAAAACATAATTTTGTCTTCAAATTGAAATAAGTTGGTCATGTTAGTATCAATTAAGTCAAGTAATTATCTAGGGGTTGTCTGAAATGCACCAAACAACAAAGATGCAATTTCAACACGTTTTATTTTTCTTGCAAATATTATGAATACTTTACTTTATGGGCTATGTGTGCCAACAAGAATGCTCAGGGGCATCTTTTAAAAAATTTAATATTTTCCTCAGTGGAAGAAAAAAGAAGACTGGGCATGCTCAAACACTTAAGTGGCAAAACTCCAACTTTGGTAGTAGAATCAGCCCTTAGTTGTTTGCAATAAAAGCAGGGTTGCAGCAAATTGAATTGCTTCCTGTGACAAGAGCTGGGCTCAAATACAGATGTTACAGAAGGCTTGAAAATCACTGTTGATCTATGTGTGAAAGAGAAGTTAAGACGAAACATATGCACTGATTTAATGCTCACAAACCACTTCTTTTTAAAGGTGGGGTAGCCATAACCCTAACACAATGTTTGCAGGACTTCTACAACTAGGATAGGGTGACAAAGTCCAGGACCCGAGGTAAACAGTTTAGCGGCGGCGCTACAACACGCAGCAGGTCCCGTTTGACAAGAAACACTTCCCTTACAGACTCTTGGCTTACTTTGTTAAAGCAGTTTACCTGACAAGCAGAAAGGTATTAGGATCTGTAAGATCCCGAAGCGTCTCCCAAATGTTTCAGTGATGTCGACCCGGCTTCTTAGCTCTTGTCCGTTTCTTCCTCCGTTTTAAGCTCCTGTTATTCCACCAGAGTCTCCGGTATTTACTTTGTATTCTTGCTTGTGTTGGCAGTCGTGGTCAAAGGAGGATTCAGAAAATTTTCCGTCCTTCATGGTTGCTTACTGTCCGATGTTGTAGCATGCTAACTTTGTTTGGGCTGGTGAATGACACGGGGAAGCCGCGTTTGCCTCACAACCAGTCAGGTTGGGGGAGGCAGAGAATGGCTTTGTTTACAGTCAGAAGCTGCGGGCAGCTCAAAAAATTTGAAATGTTGACTTCAAAGACACAATAAAACACAGCAATATCATTAAATTACCAAATGATATCAATAACTAATAGCTATTGACTGATATTAAAAGCTTTTTGTTTATACACCACAAAAAAGATGCTTCTTTAACTGATTCCTGCCTACCCCACCTTTAAAAGTGGCCACAGATGTTTTGAAAATATTGTAACCATGCTAATTAGGTAGCATGTGTTGCACAAACTAATAGCTCCAATCTAACATGTTACCAGATGATGAGTACAGCCAACTGCAGGGAACATAAGTGAGGATGTCAGAGCATTGTGACGACAAATCAGCATGCAGAAGAGTCTCCATGGATGAACTGTCACTAGAGCGTCATTTTATCTTGAGCTTGAGCTGGGCTTCATGAATATTTGCGTTTTAAAAATTCATCATATGGTTGCTGAGATATTTCTAACCAAAGACATAGATAGACCGACTGTCTATTACTGCCATCCATATGGTCCTGCTGATAGTCTGGTGTAAACACAACAAACGCTCTTGACTGGTGGGGAGCTGAGGAGTAACAGTGAGGTATATAAGCAGAAAAGGTAGAAATGAAAGACACTGACATTTACTTACTGTTCAGTCTTTATTCCTTTTCATAACTTTATGATTAATGTGTATTTGTAGCATTTTATTTTGAGCATGAGAAATGAGCGCACCCCAGTGCATAAATAAAACACAATTACCTCCAATTTAAATGTCCGAACTGTGAAATGACTTCACACCCCTGCAGTGTGTGGGACTGTTTGTGTGTTTCTCTCTGAGCATTAGAAAGCTGGCATGGAGTAAAATCCAATCCCCACTGTTATAAATTGTTAGTCTAGAGAGCACTAACCTTCAGCTGCCTCATAAACCACAGGGAAGCACCTCATGAATGTGGCTGCCGACAAAGGCTGCAGGCATTTTGCCATTAGTTACTCCACCAGTGTACTCTCAGAGCATACTCACTTCTCGTTCACCCATTCATGAGGGGGCTGAGTTAGTCGAGCAGTGTCATATGGATGATGGAAACGCCATTAAGCTAATTGATGGGCAGATATGAAAGAAGAATTAGAAGAGTCATAATGAACAAAAAAAAAACTGTATCACTCTAAAGGAGAGGACAGAAAATGGAGTCCTTCTCAAAGTCAACTGGGAGGGAAAACAGAAACACAGAGATGAAAGAAACAAGGACTGCAGTGAGCTCAAAATCAGCCATGCAAGCAGCAAAAGCAATGTTTCTGAAATCAGTCTGTGTTGTTGACACCTCAGCACCAGAAAAACCTTTGATTTAACGTGTTTTTGAAAGCCTACCAGGAACAAGGTCGAAATACCATACAACAACTGCTTTCTGAAATCATTTACAGGTTTTTGAACATTCTGGTTTGGATCATGCTTGAAGGATGTTTTAAAATGCAAAAACACACATTTTACATGTACAACCCTGTGGTTTGTGGATGCAGAATCTTTGAAAAACATAACTGAAACTGTCAGAGCAGCACTCCAACACCTTCAGCGCCTCAATCCACAATCCTCTTTGTTGTCATGCACCAACATTTTGGTCGAGTGCCCTTCCTTAGTGGCAAAACAATTTGTTTTGTTTGCCAGAAGAAAGGCTTTTGTCTGAAATGTCTCTGCATGGCAGCATAGAGGGGCGTTGAAGAAAGTGGAGTGCTGTTCTGACTTAAAAAAAAGAGAGAGAAATCAAATAAAACCAGACAGTCTCTGAAATTAGAGGGACCAGCATAATCTGGTGCTTGAAAACAATCAATTCAGATTTACATGTCCAGACCCCATGACTCTGCTGAAAGCTTTATGATAGAATAGCATGAAAAATGTTGCCGTTGAATCAATATTGCTATCAAGTTGTGATCCAAAGAATGTGCTTCTGTAGTCCACAATGGAGTTAATACTGTTAAAAATAACTGCTGGTAAATAATAATAACAATCCTTTTTATTTATGGGTGCCTTTCAAAGCACTCAAGGTCACCTTAAAGAGAGGTTAAAACAAGACAAACAAGTCTACAAAATAAGTCATAACAATGAATGAAGCAGTGTTGGTCGACTTAAAATAATCAGTTAGACTGAATATGCCAGTTTGAAAAGATGGGTTTTAAGACCAGATTTGAAAACGGAGAGAGAGATAATATTATGGATGTCTGGACAGAGAGAGCTATAAGAATGGGAAGCAGAGCAACTAAAGGCTCTGGAGCCCATCGTGGTCAAGCAGGAGGGTGGGACTGTGAGGTGAAGAGAGGAAGAGGGCCTGAGAGTGCAAGAGGGGGTGCTGATGCGTAACTAGATCTACAAATCCAAGACAGGTCCACAAAGGCTGCACAAAACCACAAATATGCACAGAGATACCCAAATGTGTACATAGATCCTAAGATACAGGCTCAATGCTAATGTGAGCCTAAACAAACAATCCCTGAACACACATTTGCACAGCAGAAGTGTAGCAGAAGTCATTTGCAAACAGAGAGACATTAAAGAGAACTGCCTCAGCTGTTACTGTTGACTTGTGGGTATTATTAGCTCTTAGAGCAAAAACACTTTTTAGCTCTTAAAGATATTTTAACACACTTCCAAACCCTTTGCTACAGCAAAGAGGTGCTATTAAGCTTTTTTTCATGTTTTGAAAACAGAAATCAAAATGTTGGAATTACAGATTGCAAGGTTATTGTGTGTTAAAGGGATACCCGGATGGGACTCTGAATGAAAAAGTCATGTGAGAATTCAGTGAAATCAATATGAAATTTACTCAAATGGTTACATCACTAGACAGTGAATACTCTTATAAGGGCAAATTTGTCATTTCATTAATAGAAACACATCTTGCATTGCATGGCAACAGTGAAGGAAGCTCCCAGAATGTTGGGTTCTGGAATGTCGGGGGGCCTTAAAGGGACAGTGAATTAAAAGAAGCAACTCAGACAAAAGCTGAAATGTTTTAAGACTCTGCTGAAATATACCCTCTCTTTGTTAGTTTTTAGTCCATCTGCATGAGCACACAGATGTTTCCATCTCTGAGGTTTACCTCTTGAGTATGTGGCCCACTGTAAAAACATTTAGAGATGACTAGTTTTGTAATGTTACAAGTGGCTAATGGGGTAAATTAGAAGTATCTGTGGTTCTCTCTAACTGCAAACATTACTTTTGTGCAATAACTAAAAGAAGAAAACAAACAACAACAACAAAAATAAAACCAAAGACTGAATCTGTAAAAGGTTAAACTGGACATATGTCAAGATCCAAATGACAAATTTATTTCCCAAACTGCATGTGTCAGAGGTCCTAAAAGGCCTGGAAAACAACACAATTTCAAAAATAACACAATAAACAGAAAACAAACAAAAAGAGCAGTTCATGGGGGCACCTTATCTTGAAAATAATACAAATATGGGGGGAAAAAATGAGCTACAAGAAGGTAACATACTTCCCTGAAAGACAGTCTTATCATTTACAACGTTTTTAATAAAAGCTGGTCCTTCTGATCGTAAACAGGTCATACTTTCTGTTACTTGGATTTTTTTGATTATGTTCATCTATTTGCTGAGGTTTGGAGGTCCAGATTCCTTCCAGTTTCCTTATATTTGCTGTTTACTAC
Organism: Xyrichtys novacula; assembly: GCA_962446985.1. Classification (NCBI taxonomy): domain Eukaryota; kingdom Metazoa; phylum Chordata; class Actinopteri; order Labriformes; family Labridae; genus Xyrichtys; species Xyrichtys novacula. Next base: position 18,055,536 of record OY660865.1, read on the forward strand.
AAATAATTTGATGTATTTATACATGTTAGTCAGCCCTTGGTTTGCTGTCTCTGTATACATGAGTGGAAATCTGAACACAGGGAACCTTTACAATATTGCCAACTGTCAATATGACCATGTATTGTCTGTATTTGTTTAGATCATTCATAGTCCTCATTAATGTGCGGTGCAATTACAACTTTGGTTAAACAAAAGTCGATAATGACATTGTGAATGACAAGTGTTCATCAGTTCACTTCCTTATGAAAAGAACTGAGCACCCTCCAACCTGAGAGACTCAAAACCCCACTGAAGTCCAAAGTAATACAGGAAAATTTGGTAACACTTTAGTTGACGCCTATCTCTACAACGCATTATAAATATATTTATAATGCGTTATAATCACGTTATAGCACTGTATAACTATAGTTATAAACACTCATAAATGATTAAAATGCTTTATAGCAATAATCATAACACATTATAAAGCATTTTATCATGACTTACAAGGTCAGGTATTATGATGTGTTATAACTGTTAAAAACTTACCGACAATGCCCACATAGATAATGCATTATACACATAGGGCTCTATTTTGGTGCCTCGCCGGAGACGTGCCGCAAGCGCAGCGTCAATCAGATCCGCCGTGCTGACAAGGCGTTCCCAAGCACATTTTGGTATTTTGGTGAGCCGCGCAGCCCGGCGTAAGTATCCCCCCTCCCTAACTCAGCTCCTCCCGGCAGCATAAGTGGTAGAGGGGAGGAGAGAGGGCGTATAGTGTGTTTAACACAGCCGAGACCTGTTTTCACCAATCACATAAGCTCCTCTCCTTGCCTTTAAATCTGCCACCGGCGAGGCGTATTACTATTTTCATGAAGTAGTCAAAGAGATCAAGAGATGTCTGAAGACAGTTATGCCACACGATGGCGACAGAGGGCAGCTGCTCAACAAGTGTCCTCCACACTCTCTCATCTGAGCACAGATGGATTCGGTGTGCGTAATGTTGGACCCACTGGTAAGACAAACACCCTTTTCCACAAATAAAGACACTCAAATAAAGTTGCACATATTCAAACCTCACGTGACAAAGGTGGGTTGAGCGCACAGATCACAACATAAACTCCAAAAATGGCATTAAAGTCGGAACCATCTGTGCGTAAATGACGCATCGCGCTCCGTGGCCTGGCTCTGTCTTTCATAGATGTTGGCATATAAAATAAATTTGGCCCACAAAACTGAATATTATAATATCCGTATGTCGGCTTAAAGTAGATAACGCATCTGAGCACTGAAACAAATCATCTGTTCAGCCGCAGCAGCAGCAGGAAGACGGACAGAGGACACGGAGACGTGTCCAGGTCTAGCTGTGCGAGAAATAAGAGGAAGAAAGAAAAGGAGGGAGACACATTACATATCTTGTTAACTTCATCATGTGTGTTTATTCACTAGATATTTAATTTAATTTGATGCAGTTTCAGCTGTATTGATTCGGTCAGCTTGTGTGCCCAAACTCGTGCCAAACGCGCTCATCAGATCAGATATAGATCAGAATATATCGATATAGATCTAAATATATGTGCTGATTCAGATTAATAGTTGATGATGATCATTTATTGCACTGAAATGTGCCTGACACTGTGGAAACCTGCCGGTGAGGCATCAGTGACGTATGTCGATACGCCGCCGGTCTACCAAAATACTACTAGACCAGCTGCGTTCCGCCTTGCGCTGAAAGCTGACCAGGTTTGAATCGGCGAGCTTTCAGCGCACTTTACACGCCGTTGGCGAGCACGAAAATGTCACTGCGCCAGCTGATTCTGTCAACACCTCCCCCTGCCACACCACCACGCCCAGCTTGGCGGATCTCGGCTCGCCTCCGTGCGGCTCATGCCACGAAAATACCAAATTGGCCTTACGCTGGGCTCCGCCAGACGAAAATACAACTGCGCGGGGCTCGCCGCCCTCCGCCGCCTCACCGGCGCGCACGAAAATAGAGCCCATAGACTGTATATACTATAGACAACTTGGTTCCGCCTACCGCCTGTACACGGATTTGAAGCCAAAAAGATCTTGATATTTCCGGGATTCTTCTTCATTTCCTGAAACCAGCGCTGCACAGTAGCGCATTCGGCCGCGCAGTCGCCGAGAGTCACTGTGGTGACGCTCGGCTCAAACAGCGTATCCCCCGGAAGAGCTATGCAATCCCTGAACGCCCATAGGCTGTATCAGGTGTTTTTTTCATAGAAAACATGAATCCTCTAATAACTTTTAAAAACAGAACTGCACAGAAAAAAAAGGACTTGGGCACAAACCAGTCTTACAATAACTACATGTCAACATCACAAGCAGGGGGGAGGAAAATTAATGTTCTGTGTAATAAATTTCTAAAGTTTGTCCACAGTCCCATAAGCTTTGCTGGCGCAGGCGGGATTTACGACCTATACTGCAGCCCATCAACAGAGGGTGCTGTTCTCGGAGTGGCTTCACCCAGCGAGGAGGCAGACTCTGTCCATTCTATATAAAGTCTATGATTATACACATATTTATGATATATTATAATTTGCTTATAAACTTGTATAACTATCATTATAAACACTCATTGCTTATCATAAGGCTTAAGCATACCACATTATAACACCTGACCTTGTAAGTCATGATAAAATGCTTTCTAATGTGTTGTGATTATTGCTATAAAGCATTATGATCATTTATCAGTGTTTGTAACTATAGATATACAGTCCTATAACATGATTATAACGCATCATAAATATATTTATAATGCGTTACAGAGATAGGTGTCAAGTAAAGTGTTACTGAAAGTTTGAAGAAGGAGGTGAGCTTTCATAGAAAAATTCTCAGCCACATGTCTGAAAACACATAAAACTGAAAATGTGGTGTAATAAGAGCACAAAATGATGCAACAAATCCCAGGATTTATCATACAGCTTGAGGTGTGCTAAGAGTATCTCAAAAGCTGTTCTCCTGAATGAAGCCCAGAGGCTCCAAAACCTGGAAAGATTAATGTGCTTTCAGTTGAACAATATACTCTAAATGATGGAGCAGCTCTTGACTGAATTTTGAATCAATGTCATTTCATTACATGCTGCAGGTGGCAGTTCGCAAAAGGGAGGATGATCAGTTACCTGAGGATATAGCAATGAAAGGTATTTTCTCTGCGCTGAGCATTACAGAAAACAACAATTTTAAACAAACTGACCACATGGTTCATGAGCCCCGAACACATACATATAACAAATTTCCTTATTGATTTCTAGCTGCAGAGAATAACCCTGAAACACACATGAAACAACAGTCAGGTCAATATTGTGACCACACACAGTGTCTCACCATCAGGGTTGAAACTTTATGGATTCGCTAATTGGTTTTTAGTTTGCAGCATCAAGCAGGAATGTATTTTCTTACAGCAGCATTATGATCTGCCGGCACCTTATACCAATAAATCAATCACAGTTTCAGACCGGTACAGGATCAACGGACCTCAGTGTCCAAATGTTTAACCTTCTATTATTCATTGCTGAGATATTCTGCACATCCCTTTTATATCTAAATTTCTAAAATTCAGATTACACACCATCCATTTTTTTTAAATCATAGTACCATCAGTCAGTCGAATTTTCAATAATTAAGTACGTTATATTTTGACCCTTATCGGAGTCAGTTGTATTTGATTTGGTTCTTATCAATGTGTGTTAGCATGGAAACATGCTACTTTCAGCAGTGAATTTGTGTATGTTGCTGCTCAAGGGAGAACATTTATGATCATTTCTTTGGAAATGCAATCAGACAAGGACGCTAAGGCAGAAGAACTACCGTGTCTGCAGTGCAAAATGATTAACATGGAGATAAAGTAATGATTATAAATGTTCTTCCTTGAGCTGCGTCACCCCACTGGAGTCTGTAATGGGCTGGACTGAGGTCTCACTACAAACATCCTGCTGGAAGAGAGTAGGTGAGTAGTGTTTAGTCTTTTTGCTAAAGAAATTAGGCAAAGTTAAAAAGATGTTTGGTGGCTGGTGCCATGGCTGTGACCCTATATGTACTGTTGATAAAGTTAGGTGCTGTTCTGAGCATTATTTGTGGCTACACAGTAGCGTTTTGGTTGAGGTTTGTGTGTGGTTCCTCAGACCGCTGTGTATTGCTATCGTGCGGCCATTACTGAAGTTGGTATAACTAGAGAAGCGAGCAGTCTGCAACATTTATCTCTCGAGGGGGTGTCTAACTCGGTGTAACTGTGTGTTTTACCCTAAATCAATTTTATTCCGGACTATCCCTTTCACCTCAAGCTAACATTGAGTTTTAATGTTTCTCGTTGTCTTGCATGTTTTGCTGAACGAACACTACCACACAGCTACTGCATCTTTGTAGCACTGATTCTGTATTTGGTCACAAACATCTGCTCAGTTTGGAGTTTATTGAGCCTCCAGTCCCCTTTAGGCAGTTTTGTTCTGTGTCCTTGTAGTCTGAAACAATTATCAGTGAGAGAGACTCTTTCCAAGCTGCTCACTGCAGTGTTATATGTGATTTTATGTTTTTTATTCATTTGTAAAGTGGTTTCCAAGTATTAATGTGTGTAACATTCCTAACTATAGTTAAGGGAAAATAACAAATCTGCAGAAATGCTTCCTGTAACATTGTGGATATGTTTGATTTAATCTCTGTTATTTAAATGTCTTTTTTTTTCAGCTGGAAGAAAACACAAAAGAAACCACTCTTGTGTCCTTCATTGCTAATCGAAGACAAACCCAGTAACAGATTATTGTTATATCCTCCTCAGCTCTAAGTGTTTAAAACAACTTGTAGAAATATGCTATCAATGTTTGACTCCTACGCTAATTAAAGACAGTAATTTGACATTTGGCTTACTGTTCTTACTTTTTTTTCCTGCTGAAAACTTAATTGGTAGGTCAGACAAATTCACATGTTCTTATTTAAGTGTACACAAAAAAAAGAAAAGAAAGAAAAGCATATTGAGAGGATTTGTATGAGCTTGGTTTGACAGAGGTTTGTCGTTGTTAGTGTGAAAGTATTCGTATTCCTATTCTATCACTCACTTACATGTGGACACAAATTCATCCTCTGATTTAGGTGACTAAAAAGGAAAAAACATGGTTTCTCTGCTCAGTGGCTCTGTGTCTGACCTTTGTTTTTGTTGTTGTCAGCCAGTATTATGTCTTGGATGTTCACACTTTCTAAAACATCAACAGTTTTTGGACAGGGGCATATTTTTACACACAAAAAAAACCCTTGAATGATTGACTTAGTCTTATCTTTCTTTTATACTAAAATTGTGCAGAAAAAGGTCCTCTTTTTGATAAACCCAAGCACAATGTAATCCATAAATTGTTGAACTGTTCCTTTCAGCCCACAACTCCCAGGTGTTGAGGGGAGTCTTTATCTCTTACTGTACTTGGTAAGGCATTTGCAGTTGATTTACTGGGGACTTCAGGCTTTATTCACACTATGGTGACACACTGGGGTTTCATGTGAGAGCTGTGAGGGTCACCTCAGCCAATGTGTTAACTGGTGTTAGACCACCTGGGAGAACTGTAGAGGAAACACTGCCAGAGGCTGATTGTTAGCAGGTTTATTTCTCTCCCTTATCTGTCAAAAATTCTTATGGATCCAAATGGATGTCCCCTTAACACCTATGAACCATCAGTCAGTCTTTTTTTAATGTGCACATCGTATGGTTAATGCTGAGTTCTCCAATGTGTAGTCATGCACTTCGGTGGGTTCTTGTACATGTGAATAAAGTTGTGAATCTCTAACAGCTAAATATGGGTGTTTTATTTGTTTAATTGTTAACAAATCTTTTTTTTTCGGTGGATATCTTCACTGTTTATGATATATTTCTTCACATTTAAGAGTCAGTCTATTGTTCTTCTAGAGGTTTAGTGTGCCTGTCCTGAGGGATGTGGTTTTATAATCACATAATCCTTAATAGTACTTCTCTATTCATTCATTCTTTTATTTCATTTGCCAACAAGGTTTGAATTACTTATTTTTTGGCCCTTTTCATAGCCCTCCAAAAAATGTAATTATCTTTGTCTTATCCAACCAATAATGATTTCCATTATAGAAATTTAACCTGTGACCATCTAACTCACTGTCATTTTCTATATCGACTGTGTTTTAATTATAGATGATATTGAATAAGTGTACTGTATGTAAGAGATATGACTGGTCTATTTTGAGGAATCAGAGCTTGACTTTTAATGGCGCAATTATTATTTCTTATAAATTTCTTTCTGGTTGAAGTGATCCTGTACAGGATACTGTAAACTCTGGGCTAAACATGCATATACCTCTAATCTGATTGTCATATCTCCATGGTAATGCATTGTTAATCCCAAAATAGCCATTGCTTAAAGCACACCCTGCTTTTTTTTGGTCTATTTTAGACTAAATAAGATCATAATCTACCAATTCATCACATTTATTGAGGTTGTCTCGCAGATCAGGATTGAAAGAGGCTCATAATATTCCCACTTTTTAGCCGTTACAAAAAGTGCAGCTTCGTGGTGTGTCTGTATTGCCTTTAATTTACAGTCCACTTTTGTAAATCAGAGTTATTTGTGTGCGCAGGTGTGTTATATTGGTGAATCTATCAAGAAGTGTAAAAGTAAGTCTCACATGCCTATCTGCCGCCTCATCCTTGTAAATCTAATACACGTGGGCACACAAACATGAACACACAGACATTGGTGATGACTGAAGCAATAAAGAGCAGGTGGGGGATGGAGAGATGATGCTGGGCGATCAGCTGTATTCGTGCCTTATATTCTTTCCTGCAGCAGAACTAATATTATGTGGCTGTGTTCAATAGTTGTTGTTGGCAGTAGTTGTTTTATAGTAGTGTCATATGTGGTGCTGGGTTAGCATTGTCCCAAATGCCAGAGAAAAAGCAAATTTCAATTACATGAACATTTAATTGTTTTTGATTTAACAAGTCAAAATTTAAAAAAAAAGTTTGACTTTGGATTGAGTAATGTGAGACACTTTTGAACCAAACTTTAGTTTATTCAGTTAAAACCTCCCAGGCTGTTTCCTTTACTGATGTGTTGTTTATCCAGATGTTCCTGTGCTCATCAGACTGCACAGTGACCAGGTTACAAGATAATAACAGCCTATTACTATATTGGATCAATAATGCTTGGTTTTTCTCACTCAGCTGACCTGTCAACACCCAACCTCATCAAAAACGTACGGCTTCACCAATCTCTGTGTCTGTCTGTCTGTCTGTCAGCCGTTTCTTCTTCATTCATTTTTTTTTTCCATCTACCCCTGGGGGCGATCTAAGGAGTCTGGCTCTGCTCCCAGCACGCTGCAGTGAGAGTTAGATGGAAGAGAGAGAGAGAGCAGGTTTATTTATGGGAGCTCTCTGTTTGCTTGTACACCGAATTACAGGAGATTTCTCTAAGGCCTCCAGGTGTCTGTGTGTGGCAGGTGTGTGCTTTGTCTTAAAGAAAATATGTCAAAACACCATTACCAAGCAATGAGTGCACAACAGAAAGAGCATCGTCTGTACTTTAGGGAAGTGAAACGTGTGCAGGTGAGGTTAGATTCAGAGAGTGGAGTTATAAAGTAATGACAGTGGATGTGGATCAGTATTACAAGTTTGAATATCTTTACCATAAAATGTTGAACAGCCAGAGTTAAAGGGATATTCCAATGTAAATTTAATTTAGGGTGAAACACACCATAACACCGAGTTAGACACCCCCTCGAGAGATGAATTTTGCCGACCGCTTGCTTCTCTAGTTATACCAACTTTAGTAACGACCGCAGGATAGCAATACACAGCGGTCTATGAACCACGTGCAAACCTCAACCAAAACGCCACTCTATAGCCACAAATATTGCTCAGAACAGCACCTAACTTCATCAATAGTACATATAGGGTCCCAGCTATAGTACTAGCCATCAAACATCTTTTTAGCTTTGCCTGATTTCTTTCGCAAAGAGACTAAACACAACTCACCTACTCTCTTCCAGCAGCCGCTTGTTTGTTTGTGGGTTTTGCAGCTCAAGGAAGAACATTTATGATCATTACTTTATGGAAATGCAATCAGAGTTCTTGTGTATCTTGTGTGTGCACTGCAGACATGGAAGTCTTCTGCCTTAGCGTCTCGGTCTGATTGCATTTCCATGAAGTAATAATTATAAATTTTCTGCTTGGTGTTACAGTGTGTTTGACCATAACTTAAATTCACACTAGAATATCCCTTTAAATATGGATTATTCCTTTAACCTGCACAACAAACGTCTAGTGCGATGTTATATTGAAACATTTGAGTCCATTTTTAATCAATCCCCATTAAAAGAAAATAAAAGTGTTTTATTGAGATGGTCTGATTTGATTTTAACCTTAATGGCTAAAATCTGATTTTAGGATCATTCATCAAAATGTAGAATAATCAGGTAAGATTTGGTTTTATTTCTATACAGTCTAAATCAGTCAGTTCAGGTTTCATCATAGAGTCTCTTCAGGCGGAATTAGACAAGCAGCAGATGAACTGAATCTCTTCTCTACAAAGCACCAGGACATTCAGCACAGCTTGCAGAACAAACAGTAAACCTAAATAAACTGGATCACAACTTTGAAACTGGGCCATTGTAAGACATTTTTACTGCCGCAGGGTTCTGCTGACTAGTACGTTTTCTAATATTAGAGAGGGTTACACATTCAGATCAGACATTTTTACACCCCTTAAACTTATAGAAAAGTAGAAGTACTGTTTTGAGAATATTAAGTACTCAACACATGCTGTCTAGGTCTTGCTGAATCCTTGTATCTCCGTATATCTTAAGGCCTCTAAATATTTGTAAATATACTTAATTATATTTGTAAATATAATGAAGCATATGGTCTAGACTCTTATTTTCTGAAGTGTCTTAAGAATTGGCCCTACATAAATAAAGACTGATTGCTTGACTGAATAAAACAGCTGACAAGATATTATAAAATGTTACATAAGTGTTTATCAAAGTGAACAAACAAAGTAGATTTTTCATCCAGTTCATGTCAGCCCCAGAGAGCTATAAGCATCGTTTCATACACTATTTTTAGATTCATAACATTGCATTTTACTGTTTTACTTTAAAAGCCCTCCTGACACAACAACTGTTATAAATTGGCTGAGGAACATGGTTAGGGACCAGCAGAGTGGCATGGGGAAAGATACTGCTGTCTAAGAGATATACAGCCAAAACAGAGTATAGTAATTCATGGTTAAATCTGCAATGTGCATTCCCCCTCCCCTCCTCCCCTCCTCTGGCTTTCAGTCTTCATCACTTTGTTTTTCCATCAGATTGATTGTTATTCCGCTCAAGCGTCGCCGCATGCATGAGCAGTCCTTGACAACATGCAGTATTCCTGATTTCAGTAGCACTCTTAATTCTTAACCCTGAACACCTCACACTTTCAGTCTTTTGCTGGACTCAGAGCTTCGCCTCTCACCCTTAACAGATCTAATCTTATACTTGAGACACTGGCAGACTGCAATCAGCAGTGAATAAAGAGGAGCTAGCAGCACCAAGAGCACACAGCTGATAACAGACATTAATAAAAGGTCTATAAACTTTAGATTATAGCTTTTATTGTGGACCGTCCTGACCTGGATTTCCAGATTGTTAATACATTCTTTTATGGTAATCTTAATTAACAATTTTTTTAATAGTTGATTTTCTTTTTTGTGTTAATTCTTATTTTTGTTTAAAAAGCTAGCTAATCTATGAAAATGGACCAGGAAAGCCAAAGAATGTATTGATGGCTGTTTCTGGTCCTTATGCAAGTAGGCTATGAAAAAAGATCGACTCACACAGTCCTGCAACAGGTTGTATTCAGAGATCCTCCTGTGGACTTGATCAGACTGATGTGGACACATCTGTTTTAGGACCATTGGCGACATCCTGGATGAAAGCAGGATGTAGTCTCCCCTCCTTCAGGGTACCAGGAAGGCAATGAAAGCTGAGCAGAACCTCGGCAGTCCATTCTTGTTTAAGGCCAAAGAAAATGTTTTGATCTTAAGCCTGTGTTTGTTCGCCTTGCTATTTGCTTTGCTATTGAGAGGATATGACAGACTAAAAAAAAAAACCTGGAGAAGAGAAAGAGAGAGGCATGTTATACAGAAGGAGTTATCAAACTGAAGTTCATCAAAGACCTGGAAGAAAACTTACCGCTGATTTAATTTGGATCCAAATTTTAATAAAAAGAAAAAAAAAAAGTACATTTATACGATGGAGTATTAGGGCCACATTAAGAGAAAAAAAATTAAGACTTTGTAATTACTTTCGAGAATAAAGTTGTAATAAAATCATTACTTACGAGAATAAAGTCATAGCTAAAAGCTATTCTAACCTGTTGTTAGTTGTTTAAATGAGCACTGTGGATCATTAAGATGAATTGAACTTCAATAGCTAGGTTTCACAAACAAGGAGATACTAAATCCTTTTGTGTTCCAGCATCACACTGTCATAAGTATCAGGACATATGCAAGAAATGCATCTTATCCTGCTGCCGGTATTGTGCTTGCATCAGAGACAGACACGGTGCTCGTTGAAGCACGACTCCCTCTGGATCGCAAATGTTGATCATCAGTTGGATTGTTTCTTGAGAAACCACAAAAGCCCCTTGAATGGCCCACTGATGCACACACAGATAACTCTGCAGTTGACCAGTTCCAGCAATCCTCCTTCACAAAAGCAGAAGGACTTCATTAACTTTACGACTTTATTCTCGTAAATAATGATTCCCCTACGACTTTATACTTGTAAATAATGATTTTATTACGACTTAATTTTCGTAAATAATGATTTTATTACGACTTAATTTTCGTAAATAATTATTCCCCTATGACTTTATTCTAGTAAATAATGATTTTATTACGACTTTATTCTCCTAAGTAATGATTTTCCTATGACTTCATTCTCGTAAGTAATTACGAAGTCTTAAATTTTTTTTTCATAATGTGGCTCTAATATTCCGTCGTATTTATGTGCCGAATCCCAAGAACATCAAAATGCATCACTAATGATAAAGAACACATCCAACCATGACATAAAATCTTCATTTTGTCAAAGCTTCATATCTAAAACTGCCAATGAACAACAAATCATTCAATCTACAGAGAGTTGTGAGTGGCAGCTACATATAGAGTCAATGTGTGGAAACACTATTTAATTTTAATCAGGAAAATGAGTTCACACAATTCTGGCATTTTACTCTGTCAATTGATGACCAGAGATGGGAACAGTAATCAACATTTAACTCTGTTTGTTGTTAATACAGACTTTGATCGATAACAGACAAAGAAAGCTGGGTGACGTGAACTTTTTCACAATCTTGTAATTGAAAAAGTTTGATTTAATTTTCTACAAATCTTAAAAATATAGCTTTGGCAAAAGACTAAAAAATGTTAATCTAATCATTAATGGTGCCTTGTTAAAAAGTGGTTCAACATTAAAGACAAATCAAAGTAATCTTTAAAGTCTCTTTAAGATTAATATTCATCTTAAAATTTCTGTCTCACTGTTTATATGTGTGCTAATTTATGGTTGAATATATGCACACAGATGGCAAAAGAGTCTAATTTATCAAGCCTAGCCTTTTATAGAAACATACACCTACATGCACACACAGACACAGACAAATCACACGCGCACGCACACACACACACACACACACACACACACACACACACACACACACACACACACACAAATCACGCGCACAGGGCTGCAGGCACTGCAGAGGCAGGCAGACTGATGAGACGATAAAAGATGTTCAGTCTCTGGGACTCCTGAGATCCATCAGCCTGAGGGTTGCCGACATGGTGACGTGTACAAAAATGGCTTCTATATGCTTTGGCTTATAGTGTCTGTATGTGACATTCAATGTCAAATATGTTTAAGGAACATGGCAGATTTGTGTGAGTAAATACATTTCTAGGTGTTTGTTGATTATAATGTCAGTAACCCGAAAAGTGATCCTACAGTCTACTTAAAGACACAATTAAAACATGACTTACTGACCAAGCTCTCACATACTACCACATGCCTCTCTCTTTCTCTCCCTCTCTATATTGCTTTCCTTCTATCCCCAGTGGTAAAGGCCATGAGATCATGATGATTTTGGGGCAGATTAACATTTATTGATGATGGCACTAGAAGAAATCTAGAGGGATCATTGAAATGGAACAGCTCCTTCAGAAAGTGATGTAAAGGTTTTATTATCTTGTTTTTAAAGGTAAGCTCAGATTGGCAGAAACTATAACACAACACTATTCCAGGAGTGCAACACAGGTGCATTATGAAAAACTAGAGAATCACTAAAGACCGTAAGACTCAACCGTCTTATAAAATGGTTTCCAACTCAAACTGTGAGTTTTTATTCATATGAAAATGTTTTATTTTCCTCAAACATTACAAGAATTAGGGCCTGTGTTAATCAGTTGATAGAAATCATATCATAGCATTAGTAGCAGCTCTAGATTTGGGAATTGTCACTCAAATAAAATAGATGAGGTTGTTAAAGGGATATTCCTGCACAAAACTAATTTAGAATTTACACACCGTAACACTGAGTTAAGCACCCCCTCGAGATGAATGTTACTGACCGCTTACTTCTCTAGTTATACCAGCTTTAGTAACCACCACACAATAGCAATACACAGCCGTCTGAGGAGTCACACACAAACCTCAACCAAAACGCCACTCTATAGCTACAAATAATGCTCAGAACAGCACCTAACTTCATCAACAGTACATATAGGGTCCCAGCCATGGTACTATTCACCAAACATCTTTTTAGCTTTGCCTGGTTTCTTCATCAAAGAGACTTAACACAACTCACCTGCTCTCTTCCAACAGCCGCTTGTTTGTAGCGAAACCTCAGGTCAGTCCATTACGGACTGCAGCGGGGTGACGCAGCTGAAGGAAGAACATTTATGATCATTTCTTCATGGAAATCCAATCAGACTGAGACGCTAATGCAGAAGAACTACCACGTCTGCAGTGCAAAATAATCAATATGGTGATTATTACTCCAAGGAAATGATCATAAATGTTCTTCCTTGAGCTCCGCCCCCCCTGCTGCAGTCAACTGCTTGCTTCACTAGTAAACCAGCTTCGGTCAGCAACATTCACCTCTCGAGGGGGTGTCTAACTCGGTGTTATGGTGTGTTTGACTTACTCTTACGCTGGAATATACCCTTAATTTGATTGGTCAGTGATGAAGACTGACAATGAAGAGTACAGCAGTGTCTCTAAAAGTTAAACTACTCTTACCTGAGAGTACTGTGAGCACAGGAACAAAAAAAATAAGCTGACAACAGGCGCATTATGGATGCTGAACTGAAATGGGTTTGCATAGAAAGAAAGTGCTATTAGAAAAAAACAATAAATAAAACTACATTAATGGATTCAGACCTTATGCAACAAGTTAATCTGCATAAGTGCAATAAAAGACTAAAGTGCCCTTTATATCTGAGCTACTGACATATCATTTACTATTACAAAGTGTTTTTGTATCAATGAAGAAAGTGTCTGTTGCTTTAGTGAAAAAAAATGGTTGTACAGCATATAAAAGAGACTTTTAACTTGGTTCTTCCGCTGAAACAGACAAAGTGTGCAGGTAATTACATTATCAATGTTGAATCAGACATACATGGTGTGGTGTTTTCACCTAAGGGAAGGATACACACTCTGAATTTAACAATGTGTTTGCCAAAACAGACCACACAACAAGCAGAGCCAAAAGAGACTTCAAATCAGCATCCTCCAGTGATTTTAAGTCCTTCTCCACTTAAAAAAAAATCATTACTTTTCATTGAGTGAACACCTGACAGGACAAAGAAAGGAATACAAAATGCTTTTCTTTAAAGAAGAAACCTGATTTATATGTGAAATTCCATTTAAACTCTTTGGGAGATTAATTGTTTACAGAGACAAATGACTGTAACTGTTGTTTGTAATTTATTTTTAAAAGCATTTAATCATAATAAAATATTATAGTAGTGAATTCTCAGTCTGATATCATAAATACTTTGTCCTAGGTAAAGTAGACTCCAGTGGCTGCCATCCGTTATCTGTTCCGCATATCTTCCCTCCTCTGAGGTTTCAGATCGCTGACGGGGAACAGACAGGAAAAATGGCCAGATCCCAGAGGAAGCTAATCTCACAACAGCAGCTCTGTTCCTCAGTCAGTGCAAGAATGTGCAGACATGTCTTGATGTGAAACCACACAAGGAAAGTAGGGCTGCCAAACCTGGAGATTATCACTGCCTGCCAATCACGCGGTGCCTTTGAATCTGAACAGAGTGGCCTCCTTTACACAATAATGTTGAAGCTGCTGAACCAGTGATAAAAGGCTGATAAAAAAGAACTAATATGTCATTTTTATAACTTTTAATAAATTGAAAATGTATCTGAATAAATTACAGCCTCATGAATAAAAAAAGCTCCAGGTTTTTGTTGTAGTGATTGTCCACAATACTAGCTCTGAAATTATTAAATGTGAAGGTCGCTGTTCAGTGGTGTTAAATGTTTTATAAAGTCAGGTTGGTGACACTTTAGGCAGTTTCATGATTTAACATTTAAAGACTTATCAGTAAGCTAAAGACTCAGGGCTCTATTTTCGTGTCCGCTGGCGATGTGGCGGAGGGTGGCGGACCCCACGCAGTGGTATTTTCGCCTGGCGTTACCCAGTGTACAGCCAGTTTGGTATTTTCGTGGACTGAGGCGCACCAAGGTCCACCAAGCTGGGCATGGTGGCGCGCAAAGGGGGAGGTGTCGACAGAATCAGCTGGCGCAGTGACATTTTCGTGCTCACCGCCGGCGTTTAAAGTGCGCTGAAAGCTTGCCGATTCAAACCTGGTCAGCGTTCAGCGCAGGCGGAAAGCAGCTGGTCTAGTAGTATTTTGGTAGACCCGTGGCATATCGGCATACGTCACCGATGCCTCACCGGCAGGTTTCCACAGTGTCAGGCACATTTCAGTCCAATAAATAATCAACAACCAATATTCTGAATCAGCACATACATTTAGATCCATATAGATATATTCTGATCTTTATCTGACCTGATGAGCACATTTGGCACGCATTTGGACACTCAACCTGACTAAATTAACACAGGTGAAACAGCATTAAATTAAATATCTAATAAATAGACACACATGTTGAAGTGAACAAAATATGTAATTCTTCTCCCCCTATTCCTATCTTCCTCTTCCTCTTACTTCTTGCGCAGCTCAACCTGGACATGTCCCCGTGTCCTCTCCCTGTCCTGCTGCTGCTGCTGCGGCGGCGGCTGAACAGATGATTTGTTTCAGTGATCAGATGAGATATTTACTTTAAGCCGACATACGAATATTGTAATATTCAGTTTTGTGGGCCAAATTTATTTTATATGCCAACATCTATGAAAGAAAGAGCCAGGCCACGGAGCGCGATGCGTCACTTATGCACAGATGGTTCCAATTTTAATGCCACTCTATAGCCACAAGTGATGCTCAGAACAGCACCTAACTTCATCAGCAGTACATATAGGGTCCCAGCCATACTACTAGCCACTAAATATCTTTTTAACTTTGCCTGATTTCTTAAGCAGCGAGACTAAACACAACTCACCCACTGTCCTCCAGCAGCCGCTTGTTTGTAGGGAGAGTTCGGACGAGTCCATCACTGAGTGCACCAGGGTTACACGGCTCAAGTAAAAACATTTATAAACATTACTTCATCATTTCCTTGAAGTAATAATCATCATAAAAATCATTTTGCATTGCAGACGCGGTAGTTCTTCTGCCTTAGCATCTTGGTGTGATTGCATTTCCATGAAGAAAGGGGGTGTCTTACTCTGTGTTACGGTGTGTTTGACCCTAACTTAATTTTACGTCAGAATATCCCTTTAAGTTCATTTTTTCAGTCTGTAAAATGTAGATATGAGCAATCTGGAAATGCACAGTAACTAACAGAACTAACTTTTAGGCATTTAAAAGGGGTCTTCTCCCTTTAACATGGAGATGATAGGTATAAAATAAAACACATTAGAAACTGAAGAAAACATGCCTAACACATACACTTCAGCACCCGTGTGAATTGAGTTACATCCCCGCAGTGCAGATCACTAAAAACAGATCATCAGAAATATATTTTTATAATGGGATCTTACCCTGGGGAACAGGACATGATCATCCACAGCAGCTTCACCTCTCTCATCCAGTAAAATACAGAGGTGTGTCTATTTTTGATCACATGGAAGGATGTAATTTCCCACCGCAGGGATATGAGTGTTATGACCTGGACGACCCTACCAGGTGCAGTGAAAGCCCCTCTTGACTGCTGCTGCTGCTGCTCTCTTGCAAAGGATGAAATTAGTGCTCATGAAAAGCCTGCGTCGATTCCCCTTTTCATCCTGCAGCCATGGGAGACGAGAGAAAAGCTGTAATGAGACAAGAGCAGAACGATTGTAAATGGATTTTAATTCTCTGAAAATGGGAAGAGGACGATGGAGGACAACAGTGCTGAAAGACCCGAAACACTATGTCATAAGCTGAAAAAAAGATGAGAGGTAATGAGAAAAGCTGGAGGTGAAGGAAGAGATAATGTGTAACAGTGGAAGCTTTCTACTCCTCCAAGGAGGGGGTAATGAGAGACGGAGCGTGGCTGACATGGAGAACGATACCTCTGTTCACAGGTCATAAGGAGAAGACCCAAAAGACAAGTACAAAGTTGTAGGGCAGGTATGGTGAAGCATTAAAAATCAAGGACATGACTGGATGGGAAAACTAAAATCCTGCAGGTGTTTATAAAGGAATGAAAAGGAATTGCTAATTGCAATTAGTTCTTGTCTGCTTTTATCGAAATCAGGTGCCCCCTTCAATCGAACACAAACCCCTAAAGCTTTATAAAAAACCTCTGTCTCATACCCCTCACCCTTTTATCAGCAAAGATTAATACCACTACTCCTGCTATACCCATAAAAAATAACAGTAAAACGACAACAAGAAAACTATCTCAGGGCTCATCAGCTTCATTCTGACAATAACAGCCTCCAGGAGTGATTACTAACTTTCTTTCTCATGTGTTGTCCCGAATCTCAAGAGGCAGAAAACAGAGCTGGTGCTGAGAGACAACAAGAGGAGGTGGATTGGCTATATTTGCATGTTGAGTTTTTTTTATCGCTGAATCCCTTTTGGTGCTTACTCTTGTGCTTCAGGATTGCTTTGCAGTGGACTGCGCTCTTTCCCTTCGCTCTTCACGTGGGCTGTTTTCTTATATACAGCCTATGCTCACTGAATAATGGATACCAGGGTGGAGGGAAAACTGATTCCAAGTACATGAGATAATGAGATGAGGAGGGCGTTGAGAAAGGGGAAGAGGGTGTGATGTTTGTGGGGGTTGCTCTGAAGGATATAGTTTTCATCTGAAGATTCAGAGAGTGTGATGGGCTGTTTCAAATTATGTTTTTTATTCTTTTCCCCTGGCAGCACCTACTCTCTATTCAAAGTTTATGAAGTTCAGAGTTTTCAGTGCTCAGTGTCCTCAATGTCAGTCTTTTTTTTGTCACTTTACTCTCAGCACTCTCAGCTAAAAATGATTCAACTTTCGAAAACACTGCCATGCTTATCAGGGTCACTCTTTGATCACGACAAATCAGAAATAAGGCAAAGATTTAAGATGAAGTCTTTGTCAACAACAACGGCAGAGGTCTGTGAATGTCTATTATTTGAGGTACAACTTTCAGGTCTAGAGCTGCTTCTACATTTTTTATCACCTGTTTTAGGTTTTCTTTGTAAACTGGCAAGTAATGTAAGGAAACATGAGACCTACAGAGGATGTTAAAACAGGATGTGATACTAGAACATCTGGTGGAAATGAGCCAGAGGCAGTTATATAGCTAATTTACATCGATCTTCTCTGTGCAGCAAGATCTGAGGACATACAACACAAACACTTGAAAACAAAACAAACTTAACAAACACGTTAAAGGTGGGGTAGGCAGGATTCCGTTCAAGAAGCATCTTTTTTTGTGGTGTATAAACAAAAAATCTTTTAATATCAGTCAATAGCTTTTAGTTATTGATGACATTTGGTAATATAATGATATCGCTGTATTCTTTTATGTCTGTGTAGTCAACATTTTAAAACTTTTTGAGCGGCCCGCTCTTTCTGACTGTAAACAAAGCCATTCTCCACCTCCCCAACCTGATTGGATGTGAGGCGGACGCTGCTTCTTAATGCTGACTGGTTGTGAGGCAGACGCTACTCCCCCGTGTTGTGAGGTCCTGCAAACATTGTGTTTGCTGGTAGTCTGCTGGCATCTACAGTAGCACCAATGCTTTTTACTTTCATGTCGACTGGGCCCCATTTGTAATTATCTGAAGTATTTATCTGCATTATATCTGAATTTATTCAGAACGATACGAGCAAGCAGGAGCGTCTGTTTGTGGGCGGGGCTTGCTGGAACAGAGAGGGAGGGGAGAGGAGGAGCTGAGGGGAAAACTGGTTGTGAGGGGTGGAGTTTACATTTAAGATTTCTCCCAAAAACTGGCACTTCCTCAGATCCTGACTACACCACCTTTAAAGAAAATACTACAAATTACAGTGAAGTCTCTCACACGATTGGTTTGCTTTGAGACATGATTGAAGTTTTGGTTCATGAACACCAAACCTTGTGCCGTTTCTGATATCAGTCCAAACTGAATTCCACTTCTCTACAGCTCTCACTGAAAATGTCCAGAATTAGTTTTCATAACTATAACCAAACAGTCACCTCTTGCAGACGCCATGGTCTCTCAAGCATGTTCACAAATTGTCCGCATGTTACTGATGCCTCATGTGTCTGAAATCCATCAAGCTCGCTCCACCATCTCTGACGTCCCTGTGTGGAAGAGCTAAAATGAGACCCTGAAGGCATGTAAAATCCCATGTAGCTTCAATCATGTTGGAGATGAAACTAAATTAACTTGCCATGTAATTAGGGTGAGGGGATGTCATTGTTTTGCTGAATTGTAGTGAAGCATTTTTCAAGCATTTGTGCTGGTTACGAAACAGACCAACTCTAAAACTGCCCCCTTTCAATGACCTACAGAAGACTGATGATTTCTGTATGCTTACTTCATTATGCCTTGAAGTGCTGCTGTGGGGTAAATGTCAACATGATTGACAGTACGCTGCATACAGCCTTTTTTTGCTCACATTTCCCCAGCAAAGATCCTTGACAAGTGATGTAATTTACTGCTGCAAGACAGCATGATGAGCTTCTTTTAGGTAAAAAAAATCTACTTATACCTGTACAGAGTGAAATCAACATTGAGATTAGTGATAATGCTTGTTCATGGGGGGCACCAAAAATAGACATGAACCAACAAGTTCCTCTTTGGAGCTTCCCTGTTAAAGGGATATTCCAGCATAGAATTAATTTAGGGTCAAACACACTGTAACACAGAGTTAGACACCCTCTCGAGAGATGAATGTTGCTAATCGCTTGCTTGTCTAGTTTGACCAACTTTAGTAATGACCGCAGGATAGCAATACACAGCGGTCTGAGGAGCCATAAACAAACCTTAACCAAAACACCACTCTAATGCCGCTGTGTATTGCTATCCTACGGTCATTACTAAAGTTGATATAACTAGACAAGCAACGATTAGCAACATTCATCTCTCGAGATTAACTTGAGATTTCTACTCTGAAAAGAAATGGTAATTTGATAGTTATTCGTGGCTTCTTGTACGCAAAATCTGGATACTAAGTCATTCATGTGTTACACTGACATTATTCTGTTGATTTATTCCCCCATCTACCAGCCAACAATCAAATAATCTATCAAAATTCAAACATCCACATAAGTATTAAAAAAAAAACACAGTCTTAAACACAACTGAGCTGTTGGGAACAGCTTGGAAAGGACAAAACTGCAGCTGCAGTTGAGATTTTAAAACCAGAAAAAAAAAAAAGTTATAACCGTGCATCATGAGATTCCTCCTTACATTTGAACATCTGGAGATCACATATGTCTGTACCAAATGTCAGGACAATCTGTACAACCATTGGTGGGACATTTCAGCCTGAGCCAAAGAGAGCTATTCGTCATTAGACAAACATTTACATCAGAGAGACAAAGAAGTATATTTCTTTTCCTAAAAGGAACAAAGTCAGAGCAGCAGAGTGAGACAGACAGACAGCACATGGAGCAAAGAGAGGTATAGACAGAGAGATTATAGAAACGCCGGATGGTTAGATAATCATAAGAGAGCTGTAATTTTTATGTAAAAGGAAAGTGAAAGCAAAGAGGCTGTGTGTGTGTGTGTGTGTGCGTGCGTGCGTGTGTGTGTGTGTTTTAAGTGTACAAGAGTGGGAGATGGACTGAGAGAGCCTGATCTAAATGGCTCACAGGAGAGACACATTTTCACAAGGGTGCTTTAGAAAGCAGCAAAGAAGATGAGGGAGAAAGAGACAGAGAGAGAGAGAGAGAGAGACAGAAACAGAGACAGAAACAGAAAGACAGAGAAAAACATGATTATGATGGGAGGTTTATTAGAACTGATTGTGTTAGTTTTTGGTACTACTAATCTTGAACGTAAGGGCTTATTCCTTCTTTTTAAACAACCATGATCAGATTTTCTGAAGACATTTTGACCGCCAAATGGATGAACGGCGAGGAATATTATACAATCCAACAACCTGCATGCTCTCTAATGACCACATGTGGTTGCAAAAGAAAGTTCACTGATTCTCAATATTGAGCATGATTACCTCTGTAACCTTGCAATGGCTGATTCAGCTCAACAGTGGTAATAACCAGCTGGGAGAGAACACCTTGAAACCAACAGCCTTGCTGCTAAATACCATCCAGGCTTAGCATTAGAGCAACACTCATGAACAGGACATCTGAAGGTATAATTTTCTCTTCCTGTATGCTGTGAAATGCACAAACTTCTCTGTCATTTGAAGGCTTAGGAATTTACAAACTTCTACACATGAATATCAAAACCCGCTCCAAGAAATAAAATACACTACCTCCACTAGAATATAACATGAAACCTTTGACCTGCCGTCCAAACTCCGTATCCCCCCAACAGCAGAGAACCAGTAAAAGTTGATGGGTTTGTTTAGTTAATGTGTTCAGCTAGTCTGTCTAACTTGGGACAAAAATAAAATATCTGCTCTTTCTAATCAAACTAGATCAATGATTTAATTGGTATTTCTTTTGTTCTTAAAAACACTTTAAAGAAATTACCCAAACCTTGTTCCTGGGCAATTAGCTCACCCTTGTGGTAATCAGGGAAGTGAGCTGTTTGGCAGCAGATACTTCACAGAGCTCATTTGTTGTGAATAAATGTACCATCAAAGTCATGTTAGGATGCATGGTTTGATTGCAAACTGTACGTTAAAATGGACACCATCAGAGTTTACTAACTGTGAAGACAAATGATTTAGGACTCCCCCTATTGACTGGTTGCAGTATAGGTTATAAAGCCTGCTACCATTTTATTGACAGAAGGAACAGGAGCCAAACTATAAAACATGATTAATATCCTTACAGTTTTTTTTTTCAAGTATTCTTTAAAGTTGAGTTTAAATGTACTGTAAAAAAGGACGCTTTCTTTGTTTCTGTCAAGTTTACAACATCATGGGATTAGTGGTGAGCAGTATGAACAAAATCTTATATCACGGTATGAGTAATTTCATATCACGGTAACAGTATATATCACAGTATGTTTTTTACCCCCTGTAAATTCAATAAATGGCTTAAAATAACCATACTGTGGCATTTGTCACTGCCAAGCTCTTTTGTATGAGAGGAGCGGCTACAGTTTTAGTTTTGGTGCAGCAGGTGCGCCACGCATCTTTTGGCTCTCATAATAGAGCTTGGCGTTTTTCATCTTTAGGTGGTGGAAGAGGTTGCTGGTGTGGCCTCCCCCAGCAACGACAGCCACATGACACTCTTTGAAAAGTGTTGTTTTTTGATCATTGTCAGATTTTCTAAATCCGAAGAATCCCCAGACAACTGATGTCGTGACTCGCGCCCTGTTTTGGAACGAGTTCCTCCTCCTCCTCAAGTTTGGTGGGTCGGGCTGCCTCTGTTTGCTCGGTACTGCCACTAATCTCTGTGTCCGCCATGACCACCACCAGTGGAGCTGTTTCTTTTTCATTGAAACTATGGCAAGCAGTCTGCTGGGCACTCTGGTGGTTATAGTGAGCGCACCCAAACCTAAACAATCAAACAGAGTGAACAAACGCTGCACGACTATATATGGTGAATATACAGAAACGCGCCCAAACAGACGCGCTTCAGCTTTCCTGTTAGCGACTACACACTGACTCAGAGAGATGCAGCAGACACCTGTTCTTTCTCTCCGGTATAAACGGTATAGCAAAATTTCTACTGGTAGACACTTTTGTGCATCGCACAGTATATGCCATCATACCGTCCTACTCTACATGGAATGTGAAAATGATTGACAGCATCTGCTGGTTCAACCTGTGCATCACAGTAGAAAGGTGTGTCTTTTAGCTCACTCAAAATTAACACTGAATGTTATGATAGCGTCATTCTTGGTCCAGGGACTTGGGAACTGGAAGCAGCTTTGTAAGCTGTGTGAGGTGCAGCTTTGACACATACTGAAATGCTGTTGATGCTGCTCTCATGAATTCTGCAAACATGAACTTTGTTGGCCTTTATTAAAAAAATGTAGATGTGACAATTTCAGATGAGAAGACATGTTCTACTCTGTCAATGTGAACGTGAATGATGTGATTGAGGCGGCACAAATAGTGTGAACTGAGTGGATTATATGTGGGAATGACACAAAGTTGCTTCATGTCCAACGTGCCACAAGCTTTAAATGCTACTTTGCAAGAGTTGAAATATCTGAACATAAGTGAATGTTTGTGTTGGGATTACCAATCAGATTCCTTGGTGAACAACAGACCAGCAGCGATTCATTCATGTGGAAAACTTGAGGATTAACTTCTTATGACAGTATGTGGCTACCTCAGCTGTTGGATACAACTTGTCTGTAACTCTGAGACAGGAGTAAAAAAGAACTCAGCGGGAGGAAAGTGAGTGAGGAGGTCTGACTATCTGGTAAGTTGTTTGAACAAAACTGATTTTCACAATGTGGTCAACCTCTGCTATGTTTGATGTAAACAGACTAATCTGACATGTAGGAACCCCTCCTCTCTTTCTCTTCTCCCTGGCAATCACAGTGAGTGAATCATTTGCGTGAATAATGCAAGTCATATATGCGAATAAAGTGAGGAGATGATTTGAATGAATGAATGAATGAATTTATTTAATCACGCTCGGTGTGACCACAACATTAGAGTTATAATTGCCCTATCCCAACAGAAGCGTAGACCATCAAAGTCTTTCTTAAACTGGCTGTGACATACGGTAGAGTCCTTACCCTAGTTGTTATTTAGATATAAAGTGCCTCTGTCCTTCACGACAGGTTAGCCTGGCAGTGCTTGCACTCAGAGTTTTGACTGAAAGTTAAAAATCATGGTTTTAGTATTTCTGCTCTTGCTCACATGAAAAGTCCCTTTTGTGGATTTGAACTCTGAATCTGTTTAAGAGGCAGCAGCCTTCCACACCACAGGTGAGACTTGCTGATTTTTCTTTTTAGGTGTTTTCATTTCACATTTTGTTGTCCAAAAGCACAGCTTTAACTGCATGTGAGGAAAGTGCGTCCTTCCACACTCTTAGGTTTTTTTTGTTTTTTGTTTTTTGCAGGGCTTGCTTGTGTATTTCAATCTATTTTCTATTATGTTGTGTTGATACAAATGCATGGCCTACACTGCAGTTGTAGGAATCCAGAACTTTACAAAAGCAAAGACAGCCCCCCTTGCTTAGATTTTAACTCAGGACTCATTTGCTATGAGGCATCAGCACTCACCCACCACATTTAGGTGCTTTCCATTTATTTGCTCAGGTATATTTCCTTTGCTTTACATGGTGTTGATTCAAGAGTGCAGCCAGGTCATGCTAGCTTTGAGCGAGTCATTGCTGGGAGTTGAAATAAAGACCCGTGTACTGTTAGACATCAGTGTCACCCAACTCAGTAAGGCGCCACCACACACCATTATTTTTCATGTAAATAGAACCAAGTGGATTTCATCTACTAGATTGAATCTCACAATTTGAAGTTGGTATCTTTTTTGAGACATAATAACCAACATTGGTGAAATGCAAACAAACTATGTGAGATACATCTGTCATATACAACTGTCTGCTAGGCCAAATATCTGAAATTTAGAGCTTTCATAGTTTCAGCAACCTTTTTTTCTGATCCTGGTTGTTTTCTAAAATGGCACCAATCACAAAAGCACATTATTATTTTGACATTTCTTAAAGACCAATGCCATGTTATACTGTTTATATACACAGAAAAATATTCACAGAAGAGGTAAAAGCACCCTTTTAAAAAATGGAAGTGGTCAAGGACATCGATTCAAGACATCCCCGCTGAGTGCTCTCAGGGATGCATTTAGAATACACTTTCCAACAAAGAACATGAAAATACATGATAATGTTATCAACTTGTACTGACGTGAACAAGGCCTGAAACATGCAGGGCAAAAGTGTGTGGACTGAATAATAATATTATCCAAGCGTATGTGCACTTTACAACAAAAGCAAACATGTTCTGACATCTGAACCAAGTTGAAGGTGAAATTTTTAATGGACCAAAGTTTGTTTTTGTTTTTACTTTAATCATGTAAGGTAAACTTGAAGATGATGTTTTCACAGAACTCCTAATCTGTGATGAATAACAATAACTGTCTGTTGTTTGACAGGTCATTTACCAAAGTTAATTTTTTTTAGTTTATGGATTAAAAGGTTTTTATTTTCATTTTTTTTACCAAAGTGCACACATTCGTTTTACAGCGTGAAGGTGACTGAACTTGCCAGAGCAGCTCCTGCTATAGGTCCAGATGAAGTCTTTGTTGAACTTTCCTAAATGTTTTGAAACCTAAGGGCCAGTTCAAAGATGACATACTAGAAAGGGTTAATGCAAACTGCTGCATTTGCTCCACATTGCAAGAGTCAAAGCATACTTTTAAAAGGTTGTTATTTGGAGGTTGTGTATTACATAAAAGGGTTGTTGTTGGTATTGTGAACACTCAGGGTTATGTTCTCTAATGACAGCTACAGATATGATTTGTTTGTTTTTTGCGATTGTGAGGAAGATGTAACTACATTTTTAAAAAAATTTATGAGGGGCTAAAGTTGACCAAGACCAAATGTGAGGAAAGATGTCCCTTTAATTTGATCTTTTCTATCAGGAATAAAGCGCTTACCCTGCATCCCTTGCTCTAATAATGTGACCAGTTTATTATCATCTGGGTTCTTTGATCAAAGTAAGGTGATAAAACTGACAAAAAGTAAACCTATCTAAATCCGTGTTGTGATTTACCTTAAGGCATTTACTGTTTAATTTATGACTGGGAAACAGTTGTAATAAGTCTGTGTTAGTCTATACAATTTGATGGCAGTAGTTGAGATAACATGAGAAAAAGTAATTACAACTCATATCAACACATTTTCATAAAGTTATATATACATATGCACACACACACACACACACACACACACACACACACACACACACAGGACTGACCTTACCCCAGTTTTCATGCACTGGCCAAAAATCCAGT
This sequence comes from Xyrichtys novacula, assembly GCA_962446985.1. Lineage (NCBI taxonomy): Eukaryota > Metazoa > Chordata > Actinopteri > Labriformes > Labridae > Xyrichtys > Xyrichtys novacula. Next base: position 18,081,201 of record OY660865.1, read on the forward strand.
GGTAACACTTTATAAAAACGGTCATTAGTATGTCATTCATAAATCATGATCTAATGATAAATAAATAAATAATATCAACAAACAATTGTAAATGATTAGTCAATAATATGTTTAAAATCATGAATATTTTGTAAGTGATTTGTAAGTGATTTGTAAACTATGAATTATTTCAGACCAAATCATGAGTAAATGATTACTTGATGATTTGTTGATATATTATGACTGACGTGCGAGCAATACAGAGTGAATGCACGATATCGGTATTAATGAATGTTAATATCACAAACATGTCAGCTACAAATGATTAATTAATTGTGAAAAATTTATGAACTAACAATTAGTAAATGTTTACGTAATGCTTTGTTATATAATTAATGACCTTCACCTGTTATAACTGATGTGTAAATGTATTACTGAATTATTCATAAGTCATTTACAAATGCATCTGCAGCCCCCTGATCTAAAGTGTCAACAATTCATCACACCAGAGAATGTTACATATTATTTGTAGTTCTTCCTCACCTGTTACTTTTTCAGCAGCCATCTAACCTTATTTTCAACTTTTCATGTACCAAGGAGTAGCATACCAAACAGCTCCTCATCGGTGACAAAGGACCTGTAGATATATTAATTACTATGAATATATACAGTTGTTGACAGACACATGTCCACCTCTGCCACAGTAAGTGTCAACATGATGACATGACCCTGTTCAGCTTGTTATTATTGGGTCGTCTCCTGATTGACATGTTACGTATCTGTAACAGCCAGCAAAAGACATTCGCAAGAGACTATAAAGATGTCACTTTTACAGCTCTGTGTGATAGGGAAGTTTCTTCTTTTCAATGTCTTTTATTTTGTCTGTAGAGTTTTTGTTTACTACATCCATGCTGTTCAACCACCTGCTCAGAGCATGGCTTGTGGGTACCCGAGCATGCACAAAATGCCCACTTTGATTGAGTCATATACATGACAGAGAAAAGCAATCTCCAAAGACAGTATTCAGGTATGTTAGTCCAAAAATTAGAAGCTTGATCTCAGAGCGATTCAAGTGTGACTAATGTGTCCATAATAATTTTCTTTGGTTAAAAGAGTTGATATGGCTTGAGGGACACAGAACTTAAAGGGATATTCCGGCGTAAAAATTATTTATGGTCAAACACACTGTAACACTGAGTAAGACAACCCCTCGACAGATAAATGTTGCCGACCGCTTGCTTCTCTAGTTATACCAACTTTAGTAACGACCGCGGGATATCAATACACAGTGGTCCGAGGAGCCATAAACAAACCTCAACCAAAACGCCACTCTATAGCCACAAATAATGCTCAGAACGGCACCTAACTTCATCAACAGGTTGAGGTTTGTTTATGGATCCTCAGACTGCTGTGTATTGCTATCCTGCAGTCGTTACTAAAGTTGGTATAACTAGAGAAGCAAGCAGTCGGCAACATTCATCTCTCGAGGGGGTGTCTAACTCGGTGTTACGGTGTGTTTGACCCTAACTTAACTTTATGCTAGAATATCCCTTTAAAGCTCTGTCAGGTTATGTTCTCACACAATGTTGATCAAATCTTATCCTCCATGTCAGCATACAAACATGAAGACTTAGCATCATTAGCATGAAACAAAAAAAAGGCTATTTTGAAGTTGTCTGAAAGTTATTTAGCAGTCTTGCTTTTCTTTTTCACCACTTTCATGTTCTTTAATTTGTGCTTTGAAATGTCATTTGTTTGGGAGGTTTGGGCTTTGTTTGTCAAGTGATTTGTACATTTTATTTCCTGTTTTCTTTATATTTTCATTAAATTTGTACATAACTTCAGTCAGTTAAACCCTTGTCACTATCTGCGCCCCACTTTTCAGTTGCCATCTGTAACTATGTTTCTGCCGCACCAGTGAGCACAGTGAGCTTTGACACTGCCATCCCCACCACTTGACAGTTCCTCCTACTTCTCAACTGGATCCCTGGAGGATTTCCATACCTCCTACATGTCAGGAGCTAATTGGATAAATGTGTATAAGTGAACTCTATAAGACGAAAGGGTCATTACTCCAATTAAAAGCTTTCACCTCTACACGCCCCAGCCAAGCTCTGGAAGTATTGTCAACTCTGACAGCTTGCTGCAGGCGCTGCGGCTCACTGCCTGTTGGTAATTATCCATCTGTATTTATGAGCTTTATCACTTGGACTTGGCTTCTGCGGGATGTGTGCAGTGAAAACAGGAATCTGAATTTGGTCTCTTGTTGCTAAAGTGAACATTTCTGTGCTCAGCACTTATTTACACAACTGGTTATTCTTGAGGCACATAATGGGTACATTTCCAACACTATCACACTTATAACCATTACACTGAAGACACATTGTAAGTAAAAATAAAAGAAGATAAATAACACCATATATATACATCACAGCTGAGCATGAACCATTTATTTACATGTATTGAACGCACACACACACCTCAGACACCTGCTGCCATAGAGACAGATTAAATGAGGCGCACAGTGTTCATTCTGCAGCCACTTTAAGTATATTGAACCTTCCGGCTTAACACAGAAAAACAGCGTTTTAATTTTATTTTTTTGTGCTCTATGAATAGAAGCAATAATGAAACAGCTGGGTGAGAGGATAATTGACAAGAAAATGACAGGGCTAAGGGATGCAGGGGTAGGAAGGTCACGAACAGACACACACTGCGTCACACACTGCAGCAGTCCACACCACCACTGATAGTTCGCATCATCTACATCTAATCCTGCTGTGTTTGTGATAAAGCTAATGTTTAGTCTTTGGCCATCGGCTGATAAAACAGGATCAGTGTAATGGCTGACTGATCCTACAGATTCATTTGTTGACACAATGTAATTGTCAATGTCCCTTTATTTACTTTGGAAAGAATAGAGGGACCCATTTTTCTTGTTGACACATTCGGTAATGAATTCGGTTTGATAAATGTTATGGATGTTCATAAAATCTGTTTACATTGAAGAGGAGGACACTTGAAGCACAGTCAGGTTGTATTTAGATGGCTCTGTTTTTCTTTCAACCTTGACGATGAGGTCATATTATTGGCTAGTAGCTTTACAAAAACGACAACATTTTTTCAGATATACGTATATTCACTTACTTAGCAGTCAAGGAGCAGACTAATACCACTCTCATGTCTGTGTCCTAACCTTGGACAAGAGTCTGGAGCTGGTTACATTTAGGACATCAAATTCAGTCCATTTAGATTTAGCTGTTTACAAAGCCTTCATAATGTTTTTCTTTTTTAAATCAGCTGCACAGAAACTCTTATATCAGCTCATAAATCCTATTAAGGGCCAATGTCATCAAAAATGTGTGTGCATTTCAATGATAAAATGGCCTTTTCTTTCATTTCCACTCAGCAAGACACGCTGGAAGTCCTCCAACACTGACTGTTAACAGCATAAAAATATCTGGTTGTCACATGGTTGATTCATGGTTCAGAATCGATTTTCTAACAATGGACTCAAGTTCTACTGAATTCTGACAGGATCACGACTCTTTCAGAGCAAAGCGGCTCCTGTAGTTGCAAAACCATTGAAAGTGTTGACGTTGTTAAGGCTGTTTTTATGTTTATTTTGATAGGACAGCTGTAGAGGGGAATGTTGAGCCAGTGACCACTGCTACAAGCACTGTAACCTCTCATTATGTGATGGATTTTAACCACTAAGCAGAAATGGTGCCCAACTTCAATGGAGGTTTGGATGCAAATTGAATCTGCACCCTCTTGTTGCTGTGACATTAATAACGTGGCTCAAGGATTGCTCTCATTTTTTTATCCTGCTTTTTGCTGTGACACTTTGATCAGTAAAAGCCTTCATTCCTCTTGACTCCATCAAGTTACTGCATAAAACAATTTGACATCAAGAGGCGACACACTTACATATAGATGCTTGACAGTTTTTCAGCTTGGTGAGACACACTGTCGTTCCAAGACTTATAAAATATATATAATCAGCATTCCCGTCGAGATCATTTCTCTGCCATAGAAAATACCTGAAAAATCCATGTTGTCATGGGGACAAATCAGCATGTACTGTATGAAAGTCACATAAAAATGTACTTTAAAGGCATTAATCATGATAGAGAAGGGGTTATTAACGGAGTGTGAGGACAGCAAGTAATGGTCCATGTCAACCTGCTGCAGACGCCCTTAAAAGATTCAGACTGCTGCTGTACAGAGTATGTAAGAAGGAAATGAGACACCAGAACAGGCTCAACATCCTGTCGAAACTCTGGTGTTTGATTTCTAACATTATAGAGCGTCTTGTTCATAGACTAACAACTTTGCTCCGCCTTCCGCCAGTATACAGATTTGAAGCCGAAAAACTCTCAGTAATTCCACAACTTTTCTCCACTTCCTGAAACCAACATTGCGCAGTAGCATTGTACGCATTTGGCTGGAGAGTCGCCGAGAGACACTATAATGATGCACAGCTCAAACAGCGTATCCCCTGGGTGAGCTACGCAATCTTCATACGCTAGGGTGATAATATTCTGACTTCCCAAAAAAAGGATACAACTACGGAGTCACACAAAGTTTATTTTGAGAGTTTTTCGGGTTGGAGCGAGTGTCTTTTACGCGCTTCTAACTCACGAAGTCCACGTGACACAAAATCGAAACAAAACCACAGACAGTTGAAGGTTCTTATAAACTTCCTTGGATAAACCCGGACAGCCCCCCAAAAAGAGGACATGTGCGGGTAAAAGTGGACGTATGGTCACCCTATTGTACACCCATAGGCTGTATCAAGTGTCATTCATAGAAAACATGAACCCCCTAATTACTCTCAAAAACGGAGCTGCACAGAAAAAAAAGGATTTGCGCACAAACCAGTCTGACAGTAACTACATGTCAACATCAAAAGCAGGGGGGAGAAAAATTTATATTCTGTGTGATAAATTTCTAAAATGTGTCCACAGCTCCATAAGGATGGCTGGCAGAGGCAGGATTTATGACTTATACTGCAGCCCATCAAGAGAGTGTTCTGTTCTCGGAGTGGCTTCATCCAGCGAGAAGGCAGACGGCGTCCATTCTATATACAGTCTCTGTTCTTGTTACTGAAAATCATCCCAGTATTTGAAACATATTCTCTAAAATACTTTCTTTTAAAAATAGAGTCAAGTTGACAGAAAGCTTTACCCTGAAAGAGAGCTGGAAGAACCAGCGTTTTAATCACGATGATTATCTCAAAATTTTGACTCAAGACCCCATAGTGTAAAACCACTGGGAGAAAAACACACTAGACTAACCCTTAATGAAGTAAAAATCTACCTTCAGTAGGAATTACTAGAAATATTTTTAAGCACAATATCTATGTACCGATTACTCATGTTCAGACCAAAGTTTTCTGAAACTTTTGCAAAAAATAAAAAAAAACATTTCATGAAGTAGTTTCTGTCTGCAGCTGAAGTTATCCTCTCTTCTCTACTGGAACTTGCCCATTTTAACTGGCAGACAGTTTGTATCTTATCTGCTGACAAGTCAAATACTTTTTTAAAAGCATGTTTCAAACCACTGGCAACTTAACAAGCTGAGTCCCCGGCCACGCTGTCAGCAGAATAAGAGCTGAAATGGTTCATAGCATTAACATTTCCCTGCAACATCAGTTTGCTGCTCTGTGGTCTGGTCTAGTCTTTGAATGTGAATTCATGTCCAAATTTCAATTCAGCAGCAAATGTGACAGGACATATTAGAGTTGGACAAACATCCTCCCAAAATAACACTCTTTTTGAGTGTTACTAGATTAAAAATACTGAGACCTGGGTTTTTTGGGAACACATATTTGATGATGCTGGATCTTTAGATAAGACAAAGAGCAGGGAGGTCAATCTTAAAGCTAACAGGGGTAGAACCTTTGTCTAAATCTGGCCTCAGCTACCATCCCACTGAGCAATAGACAGCTAATAGACGTCTAGTTTTTTTTTTAGACCTAATTTCAACCGTCTAGATTCTGTATATTTTTAGGCGTTGCACTTTAGCCCATTATTCAATAACTATTTCTTTCAAAAAGCAACTGTGAGTTGAATAACTGATCTCCAAGCACTTAACCAAAATAATTATGATAGCTGTTGAGCAATATACAGTGTAGTATAGATAAAGCCCAGAGTTAGACTTGGTCTAAACTTGGTCTAAATTTAGACGTCTAAAAAACTTTTAGACCAGTCGTCTAAGCCAGTGGTTCTCAACTGGTGAGTCCCAACCCAAACGTGGGTGGCAGACACGTTTTAGATGGGTCGCAAACAGCTGGTAAATAAAGTACATTTTTAATGAGCATCTGATGTTTGACATGTATTTTATTTTGAAAAATAACTTATTTTGTGCAACTTGATACTTATTTGATATTTTCTGCATATGCAACTTTAGTAGTAGTCGTCCTCAGTTCATGTGCTCTGAAATGCACTTTACTCAATGAAACGGGTGTATTTGTGTTGAAGATTTGAGTCTTTAAGGGTTTTTTTTTTTTTTTTTTAAACAAAAATAAATTTGTTTGGTTTGAATTCCATAAAAATGGGTCGCGACTTCAGGAGCATGGGAAAATGTGGGTCCCAGAGTGAGACCAGTTGAGAACCACTGGTCTAGGCTACATTCAGACGTCTATTAGACCTCTTTTGGACCAAAAAATGCTCAGCGGGATGAAACTCAAGTTCCCTGCAAATTGAAGGGCAGCCAGCCCAGGCTTCCCCGAAACAGAACTGTGGTCCAACTAGGAGTCCAAGGGAAATCAGAGGGAGAGGGAGATCTGCAGTATGAGAGCCCAGTTTGATAAGGGAAGAACAGACTAAAAGCTAAGGTGAAGAAAGCTCAGGATAAACTCAAGGAGAGGACCTTCCAAGCACTGGACCTGCAAGTCTACCTGGTTCAGACAGGAAGGAGAAAGAGGCCATTCACAATAGAGTCAGTGCAGGTAATGAGGCCTGAAGGCCGTTGATGCAAAGCACTTATAAGCAATGGCTGAAAATGATCCTGAGAGGAGGCTGAAGGAGCAGCTCTTTGAAAAAAAAAGGACACTGCTCAGCTAAACGGAGCATTCAAAGAGTGGTCTACAATTTGTGGGACTTAAGATGTATCTATCTGTAATTATAGTTAAAAGGGACATTAACAAAGTATTCTTAAAGACAGTGAATAGCGAACTTCATTAGTGTCTGGCTTTTACCGCTTTACTTCTGGTCAATATTTCAGCAGCAAAGAAGCTTGTTAAAGGTGATTTATCCATCGACATTACGTAACTGTTTTTCCTTTTCAACTGAAAATAGGCTATAAAGGCACAGCTTGTTCACTTTATCTCCCACTTTGTGGTAAATGAAAGCATGTATATATGCAGAAGGGATTTTAAAAGCTGAGTGGAGACAAGACAGAATCTTGAATTAATGCGATATGTCATACCCATTACGGCATAATGTGTGACAAAAGTGGCTTGAACCAAAGATAACGTGGTAGAACTAACATGTTTGGTGTCTCAGTTAATTCTTGACAATCACAACAGCAGGTGACAAAAACATAAAAAAACAAAATCATTGCATCATCCACATACTCACTGATAGGTTTATGTTTGCGTTTTTCATTAGATGTTTATAAAAGCTGTGTTTGCGTCGTCCTAAAAGACTGTTGAGGGCTGTCAGCGTTAACACATTATTGGGATGCTGTAAGAGTCCAAAATGAACACATCTCTTTTTAAATACCCTCTAGTGAAGCTGCGACTACTGGTGCTGCCTGCCACAAAGTAAAAGGACACAACAGGGCTTTTGATCGACATATATTTCACTTTATACTACTTTGTACTAAAACTACTAACTAGTTACCAGGGAAAGTAACTTTTTTTTTGTTTAACTCTAAATTCTCTTCTTAATGTGTTGCCTTCCTAACTAGATAGCCAGGGAGGCTGCCAGTTCTTTGGCTTGCTTACATGTAAGTCCTGTGATAGGTTGCATGTCTTCCACAACATACTGTACCTGGCAATCAGTCTGTTTAGCTGTGTCTGGATTATAGACTGTGCAACAGGGTTTGTAAAATCAAGCTTTCAGAGTTTGGCTGGAGTGGCTCCTCCTTTAGCGTCAGCGGAGCTAACGTTAGCAGCATCACCTGTGTTACCTTCAGGGTCTTTTCCAACTCGCTCGGTAGATACATGTTGTTTCTGAAGATGTTTCATCAAATTAGAATTGCTCGTCTTTGATTTGGATAGAGTTTTTGAACCTCCACAAAGATTACAGGTCACCACAGCATTCCTCCCCTTGTCTTTTTCCATCAGAAAGGAAAAATAATGTGCATATTTTCACGAGAAAAATCCCACGCTGGACTATCGTTCATTGTTGTTTTCATTCATTCACCTGCACGTCACTGCGTCACGTGTGCTTCACATCCACCACAGAACCTGTAGCCCTGAGTTGTGCTCGTGAAGTAACGAGTAACGAGCCAGTTTAGACTGATAGGTTTATGTTTGCGTTTTTCATTAGATGTTCATAAAAGCTGTGTTTGCGTCGTCCTAAAAGACTGTTGAGGGCTGTCAGCGTTAACATGCACAAACATAGACTGTATATAGAATGGACGCCGTCTGCCTCCTTGCTGGGTGTAGCCACTCCAAGAACAGCACCCTCTGTTGATGGGCTGCAGTATAGGCTATACATCCCACCTCCGCCAGCAAAGCTTATGGGGCTGTTGGCAAACTTTAGAGATTTATTACACAGAACGTAAATTTTTCTCCCCTCTGCTTGTGATGTTGACATGTAGTTACAGTAAGACTGGTTTGTGCTCAAGTCCTCTTTTTTTGTACAGCTCCATTTTTAAAAGTTATTTGTGGGTTCATGTTTTTCTATGATTGACAGCTGATACAGCCTATGGGCATACAAGGATTGCATAGCTCACCCGGGGGATACGCTGTTTGAGCCGAGCATCATCACAGCGACTCTCAGCGACTCTCCCACTGAATGCGTACAACGCTACTGTGCAGTGCTGGTTTCAGGAAATGAAGATAAATCGCAGAAATACCGAGAGCCTTTTGGCGACAAATCCATATACTGGCAGGAGGCGGAACCAAGTTGTCCATAGTATATACAGTCTATGGTCCCAACACTGGTAGTTAAGTGTTTCAGGTCTTTATGTTCCAACTTTTGGCTGGTCATTGCGACATTGTGTTTTTCTGTGAATTATATCGAGGACACGTTGGAGTTTCCAGCTGTATGCATCTATGTGGTTGTTTACATTTTTATCAAAAGCTGTTTACTGATTCACCTCCATGAATCTGAGATTACGTGTAAACAGGGTCTTTCTGTTTAAAAGATAACAGTGAGCAGCCCTAACTTTTAATGTTTAAAAAACACAACCAGCCCTGGAAGGCCAGTTACTTGATGACATTGTCTGGTTATATAACATCTGTCTTGGAAAAATACTTATTACCTGAATAGTTATTTAAAACCCTGATTAAGAATTCTGAGGAAGTGAATACTTCTCATGGAAGGTGGCACACACAAGTCTGGGCTCCTCCCTGCAGCCACGGTTGTTCACTCAGTCTTCTTTTGGGCTCCTCTTACATGAGGGCTCTGTCTACTCAGCCCCCTATTACCCCCAGCCTCATGCACCTGCTTTCCATTTTCTGTTCTCTGTGATAAGGACACTTTTTCTTCTGAGGGAAGGAGATTGGATTCCCATCCCTTTCCCTTTGTTTCTGTTTTTGTAAAGCAGACAGAAACACATACTCTTGGTAGGAAGGCCTATAAAGCGTCCACACAAATACAAGACTGTCAATGTACCTGAGTGAGTGTGAGCAGTGCTGAATGGGTTTTTTAAGCTGCATCATTGAAGTGTAATCAGTGTATCTGGGGTAAGCTCACAGGTGCAGACTTTTATTTTGTAATTGAGGGTCCAAATGTCCCTATATTATGTTTTTATGTGTCTATAATGTCGGTAAGAAGAAAGAAAGAGAGTTAGATTGACTGTCAAAAAAAGAGACGTTTTGAGAAAAAAAATCCCCCTTTTTATTTTAATGGAAAGTCTGAGCACGACCGTTTGAATTATTTTAAAACACTCAAAGGTTTTTAAGAAATGAATCCCAGACAAGCACTGTATTATTTCCATAAATTATTTTAGTGGTATATTTACAGCAAAAACGCCTCCATGAAAAAAAAACAACAACAACTCAGTTTTCTCTTTTCCTGCACAGAGCTCTTTTTAAACACTGAAACTAACAGGGTTTGTACAGACGATTTACATACAATTTTAACATACAAACGTTAATAACAGGACTGACAAACTGGCACATTTAAAACATAGAAATTATTCTGTTTAAAAGGAAAATAAATACATCCCAGTATGATAGAAACAGTGTCAAAGGATGGCTGATAACTGCTTCATATTCAGAATGAATTAAGACTTCTGAGAAATGAAACCTTAAAACCGAACACTTCATTATGGAGCTGTGACACGCAGCTAAAAAGGAGTGTGGAGTGCATGTGCCAGTGATGAATTTAAATGACCAAGAGGCAAAGACACAGCGGAATAAGATCCTACTCTGGTGATCCAAATCCCACTTGAACAGCTGGCTCCCACTAAACAGCCATTATTTTATAAAACTGTCAGCCTCTGTTGATTTTATTATGACCAAGTTTTAAGACCAAGTTTCTTTCCTTAGGGTGCAATGGGATCTCAAAGATCCAATAAATAAAGTATGTTTCATAAAAGGCCATCCCTCCTGCAAGATATTCTCAAAACATCCTGGTCATTTAGTTCCACCTCACAGAAGCTATTTAATGTCCTGTGTTTCCATGTTTTATCTTCACTTGACAATCGTCACCCAGTTTTTCATGGTGTTCCAAGGCCCTGTTTAATTAAGTCGAACACAGTCCACTAAAGAGAACCTGACAAATCTGACATTAACAATTACACTTCCTCCTAGACTTTGAACCTGCTACCACAAATAACTTCGTAGCAAATATTTAACACAGTTATCAAACAGCCAATAAAAACTCTGATTGAATACAACTACACGTAACTCATTACTTTCTCTGAACCACTAAGGAAAATGCAAATTCCTTTGAGTCTTCCTCGCTCAAAGCTGCCAGGATACGGCAGCGTCAATGAAACACCTACATGAAGCTGTTATTTACAAAAACAGTTTAACAAGCATCTTTCTGGACGGTCCTGGATTCGTTCTCTCGCACCAGACGAGCACAGAATACATTTTGTGATTGTTGCTTTAATGCTTAACATCACCTCACAAATCACTGATGATTATTCAGTTTGGTAATTAAAGGGAAAAAACACTGGAGTGGACATGGCTACAGTGAGCGATTGAAAAAAAATTATGTTTTTTAAAGAAAGAAGGGTAGACAAAACATCTGAGATACCTCACAATACACAACTGAGTCCAACGCCTCACAGTGGCTAAGTTTCAGAGAACAAAATCAGTATTTGTCTGATTTACAAATGAGTGGTGTTTTTCTTAGAAAAGGGGGTTTCAGCCAGTGTGGCACTGTTGAGAGTTAAAAATTCCAAGTTTGTTGAATCACTTTTTAAAAGAATGAGGTGTTATTGTGTGGAGGTGTTGAACATTAGGAAATTGCAGAAAATCAGTAGCCAAAGCTTCCTGGTCTAAAAAGTTTCTCCTTGTGTCAGAATTCAGAGAAATTTCTTGTTAAAAATTATTTTTGAAAGATTTCCCCCCCAAAACTTTAGACTAGATCTCTGCAAAGATAAAAGCTGTCCCCATTTCAGCCTTTAAGGGAGCTCTTAATGTGAAAAACGGCGAGGAGGAGTGAGGGGGACTTTTAAGCAGCTTAAGAGTTTCTCAAGCTGAGTATGAAAACACAGAAAGGTAGGAGGAAGTAGGAGAAATGCACTCCAAATTGTGCTTACATCGACAAACCAACACAATAACACTAAACAGGAGAGTGGTCATGAGGTATTTAGCTTCTCAAAAAACGCTACAGTTTCACTTGCAAACTTTTATCGTGTTGGATGAACTGCGCATAAAGAGCAATGCTGAGTAAGGTTAACAGCAAAATGACATTTAAAGGTACGTAAATATTCGTAAATGTCTCTGCAGTCAGTGCATAAAAGGCAAGAGACCTTGGATGCTGACCATATGATGAAAAAAATAATCTGCCTGCCTGTGACCTTTTTACTTTTAAAGTGTATCTTATAATTCATTCAAGAGAAATATATTAAAATGCTTAAATTAACTTTCTGATCAGTTCATATGATCAGACTGAGTGATCTATCTATCTATGCCCAATAATGATGTGTATTTCTTTTTTTTTCCACATTTTTTCTCTTTTTGTGAATCACAGCTTTTGAAAGCATGTGTCATACCAAACAACAGGGTTAACCTCACCTCCTCACTGAAAGAAAAGTTTCTGCTCCTTCAACACTCAGAGTTGCTTTGAGAGTTTTTCTAAATCACTCCTAAGACTCCTTGCTAAACGTTCAGAGCTTTCTGAGAGGATTCCTAGACTGTTGCAGTAAAGTAATAGCTTTCAAAGCACATGGATGTGTGAGGAGAGCAGGATACAGTACAGTATCACTCTGCCAACTTGTCCCTGTGATACTGCAGCACAAAAAAGAGCTATTACCGAAACCAGCATTTTAGAATAGTCATGAGACCTTAAACTGCAAAGAAGTTCTCTTTTAAATGGTTTAACTTTTTATGTATTGTGCCGAGGTGAAAAAATATATTTTTTCATGAGGTCACCTCAAAGGGTAATCTGTAAACCAGGCTGCAGTAAAGCTGAACACATACAGGATCCGTATTGAGCGCATTCTGTATTTGCTCCGTAGAGCAGCCCTGGCTATCGCATACAGGATGTGTATTTGGAGCGTAGCAGCAGTGTAGTGCGGCCCCAGTCAGCTGGGCTCAGTATTGAGGAGACAACATGTTCACAACAGGTTGTTTTGCCTTTCTGTGGTCCATTTTCTGCTAATTTGGATTTAATTCAGTGACTGGTGAGTCTCTACTATATGTGAAAAAGCAACGTGATTTTACAGTTTCGGTTTCTGCAGGTTTACTAGTGTTTAATAAAGTAAACTATGTTCCTTTATGCTGTGCTGTTACCTTCAGACAGAGTTACCCCCAATTTCCACCACATCCGGAACAGCTGCGAAAAGGCCGTATCTGCCAATCGTAGCTGATCGTAACCATTCAAGTTAATGTGCCAATTTCCAAGAGTCCTATTTTTTTCGGAGCATGCCGAATAAAGTCAGCACAGATTAAACCGTGCTGGAAAGGAAGTCGACACAGACACAAAATAAAACATCCGGCTTCTTTTCAAAATAAAACACTCTGTGTTTCAGGTGGATTGTATTTCACACCATGCAAATGGGACGAACAAGTGAAAGGTTTATAGACAGCATTTCACCCCAATGACACCATGGATGAGAGGATGCTGATTTTTTAAGTCTAGAAGTAGATTTCCTCCTCTAGAAGGACACAATCTACTGCTAATATGGTTAGCCTATGTGGCTAGAGACAACTTGTTATCTCGTGATTGCATGTGAATCTGCGGGTTCTTGTGAGTTCTCGCGATTCCCGCTGTCTGTAATCCGCCACGAAATTCGCCTCCCAAACGGATCCGGTAGGAATTGGTGGACGGCAAAAATCACTGCCGTTCCGGATGGGAACTGTTACCTGTAACCAGATGGGAGCTGTAACCAGGAAGTATTTCTCATCTACACAAACTGATGCACAGTCGGGAGTTCGCAAATGGTGTTTTATTTTGAAATACCAGATGACATGTGCGGTTTTAGCTCTTGACTTCCTGTGTAAAACGGTCTTCTCTGTGTAGATTTACGTGCATTGGAAGTGTAGAAGAGCAAAAATACACTTGGCGAGTATCTTTAGCAGTGCTGCTGTCGATACGCTTCTGATACGATGCTGCGACGGCGCTGATACACGTCCGATGTGCTTTGTTGAATTGAGTAGAATGGCAACCTATTTGCTGCACGATACACAATGTACTCAAAATGGATCCTGTATGTTTTTAGCCTTAATGCCGACATGCAGGTGCAGAAGGCTGCACAGTAATGGAAACAAAAAGCCTTTTGAGTTTCGCACCACTGGTGCTATTTTCATTCATTCCAACATGCACTATTTTTAATCTTGGATCATGTTAATCTCCATTGTTTTGTTTACATTGTGAGGTGCTATTGTTTTGTCTACCCTTGTGTCTCTCTGATTGATTTGATAATAACCAGACTTTCCGACCATTTGCACACCCGTTCAACGGCCCATCCAGTGAGGTTCAAACCCAGGCGTGAATGCTGCCTGCCCAGTCCAGCAGCCGCCCTCGGTACCAGGCACGAGTGATTGGCTGAATGAGAAGCAGGAGGCGAAACTTTCGCAGGAGCCCGCAAAAGACGGCGGCGGCCACAACTACAAGCGGGGACATCATCACAAAGCCCAAGATTATGAGGGCGGAGCAGCTGTTGTCGTCAAGGTAGTTGCAGACAGCAGAGTTGGCATCAAGGACCTACGAGGAAAAACACAGAGGGAGAGTTTGAAACAAAGGGACTGTCAAGGACAAAATGAACATCGTGGTATCAGTACGATCTGCCTCTCCTCTGATGATTTACCACTGAGTACGTGCGTGCATGTCAGTGTGTGTGCATATGCTCATGGTGCAGGAGTGGGACGGTGTGGTTAGTGGGCTGTGACAGAGTTTCTCCCAGCCTCCCTCCACAGTTCAGATAAGGAGTGGCTCAGTGGCTGCCAATAGCCCTCTGAGCTGTCAATCACCTGTGACAGCAGGTAGAAGTGGGGAGGTAAGCAAAAGAGCAAAAGACTAAAAAACAAGAAAAGGATGTAAAAGTGTTTGGGAAACAACTAAACAATAAGGAGAAAAGGTAAGAGAGAGCAGCTGAAGAAATACATCCTGGCAACCTTACAAAAGCAAATATCAGGGTTAAACACGCTCAACGCTTTAACAGTAACATATAAAGCATATTATCTCGTCTGTCAAACACTCAGACAGACTCACAATGATTTGATTATGTCTGAACATTTCCTATTGTGAGCTTTTTAAAAAGGAACTTTGCTACCAACAAACGCACCATAGCAACAGTCTTGTTTAACACACATTAACACACATTTACACACACACCTCTGTCAAGTGCACACTGTGCTTCCTCCAAGTACATTTTCCTCCTCATCGTGTTGTCTTTGTGTCAGTGCACAGCTGGTGTTGGCACCAAATCACACAGCCTCTGGTCTCCTTAGTGGGCCTTTCAGTCTGTCACCACAATAGCGAGAACTCTCTGACTGACAATGTCTCGAACTGTTTGCTCTGGGCTGACATTTGCGCTGCACTCTTCACAATTACTGTCACGTAGCAGACTCACTTAACATGTTTTGAGTCTGTCCTGTCTGATATGCACATCTCTGTTTCCAGACGAACCATAAATTATAAAAAAAAAACTGTTCCTTATTCTGAATAAGCACCTTATTTAAAGACTGGGTGTTATTTTTTGACCTGTCTGCTGATACAAGGACAGAGCTGTAGATCTTCACAGCACGATTTCACGTGATGGCTGGCCGCACCATATTTTCCTGATGATCTGTGTGCCCTTCACAAAAATCAGCCGCACCCATCTCCTCACCTCATTCAAGTAACACCCTCTGACAGGCCTCAACATATGAGCTCAGTCATTATCTATCTTGGATTGTCAAAATAAAAACAAAACAGCATAAATAAGGAATAGGTCTGGACACTTTAGTTGAGCTTAAATTGCCAAAACACTTAGAGCTTATTTTCTCTAAGTCTCCTGGTGCCAGCATGAGGTTTTTCAAAAGATGACTCTCCCTCTCTCACTGAATAGCATGGGCCTACTTGTCTAAACTTAAAGTAAAAAAAGATGGGTGGAGAGGTGGGAACAGTGCAGATGACTCTTTTGATGCTGCTGCTGTCAGTTTTTCTGAAGAAGTTGCATTTACTTTTTGGTCACTGTGGGGCAGCAGAATCAGGCTGCACTCACAATTCTAACTTTCTTTTTACTTTTAAAGTTGATGTGGCAAAGGTTTCTCACTTAGAAATGTAACAGATCAAGTACCATTATCATTAGTTCTCAGATGTGTTTGCATCAATCTGAGAAAAGAACATAATTTAACACATATTTGGCTCCACCAAGCATTCTCCCTCGAGTGGATACCTCTGGAGGGCATATCGGAGAGCTTAGCTTGTTTGCATCTGTTGGACTGGTGGGTTATTACACAAGAGATGTGGAGGAACTTGAGGAGGATGCTGTTTATGTTCATTCTGGGTCTCGGTGGCCTGGTGAGTGATGAAATCCTGGGCTAGCTCAAGTGACTGTTAAATGGTGATCAGAACACATGGATGGCATAAGCCACACTCGGTATTTCCAACATTTTCCTCAAGTCCCAGATTTGTTACCTTAAAAATTTGGAGTTTCCACATTGACCTCTAAAACTGAATCTATTACCAGCTGTTTTTGAGGGGCATGTTTGTTGCTGTGGCAATGACTTATTGTAAAGCTGTGGATAAATTGTCTGCCAGCTTGTCTGTCACCTTTTGCCATTATTGTCCCTGCTGCTGTGTTGCTGCTGTCCCATCCCCTCTGCCTTTACATTGCTAACATCGTTCATCTGCATACTGCACTGAGCTCATTGTTAATTTTTGAGGATGTGCATACTGCATAGCTACTGCCATAGTTAGATGTCATTTTGCCTCATGGCAGCTGGGATAGGCTCCAGCCCAACTGTGACCCTAAATAAGATGAGTGGTAGAGATAATGGCTGGGTGGGTTTTTACAAACCTTTAAAATAAATACTTCAATTACCACATTTCACTTTTCACTTTCCAGGTCTTGGTTTTTCAAAAAAGCAGAACTTTAATGTAATCTTTTTTTAGGTTTTTCATTTTCATGCCAATTCTGGTACTCTCTACACTCTCTGTCTTCATGCGCTCCCTTAAAAGCAGATCTATGACACTGATCCATACTTGTTTTGGTTGCATATACTGTATATATTATGGACAACTTGGCTCCACCATCCACCGTTATACGTATTTGAAGCAGAAATGCTTTTAGTAATTCCAGTATTTTCTCCACTTCCTGGAACCACCACTGACACAGTAGTGTTGTACGCACTCGGTGGGAGAGTTGCTGTGATGACACTCTGCTTAAACAGCGTATCCCCCAGGTGAGCTACGTAAACTTCTTACGCCCATAGGTTGTATCAAGCGCCAATCAGAGAAAACACGAAACCCCTAATAACTTTTAAAAATAAAGCTGTACAGAAAAAAAAACATGGGGGCACAAACCAGTCTTACAGTAACTACATGTCTACATCGCACACGGGGGGTAAGAAAAGTTTATATTCTGTGTAATAAATTTCTAAAGTTTACCCACAACTCCATAAGGATTGCTGGAGGATTGATGACCTATACTGCAGCCCGTCGACAGGGGGTGCTGTTCTTGGGGTGGCTTCACCCAGCAAGGAGGCAGACGCGTCCATTCTGTATAACAAAGTTCCATAACATGAGATACAGATCTATAGAGACCTCTCATGAACTGTAAGCACCATTATAACAGCAGCTGATGTAACGGTAGCTTGAGTAAAAGGTTCTTTGAACCTCCAATTATTTTGTTTTTGTTTAGGACCTCAATTTCAGAGTGCATCTCACAGGTGTATACTGTTGCTGGGTTACAAAAGTTATCCTGTGGTACTTAAACTGCCCTGAGTAGCAATCATTAGACCTGTTTTAAGACACCCTACACACACACACACACACACACACACACACACACACACACACACACACACACTTGTGGGCAATTTAGGGTGACCAGTTAACTTGGCAGGCCTGTTGTTGGCAGTTGGAGGAGGTCAGAGTACATGTTTGGGGAGAATATGCAAACTGCACATAGCATTGCCCCAGCTCTGCCAGGGATTTGAACCAACAATCTTCTTGCTTTGAGGCAACAGTCCTAACCACTGCACTGCTGTGCAGCCCCATGCTTTTATTCAATGCCATTTTGAAAAAAAAAAAACTAAAAACAGTGGACAGAAATAGTTTCCTTGCATGACTAGTAGTGCTAGGCCTTGAAATTGGACCTCGTAAAAACAAATGTAGTCACTTTTTCTTTGGTACAGACCTCCGCCACCATTCTGAGAAAGACATTATTAGAAGTCTGGCCTGTCTTGATTCTGATTGATGAGTGACTGAACGTGAAAGTAATGAACATGTCTGTGTTTCAAAAGTCAAAATATTTTTACAGAGGGCACTGAGAAGAGCACACTAAGAGTGTATTTAGGACACTAGGACCCCAAGTGCTGAAAACGCTGAACCAAATACAGCGTGAATAAAAAACCTGCAAACATGGTGTCAGTTGACAGTTGACACAGCCCCTGGTGGAAACCTAGCATAGAAGCTAATGGCAAGCCTCAGATATTTTCTTAAAAGGTATAACAAAGCTGTGTGAAAAGTAACACCCACACACTCTGTCTAACTTTCTATCACTGAAGAAGCAGCCAAAATAGAAGTGTTTCAGGCAGAAGCTGGATAGTGCTGAATCCAGGGTTTTCATGGAGGTTTATGAGCTTCAAATCAAGAAAAGCTACCCTAAAAACAAACAAATTAAACAAACTGGACTTGGTGCAGATTAATGTGGAAAAAGTTGCTCTTACATGTTCCTGCTTGAATGCAGAATTTGTTGCATTTTTATTTGCTTAACAGACTTTTCTTTGCTCTCTCACTTGCTGCAAAATAAATGAAGTGAACAGTCTAACTTGATAAAGCAGACGACAAAGGCATGCATCTGGTAACATCATGTATGATAAAATGTGTTATCAAGCAAAATATTTACCATTTTGAATTTGATCTGTGTCAAGTATTGTAGACTTGACCCTGTACCTCAGGCTTCTCTAACCCATCATTTAGAGGCAGGACTCACCTTTAAACAAACAAATTTAGGGGTTTGAATCCCATCAGTCGATGAGATGTCAACCACAATTACGGTTATCTTGTCCTTTGTGAAAAGTTAATTAACAACAGAGCAACATCTCTCATTCTGAGTCCAATGTGCTGGGTCAACTCACCCTGGAGTGACAGAGGAACCCGACGTACAGCAGCAGTATTGCTGGCAGCAGCACCACAGAGAAGACCACGGCCAGCAGCAGAGCACTGGCTGACACCACACACAGGTTCCAGATGACAAGACCCGCCCCGCATGCCAAACAGCCGCACCTGCCTCGCCGACTGCCCCACGCACTGCCCCCGCTGTGGGCCACTGGAGGGGGCAGCATCTTCACTCCCTCTCCCATCCAGAACTCTTCCTCTTTCTCCTCCTCGCCTGAGCCCCCGTCGTCCAGGTCCACATCCATACCGCACATCTTGGGAAATAGTACCAAGAGAGAGGAGATGCATTAAGGTAGGGCTGGGGGATATGGGAAAAAGTTTATCACGATATATTTTTTACATATTAGTCGATATTGATAAATATCATGATATAAAAAAAATCACTTGTCAATCTTAAATGTTCCCTGTTACTCTTAAATAAAATTCAACAGTGCTTATTGGTAGCATGTCTTTTGCAATACAATAAGATACTGCAACTGTAAGACCTTTGTGTCTCTTTAACGTTTTGTCGTGAGGCGTTGCGCTCGAGAAAGCGGACTGAATGGTCGGCTGTTTCGGCTGCACAGGTGCCATGGGCTCCTTGCTCCACTTGGGGTTTGTAACCTTTTGCATTGCACATGTTCCGTACATTACTCTGCTTTGAGTCCGACCTCAAAAAAACAAAATCCCTCCACACCACTGACGTTTTCAAGCCAGTGTTGTCAACGATATCGTCATCTGTTGAGCCTTCATCTACATTTCTGCCGGGGGTAGCACTCATTTTCTTTTTTTCTCACCAACAGTGCTGTCGGCTCCATGTGTTTAAGTACTATAGTTGCGTGTAATTGCAGCCTGCTACTACGCACTTGTTTGCTACTTGGTTCTAATTTAGCACATGATTGGTTCAGTGTGGAGCGGACCCGGAGCAACTCCCTTTTTCATTGGCTATTCGTAGAGTCAACCAAAAACTGGCAGAATGCCGACTATCAAAAAGCCTATTGACCATGTTTAATATTGAAATCGGGGGAGATAAATTTTCGATATCGTTTTATCGCCCAGCCCTACAGTAAGGGTGTGATAATTGTGGCTGAATGAGATGTACTCAGTAAGTATCAACAGGGACCATGACTGTGCATATTTTAATTGTGCCAAATAGAATTAACATTAAACTGATGTTATTTTTAAAAAATCTTTTAAAAATTCCCATTTCAAAATCAACAAATTTCTCAAGTTGTCATTACTTCAATCACTCAAGCAATACGGCATTTTACTTAGGGCCTTTTTCATTTAAATTCCCTATCCTGTTTAATTTACATCTGCTTTAATTACTTCAAACATGGTGGATTTCAAATCCTTAAACAGACTATTAAGGCACAAACAAAGCCTTACCCACCTCCAGCATCCACTTCTGTCTTCATTCAGGCAGCCAATATCTCATTAGACTATTCAAATGAGGGGCTGCAGCCTGCTTTAACTTAAAACTCACAATATCTGTCTTCACATCACTCCCTCGGATCGATCCCATTGATTAAGAGCTTTGTCACTAAAGCCTGGACTAAACGTCAATACGGTTTCAAAGTAAATCAGCCCCGCACCTTTTAACCCTGCACGACCTAGACCGGGGATGTTCAGCCTTTCCACTGGACAGGATTCATTTTTCTATTTCACTTTCCTATACGTGGTTTTAGTGCCTTTTTCAGTCCGGTTACTATTTACGCATGAAAACCAAAACATGTGCCAGTAACCTTCGACTACATTAAACATACAACGAATGAGAATTTAGCTACCCACCTCGAAGTCCAAATCTCTTCAATCTTTTCGGTGTTTTTGTTGAATTCCTCACTCGCTTGTTGACCCTCAGTTTTTTTTTTCTCAGCACCAAAGAAAAAAAATCCTCGTGGAGTCAGATACTCAAAGACAAAGCGGAGAAAAGCAGCTGCAAGTTGTTCCCAGCGCTGCTGCTGTAGTGATGCTGCTGTGTGATCTGTGGAGTATCTGCGCGTCTGTGGGAGCGATTCACACAGGCTCGAGCGCACAACCGTGAGGTGCGCGTTCACGCGGTGGCAACAACAGGTTGATTTACAACCACAAATGCACACAGAAAAGCTTCGCTTTAAATTAAAACACATAAAATGAAAGCTATCTTTGACTTTACGAAGTCTTGTTAGAGCACACACATAAACACATAGGTCAATGTAAACATCTAATAATGAGAGGTCAGTAAATAATCAAGATGCAATAACGCTTTTGGCCACTTGTAACCCTTTCTGAGGAATTCAAGCTAAAGCCTCCATTAAACCAACATCGGGTAGGGGAGACCGGGGCTTGGCACATGAGTAAGTTGTCACATTGCAATACTAGTTTTATCTTTTACATGGTCAGGGGTCGTGTCCTGTCTGAAAAGAGAAAAGCACAGTGTGAGCTGAGATGAGTGCCAATTAACCATTTAACACAATTAACTTTATATATTTTAAAATAAGCTTCTTCCAGATAAGAATTCCAACAGTGATACATGTGGACTTGTTAGAGGAGAGATTAAGGCATCCTGTCATACCTCGGTCATTGTTCTGTTTTAAACTAACTTTAAGCTATAATCAGCAAACATGGTAGTTTGGGGCAACATTTCTCAGTCATATTGGGGTTAGGTGTCACATGTTTAAAAGGGATTTAGGCCACTTTTAGACAGAAACAGTCTCCATAGAAAACGGAAAAGTGCCGTTTCGTGTTCAGTTTTTATGCTGTGTTTACACAAAAACGCAATGTGGTTGAAAACGCTGTAATGTGCATGCAAGGTCACTAGGTGGCGCGTGTCGGTATGACCGCGCTCCCATATAGACCAACAACGCATACATAGAACAACTTCCGTTCTATATTAATTATTTGATGCAAATAATTCAGACGCCTCCTCTGCTGAGCAGTATGATCCGTGAGGATTCTGAACAGGTCGAAATTGAGCTCCTGCCCGTTCAATAATAACAACAGTGCGACTCAAATGTCTAGCATGGTTGTTGTTATTTTCAAGGAAGTTGCACATGGCTATGATGTCATAAACGTGAGCCGACGTGAGCCATGGCGTCACAGGTTTGACCGTTTTCAGCGTTTTTGTACTTTAGACGAAAGCAGGACTAGCAGAGCGTTTACAACATTTCCACTCTGGAGGGGGTTTTCACTTTGTTACATTTTCATCTCCTGAAAACGCAGTTGCCGTCTAAACGCACCCCCCTGAACGAAACTTTTCAATTTTCTATGGAGACTGATTCCATCTAAAAGTGGCCTAATATTAACATAAAGAGTCTGCTTATCAGCAGTTGTCATAATGAAATTTTTAATTTACTTTTACAGAGAAAAGAGTGGTTTTAATGAGAGGAGAAAGCGAGAAGACATGGTCAGGAATTTCAAAAGATTAACAGAACATGGCAGTGCAGTACCTGATGTGATGCTGAGGGCAGTCAGGCAGGTGACCCTCGCTAATAAATCAATCTGGGGGACAATAAAGGACTTAAATGTCAATTACCATACCTTGGCTTGGTACTGTAAAACATTCACCCCAGCCAAAATACAGAGTCAGACAGCTCTCCAAACTCTAGAGCATGTTGCATAATATTTTATGTTAACGTTTGTTCAATGGCTAATGTTCAATGACTTTTTCTAGCTCGATAATAAATATTTTTTGTGCCTGACTTTGATGTTCACTTTCATGTAAAAAAATGAGAACAACAATAATTTTGTCCTTGTTTTATTAGCGGCAAAATCAACTGTGACATCTTACCCCATGTATTGAGACAACTTACCTGGTGGTGGGGCAACATGTCACATGTTCACACTCTCTATTTGATTGCTTATAACTCTGCACTGAGAAAAGATATGAAAATGATACGAAATATGTACCTGAGACTTTGGTCTTTCCTATGGTACACATTTTGTTTATATATGATGTATCAATTCCAAGTAATATATAGAAGTGTAAAAGTGTGCTAACAAGCCCCGGTCTTCCCTCTACCAACTACTGGTTGTTGTTGGGGGTGCTCTTTGAATCACAGAAGTCCAAACATCTTTCCATTTTTGTGCACTTTTTATCCTGTCAAAATGAATTCATGTCAGTTGGCTCCTTGAGATATTTAATTAATGTCAGATCTTGTAGCCTTATGCTTCAATATACAAAAAAGACCAGATTTACCTAGATTTTGTTGGTACTGGTGACATGATGTCATTATTATTACATGACATCTATGGCTTTGTTTTCGCAATATCCAGAAAACTGTCTTAGAAGATAGCTTTGTCATTTTAAAATAATGAGATGATCTGTTGTGGATTTTAGAAAAAAAACAACATGAACTTTTTGCAGGAAAACCGTGATTGTTGTTCTGAGATAAAAAAGTTAAGGATTTAACAGGAAAAAGTACTTTTTGCATTAGAAATCAGTATATAAATGTATGGATGGATGTCCTCTTTGGGCTTCCAAAGTTATGCATTTCATAGTCATGTTAGAGATGCACAAAAATTTCAACTAGAGAAAACAAAAAGCTGACTCCATAGTAACAATTCAGATATCTGGATACTTTTGTTTGTCTTGGTAATTTACAAAATCAGGCTGTACTAAATTATAATAATAGCTGCTCATTGTCATAACCTTTTCATCTCATTGTCTTTCCAGTTAAGCGGCTTTGCTGCAGATAAAAATCATTCTGTCTGGTCAGAAAACTCAGCAAAATGAAGTTAGTTTGCAGTTACAATCACTGTCACAAAAACTGTGAAGTGTGCTCCCTCTACCAAAACTGTGCTTAGAGTACATGTTTCCATTTAAAGAGAAAAGAAGTAATGAGTAGTGTAGTAAAGATGATAAGCATCTGAGCAAAACACAGCAAAAAGTGAAACGAACTAAATCAAAGCTTGATAAACACATTAATAAAGATAAGCCATTCAAAATTGTTCCTCTAAATTTCCCTCTCTGACCTCCCCTAGACTCAAAGAAATTGTCAGTTGTGCAGCAGAGAGATAAGAGGATGATCGATTTGTTTTGCAGCGCAGACCGACAGTCAACCTTTAGCTGCTCAGATTTAATTACACAGAGCAAGAGAACGAAGATGGATTGATACGGGACAGAGCTGATGGGAAATGGAAGAAGAGATACTGTCTGGACCAAGAGTTAGAGATGAGACAAAGACTGATAAAGAAAAGGAAAGATGATCGTGGGAGCTGGGCAGGGCTGATTTTGAGGAACTGAAAAGTTAAAAGTGTACAGTTAATACAACCTTTCCACTCTACCTATAACATTTGCTGACATCTGCTGGACTCTCTGTGAACCTCAAATGTAATACAGATGCATAGAGTACACAGAATATATTTGGCAACTGCTTAAAAACAGTGTTTGCAGGTAAAGTTCTTCAGTTTTTCTTTGTTACCTGGATTTTCTTTTATGAGAAATTCAGAAATTCAGTTTACATAAGTCAAAAGACTGCACTGGACTGTATTTCACTTGCTTCCATCGGGCCAAGGTTTTCCTGTCCATCTGTGGTTCTGCCCCTCTCTGCTTCCAGCAACACAGGAGGTCATTCAGCATCCATTTATCAAACCACAGCCTGATGGTTACCATGGCAATTCACCCTACACTGATGGCTTCTGTCTGCCTGTCTATATATCTGTCTGTCTATATATCTGTCTATCTGTCTATCTGTCTATCTATCTATCTATCTATCTATCTATCTATCTATCTATCTATCTATCTAGCTATGTGTCTGTCTGTCTGTCTGTCTGTCTGTCTGTCTGTCTGTCTGTCTGTCTTATAACATTGCAAAATAAGGTTAGTTTGCAGTTACAGTCAAGAATCTTATTCAAGAAAGAACCAGCAGAGTCTGTTCACTCTGAATTTTCGGTAATTTTTGCTCTATGTTTTGTGTTTTTGTTGTGTTTTAACTGCTGATGGATGTTTCTGCTGGGAAAGGAGTTTGTTCAGGAGAGGAGGTTTTTTTCCTTGAGACAGAGAGGGTCTGGACAAAGGCATCTGGTTCCGGCAGACATCTGGAGGTGTTTTTCTTGTTTGCTGTGCTGCTGTGGAGGTGAAGGTAAAGTTGAAGGCTAGGAAATGGAGATAAACCCTTTCTTCCATCAGTTATTATGGGAGACGTCAACTCTCTGCCCAACAAAAGCTACAAGCTACAGATATAAGTGAAGACTGAGAAAGCATACTGTGCGCGAGTGTAGTCTCCTGTGTTTTACTGAAACCTGGTTGAATCAAAACACAGGAGACTCCAGAGTGGAGCTACCTGGCTTCACTCTTATAAGGTCAGACAGAGATGCTTAAGCTAGTGGCAAGAAGAAAGGAGGAGGTCTGGCTATGTTTGTCAACCAGAGATGGTGTAACTCTAGGCGCATAACAAGGAGGGGAGGTGTTCTCCAGATATGGAACTGTTGGAGTTCCATATCATAACAATACTTGTATTCATCCCACCCAAGGCAACTGAGTTCCTTGTGTTTTATACTGCCTTCCCAGCAGACTACAGCATAGAACAAAACACTTGCTATTATAGACCGAAAAAACATCTGCAGCATCTTCCTGCAGATGTCTATTGATCTGAATCTTCTCAGGCAAAAGAGGCGGCTCAGATAAGGCCAACGTTCTTGGACCAGTCCAACTTATTATCAAGGTGAACACCTAAATATTTATACAATATTACTGCCTCGATGTCTACTGTAAGTGTGTAAGTGTAAGTGTTCACTGGCTGAAGAGGGATAGTTGGATAGTTATGATAGTTAGATAGTCAAATAGATCATTATGCCTGTGATGCTCAAAGGATAAAAGACTGTTTGAAAGCTGTAAAGGCTTTAACAGTGGCACTGAGAAACAACGAATCAGTTTTTGATCAGTGAGTCATAGACAAGTGACTTTCATTCAGTTTTGTATGTGATTGAACTCACTCCTTTTTTACTCTTGTAAACAAAACAATGCAATTTGCTTGAATAAATGAGTAAACGAAACACTAACTGTTCAGAGATTTGAGCACTGAGTTTTGAAAAATGCTTTTCTCGCTGGGGGAATTATGCCAAAGCAAATGGGAAAACCAGTAATCTAGCACTAAATATAAGGAGAATAAGGACTGCAAGGTAGAAAACGTAGCTTTTAAGGTGGCAAACTGAGCATTTATTATTATAAATGTCAGGATTTAAAACTTTAGATCATTTGATTGTCTCTTAACTATAACTGTGAATTACCTTTTACATAAAAGTCCTGATATTTAATTGTTGAAGTATTGGACACTTCTCTCTTTAAATTTTTGTTTTTAGTTTGTATAACACATATGGGACCATCAAATTAACCATAAAAAAATAATTGTTTTCTCGTTAGGATAATACTGTAAAGCAATATTATCTTAACGAGACACACACAAACACTAACATTTCTTACGAGGTCATTTTAATCTGGCATTAATCATATTCCATCTGAAACTTGGAACAAAGAACTGAAACTCATGTTGTTTTACAAGCTCTTGCTGGCTCAATTTTCCATTGTACTTCAAAAGAACCGGTTCATTTGTCGTCTGATTTGATGGTGACTGTGATCCTTTCTCTTCATGCTGGCTGCAAAGATATCACTTTCTAAAATGGCTCCAGTGTGAAGAACAAAGCAAGCAGCCAGCCAAATGAAGTGAAAGTCTTTTATGATTTTTTTCTTTGTACTTGCTCTCTGCTGTAGCTTTGCAAGTACAAGCCAGCTGTGGCAATACAAAGAGAAAATTATACTCTTAAAGGCACTTTTACTCCGTGAGAAACCAAACTGATATCAGCTTTGGCGGGAGCGCATTTTAGCACGGCATGAGGACAGGAGATTTTTATCTTTACTCTCTCTGTCATGGACAATTTTACTGCTTGTGTGAACAAATTATACAAAAGGTGAGAAGAAAGTGTGAGTATTTTTGGGGTTCAATGCAAAGTCAACTCAACTTTTTGATTCTCAACAAAAGAGAGCAAATTGCTTCTTAAAGGATATTCTGGCGTAAAATTAATTTAGGGTCAAACACACTGTAACACTGAATTAGACACCCCCTCGAGAAATGAATGTTGCCGACCACTTGCCTCTCTAGTTTTACCAACTTCAGTAACAACCGCATGATAGCAATACACAGCGGTCTGAGGAGCCGTAAACAAACCTCAACCAAAACGCCACTCTATAGCCACAAATAATGCTCAGAACAGCACCTAACTTCATCAACAGGACATATAGGGTCCCAGCCATAGAACTAGCCACCAAACATCTTTTTAGCTTTGCCTGATTGCTTTAGCAAAGAGACTAAACACAACTCACCTACTCTCGTCCAGCAGCCGCTTATTTGACCTCGGGCCAGTCCATTACAGACTGCTGCGGGGTGACGCAGCTCAAGGAAGAACATTTATGATCATTACTTAATCATTTTTCTTGAAGTAATAATCACCATATTAATCATTTTGCACTGCAGACGCTGTAGTTCTTCTGCCTTAGCGTCTCAGTCTGATTGCATTTCCATGAAGAAATGATCATAAATGTTCTTCCTTGAGCTGCGTCACCCCACTGTAGTCCGTAATGGATTGGCCCGAGATCTCCGTACAAACAAGCAGCTGCTGGAGGAGAGACGGTGAGTTGTATTTAGTCTCTTTGCTAAAGAAATTAGGCGAAATTAAAAAGATGTTTGGTGGCTAGTGCTATGGCTAGGACCCTATATGTACTGTTGATGAAGTTAGGTGCTGTTCTGAGCAATATTTGTGGCTATAGAGAGGCGTTTTGGTTGAGGTTTGTATATGGCTCCTCAGACCGCTGTGTATTGCTATCCTGTGGTTGTTACCAAAGTTGGTAAAACTAGAGAAGCAAGCGGACGGCAACACTCATCTCTCGAGGGGGTGTCTAATTTGGTGTTAGGGTGTGTTTGACCCTAAATTAATTTTACGCTGGAATATCCCTTTAAATCATTAAAATTAAAGACCAAAATACAGTTATCAAAACAATAGAATTTATTGCATTAAGCAGATTAAACAAATGAGACTACAGCTTCTTATCAGACTATAGTCATGTCTGTATGCACATATATGCCTGTTTAATCATACAACAAAAAGAGTGCATAGGCTGGTGTGTTTGTATCACTTTATATACAATAGAGTGTAATCTGATAGCATGACATTGTAAGTGTGTGTGAAGCCTTATTTTCAAAGTGCCTTTCCATTACTACAGAGTGGTACAAAGGATGCAGAGGAGAATAGAAATGAGAAAAATGACAGAGTGGGACCTACCCTCCGTCTGTTGAGTGTGGCAGTGTGTGATGGTCTGTGTGTGCGTGAGCGTGTTTCTTAGGGTGCAAATCTGAGGGAGGCATAGGGTGGGCCTGGTTGCTGCTGAGAGTGTCAGACAGAGAGGGAACATCTAGGACGTTGTCTGCTGGATACAGTTGCATCACTGCCCCCTCCTGGCTGCCTTCCTTACCACAGGACTGGCAGCTGCAGTGGAAGATCCTCTCCACCAGCTTATCCACATGAGGAGACTCTGCACCTGGGCACTCCAGAGTCACCTGTTAACACACACATATAATTATCCCTCTGAGAAAATTACAAATTTCTTTTTTTCCAGTATGTTCACACTCACAGCAGCATGTATGTGGATCTAGTTTGTAGCTGTGTGTGTTTTGCTGTCTGATTTTTACTCCACGCTATTGTTTTTCTTTGAGTACAACACTTTTGCTTGTTATTAATTGTTCCATAAATTTTATTATCAGTGGGATTAAAATATGTTGGGAAAACTTTGGGATGGATTACACAGAAAATAAACAAACATGTAAACCTCAGTGTTGCACAACCTCTCCTAGCACTCCAGACCACACACACAACTTCCCCCGCTGTTACTTTATGGAAAGAAATTGATCATTCAGCAGACTTCCCAAAATCTATCATAGGTGCCAAATCAGCATGGAGCCGTATCCTCTTTCCTGAGAGAGAACTTGCTCTGTTTCAAACTGAAATTTGTTGAAACTCCTGCAACAACAATCACAACCACAGACACAAACATTCATTTCCAGATAATTAGAAGTAAAGTGACACTGTAAATGCACTTTCTCTGGCTTTTCTGGTACAAAAAAATAGAGGGTGAATTTACTAATCTATCAGGTAACAGCAGTTCACTCTGAAAGATACAATATTTTCTACGGAAACATGAGGCGACCTCACCTGTGGTCCAACCCGCCTAGCTGACCTGGCAGTTTTCCAAACTACATACACCTCACCACAAAGCCTTTGTTGTCGCAAGACTGGATTCCTTCTGGCTGAGAGGGACAATGAACTCCAGAGGAATATCAAATACAGACTTAATGTTTATGGGAACGGCAGAAAGATTGTGGCAGAAATCTAATAAAAATCCTCTGAAAAATTCCTACGCTTTGTGTCTGCCAGCGAGCAGCAATTGCCATCTTTCATGTTGAGAACTTGTGGTTTTAGTGTGAGTTCAACAAGTCAGTGTTGCTGTGTGCCTGCCTCATGAGCTAATGTGCAATAACTCTTACCACTTCCCACTGTGTCTGGGCAGGCATGCAGGAGTCACAGTGCACAAGAGACTCTGTCGACTGTGGGAATGTGTTGGGGACGCTGTAGCTGAAGCACTGGCCCAGACAGGCTCTGTGAGAAGGAAAAAGAACATTATTTCCAATGTGCATGCAGACACATCTGTGGGGAGTCCATGCCTGTTAAAAAGAGTTGTTGATTTTTGGTGGCCTCTTAGATCAAACACATAAACAGAGGAACTGTTAATAAAAAATGTAAGGAGGATCACCACTTCTCTATGTAACTAAAGAGTAACAGTTCAAGGATATACATCTATCTCTGTGGGAAGTGCGGCTAATGAGAAAATACATGTGATTGTTTTTTGGGGGAATAACTTCAGTTTGACTGTTTTCATAGAATAACTCAAAGCAAGAACACAAATTGTTAGTAAGATTTACAATTATTTCTGCATCCTCAGTCGTCTTCCAAAAAACTATTCAAGCACATCCCAGACCCATACGTCTGCACTCGGTTTATTAACAAGAACACAGTGAAAGTAGCTTATTTGACCCCATCATGCACACATAGTCCCGTTTCTACTAACATCAGTAGAAACCATAGACTGTATATAGAATAGACGCCGTCTGCCTCCTGGCTGGGTGAAGCCTCTCCGAGAACAGCACCCTCTTTTGATGGGCTGCAGTATAGGTCATAAATCCCGCCTCCGCCAGCAAAGCTTATGGAGCTGTGGACCAACTTTAGAAATTTATTACACAGAACATAATTTTTTCTCCCCCCTGCTTGTTGTTGACATGTAGTTACAGTAAGACTGGTTTGTGCTCAAGTCCTCTTTTTTCTGTGAAGCTCTGTTTTTAAAAGTTATTAGGGGGTTCATGTTTTCTATGATTGACACCTGATACAGCCTATGGGTGTTCAGGGATTGAGTAGCTCTCCCAGGGATATGCTTTTTGAGCCGAGCGTCATCACAGTGACTCTCTGCGACTGCGCGGCTGAATGCGCGCATCGCTACTGCACAGCGCTGGTTTCAGGAAATGAAGAAAAATCCTGGAAATACCGAGAGCTTTTTGGCTTTAAAACCGTATACAGGCGGTAGGCAGAACCAGGTTGTCCATAGTATATACAGTCTATGGTAGAAACTCAACAATGAAGTCCCTAATATTAGCATGTCTGCCTTTGTATAGTCTTTTGTTTTGTTGTCTTTGTTCCTAAAGTGTTTAGGGATATACAGAATATACAACTCATTTTTTTATATTAACATGAAAATTAAGTCACATTATTAAGTATTAGGGGTCAAACAATACAGGTCTTTAAGGGGGGTAGACCTATACTGGTTAATAATAATTCATGAGACTGATAACCAATATTTAAATGGATATGCATTTACTATCAAAATGAAAAAACATGTAAAAATTTGTAATACCATTAACTCCAATATAAAACTGTATATGAATACCTTGAGAAAATGTTTAAACAAACTGAAACATTAAGGATCATATACAGAAGTTAAAAGTTGACCATTTACACTCACAGTACAGCTGTGTCACAGTCATGGGAGGTCCAGCCAATCAGATAGTGTTGTGGGCGGGCTTTTAGGTGAGCCAATTGGTGCAAGAAACCAGACCCAGAGGGAAAGAAACACCCATAGTTGCACCAAAGAAGCACACTTTTTAATTAATTAATCTTATGAACCATCTGTAAGATAAAAGGCTGATACAAATAAGAGTCCAAATGCCAAATATCTGCTCTGGTAATCAGCCAAGGCCAATAATCAGTCCACCCCTGTCAAGTTTCACAGACAGTTTGTGGAGTGAGAAAATATTGTGAGATTGACTTTGATAGTCATTGCCAACAGTTTTGCGGTGGATTTAAATTTTTTGGTTGTAGTTTTACATTTCAAGTCACTACTAATGATCATGAGCACATGTACAGGAGAAAGAAAAATACAAACATCTATGCAATGTAGTTTACTTAAAAGTGTTTATGATAAGCTAACATAGCATGCAAAATAAATATGAGGTTAAACTTAAAGTTGATGTTCTGTAGTACGTTTATAGTACCAATGCACCCCAGTGTATCCTGTATGTTAAACAAGGCACACAGAGAATAAAATGACCAGACAGAGCTGGTATATTCACCCTTTTCAGCTGCAATGAGAGATTGTCAGACAGAGGGAAAGACAGAGAGGGCCTTCATCCTGACCTGTTTTGAATAGAGCGAGGCTGACATCCCGTGTGCCCGACTATCTGTGTGATGTTCTTGGCTTCGCACCAGGCACTCTTGTCAGGGAACAGCGCCAGACGGTTGATGTGTGCAGGCGGTGCCGCTGAATACAGTGCAAACAGTGCGCAGCAAATCTGAATCCTCCACATGACTGCACCTAAAGGGGTAGAAAACCACAGTGTGTTCACCACTCTGTTAACCTTGTTCTTGACAAAAACACACAGTCAAATGAACAGCCACTAAATCTCTTAATGTCCACTGTTGTCTACTTGTGAGATACTGCATACTTTTACTGCAAATAAAACAGGATACGAAACTTTGCAAACCCCTGCATCATTGGGCTCCCTAGTGGGCTTCACCTTTGACTCATTACCATATTGTGCGTAATCAGAAGGGATAACATAAGGGTATATCAACAGCTTTACAGAGAAAACATGAGTCTATTATTGTTCTCTGTTTGACACTACAATGTGTGAGGGAGGCCAGAATGTGCCCCATACCACCTGACTCCAACGCCAAGTCTTTGCTGCACTCATCTTTAAAAATGCCTTCACCAGTCACGTCATTTACAACCTACAAAATCGTTTTCTCCTGCTGCTTGTAAAAAAAGTGTCCTGTGGTCTCCCACATTGACTCTCATGCTCATTTTCGGCACTTCCACATACCCCTGGCACAAATAGACTTGTTTAAGAATCTATGCCTCATCTTCATTATTGTGTACAGATAATAAAAGATAAAAAGGGTTAGAAAAGATGTTTGTTAAGTGGTCACATATCTCATTTCATTTCCCACTCATTTAATGTGCACCAAGAGTCAGGGCCACAAAAACCAAGACGGGTAAGAAGTTATTGAAAAAGTTATTGTAGGCCTCTGTCATAAATTGGGTCACTTTGGGAAAGAGGAGCATCCTTTTTTTCTGAACACCGTAAAAATCCAGACTGGTCACATTTGAATCAAGTTTTCAAGTTACGTAAAGGACGTAAATGTCTGTTAATTTCCTCAAAATTAGACTAACGGCTGCATTTAATAAAATAAACGTAAAAAAAATACCCTTGAATGTTACACTTTTGCTTCAACTATGTCTTGTTCAAGAGGGTTTTTTTTGTTAGCAAATAAACATTTAATTCAATGGATAGCGTAGGTAACGTATGAAGTTCCAACGGTCATTTCATTAAGTGCAACAAGCTAACTAGCATATAAAATTATCGAGTGTAAGAAAAATAAATACTAAATTACAGCAACTGGCAGCTTTAAGCAGACGGTAGGGGAGTTTTATTTTTTGAAAAAGTGTCAATAACATCACTTCTAAGCTAGCAGTGAGTAATAAAGTATTTTCTGAGTGACAAGCCCCAGCAGTGGTCGTAGTTGAGACACTCACCAGAGCTCACCGACCCCGGGGACAGTCGGTTGAGCAATGCGCAACGTCCCGCTGAGCTGAGTCCCCTCACCGAAACCTGGAGCCAGTGGATGCGACTCGCCGTCAGATATCACCGTGCGCTGGTAATTAAAGGAAATGGGAACCCTTTGGGTTGTGGAGAGGATGAATCCGAGGTAAGGCTGTCATAAAACAGTTACATCATCCGGAAAGAAAAAGAAGCGTCCGTCCGGTCAGGAAGGATGGGGAGATGGGTCGGTTATTCAGCACTATCTCATCTCCCGAGTCCATCAGCTCCGACCGTCCCTCCCCTTGTTCTCTCTTCCCCGTTCACTGTTAAATTTCCATGTAAGTCCCGATGAATAAGACTGTTCAAGTTGTTGTTTTTGTTGTAAAATTCTCTTGTAGAGGTTAGGCGCGGCTGAGCCCTCAGACAGGGGTCCTGCTGTGCCGTTTCTGGGAGAAAGAAAACGGGGAGGGAGGGAAACTGTTGGTAAGGTTTCAAATGTTTCCCAAAGTAGGAGCGAGGCGAGAGCGCAGATCAGATTTACAGGAGAAAAATGCAAACATAACGAGATTGTACTATCACACAAATAAGGCTTTACGAGCAACGCAATAACTTTTTAGACATCTGGCATTGCTGTGCTCACTTGCAAATGAGATGTTTTGCAATTCACACTCCCAAGTATGAAATGCAGAATGAAGTTGCAAAGTAATGAGGATAATTTCTCCAATCCCTGTTCTTTGATAAGTTGTCATCAATACCTAAGTTTCAAATTGAAATCCTTTTTTAATCTATAAACACATGAGTAAAACACAACACAACTTGATCTAATTTAGGCCCCTAAGTGTGTTCTGATGGAAACACCAACAGGGTCATTGAGCTGCTGAAAGACACGATGTTCCCTGGTTTGCTGACTTGTCAGCCTTCTAAATCAAATTTAATAAGAAATATGGGGCCTGCCTTCTGGGCCTTGGAATATAATGCCCTGCCAGCTAGTAAAGCATGTGTCTGTCCTGGCTCAAGGCAGTAGCCTCAATCAAATAAACAGACCACAAATGTAAAAGCCAAAAACCTTAGGGCCAAAGTGTTAAAAAGAAAAGCTTAAGCATGATTCATGATTCACGATGATAAGCATGATTCACTCAAATACTTGACAGGCACAAATCAAGGGTAGCTGTATTAAGGTGTTTTTTCACTTCTGCTTGTACATTTTAGCCTTAGGTAGCTGAATCTATCACATTTAAGTTGAGCATATCTGTAGCACACAAATACATTTACCGATACAGTAGAACCACTTTACCTATGTAATACATCAGCAATAGTACTATTTTAGTTAATTAACCAAAACTATGACAACATAAAATTTATCTGGAGTATGTAATACTACCTTTAACATACAAATACATAGTACATTAAAAATGCTTTCCTTTAGGACATGAACATACTAAAAGCCACAGGATCTCACAAACTTTGTTTAAACCCTATCTGCATAAAGTAAAGTTGAAGATACTGCTGTGAGAGTGGTAGTGGGAAAAGAGAGAAAAGTTTTCTCTCTGATGGAAACAGTTGCACAAAATGTAATCTTTGCAACCATCTTAAATTGTCCAAGAGCACTTAACTAACTCAGCTTACCCCTGCATGTGGTTTCAAAAAGGCTGTTTGGCTTTTTAAGGTAACAGCAACAACAGCAGCAGCACACAAGTCTGGTCTTATATTTCATGCCAGACACACTGAAAAAGCATTGAGCTATTAGATTAACAAATGGGATTAGTGAGTGTTATTAGACTTAAAAATATGATTCTTACAGAGCATTTTTAGACAGGCACAGACAGGTAGGATTTTTTTGGGCTGTCCTGTTACACCTCAGCTGTGTCACCGGTCTCCCCTCACTCACACCTCATTCCTGCGCTTCATCCTACCAGGGCAGCCTTGCTTACAGGTGTTCACTTGGCTCATGTCCATAAGCTACCCTGTTTCACGCTTCACTTGCAAACAAATATTCTAATGGACAGGAGATGAGTGACACGGCTTAATATCTGACATTGTTTATTATGTGCTTGGATTGCTGAGAAAACTGTAAGTGCAGAGGAGAGGGGAAAATATGAGTGAGCGTATGCACCAGTGTTTTCTTTGATGTGAAAGTGTAAACCATGTGTTATGTTGGGAGTGCAAAGTGCAGAACTCACCTGTTTGTAATAAGACTGAGCTCTGGTCCAGAAATGGCATTCCTCAGCATTCCACAGACTGTGCTTCACCAGGGGGCTGGATAAATGTGTGTGCGTGTGTGCACGCTCACACAAACAATCCATCTTCTCTGCTGGCAGGCCCATGAAACCAAACATAAGTCATCAATCACGCAACAAAAAAATCAGGCCAAAAAGACACTAAATACACAGAGATAAAGAGATCTTTCTGATACAGTGACGTGTGCTTTTCCAACTGCCTGAGATGGTCACAGCAACAACTGTCCAACGCACGCAACAGAAAAACAAAACAGCAGACCATGCAGTACTGTGAGACTGCTTAGTCTGGATGAAGCTCAGACTGGGTTACTTCCCTGTTTCAGAGAGGAATCCCTTCATTCATGTAGAGAAACTACATCTAGAAAAAGGGAAGTGAATGATAAAACTAGAGACATTTATACTACAAAGATGAGCTCAACCTTTCCTCTTTTTTGAAGTCTATCTTAGCACTGGCTTTACTTTTCAACTATTTTTCCTTCTTTCACCATTCTCTGAAACTTTTTGTCCTCCCACTCTTGAACAGGGCTGCAGATGCTAAACCTGGCCCTCATTCCAAAACAGCAGGAGTTTGACTCCCCTGCTCATTAACACACAAAATTAACTCCCACCCTTAAAACCGCATTTCATTCCTTTTCAAACATGCACACACAAAGACAAAAAAAAAAAAAAAAAAAAAGAAGAGAGAGAGTTTTTCCAGAATCACTTTATTAAATATACATTGACTGCCCGGTGATAAACGTGACACGGACATGGCAGGACTTAAGTGCCAGGACAGGAATGAACAGCAAAATAACGCAGGAACATGAAGGACGAAATCCTCTTCTTTAGTCCTTCACTGCTGGTCCTGTGAACAATCATACGAAAACGTTGCATTATGTGTGCTCAAAACAAGAAACAAAGAGAGTCTGCGATCTTTACTCACCTTTGCCATGTGGCCATGTATGAGGTATGGAGATCTAAAGTCATGCTGACAGTTGGCGTATCCCATGCCAAGTCCCAACCCTGAACCAAATGAGACAGGCCATGTGCGACCTGGTGGAGAAAAACATTTACCTATGACATCTTACATTTGTATATTTATCAGTTTATCTTGCAAAAGAGCACTTACGTTTAAAGAGAAGGACGGAAAACACAACACCCACGCCCAGGCCAGTTGCTGCAAAAAGGAAAAAAAAAAGAGCTAAATTCGACTGATCTGATTAAACCACACATAAGCAATAGTTGACTTTATTCCTGAGGTAATGTGATCATGTCTCATCCAGTATAAAACACACAGATGTAAATCTGTTGTAATGAGGTCAGTGGGGTGCCTCCATTATGTTTGAAGAGTTGGCAAAAAGCACAAGTCAGCAAGACATTGCTCATTAAGGGGTAGAGAGGGAGAAAAAGAGCAGCAAGAGAAAAAACGTCCAAGAAAGAAAGCAAATAGTAAAGGGGGACTGAAGAGGGGAAATTCTGTATAAAGAGCGAGGACTGTGTCAATGGGGTGAGAGGCAGGGGAGGTGCAGGGTCGGAGGGTGCACACACAAACACACACACACAGGTAGCCACGTCTTAACCTAGTATGGACAGGCAGAAGGTGAGTCAGTCACACAGAAGTTGGCTTGGTTGTTAGAAGTGTTCAGACCAGAGCAGGATCTTGAGGAGGAATGTGTTTGTTCGTTTAACTCCACCTTGCTGCAGGCCACACCACGCCCAACAGCAGGCCAGCCAGCACAGAAAACACATAAAAACAGCCATTTGGGCCCCTCTGACTCTTAATTGGATTCAGGGAGCTATGCAGCATGACCGATTTGCCTGAACCAGAACCCTCAGACTGTTCCCTATTACACAACTTACAAATGTCAAACAAGACCACAAAGTATACCACATACTCTAACTTAAAGCACAAATCAGCAACAAAACCAGGTCCTGGTTTAATTTTGAGCTCTCTTTTTAAGGCAACCTTTTTTTTCTGAGTTTCTGAATTCCCACTGACCATGATACAGTGAAGGCACAGACTAAATACGAAGCCAGATCAGTGTTTTATTTTGGCATCTATTCTCTTCGTCTGGACATCTTTAGGAGATGGATCGTAGGGAAAACATTTGTGCTGGAGCAGAATAAAATATTTTACCCTGAAATTATCGGGCAGGTTTGCCAGGAAACAAAATACAAAGATGGTAAGAGTGTTGTTATTCTTTGTGTTCCCAATTTCAAATATTTCCAACAACAGAGGCCAGGTGGCCATATGCTGTTAAATAAGAGGTCCACTTTTTTGATTATAGAACAAACACAGTGTCTGAACATTTTATTTATCACAGCCATTTTTAACAATCAAATTATCATGAAACACAGAAATATGAGACTGTGATGCAGAAGTTTAGAGCACTCCCGCACCACTGCTTATTAAGTCCTCTAGCCAAGCACCACATTTTTAAAAAAAAAGGGCAGTCCTGAAACAAAGAGGATGTGGCAGACAGTCTCCTTCCCCTAATAACAATGCACATCATTTGGTTTCTCTTTTTCTCTGTAAGTTTTAACCCTCCTCACGGTCTTTCTACATGCCAGGTCAAGAATTGCAAAACAAACTTTAAAACATTCTCTTCAGTTAAGCACATGCTTAAGAGTTTATCTGACAACTACAGTCGTCATGGTGCATTTGGTTGTTTGCTGCACTGAGTGACCTCAAAGATATGCCACAAATAATGCAGCTGTTTTTCGTCCTAGCAAGATATTTATTTACTGTGCTGCAGTTGACGTCATTAAGTGTGTTTTGGGATGGATTGCTTGCCAGTGTGAGTATTTGAGTGCTGAACAAGAACTGTTTGAAATACCAGATAAATTCCTGCATTAAGACCCCAGAGCAATCTGCTCAACACTGACAAGCAGGCAGCTGAGAGATGAAAGCAGAACTTTTTATGATTTATTATTAAAATTACAGTCCTGAAGAAGTATTCTCATTTATAATGTACCGTGACACACACACACACACACACACACACACACACACACACACACACACACACACACACACACACACACACACACTTTAGCACTTGATTCACTCATGACTGTTTTATATGGTCTAACACTCAGTTGCCATTTTATACCTGAAAATGATTTAAATTAAACTCAATGCAGTTTATTTGATGCTTGTAGTTTGGGAGGAGGAGAGAGAAAAGCATTAAAATATGCTGCTCCTGTTAATCAGACTTCTGGTTATGCTAATGAATTTGTAATTTTCTCTTATTTTCTTATTCTATTACTGCAGATGATAGGCAAAATAGCAACAATCTTTTACATGTGTTTTGTAGTTAATTTTTCAAATAATTTTGAGCTCAATTATTACTGCTAGTATTTAATCAACATTAATAGGTTAAATTTATTTCTTACCCCAACTGTTAGTGCTCCATTTGCCCAAAATAATCCCAATGACTGTGAAAGACTGTTTATACCATGAAACATAATGCTAAAAATTGGAAATGATAGCAGTGTGTTTGTCAAGCTTGCTTAATATTTATAGTTAAAGGACTTTAACTTACCTCAACACAAAAATTGAATAATTTGAAAAGAAGTCTCCTTCTTTCTCTTAAAGCCTCCTGTCCAAACTAAGAACTGCATTTTTATCACTTTAAAGTCCCTTCAGATATAGCGAATCTAAGATTGCATTCTTCATTACCAAATCAAGAGCAAAAACATTTTATATTTAGTCTATCTTAATGGAAATTGAGAAAAATTCAAATGAAAATCAACATCATGTGACACTGGATATATAAGAAAATCCTTTTACAATACAGAAAGGAAGGAGTGAGAC
Source organism: Xyrichtys novacula (assembly GCA_962446985.1). Taxonomy (NCBI): domain Eukaryota; kingdom Metazoa; phylum Chordata; class Actinopteri; order Labriformes; family Labridae; genus Xyrichtys; species Xyrichtys novacula. The sequence goes on from OY660865.1 coordinate 18,120,436, forward strand.
AGCTACATACCAAGCTGGGTCTTGGCAGGGTGATCATAAACTCTTTTCTAATTGACTAAATAGGTTTCTGATGGTTTTAAGCATGGGATGAGTTTTGAGACTCAAATGGCTTAGTATGGAGAAGAGGTCTGATTTGGATCACTTTCTCCCACTGCCAGGGTTTCTGTTTGTTCTTTTGTGTGTTTTCTTTGCAAATCCTTTCGAAATTTGTTGTGGGGGTAAGTGTAAGAAAACTCAACAGCAGTCCAATCATGCTTTTGGTGCTGTTTGGTAATACTGGATGAATGCTGGGATGAGACAGAGCAGAGAGATCATCATGTTTGAGGTAAAAGGGCAGCATGTAAACAGAAAGATCACTTTAGTCTTCAGTCTATTTCCAGTGCAATAGATATTATGAATTTCCCCTCAAATATCGAAGCAGGTTTCGTTAGTTTTATACATTCATCATGCAGATTGTTGGTTGACCTTAGTAAACTGTCCCAGCATGGTCACACAAATGGCTCCTGAAAAGACTTAAGACTATGACCCAGACCAATGACGCAGCGTTTTTCACAAGGAAAAGTGTCTGCACGATCCACTGTGACTGCATGAAACTGCAGCATGATATGTATGAAAAAATATTAACCTGTTTTCACGACTGTATCAGCAAAGCAGCGGTCCCATTTCCGTCCGTGCTCGTCCGCCATGTTTCCAACTGTCACGAAGCCCCGCAAAATATCGCGAGAAAAAAGGGGACGTCACGTCAATTTCCAGATTACTGCAAACTTTCCCATTCACTGTTTGTAATGTGTTTAGTTTAGACACGTTTGTATTATTTAACCATTCCCTGCAGATCTCTAATTGATTAAAGCTTTACTTTATTAATGGGCGTTACTGACAACAGGACTGATGCACGGTGTCATTTGTGTCAGTAACACAGATTACAGAAATTTCAGAGGCTTTTCATAATGACTCTCTTAAAGTGCCCCTCCTTCTTTAGATTTCCCATTGAATTATGGCTAGATTTAATCCCTCTTGTGATGCATGCTTAAAAATCACAATCTGACTGTCTCTAATCAACACTATATTCCATTGTGGAACCTCAGTTTTACTGCTGATTAGACTGAACCTTTTCCCCTCTAACAAGCAATATGCACAGGACGTAACATGCATGTGCAGGATGTTAAACATGAGCTTCTGTTAACAAGACTATTAAATCCAGTTAAAAGCAAATCTATCAAAACGCTCAATGAAATCAGTGTCAGTAAAATGGTTGTGTCTCTTAAATGTGTGGCCTCCTCAAATTTTCAGAATAACTTAATCAAAACTGTTAGCCCAGAAGGTCTAATGATGATTGTTGTTATGCTTGTTATAGAGGTAGGTTTTATAGTTCAGGTTTTTTCTTTTTTCTTCAGAAAAATAGCATTAGTTACTATCTATGATCAGCATAATTATTACTGCATACGTGAACAGGGGAATATTCAGAAATTCATATTGTAAATAACAAAACCTATAAAACGACCAATCAGTATCCAAGGAATTATTGTCAGATAATAGTGAGCTTATCAGCAAGGTCTATCAACAGGCAACATTGTTTTAAAGTCATTTAATTTTTGAAGTATTATTATTTACGTTTTATCTACAAAACAGATTTTTCACGAGTTAAGTATGTGTGTATTATGTAACAGGTACCAGGATATGGCACCAAATCACAGATATATGTGTTCCTGTAAACAGGATAAAGATGTTAAAATAAGAAGAGACAACAAACAGTGTAGCGTTCGTTCACCATTATCCCCTCACTATGTTTATTCACACAATCACAATTACCAAAAATTTCCTGCCAATAACGTCCCTGGCTATACTGCTACATTGTCCATTTACTTATATTTATCCAGCATTATAATAATACTGCATTTCACTAAGCATAAACAATACTGTTACTTTCCTTACTGTCTGTCTAGACATATACTGGTTACACATTCATATACATTCACATTTTATTTTATCATAAAACACTCAAGTGTCAATAAACACCATTTCACATCTGTGTTGTTCTTTTCTCTAATAATTAGATGAGCTCAGAAGAAATTCATTAGAAATTGTTTGGATTTTCCCTACAAAACAACTTTTTTGTCGTAGTTTTTGTTTGGGCAACTCTAAACATGACATCTGTGCAGGCTTCAGTTGGCAGTTCTGTCCGGGTTCAGTCTCTTTCAGTGAAACTATCTATCTGCTGCCCTACGATATTTGTCTCATCCTATCCCTTATAAAGCAAAAAAGGTCACATTTAAAATACTAAATGACATTTATCCATCAAACCACTTTCAACATATAAGATTCAATTGGGATAACAATATGTGTGGATTTTGTGATGGTGACACTGAAAAAGTGGAACATATTTTCTTTGAATGTGAGCACGTTGTACACTTTTGGACATTATGTCAAAACTGGTTGTTATCTAAAAAAAATTATTTTGCCCCCATTAAACTGAATGTCGACCAAGATTAGACTACAATTAAAGGAAAAGAACTTGGACTTCATGGTGAACATGTTAATTACACTTGGAAAACATTTCATTCACAGATGTAAATACCTCAAAATGAAGCCCACTTCAACGGATGGATAAACAAACTCAGAATATAAACAAAATCTTTGAACTACATGAATATACGGTGGCCAAGAACTGCCACTGCTGCAAAAAGAATGCGGAAAAAAAAAAAAAAACATAACGGAAGTTACTTTTTTTAAAAGTTAGTTACTGCGAAAATAAAATGATGCAAATGAAAAAAATCCACAACGGAACTGAGCTGCCTGGGACCAATAATGATGATGCACTGGTGTTTAACGATCTAGGCACAGAGGAAGACGGCGAGAAGATGAGCAAAGAAGTTAGTGGAAAGGCTATTGTTTAATTTCACTTTGTGTACTTTTCAATGTGTCATTTGGTCAGGACATGTAGCACCTGAGTCGATATGAAGTTGACTTGGAGGATGCCCGGGTAGTGTTAGCTTCAGTTCAACTTCATATCGACTCAGGCACCACATGGCCTAACCAAATGACGCATTGAAAAGCACATGAAGCAAAATTAAACAGTAACCTTTCCCCTTACTTCTTTGCTCGTCTTCTTGCCGTCGTCTTCTGTGCCCAGGTCGTAAAACAGCGGTGCATCATTATTATTACTCCCCGGCAGCTCACTTTCATGGTGGCTTTTTTTTAATTTGCATCCTTTTATTTTCGCAGTAAGTAACTTTTTTTCTACTACCACTTTTTTTTCTTCATTAACTTCCGTTGTGCCTTTTTTTATAATCTGCACCATTTCTTTTTTTGTTAGCACCGGGCTTTGGTTTCTCTTTATTTATTTATTTTTTTGCACTCTTTTTTTATTTGCAGCAGTGGCGGTTCTCAGCCACCATATAAAAAAACAAAATGCCCTAAAACTTTTTTCTTTACTTGACTTCTTTACTATCCTAGAATAACACCCTCACATTCTCTTTTTTTTCATGTTCTTTTGTTAATCTAAAAAGCTGGTTCAACACTTTATACTCTAAGTATCACCAATGTGCCTAATGTTTGTATTTGACGGACAATAAAACGTTTACAATGAAAAAAAAAAAAAAAAAAAGTCATGTTTTGAGTTTCCCAAACAAAAACTACGACAACAAGTTGTTTTGCAAGGGAAATCCAAACAATTTCTGACGGATTTCTTCTGAGCAATTCTTATACACAAATACTTCTGTATTATTAAAAATCTGTATTGTAGATAAAACGTAATAATATAATAATACTTCTAAAATTAAATGACTTTAGAACACTGTTGCCTGTACAAAGTGTTGAACCAGCTTTTTAGATTAACAAAAGAACATGAAAAAAAGAAAAGAGAATGTGAGGGTGTTATTCTAGGATAGTAAATAAGTAGAGTAAAGAAAACAGTTTTAGAGCATTTTTGTTTTTCATGTAGTTCAAAGATTTTGTGTATATTCTGAGTTTGTTTTTCCATTTATTGAAGTGGGGCTTCATCTTGAGGTATTTACATCTGTGAATGAAATGTTTTCCAAGTGTAATTAACATGTTCACCATGAAGTCCAAGTTCTTTTCCTTTAACTGTAGTCCAATCTTGATCAACATCCAATTTAATGGGGCAAAATAATTTGTTTAGATAACAACCAATTTTGAAATAATGTCCAAAAGTGTACAACATGCTCACATTCTTTTTTGATCAAGGTCTTTTTTATTTTTCAAATAAAACAAACACAAGAAATACAATACAACATGCTCACATTCAAAGAAAATATGTTCCACTGTTTCAATGTCGCCATCACAAAATCCACACATATTGTTATCCCAATTAATGTAGATAGTGGTTTGAAGGATAAATGTCATTTAGTATATTAAATGTGACCTTTTTTGCTTTATGAGGGATAGGATGAGACAAATATAATTTTCTGATTGTTGTTGCTCATAGACTGTATATAAGATATATATATATATATATGTATAAGATATTATATACAGTCTACGGTTCTTGCTTCAACAATACTGAGATCTCTCAGAACATATTTTCTTTTTAGTTGATAAGGGGAGTACTGTGCAGTTAAACATTTCTAATAAACTTATTAGAGAATACTTTGTGACCTAAATTAACTCCTTCCACACTTAGTGATCTCATTTCAAAAATATTTGAATGCATCAGCAGTTGTTGAGTCTTTATTTTAAAGGGAATGTGAATGGCTTGGATTATTTTATTGTACTCTTCAATTGAGCAATGAAAGTTATATTTAACACAAAGGTTTTCACGAGTTAGGAAATTGCCATGATCATCTAATACATGTGAAACAGCCCAAATTCCTTTATCAAACCAGGTCCCCCAAAACAATGATTTACGATTGGTCAGTATATATCTCTTATTCCGCAAGGGTGAGTTGTGAAGAATTGTGCTTATAAATTAAATTCCAGTAAAGGAGAACTTGTTGGTGACAATCTGAAAGTTTCACAGGCAGTTGACATATATCATAGTCACAACGCAACTTTCAGAGAAACTATCTATCTGCTGCTGGCTTTACTAAATTTAATTCAAAATTACATGCATTACTCTAAAGGAATAATAACCTTGCCTAACAGTTAAACCAGGTTTCTTTACTTGAAAAAAAAATGCAAAAATAATATCATTAATAAATTATTCAAAGATCAACTATTTCATAACTTTGATAGAAATGTAAAAATGTATGATAGTGATGAAAAAATAACCAATAAAGGGGTAAAATTTATGAAATGGCCAATTTCCCCTAAAATCAAGGAAATGCAGTTTAAAATAATCAGTGGTTACTATCCTTCAGCAACAATCCTTATAAAGAGGTTTGGGTATGAGGTGGAGCCATGTGTTTTCTGCTCGCAAGAAGAGGAAACAATTGAACATCTTTTTTTCTCATGAAACATAATTAAGAACTGTTGGCATGATTTAGTAAAATTGTTGAAAATTAAAATGGATAAAGTTGCACACTTGAAATTGGAACAAGTGCTGTATGGAAATTACAACATGCTAAACAAATATTTCAAAATTTGCAATAGAATAATAATTATGGCTATTATCTAATATTTACATTGGCTGTTTGCATGAATTCCAAAGGCAGGCCTTGCTGTAAGTTTTGTGTGGGTTTTTTTTTTCTTTTCTACATTATGTTGTTCTCATGTATATTATCACAGTTGTTTTGTAAAAGTATGATGTACATCTGAATTGCACTTGTCTCCCATTGAGAGTTTTGTAAATTGTTGAATATGTTAATATATATAACAAAAAAAAGTTTCTGTAAGGGTTCAGTCTGTTCCAGTGAAACTATCTATCTGCTGCCCTCTCTGCTCGTACACTGACTGCGCCACACCTCTCTTTCCATACTTGGCAATGCCTTTCTCGCTTCTTCGCTATTGGCTGCTGTAGAGAAAGCTCAGAGTGACCCGGACGTGCTACCGGGGCCTGTTTTTCTGAGCGCTGCCTCCTTCCTGTCGCCCGGTTGAGGAAGTGAATTTCGCTGACAGGGCTGGGTTCAGTGAGGGAGAGGCGAACAAAACATCTTCCGCGGGGGGACTAAAAAAATACAACATAACAACAACAGACGAGAGGAGCAATTTGTTAAAGCATTGTAAAGCTAAGGTGCCCAGTCATCGGTGATATCGTGCTCCCCTGCCCCGCTGAGACCGCCACAGACCGCCGCAGACATGGTAAGGGCCGCAGCGGAGCTTGGCAGGGGAAGCTGGGGACGGGGAGAGAGGGCTTTGGTCGTCTGTTGCTAACAAACCGCTGATTGATACGGGTGCTAGGCTAGGCTAGCGGTAGCTAAAGGGTCTGGGTGGTAACCTGAGAGCAGCAGGAGGAGATCCAAGTGTATAAATCACCGATGCGTATTCACTGTTTGCTAAACTTCTGCTAACCGGATACGAACAAATTAGCTCTGAGGCTAAGCTAGCAGCTGTTTCTCCTTACTGGTATGCTAGTAGCTTAGCATACAGCCCCTAGGCTTCTAGTTTGCGAAGGATGTTTTGAATTTAACACAAGTTCGTATATCGTGTTATTATTAAGGTGTCCTAATATGTTACACACACACACACACACACAGGCGCATAGTCCAGCAGTCGTGCACAGCAGGCGCGCACACAGGCTAAAATAGTCCAGCGCCCGGTTGCCTGTTGCTAAAATAAGACTGCTTGCCCCTCCTATCCCTTACTATGACCAACTCCTAACCTCCTCAGTTGGAATTTTCATGTCCTGTAGTTTTATTAGGACGGGTTTTTCTGATGTTTTCTGACAGGAATTAGCCCTGCACGTCATATCACTGTTTAGTCATGACCTGTATGGGCGCGTTTACTCGTGTGGCTGAAAACTGACTGATCTAAATCAAGTTATTGACCCTGAAAAACTGTGATTTGAACAACAAAACTGCTTTTGCACAGCGAGGCACCATCTCTGCTGCAGACATGAACATCAGACTCACCTCATTAATAATATAAAGCCAGAGTTAACTATTATTAGGCCTGCTGACTGTAATCACATTAAATTAATTTAATATAGTCCATAATTACTTATATCATAACCCTGTAAACTGAATTCATATTGTTTGATCATTGCATGAGCTGTTGTTGTTGCTGTTGTCCCCTGTCTCTCTCTTTCTCACCCTTGTTCTCTACTCTCTCTCCCTCCCTCTCCCTTACCTATTCTCTCTCTCCTTCCTTCTATCGTGTTCTCTCTCTCTTTCTCTCCCTCTGCCCTCTCTCCTACTCCTCTCTCTCTCTCAGCGGCCTGGTGGCTGTCTAGCATGAGTCTGGTCCTACCCAAGGTTTCTGCCTGTTAAAAGGAAGTTTTTCCTTGCCTCTGTCACTCATGTTAGATGAGATGGGTTAAATCTGTCCCATCTTAAGGTTGGGTCTTGATAATTCATCAAACAATGAGCGTGGTCTAGACCTGCTCTTTTTCTTTGGAAAGCGTCTTGGGATGACAACTGTTGTGAATTGGTGCTATATAAATAAAATTTGATTGATTGATCCAGTGCATCAGCACTATTTACAAGAGTGGGTTTTGTAGAGCAAGAAGAAGTCCATATAACCTCAAACATCTTGTGTCCGAGTTAGAAAGAGCAGCTGGAGGATCTCTTCAGTCTCTTCTGCCTCACCTCATCCATCCTGCAGGCTCAGTCTTACTGGTCTCCCCCTGACCCCAGAGGTTGTTGTCTGAGCTGGTGTTTACACTGAGACAGGAGCACTAGTAAACACAGTGTCAGGGAGCACAGGTGTCTGATGGAGCAGAGTGATTCATTAGCTGCCAGAGACTTTAAGAACATGCAAAAAAGTAAATGGAAAGCATTGGAGACATCGCTACGAAACTACAGCTATATCCAGAGTCATCTTTAGGTGTCATGTTTATGGAACAAGGGCTCCCTTCAGAATAACATGTCAATGTCTTTCAACCAGACACCAGCCTGATAAGTGTAGTCTGTTCATGCACTTCAGAGGTGTTACTGCATAAATAAGCCTAAATCAAGGGTTATCTTCAAATACTAAGGTGTGGCAAATAAAAACTGCATAACACTCCTATGATGGCGCAAACATTATTGCTGAGGACCAGTTTTATAATTTCTTATGTATTCGCTACAACTTTAAATATGTTTACAGATTTCTCATAATTAAATATTTTTAATCAATAGTAAATTGCATACTAGTGTGCATGATCTCATATAATCTCCTTTGAATACAGGTGTAAAGTGCCGATATTAATCATAATGTAACAGGTCAGTAATGCTGTTATATCAAACTGACATTACAGTAAGTTCAGGCACTCAGTCATTCATATAACAGGAGTCAGAATATTACTGATAATTACTTAAAAAGCAATATTAAACTACAATGTTTTTTTATTCTTAGCTTAGCTTAGGATCAAAGATACCGTAATTTAGGATGCCAGAAACTTGTTTTCATTTTTAAAAGATCAGTGAAATATGAGCCCCGAAGCCTTTGTGATGGCAGTTATTTTAAAATGCCAATAACTGGCCTGATAAGTTTGACAGATCAGTCTATCTATCTCCAGCCATCAACAGTGCTTAATGGCAGCCACACTGACGAAGCAGCCAGCTGTATCTGCTGATAATACTTGGTCACCTTTTTAATAAGCCTCTTGAGTGCAGGAATAGGCTTTTAGTATTTTAATGGGACTTTGGTCTTGTTGAAGTGACGTTGATGGTACAGTCTGAGCTAGGTTTAGCTTAGGACAGTTTCTCTTCTCTCCTCGGTGATAAAACTACTTCTACCTTCTGGCACATTCCTCAGATATTCATGTTGAAGCCGGTCTGTCCCCTCACTCTCTAATATCCTGCTGCTCACTGCATTTTTAAGGGAGGGGGAACCCCCAGAGGGGTGGGGGGTATGCTGTGCAATCCTGGTTAGTTTGTGTCTTATACTGACTTCATGATGCACAGTTATCTGTTTTGTTTAAACACTTTCCTGGGCAGTTTTTCATTAATTTAGTTTTCTAATAAATTGTAGCACAAGAAAGATGCTGTCAGTAAAAATAAAGGGTTTTTTTGAGGGGGAGGAATTTCCCCTCTCGGATGAAACAGGAATGTAGAGCTGCAAAAGCTAAAAGCTAAAAGGCTGGTCCTGCTGCTCAACAAACTGTGGTTTATGGAGGAAAGTGACCCATTTTTCAAACAGCGCTCTGAGTGTGTGAGTATATAAGAAAACAAGCCTTAGTAAACAACTCAAACATGAAGCCAAATAAGGAATTTGACTCAGTGAGCCGCAGGATGTTTAGAGGACTCATGAATTGTTTTTGGTGTCAATGGTTTTATAGGCAGTTATAACAGTGAAAATGAAATTAGATTGTTTGCTCTGTATAAGGGACACATTATAGACATTGTTCTTGTTTGATGAGGGTATTTCAGTTTCTGCACTGATTGAATTACAGTCTCATATTTAAATTCTTTTAGCATTCAGTTTATTGGTATTAATACAGAGATTAAATCAGCTGGTAAATGATCAGTTACATTATAAGTTTACTTTGAAGTGATTTTTGTCTACCCAGTTTGTCAGTCTGGTTTCACTGAATGTTTTGTGTTTGTTTTTTTCTTCTTAATCTTGTATATTAATTTAGTCTGGTACAAAGTAAAAAAATTACTCTATAAAAAAGTCAGATTGATTTATTAGTAACAGCTTTATACAGAGGGAACAACAAAACAACTCTTCGCAATTTAGACAGTACCTCTCCCTGATGTGAGGCTTTGCACTGTGACTTTGATCATTGACATTTTTACACCTTCTTTGATATTATACCTTTAAAGCAAGCCTCAACACTTAATATGCAGTGAGTCCTTCAGCTTGGTCTTGTGCTGCAAATAATACTGCCTTTGACATCTGAGTGGGACGATAGTGAGGAGTCATGCCACTGCAGTAGTGTCACTTTTCTGATTGATTGGGTTGTCAGTGCGGTGGGGAATGGGAACTAATAGCAAACCTTTCAGTTAATGTTTGCTAACTGTCTAGTAGAGTACAGTACATATCTGAGTCTTTCAGGAAACAAAGTCTGTCATCCGTTTCTCTACTCTTACTCTACTGCACTAACAGCTGGGGTGTAAAACTTTTTTACCTGTTTGGTGTTAAATCTAGTACAACTTACACTCATAACTTTGTCAACAACAACCTGCAACAACCAAACCGAGTAAATCTAGTGATGCTAAGGCTAGGGTATGAACGTACATGTAGCAAAGACAAGTTGCATGCCAACTGTGCCTCATCTCCCAAGGCGGAGCTGATGCTCTTGACCGGGAAACTCCTTCAGCTCTGGCATTGGGCAGTTAGTAAAGAATCAACCAGGATTTTTCAGCTCTACCTCATAGTTTCAATATTTGGAAAGTGAACCAAAGGTTTTGTAGGCGACATTAGCAAATATCTAAAAATCATTTAACTCCCCACTAGGCCCGAACGATATGGATTTTTTGGGGGCCGATGCTGATACTGATTATTAGGGGAGAAAAAAATTCAGATTACCAACATTTTTTTATGAAGTTATAAATATATATATATATATGTATACTGTAGATATACTGTAGGATACTGCTCTTCACACAGACAGGAAGATCGACTGATCAAACTCAGACCAGATAAGCGCGTGACCGAGACCAGCACAGCGGGGAACATGGTGAAGTGGGTTGAACTGAAACTTGTTGACTTATTGTGTATTTCACAAACTGGTTTATTTACCGTTGAGGCGGACCACTCTCTTCTGTGCGTCCCTGAGCTGCCTGCTTCAGATCCATCACTCTTTGGCTGTATTGGCTGAGCGGGAATCGTGTTGGTTGGTGAATCTCGTTCCACTTCAGTGGGGCAACATAAACTGTGATTTATAAAATAGCTCTATTGATAGTAAGAACTAAAAAAAAATATCTACTCATGCCATCATGTCGATTTTTAGTAATCATTGTTTCGGTGTCGAACTATTTCCTTTCTGCGGTGTAGTGATACTTGCACACGCGCAATCGAATATGCAGAGGGGTGAAGCGATTTTTGTCACATGGACCAATAGGAGCTGAGTCTCGTTGTCATAATATCAGAAATACACAAACATGGCGACGAGCGCATCTAGCAGTGAGACAAGTGAAGAGGAAGAAAAGAAAAGGAAAAATAGAAAACAGCCTTCAAAAGTGCATAAAAAGGGAAACGATGCTATATGCATCTATCATCTGTCCAGAGTGAAGATATTTCATTGCTTTTATTACACAGTAGGTTGTGTCATTTTCATGTATGAAACATAAGCTTTTAGCTAAATTTACTGTATATATTTCATTGTGCTGGATGCAAATCACTTGAGTTGAGATGTTTTCTTCAAGAAATTTGCTACATTTCATAATCTGAATTCACTTATGCAGATAGTAAGGCACCAATAACTGTTTCAGATGTTAGGTAGATGTATTTATGACATTTGAGAAAGATTTTCTCTTGCCAGAATCAACATAGCAGTTTCTACAAGCAAAAACTGCAGCACCATATAATTGTTTTTTGAGTTACTCACATATATGTTCATTTCTGGCTGGTGACAAAAGTCGGACAGATAGTCTGAGTAGATATTTTAACCCAAAGTCCAGAATGGTATTGTCTATGCAAAAATGCATTGAACAAGTAGCACCAGCGTAGTTGAAAGAAATTCACTTTCTAGGCACTTTTTCCTTGTCCCAATACAGCTTAGACCTTGAGCGAAGTTTCTTTCACGGAGTTTCAGATGCCGTGGACGTGGATGCATCGGCGATGCTGCCTGAAGGCTTTGACTGACCCGCGACTGCATCACGTTCTTGTTTTTCAAACGTCTTTTGCAAATAAATCGCTGGTAGCATGTCATGTGAAACCCAGTGTCAGCAGGAACATTGTCAAAGTCGATATCAACGCAAAGTTTATAAGTTTCTGCAAGGTCCTTTATCTCACCCTGTAGAGAAAGCCACTTTCCAATACTAGTTCTGTAAGTTTCCCAACATGTCCTTGTAAAGTCGAGAACGTCTTCACTCTGGACAGATGATAGATGCATATAGCATCGTTTCATTCCATTTTTATGCACTTTTGAAGGCTGTTTTCTTTTTTTCCTTTTCTTTTCTTCCTCTTTGCTTGTCTCGCTGCGAGATGCGCTCGTCGCCATGTTTGTGTATTTCTGATACTATGGCAACGAGACTCGGCTCCTATTGGTCCACGTGACAAAAGTCGCTTCACCCCTCTGCATATTCGATTGCGCGTGTGCAAGTATCACTGCGCCGCAGAAAGGAAATAGTTTGACACCGAAACACTGATTACTAAAAATCGACAGGATGGCATGAGTAGATATTTTTTTTTAGTACTTACTATCAATAGAGCTGTTTTATGAATCACAGTTCATGTTGCCCCACTGAAGTGGAACGAGATTCACTCTCTAAGCACTTTTTCCTCTGTCCCAATACAGCCTATCTGCTGTACTGTGAGGTAGTTAGTGGATGAAGATTGTCATAAGGTCGCTGCGCTATCTACAGGATAAGTTGGATAACATTTTCGAAGTGAAACCGAATCTTATTCTCCGCATTTTATTTCTGAAAATATCTGAAAATAATTTGAGTTTTGGCCGATTAATGATTGGTCTCAAACAGACTAAAACTGGCCGATTTAATCGGCTCACCAATAAATTGGCCGGGCCCTACTCCCCACTGTGTCTGTTGGTCTAAAGAAATGCCTAAGTCAGTAAAACATCTTCACATCTTAGATCCTAAAGTGGTTCATCTGCTGACTTGCAATCAGAAGGAAATCCTGTATGAAGAGGGTTTGCTGCCCTTACCCTGGCTAATGAAGAGTGTTCAGACCCTTGTACTGACGTCACTGGTTTGGACATGTTAAGCTGTGCCACATGTTTCACCCTCAGAACAATTTTGTGCATTTTGAGATTTAGTGTAGCTGGAGTTCTGGCTGTTTAAAATTCATTTACTCTACAACTTCTTTTTTCTCTGTCTGCTTCTTCTTATATAACAAAATGCGCATGTTCTTCACTTTACTGAATTGAGCAAGTTGTCTCTCTAACCTCATGATGCGAGCAGGGTTTGCCTTCAGGGGTGTGAACATTTCCTGCACAGACACTCCACTCATAGACGCTTACAGATGGTAGCAGGCCTTTATTATCAGTGTGCTGGTATGGAGACCTAGAGGAGCTGAGAGTGGTCATTTTTTTATTTTTAGAGCCTGCAGGCTTGATGCAATAGTGACGTATATTTTTCCACATACAGCTTCATAGTGTAAACCTTAACTGTTTCAGTGAGCAAATTTAGTTTTGATGCTTATGTCTCCTAAATGTCTTTTTTTTTGTTTCAGTTTAGCAGGGGTTAGCAGGATAGGTTTATGATTTACCCATAAGAACCCTTCTTTGTTTATTTTCATGTAGGTAATAGTGTTCAAAATCAAATGACTTCACTTACAGTAAAACTAAATATCACAGCTTACTCACTTTATTTAAATGAGCCTGCCAAAGCCTCGTTATATTTAGATAAAAAAAGGGAACTAAAAAAACCCCACAAGTTTATGGACCTCATTTTGGTGTCCATGAATAGAAAAGTCTGCAGAAATGTTTTGACCCAGACAGATCAGGATTTTACCAACACAAATTTAGTTTTAAACCCTGATTGAACCAAAAATTCTGAAGGTGAAGTTGGCTTGTCAGTCATGTGACATACAAACAAAGTGAGGAAATTTTATTCCTGTTTTAGTGACTCGAGATCATTTCAGCACAGACACAACGTGAGAATGTAACTGTCTAATGTAATGAAGTTTGACGTCTAAATCGGCTTCATATAAGTATGCATAGTGTACATTTCAGCTGACGTCTGAATGAACTTAGAAACATTGACCGTGTTGATGATGTTTATTTTGCACAGTTTCAGACTCTTTTCTGCTCCCTCCAGTTGCCTGTATGTTGGTTTCCACTCTTGTGTTTATACTTTTGATACTTCTTTGAACAAGTTGTATTGATAAACACAAAAATGGTCTTCACTTTGAGAGCTTGGTTTTTGTGCTACTTTGAGCCCAAACCAAACATACTCGGAAAGCATATCCTCCCTCTACGTACTGCATGTGTGGAAGTACAAGTCTTGAAAATGTCCAGACTGTATCCTGTGGATATGTCTGTTGATTATGTGCCAACATGACACATACAACTCTAGTGTTTCAAAGGAGTTCATTTTCTTAATGCTGGGTACAAAACATCAGATGGGAATTTAAGTCCAATAAAAAAATGAGAAGAAAATATTGATCATTAGGTGAACTGAATAAATGGATAATTTTTGTGGAAATTTCCGTCTAACATTCTCAATAAAACCTAGTTGCTCTTGGGAGTGATTTCTTGTCAAAGAAGCTGCTTCAGGTGGGAACGAGCTCACTTTAGTATTTTCTGGTTTGTAATTATGCTGAAAAAATACCACAGTTGTAGGTTATCCAATATGTTTGTGTCGGCTTCATACTTCACATTTATTCCGCTGAAATTAGCACAGAATAAAAGTGTTGTACAAAGTGGTTATTTTCCTTGTAATCTGCCCATTATTGGCCTTTAAAAAGTATGATATGAATTATTCAAGAAGAGTTGTATATGAGATGAAATACTATGATTGCAGTTTCACGCTGTGCTTTGAATTATTTCTTTTATATGTTTTCTTGTGGAGATTTTATAAAAACAGGTGTGTGTGTGTGTTTAAAGTGTGTTTGTGTATTGCACCCATGTAGGATGTTTTATTCATCTTAATGTCCTATTTTGCCTTTTAACTTTAGTTTTACTTTTTTCCCCCAAATCTGATTTTTCAGATTGAAACATGAAAAACTTGTAGGAAATGCTAGTGTACAATAATCCAGCAGATGAAGTAGGGCTGGGCAATCAAACAAATTTACTGATACCAAAATTTACGACAATAACCCACGTCATTTTACCCATGTCAATATATTTGGTGTCACCCCTAAGATGAAGTTGCTTGGTTGTGGGGCACTTAATTGTCATGTGTGACTAAAGTCTGCAAACATCGTGTAATAAGTGCTTTCTTTGCTGTTTGTGTGTGGTTTCAGAATGAGCAGCAGCTGGACTGTGCCCTGGACCTGATGAGGCGTCTGCCTCCTCAGCAGATCGAGAAGAACCTCAGTGACCTCATTGACCTGGTAAGTCCACTGTCTTTACTTCTAACTCTGCCAGATGTCCAGGTTGTGTCTCCTTCAGACAGCTTTTATGTGTGCAACCAAACAACAAAGTTCAATAAAGCACAGACTAAATTAAAGTGAGGTTCAGATAAAGCTAAATAAAGGAAAAAGGATGAGAACAAAAGACATGAAGTTTGGATTAAGTCTGTCAAAGAGAAAAGGAAATGTTTTGTTTTTTTAAAGGGACAATTTGACTGGTTCCTTCTTATTTGTTGAACAAAACATTCTCTGTTAATGTGATTAAATTATTTTAGAATTTCAGCTATTGGACACCTAAGATCCCCTAATTTCTCAAAAGAGTTTTTTCTGTGTCTGTGTACTGGAGTCTTTTTGCACAAGGACACTTGTGTGAGTCTGGATCTGCGTTCAGATTCCAGCTGAGTGATCTGTTTTTGATTTGCTTCTACATGCCTGTGATCTGTTTTTCATAAAAGTCTAAACAATGTGACATATCACATAGATATGAGCCCATTCATTATGATCTGGGCCTTTCTCACATGTGGATCAGATACACGTCTGATTATTTTCAAAACAAGTTCAATCTAAACTGTTTAATCTGAATTCAGCAGCTTTTTCGCTTCATTATTTTGACAAGTTTGTCTCAGCTCTGTGCAGACAAACACAGCTCTTGAGTCAAGGACTGCTCAATGAAGTCCATTTTTTTGTGAAGTCGTCAATGTCATGATGCCCTCCTCTGTAACAAACATCCCACAGCACCGCACGGCTGTCAAATTGTTTGTGAAAATGTCATTCATTAAAGATGTATGTATGATGACACTGATGGCTCCACAAGAACCTTAAAAACACTTTTTACAAGGTCTTAAATTTAAGAGTTCATTTAATCTGAAAATGTTTAACACAGTAAGACTGCTCTCTGCATTAAAATAGTTATGATTAATCATCTTCTCGCATATCTGAACTCTGATACAGATTTGTATTTCTAGTCAGTAATTCCTGTATTGTTTCTTTGTTGTATAGTTACAGCTTCTGTTTTGGCCACATAGACACAGGGTTATAAATGACATTGTGACCTTTGAACCTGCGCTGAGCCTAAGACAAATCCATAATGAGTGTCATTTCTGTTTAGACAGAGATTGCTGTTACTGTTCATATATTAATGAACAAAGAATCCAAACTTAGATGGATAATGTCAGTCTTTCGGTTTTGAGGTGATTTTCATGTTTTCTTTAGAAGTAAACATCTGTTTGTGGAACGGGTCACCATTTTTTGAATATTAAGAGAGTTTTTAAGTTTTGTTTTGTTTTGTTTTGTTTTTTAATTGAAAAGTTTTTGGAACTATTATCTCATCTAAAATTATATATGTTTCTGTTATTTTTACTTGTGCCTGGTTGCCATTGTCGAACAGTGGCTGTAGTCCCTTTGAAAGGTGTTTCCTGCAGGAACTTCTTCAACCATCTGAAACGTCTGTGAGGCACTCTGCAGGAGTCTGACTATTCAAATAATCGACCAAGAGTTCCCAGTGATTATCAAGCGGTTTTCAATCACATATCAATTCCGATTTTGCCGTTCTGTCATTATAAAAACAAGATAACAGAGATTAAAGTTGACTGGGCTCCTTGCCAAGTTGCTTTTATTTTGTCAACTTTGTTGGTGCACAACAAAGTTTGTGCAAACAAGTTGTCACGTAACGTATGTATTGGGGAACTGCAGTTTAACACTGCTAGGGAGGAGCAGGTGTGTGTTAGTAAAGCAGAGTGACAGAGCGCGCATGAGTCAAGAGCGTGTTGATCGAGTAGGTATGAAAATGACTGGGTTGTTGATGCTTTGGCAAACATAAAGAGGAAACGATTTTTATATGTTTTTATGTTTCTCCGAGTGTTGAAGAGTTTGTGTCTCAGACATCTGTTTAGATTTAACAAATGTGGGTGTTGTAGACGTTGTCGAATGGCAGAGTAGTCATGTTTAAAAGTCCCGATCACAGTATCAATACATAAAAAATATGATGATTTTACCAGAAACTGAGCAGCTCTCAAATAGTTTCCATTGCCTGAAATGCCACCTCTGCTCTGCACATGACTGCCTTCTGATGTATGATCTGCTGTGACTGTTTTGTTGTAGAAAGGGAGGTGGGAATGGAGAGACTCTAAGAGTTTGCTGAAAAGGAAAGTTTGCAGAGTGTGCAGTAACTGAAGCAGGATTCTGACCATTCCTGTCTCTAAAACTGAAAAATTCAGATTTTCTTTCAGCTTACTGTTAACATACTTATTGTTTTCACTAAGTTTGCTGCTGAAACAGGACTCAGGTTCTCTTCCATGGCAGTGCCAGCTACTGAGCCTTACAAATGTCTCAAAATCGGACGTGTATCTTATTACACTTTACCGGTGTTCGCATGGCACCTTGATCTGTGTGTTGATGCCAGCCAGTCCCCCACCTGCATACCTTCCTCTTCCTTCACCTTCGACCTCTCCCCCTCTGAGCCTCGGCTTTCTCCTCACTCATTTCTGTGTGTCTGGTTGTTAGTGATAATCATCTCAGCTGTCAGTCACCTCTTCCTGCCGGTCACTGTTTATGCTCCACTGCCTCTGCTTCAACTCCACCTGGTATCACCTGAAATCACCCTCTCTGCTCCACGTCTGTATTATCTCTCTTCTGCTCTTAACTTTCCCTTACCCATTAGTTTTTGCCTCCCCCCTTATTTTGCCTCACCCAGTCAGGATTTCCAGGTGTGGTTGGTTCAGGGGTGTTGTGGGGGCTTTTCAGAGGAAAAAACAAGGCCTCCTTTGTATCTATGCCTACTGGAGAGCTTATAGAGGGGGAATCCATGTCAGTCTCTGAGAAGTAATTTGTACCCCCTTATCCTCCAGATATTATGTTTCCCATGGAGATTGTATTCCAGCTCAACACACTAACCCCAGCCTTGAGAGTGAAGCTGGAACATGAAACTTTAGACAAGGATTTTTTTTTTCCGTCTTGTTGTGTAAGATAAGAAATCAAATAAAAGTCTGCTGTTGTCTTCCCTGCTCAGTCTCCTCATTCCCACATTCACAGGTGTTATTTTAAATTGAGCAACTCTTGCAGAAAGAATGCTTTCACAGCAGCCCATGTGTTGTACTGTCTCCCAGGACATTTGCAGTCAAGTGTCTGGAGTTTAACAAACTTGTGGAGAAACTCCAGTGGCTAAAAAATGTCAAATCTTTCCTGTATGAAAAAGCGAATTCTCTCTGTTTTTGCGTCCAGGTGCCCAGTCTTTGTGAGGACCTCCTCTCCTCTGTGGACCAGCCCCTGAAGATTGCCCGAGACAAGGTTGTGGGCAAAGACTATCTGCTCTGTGATTACAACCGAGACGGCGACTCCTACAGGTGGAGCTCATAACCACACTTCATACTTAAACTGTTTTGAATAACACGGTTGACATCTACAGATGGTTGAGTTTGAGAGGAATTCAGAGTGTGGCAGGAATACTTGCATAAAGCTTGATAGAAAAGATCTTAAGAGCTAAGTCTACATCATAGCTCTTGTCTCACTTTGCAGCCACCATCATGGGTGTAAATGTCAGAGAGGTATTTGACCATCTGAAGAAGCGTACTGGCAGCTGTTAGAGAGTTGAAGAGCAGTAAGAGGAGCACCCCCCGATACAGTGTCATAACAGTGTGTCCTTTTAAAGTGCCACTCTTTTTGACTGCATTTCACATGCGAACGTTGAATGTGAATAGGCGGTTATGATTAAGTTGTGACAGCAGTCCGAGCCGTAACATTTCACCAAGAGGAAATTGGATGCTGGTGGAGTAAAGCAGAACAAAATTAAACACGCAGACGTGAAATGATTTATTCAGAACTCATTTGCTCTGGTACCATTGGCCTCATAAACAGCATGTGACTCTTCGTCCTCTTTGATGTGTGTATTCAAGTGTTCATTGTGTCTGTGTGAGACTAAGTGCTTTTCATTGTTTCACTCATTGCTGACTGTCAAAGAAATCGTCCCTTAAGGATAATGAAGTGCACCTGGAACAAAAATCGCTGTTAAATAAAAAAAAAAAAAATCCAGTTTTAAAATCATGAGACACAGAGCTGCTTTCAGACCAGTCAAAAATAATCTCTTTATTAAGTTTATAAAAGATGTCAAATGCATGAAAAGAATCTTTTTCACTGGCTGTGCTCGGTGACCACAGATCAGCTTCTTCTCCATCACAATAAAACAATAATTCAGGACTTTACCACTGAGAACATTTTTCAAAAACTAACCTAGCGACTTTTCAAACCCCCTTTAGCAACTTATTTTCAAAAAAGCACCTAGCAGCAAATCTAGTGACTTTTTCTGGAGTTTGTAGACTGACATGAAAGAAACAGATACAGACAAACATACAGACACTCTGAGGAAGACGCCTCCATCGCCTGGGGATCATGCAAATTAGGAGATGGCGTCATCTAGCGACAGCCACTAGGGGCTTTCCTTACCAAGGAGTTGGAAACATTTGAGTCGTCTTCCTTCTGTGCCAAACTAGTGCTCTTAAATCCATCCCAGGAATTTTGTAAAATTCTAGTCATGTTTGTATAATGGCATAAGGAAACACGTGCTTAAGAAAGGCATTCCAGAAAAATGAAGCCAGCAGTGATCAATCATAAGTATTTACGTCTGCAGAGGGAAATGTCAGGGACAGAGTCAAACGTCAGGGACTGATATATATATGAAGATTGAAAATGCTACTGTTTCTGCAATACACCAGATATTACAGTGGGTTAAACAAATGTGACTTGTCTATTTGGTGTGATACTTATTTACATTGATTTCTGTCCTTTTTTCGACTGCTTCAGATCCCCATGGAGTAATAAGTATGAACCTCCCATTGAAGATGGTGCAATGCCTTCAGCCCGCCTGAGGAAACTCGAGGTCGAAGCCAATAATGCCTTTGACCAGTACAGAGACCTGTGAGTGCCAGCTGAACGATCTGAAGGGAAGATTTGATCAAGCTGTGAGCGCAGCCTCTCGTTCACTCTAACATCTGTGTTGTTGTTTTTTTTTTTTTTTTAGATATTTTGAGGGAGGTGTGTCCTCTGTGTACCTCTGGGACCTGGATCACGGCTTTGCTGGAGTTATTCTCATTAAGAAGGCTGGGGACGGATCCAAGAAGATCAAAGGATGCTGGGACTCCATTCATGTGGTGGAGGTGCAGGTGAGAGTTAGCTGATGTGGCATGGTTGCACATCAGGTTGTGGCAACAGGTTGGCATTTGTCAACTTCTTTATCCATGATACAATGTTTTATGAAACTTTGTACAGTAATAGAATATTTCCTGATACTGTAAAGTCTGTAATAATCAGTATCAATTTCATGTAAATCAGTGGCTGATGATTGTTTATATTGGCATCACAAACAAAAGATAAACTTGCTCATCTTGAACACGTCAAGACATGTTTTTGAACAAACTATAATATTTCTAATTATAATACAGAAAGTTATTGTTCTACATTCTGTGAAAGTGCAAAGTTTGACTCACAAATTACAAAAATGTAATGTCTTTGGTCTGCTGAGCTACCATGTTGGTAAAATCCAAAATACCTCCTGATAGGTAATCTACCTCAGATGACGTTACGATAAATATTTGAGCCTAATGTCAACAGTAATGCCTTCATGGGTGCAGAGATTGGTCAGGCATGATATGTCAATTTTATAATCAAAAATAGTTTCGTATAGATGATGATACAGAGTGAAGTTTCCATTTGTTAAACTCTTAATCATAATATTGATGGAAAACATTTCTGTTAATAGATTTTTTACACTTTTGCGAAATGAAAAGAGACAAGCTGATGTAGAAATAAACCTAATGCATCAATTTGCAGCATGTCAGCATGATCAAAACTTAAAAAAAAATACAGAGACTGATAACTGACATGATGAAGAAATTCCACCTTTTATAAAAATCTAAACAGGATATGACTCTCTAACCTATAAAGACAAAATATAGATAGCTTGCCTAACAGTACAGTCATTCTGGTCCCGAATGGTAAGGGTGATGACGTTTAACTGTAAACATCATTTTCATGAATCCTGAAAGAGTATATGGTTTCCTGTTTACTTTGCTGATATCTCATTGCTTTTTGTTTATCCTGTGTGAGCAGGAGAAGTCCAGCGGTCGTGCTGCTCACTACAAACTCACCTCCACTGTCATGCTGTGGCTCCAGACAACCAAGACCGGCTCTGGTACCATGAACCTGGGCGGTAGCCTCACAAGACAGGTGCTGTGATGAATTACAGAAGAGAAAGTACAACTCAGGGATGACTCATCCAGCCTGTTGTTTTTATAAATCTCAGTTTGTCAACCTCTTTTTTTCAGATGGAAAAAGATGATCCAGTTGGAGAAAACAACCCCCATATCGCCAACATCGGCCGCCTTGTTGAAGTCAGTACTACAGCTGCCACACAATCTGATGTTTCAATTATTGTGTACAGTGTTTCACAAGATCTCTCAGATTGCAAAAGTTTTCAAACAGTAACTTCATTCACTGATAAACCCAGATAGTCGCTCATACTTGCCAGAGAGTAACTGCCCATC
This sequence comes from Xyrichtys novacula, assembly GCA_962446985.1. Lineage (NCBI taxonomy): Eukaryota > Metazoa > Chordata > Actinopteri > Labriformes > Labridae > Xyrichtys > Xyrichtys novacula. The sequence continues at coordinate 18,142,143 of OY660865.1, forward strand.
CTTTCCTGAAAAAATCAATAGAGCACCTGTCTGCAAAGAAAAACTGAGGGGTCGTGCTTGAATGTCTTTGTTTTCTTGTCAGGATATGGAGAACAAGATTCGTTCCACACTGAATGAAATCTACTTTGGCAAAACCAAGGATATCGTCAACGGCCTAAGGTAACACTTCAGGAAAAAGTCAATCTTATTTTACAGCAAGTCAGTCAGCAGGGTTTATGTCCACTGGTCAAGTCTTTTTTGTTTATATTTTATATGATTTCATCAAACATGCCTTCATGCGTCTCTTGTCACTCCAATTCTTTGTTTTCTTCACTTCATCCCCACCTGGTCATTCCCCTCTTCAGCGGTTCCTCTGAATCTGATCGTATTTTTCTTTGTAACCTTTCTCCCAACATTTCTTCTGCCATTTTCCTCACTGTCTGTCCTCATGTCAATCCTTCTGTCACATCTCCCTCCCCGCTCCAGATCTATTGAGTCTCTGCCTGATAACCAAAAGTACCGGCAGCTCCAGAAGGAGCTGTCGCAGGTGCTCACCCAGCGTCAGATCTTCATTGACTAGGGTCTGAGGTACAATCTGGCATGGAGAACGCTGTTTTTGTGTGTGGATGCAGGCATGTAAAATATACAGAAAGGAAAGATGTAGCTCATGCCACGGTGGCCTCTGTTTAAAGTATACTTTTATTAATAATGTTGCATTACAACCACTTTCTTGATATTCATTGCTGTAGAAAAAGTGAAACTTGCAACCTCTCACTGAACAGACTATTCAAACTGTTCAAACTACTGTACATGGCGAACCTTCAAATAGAAGTACAGGGTTTCTACACAGTTGGAATTTCCATACTTTACCATACCCTACTTTTAAAAATTATATTTGGAAATACCTACTTTTCTGTTTTAGAAAACTATTTCAGAAGTGTGGTAATAGTCTGGAAACATAAATATTTTTCCATACTTTATTTTCCTTTTCCATCCTTTTTAAGACCTGTGTATCGATCACGTTTATTTCCATACTTTTCATACTTGGGTAGGAACCCTGGAAATATGATCTTCACGTCTCTCCAATAAATCAAGAGTCTGTCCTATCAAATAACTTCATCTTAGTTACAGTGTGTGTGTGTGTGTGTGCGTATGTGTGTGTGTTCATGCAGTACAAACATATTTGCATGCTCCTCAGAGTGTTGAAGATTGAGCAGCTGTTTCAGCATGTTGTGCAGGTTGTGTTTATCCTTGTGTCCCCGTGCGGGAGTGATGCACACTAACCAGAGTCAAGAGTATTCAGAGGACCCACCAGGCAGCAGGATGCTATACAGTTTGCCTAATAAGGTTTCCTAAAATCCCGTGTTTATTCAAGAGCATGGAACTTGCCTCAAGCAGAGATATAGAAGTATCACTGATAGATAGATAGAAGTGCGTGTATGTGAAGCCCACATTGAGATGAATATCACAGATATGCTGGATGTGCTCCTTCTCTCTGTAACAGGATTATCGTTATATTGAAGTTCAGCGTTTCAGAGACATTCAGCAAAAGTCGATCCTCTTTGGGGTTTCAGAGACATTTTTGAAACATAAATGAAGTGCACATGGAATCTGCTTCTCATTAAATTTTTCTTCCTCCAGTTTGCAACACATGCCTCCGATCTGTTTATGTTCATCTCTGTGTTGTAAACAAACCACCTAGCAGACATTCTGCAAGTTTGTGGAAAGATGTGCTCGTAAAAAATAATAGCATCATTCAAAACATCACAAAAGGCTTCAAATGAATGAAACAAGTCACTTTTAGAAGTAGACACAGCAGCATGTTCACAGAAATGTTGGTAATTAGATCAATGTTGTTATTATTGTGCTTTTTTGACACAGAAAATTGAATATTTGAGCATGTTAAACGTCATCACTGTAGGCAGGTAAAGAACATGGTTTAACTGCATGATAAATAACAAAAGGTTTAAGCCGCCTGATATTAATATTTCCCATGCGCAGTGTGTTTACATGTGCGATTGTATGTTTTTTTGACTTCCCAGAAAAGGAAAGTTGGACTAAACTCTTCAAGAAGATTCATTTTTCCTCTCACAAACTAACTGTTTTGTTTTTGTTTTTTATCTGGCCTCCTGCAGAAACTTTTCCACCTTCTCGCTGCTTTTATATTTTTTTCTCTGGCACACACTTGACTCTCTCCCCTCATTTTTGTCTCCCTTTCACAGGAGTGTTCAGACTCTGGCTGACAAGTCAAAGCAGGAAGCTCTGAGGATCAACCTGGTGGATGCACTCAAACGCAAACAAAACAGCTAGAGATGCTACTGTTGGTTTTTTCTTCTTCTCTCTCTCTCTCTCTCTCTCCCTCTCTCTCTCTCTCTCTCCACCTCATCTCTACCATCTTTTCTCTGTTTCTTTGCATCTCTCCCTCCATGCCTGTTTCAGTGCTGCACTCTCGTTCATTTGTGGAAAAACAAAAAAGGAGAAAATGCTTAGCTTTTTATTTGTTCTATTTGTTTTTTTGTTTCCTGTCAGATTTTTGTTTTCCTGCATCTCATCTGCCATGAAGCCATTCACTCACCCGCTCCCTGTGTCTTCTTTTCACCACCGTTCTTCTCTCTGTCTCTTCTCTTCTATGTTATGAATAAAATGATAGTATTACCACGGTTAATGATAATCTTACAGTGTGAGGGTCATTGTAGTAATAATCCCTGATGTTCTCACAGCTGATGAGTCCTCGGTTCAGTTCGAGCGACTCTGGCCCCGCTCTTCCTCTGTGATGAGGAAACAGACACAGACTCTCCAGTAGGTGGCATAGGCTGGGTGGGCTGTCATAATTATGTACATCAAATTTAATTCTTGCACCTATTTTTGTCGACAACACCCCCACGATATATTTGTATGAAAATATTACTGTCCATGTATAACTGTCATTTTTCTGGGCGACGTAAACAGTGTGAACATGAGGGTGGCCTTGGTTTGGTTTGTATTTTTACTCTTCTCTTAACTCTGTCCACATGCATGTGCACCTGTGTGGGAGCATGGGGCTGCAGTGAGTGGAAATATAGACTTATCAAACATGGGGATGGACTGTTATAATCACCGGGTGATTACACCCACCTTGTCAACCCCACCCCCTTACATTGTGTATAACATGACAGTTTGCCTCCCCTCTGTCCTGCTTATTCAACCTCTCTCTCTCCTCACCTGCTATGTCTTTGTTGGGGGTCACAGTTTGTCTTTGTGTCTCGGTGGAAACACACAACTGTTTCCATTTTGGAGGGGAATTTTCTGTTGTATTTTTGTTTTGTTTTTATTTTGTAAAGCTTATGATTCATATTGTATTAGAGCCTCCAGCAACAATAAAAACAGTAAAAAGCTACTCCTTTTCTTACAATGATTATTATACATGTCACAATGTTAAAGCAACAAAAGGTAGTCAACAAAGAAGTATTCAACTAAGTTCCTTGCTGCCTCTTTTACAAATCTAGGACAGGATAAAACAGATAGCCTACTACATAACCTTTAATTTATTACAGTATAGTTAGAGCAGAAAGTAGAGTCAATTGAGTGTGTGTTTAAGCAGAGTGAAGGCTGGTGTAGAGAAATGAATAACATAAGTTGTTACAGACCCACGTATGGTTTTATACTTGTTTGAGAGTCATAATGTCATGACTGAAAGTGAGGTGAGTAACACTACACAAGTTTTCTCTTTATGCTGATACTTGAATAGGCTACTTTTACTTGCCTTGCTCAATGTACCATTTAACACCAGTCAAAGCTAAAATAAGTTTTGCTTCAGAGTAGCTTAGGTGCATATTGATCTGGTTCCTTTAATGCATTTGAACATGTCAGCCTGGTTTTTCCTTCCATCAGTAAGTCAGCCCAAAAAGATGATTTAGTCCATCATTTCACCATATGTTTGACTCATTTCTTTTGCGTGGTGGTACATCCAGATTATTTATCAGGCTTATTGAATATCCTTTTATGGTTAGGAATTTCTGGCATTTAGCTGCCCTTTGCTGTGAGTTTTAAAGGGATATCTGTCTAAGCTTTTGCTGTCAAGATTAAATCATCATTTTTCATACCCAGACAGTCGACCTTCAGGTGTCCCAGATTATATTAAAAACTATTAAAAACATTTGCCTACAACAACTAGGCCAAGTCCATCATCAAGTTATTGAAGACTATGGGCCAGTGTGATATTTTATCTACCGCTCCCAAATGGCTATTAGATCAAGAAAATTAACTTTTAGATTTACATGATACAATCTGGGGAAATTGGCTAGATAGGGGCAGTCTAATTCCTGGGTTACTTATACAAGAGAAAACAGATTTTCATATTTCAGATCACTACATCAAGGCAATCCTAGTTTAGTCTCTAACTAGTGTATCTGCATATATTTTAAGATGTTGTGCATCCCTGCAAACCAACAGAATGAGTGTAAACATAACTGTCTTGATAATATAGCGTGCCAAAAAAAAGTGGTCTCCTATGTATTGGGTAAGTTGACCATAGGAGCGGGGTAAGTTGAGCCATGTCCCTACTACCCCCCACTCTCCACTCCAGCCCTTCCTCACCTTCTCTCTCCCTAAATAACAGTCACTTCTTCACATTCATGTGTACTTTATCTATTATATGCTATTCAACAGGTACAATTATTAATTATATTATTATTGCATATAACTGCTAAAAAGCTGTTCTGTTAAAAAGTCATTTTAACATGAGAATGTCTTTAAGTGATTCAGAACATTCACAGCTGTAGTTTTTAAAAGAAAAAGTCAAATATTTCAACAATCTGAACTGAAACTCTGATCCTCTCACCAGACTCCTTTACTTTCTCAGTTGAGTTAATGGCTTTTTGACCTCATGTTGTAGCTCATAGATACAACAATTGATGTTTAAAACAAATTTAAAAGCATCTTCTTTGGTCTGAACACAATTGTAATAAAACTTATGACAGACTAAATTCACGTTTTCAGGAGTGAAAAAAGTTTTTTTGGAAATAAATGTCTAAACCCTTCACCCATGTGCCTTTAACCTTCACAGACTCCGTGAATTGATGCCCATTTCCTAAATATTTGGTCACATGATCAATTTTTTTTTACCATATCCAATCAACTTACCCCACTCTCCCCTACTCTTATTGATTGATTCAACTAACTGGAGACTATAAAAACTTTGTGTCAATGCACTGGGAAACCTGTATTATGAGGCCTAGAAACGAGCCTCTCAACAAACTGTGTGACCTTATCTCGTCCACTAGATGTCACTCACATTCAGCTCATCAGCTGAGCTCCAAGTTTTACACCTTTAGTAAAGATTTCGCAGTCTCTGACCAGACTCGGCCTTAACACATTTTACTTATTCACGACCTCAAAGCTAAGATTTCAGCTGTACTTTATGAATGTATATTTGTTCAAGATGTTAGATAAAAGATAAGCCATTTATAAAACACGTGAAACAAGATCTGTTGGTTCAACACAACCTCACAGGATAGATTCAGCTGTTAGATCTGGGAACTGTTGGTACATCAGTGTGACTGATAAATTGATTGAAATACTGTGTTTTTCTCTCTGTAGGATTCTTACTGGAGATAGCCTGGCAAAGAAAATCTTCAACTCTCAGCATCATGGCTTCAGACACCCTAACTTTTAAGGAATGTGCAAGTTAATGTGTAAGCCGTTCTTGGAGGTGGGTAGTAAATGTTTGTCACTGACTGTAGGCTACATTAGAGGTTTTTGGTGGTTATGTGCCACCACTATGCTACACCATTCCCATTCAGCTTACTTCTCTAACATTGACTCTCAGACCTGACAAATAAAACTTGATGAATATAGTGTTGTCAAGTAAATAAATGAAAGTTGTTGTTCTCTGTAAATAATGAAGCTTTAGGAAGTTCCCATTTATCACTAGTAGCAGGGGGTTTCTGTCAAGTCCTCAGACCTCTAACAGAGCTGTTGTCCCTCCCCAACACACACACACACACACACACACACACACACACACACACACACACACACACACACACACACACACACACACACACACACACGCAGGTTTATGATAATGAGGAGCCTCAAGGCAGGGGGAGCAGGAGCCATTTTTTCACTATTCAAGCGGAGTTACGCGGACGAAGCGGAGGTGCCGCTGCTGCTGCTGTTGTTGTGACCGGCGTGTGTGTTGTGTGAGTGAGTGTGTGGAAGTCGCTCCGGCCAAGGTTACTGCGGATTTACCTTCTTCAAAAATTCACCGGAGTGACCGGAGAGAGACGCGCGCACTGAGAGCATGGCTCCTCTGCAACAAAGGGAAACTCTGAGGCGGAAAGTTTAAAGGAATAAGAAGCGGCAGAAATACGCATTCGGAGGTCCGGGTGAACACAAACTCAGGAGCGATGCACTTCTTTAAATGGGATTTGTTGTCCTTTTTCTGGTGGTGTAAGCTGGTTTCGCTGGCGCATTGTTACACCGTTCAAATCAATGAGGATGCAGGGATCGGGACAGTGGTGGCCGGTTTGGAGCAGGGCGCACGGTGTACTTTGGATCAGGTTTTAGCCCCGAAATTTACGGAGCGGTTCCTGGAGACGGACTCTGCGGCAGGTATTGTGTTTGTTTCGGACTCTGTAAAGTGCCCCATGCTGCGCTCCAACCCTTTCACCGTGTTCACTGTGTCTGACTGCACGGACTCCGGTTACAGACACCTCCTCACCAGCCAGTACAGCGTGCATGTTCACGGTAGGAACTGCTCAAACAAGCGTAAAAGAAAACTCAAGTGGGACATGGAGGTGCTCACGCTGTTAAACTCTCACAGTCCCCACAACTCAGAGTGCCACCAAGCAGGCTCTGCTTTATTTTCAGTGGGGGGTCTGCTACCTGGAGACCCAGTCAGATGCAAAGTGACCAACAGCCGTAACTTTTACTTCTCGGAGGGGGACCTGTTTGTGTCTGATACTCTATGCTGGAGACAGGACACACTCTTTGAGTTGGACTTGCTCTGTGATGTACTCACTGGAAATGGACTGACCGCTAAAGTCAATCCCATCACCATCCATTGGCGTGTTGGGCCGGGGCCCTTCAGACAGGCCCACCTGCGGAAGTTGTTGACAAAGGCGGCTCAATCTGATTCAGGGATTGTAAGCAGGAGGAGAAGAAGCATCAACAGCAGCCCTCAGTTTCAGCCTCCAATGTACCAAGTGTCAGTGTCAGAAAATAAGCCAGCTGGGACTCCTGTTGTGGTTTTGAAAGCAGTGGATGTGGATGAGGGAGACGCAGGTCGGCTGGAGTACTTCATAGAAGCTCTCTTTGATAGCCGCTCCAACAACCTCTTTGCTGTGGACCCAGCTAACGGAGCTGTGTCCACAGTAGAGGTGCTGGACCGCGAGACTAAAGACACCCATGTGTTTAGAGTTACTGCAGTTGACCACGGTTCACCACGCCGTACAGCCATGGCCACCCTTACTATCACAGTCAGTGACACGAATGATCATGACCCTGTGTTTGAGCAGCAGGACTATAAGGAAAGCATTAGAGAGAACCTAGAGATAGGCTATGAAGTGTTAACTGTGAGAGCCACAGATGGCGATGCACCTGTAAATGGCAACATCCTCTATCGTATCATTAACAGTAATGGTTCCAGTGATGTGTTTGAGATTGATTCCAGGTCTGGTGTGATTCGCACCAAAGGCCTGGTGGACAGAGAGTTGGTGGAAGCATATATGCTGTTAGTTGAGGCAAATGACCAAGGTCGTGACCCCGGCCCTCGTAGTGCCACAGCTACTGTTCACATTGTGGTTGAAGATGATAATGATAATGCCCCTCAGTTTAGTGAAAAACGCTATGTGGTTCAGGTGCCAGAGGACATGGCCCCCAACACAGAGATCCTGCAGGTCACGGCCACTGACCAGGACAGAGGCAGCAATGCTATCGTCCACTTCAGCATCATGAGCGGGAACACCAGGGGACAGTTCTACATCGATGCTCAGACAGGTAAAATGGACTTGGTGAGTCACCTGGATTACGAGGCCAACAAAGAATACACCCTAAGGATCAGAGCTCAGGATGGAGGACGTCCGCCGTTGTCCAACATCAGTGGCCTGGTCACTGTACAGGTGTTGGACATCAACGACAATGCCCCCATTTTTGTCAGTACCCCATTCCAGGCCACCGTGCTGGAGAATGTGCCACTGGGTTACTCCATTATCCACATCCAAGCAGTGGATGCAGACTCTGGTGATAACTCCAGGCTAGAGTATCGTCTCACTGAAACCACACCAAACTTTCCTTTCAGCATCAACAACAGCACAGGGTGGATTGTGGTGGCAGCCGAGCTTGACAGGGAGAGCGTAGATTTTTACAACTTTGGAGTGGAGGCGCGGGATCACGGCTACCCCATCATGTCCTCCTCGGCTAGTATCAGCATGACAATCCTGGACGTCAATGACAACAACCCAGAGTTTACCCAGAAGGCATATTACATGCGACTGAATGAAGACGCAGCTGTGGGCACAAGTGTGGTGACAGTTTCAGCAGTGGACCAGGACATTAACAGTGTGGTGACGTATCAAATATCCAGCGGAAACACCCGCAATAGGTTCTCCATCACGAGTCAGAGTGGAGGAGGGTTGATTACACTAGCGCTTCCTTTAGACTACAAACTGGAACGGCAGTATGTCCTCACTGTCACTGCCAGTGATGGTACACTGTTTGACACTGCTAAAGTGTTTGTCAACGTCACTGACGCCAACACACACCGGCCAGTGTTTCAGAGCTCACATTACACTGTCAATATTAATGAAGACAGGCCTGTTGGAACAACTGTGGTGGTAATAAGCGCCACAGATGAGGATACAGGTGAGAACGCGCGCATCACCTACTTCATGGATGATAGTATTCCCCAGTTTGAGATCGACGCAGACACAGGTGCTGTCACCACACAGATGGAACTGGATTATGAAGACCAGGTTTCCTATACTCTAGCCATCACCGCCCGGGACAACGGCATCCCACAAAAGTCTGACACCACCTACCTGGAAATACTGGTGAATGACGTCAACGATAACTCCCCCCGCTTCCTCAGAGATCACTATGTGGGCTCTGTTATGGAGGATGTCCCTGTGTTTACCAGTGTTGTCCAAGTTTCAGCCACTGATAGAGACTCCGGGCTCAATGGCCGTGTCTTCTACACATTCCAGGGTGGGGAAGATGGGGATGGAGACTTCATAATTGAATCCACCTCTGGCATTGTTCGTACGCTGCGCAGATTAGACAGAGAAAACGTTCCCGTTTACAGCCTGCAGGCTTTTGCTGTAGATAAAGGAACTCCTGCCCTGAAAACACCTGTGAACATCCAGGTAACAATCCTAGATGTGAATGACAACCCCCCAGTGTTTGAGAAAGATGAGTTTGATATTATGGTGGAGGAAAACAGCCCCATAGGCGTGGTGGTTGCACATATATCAGCAACAGATCCAGATGAAGGTAGTAATGCACAGATTATGTACCAAATAGTTGAGGGAAACATCCCTGAGGTGTTCCAGCTGGACATTTTCTCTGGAGAGCTGACTGCATTAATAGACTTGGACTATGAAACCAGGTCTGAGTATGTTATCGTGGTCCAGGCCACCTCTGCTCCTCTGGTCAGCCGCGCCACTGTCCATATCAAACTTGTTGACAAGAACGACAACATCCCTGTACTGAAAAACTTCCAAATCATCTTTAATAATTATGTAACTGACAAATCAAGCAGTTTCCCCGCTGGAGTGATCGGACGCATCCCTGCACATGACCCAGATGTCTCAGACCAGCTTCACTACAGCTTTGAAGTGGGGAATGAGCTGAACTTAGTCCTCCTGAACCAAAGCACGGGAGAAATCCAGCTGAGCCAGGCCCTGGATAACAACCGGCCCCTGGAGGCCTCCATGAGGATCTCAGTGTCAGGTGAGTCTGCTAGATAGCTGGTTTCAAACTCCACCCAGACAATGAAAAATAGAGCAGCGAGAGGACAGAAACCTCTCTGCGGTGTGCTCTATTTCCATTAGCATGTCATTTCCTTAATTTACACGTTCGCTTCACTTCACCGGATAATGGAAGCGATGATGACTTCAGTATGTCTGTCTTGGCTTTGGTTTTCCAGAGTGATTTCCTTTTTGATATATTCATGAAGTAGGATTAATATTCACCACAGCGTATTTGTCAGTTACTTTCCACCCCTGAGAGTCAGAGTAACAAAGCTTGATTTAAACATTTGAATTCTGTCAGGAAAATGGTTTCATTTGGTTTATTTGTAGGGGGATTCTGTATTTTTCTGACCTCTCATTAAGCAGCTTTCTGGTTTACAGAAGACTGATTTAGCTCCGTCTTTTGTGTAGATTTAAATAGCTATTTGTCTGAGCACGTCTGTATCCTGTGGGATCCACACTCCAGTGGGCAGACTGATCATGCCCCATTATTGCCCACCACAAAACCCTCCCTTACCACAAACAATGAAGGACCTAATTCAATTATGGCCTATTTCTATGGCTTGGTTAAGATTAGAAGTAAGAGTTAATTTTCTGCAAGGGCTTTATTGTTGGACTGGCTTGTTTTTTTTTTTTTTTAACCAAAAAAGGGGGGTTAAAGAGTTTTCAGTATTTAAGGAGAGGATGCTGGGAGAGAGGAAGAAGTTTGTAAATAGCAAGGTTCATTACAGATATGAATCTTGAATTTTCAGTTTGTCGTGTGACAGATGATGTAGCTCTGAAGCTTTGTCTTCTCTGCTTATGCATGCTGCTAGTATCAGTTTGTTAATCTTGCTTGCTTTCATTGGCTTGCACTTTTAATTTTTCATGGCATTGCGCATCACTAGGATTTGTTTAATTGCACTAAATATGTGACTGAACTTGATTTGCACCCAGAGTGAAAGCATGGGATAGTGTTTGTTGTTGTTACTCTCTGCTTGAGCTTATTTGACACAGTATACTGTAAATCTGCTCTCTCCTTGACCTTGTTACAGCCTAAGGAAGAAGGAAACCAACCAGGGGTGTGATTAAGATATTTAGACATCAAGGGTAAAAGAAAAACAGGTATCTTTCATCTAACTGATTGCATTAGCGGAGGTGTCTGACAACGAGTAGTGCTTTATTGATGAGTTGACACTTAAAACAGATACTGTATGGTCTGAGTGGGTAGTCGTTGTGATGGATTGGAGCAAAGCTTTGCCTCTCTGGAGAACAATAGTCATCTGTCAATTTCGGGGTAGGGGCTACAGCTCATACCAAGCTGTGGTTGGGGGCAACAGCTGTGACTCCACCACGGACCAATTAGAGGCAGTGTCTCTCCAGCACGTCCCGCACCTGCTGGGGTTTATGTGTCAGCACCCCTGCAGGAGACAGAGGGAGATGGAGGAAGGCAGAAGGACAGAGGGGGAAGGGGTGGAGGGTTATGTTGAGGTTGTGTAAACCTGGAATGAGTCGCAAAATACAGTCAGACTGTAAGAGAGACAGAAAGTCATCATACTTGGACAGTTGGTGGTGGAGGAGATGGAGTTGGAGGATGAGCTCCTCCTACAGACGCCGCTGACCCCAATTTTCAAAGGCTTCCCCCTCCAGGGACCTCCCAAGTCTTCCCATTATCTCTTTCTTTATGCTGCCGTTTAAGAGGCCCCTTATGGTGGACGATTTTTGATGGGCTCTTTTGTATGTTGTTGGACTGTGATTAACATCGTTTCTGAGCACTGCTCTTCATCCCAAAATGGATGTAACAGCTCTAATGAAGATATACTTAACTTAAGATTTCATGGGTTTCTTACACACGCCTCTGAATGTTAATCTTTGAAAAATAGGTCATTTTGGATTTTATTCAGTTGAATACAAGAGTATGATGTTTTACATTGCCCTGACACACAGGATTTAAGTTTTGAAGATAACCTGACCTCACTTCATAAGCCTACATTTTCATGTCATATGAACTAGAATTATCATACCATCATTTCACATATATGGTACTGACTGTATATTGCAGTGTATTAATCAAAACTGAAATCAAGATGTGCTATTGAAAGTAAAATATAGATACAATTTGATCACCTTTTACACCTTTGACGTGTATTTATTTTTCATTTTAGAGCAATGGTGTGTACTCTTAAAGTATTTAAATGAACCAAAACTTAAATTTAATGGAGTGGTTTGGCCTCCATGTCAATGAAAACACAAAGAAAAAAACTTCTTTAGTAACAGTTTAAAATCATTGCAGCTATTAAATCTCCAAGATCAACAAATTGGTCATAAATGCTTGGTATCCAAACAACTTAATGTACCATTCAGTATGCTCACTGCTTTCTTTTTTTGGTTGTGACATCAAAAACTCAAGACACCAAAAGCTGGTGAACAAAATAAAATTAGTTGCTTTTTTATGATAAAAGTTTTGAGTCACAAAAAATGTGTTAGCCAATTAATAAGTTAAATCACGAAATATATCATTTCAAAAGTGAAGAATGCATCTTGACTTGTACTATTATCATCCAAACAATGAGCAGCCGCTCAAAAATGCCTCTGATAAATAAAATAACTTGTTGATGCTGCTGAACTTAAGCTGTGTGCACTAGCATAAATTTAGAGATCATTATCGAAATATGAAGATCGATTATCAGCGGTTTTATCTCAACAAGAGGAAAGTGGCAAACCCAGATTTGTTGGTTTGTAAGAATTCTAGCTGTACTGGAACTAATCATTTGGATTGCAGCCTGCTTTTCAGGTGTGCAGGGAATAAAAATGGGCATACATTGTGTGATGATATTATTCATCATGTGTCACTTCTGCATTCTAAACAGAGTTGTGGTCACACTGCAGAGTAGCGAGGTGGTTGTCGTCTGAGGGATTAGATTAGCTGAATCTGTATCCTGGATATGTCAGACCAGTGTTGACACACTCAGAGGCTGATCCACTGTTCCCTGGCAGGCGTGAGCATGCATAAATAGGTGTTTGGGTCGGATGAGGAAGATTTTTCCCTGTTTATCTCTTATTTTGAAAGCCTTCTAATTTCCGTGTTGACGATATGGCTAATCCCTCATTATTCCTCATTCATGAGCATATTAAGAGTGGTGGTTTATGAAGCAGATTTGTTGTGTCTTTTACAGCTTTTTTCTCAGTCATAATCAGCGACTTCTTTGGGCTAAAAATCAGCACTGATACACTTATTTTGGTTCTCCTTGACTGTCTGTGTGTGGTAAATATACAGTGTATACATTATGGTAGCCTAGCCACCAGGACACTTTGTCCTTGTTTTAATCAGATTCAGACTCCAAGCCAATATTGTGCCCCCATGCTCACTTTGCAAACGCCAATGCAGAGATTTAACAGACAAACACGCCTCCGCAACTAATGATGGCAGTTTGATTCAGCTCACATCACACTGCAGGTTGTACAGGCGCTCAAATTACATGGTGGACAGCAGATATTTTTCTGTGTTTTATGTTTAAAGTGTGAGTCTGGAGAGGCTGTGGATCCTCCAAGGTTAAATGACTTGGCTGTCAAACTTTTGTGAGCTGAACTTGCCCGCATTCAGAATACCTTGCTGAAGTAAATGGCGTATAAACTTAAATGGCTTTTGTGTCGCTCAAAGATTGTTCACCGGAGTTAAACGTCTGTCGTGTTTAAAAAAACAATCTGTTTGACTTGTGAGAATGTTTTCTTTGCGAGCGCTAATCAAAACAGATGTTAGTTTTTTTAATGGTGAATATGATTTAATACGGTATAGGCTTACATAAGATTGAGCTACAAGACTGGAATTTTAATGCTCCATCACAAACTGTTGAAGTAGAGGCCTAGACATTAACAGCCAGTGTAATTTCATTATAATCTATTTAAGCCTTGAGCTGTCTGTGGAGGGACTTTCTCAGGGGTTTGTCTTCTGTAACACTAGCCCATCAAATCTGGTGTTTGTGTGTGTCTCTGTGTGTGTCTGTGTTTGCCTGTGCATGTGTGTGTGTGGCCTCAAACAGCTGGACCCTTCTGATTGCCTCCCTCCTCGCCTTCCCGTCTATATAATTATTTCACCCGAGCGGAGCACACCTTGTATTTCTGCGTTCTTTATGCTTGATGAATTTCTGTTTGCCTTATGCTTGATTCACTGGATTCAAAGTCACAGCTTGCGAATGCTCGTCGCTTGTGTTTTGTGCGACCAGAGTCATCTGTAATGCGCTCCTTTTATTCTCCATGCCTTCCTCTCCCTGGTTGGTGTTAGTCACACTTGCAGGCTCGCTTGGAATGTTTGTATCATTGTTTCTCTTCTTTTCTCTCCTTTTTTAGAATCACCTATCACCTTGATCCTGTTTCTCTTTCCCTCTTTTTGTTTGCCTGTCACCATTCCCCATTTTTCTCCTATCTGCCCGGGTCTTATAGCTCTCACCCCTGCACCCTCCACTGATCCCTCCCATCATTTCAAGCTCCTTCACCCCCTCTCTTTATACCCCCCCCCCTTTCTCTGTCCCTCCTCCCTTTGACTGTTGTCCCCCTCATCTCTCCCCTGTGAAAGGAAGAATGTCTAAGAGAAATGCTTTGTTAAGCACCCAGTTGTCATGGTGAACCCAGCAATGCCTGAGAAATTCCTTGTGGGTGGGGAAGAGGGTTAAGGTCCCTTTTGTGGAAGTGAAGATGGGGGAAGGGGAGGCACATAAAGTTCTAAAGAGCAACTGTCCCTCCTCTCCTTCTTTCCAGTGAAGCATGTAAGGCTTTCTTAGGGCCTGTATTGCTGCAGGACATGATGACCTGTCCTGCCGGCTGCAAACATTTTTACAGGGCACACATCAAGTCAGCCGACACCTGAATGCAGATAAACTTTCCATCCCCAGTGTCATTGAAGGCCAGAGTCTAGTCTTGCATATGACACGACTTAAGAGGCGGTGAAGCATCTAAAGCTGCAGGTGATATGATATTGTTGTCTCTCCGCTCTTTGAGCTGTGACACAGATGCACTCAGAGGGTATCCAATTTCTTGCTGCCAGCTTGTTTCTTTGGATGCAGGACATCCTCATGTGGGCCTCGCTCCTCCTCGCTTGGTTGCATCAAATGTCCAGAGGAGCTGAGCTGAGGTGATGTGAGGGTGGGGTAAAAGGGGAGGGGGATGACATCATCTGTATATTAGGAGGGGAAGTGGTGTTTGGGATTAGGGCCGGGGTATTGCTAGGGTGAGGAGACCTTGTGGTCTTGCATATAGCTCAGCGTTGTCCTGCATTGTCCTTGCTCTCCCAGCAGACAAAGGGCTTTGCTCTGTCTGGGATAGCCCCCCTCTCGGTCTTTGTATCCTCTTGTTTGCTCTACTGCTGGTGTCATCAGGACAGTTCCACCAGGCCGGCCATTCATCCATGAATTATCCCTTTTACTGTACGATCTGCCTTCCAGTGAACTGCTGACTGAGCATATAGTTTACAGCTGAAGTCTCGCCACAACCAACCAAGAATAAAACACACACTAGCTTCTTTTGCACCGGATGTGTTACCGCGCGTTAAGTATAGCTAACAAACTATAAAGTTGAAAAAAGGTTGGAGATGTTGAAAAAAAATATTCTAACAAACTTGTGTCTCCACCTGCTAAATTAGCTTAGTCAGCTGTTTAATTGAAAGGAAATTCCCAAATCAATAATATTGTTTAAATGCTTATTATAATTTGCTAGAAGTGATGTTATGCTATGTTCGAGTTACCTCGGAAGTTAAATCTCGGAGCTGAAAATGACGTCACACCCGAGTTACCAGGGTTTCAGTTATGAAGTCGGAAAAAGGCAAAATTGGAGGTGGAGACAGGATGGCTACATCTACGAAAGTTATTTCAGTGCTTGCCTTGTCCGCGCTAAAATAACTTCAGGTTCGGACAAGGCAAGCGCTAAAATTACTTCAGGTTTAGACAAGACAAGCAGTAAAATAATGTAAGGTTCGGACAAGGAAAGCGCTAAAATAACTTAAGGTTCGGACAAGAGAAGCACTAAAATTACTTTCGTAGATGTAGCCATCCTGTCTCCGCCTCCAATTTTGCTTTTTCCGACTTGGTAACTCAGGTGTGATGTCATTTTCTGTCAGTTAAATGCAGCATTAATCTGTGAATCACTTACCCTTTATTTTCCTCTTTGCTAGTTTCACAGCCAGAGATATATTTGACTGCATAAGTTTTTTTTTAAATCAGATAACATTTTGACTCTGTTTTAGACAGGACCACAAAATGAAATAAGAAGTACTGCTTGGCCATGGACGATGCAAAAATGAACCCTGTTTAAGTTTCTGACATAAGCATTAAGTTTGTCTGACAGTTTAGGTATTATTATCTCTTCTTCTGTGGACTCCAAACAATTCCTCACATTAAATGTAGCGCAGGAATTACTTCAACTGCATGATTCACACACTGCAAATGTGGCAGATGATGTTTATCTAAGAGCCTATCACCTTTACACTAGATTGCACCCCTTTAGTAACCAACCAGAGCACAATTTCACAGTGACCTGGTTTCATATGCTTTAACTCCGAGGGGTGAACCGCCAACATGAAGCTGTTAAACACGAGGGTGAGAAGTGTGACCAGTGGAAGACGTGAACCTCAGCACACACAGTAGTTTGAGATGTTTCATCCCTGCCTCATTTGTATCAACACTGATGGGAGGGTACCGAACCCACAAACACAGATGGCTTCCTCTTGTGTGGGATAATTGTGTTTTCTTTGATGGCGCTTAATGAACGAGAGTTACAGTCAACACACTCACATGCAGGTGGTTTCTGTTTTAGAGAGTAGACTTTTTTTTTTCCAGTTTGTCTTTCCAAGAATTATTCACTCCAACATTGTTGTGTCAGAAAAATTTCATATAACAACTGAAATCTTTTTATAGCTCATATCAAACCAAGGTTTTGGTTTCTTCCTGTTCCTGTTCCTATTCAACTCGAACCTTAGTTCCCAGTATCTATCATACAACCATTGGTATGTTTAAATAACAACCGCATGCTTGGTCACGTCTTTGCATACTAATGTCTCTTTACTATTGCGCTGACAGCCGTTTTCCTTTGATATGCAAATGTCCTGATTGGAGGAGTTCAGATGCTTTTCTGCGGCTCCAAAGCCGCTTCACTAAAGAGGAAGAATCCGTGGAATGCCCTCTTCTTGTGCTTTTTCAGATACAGCAGAAAAAGTATCATCAGGGAGATGTTGTTGCAGCATCCACAAATGAGTACGAATGGCCTCTCTCCAGCACAGTCAGCTTTTCCTCCTAAATGGAGAAATCAGGAGAGGGATTGTGGGTCTGCTCTGACTCCTCTGGATGGAAATCCTTGAACTGACATTGAGCTACACAAGCAGTTTTCATTATTGACTCCTCGGTCAGTGTAGGATTTAAGACGTGTTGTGTTGTGCTTATCGTTACAGCTGATCTTTGTTCTTTTTTTTTGTACTACTAGACCTTAATTACTTGGCAGCTTAAGATAAAAAGCAGTTACATTACTGTTAGATTAAAAAAAATATTTAAAGGCAAGGTCAGAGGCTTGATTATTTTTGTATATCTGTATATTTTTCTCTTTGACACAAATGAACACAAACAAACATCTTTGTACACACTGGAACTGATAATTGCACATCATGAAGCTCAGTGTGATTTGTGTGCTTGATCTAACAGCTTTAACAGAGCTCACATACTGGTAACAGCCAATCTGCTGTGTAGGCGTGCGAGTATGCCGTCCATTCCCTCCTTTTGAGGGTGTGATATGCAAGAGGGTTTTCTCTCGTGTGTGCATGAGCTGTTGTGTTCAGATGTATTTTCACTTAGCGGTTCAGCTTTTTCACAACAATGCGAATAACAATACAGTACTCAACAATACTCAGCCTGATGAAGGTGGGGAGCTTTTATGAGAAAACCTGCCATAAATCCTCTCCAGACTGAGGTCATTGTATGCTGAGAGCCCCCTCGGGCTGCAAATATCCTGCAACGGCTACGGTGATTACAGAAGCTTTAACTTTGTCTCAACTCCCATGGTGTATTCGATGGTATATTCGGTAAACAAGGAATGAGTTACAGTAACTACAGATACCATTCCAATACTACTGTTGAATGAATAAACTGTATACCTTGCTCTGTGAGTGAAGGCATCAGGCTTGACTTGTTAAAAAAAGGTAACAAATTAACAGATATAAATGTACTTAATATTATTTATTAACAAAAAACAAATTGCACATTAGCACACTGCTAAAAGAAGTAAGACTTCCATGTAAACATTTAGTGCAAAAGGATAGACAGACATAGAATATAGATCGAACAGAATTTCTGTGTTGCTGTGTATGAATTAAATTTTAAAAGAAAAAGACTGGATTGGCGACACTCATCAGATATCTGATCCAGTTATTTTGTCAGAATCAGAGCTGATATCCGATCCAAACATGGGATTGGTGCATCCCTAATAAAATAAACATACACATTAAAAGAAGGAGACAGATTGACCATTTAATGCAGATGGATGGTCTAAATAAGTGAGATAATCAATTCTTTCCTGAAATCGTAAACACAAATCCAGGCCATGGCCCTGGGCAGACTTGCTGTACTTCTTGCTGAAAAGCTTTTCTTGACTTCTGAAAGCTTGATGGTGAAGTGAGCCGCTGTGGTTGGAAGGAGGCCTGGCAGGTGTCGTTAAAGTACTTTATGCAGAGCGTGGTGGTGGTGTCAGCAGTGGCGGCGGGGTGCAGGCTTCAGCCGTTGCTTGTCTAGCAGGGGGTCAGGAAGAGGGGAGAAGGGGAGGGGAGGAGGTATGGGGGTAATGAGATGAAAAATCTGTCCCTCTTTTTGCAATGCATAGCCCCCATTCAACCCCCGCCCCAAACCGGTCGTTAGCCTCCATTCAAGTAGCAGTAGAGTGAGTTTCACCTTTCAGCACTGGTGAATTCAAGCGGGCCGCTCTTCAGCCACATTTACTGCACCCTTTTTGATCAGGAGGAGCTGAAATTGAGCTTTTAATTAAATCAACACTAAGCAATTTTTAATGAAGGAGACATCCGATAAGCTTGACCTACAGAGACTTCTTCAACTCATGATAAACTTCAGTTCTCTCACTCTTGAACCAACATCAGTCCTCATTAGTGTTTTCCAGGCCTGATATCTATCCTCATTCTTCCCTCCTGGTGCGCTAAACTAAATCTCAGCTTTCTGATTGGTAGGAATTCAGTCCTGCTGGGTGCTTTCTGTTTTTTTTGAAGATTATCTTTTGAACTTTTGGCTTGGTTGGAAAACAACTAGTGAAAGGAGAGAGTGGGGGACTATTTTGCTGTCCAGTCACATAAAACCACAAAAATCCCAAAGAATCTCTTACAAGTATCAAACTGAACAAATCTGTAGTCCTGGTTTTCTTTTTCTTTGGTAGCTAACCATGAAAAATTACAAAAGCTTCCCCTCCCATGTGTTTGAAGTTGCTCGCGGTGTTGGGATAGCTGTGTCTCCAGTTGTCTTCTTAGTTTTTCTGCCCTGTCCGATTTCACCCCCCTAAGATTTACAGTCAAGCAGGCCCCATGTTGACGGGTCTCAGCACCTGCAAGCTTTAGTCTCACACTGGCCATAAATGTGTCAAGGTGACGACACAACTGAACGAGTGAAATGCAATAGAGGGGGTGGCTCATATCCTCACATACAGCAGCAGCAGCAGAGCTCCAGTAATTAATGCATGTGATTCAAGTCTGTTCCAAGGGCAGAGTATTTAACTCTAATTAAATGAAAGCGTGTCCTGTTTGTGGCCCTGCAGGGATTTGACTCTCAGGTCGGAGCTCTGAGGTTTGTATGGTGGGTGGTTAGTGGGTGGTATGTGGATGAGTTGTCTCTTGTGACCTTGTGTGGGCTTTGTGGTGTGATGAAGTGTGGTGTTTGTCGGCAGTATGCACAAGTGACACCTCTCACAGCGGTTTCACACAGTATTACCTTGTAAACTGTGTTTTGCTGATCTAAGTTTCTGCTGCAGGAGACCGCTTGAAGCAGCTGAACTTTCACAGCATAGTCATGAGGCCTTTTCACTCATGAACTCCTGACATGTTCTCGATAATTTAGGGATCTGTTATTTCCAGGAACTTGCCTTTCACACATGCATCTCACAGCGGGAGATTATCTGTGTCAGACATGCTCTTGTCTCGCAACTCATAATATCTCTTTCAGTTTGGATGGGGTTGAAGGGCTGGGTAGTTCAGGCAGTAAAGGGGAGGGGAAGTTCTGTAATTCAATCACAACAATGGAAACAGAGTATGTTGGCAAATGAGCAGTTAAAAGTTTCAAGCAGCAAACCTCAGCTAAACACAAACAGCATCATGACCTGGTGAGTGTTTCAGACATTTACCTGCAGGGCTTACACATCAACTCACCCCAGCTTTGTTTGGGTGCTGGCAGGAGAAATGCTGAGGCCAAAAAATTTAATTGCTTATCTCACATGTGCCAGCCAACTGGATGATGCTGTGAAATTTTCAGGAGCGCAGTGTCTGTGTCAAAGCAGCTTTAACCTTAAACCTCAGTCCCAAATGCAAAGATAAAATGTAACTAATTTCCATACCTTGAAAAAAACAAAAAAAATCACTCCAGAGTAGGGCTGGGCGATAAAACAATAACAATATATATCGAAAATGAATTACCCTCAATATAGATACAAAATGTGGTCAATATGCTTTTCAATAACTGGCATTCTGCCATGTTTTGTTTGACTATACATATAGCCAGTGAAAAGGGGAGCAGCTCCAGGTCCACTTCGCGCTGAACCAGTTATGTGCTGAATTAGGACCAAGTAGCAAACAACTGTGTAGTAGCAGGCTGCAGCTACACGCAACTATAGCACTTTAACACGTGAAGCCGACAGCACTGTTGGTGAGAAAATGAGTGCTAACCCCAGCAGAAATGTAGATGAAGGCTCAACAGATGACGACATTCTCGACAACACTAAGGCGAAAATGGTGGTGTGGAGATATTTTGTTTTTTTTGAGGTCGGACATGAAGCAGAGCAACGTGCACTGCAAATTATGTTGAGTACATGTTCTCGCAAAGTTGGGGAATACCTCAAATCTTTTTCACCACCTGAAGCAGTGCCACCAATGCTACCAATAGGCACGGTTAAATTTCATTTTTATATCGTTATATATATCAATATCAACTGTATAAAAAAAAAAAATAGTTTTCCCATGTCGCCCAGCCCCACTCCAGAGGATCTTTGAACAGAAACCGACAGGAACTATAAGAGACTTGTTTTGTATTGACAGCACAAAATAACATCAGCTATGCCATGATGTTCAAGATGTTATCTGAAACTGTATTTTCTCTTCTAAACTAGGTGTGCTATGCCAGATTTTTCCATATGATTTCTGATTGTGTTGTCACGGTTTTAGGACAGTGAACTGTGAATTCTTGCACAGGCTGTAACCCTGCATAGTGATTTTTAATTTATGATCTCTCTATTGATCCTGAAGCGGGACCCCGGCTTTGTGCTCTTTGATGTAGTGAGCTCTCTCTCTGCGTGCTACACATACTGTAGTGAACTGATGCTGAACAACCAAGACAGGCTCTGCTCAACCTCATTACCTTCTTACCCGGAGGTTCCCCTCAACATGACACACTTCTGCAGAGAAACACACAGCTGCCTCTGAGGGAGCACCGGCCGCTTGGGATCACAGAATTAACGGTCTTTGTTTGATCGTGGCGTCATTAGATATGTGATGAATGGCTGCTTGAGAGAGCTGTTTGAGTGTGATTATTTATTGTCTCTCCACTGTCAAGATGATAAATCGTATTTTTATAGTGTCTCTAATGTGTTTCTCTCTCTCCACTTATACGAGAAGTAGTTTTCATTGGCTCTGTTTAACCTGCATGTTTGGAGGTTTAGCAGCAAAGTTAAAGTTCTAGTATCTGTTGAGATATATCTCTACACAAAAGGTCAAGTAAATAACTGCTAAATAACTCGTGTGAATATGCTGTTTGTGTAGACAGGTAATAAAAAGGTGACTTTTCAATAAGGATGCACCAATCCGCGTTCTTTTCACCTCAGATACTGATACAGATATCTACAGTTTAGTATCGGCTGATTCAATTCTGATAAAGAAAAGCTGCGCTGAATTACCTTAAGTTGTAACTTAAAAGTTAACCACCGCCCCTCGGAACGTTTACTGCGCAGGTATTGCAAGTGGTCGTCGAGCTTGTAGGGTGAGGTAGTGTGATAAAGTTTAAGATAGCAGACCCCTTTGCTTGCTCCATTTAAAAGACAATGTGGGCATCTGTTCGGCCTGTTTACTTGTGGATGCCACTCATGGCGCATAGCATAGTTAGACTGAATAGATCGGCCCCTATGCACCGGCCCAATCTAGAATTTTCTTCAGTGTTGGGACCAATACTGATCTCAAATATGGTTAGGTGCATCCCTACTTGTCAAGAATAATTACATTTTTCATGAGCTATTTGTTTACCGCCTACAGTTCTAGATTGGCGTGCCATCCTGTGGAGTGTGGGCCAGTTTTTAGTTCAGACTTTCTCTTATCATAACTTTTGTTTTCATATCAAATCTGCATATTTTTCCTAACTGTATGCAGAAATAGAATCTTATTTTATCCTGGAAGCTTTCATGTACGACCAGATCGTCTGCAGGTTTCTTCATGTGTAATGTTACAGAGATGTTTAGAAACTGTTTGAATGCAGTACACAGGCCTAAGTGAGCTGAGCGCAAACAAGCAATCCAGTTTCAGTCCATACAGACATTGTGTTGTCTTGCTGTGCTGTTTACCTCCATAGTTTTTCAAAGTAACATGCTGGTAAAAATATGATGTATAATGTGTTTAGTGTAAGTTTATAAGAGCTGCATATAGTAGTGTTCAGGTCACGGTGTCCCTCTGTTATCTGAACATGCAGGAGCTGGGTCAGAATCCTACAAGTCACTGTACTTGTGTTTGATTACACATTTTGTGACACTTGTCCTTGATGGATTTTTGGCTGTTATGTTTTTTTCAAAATATCAAGTAGTCCTTAAAGCTCACTTGGTACAAGGTTGCATTCAGACCAGGACTCTATTTTCTTTTCTCTTTCATACGCATTTTTTAAAAACTTTTTCTATCAAAAACGACTAAAAAAGAAAAACAAAAGAGCAAAAAGGATTATCCCTGAAAAAAAATAATATTGAAACCCTAAACACTGTTGTTTGTGCTTCTTGTCTCCATCCATCTCCATTACTGTTCCAGTAATTTGCATGCACCGTGTCAGAGAAATGTAATGTTTCTACCATATCTTTATCATTAGTTTACTTGTTTACGTCATAGCTTGTAAAACCTAGTGTCATGGAACTGGAATTTACCGCCGTCATATGCTTTATCAGTCATTTAAACACAGCTTTGTTGATGTTGATGATGACCACTTAATGCTCTGTTAGTTCTTGCGCTGATGCTGGAACAAAGTCTTAATTCAAGACAAGGTGCAGTTTAAGTCCAAAGTCCTTCAGTCCTCTAGAGGGGAATTTCTCACATAAAATGTCCTTAAGAAGCTGACTCTCCCCCATTTCCCTTGCATTCAATTCTCTCCTCTATATGCTGAAAAACAAATAAGATCTGATACAATCTTCAAACAAAGAGAGGAGCAGAAATTACAGATTAACTTGGAGGTGAAGGGGAGGCTCTGAGAAAGAGGGTCAGGGTTACTGAAGGCTGATGTCTCTGTCTTCGGTAATTTGGTCACCCAGTCCTTCTGATCTTTATCCACCATGACTTTGTTGACATTTTCTGGGATTGAGCGGGGAGATTTGATGGCAACTTTGTGCTCTAATTAGGCCAGTCTCACCGATTTGTTCTTTGAGTCTCTGCCTCTCTCTCAGCGCTCCATTATCCCGGCTGCTGAGATTCCTGGTAGATTTGAAAGAGAAATCCATTTATATCAAAGCTTGAATAGCATGATTTTTCCCAGTAAACTCACTGACATCAAGGCTGCCTATGTTCTTTTAACACAGTAGGGTAAGTGTTTGTTCATAATTCTTATGCTACTTGAAAATGGGCATTATTAATATTTCACACATAAGAAGCCGCACACCTCCTCTCCTCGACCTCCTGACTGATAATCTGTTTCCCTCGATCGACAGTTAAACATAACCTCTGTGCGTCTCTGAGAGACTCTTCTCTGTAAACCCCAAGGAGTCCGCTTGTTAAGATGCCTCCGTTTATTATCTGAGGAAGGGTTGTAGGGTTTCCTGGCTGTGTATCTGCCTTGTTCTATATTAGGAGTGTAAACACAATCAATCGAGGCCTGATTTACGAAAGCATTACTCAACTTTTGCACCCATGAGAACACAGCAAATGAGATAGATGGAAAATGTCATTTCCACAATGCACACGAAAAGGGTTACAAGCCTTTTCGGTCTGTGCTTATTTAAATGGGGCATTGTGCATTAAACTGGGACAGAAATGGCTCATTTTTATGCAAATGAACCTCAATGCAAAGAGTTTATGATCTGTAAACAGTGCTGCTGTGGACTGAGCGCAGTTAAGGTTAGATTTTTATTTTCTGCTGAGTGTTGATGGTATTTACATTAAATGCTCAAACTTTCCAGTGATGATGACAGTAATGCCACTTCTGTATGACCCAAAAATCTAAACAGAGAATCTGTTGATGTTACTTTGGCATCACTGCTGTTATTTTTGTGTTTGGGATAACGAATGGCAAACAGTTTTTTATGTAAATTAGGAACCAAGTGAGTCAAGACTGGACAATGATGTGAACCTGTTCCAGCTGAAATTGGGTGAGAAGCAAGGTGCACCCTTGACACATCATCATCAGTCTATCACAAATCAGACATAGAGAGACAAACAACTATTCAGAGAGACCAGTCAACATGCCATGCATGTTTTAGGGCTGTGGGAGAAAGCCAGAGTACCTAGAGAGAACCCTCGCATTCAGGTTTGATTGTTTATTTTATTTCATTGAAGTTTCTCAATAGTTGGAGTACTGATGTACACCAGAGCTGCCAAGCGTCAGGCTTTGAGTGTGACAGTCACGCAATTTGACCCACTCTCACACCACACACCAAAAGCCACACTTGACATTTCTCACCCTTATTTTTCCCCATTCAACACTCTGTATTTATTTTTTTCATGATAATAAACTTGGCTTGTCATAGTTTGAGTAACTCTGATTGACTGACCGAGATAACCAATCCTAGACTAATCCATCAGTCCTTTGTACCTAATGCTGCGTTCAAGTTACCTCGGAAGTCAGATGTCGGAGCTGAAAATAACGTCACACCAAAGTTCCCAGCGTTTCAGTTACCAAGTCGGAAAATAGCTAAATCAGAGGCCTGAAACAAGATGGTCAGTCTACGATAGTTATTTTAGCGCTTGGACAAGGCAAGCGCTACAATAACTTTTGGAGATGTAGCCATCTTGTTTCCGCCTCTGATTATGCTTTTTTACGACTTGGTAACTGAAACGCTGAGGTTTTTTGGGGGGTCTTGGCGTCTCTAACTATCTTTCACACAAAACAGTGCCAACACTTAAAACCCACTCGACGTAATGCAATATTGTCAAATAAATGTATTTTGTCAAAATTCTTGTTACAATTTGTATTCATAATTTCTGGTTAATTAAGACTAGCATTAGGGAGAGCAGCTGGCATGGAGGTGAGGACATCAGTCTTAAGGTATAAATCGACGTTAAAAAAGACAAAACATTTTTCCTATGGTCGGCGGCCGAGCACATCGAGTCTCACACTTGTCATTTTCTGAAACTTGGCAGCCCTATGTACGCATTTCTTCTGATTTTTTTTGAAGATTTTTCTATAAATGCCGTCATGCACAAACAAGGAGAAAAAGAGCATCCATAAGCTGTTTTGGTATTAAATACTAGTTTTTATTCAAGTTCTGATTCTGAATTATTTTTATGTAAATCTTTGTTGTTTCCATCAACTTCTGTGAGTCTGAGATGACAAACCCTCCGCTGCTCAAATGCACACTCCCCACTCTGCTTGTGTTGACGTATGGATCAACACCACCCACACACCCACACAGACAGTTGCACTGCTGTACACAGCCTTGGCAGTCCCGCGGCCTCAGTGTGTGTTTAATCTTTTCCCTGGCGCCACTTCCTAGCTGAGAGCATTCCTGGCACCCAGAGGCCCAGAGGGGGTCGGACTGTGGGCTGAAGGCAGTGTCACACTTCAGGGCTGGCACCTCGTCCTGTTACCAACTTAGCATCAGTCTTTTTTCCCCCTCCTTTTTGGCCCTGAATGCTCCGCTTACCCTCCGTTCCTGAGCGCAGGATCCCTCCATGGAGAATGACCTCTTTGAGGGATGGTCTGGTTCCTTTCAGAGTAGATTCTCCTCGCGCTCAGGTTCCCAGCGCTGCGTCCATGTCTGGATCTCTGCCCGAGTTCTCGACCAAGAATTTGAATTGGCAGAGGACATAATTAAGGAGATGTCTGTTCTTATACATAGTCTAACATTTAAGAGCCTCTGTTCTTCCCTGAGCTCAGTGTTTTTCTGGCTCCTGTTGCTGCAGAGGATCGGTTTTAATATGAGCTCAGTGGATGAAGAAGAAGCCGTTTCTCTGTGTTTGGCTGAGGTGGATTAATGTTTGTTATTTTCTCTCAGGTTAGACAGGATTTCAGTGTCAACACAGTAGCCTGTATTTACTCTAACTGTGACAGTGACAGTTAGCAGAAAAGTTGGCTGAATGACTTCTCCGCATACCGTCAAATTCTCACTGGTGGATCGACACAACCCGCTGAAGTCACCTTGATTTTGATCAAACTTTGTGTGCGTTTTAGTGGGTGTGGGCTTGCTTTTGGCTTTGCTTTCTTACTTGTGTGTTTGATGAGGTCTCTGCAAAGATTCTGAAAGAGGTCTCTTAAAACTTGTCAAAGCAGAGGTCACTGTTTGTGTACAGATTTGTGAAACTCTTTTCTCAAGGTTTATGCTCTCACATTTAAAATTGCACTAAAAGGATCAGTAAAAATAGCAATAATAAGCACCTGCTCACCTGCTCCTTAAATCTGACGGTTGGTTGTGCTTGCATGGAGATCACAAAACTTAACATTTTTTTTCTTTCTTTTGGCATTCTCAAAATGCAGAAAAAAGCATCATCTATATAAGCCCCCCGGTAACACTCAAGGTCTGTTGATGTTTTCTTTTGACTAGTCCTGTCGAAGTGCCAAAGCCCATACTGAGTTTCAGTTTGTGGTTCCTTTGTGTCTGTTTTATTCAACTCAGCTGATGTCTCTGTAATTCACCTCCCTCTGAGTCATGCCATGCTCGTTGTCCTCCTCTCCTCCTTCTTTCTTTGGGGATGACTTGTCAGCCATTAACCACAAATCAAACATTTTGTGTTCCCATATTAATTGAAGCTAATACACTCAAACTACCAAAATTTACAACGTCATAAATTTTTAAAAATAACACCTATACACCAGTCTCACCCTGACTTTTCCTAAATGTGTTTATATTTTATTCTAACATTGTTTTATCATTAAAATTTCAAAACACAAAAGAGTTCTTAGTATTACTACCTCGAACTACCACAGCAGTCAAATTGACTGCATGCTTTTTACAAAGGGTGTTATATTTCACAATATGGTACATTTTCCTGCTCTTTCTCCTGCGCTATTGTTTGTTTTGTACTTTAAGTTCTGTGAAGCTAAAATCTTGCTATAACTTTACTCAAAACCCAAGAAACTCAAAAATTACAACTAGAAGAAAAATGACAAGTATGGAGGCTGTATCCTTGCTTCAGAGCCTTGACGGGGAAGAATCCGATGGACGAGCAAGTTCAGGGAATGATGTGTCTTGGAATTTGGGGAAGGTTCTTAAAAATCTAATTTATTATGATTTTCATTTTGTGTACTGATGTGTTTTTTTATCTATTACACCTATTTATTATTAGTTTTTATTGTTTATTATCCAAATTATATGCAAATAAAGACTGCGCTGTCAAAATGACTGCTTATGGTCACTGTAGTTGTGGCAGAATTTTGATAGAAATAAAAAACTTAATAACATGTTTGGAGAGAAACTTGGGAGATATAGTTTTTTTGAATGAGACATTAGGTTGCCCAGCAACATGAGATGGATGTCGCCTCACCAACATGAGCTCTAGTGAGTTTAAGATAAATCATTAAAACTACAGCTGCCAAGGAGTGGAAGTATTAATCCACTCACATGTTTAAAAATCTGAATAATATCCCATTAAAGTACATTTAGAAGATATTACAGATGTTTGATTAATATGCAAAGAGTCCAGAGTTAACTATTGACAATCATGCTGTTAATTGCTATTAAAAGTAATTGTACGCCAGTAACTGGTGCCACTCTTTTTCACTACTATGTAAGTGAAATGTTACTTTAACCACAAAGTGAATTTTCGAGGTCTTTTAAGGCTTTTAAGGATATAACTCTTTATAATTTAGTTTAATTTAGGTAAAGCAGAGGTCACTCCGAAGGTTTTGAGCGCAGATTAAAAAATGCTTCCCTGAAGGATCAATACTCAAAAGAGTGATCAGCAGGTTAACTGGCAATTAAAATCAATCATGAGCTGTATGCCTCATAGAGCACAGAGCCAAGACTGTGAACTGATCTGTCTTTGTCTTTGTCGAGGCCTCCTGTTATGTTTTCATGCGTACACAGGTGTCTGTGTGTGTCTGTGTGTTTACAGTAAAGTGTGAATTAGAGGAGCGACCCTGCTTGTTTCTCTTCTTTGATTTCCCTCACTTCCTCTGCTTAGGCCCTGTATTATTACAGTGCTGGAAGTGCTTGACTAAAAGCAGAGGGATTAAAGCCGTGTCAAACATGCCTCTGTGTCTTACTTCCTCTATGACCCCTTCTCCCCAACCCCCCCACCCCCCTCCTGGCACTTTGTGTTTAAACTCGCCCTGCGCCAAAACAGAGATCTGGTAACTTTGGGCAGAGCTGTTTGTTTGAGTGAGTTCAGCTCACAGGTTCTGCTCTCTGGCTGGAGTCCAGACTCTCTGAAACAAAGCATCCCATTGATTATTTTGGAGCAGTAGCCTAGGCCTTGTTTTGTGACACATTTCATTTGATTAAGCCTGTTTTGTGTTTGGCCTTGAGGTTTCAGAAACCTGCAGGCTAGTGGTGAGACAGACAAAACAAAAGTGGGCTCTCTCTGTGACCTATAAGTGAAACTATGTGACTCTTGAGAGGCTTAATGACACAATCTCCCACTTAGATATACTTAGTTTGAAGGTTTCACTTAAAGGATTTACTGCGTACAGTCCTTTAAGACTGGATTGACTTAGAAAGATGAGGAATAAAAACTCAAACTCGTTTCATCAGACAAAATATTTCACATTTGAAACCAAACAACCAAAAATGACTTTGAATCATTTTTATTTATTTTGTATTTAGACTTAATTTTTTGACTTTTTGACTATATTTTAGGGAGAATAGGACAGATAATAGAGCAAATAACAGAGGTAGAGTTAGAGTGGGATGTGATAAAGGAGCTGCAGGTGAGAATCAAACCCAGGCTGTATCTATATTAGTGACATGACCTCAGTATATGGGGTATGTAGGTTGGCCGCTAGGACAACAACACCCTGATCTTTTTTTTTATTTTTATTTTTATTATTATAAAGATTTACCAAAAGGTGCATGGCTATATTAAAGGTGGGGTAGGCAGGATCTGAGGAAATGCCAGTTTTGGGGAGTAATCTTGAATGTAAATACTACACCTCCAAACTAGTTTTCCCCTCAGCTCCTCCTCTCCCCTCCCTCTCTGCTCCAGCAAGCCCCGCCCACAAGCAATATGAGCTTCTGCTCGCTCGTATCGTTTCAACTAAATTCAGGTATAATGCAGATAAATACTTCAGATGATTACAAATGGGGCCCAGTCAAGGTGAAAGTAAAAAGCATTGGTGCTACTGTAGATGCCAACAGACTACCAGCAAACACAATGTTTGCAGGACTTCTACATCCAGGATAAAGTAACATAGTCCAGGACTAGAGGTAAACAGTTTAGCGGTGCTACAACTCCTGTTATTCTGCCAGAGTCTCCGGTATTTACTTTGTTTTCTTGCTTGTGTTGGCAGTTGTGGCAAAAGGAGGATTCAGACAATTTTCCGTACTGTCTGGTTGGTTTCTACTGTCAGATGTTGGAGCATGCTAATTTTGTTTGGGCTTGTGAACGTCACGAGGGAGCAGCATCTGCCTCACAACCAATCAGGTTGGGGGAAGCAGAGGATGGTTTTGTTTACAGTCAGAAAGAGCGGGCTGCTAAAAAAAAAATTTAATGTAGACTGCACAGACATAAGGAAACACAGTGATATCGTTATAGTACCAAATGTCATCAATAACTAATAGCTATTGACTGATATTAAAAGCTTTTTTGTATATACACCACAAAAAAAGATGCCTCTTTAACAGAATCCTGCCTACCCCACCTTTAAAGTTAGATGAAAAGACAGTGAGACTTAGATTCTATAGTTGTGATTGAAAAAACTGACGACATTTCTATCTTTGTTGTCTATAATGGCAAACCTAAAGTAAAGCTTTTTTAAAGGTACATGTAAAACCTGAATAGAATAGGATGTCTTCAATAATGGGAAGCATGTTTACTATGTGTTTATAAAATGACTCTAACCTCTTGTCTTTGATAGGAAAATAAAGATTTTAGGTCAATTTATATGTTTTTATTTTTTTACCTTTTTTCCTGTCTGCTGTATGTAGATCTACCTGAGGCTATAACAGACTCAGTTTATAGGTTTGGAGCTTGTTAGCAGCATAAGAAAATCTCTTTATGTTTGGATATTTCAGTATCAAGTCAGCTTTCATTATAATTTTACTCCTCAGTGAGCAGGACTCTGACTGTTCCTGTTTGTGACGTCCAGCTGATACGTTATTTTTCTTTTTTCCTCTGAATGTGGTGACATAAAAAAAAAATAACAGGCAGGAAATAATGGTTAATAACATCATGAGCCAAAGCCACATAGTCTTTAAGTGTTTCTGTTTCTTCATGTTGCCATGCAGAGAGTTGTGTCAATGCGATCTCCTAGCAGACCCATACAGACCCAGCACAAATGACAAAGGCCTAACATGGGAACTAATGTATTGAGCTAATGTATTGTACAGTCCTCAGATACAGCACAATGGCAGACAAAACACTACATGTGTACAGTGAGGTCTAAAGAACTGCAAGTGTAGAAAACAAACCAGGATAAAAGACAAGTGATTTTCTCAGCTGAGAAACACTGTAACCAAAGAATTTGGCATGTAAAATAAAGAAGCGTCTCTGCTTCCGGACAAAGAAAAGAAAGAGAGAGTCATGAATACGAGCGTGAAACGGCTGATTAAAAACTTGGAGTGTAGTGAAAGAAGAGATACACTTGTTCAGTCTGAGTCTTGGCATTCCTCTGTTATCTCTTCTGGCACATGAGGAAGACTCCCCCACCCCCCTATCCACCCCTTTAGTGTGAGCCAGTAGAATATGATTATGTGTGAAATTCATCAAAGTAATAATTAAAGTATAATTTTAGGCTTTTGTATGTGAGTTTTCTTTTCCTTTGCAGTGTCGTTAGTTTGTTTACAGAGGACTTTATCTGCAGCTGTTGCTGCAACCACCATGCCTCTACCTGCATACATCTGCATGTTGTGTTAAAGCAGCTGTCCCTTATGCTGGTGCTGGAGTCACTGTCAACTTTATTTTTATAACTCTAGTTTTGAAGTGAAAAACACTTTTTTTTTTTTTCCACACACCAAGTGTTAAATCCACGGATAAATTTATTTATTTGTAAAGGCTGATATGTCTTCAGTATCTTTCCCAAAGTAGATATTAAACTTTTTGTCAGTATCTGAATAAATAATAAACAAAAATACTTTTTTCTTTTAAGTTTTCAGGTTTTGCCGGTTTGCCGGACCTGTCAGTATCCAAAGTAGTTCCTTTGCAGTTGACAGTTAAGTCCTATAAAGAGTCAAAAGGCCTCATTGTAATAATAAATCTGTTCTGTAACTCATCAACTATCATCCTAAAACTATACTACCCCTCAGTAGGAGCTGAGGTTAGTTTAAAAACACTTTGGCCATGCCTTCCTTTTCTGTGTGCCACCATTATTTACAGCCTGAAGGGCAACTTGAAGAGAGAGAAGGAAAGTGGTGTTGAGGAGCTATGTGCAGAACTGTGTTTATAGTGATTAATTCAAATTGAATCTCAGTTAGATAACTGTCAGATTATGCTGTATTGTACTCTGTGTCCTTTGCTGTTCACAAGGGCTGCCTTCCTGTTTACAGCCAAAGTCTTCTGAAAGTACTGAAATAACAAACAAAAAAATACCAAAAACCACATGTCTGTTAACCTGAGCATACATCTGAGTGGACTAGCTGTAAACAGATATTAAAGAAACATATAATAAGACAAATGTCTGCATTGCTTGTCGGGGTGTGAGAAAAAATCGATACAGCATCATATCGTGATATCATGTCTGGTGATATGTTGTATCGTTTCATTTACCAAGTATCGATTTTTCAAATTAATTGTTAATATGAAGTCAAATCATTGAAAATGGAAAAATAAAATCAACAGTTTTTCCAGTGGGGTTGGCAGAGGTGACATCATGGAGCAGGAGAAAGTTAGTGCAACAAATATAAATAATGTTTTCAAGATGTACTACATGAAAATAAAATACAGTGTAAAGGAAAAATAAAGGAAAGACAAATTCTAAATTAGCTTAACAGTAGAAAAAAATCATACAAAATCTCAATATATGGTATGGCGATACTCACTGTATTGCAAAATGTTAAAAATTGCAATGATATCGTATCATGGCCCAAGTATCGTGATAATATCATGATAATATCGTATTGTGGGGTCACTAGTGATTCCAACCCCTAATTGCTTGAGTGTTCCTATGCAACCATTAACCCATATGCTAATATCCATGTTTTACAAAACAGCCCAAACCAAATGCTCCTGAAAGTTGTCCTTAACAAATCCATTAGTTATGTCTTAGTGAGACTGATTTGAAATAAAGAGTTTAAAAAAATGCACAAAAAAAAAAATGCTTGTACTGTCCTGGAGAGGCAACATATTATTGAATAGCTGGTCTTGATAGGAGCTTTAATCTGTATCACACAGCCTTTGTTAGACTTGGTTGACTTTCATTGATGACCTTTTGGTGTCTGCTCATGTGAACAAATCTGTGTCCATGACGGTTAATGAAGACTATGGACTTGACAAGCTCATACCAGGAGAAAATTTGTATTTCACCTTCAAATGGACTTTGAGGTTTTTCAGGAAAAAGTTTCCCTTGTAGCTTATGGAATTGAAAAAAAATGAACATCAAACACACAATACAGAATTTAATATGTAAAACATGATTAAACTACTTCAAAACAAACACTATGGGCTTATATGAAACATAGGACACCCAACTATTTTTATCCAACTTCATCATCAACATCAGGGGTCTCTGTTAATATCATCC
Organism: Xyrichtys novacula; assembly: GCA_962446985.1. Taxonomy (NCBI): domain Eukaryota; kingdom Metazoa; phylum Chordata; class Actinopteri; order Labriformes; family Labridae; genus Xyrichtys; species Xyrichtys novacula. The sequence goes on from OY660865.1 coordinate 18,175,516, forward strand.
TTGTTCTCTTGGTTACACACTGTCAAAACTTTCATTAATCACTCCTTTTCCTGTATTTGGTCTTTTCAGATGGCAAACACTCAGTGTCGGCTCAGTGTCTTCTTCAAGTCACCATCATCACTGATGAGATGCTGTCCAACAGTATCACACTGAGACTGGCCAACACCTCCCAGGAGCACTTCCTCTCCCTGCTGCTCGCTCAGTTCCTGGATGGAGTGGCCCGTGTTCTCTCAGCCGCCCCCGAAGATGTCGTCATCTTCAACATCCAAGATGACACAGACGTCAGCGCTCGCATCCTCAATGTTAGCCTATCGGTAGCTGTGCCCGTGTTAGGAGAGGCACATCATCGGGCTGGGGGTCTCGACCACGGCATGGACCGGCCTGGGAGAGGACTTGAGAGTGGGGGAGGAGAATACTTTGGCTCAGAGGAACTCCAGGAGCGGCTGTACCTGAACCGCAGTCTTCTAGCAAAGATTTCCTCGCAGGAAGTTCTTCCCTTTGATGATAACATCTGCCTCCGTGAGCCTTGTGAAAACTACATGAAGTGCGTGTCTGTGCTCAAGTTTGACAGCCTTGCACCATTTGTGGCGTCAGATACCATCCTGTTCAGACCCATCCACCCCATTGCCGGGCTGCGCTGTCGCTGTCCGACCGGCTTTACAGGAGACTACTGTGAGACTGAGATCGACCTCTGCTACTCCAAACCCTGTGGAGCCCACGGAGTGTGTCGCAGCAGAGAGGGGGGCTACACCTGCGAGTGCTTAGAGGACTACACAGGTGAGAGGCATTGCTTTCTTTGACTTAATATCTGTTGAACTATTGTTTCTTTTCATTTGGGGTATCACATTGATGCTTCATCATGCAGAAGCACTTCCTTTGATTATTGCTGTTGCACTGTGAGGCGTTACTTTATTACATAAAGCATGATGCAGGTTATTATTATTATTATAGCAATGATGGAAATAGTTATATCTCTGGTATCACAAAAAGTAGGCTAGTCTTTTTTTTGTTAATGTTTTCAAAATGTAGCTTGCTACTAGGGCTGGGCTTTAAAACGATAACGATATCTATCGAAAATTAATTTCCCTCAATATCATTATATATTAATATCATCAATATGCTTTTCAATAGAAAGTATTCTGCAATGTTTTGGTAGACTATATGAATAGCCAATGAAAAGAGGAGTTGCTCCAGGTCCGCTTTGCGCTGAACCAATCATGTGCTAAATTAGAACCAAGTAGCAAACAACTGCGTAGTAGCAGGCTGCAGCTACACGCAACTATAGCACTTTAACAAGTGAAGCCGACAGCACTGTTGGTGAGAAAAAAAGAAAATGAGTGCTACCCCCGGCAGAAATGCAGATGAAAGCTCAACAGATAATGACATTCTCGACAACACTGGCACGAAAACGTCGGTATTTTGGTTTTTGAGGTCGGACATGAAGCAGAGTAGTGTGCAGTGCAAATTATGTCGAGTACATGTTCTCGCAAAGTCGGGGTATACCTCAGATCTTTTTCACCACCTGAAGCAGTGCCATGCGGCAGAGCACATGCAGAGCAAAAGGTTACAAACCCCGAGCAGAGCAAGGAGGCCATGGCGCCTGTGCAGCCGAAACAGCCGACCATTCAGTCCACTTTCTCTAGCACAACGCTTTATGACAAAACGCCAAAGAGACACAAAGATCTCACAGATGCAGTAGCTCATTGTATTGCTAAAGACATGCTACCAATAAGCACTGTTAAATTTCCTTTTTTTAATTCGTGATATATATATCGATATCGACTGATATGAACAAAATATATTGTGATAAACTTTTCCCCTATATCGCCCAGCCCTACTTGCTATTAACACCAAACTATTTAAACTTCTAATTTGACTGAAATTTACTTCTAGCCATGTTTTTAAACAACACAAAAAAAGCAAAAGGATCTTAAATAGATACAGTGAAAACAGAACACTAACTTTGCAGATGCACTTTCATTCTGCTTATCTGTTTTTCTGATTTAACAACTGAAACTGGATAAAGACAGAAACAAACAGCAGTATTCAGTACAGAAGAAGACACCAGCCTATAAAAAATGCAGCCTGTAGCTTTACATGGATTGTCGGTATAATTTGATTCCCAAAGATCCAGAGGTCTTACTCGTGACAGCAAGTCATTTTCTTGGATTGTGGGCATTAGCTTGCAGTTTATCTATCCAGTTTGCATGGAAGTTTCTCCACTTTTTCCTTCAGAGTTTTTTCCTCTGTAAACTCCATAACATATTGATATCCGTGTGTGTCTGCACTAAATGCCATCATTGTTTAGTTCAGTTGAATTTCTGTTTCTTGAAGCCTGGACAGCTAATCAGTGCACAGCATGTGGAAATGTACCCTCGAGTTACATCCATTAACAGTACAAAAGTAAGGGCTGTCTGATAGCAAAGTAAACTGCAGAAAAATGTCTTAGTAAACCACACACTTAAAGCTGAATGAGTGCTTGAGTCAGAGCCTCTGAAAATGAGCTAAATTATGTGGCAAGCTCAATCCTGTCTGCCGAAAACTGTCACATACCTGGAGTCTTGTGTCTATAAGCTGTTTCACTCTGGCGGGGCTGATCAGCAGCCACTGTTGCCAGTTCATTTACAGGTGACATGTAACTCTTATGAACAGCCCCACCTCAAATATTCGGAAAAATGTAGAAAAACATAAAAGAGGTAGATTTGGCTGATGCAGGAGTATAAATCTAACCAAGAGTCATTTGTGGTAAGCTTGTTAGCTGAACATGCTAATATTAGGGCAGGCAAACAAATCCCTAGATGAGGGTGAACATATTTTCAAACCTGTGAAGAATGACAATATAATTTCATAACAAACCCACATGTATAAGCTCATGGTGCATCTTGTTTTTCCATCAGAGCTCCTCTCAACACCCTAAAAAATGGCCCAAGCAGATGAAAAATTGGTTGCAACAGTGCCACTTCTAGCCTGAACCCATCATTTCTGTTTGCTTTTGGTTCTGTATGTCAACCACTCTATCGTTTGGGTCTGAAATTGGACACTCTAATGTGTCTGCAAAACAGTGTGACAGGTAGCCTTCTTGACACCCTGACACGATGCAGCAGGTCTAGTCAGTATGATAAGCTGAGATGGATTGATACATGTACAAATAATTCAGCTTTGACTTGCATTAAGGATGTTTTTCTATTGTTTAGAACAGCAACAGCCAAGGCAATGGAAGTGATTGAAATATATTCCGCGAATCAGTTTTGTAAGTGCGGCGCATTGTTTTGGTATTTTAAATCAGTATTTATATGAGTGTGTCATAGATATTTGTTGGGACACAGAGCTTAAAAACAGGACAGTCCAGTTCAAACAGGCAGAAAACCTTTTTCTTATATTTTTTTGGTGTTTTTGGTCATAAAATGTTGTCCATATTCATTAGATTTTGAAAAACCTCTTATTCCTCTCTGGCTAGCCAGCATCTTGTTTGCTATGACTAAAAAATCACTGTTTAAGGCAGGGGCCTCACAAAGCTGTCCCACAGGAGTCCACACTGAATAATTTCCTGTCTCCAAATGTAGTGCCACTAAAGGGTCAAAGGGCACAATTGCCGCCAGGCTGTCCACCTGTAGTCCTCTAAATGTTGATTTCTTCTCCTTCACAATGTCCCATGGGGGCTTTAATTTCCACATCTGTCCCATTCACTCCACTCTTCTGGTCTTAATTGGACCTGGCTCTTTATGGACAAAGACAGCGCTGTACGCTGATGACGGCAGCTCTGCAGACAAAGACTGAGTGATGAGTTATTGATCTGCTTTTCCCCGTCGCAGTCAGCAAAAGCAGAGAAGGGTTAAATAAAGAGGCCCGTAAGGAGCAGGAAAGTGTCTGTAGTTTCAGATTTTTTTTTTCCTTTTTTTGGGGGGGGGGAATTTTTGTTTAGAGTTTTTCCTTAAACAGTGAACAGTATTTGAGACAAGATCAGTGGTGTAGAAAAAAATAAAAATAATAATGATTATAATCCCATAACTAGGTATTGCTGCATATGATGCAGATGTACATCAAATATCCATTACACATTGAAGTAATAAGGAAAAACAAATAGGATAAACCAAAAGACATACAAAGATAAATAAGTAAAAAAAAAAAAAAATTAAACAAGAAATAGATAACTAAATAATACAGAATGAATACATGATAGGATAATTTTATGGGGGGAAAAAGGAGGAAAAGGGCAAATTCACATCATTTCAGGTTCCATTTCTGTCACTCAAAGAGCAGCCCTAGCACCACAAATAGTTCACATTATTAGGTATTTTCTGATCATGCTCCTTCTCTGATCAAAAAGGTCAATTTTTAACTGTAATGATGCGGTCTACACCTGTCTCAACTTCTGCTTCCATTCAGCCACAGCCGGTGATTTAACATTCTTTAGATTTTTTTTTTTAAATGGTACAAGCTCATTGTATTATTTGGCGCTGACTACCATGTCGGTTTGGTCTGTTTATTTATTGGAAAAAGTTTAAGTGGCTTCTTTTAAAATCTGTCATCAATCCTAGAATCCTGCTTGGAAATGTAAAGTTTCTATTTTGATGCCAAAAAAGAGCTTATGTGCTTAAAATCTGACTGCGTTTTGAGTAGGACACTTCTCTCTTTCTCATAAACCCCACTGATGCTCTATAACTTGCATACCTTCATAGTTATGCACACCTACACTAATAATTTCATCCTGATCTGCAGCAGAAACAGCCAACAAACAGGCGAAACAATGATGTAACAAACCTTGCTGATGTCTATTTAAAAGCTAGAGGTTTTCAGAGGAGTCTTTACTTTGTGTTGAATGATCAGCAGTGAAGAAAAAAAGGTCTATTTTCTCAAACGAGACTGATACTGCTGAGTTGAATAAGGGAAGGAAATCTTTAATTATAGATGGATACAGATGGAGAGTGTCCCTTGGCTGAAACATGCCCTGCAGTAAAATATACCTAAAATAACAAAAATATTATCACAAAGCACACAGTGTGTCACAAAGACAACAGAAGCTTAAGTTTTCAGGGTTAATGAGGAAATAATTTATGACCATTGGCAGCAGAATTGCAGGAATTGTTATTCTGTTCCTGCTCCGTAAAATATTCTCATCCTCGAAGGGTTAAAGAGCGTCTGCTTGCTGTTTTTGGTTACAGGGAAAAGGAAGAAGTTGAAAAAGAGTTTAAAGATGAAGGCTATAAAATATGCAAATTTATACAGTATGAATATTTGGGGAGTTGCCCCATCTTCTTTTTGAAGGGTTAAGTGGGTCAAACACTGACTTTTTAATGTGATTTAAAGATTCATTTCATCTTTGAAGTGTCACACTAGTTGATTTAATATGTGCATTAATGCTGAGTAAATAAATACTTTTACTCCAATGCTAAAGTACTGAGGTACAGTTTTAGGTATACACTTACGGAGGAAAAAAGTAGTAAAATAGTCGTGAAAAAGAAACAAAAGTGCAGTTTGAAAATACATATAACATTTTTAAACTGCACTTTGCATAGGTTAAATTTTTTTTAATACTATTTTACTACTTTTTTCCTCTTCTTTTTAAACACATTGTAATAAAGGTGTGGTGTAGCTGCTTAAAAAAGAGAGATACTGCCATAGAAATTTCCGTGTATTCATTTACAATGACAACAAAGCTTCTTCTTCGTCATCTGTAGTGCAGCCAGTTTGATACTTGTAAGAAGAATAACTAAACTTTTTACATCTAATTTTATTTGACACGTTTAACATGGATTGGACTTCTCTAGAGTATGTATGGCTCTATAATTTATCAGTGAATTTACTGCTTGCAATATAACTGATGATTGTACAGTATATTATAAGTATAGGACTGTATCATGTGTAAAATTTTAAGGTAAGATATCTGCTTGATTACACACAGGTAGGTTTAAAACTTGGGCTGAAGGTCAACTCACTTATTTTCTCCCAGAGAAGATTTGGGCTGCAGTCAGAAAGAAGTACTCCTGCTTTACTAGACGCCATATTTAAAATAAGCCTCACAGTTCTCCCAAGGGGGAAATGTAACAGCTGCTCATTGTCAATTCAGATATATATTCATTAATCAAATTCAAACAACAAGTATATCATAATTAGTTTTAATTAGTTTGCAATTAAAAGAAATACCTTAGGGATTATAACAGTGTTATATAATGCCTTATACAGTGTTATATCATTCATTTTCAAAGATTACTGTTTGTGAGAGAAGCTATAGTTGATGATATTTATTTACTTCAAATAAACACAAAACAAAATGTCTTAAAACCAATGAGAACCTACAGTAAAGTGAGCATTTATGAACACTTTTGCAGGTTTGTTTGTTTGCTGTTGTTGTTTAGGATAATGCTCCCATCATTTTGCTGCAGTACCATCACACTGCTCAGCAGCTTTGCACTCTTTCTGATGGTCCGTTCAGGATCTGATGAAGCACCACTTCACTTTCTCTTTCCGTGGAATCTCGTTTTTCCATTTGCTATGAAACAATGACTTTAACAAACATGATCACAGAGAAGTGTACTGTTAAAAAAATAAAAAAATTCCATTTTCCTTTGTGCTCTCAGTAATGGAATCGTTTCCCGTGTCCCCTGTCAAACATTAAAAGGTTTTTTTCCTTCCATCTATTTGCGTGGCTGTTTATGAAACCTGAAATAGTGCTGGTATTTAAATGTGTGGGCTCAGTCACTCAGAGTCCAGGTTGAGTGGCACTTACATATTCCTATGCACGGCTGTGGGTGTCAGAGCCGTAGCCGCAGGTGCTTTTAAAGCGAAGCAACAGGGATGGAGAGTGAATGAATGAGTGAGTGGGTGAAGTGGGCGTATTTTCATTTGGAGGCAGCAGAGAGAACAGTCATCGACATTTGCCTCGATCAGTATAGGATGCAAGGCCAGGTGGCCAGGCTGTTAGATCCAGGAGTTTTCTGAGAGCGAACAAGGATCTTTTGATTTAAGATGTTCGAATATGACTCTCAGACTGTCTGATCAAACATGCTTTTACATTTCCTGTATTTTCCTCTGTGATCCACTTCTTCACTCTTCTGCTCCAGTGAGCTTTGCCTGCACTCTCACATTAGATGTGTTGGAGTGAGTGTGTGTGCGTATGTGTGAGTGCTAAATAGCTCTCTCTTTGGGCGGGTAGCTGAGGACTGAATAGCTGCGATAATGTGTGTAAGGAAGTTGGATGGAAAATCTGTGGTACGTGTTAATGGTGTGTGAGTCAGTGTGTGTGTGCTGGTTTGTGTGTGACTGCTGGACTGTAGGAGTTGGCAGATGGAAGCATGAAAGAAAATGAAAAAACAAAAAAACATAAAAGCCGCCGTCTTTGCTGTTCTTGAAATGGACAAATGAATGATTCTGCTCGTCTTAGTCACTCCTAACATGTTGAACAACAGGTTGTTATCCCCTGTCGTTTCTCACACGTTTCTCTTAAAACACACTGCAAGGTTCAAACACTGTAAAAAAACAAGTGAATTAAAACCACCCTGCCGCTGACCTCTGTGATGAGACTCGGTTTTCTCTATCTCTGATATTTCATTGACGGATTAAAACACAATTTTGATGCTTAATTTGCAGACAGTGCCTGAAACAAAAATGGGTGAGTGTTCGCCTTCTCAGTTTTTTACACCAGCCAAGCACTAAAAGCCTCTACAATTAGCTTTTGGCGGATGCCAGAGAAATAAAGACCTAGAGAGACACATGGACAGTTTTGAAAACCAGGGTTATTTCACTCAGATGTTTTGTTCAGGTTCTCTGACCTAACATTGAAGCACCTTCACTCAGTTTATCAGAGACCACAGCTCCTTTGTGCTTAACAAAAATCTGTGAACCTCAGTGTTTGATATCATAAGGCATTAATTCAGTGTGAGGTTAGACACCAAACATGTGTCTAATCATAATGAAAGTGAAGGTCAGCAGGACTGTATTTGACCTGCTCTGAAGTTTATGTGGTCAGACTAGCTACATGTTTTACTGTAGATTTGTATGGAATTTGTATGAAAAGCTTGATGTTATTATTTATAAAATGAAGTATTGTATTTAAGAATCAAAGGAATATTGCAGCGTAAAATTAAGTTAGGGTAAAACACATTGTAACACCGAGTTAGACACCCCCTCGAGAGATTAATGTTGCCGATTGCTTACTTCTCTACTTATACCAACTTTAGTAACGACCGCAGGATAACGATACACAGCGGTCTACGTCTTCATGTGCAAACCTCAACCAAAACACCACTTTATAGCCACAAATAATGCTCAGAACAGCACCTAACTTCATCAACAGTACATATGGGGTCCCAGCTATAGTACTAGCCACCAAACATCTTTTTAGCTTTGCCTAATTTCTTTAGCAAAGAGACTAAACGCAACTCACCTACCCTCTTCCAGCAGCCGCTTGTTTGTAGGCAGAGCTCGGTCGAGTCGATCATCGACTGCAGTGGGGGGACACAGCTCAAGGAAGAACATTTATGATCATTTCTTAATGGAAATGCAATCAGACCGAGATGCTAAGGCAGAAGAACTACTGTGTCTGGAGTGTAAAATGATTAATATGGTGATTATTACTTCAAGGAAATGATAAAGGAATGATCATAAATGTTCTTCCTTGAGCTGCGTCACCCCACTGCAGTTGATGATCGCTCGACCGAGCTCTGCCTACAAACAAGCGGCTGCTGGAAGAGAGTAGGTGAGTTATGTTTAGTCTCTTTGCTAAAGAAATGAGGCAAAGTTAAAAAGATGTTTGGTGGCTAGTACTGTGGCTGGGACCCTATATGTACTGTTGATGAAGTTAGGTGCTGTTCTGAGCATTATTTGTGGTTATAGAGTGGCGTTTTGGTTGAAGTTTGCACGTGGATCCATAGACTGCCATGTATTGCTATCGTGCGGTCGTTACAAAAGTTGGTAAAACTAGAGACGCAAGTGGTCGGTAACATTCATCTCTTGACGGGGTGTCTAACTCAGTGTTACAGTGTGTTTGACCCTAAATTAATTTTACGCTGGAATATCCCTTTAAGTCCAATTTATGTGCCCAGCAGTCCATCAAATCTTGCCTTGATAACACCTAATAATTCATAGAACTGTAGAATAAGTTATTAGGATCTGTCACATGCTGCCAACACCAGACATGCTTTTAAAGGCCAGTAGTTGCTGGATACTGATTGGATGTGCACTAAAGTTAAAAAATAGTCAGTGCATTTTTTTTTCTGAAGTCCTTTTTTTATTTCCAAAGATGCAGTAAGGAAGTTTTAATTTATTAATTCTCATAGTTGATCTGGTCCTGTGCAGGTGAATGTCGTTCTTGAGCTGCACAGCACATCACTCACTTTGAATCTTTGATCCCTTTGTCTGATTTAGACCTTTCTGCAGCACTGACCAGAATTAATAATAACCATAAATGAACAGTCAATTCTCGATGAAGTGGTCACTTTAGTCGAACATGACTGACAAAGGTTTTAATTTAATTCTGTGTCATAGCGATAAGAAAATCCTCATACTGCTTTTGAGTAAATAATGATGTCTCTGACTGTCAGGGTGACTGACAGGTACAGGTGACGTGTTTTATGATTTGACAGTTTTGAATTATTGTAGAGGAAGAAATATCTCTCTGTCGATCATATGTACACATTATTATGTACTCCCTTCACACGTCATTAAATGAATTGTGTTCGAGTGTGTCTGGTCCTTGGGCTCTATATCCTGGAAAATGATGAGAAGAATAACTCTCTCACACACACACACACACACACACACACACACACACATACACATATCGCTCAAGGTCATGTATCTATACAGCTATTGATCACCTCATGCTTTTATTCTCCTATATATTCCTGAGAGGTCGAGTCTCTTCTGATCTGGCTCCCAGCTTCTCTCAGTATGGCGTCTTTTGTCTGTCTGTTGGGATCCTATCTCTGGATGATGCTCCACTGTTACCTAGCAGCACAGACACACCTGTTCAGGTCTTGGAGGAAACTGTCTGTAGACACAGGTGGTCCCCTCGCATGAGCAGAAACTCTAATTATATTAGCTAATGTTTTAAAATTGAACAAAGTTTTTGAATGGTGATGATTTAAATCATTTGGTTACTCTTTGCTTGATGCCTATCTCTGTAACGCATTATAAATATATGTATAATGCATTATAATCACGTTATAGCTCTGTATAACTAGCATTTTATCATGACTTACAAGGTCAGGTATTATAATGTGTTATAACTGTTAATGACTCACTGACAATGTCCACATAGATAATGAAATACAGCTGCTGTTAACAACATTACAACACATTATAATACCTGACCTTGTAAGTCATGATAAAATGCTTTATAATATGTTATGATTATTGCTATAAAGCATTATACATCATTTATGAGTGTTTATAACTATAGTTATACAGTGCTATGAAGTGATTATAATGCATTATACATATATTTATAATGTGTTATAGAGATAGGTGTCAAATAAAGTGTTACCAAGTGATTTTATAAAATCGAGCTGGTTTAGACATGCTGTATAATATGGAGTTCTTCAGGTGTATTTTAAACATCATATCTACTTATTATAACCTTTTTTTTTACTTTGTGGGCCCACCCTGAAAAAAAGCCTTATGTGTAGTTACAGCTGTTTACATCTAATTACATATACAGTCACATGATTGGCAGCTTTTAATTGAGTTTACAATTTGCTGTTTGTACAGTGTTTTTTTCGTCTAACAAAGCCACTTCTCATAATGTGATTATGTGCAGAAATATTAAATCAAACTCGTGTTTTTTCCCATAGTGTTTTGAGGGTTTGAGATTCGGTGCTTCTTTCCCACAAATAGAGATAGAAAATAAGCCCCCTCCTGTCTAAATAAAAACAGGATCTCAGAGGTATCTGTGCGATTTGCTGCTTTAATGATTCATGCTGGCAGCAAACACCGGGTGTGGGCACCAGGATGGACTTACAGACGACTGTAAATAGAGCAGAGGAGACAGGTTTGAATTATTGATCGAGATATTCTGTCAAATTGTGACTGTGAGCCACTCCCCACCCTGCTGGGCTGCTCACCTGGCAACGTAAAGCTGTTGTTTAGGACCGCATGTGCTGGAGACGTCCCACAGGGAGGAACTGAAAAGTATTTTATCCCTCTTCACTGAAGCAGAAATGTATATATTTGAGCCAAATAGGCTCTTAAACATGTCGTTTTAGCCACAAAGATTCCCTCAGTGTCATTGTGCCTGACGTCTCTTACAGCTCTATTTGCTGTAGTGATGTTTGACCTGTGTGAGTGCTTAAAGAAACACAAGTGTTTTATTGCCAACAGCAAGCTGCTGAATTAATAATGAGACAGACAGCAGTGAAACAGAAAGGCTTTATTTTCCAGCTGGTTGGCCAGTCGTGGCTGTTTGTCACCAGGAAGCATCAGTAAGAACATGACAGCTAAATGCTCCGGCCTGACACCATGGCTGTTTCACCCCATTTAGTAGCTTTGAAAGAAGAGTGGCAAAATGACATGTTGCAGGTTTTCACACTACTTTAGTGCTTAGGTTGTCAGTGATGTATTTACTGTGCAATGATTGGTGCCTTTAAGATCAGTCAATCCTTTTACCGATTCAAGCATGAATTAAAAGAATATTTATGTCAAAGAAACATCCTATAAACGATAAAAGTCTGAGTATTTCTGTGAGACATCAGTCCTGTAGTTTAAGATTGTGGTTAATCTTTAGCGAAAAGGTTTTCCTCTGAATGCTCTGCAGCCTCATTAAAAAAAAAAAAACTAAGACTCAGGCCGGCTAAACCAACAGTCAGGTCATTTTAATTTATACAGCTCCAGTGAGCCACACAGCAACCCATTTTTGTTTACATAAGGTGCAGTATAACTGCAAGCTAATGCTGAAATGAGAAACTTTTTTTATCTGAACAGGAAGTTAAAATCCTGAAGTCCCACTCCGATCGTTTTTTGTTTTGTTTTGTTTTGTTTTTACTTCTTTAAGTGTTGTCAGTGGTTTTTAAATTGTGATTATAAAGTTTTTACCAAAAATCACATTACCTGTGTCATTTTCAAGGGCTTTTCTTCTGCAGAGCTCCAGTAGATCATTAGCAATTCGCCTCTGAGTCGTGGGCAGAGACACTGCTGCTCTGCACTCTCGTCTTCACGTTAGCTTGTAGCCTAACATTGCTGGTGTTGTAGAGTGGCAGCTAACATAGGAGCTATTCAGCTCTCGGACACTAATGTCTTTAGGGACACGATGAAAGCTAATATCATAATTAGCTTTCTTTCTCAATCCGCTAACACACACGCTTGTTCTGCGATCGTTCTCTGTATTCCTCCTTTATATGTAGAGTGCGGCCTGCATAGCGGGACTCCGGGGGCGGAGCTTGGATTGGTGATGTATGTAATCTCACTGTTTCTGAATCTGCTGTTTGGGTCTGCAAGAGGTTCACAGCGATTTCAATGAAGAAATACTCAGAAAAGCAATTTTGCATTTAGTTTTTTATGATATGTCCTGTAGCATCAGAAAAATGCCACATGAACATATAAAAAACATGATTTTCATCAGAGTGGGTCTTTAAAGCCCTACAACTTTGTCTTTATTTTGCATTTACTACAGCTAACATTTATAATACAGATAAAAGCTGATATGTCTCCGTTGTTATCAGAGAAAATCTCAGTGTCGTTTTCACTAAAATGTCCAACCAGTGATGAACTTTAATTTTGAGCAGCAGTATTAATGATAAGCAACCTGCTCTTGATGGACTAAACAGAAGATTAAGAGTTAGAAAGTTAGTGTGTGTGTGTGTGTGTGTGTGTGTGTGTGTGTGTGTGTGTGTGTGTGTGTGTGTGTGTGTGTGTGTGTGTGTGTGTGTGTGTGTGTGTGTGTGTGTGTGTCAGTGTTACACTAGAGCTCTAGTTCAGAGGAAGTCCTCCTCTCTGCTGACTGAGTGGCTTTGACACAGATTCCAGCTCACGCATGAGGGTGCGCAGTCTCGCCTGAGCAACTGCTGGAGCCCCCCGTCCAGAGCATTAAGACACACGGCACATGTGAGCCGATACGAGGGGCAGAGGAAGAAGAGGAGGACTGGACAGAGACACAGAATCCTCATCTGCACATGTCTGGCCCAGTCCTGTTCTTCCATGTCAGAGTGATCATTACTTCCTTTGTCGGTCTGGTGTGACCCGTGGACTTCTGACCCTTATAGTTCAGCTCAGCGGGGAGCTCTGGCTGACATTATCCCTCATTATCATCACTGGATGATTTCTCTGAGATTTTGATTTAGTTCTGACCAGTTTCCTGTTCTATTATATGTCAGACATTGGCATTTGTTGTGTATTGAAGAAGTTTGTCTTGAACCTGTCAGTGACTCTTGTAACCACAGTTGAAGGTTTTTCTTGTTTGGTTTATATTTTGAGTGCAATGGGAAGGAATCAAAGTTTATTTAAAAACAAAAAAAGGCATCTACTTAATTTTTTATGGGAGAGTCATAATAATTATTATTATGACTTTATTTATATAGCACTTTTAAAAAACAAGAGTCTACAAAGTGCTTTAACATGCAGGAAAATAAAGAAGATAAAAACAACAGAACAACAACAAGAGAACACTTGGGGGAAATGTCACATTACTGGCAATAAAGAAATAAAGTTAAAAAAAAAAAAAAATCGGTGGAAGATATAGACGCATTGATGCATTTCACATGAGCTGAGATGTTATTAAAATAAAGAGATTAAAACAAAGACATTTTAAGAACCAGTGATACCCAGCCAACACATGAACCCAATCACTAAAACCTGAAGCTTAAAAGGGTTTAAAGAAGACAAAATCACATAAAAGCAAGTACAGTGTAAAGTGTAGCTGGTGACAGTGAATAAATGCAGATCCTCTTATATATGTCTTTCTCAAGCCCCTTTGTAGTAAGGCTTGGCAGTTTTTCTTGATCTGATGGCAGGTATAACTCTGGTTTTGAGGACATATTTTAGATCACAAAATGAACCAGATAATCTGAGGAAAACTAGCAGAATAATAAAAATTGATTATAAAACAAAAAACAACCCAATGTAAGACCCATGACAAAACAGTCGTCAGTCCTTAACATCAGAATAGATGTGCTTTAGAAGTGATCTCTGAATCAGATTATGGGTCAGGGTGTGATCAGTCTGTAAGACTTGCCTCCTTTTTTCATTTTAGTTTGTTATTGAAATTTAAGGATGAACTTATCATATGTCTGTGCTGAGGAGGGGGAACTCTGACAGTAATTATCATAAGCCGTTGAAGACTGCTGGAACAGCATGAATCTCATTTGGTAACGACAGATTCGGACTGCTCCTACACTTCAGGCTCACTGCTTTAAGAAATCAAGGTTTGAATATAAATGCAGCACAAACTGTATCATCTCCCCAGAGGAAGGAGAAGGAGCCATGCTGGGTGTAACACAGAGAACTGACAAGCATTAAAGCTGCTGGCACACTCATGGATGAAATACATTTTTATTCTTGTGATGCACCTTCAACAGAGTCATTTATTTTTCATCTGATCTTGTATACTTAAACTGTACAGCGGTATATTTCAGATGGATAGTGTCACATCTCTATGATGGCTGCAGTGTGGAGTCCCTGAGGTGGAACTTAGAGGGATGTCTAAGCTTATGCTGCCTGTCAGAAACAATATTAATCCTCATTATTTCCTCCTTCTCCATCCATCTCTCTCTTTCTGTGTCCAGGAGAGCGCTGCGAGCTGTCGTCCCGCTCCGGCCGCTGTGCTCCAGGAGTCTGCAAGAACGGCGGCACCTGTGTCAACCTACTGGTGGGCGGGTTTAAGTGCGAGTGTCCACCAGGCGGTTTTGAGAAGCCCTACTGTGAGATGACCACACGGAACTTCCCCCCTCATTCGTTCCTGACCTTCAAGGGCCTCCGCCAGCGCTTCCACTTCACCCTCGCTCTCACGTAAGCCCCCTCTGCAGAGCACCTGGTCCACCTGTGCTTCTCCGTCACCTTTCAGTGATTCACTCTACATCCACCTCCACATCACACTCCTGCACGCTCGCTTTACTGGAGTGTGCCCACCACCTCAAATTTATGTAACCACATTATGGTTTTAATGGGCATAATGGGTTCACTGAGTAACATCTATCTTCACTGGAGCCACTCTGGTACTAGAGCAAAGTTTCTGTAAGAACCAGTACTACAATCAATCAAGGCATGAATACTTGGAGTGCAAGCTGACAATAATCCAATAGAGAGTGATCTGCAGAAGCCGTGTTTTTGGAGGAAAGGGTTACATAAAATGAGGAAGTTAATCCCACAGCAAAGTGAGTCTGATCTTATTACAGTCAGTGTCAGTGGTCTCTATGAGCCATGAGTCACCATCTGGTCGAGATCATCACAGCCCATGAGAGAGTGGCTGTGTCAGTCATGTGCTGTTTGTTTGAAAGTTGTTATCATACTATAAGATACTACTTGCTCTTTAATATTTAAATTCCCTGCTAGTTGGTTTTAGTTTAACATCCCCAAGTGGTAAATGAAGTTTTTTGCTTGTTTGTTTTCTACTGTCTCAGTCCTTCCCTGTGGGAGGACAGTCATTGTTCACAATAAAAACAGTCTTTTCTTTTAGGTTAAATGCCAAATCACCAATCTTACATTAGAGCCCAAAATAAACATTTTTCTATCCTTATATTCTATCCTCACACCTAAAAAGCATAGTTAAAGACCCACTCCAATGAAAATCATGATTTTCTTGTTTTTCATATGGCATTTTTCTGATGCTACAGGACATATCATGAGAAAACTAAATGCGAAATTGCTTTCCTGAGTATTTCTTCATTCAATTGCTGTGAACCTCTTGCAGACTCAAACAGCAGGTTCAGAAACAGTGAGATTCCATACGTAACAAATCCAATAGAGGACAAATACAGAGGACGATCGTGGAACAAGCGTGTGCGTCAGCAGATTGCAACACTCATAAGAAAGCTAATTATGATATTAGCTTCCATCGTGTCCCTAAAGACATTAGTGTCTGAAAGCTGAATAGCTCCTATGTTACCTGCCACTTCTACTACACCAACAATGTTAGGCTACAAGCTAACGTGAAGAGGAGTGTGCAGAGCAGCGCTGTCTCCACTACGACTCAGAGGCGAATTGCTAATGATCTACTGGAGCTCTGCAGAAGAAAAGCCCTTGAAAATGACACAGGTAATGTGATTTTTGGCTAAAAATGTCATAATCACAATTTAAAAACCACTGACAACACTTTAAGAAGTAAAAAAAAAAAAAGAAGCGGAGTGGGACTTTTAGATGTTCACCTGATACCTTTACTTTTTGAGAGATTAAAAAGACAACATTTAGGAGTCAGGCTTGTACTTTGACCTGCTGAGTTTGAAGCTTAATAATCAAGTTTTTTTATGATTTCTTTGACAAGAGGACACTTGATTTTCAGAAAAGCATGTGCACACTGTAAGAAAAATTCCACTTTAGACTAATTCAGGGTTGATCTTTTCTCGTCCATTGTGAGGTGCAAACAGAGATGTCATTGCTCAGCTGGCCCCCGTGTTCAGAGGCAGAGGTGTTATCTTTTTCTGTAATGAGCATTCAGTAAAAATAGCTAAGCCCAGGGTTCCTTTCATGTCCTGCACAGCACAAAAAAAGACAACCTGGAGTCTTCTCATCTAAATTTTATTACATTGGTTTTAAAAGAAGACAGATTTACATTTTGCAAGGTCTCATTTCTGCTTTTATTCCACCTTAAGGCAGAGCTTCTCAACATTATCATGGTTGTAGGCTTTTATGATGGTGTTTTTATGTAGATGAATAGTTCTTCTTTTTTCACACTACGACCCGACCCGTGTCAGATCATTCGCTATAACGCATGTGAAGTATGGTGAGAAATTGAAGCTGAAGCCTGTAATCTGTGGGTTTATCTTTTGGAGGTGGTTTGTGGAGGGGGGAGGGCCCACGGAGATGAGCAGATGAGCTGTGAACACTGAACACATGCAGAGACAGCAGGACTTCCAATCTGCCTGAATTCTCCACGTGATGAAATGTAATCATCGATAAAAGCAGTTCGTTCTGTTTGATTTCTGTCACAACAAGCGACAACAAGTATCAGCTCTCGGATGGTATCACAGGGAATATGTCCAACCTTTTTGCTTCACTTATTGTCATTCTTGTCACCTTAGACGTGCTTGGCAGGGGCAGACTCTCACAATAGCTGTAGGTGAAAATAATACACCCCTTGAGAGCTTCACGGACATGGCCCTTTTTTAAGCCAGTTTCAGATTACATCGTTTTTTGATGCAGGACTGCTCAAACCAGTTTTGAAAGTGGTCTACATTTCACTGGCAGGTCACAGAAGCTGTGAAGTAGCTGGTGTGTAAAAGGTGCCGGTACTGAGTGCCCCAGGCAGGTGAGGTCAACAAGTGTCTCTGTTACCTGAGCCTGCACCGATCAGGTTCTCCCAGAAAGAGCTTCTGTTATGATGAACAACTCAGGATGTAGATCTTGTTCTCTGAGTGAGACTGCTAATTTTAGGTCTCATTTGATGCAGTTCAGGCTGTTGACTTCTGCAATCAACGCTGAGATTCAGCAGAAAAAAAGCGCAACATGTTACAGGATCGAAACAAACAAGATCAGCCTCCTTCTGAGTGAGTTCACAGAGAACTGAACGCTTCAATTAACAGCTTTTGGAGACGTGGTAAAAAGCACTTCTGCAGGAGTATTTATGTTGACATTTGTGTTCCTCTTGTTCGAGCTTTGCAGTTGAACTACCTTTAATAATGCACGAGGCAAATGTCACAACTTTTATTTATAGAGCGCTTTTCCTGCATGGACAGACAACACAAAGAGCTTTACACACACATAGAGAAAAGGAAAAAAAAACAGAAAAACATGCTGTTATAACTTACAGTACATCTTATGGTTGAAATAATTGTTGGTGAGATGAACTCAGCTTTGCTGCTTTGCCTGGCCTAGAGCTTGCTTCACTTTTTCCTGTCAAAATCATCCGGCCATTTTTTCCTCCAAATATTCTGCCTCGAACAAAGTAAAGATCTTTGGTGGTACATGCAAAGTGAAGTGGTCCCTTAAAAGGATATTCCGGCATAAAATTAATTCAGTGTCAAGCACAACGTAACACCGAGTAAGACACCCCCTTGAGAGATGAATGTTGTCGACTGCTTGCTTCTCTAGTTAAACCAACTTTAGTAACGACTGCAAGATAGCAATACACAGCGGTCTGAGGAGTCACACACAAACCTCAACCAAAACACCACTCTATAGCCACAAATAATGCTCCGAACAGCACCTAACTTCATCAACAGTACATACAGGGTCCCAGCCATAGTACTAGCCACCAAACATCTTTTTAACTTTGCCTGATTTCTTTAGCAAAGAGACTAAACACAGCTCACCTACTCTCCTCCAGCAGCCGCTTGTTTGTAGTGAGACCTCAGGCCAGTCCATTACGGACTACAGGGGGGTGATGCAGCTCATGGAAGAACATTTATGATCATTTCTTTATGGAAATGCGATGAGACGCTAAAGCAGACAAACTACCGCATCTGCAGTGCAAAATGATTAATATGGTGATTATTACTTCAAGGAAATGATAAAGAAATGATCATAAATGTTCTTCCTTGAGTTACGTCACCCTGCAGCAGTCTGTAATGGACTGGCCCGAGGTCTCTCTACAAACAAAGGGCTGCTGGAAGAGAGTAGGTGAGTTGTATTTAGTCTCTTTGCTAAAGAAATTAGGCAAAGTTAAAAAGATGTTTGGTGGCTAGCACTATGGCTGGGACCCTATATGTACTGTTGATGAAGTTAGGTGCTGTTCTGAGCATTATTTGTGGCTATAGAGTGGCGTTTTGGTTGAGGTTTGTTTATGGCTCCTCAGACCGCTGTGTATTGCTATTGTGCGGTCGTTACTTAAGTTGGTATAACTAGAGAAGCGGTCGACAACATTTATCTCTCGAGGGGGTGTCTAACTCGGTGTTACTCCCAAATATCCCTTTAATCTCTCTTTTTTTGGGAGGGATATGTTAAGAAATTTTCTTATTTCTGTCAAAAAAAGGAAACTTCCTTGTTTTTAAGGTAAGAAGTCAGGGGATCGCAGAAAGAACTCTGTATTTTCTGTGCAATATTTTCTGAGATATTTCAGTCTTTGTGAGAAGAAGTGATTCAACAGCCTGCCTCTGCCATCCCTGCAGCTAAAAATAATATCCAGAGGATTATTCAGAGACACCTCTCCTTCTTCAGGTATATATGTTCTATATATTAGCACAGATTTCTCTTCAACACACATCAAGCGCTTACAGGCGGTAAAATCAATATGAGGCTCTTTTATTTTTCCTCCTCAGTGCACACATCGTATGAAGTACAGCATGTTAGCATTGCGTGACATGGTTCCCTACATAAGGGCAGACTGGTTGTTATTTTTACTGATGGGCGCCTAATGTGACATGCAGTGATGCCAGTTCAGTCACCATTTAGCTCTGGTTGATTACTCTCATAGTTCAGAGGGCTCAGGGGGGCAATGTGGAGAGGCCTTTTAAATCGATCCATCAAAGACTAAAGCTCACTGACTGACTTAGGACTAATAGACTCTGGATTGATACTCGAGTCGGCATTTTGTGGTCTTTACAGCATATATAGAGCAGCCCTGGATTCTCTGGGCTCTGTCTCTACTCTCACAATCAGTTGGAGCATCCTCTCCCTTCTGAGTCTATGACTACAGATTTTCTCAGTAAGCAGGTCAGCGATGCTGTGCCCTCTGGCTTCTCTCCAAGTAAAAAATCCTGCACAAACAGCATCATTTACAGAAGACCCTCCAACCTTGAGGACTGAAAGAGGGGGGGTGGGCTGCTCATGTTTTCATGCATGAGAGAATGTAAAGATATTTAGATGTGGCATCTTTTCTTCTTTAAAGGCTTTTTTAGGGTTAAATAAATGTTACTTTTGTGTTTGAGGACTATAAGTGTTTAAAAGTTCCAGTGTTTGAGCTTTTGAGGAAATTTTAGATGCATGTTGTTGGAGTTAATGACCGAGAAATACAGATGCTAGTTACTCACACATGCCCCTCAGTTGACAGATGTGCTCACAAAGTCTTGTTGTTGTGTCTCCTGTGGGATGATGAATACACCCTGTTGTCCATGTAGTTTTTTTTTTTTTAAACACACTTTCAAACATCACAGTGACCCATTTCCACAGATTCAGATTTACGAGCACAGACTACAGATGACAGGAAAGTGTGATATTTTTAAAACCACGTGCAGTAATCCCAGATCCAGAGTGAGCCGTCGGGTCTTTGGGTTTGAACCATATGAGCCCAGATATATTGAAATATGCATTAATATGCGTGGTTAATGCAGCATGTCCCTGGGTGATTTGGTTTCAGCTGCAAGATGCCAACAAAAACCTGGAAGTGTGGCCGTGGTTGCAGCATTCACAGCTGTCTGTTTCTTTCTCTTCCTTGAGAAAAATGATTTTAAAGCTGTTGTTCCTCTAAACTGTCTTCCTGTGTGCTTCTTCTTTCTTAATGTGTGCCTCCACCCTGCTGCTTTGACATTGCCCTAGTTTCCTGTCTCTGTGTTGTAGTGTGTGGTTCAGTGTGGCTCTAATATCTATTCATGTCACGCAGATTGTGTATTCCTTTGCTTCCGCTAATACACAGTCTTGTGTTCATGATTAACCTCATTATTTGTTCACTGATCTTTGTATGATCAGCATTATTAAATCCTGACTTTATAATCAGAATAGTGAGTTACTCATCGTGCTTTCTCTCTTTGTGGGTCGAGGAGTATACGCGCGTGAAGAAAGAAAGGTGGATGTGAGGGGATGGTATGGATATTTCTAAATGGGTCAAACCTAAGGACCACTTCCCTCTTTCTTTTCTTGTCTTTTTTTCTCTGTTAATGGGGTTTACAGACATGGCCAACAGCACATGTACTTTTACTTCACACATCAGTAGTCCTGCAATTTTGTGTTTTTATACTCAAAGGCAGGGCAATGCTAATGAATTAAAAGAAATCTTAGAAAACAACCAGGAGAAACCATTTCTTGAGCTCAAAAGTTCCACCAAAGTCAACAGTAGTTTTGATTTGGTCTATGTGGGGACATGATTTTAAAAACAACAGTTATAAATTATTGTCAGTATATTTTTATAGCAAAAGGAGGCTCATTAATTGCTCATTAGGCACTCCAGAGAGTGCTATCAGGAGAAGAGTACTGAGTGTGATGTAGAAATAATAAATGAGAGTAACCTGGTT
This sequence comes from Xyrichtys novacula, assembly GCA_962446985.1. Taxonomy (NCBI): domain Eukaryota; kingdom Metazoa; phylum Chordata; class Actinopteri; order Labriformes; family Labridae; genus Xyrichtys; species Xyrichtys novacula. Next base: position 18,196,761 of record OY660865.1, read on the forward strand.
TATGGATGTCATCCAGTGAAACTGTGCGACTCAGTCACTTTGATGGTTTATTTTTTAAATTCTGTTATATGTACAATTGTTGGTGCACATACTAGACTGTATATAAGATGGACAATTTGCTCCACCTTCCTCAAGTATGCAGATTTGAAGCAAAAAAGCTCTCAGTAATTCTGTGTTTTTTCTCCACTTCCTGAAACCAACATTGGGCAGTATTACTATACGCATTCGGCGGGAGAGTCGCTGAGAGTCACTGTGATGATGCATTGCTCAAACAGCGTATCCCCTGGGTGAGCTACACAATCTTCGTACGCCCATAGGCTGTATCAAGTGTCAATCATAGAAAACATGAACCCCCTAAAAACCTTTAAAAATGGAGCTATACAGAATAAAGAGGACTTGAGCACAAACCAGTCTGACAGTAACTACATGTCAACATTGCAACCAGGGGGGAGAAAAATTTATATTCCCTGTAATAAATTTCTAAAGTTTGTCCACAGCTCTATAAGGATTGCTGGAGGAGGCGGGATTTATGACCTATACTGCAGCCCGTCACCACGGTGTGCTGTTCTTTGGGTGGCTTCACCCAGTGAGGAGGCAGACGGCGTCCATTCTTTATACAGTCTAAGTTGGTGCATCAGTTTGCTTAGCAGATTTGGTGTGCCAAGGCTACAGTCCTCTTTTGCAGTGGTTGCTGGTTCGACAACCCAGACATGTCCCCTTTGCTGGTGTCGCCCTCAACACTCTACCTCTCGATTTTTTTGTCTCTTTTCATCTGTTTTGTTTAATAAAAGCACAAATGCACCTAAAATGAGTGAAAATTTTAAACATAGTATTGTTAAATATTGTTGATGATGAGGAAAGAAAGGGAATTAAAAACCTTCCTCCAGCATTATTCTGAATTTACTGAATTATTATGAATATAACTCATGAAGATAATAAGTAATTAATTAGTGTGTAGTGTCAAATTTAATCAAAAAAAATTTTTTTTCTTCAGATTTGCAACAAAGGAGCCAAATGGTTTGTTACTCTACAATGGCCGCTTCAATGAGAAACATGATTTCATCGCCATGGAGATCATCAATGAGCAGATCCAGCTCACCTTCTCTGCAGGTACCCTCACTTATGACCTGTCACTTTGTTTACGAAAAAAACATTTCATCACTTTGTGCCAGTTTGTAGAGAGTGAGTTAAATTCTTCACTGCTTCGACTCTTCCCAGGTGAGACCCAAACTACAGTTTCACCGTTCATCCTCGGAGGGGTCAGCGATGGCCAGTGGCACGTGGTGGAGGTCCACTACTACAACAAGGTATGAGCTCTAATAAACTGACCCAAGAACAACATCATGAGTCCCCTAAGTTTATCGACATGCAGAGGATAAGGCAAAAATGTTTTGGCTATCTTCTGTCAATTGTTTATTTTTAGGACACTGACAGATTTAGTCGTTCAAAAATATCACACAAACCTATCAGCACCACTAAATCACACTAAAATACATGTTTTATCTCTCTTTAGCGGAAAGTTAAAAAAAGTGGCAAATTTTGGTTCTAAAGAAAGGTTATTACCTGATTTAGTTGCCTTTTGACAGAGCTGGGCAAACTGACCCCAAACGTTTCTGTTGTTCAATGCAGTAACGCTTAATTTGACGCCTATCTCTATAACGCATTATAATGTGTAATACGTTATAATCACGTTATAGCACTGTATAACTATAGTTATAAACACTCATAAATGATCATAATGCTTTATAGCAATAATCATAACACATTATAAAGCATTTTATCATGACCTACAAGGTCAGGTATTATAATTTGCTGCAACTTTTAACAATAATTGCATTGCATTATGTATGTGGACATTGTCAGTGAGTTGTTAACAGTTATAACACATTATAATACCTGACCTTGTAAGTCATGATAAAATGCTTTATAATGTGTTATGATTATTGCTATGAAGCATTATGATCATTTATGAGTGTTTATAACCATATTTATACAGTGCTATAACATGATTATAAGGCATTATAGAGATAAGCGTCAAATAAAGTGTTACCTTTAAGGCTAAACTAAGCTAACCAGCGACTGGTTTTCACTCAATGTACAGAAACAGACATGATGTCACCCCAGTGAACATGTACTCATGTTGGATCTTGTCCACACAGCTATTATCTGTTTCATTTCCTCTTTTTAATTGTCATACAATAGCTCACATACCTTTGTTAAAAACCGCTGTGTCTGCTGCTGCTCCTCTCATCAGGGTTGACGTGACATTACAGAAAAGATCCAGAGTGAAATCAGGTTGTCGGTTTGATTCCCTGCAGACAATTGAAAATGTGTCTCTTTTTCAGTAACTTGTTTTTTCACCTCCATAACTCTGTATCTGTACTGAACACAGTGAGTAGATAGGAAACCCTGAGCCTTGTAAGTTTGTTGCTCTGCCTCTTTACTGTCAGACTTAAGAATCGCTGCTGACAGGCGGATGATCTGGAAGAGTGCCAACATGCCAATGAAACACTGACAGAGGCTCAGACAAGAGAGGAAAAGTGTGGGGGGTGTTAATGAATGAAAGCCAGAGAAAGAAAAAATGCAACTTTTCTCCAGACTCAACGGTTTATGTTTTGCTGATACAATCCTCAGTAAGAACATTACTTAAGATCAATCAGAGGAAACATATTAGGACCTGTTGCCTCAGCTCTCTCAGTGTTTTCCCACTCAGGAATAACACGCAGAATGTCACTCTAAAATCTATTCAAATCGTCACTTTGCATTATAAAGATGTTGCCAGGCAACACCCCCGCTGCTCACATTTTCTATCGAGGGTCTATGATAACATGGCTGTTTCAGATTTTAGTGATGAAAGGGGTAAACTTGTTGACTTTTGGATGAAAAATGGTTGCAGAAAGACATTTATAGTCTCATTAATCACTCTTGTACAAAACCTGTTTATCAAACAACTTTGAGTTATTGTTGTTGAACTTGCCCTTCAACTTCATTTCTGTAGGGGTACAGACTGTTTGAAAATAGGATGACTCTTGATATGAGATTTACATGTACACTTCAAGTTAAAAATACAACATGTAGATATTTTACTCATTTTGGTGAAAACTTTTTGACACCAGTTTTGATCCGCTTTGATGCAGAATTCCAGCTCATTTAGTGGCACCAAGAATAATGTATGAAGTGAGTTTAATTAATTGATGATACATTAAGAATTAAGTGACCACGCAAGCTCAGAGAGCGCGATCATTTCTTAATGGTGAGCAAAAGAAATTAAAAAAATATATGTCATACGATATGTTCATTTTTTATGGAGTGAAGCCTGTGTACGTAATGATGTTGAATACATACCGTAAGTTTAGTCTTAAATATCCCAGAAGTGTCCTGGTTTCCTCCTCTCATCTCGTCCTCCACATCCTGTGAGCTGCTGAGGTAAAAACTCGGCTCCTCCCTCTGAAGGTATCCCATGGTGGCCCACTCTGACCTGTCCCTGTCCCTGTCCGCAGGGGGTGGGGCAGGGTGAGGCAGTTTGGGGAGGAGGGCATTTTAGATTGAAATGTGGCTTTCAGGATAGCGGGGGACTGTGGAGAATGGCAATGACCGCTTGCCTTTGTGTCGGGCTCTGCTTCCTTTGGGACCATGGGCAGTGAATGATGCGGCCCCGGGGAAGGTGCCCCTGTCTCTCTGTTCTCCGGCATGACAGAAAAGCGGAGCAGAAGAGGAGCGAAAGGAGGCCAAAGAAAGGCTGAGAGATGTATTGACTCGGGCTTTGAACGGGGATGGTGCGCTTCAGGGCCGACCCCTCTTGTTGCTATGGTTTTTTCAGTCAATCTTAAATCCCATATTTGTGTTGCTTGCTGCCATGGTCCTCCTGAGAAACCCCTGTCGCCTTCTGTGACAGCAAACTCATATTCCCATAATCTCCTGTCGCGGCGAGTGAGGGCAGTGTTTAATGTTGTCCTGAGTAAATATGTGCGTTCCAATCAGGGCTGACAGGACGGGGTTTGTTTGGCAAGGAGACGTCCTGACAGACAGTCATTATTGGAGAGTCAACAGGCGTGACTGATGACAGCAAAGGTCAGTAAAGGGAGCGTCCAATCTGGAGCACTGCCTGTTCCACCGCTTTCACAAAGCCTGGAAAAAACAGCGTGTTGGGTGATTTCACCTTTGGCAATCAACACTGTGTGTTTGCTTGTTTCATCATCAACAAATTTGTAACAGATTGGCCTTGAAGAGCATCAGCTGAGAAGTTAAAAAGTCACTTTCAGTCTGTTCTTGTCTACTTAACATTTCAGAGCTGAAACAGACGGTTTCACAGTCAAAAATAAATGTTGGGACTTCCTGTGGGAAAAGCGCTCAACAACGGGGCCGTTGTTCTGAAAAGTAACATCAGTCACCTGAACTGCAGGCTGAGGAGGAAGTTTGTATTGTTGCCATGGCTACCAAAATAATAACTGGAACCATGAGCATCTTCACATCCTGTAATTACTCAGTCTGAACACTGGGCTAAATGGAAGTCTGTCACAAGTGCAATCTGAGATTTGATAAATCGTTCCCGCCAAACATCAAATCAGAAGCGACCGGATTATGTTTTTTGTTTCAGTAAAATCTATTCGTCTATTAAAATTTTAACTTGTTCTGTGAATATGTCCAGATTTGTTTGATGGATGGCCAGAAATTGATGCTTTGGGTGAACTTGAACAGCTTTATAAACATTTTATAAATTCCTAAATCAATCACTGGATTGATCACCAAAAAGCTTTGTACAGACATTCATGATGTTCCCTTACAGAGAAAGTTTGTTATTTATGTCGGGCCCTTCCCTTTCCACTGAGCAATAGACGGCTATTAGACGTCTAGATTTTTTTTTTTAAACTAATTTCAACTGTCTGGATTCTGTATATTTTTAGATGGAATTTAGACGTTGCACTTTAACCCATTATCTGATAACTTTTTATTTCAAAAAGCAGCTGTGAGTTGCATAACTGATCTCCAAGTACTTAACCAAAAAAGTTATAATAGCCGTTGAGCAATATACAGTGTAGTATAGATATAGCCCAGATTTAGATTTAGTCTAAACTTGGTCTAAATAACTTTCATTTTTAGACCTGTGGTAGCCTGATTTTAGACCAGGCGTCTAGGCTACATTTAGACGTCTATTAGACCTCTTTTAGACCAAAAAAGGCTCAGTGGGTTTTTTGTGGAATAATCACCAAGTCAACATCTTGTTGGTCCGTTTCTTTACTTTAAGGCTAAATGACCACCAACATGTTGATCCTGTCGTAAGACTCAGTTGTACATTGCTTAGTGGTAATAAACAAACATTAGCATTGTTAACAAAAACAGTTAGCACTGTAAACCTGCTCAGCAACAGATGTTAGCTTTGTTATTGTGGCCATGTTAGCTTTCTTAATTTAGCTTTTAACTTGAAGCACAGCTGTGCCTACATCCTCACAGCTAGCACAGCAGTAACCCCACAGGCTGGAGGCCTTTATTTCACTCTTAGATGCCTTTTTTTTTTTAAATAGATCACATGTTCTGGTTTAGCTTTTATGTTACAGTTAGTTTGCGACAATTTCCCAGTCTTACGGGTAATAAAGTGTAGTCTTTCTTTTATTCTACATCAAAACAACCACAGCACGATGAAACAACACTTCCTCCAAATAATCAACATAGTTCAGGTGAGGTGTAAAACACACAGTCTGGTGGTTTAGACTTTTTTTTTTGATATGTCTCATTCATATCACTAGCGCTCTGCACACTCTGTGATCACAAGACATGGGGGTGAACTCAGGAATTCAACTCACCGCAGCCTCTCAGTTACAGAGTCGTGTTATTAAAGGCTCACAGAGATTTAATCTAATCTACCCGAGGAAAAAAGTCATGTGAGAGAAATTAAATTGTCGGGCTGCCTTGAGGCCAAAATTATATCTGCCATTAATGCCATGCATGATAAAGTGCATTTTTGTCTCAATGGATTTCCTCTGGGTAGAGCTGCTCAAGATGTTGCACCAGCCAGTGAAACCACAGTACATCTCCAGCTGGGTGATGTTTTCCAAGATTCAATTTACAGGATCAAACAGCAGAGACAAAAGGTCAGAACAACAGTGCAATCAAGAATCGTCATCCCTGAAGCTTGTGCAATCAGCAACAGCATCTATTTTAGTTTGAGCCCATGGTAAAAAAAAAAGATTCAGACTACAAAAGCTCCATGTTGTTTTGAAGCTAAGAGCCAGTTCTTCATATCATCTCTGCTCATGAGACGAGCTAATTCCTGCTAAATCCTGTCTGAGCAGCTGACAGCTCAGTGGCCCGCTGCCGCCTGCAGGTCGGCTGTGTGTGAGGGCGGTCGCTGCGCCGCTCACAGCCCACGACACCAGCTTGAACCCACACTTAAGGTTAATATGAGCTCTAGGTGACCTCTGAGTCACTGGGCGGTTTGTAAAGAGGTCCTGACCTTTTATTGACAGGATCATCATTCTCTCCCCCGCAGACCCCTCCCCCTTTTGTTTCTCCCCCCATTGATTTCTCAGACAATGAAGAAGATCCTTTGTCATTGGGGATGATGTCCTGCAGAGAGCAGGCTCTACTTCCATGTGTGCAGCGTGTGTGCGTCTTTGCATTCAACTCCAGCTGTTATGATATGAATCATTAGAATACTGAACAAGGCGATCTAACAAGAATTGACCTGAGTGAAATATAAAACATCTTTTTTTGTTGTTGTTGTTGTTGTTGACCACTTTTCAAGCCCAAAGAGTTTTATCCAGCTCATACAGCCATGCACAGATTAGCAGTGCCTGAGACTGCCAGAAGTTTCATAGACTAATCCTTAAAGAAGTGCTGCAGAATAATAAGAAATTTCCCTAATAACCTATTTCTGGGTTCTATTTTTTTTAAAGGGATATTCCGGCATAAAACTAAGCTTGGGTCAAACACACCGTAACACCAAGTTAGACACCCCGTCGAGAGATTAATGTTGCCGACCACTTGCTTCTCTAGTTGTACCAAACTTTAGTAACAACCGCAGACTGCTCTATAGCCACAAATAATGCTCAGAACAGCACCTAACTTCATCAACAGTACATATAGGGTCCCAGCCATAGTACTCGACACCAAACATCCTTTTTAGCTTTGCCTGATTTCTTTAGCAAAGAGACAAAACACAACTCACCAGAGTTGTCAAACACACAGACGCTTGTTTATACTGAGACCTCTGGGTGAGTCCACGACTGCAGCGGGGTGACGCAGCTCAAGGAAGAACATTTATGATCATTTCTTTATCATTTCCTTGTAGTAATAATCACCATATAAATCATTTTTCACTGCAGACGTGGTAGTTCTTCTGCCTTAGTGTCTCGGTCTGATTGTATTTCCATGGACAAATTATCATAAATGTTCTTCCTTGAGCTGCGTCACCCCACTGCAGTCAGTGGACTCGCCCGGAGGTCTCCGTATAAACAAGCGGCTGCTGGAAGAGAGTAGTTGAGTTGTGTTTAGTCTCTTTGCTAAAGAAATCAGGCAAAGTTAAAAAGATGTTTGGTGTCTAGTGCTGTGGCTAGGACCCTATATGTACTGTAGATGAAGTTAGGTGCTGTTCTGAGCATTATTTGTGGCTATAAAGTGGCGTTTTGGTTGCGTGCGTGGCTCTCTGTATTGCTATCTGCGGTCGTTACTAAAGTTGTTATAACTAGAGAAGCAAGCGATCGGCAACATTCATTTCTGGCTGGGTGTCTAACTCGGTGTTACGGTGTGTTTGACCCTAACTTAATTCTACGCCGGAATATCCCTTTAATGTCAGGTGACAAAAATACTACAGCATCTTTAAATTATCTACAAATCAATAATGCTTTTTGTTCTTATCGCTGTTTCATGATCTTATTGCTGACAAACCTTTAGGGAAATCTCAGATCACTGCTCTCTGTAATTAATTAGATATCTTTCTTATTTCTATCTGGCTATTTTTGCTTGTTCTGCCTCTCTGTGATATATGTGTGAGAACATTAATTCATCATGCACACTGGTGAAAGCACAAAACAAAGACTGGGTCCTTAGCCGGCTGGAGAGAAAAGAAAGTTTAAGATGCCTGAGTGTAAACAAAGTCTCTGTGTTTATAGGGCCTGGAATTAACAAAGCTTTATGAATTCATACCCTCTCTTACTCGATAAATGATCTCCATTTTCATGAGTTTCTCTCTCATCGTCCCCACAGCCAATCCTAAACCAGGCTGGTCTACCACAGGGGCCTTCAGACCAGAAGGTTGTCGTAGTGACAGTGGACAACTGTGACACCTCTGTGGCCCTCAGGTTTGGTCACATGATCGGAAACTACACATGTGCTGCTCAGGGCAGCCAATCAGGATCAAAGAAGTAAGTCTTCATGAGCAGAATTACAGATACTTTCATGAAAATATAGAGAATAAATGTCTCTAGGAGCAGAGTTTTTATAAATAAATGTTTGCACCCATAGCTTCTTACATCCTCCCTCCTACAGCTGCAGTTACTTCATTAACGTAATTGATGAGATCCTTTGTAGTTTCCTCATTAAAAGAGAGTAAACTTGTTTAGAGATGAAGATCCACATCTCTAGGGTGTTGGCTAAGCTGGGCTTTTTCCCCCTTTATAGTGATGTTTATCCTCTTTCCTGTTTTTATCTCCATGGAGTAGAAATACAAGAAATACAACTGCAAAACTCTCTGTGATAAATATTTTATGGCTCCCCCCTACCCACCCCCACCATGATGTAAAGGCAGGGCAGGACTGTGGGTGCGTAAATGTTCATGGGTCTCTGTCTTTTTAGATCTTTAGACCTGACGGGCCCGCTCCTCCTAGGAGGAGTCCCCAAACTCCCAGAAGACTTTCCTGTCCACAACCGGCAATTTGTGGGCTGCATGAAGAATCTGAGGATTGACAACCAGCACGTAGACATGGCCAGCTTTATCGCTAACAACGGCACTCTGCCAGGTATGTAGCTACCATTTGACCTGCAGGTCGTTCCAACCTGGGGCTGTTTTGTAGTCAAACAGTAGCCATGTTTACATGTGCAAAATTTCTTGATCTGATTAAAAATTTGAGGGATCGGATAATCTGAATTCACAGTTTATATGGGTGCAAAATCAAATACTACGATCATAACATTCATATACATGCACCAAGCTTTATTCAGATCAGAAGCATTTGGACATGCGTAGAGAACACAGAAGAAGAGTTGTATTTACGCCTTTGCTGTCAACAAACCAACAAACGCGGTAATAGCTCACTTCATCCAATTCAGGATTTTTTCCCTTGTTAAACGGTGTCACTAGATGGCGCCCTTGCATGTAGATGTGACATCATTAGGCTGTATGTACGCCTTGTTATGTTGTACTGGAGGAGCAGCCACTGCAACCGCGGTTGTGTTTTATGCCAGAGTGTTAATAATGAAACCTCCTGTACTGACCTCAATAAATAAAACAAAGGCTAAAGAGTGAAGATCGAGTCAGGTTAGAGAGTCACGATCAGAATAAGTGTTTACAGGGACGCATTTCGGAATAACGATCCGCAAAAAACACCCCTCTAGATCGGAATACAATTTCTTTCCGATTGAACCAAATTGGATCAGAATCTTCCGATCGACATGTTTACATGACACATTTTTACTCAGATCAGTGGATTTTTTTGTGCCCATGTAAACACAAGTACTGTTTCTTTGTTGAATGAGCAAGTGAGGAAGACATGCAGAAGGAAGAAAATAACAAAGCCTTTAATGAATACAGTGGGGGGAAGTCTATCCAGTGAAAATGATCATTCTACCTGCTATGAATAGTTCATCTGCCTCTAACTCTTTCAAACTCAGGCATAATGAGGTAGAGCAGATCAAACAAATGGATGAACCTCTGATTTCCTCTACTCTCAGGTTGCTCCGCCAAAAGACATTTCTGCAACAACAACCCCTGTCTGAACGGGGGAACCTGTGTGAACCTGTGGGGCTCCTTTAGCTGTGACTGCCCTCTTGGATTTGGAGGGAGAAACTGTGAAAGAGGTGAGTGTGTTTGGCTAAATAAGCTAGATGAGACAGATGACACCTGACATGCAGTTGTCTACAGTTTTGGAGGGTGGGGGTTGTGCCTTTTTTAAGAGGGTAGGACCGTGTATAGAGCAGGAAATGTTGAGAGAGAGCGGACACTGACGTGAGAAAGTAGCCTCAGGCATGGGTCATTCACCTGTGTAAATGGGACATGGGATTAGACTGCTAGGCAGCAGCACCCGCCTGCAGTTTTGATCTGAGACTCTCATCTACACGTGAGAGCTGAGAATGAACTTGTCATTGGATATAAAAGTGTCAAAATAAACAGAGTAGAAACAGAAATAGACTCCTACTGCTGCAGGTCTACCTTGTGTAGATTTTTGTCTTCTTTTTTTGGCCTGATTAATGATAGAAATGTGATAAACTGTGAGCTGTTTCCCGTTGAATTTTCTCATGTTTGAACAACGTCAAAACGCTGAAGAGTAATTGCTTTTTGACATTCGAACACATACAGTAAACTTCTTATGTTTCTGTCCCTGTGTTCTCCAGTGTCGGTTTTTGTTCCACCCGATCCACCGCAGCTGTTGGCTCCTCTGATTTATGGTTTGCAGCAATTTGAGAAGAAATAGAGGAAAAGAAACGAGCCGTGTCAACATCTCTAGCAAAACAAACACAAACTCTTTTTCTCAGCTTGAATCAGGGTGTATAAGATTTATAAAAGTAAGCACTTCTTTATGTAGATTAGTACTAAAAAAAAGAGAGAGAAGAGAAGTTGTTCTGCAGGTAGAGACAGATTGATATTCAAAGAGGAACAGATGTGTTCATTAAAGTTTATGAGCAATATAGAAAGTGGGCCATAAGGCTGTTTGATCAGGCGTTACTGATCTTCAGAAGTGCTGTAATCAGTTCTGATAACTTGAATACATTATAATGAACATCATCAGATGTGCAGTTGTCGATGTATGGAGTGATTTTAGATAATTGGCTGAAAACTAATAATGATTGACGAGTGGATCATCAGAAAATTACAGAAAAGTATTTTCGAAATCAGTACTGGTGTCTTCTTGCTACATGTGTGTCAAACAGGAAGCAGATTTCTTTCTTTCTTTTTATGGTTGATGTGTTTTATTATGTGTAGATTTGGGGCCTATTGACTGAAGTTTCTCTCTTTGGATCTCACTCCCCTCAACCACAGCACATCAGGTTTATTTGGCATCACAAATTGACCACTTCGATCAGGGGCCTTTCTTCACTTTGTACCAACGCGCCTTAATGAGGCGAACCTGCTTCACATCACGCAGCGTCCTTTTCTGTTACTTTGTTGTTGTGAGAAGAGGCAGAAAAGCTTTGTTAGGACCCCAAAGTCAGTGCATGAGGGCACAAACAACTCACGAAATAAACTTCCCTCTGATTCATGAACTACAAAATGAAACTTAATGTAGCTGCTGCACTAAATACACAGTCAGAGGGGGTCTTAGGGATCCCCTCTGGACACATTTTAAGGCGTATTTTGTTACTTTGCTTTGAATAATAATTTATGACTAAAACTTTTTTATTTTTTTACTTTTAATTCCCTTGTTAATAAAAAAAAATCCTCTGCTTCACTGAAAAAAAAAGAATCCATGAATATGGATATCTTTTTTGGTTTCAAAAGTTCAGCCTCTGAACATTAGACGTCTCCTTCTTCAATGAAAAATCTTTTGTGACTTGAATGTGCGCTGGAGGTTTCAAGTTTTCACATCACTGCAGTGTGATATCATGTATTGGACTGTGTTTGGCCCCAACATCAGTTGTGATGTTGTTTATCCTGCTGGTAAAGAAATGCGCATCCAAAACTCCGCCTGTGTATGAGCACTGAGAATCCTCTGTGAATAGAGGTAAAGACGGCTTTCTAGCATCAAATTTTGCACAAACATGACTCTGTGCAGCAAAGCCAAAACATCAGGGCCAAAAGAAAAGAGCATGTCCAGACTTTTTGGACCCAACTGTGGCGTAGGAGGGTGTTCACGCACAAATCATATCTACTTCAACTTCTCACACTTAAAGGTCCTGTGATGAACTTTGTATGACGCCTACTCCCACCCACAGCCACGGTCATTTTGTTACTCTTCTTGGGTTTTTTAAGATCCTAAAGAGACTTCAATATTATTTCAGCCAGTTATACATTGAGCTGGGTGATATGGCCTGGGCAAAATCAATATCATGACATACTGAACAGCTCAAACTTTTGCACCTGCTGTTTCTGGCTTAGAGTGTTTGTACTTTCAAGTAAGCGCTCTGGTATGAGTTCTTTGTCCGTGTTAATAGAATATCAATCTGTGGCATTGATTGTCAGACTGTGTGATATGGGGCTGGGTGAGATGGCCTCAAATCAATATCACATAGATATATATGTATATAGAGCAGTTCACTTCGATAACGATAAATGGACGATAACGACTCCACAAGCTGCTCACCCCGTCTCAAGTTAACTTTTTACAACTTTTGAACCGTCCTCCATCTCCTCAACTGTCTTTCCCTCTTTGTTATGGACTGGATGGGGTGGAGTCACGTGTCTGATGTAGGACAGCATCTTAAAGGAACACGAGACCACATCCAAAACCAACTTTTATTTATTTTTTGACTCTGATTATATCGATAGGGGCAAAATGATGTTGGTTACTGTCTTAAATATCGGTATCGGTAAATTTTTGGTTTATCGCCCAGCCCTATTTTTGGTACAATAAAGTTTAGCCATTTCGATCATGATACTGACAGTGATAATGACAGTGTCAAATGTGCTACACTAAAATGTAAAGTGGCTACTGATAGTCCGTCATCACACAGCCCATGCAGTTGATTGAGCAGTAACCCCTTCCCCTGACATCCCAACTAGACAACCATAGGTCAGGGGTGGCAAAAAAGAAAAAAAAAATCTGTATTTCACTGACAGGAAACACTAACCCAGAATCTGTGTTTTAATGTTTACCTCAGTGTCCTTGGATCTTATCACGCATACTCTGATTATTTTTAGAAGGCCTCTGTGTTTCTTTGAATCATCAGAGGAGTGAGCTTTCAGGGAGCGTCTGTTTTAGCCTCAGACAGTCCTAAAAAAGCTGCAGATTAGCGAAGCATCAGTCTGTCTGATTAACTGAGAGTTTTGAAGCTGTGATAACTTGGACGTGATCAGGGAACATATTGGACTGGCTGGGTGACAGACATGACTCACTCTCCATAAAACTTTCTATCGCTCTCTCTTCATTTAGCTCCATCCCCCTCCTCCTCTTCCCTCCTCGAACTCTCTCCTTACATTTTATCTGATTATTGTCATCTTTCCGCCGTAGTGATGGCCAGCCCGCAGCGTTTCCTGGGTAACAGTCTGCTGCAGTGGAACAACCTGGCGGCAGCCTCCGTCCCCTGGCACGTCGAGCTCATGTTCCGCACACGTCAGGCGAACGCAACACTGCTGCACATCTCCTCCGGACAACAGCACAACCTCACACTGCAGGTGGGAGCAAGGTCACACGTCTCATACTGACACACATATTCTTAAGCTATGATTAGGTCCACTGTATGTCTGAGGCCAAGTTGCATCACTGTTGCATCCAAATGCTGCAATGAACAGCAATTCACCCTCAAAGGGAAAGTCTAATTTGGAAAAAATAAAAGAGAAATTTTGAGTAAAATATTATGTCTTCATGAGAGTGACTTCTAACTGTGTACACCTGAAGTTTTGAGGAAGATCGTAGGATTAAGGCTCCACCTGTTGGCCATTCGAGCTACAGCATCTCAATTAAGGCCGAGTGAAAACATCGAAGGCTTTATGTGTGATCAGCTACTTATATTGAGCTTGTCTGGACTGACACCTCGTTGAAATGACATAACTGTCTGATGAGATATTTCCAGCTCTGCTCACCTGTGATGTTCTGTATCTCAAAGTTTGACCTATGACTGTGTGACAGAGACAGTCAGGAGAACTCTGTGTTTGTTTGTCATTTGTTTCACTGCCCATCCTCTATTGTTCCTTCACTGTTATTGGACTCTGTTTCAATCTCCCTCCTGCTGTCTCATCCCTCTTCACGGTTTTCTCCCCCTGTCTTTGTAGCTTCGCGACGGGAGTGTGCTGATGGGGCTCCACAAAGGAGAAAACTCCACTCTCTCCCGTGTAGAGGAGGTTACAGTGAACGATGGAGAGTGGCACCACTTGCAGCTGGATATTAGCAGTCTGGGGGGAGTAGCGAGTCACCACAAAGCAGTTTTGTCTTTAGATCAGGGACTCTACCTGGTGAGTTTTAGACTCTTTCCCTCAAGACTCAACCTGAATTAGAATCTCTTGGTTTTGCATATTAAAACTATGACATGCTGCTTTATTAGGCAAGCATGGAGGTGGATGGGAAGTTGCGAGACTCCAAACTAAAGACTGTGAGCATTGGTGGTTTGGCAAAACTTGACGGCAAAATTCAGCATGGCTTTCGTGGCTGTATACAGGTTGGTACCTTCTGTAGCTGTGGATTCAAAACAAGAGTTTCAGCTGCATCTGAAAAAGACAGTGTGCAAAGTAGTTCTGCTAGCACTTTCACAAGTTTACATAGAAATATGAATGTTAGTGATTGTATCTCATGGTAATGTGAACTATGTGTTGAACTATGGAAATGTATTTGTTATTGTTAATAACAGTCTCTTTTGCATAATGATATGATAGCTGCTGTAAACAGAGATGTAAATGCTTGTTTGTTTGTGTGTATGTTTACAGGGTCTGCGTGTGGGCGGGGCTCTTAGTTTATCTCATGCAAGAAAGGTGAATGTGGAGGCGGGATGCAGCGTTCCTGACCCCTGCAGCTCCAACCCCTGTCCTGCCAACAGCTACTGCAGCGATGACTGGGACAGCCACTCATGCACCTGCCTCGCTGGTTAGTCTGCTGTCAAGTCCAACAAATATGGAAATAAAGCATATATGTAGGGCTTTTAAGGACACTTAGACATATCTATAGCCTAAATTTACAATTGATGCCTCCTCCCATGCCACCCTAAAACAAATAAAAGCATCATACAGAAATTAATCACACTGTGGGTGGGATGTACCTCTAAGAAAGAAGTGTTACTAAATGTATGCTGCTCCTTAGTTTTTTTAAAAACCCACACAGTCTCTTTATTGCACTTGTTGAGAGTATTTTTTAGCTGATGGTAGGGTTGATTTTAGTTCAGTCTAGTTTATTGTTTTGTTTATTAGGGATCATTCACATATTTTGTTGTATCCCTGCGCTGTCAGGGCTCGACAGTGCGACCATTTCACTCGCATTTGCAACTAGAAATAGATGTGTGGGAATTGTAAAATGTATTTAGGGGGCACATGTGCGCATAAAAAAATTAGCCGGGGCAACAGATGTTTCATCGGGTGTTGAATAAGGGACCATCAATAAATTACCGGTTGATGTTCTCGGAGAAGGCTGTTTTCCCTCAATAGCTTCCATGTCATGTGACCAATTGACCTAAAATTAATTTCAAATAATAGTACTTATGTCGACCAATAATACAAACATTATTTGATCAATTTTCATTGTGCCCTTAAAGTTCTTCGTGTGTTCCTTACCTTTTCAACTCTGACTGTTGTTGGTTGGGAGAACAGCATCTTATCTTTGATTCTCTTTTTTCCAATACAAGTGGAAAATGACAAATAGAGAGATTTTGAGATGTTTTCAAACTCATTAAAATTATTTTTTGTATTTTTCATGATCGTATGATGGAGCTTTTAACTTAAACTGTTTAAATGAAGTTAAGTATTTATTAATTTTCCCATTTCTTTTTGTTCAGGTTACTATGGCACAAACTGCACTGACGTCTGCTCATTGAACCCCTGTGAGCACGAGTCTGTGTGCACCAGAAAGCTGAACTCCCATCGTGGTTATACCTGCGACTGCCCCAGCAGCTACTTTGGCCACTACTGCGAGAAAAAGTATGCCTTCTATAGTCATATCTGTATTTTAATTATGATTCTCAGGTTGTATGAGGTGTCCCTCTGCAGGTAAATTAACAGTGTTTTTCTGCAGGACTGATCTGCCGTGCCCCAGAGGCTGGTGGGGTCACAAAACCTGCGGCCCCTGTAACTGTCAGACACACAAAGGCTTTGACTCTGACTGCAACAAGACGAGTGGAGAGTGCCGCTGCAAGGTAAGTGTGTATGCTGACCTACAACACAAACTCAGGACTCTCTAAAACACAAGCAATAGCGTGATAAATATTAAGAATCAGCTCTACAACCAATTATCTATCCTTCTCTTTGTTTTTATGTAAAACTCATTCAGATTTTCGCACTGCTTCAGACTTGTAAAAGTTATGTTTGAACAGGATTGAGAAAACCACCCCATGTGACCCCTTGTGGTGAAATGTTTGAAAGGGGTATAAAAACATGTCCCTATAAGAGACACTGATAAAGCCCTGGGTTGTGAAACTGTTATTCAGCATTTCCTCTCTCCAATCTCGTTTCCAGGACAACCATTATCGCCCTGAAAACAGCGACACCTGTCTGCTGTGCGACTGCTACCCTGTCGGCTCTTTCTCCAGAGCATGTGACCGAGAGAGTGGACAGTGTCAGTGCAAACCTGGCGTTATCGGGCGCCAGTGTGACCGCTGTGACAACCCCTTTGCTGAGGTTTCTCCTAATGGTTGTGAAGGTCAGGATGGATGACGTTACTTGACCAAGAGACCATAATTCCATGTTTATAATCCACATATAATAATTTTTCATCATAATCCTCATTTTCTCTCTCTGCTTTTCCTTCTCAGTAATCTATGACAGCTGCCCTCAGGCCATTGAGGCCGGGATCTGGTGGCCCAGGACTAAGTTTGGTCTCCCTGCAGCGGTCCCCTGTCCCAAGGGAACGCTCGGTAGGATGTCTTTTCAGGCAGCTCATTAAATTTCCATAAAATAATGGAAATATAGGAATCTCGCCTCCAGCTCTATTTCAGCTGCAGACTCTCCCTCACTTCTCATCACTTCTCTCTCTCTAATGCTCTCTCTCTCTCTCTCTCTCTCTCTCTCTCTCTCTCTCTCTCTCAGGCACAGCAATTCGACACTGCGATGAGCACAAGGGCTGGCTTCCTCCCAATCTCTTCAACTGTACCTCTGTCGCCTTCAGCAAGTTGAAAGCTTTGGTGCGTAACTTCTCTCTCAATCAGTTTAAAGTTGAAATAAACTTCGTAATTCACTCAAAGCGTCTTATTGTGGAAAGATATGGAGAAAATAAATAATCTAAATAGGTTAGGTTTTGATTTTCTTGATGCTTTTAATGTTTGATTGATGTGTGTTTTCATTCTGTATTAATTGTTTTTTATGCTTTAATTCACACTGTAACTGTGTGATATGGATAACAGGTTTATTGATATTGCTATAAATAGGCCAGATGTACCAATCCACTGAGTCTAAAAAAGGTCTAATAGTTGTCTAAATGTAGGCTAGATGAATGGTCTAAAATCAGGCCACCGTGACAGATGTCTAAAAATCAGTTTTTTTTAGACATCTAAATTTAGAACAAGTTTAGATTAGCCGCGCTTACAGAGGTCTAACTGTATATTGCTCAACTGCTATCATAATTAATTTGGTTAAGTACTTGGAGATCAGTTATGCAACTCACAATTGCTTTTTGAGATAAACAGTTATCGTATAATGGGTTAAAGTGCAACGTCTAAATTACGTCTAAAAATATACAGAATCTAGATGGCTGAAATTAGGTCTAAAAAAAAAAACTAGACCTCTAATACCCGTCTACTGATTTTTCTGGCATTTAATTGTATATTCAGTGAAAAGCCTCATAGTGGTACCAGAGTAATAGTTTGGAAATCACCACAGTCTTCTAGATTTATCCTCAGAGTTCAATGACAGTGCATACAGATCAAGACAGAGTGATAATGTGGACATTTTTGCACAGATATTTCATGGTGGACTGATAAAAGATGTTAATGAACTGAATTTGTTTTTTTGTTGTTGTTTTTTTTCCTTCTTTCAGTCTGAAAAGTTTTCCCGTAACGTAACACTCTTGGACTCCGGACACGTTCAGCAGACGGCGTCCATGTTAGCAAATGCCACCCTGCACACAGAGAAGTACTTCGGCAGTGACGTTAAAGTAGCGTACCGGCTCATGCAGAGTCTCCTGCAGCATGAGAGCAGCCAGCAGGGCTTCAACCTCACAGCTACACAGGACGTCCACTTCACTGAGGTGAGAAACTCCACACTGTCGATGTGTTTCTTCACATAATGAATAATACTGAAACAACATGAGAACAACACAACCCTGCAGATCTTACAGTAAACACGTTCAGTTTAAAAAGTGAAAGCCAGTCGTGTTTGGTGGGACTTTAATCTGCAGGGTAGAAAAATCACACTTTATCTCACTTTAGCTTCCTGTCACACTGAACTCTCGCTGTTCTCTCGCAGAATCTGGTCCGTGTGGGCAGCTCCATCCTGTCTCCAGACACAAGGCCGCACTGGGAGCTGATCCAGCACTCAGAGGGCGGCACGGCGGCGCTGCTGCGCCATTATGAGGAATACGCCAACACACTGGCACAGAACATGAGGAAGACCTACCTCAGCCCCTTCACCATCGTCACACCGCATATAGGTGGGCAGTTTATCTGAAGAGGGACATGTGTGACTTTCTGTGGACATTTGGATGCAGAAAGATGTTAATGTAGTGACTATGCTGACCTGAATTTTAGCGAGAGTGAGATGTTTTTGACGCACCTCTAGTACAATCCAATGTCCAATTCAAGGTCGTTGTTGAGTTATATTTTCGCAATTTATTGATTTGATAAAAAAGACACAAAAAAGATAGATAAGTCCAACTTACTACGATGGTAATGTTCGTGATGAAGATGAAAGTGGTGTCAGATTAGCGGTAAAACTATGCTCCTCCCGTTCTCCAGATCACTGCTTCACCTGTGTCCCTTTGTAGCATTTACCTGCCCATTCACCTGAAGTGCCCCTTGTGGTGATTGCGCAAATAACAAAACAAAACCCAAAAAATAATACAGATAAAATGGCTCATACAATTAAAAATGTTGATAATTATATCTTTGACAGCACTTAACTGAGAGCTGAAAGTAAGAGTTATTTTTTTACATCCCTACAATAGTCTTTCTTGTCGAATCTTGACTAATCATTTAAAGTGTTACCTCAAAATATATTTATGTATCCAGCCAAAAACCTCACATCAAGGGTAACAAAGCAATAAATATGTTCAACAAATTCATACAAAGACAAACAATAACTCAGCACAGTTTGGCCTTGTAGTACATGTAAAATCTGATGTAAAGATTGATGAAGGGGTGTGTCTATACACTGTCAGTAAAAATATCAGAAATTCCCCCTAAACCGTGAAAAAAAACACATTTCCTAATGATGCACAGAGTATGCATATCTGGGATTTTGGACTTTTTGGACTAAATTTTAATAAACTAAGAGATAAAGAGATCTAGCCCACTGAGCAATAGACGGCTATTAGACATCTAGTTTTTTTTTTTTTAGACCTAATTTCAACCATCTAGATTCTGTATATTTTTAGACGGGATTTAGACGTTGCACTTGAACCCATTTTTCGATAACTATTTATATCAAAAAGCAACTGTGAGTTGTATAACTGATCTCCAAATACTTAACCAAAATAATTATGTTCTGTTGAGCAATATACAGTGTAGTTAAAATATAGCCCAGATTTAGATTTAGTCTAAACTTGGTCTGAATTTAGACGTCTAAAAAACTTTCATTTTTAGACCTGTGGTAGCCTGATTTTAGACCAATCATTTAGGCTACATTTAGACGTCTATTAGACCAAAAAATGCTCAGTGGGAGCATTGTGAGCTAGAGGTACTATATCCAGCAGTAAAGCTTGGAAATAGCGTTTAGACCCCTAGCAGAGAGATACGATTGTCTAAAGTCGTGTGAAACTTTCTGAGTCACAAAACGTTTTCTGTCTTTAGTTTCAGACCGGCAGGAGTTTGCCCTCTTCTTCCGCAGGTCAATAACACAGACAGGTAATAATAAGGCAGGTGTCCCTCAGAGCTCTCTGACTCAGACTGTACGTGTTTTTTTCAGTCATCTCTGTGGATCGTCTAAAAAAGATGAACTTTGCCGGGGCCAAACTCCCCCGGTACCAGTCCCTGAGGGGTCCTCGCCCTGCAGACCTGGAGACGGCGGTCACCCTGCCTGATTCGGTCTTCCAACCACCTGTGGACACAAAGGGCCACAGGCACCTGGACGTTTTCCCTGAGTCATCGCTGAGGAACCGTTCGGCCAACAGGAAGAGACGCCATCCTGAGGACAACCAGCAGGATGCCATCGCCAGCGTGATCATCTTTCACAGCCTGGCCTCACTGCTGCCAGAGAGCTACGATCCTGACAAGAGGAGTCTGCGGTAAGATGGATAAACCAACCTTTAATTCTGCATTTCAGTTAAAAAAATAAGGCCCAAATTGTTACTCGTATAGTTATTTTTTGCAGTCTATAGTTACAGAAGTTAATCTTTTTATTCTTGCTTTTTTGGTCTCATAACCTTCAGGGTGCCAAAGCGTCCTGTCATCAACACACCTGTGGTCAGCATCACAGTCCACGACAATGACGAGCTGCTGCAGCACACGCTGGACAAACCCATCACTGTGCAGTTCCGCCTTGTCACCACAGAGGAGCGCTCCAAACCCATCTGTGTCTTCTGGAACCACACCATACTGTGAGTACAGCAACACACACGCAGGCATACAGAGGAGGATTAAATAAAGCATATCTTTATCCCACTTTGTCTAAGTTTGTACATATTTTGTCATTTTTGTGATACTTCATGTTTAATGTTTAATGTTTGTACAGAGAGAGCAAAGCTTTACCGCACACATATGTGGCAAATAAAGCTGATTCTGATTCTGGTCTTTGTGTTGTGTGTCAGCGGTGGGAATGGCGGCTGGTCTGCTAAAGGCTGTGAGGTGGTTTTCAGAAACAGCACCCACATCAGCTGTCAGTGTTATCACATGACCAGCTTTGCTGTACTCATGGATGTCTCCAGGAGAGAGGTGAGACTATCTAAAACTTTTATTTTTACCCAAACACAGATGTCATCTCTCTCTGTTTTTTCACTCAAACTTTTTCTCTCCTGATTGTTTTTGTCAGAATGGAGAAATTCTGCCCATCAAAATCATAACATGGAGCGCAGTGGGAGTAACACTCAGTTTCCTCTTCCTCACCACCATCTTCCTCCTCTGTCTGAGAGCCATCCAGAGCAACAAGACGAGTATTATCAACAATGGAGCCACCGCTCTCTTTCTCTCTGAGCTCATCTTTATCTTGGGCATCAATCAAGCTGACAACCCGGTACTTTATCAGTCTCCGAAGTAATTTCTTCTCTTTGTATTTTTTTTCTCTTTTTCGGTCTTTGACTGATTCTCCTTCTTTTTGCAGTTTCTGTGCACCATCATCGCCATCCTGCTGCACTTTTTCTACCTTTGCACTTTCTCCTGGCTCTTCCTGGAGAGTCTGCACATCTACCGCATGATCAGCGAAGTGAGAGACATCAACTATGGACCCATGAGATTCTACTACCTGATTGGTTGGGGAGTTCCTGCCTTCATTACAGGTTTGAACCTCCATCAAATCACATACATGTACATGCTGCAGTTTTGGCATCAAAGTTTGTCCTGGAGATGTTCATCCCTGACAACAAATTGATTTTCAACCTTGGCATATTTGTTATAGAAAAACTACTTCACAGTGTTTTAAAGCACATTTTTTTCATTCCCTTACACTTACTCAGCAGTTTCTCAAATATAGATATAGAGTTAAAGCAAATACAAATAAAGTAAATTTTTAAAAAACAGAGAAATAGAGCTGCATTTTCATACCTGCATGACAAATTCTGTTGGTTTATTGGACCCAGGGATTACTTCTACTGAAATGTTATTAGGGCCCGAGCCAAAGCTGCAGGCAGCGGGCGAGAGCCCTGTTGAAATTGCGGGAATTATTTATTATTATAAACTTTAAACTTCTTTCTCCTTTTCAACCCTCTAGACAGGCTCAAAAACTCCTGAAATTTGGCAGACAGGTCGGGCCTGGCTCAAATTCATATTTTGCAGTGCCCCTATATATATGAAGAAGAAAAAAAGGCTCTCTAGCGCACCCTACAGTTTTCATGCTAGGGGAGTTTCCTGTACAACTTCCCGTACACTGGTTCCACCTCCACAAGATTTCAGTCATTTGAAAAGGGTCCAGCACTGAACAGTTTAACACCAAACTTACATCCATATGTTGTGGTGTAACCTGGTGGGGAATGCGTGTAACTCCTTCTTTATTGATGGGATGCAGCTGAGATTTGTTCAGGACACACCTGATGGGGTACCAGGTAGGCTAGAAAAACTAGCACCATGTTTCGTTAAACTGTGCTTAGGTGGTGCTATGAAATGTCTCCAAAAATATAGCAATCTGTGATATTGCTATAGATATGCACAGCCACATGAAATCTGGTACCCAGATCACAGATCCTCTTGAGCATGGGTGGGCAATCATTTGCCATGGAGGGCCAAGAGGCTGCAGGTTTTCTTTCCAACCCAAAACTCCACCAGGTGATTTCACTGATTACCTTACCTCCAAGCAGAGAGCAGGGACTAACTACCTGGTGGAGTTTTGGGTTGGGAAGAAAACCTGCAGCCTCTTGGCCTTCCATGGCACATGATTCCCCACCCCTGCTCTTGAGGGTTCCAATGTCAAAATGGAGATCCAACAAAAAATGGATCCATAGCGCCCCCTACAAAATTTCAAACCTATGTAATCAAGGACACTGTTGTTGGACCCCAATACGAGCAAAAAGGGGACTACATAGGTGGCGATGGTACACAGCTCATGCCCGTTGGTGGCCTGCAGGGCACTAGTTATTTTGTTTTTATGTATTATTTACATGGTTTCTGTTGATTGATTAATGTGGTTCAATTTAGTCAAGCAATAACCAAATCCACTTTGTGATGATTTTATCTTAATAGACATGCTCATGCCTCTGTCTGTCTGTCTGTCTGTCTGTCTGTCTGTCTGTCTGTGCACAGGTCTTGCTGTGGGACTGGACCCTGAAGGCTACGGGAACCCTGACTTCTGCTGGCTGTCCATGTACGACACTCTGATCTGGAGCTTTGCTGGACCCATCGCCATGGTGGCCTCTGTGAGTCCCTGCTGTTATTAACCCTCACCTTGAAGGAACTTTGGTTCATTGGAGTTTGTTTACTGAATGGAGATTATTCATCATCATTCCAACATGTGTCACTCTTGTTAAACACCTACATTTCCAAAGACTCACGTGCACATGAACACATCACAGCTCAACATGCTGACTCATGGTGGTGATCTCATTAGAGCTGTGGTTGTTTTTAGAGCTCGCACACCCTTCATTGTCCTGCTGAGTCACTGTCAGAGAGCTTTTATGTTTACTCACCCTGAGAAATAACAGGAAGATTCATTTGTTGTTTACTTTTACACACCTTGGCCTTGTTCTGTGCAGTGATTGATGTTGTTTCCACAGATGAACATCTTCTTGTACATCCTTTCGTCCAAAGCGTCGTGCTCGCTCAGACACCACAGCATGGAGAAGAAGCAGCCTCGAGTGTGAGTGTCACTACGGTATTATCATTTATGAACACCAGCATTGTTTATTTACTGTCTGATTGAAAAAGAATGAAGAAAACATTTAAGTCTGGGTTTTCCAAATTTCCTGTTCAAACCGGTTAACCTGGTCCAACAGCAGGTTCAGGGTTTCAGTGATTAAAGCCCCATCAGAGCTGAATAACAATGCATTCCTCATTTTCTGGCCATGGTGAGTTATTACAATAAGGAAATGAATGCAGAGGGATGTGTTTAATCGTGTGTGTCAAATGTTTTATTTTAATTATCCTTTTTTGTGACACATAAGTTGTTTTTTGTTATTTACCTTGGTGCATTATCGTTTGGAGTTTTGCTTTAAGCATAAAGGAATGCTACTTTTTCCTATTTCCCTGTGTCCAAAAGCTCCAATATTGAATCATGAGCAGTAACATTTTGATTCTGTACAGCACTCATGTATTACTTTTCTTTGTCAGATAAAATGGATAAAATTTAGATGTTAAACTTTGGAGACACTTTCAAACATATGGCCTCTCCTGGGATATCTGTACTTTCATGGTGGCGACATCCAATCCAATCCCAATCCAAGTTTATTAATGAAGCACTTTTAAAAACAACAAAATGCTGACCAAAGTGCTGTACAGTGAAAATAAAAAATAAAAAAACAATAAAAACAGACAATTAACATGAACAATAAAACAAAGACACGGGACCACATTACAGACAGGGGGACATAGATGGTTCAATAAAAACATGATTAAAAAGCCAAATTCTCAAGATTTGAAAGCAAAGGAGTAAAAGAATTAAAGCTTTTCTTTGCCACACTTGCTTTCAAAAGACAAACTTACATGTAACCCAATCTACAGTTTAGGCACCACTGGTCTTATGGTCGAAGTGCATGCTTCATATACGTGGAGGTTGTGCCCCAATAAGTCTGACTTTGATTCCAGCCTGTGGGTGATTTTTCACATCTCACTCCCCACTCATTTCCCCCCAATACTTTTCTTTCCTCTGTTGAAATTAAGAAAGTCATGGTTAACAGATCAGATAAATTAATCCAGTTGCTTGGTACTGCATAGATGTCCTCATCTTTTAGAGAGCACATGTCATCCTTTATGCTTCTAACTATCATCTCTGCCTCCTCTCTCTCCCTCTCTGGTTTGTCGTCACCCTGCAGCTCGGGCCTCAAGACTGCTGGTGGCGTTCTCTTCCTTGTTTCTGTCACCTGTTTCCTGGCGCTCCTCTCCGTCAACAGTGACATGATCATCTTTCACTATCTGTTTGCTGGGTTCAACTGTGTGCAGGTGAGTGCTTCAACTCCCTCTGGAACTCTTCGATGTGTTAATATAAGTTTGTTTTTTTTTACTCATCCTCCTCCCTTTTCGATCATCCTACCCCAGGGTCCCTTTGTTTTCTTCTTCCGCATCGTCTTCAATAAGGAAGCCAGAAATGCCATGAAATACTGCTGCAGCCGCAAGCGTCCTGATCATATGATGAAGTCAAAAGCAGCTGTGAGTTCCTCTGAGACCAAACTTCACTTTGTCACACACCTTGAGTTTGTACACTGCAAAAAGGGGGGTCTAAAAACAAGATAAAAACACTAAATCTGGAGGAAAAGGTTATAAAAACAAGTGAAATTATCTGTCCATGCAGGAAGATTACTTTACTTGACAAGAGTTCTTAAATTAAGATTTTTAAATCTAAAAATAAACATGTCTACAAATATATTTGGAAGGCTTAAAGTAAGCCAAAAATGCAGTTTTTAAGATCAGATTACTTAAAATTTGACTTTTACAGTCCCAAAAATAAGTTAAATTTACTAAATATAAGCATAAAATAAGTATAAAATGCAGTTTTAAGATCAGATTACTTGAAATTTAACTTTTACAGTCAAGTTTTTTTGTCTTAGTAAGAACCAAATAATTTGCAGTGTAGAGCTGAGGTTCACACTGGCGCTGATTTTATCTTAGTGGATTATAACACTATCACAATTCTCTTGACCTTTTTAAACTTTAGCTGATGTCAGATTTACTGAGACTAGGATTATAATTTTAACTCAAATGCTAAAACTGGGGACACACTATTTTCTGTAGTATATAACTGAGAATCAAACATTTTATAAATCAGTACAGTCTCTGTGCAAGGGCTGTTTTTGATTCTGAATTGTCTTTGTGTTTCCAGGGTTACAAATGTAATACAAACTACATGGATGGCAGGCTGTACCATCTTCCCTTTGGTGACTCCAGCGTGTCACTAAACGGGACAGTGCAGAGTGGAAAAAGCCAGCAGAGCTACGTGCCATTTGTCCTCAGGTAAACCAACAACAAAATAATTCATACATTCATACAGTCACAGACTAAAAAAACTGGATTACCTTCCTGAGTTACAACATCAGCCATGAAAAAAACCCTCTTGTCTTTTCAGGGATGATGGATTGAGCAACAGTCAGGCTCACATCGCTCTGAACGACCACGTTTCACTCTTCCACGAGACTAAAGAGCACCCGGACGGTACGTTTCTCGTCGCTCCCTTCGAGTTTGTTCAATTCAGTGATTGTTTTGACTACATGAATATGTCGTCTGTGTGCAGATCATGACAGCGACTCAGACAGCGACTTGTCTCTGGAGGACGATCAGAGCGGTTCGTACGCCTCCACACACTCCTCGGACAGTGAGGACGAGGAGGGTCCACTTCCCCCTGAGGAATGCTGGGAAAACTTGGCGTCGAATGGGGTCAAGAGACCACAACCACACGGTACAGAAGCTCACCTAATGTATTGTGACATTTAGATTTCAGTGTTAAGCATCTCTCTAGTTTTCAGAATATATGGCACTAACACCCTGTAAGATAGATGTTTAAAGTCCTACTCCAATTATTTTTTTTACTACTTAAAGTGTTCTCAGTGGTCTTCAAACTGTGATTATTAAGTTTTTAGCCAAAATCGTGTTACCTTTGTCGTTTTCAAGGGCTTTTCTTCTGCAGCGCTCGAGTAGATCATTAGCAATTTCGCCCCTGAGTCGTGGGAGGAGACAGCGCTGCTCTGCACACTTCTCCTCGAGTTAGCTTGCAGCCTAACATTGGTGTAGTAAAAGAAACAGGTAACATAGGAGCTATTCAGCTCTCAGACACAAATGTCTTTAGGGACGCAATAAAAGCTAATATCATAATTAGCTTTCTTATGAGCATTTAAATCCACTAACGCAGAAACTTGTTCCGCAATAGTCTTCTCTATTTCTCCAAGCCTGGCCTGCATAGCGGGGCTCCGGGGGCGGAGCTTGGATTTGTTACATAGGAAATCTCACTGTATCTGATCCTGCTGTCTTGGTCTGCCAGAGATTCACAGCGATTTGAATGCAGAAATACTCAGAAATGTAATTTCACACTTTTTTTTCTCATGATATGTCCTCTAGTATCAGAAAAATGCCATATGAACATGTAGACAACAAGACAAACATGATTTTCATTGGAGTGGGTCTTTAAATAGAATCTTTACATCAGACTTAAAGATAAGAAGAGCTACAGAGACATCTGTGCTGAGTTTGATTTCATCCATTCTTTGTGTTTTTCAGATAACAGTTTGAGTAAGATGTACTGGCCTGCAGATTACACAGCAGCAGGAAGTGACGGCGAGCTCTCGGGTGCTGACAGACAGAAGCCGGACGCTCTAAACAATCAAGATCAGGCCCTCGGCCGAGATCCCCGAATGTTATCAGAAGGCCGGACGCAAGAAAGCATGATGATGCTTCTGCCCAGTCTGCCAAACCTCCACGCCCACCCTCACAAAGGTACAGGACTGAAGAGATCACATGGTTTAGAATTTTTTTATTTGTATTTTTTTGAGGTTGATAAATACATGTCTCCTTATGGACACCACGTCTTTGTTTCCAGGGATCCTAAAGAAGAAGCAGCTTTCTCCAATTGTAGAGAGAAACGGTCCAAACCGCATCAACAATGAACTCTGTGAAAACCCTCCAGACTCAGCGTCTCTTCAGGGGTCATCCTCGAGTGATGGACGAGCAGGCCCGGCTAAACACAGCCTGCCTGATCAGCTGAACGGGGTCGCCATGAGCATCAAAGCGGGGACTGTAGACGGTGACTCATCAGGATCAGAGTAAGTGTCCATATCATTTACAGACTCATTCACTTGTAACATCCAAAAATCAGATCCTTTCATGATAAATGTGTTTTTCCTCTAAGTGTGTTCACGTAGCATCACAAAGTCCTTCAGTGTTTCCTTCAAACGTCTGTGTCAAACTTTGATCCGTGCTGTTTTCATTGTTTGTGGTCTGTCTCATTTCCATAACGACAAAGTAGACTTTAACCAAATGAAGACAGAACCCATCCTGCTTTCTCCCAAACGGTCAATGTGGAGGGACCCTAAATGTTTGAATTAGATTTAATTGGACTTAAAGCAGTGACTCTTAATGTAGAGATGAAGACTTAACATGTAGGATATTTTAACCCCAACAGCTGCCTGTAGATCACTTTAAAGATAAAGTGAAGTTTCTGCTTTTTTTCTCCATTTTCAATGCTGTTCAAAAAAATACCCACTGTGGCAAAAACACGATAGTTTTTATTAAACCAAAGACAAGTGAAGCAAAGTTGAGCTGAGAGGTCGGTGCTTTAGTAAACGGGAATATATTTGCTTTAATAATAAACCATATTTTTAAGCAAAGATGTGGTTTGTACGACAGAGTATTAGGGCCACATTTAGAAAAAATTTTTTAGACTTCAAGATTAAAAATGTTAATTTACGAGAACAGAGTCATTACTAACAAAATAAAGTCGGAATAAAACCATTATGATACATATGATAATGTGGTGCTGATGTGCCAAAAGATTAAGTATCTCCTTGTTTGAGAAACATATACTAAAGGACATTTTCATGAAATGCTCCATGGCAGTTAGAATATAAGGACTTTATTCTGACTTCACTCTCATTAGTAATAACTTTATTATGACTTTAGTCTCGTAAGTAATGACTTTATTCTCATAAATTAATGACCCTAATCTCAAAGTCTTGCTTTTTTTTCTTATTTTGTGGACCTTATACTCCCTCGTAGGTTTGGGCTTTTTTTTTTTAATATTAATTTATATGTTTTAAGATATCAAATACTTCAGAGTGTACTTTTCAAGACAAGCAGAAAAAGAAATACTACTACTACGTCTGAGTCTTAAAGCTCAATTTCTAAATCATTTTTGCAAACATGCTTTTTTCACACCAAAAGTAAAACACAAGAGATCAGAAGTTTGTCACCCTTAAAAAGCTGTAATCCCTTATTTTGTCAATGCCTAAAAAGGGATGGAAAGTTTTTTCTCTCATTTGCTGCAGTAATCTGTAGACGATAAAGTACAGATGCACTTCTATAGGAGGAAATGATGGCTCACATTTACACTTGTGTTTAGCATCCGTCTGTGATGCTGCAAATGAGTGTTGAGATTAAAACAGGAGCTTATGCCTGGAGTTAAAGAGGATGCACTGATCTCCTGGTCAAGATGTTGACTTGTACATTTATGATCATAAATGCTCGTTTTCTTGGATTCTATTTGGTCTTCTTTGCAGTGAAAAATAATCCTCTTAAATTGAATAACTAACCCTCTTTGCTCCCTCTCTCTTTCCTAAAACCATAGATTTTTATTCTTTAATTTTATCCCATGAAGCTCTGATCCTCATTAAACACAATCAGGATCACTGTCTTCAGATTGGTGCATCATATCAGCATCTGTCACCTCTCCTCACAGCCTGTGTGTGTGTGTGTGTGTGTGTGTGTGTGTGTGTGTGTGTGTGTGTGTGTGTGTGCGTGCGTGCGTGCATGCGTGTGTGTGTGTACAAATGTAACATCGCCTCATGTGTTTATTTTCTTTTATTTCTTTTCTTTTTCATGTTGTGCTGCACTCCACATCTTCATCTTCCTCCTCCTTCATTCACCATCCTGTTTTCCCAGCAGCCACTGCAACACCACCATGTGACCGCGCTGACGGAGAGGTGTGTCTTTGCAGGTCATAGAACCTCCTTCCTCAACAACAGCTGAAAAAGGGAGCAGCGGACTTACTCTAGAGAGACAAATGTGGAAAAAAGAAGGAATTCCCTATTGTCATCACGTGTGAGTGTGTGTGTGAGAGAGATAGTGTTTGTGTTTGTGTGTGTGTGTGTGTGTGTGTGTGTGTGTGTGTGAGTTCAAACATGTGTGCCAAACCTCAGGAGTCCCAGCACTGGTCCAGGCTCATGCACACTGAAGAAATGAGTGTCACTCTCCCTTTAAACAAATCATCTTGTTTACATACTTGAAGCAATGCACTTTTTTAATTCACAGCGCAGTTTGATTCATTTGTTTGATTTTTTTTTTTTTTTTGTAAGTGTATAAGGACATGAATTTTGTTTTTGAAGACTGTGGAACACTAAAGTGGTCATGTTTTGTTTGATTTTCGGGAGGGTCATTCAGTCGTAGATCTGCATTCAGGGAAATTCCATTTTGATGCTGAAGTTCGTTGTCATGTCTTCCTGGTTTGCCTGTTCGTGTTTCAGTGCCAGTCTGAAAAGCTCAGACTCTCATAGAGTTATTTTGAACGCCTCATACGTCCAAGAGGCACAAAGTGATTAAGTGCAGCTCATTCACAGATTCACAGAGACGTTTTCAGATTTCAGAAACTTGAAAAGAAGGACTAGTGGAGTCTGGGTCTCTGAATAAGCTATTTCACACTGTTGGAGGAGGTTTGGAGCTGATGGGCTGCACCGCTCAGCCTGTCAGGAGGGAAAACTGCATGTGCAGATCTACAAAGGACTCAAAGGACTTTTGATACATGTTTTGTACATCATTGAGAGTGCATTTTTATGGACATTTAAAGTGCTCCCATTCATTTGAGCTCAGTGACTTAACAGCTGTATTTTATAGATTAGCTGCGCAGCTTTTTTGTCATTTGTAAAGCAAAGAAACATGCAGAATTGTGCTGTAATACTATTTGACTGTAATCCATTTTTACTGTACAGAGTGGCCTGTAAATGAAACATGGACATATCATGTAATGTAAGTAAATATGTAAACTGTTTTTATCCAATACCTTCTATTGGACTTAATACTCTCCGTCACATTGCTGTGATCTCTGTGGATTCCATTTTTTTCAGCTTGACGACTTTGTTGTACATATTTCATGCCATATGAGTCAAAGCTACCAGATCAATCATATCAATCTGGTAACCCAACAGAGAATAGTCTGGTTTACTCTGCCGCTCCTGTTTTTACCAATTAAACTGTTTTCTACCATTCCAATCTGATCTGACTTTTTGTTTGATGCCAAGTCACTTTTTTTATACTGTATACATCCTGCTACTGTTCAAGCTCTTTGTTTGCTAAAAAGAGGAATAAGGAAAAAAATACACTGTCTGAAACTCATGTGAACTTCTGCAGTTGATGGAAACTGAAAAAGTGAAGTATTTGTGGTAATTAAAGCAATACAGAAAGCTACAACTAGCAGCTTATTCACTTAGAAACAGGACTCAGAAGTTATCAAAGCCTGTGTACCAGCAGCTCCAATGACCCTGTTTAACTGTGATTTCTCATTAAGTAAAAAAAAAAGAAAAAAAACCTGCTCATATGACATTTTTCTGATGCTACAGGACGTATCCTGAGAAATTTAAGAGCGAAATTGCATTTTTAAGTATTTCTGCATTCAAATCGCTGTGAATCTCTTGCAGACTGAAACGGCAGTGAGATTTTCTACGTCACAAATCCAAGCTCCGCCCCCGGAGCCCCGCTATACAGGCCAGTCTTGGAGAAATACAGAGGATGATTGCAGAACAAACGTGTGCATTAGTGGGTTGCAATTTTCATGAGAAAATTAATTATGATACTAACTTTCATCATGCCACTTAAGACATTAGTGTCTGAGAGCTGAATACCTGCTACTTCTACTACACCTGCAATGTTAGGCTACAAGCTAACGCGAAGACAAGTGTGCAGGACATCGCTGTCTCTGCCCACGACTCAGAGGCGAATTGCTAATGATCTACTGGAGCTCCACAGAAAAAAAGCCCTTGAAAATGACACAGGTAACATGATTTTGGCTAAAAACTTCATAACCACAATTAAAAAACCACTGATAACACTACAAATGTTAAAAAAAATGATCAGAGTGGGACTTTAAAGCATCATTTCAACATTTTAAGGGTCTGTCTTGTGTTTTTCTTTGTGTAAAACCTTTAAAAAGTTTTAATTGAAAAGTTCACATTTAATTGCGGCATCAGGGTGTTTGTATTCACAGAGATGAGGTTTGTGAAGGGGTCTTAAATAAGCAACAATGATAGTAAAGATAAATGGATCCATTTTTACCATAGCCTGGCTCTCATTTGAAATGATCTAAAACAAGTATAATCAGCATTTTAAAATCTTGACAATATCAAGGAAGTTAAATTAACTCATTAAGTAGTTTTTGCGAAGATGAAGTGATGTTTCCAGTGATGTGCTGTGATTGAATCAGGATGCTTCTAATTCACAGCAATCAAAAAACATCATAAAAAGTAACTTCAAAATAACTTAATTTTAGTGGATAGGAAAAGCATCTCTCCACAATTTACTTTGATGAGGCTCTTTTTTTTTTATTTCCAGGACATCACACACTATGAAGAACTTTTGTGAAGCACTAAATTCGGGAAAAATGTGACTAATGAATAAGTAGTGTTACATGTCACTGCAGCTGTGATTTCATTCAGTTCTATGAGACATTGTAGTTAAGGAGCAGAAATTATTAACCACTAGATGGTGCAAATGCTCCTGTGTTGCTTTCTCAGGAATTTCACATTCGATATTAACACACTTTTGTAGCTGATTCATCACCTGACTGGGCTCTTACTGCATCTGAAATGCAGAGGTAAATCAAGATTATGACTGAAAATGTGTAAGAAATAAGGTCAAGTGTGTACAGAGATGACTTTTAAACTCAACAAACATATTTTTCTTTGTGTCAAAAGACAGAATTTTTTCATTTATCATGTAACATAAGAACAAATTCACAGGCATAAACTAAAGATTCTGAAATATTCGTTCAGTTATAATGTTTCAGATTTCACTCCTTCAGCTTCTGCTGTTGAAGACAAAAATAATGTAAAGTCTTTAGAGAATTATAGAACTTTAAAGCTCCTCTCTTCATCTGTGAGGATTGACCATCAAACTCATCCACTTCTTTGTTTCATCTTTTAACTTGCAGAAAAAACACTAAATCATTTGTTGTAACAGATCATTTTATTAAAAAAGTTTCTCGTATAGATGCAGACATGTTCAGTTTAAATACAATCTAAAATTAATCTTTTATATATTTATATGTTTCATAATACTGGGAGTGGAACTACTTTTAAAACAATTTGCATCTAGCAACAATTCTAACGACAAAGAAGCAATTAGCACGGCAGCTACGGCAAAAGCTTATTGTAGAGTTTGTATACAAATACACAACACACGAACAATAAAACATCCATATTTGCAAACATCCGGTCTGTGTCATCTCCTCATAAATAATGTGCATCCAACAACTGAGAACAAGAAGGAAAGCTCTGCCATCCATCATCCAGCTCTTCTCCACCAGTTCTCCGTTCACCTCTGTTCCTTATAAATACATGAAAATATTTTCCTGATCAGAATCCCTATCACACACGTGTTAGTTTTTTCTCTGGAGTGTTTTTTGTTCTCTTCAGTTTGAGTCCTCAAGGCTGCTGCTTTTCTGCTCTGAGCCGCAGTTACAGAGCCGGATCATGATGCTTTGCAGGCCAGGCTCGACAATCCCGAGCAGGGGCCTCTGGGAAGGATCTCCGTTCCAGCAGGCCTCCATCAGCTGCCAGCACTCCTCATCAAAGGCGGGCAACCGCTCGGGTCTGGCTCCTGTAGACAACAGGGACAAAAGTGAGACATACAGAAACTCAAAACTACGACGACAGGAGAGTGTATTTGTTTAGCCTTACTTCCCTGGAATACGATCGATGGACAACTTCTTGTGCAGTTATAATGAAGAAACCACTATTTACCGAAATAATTAAACTCAAAATATAAGGAGATACTGTATTATGGTTGAGACATATTTTCCCAACATGTGATCAAATGTAGTCCAGAACATTAACATCACTTTTGTCATTGTGGATTGAGATTAGAAGTAGGGGTGTCCTGATAAAACTTCTTTACCTCCGATATGATACCCATATTGTAGCCTTCAATACTGGCCGATACCAATATTGAACTTGTGCATGACAAGTGTTGCACTCAGCTACAACGTCTTTTTTGGACTTTAATGAAAAATACTGCCCCAGGGCCGACATCACTCCTACTCCTTGGTACTTTGTTAGTACCTTAGTACATACTGGTGTTGTCAGTACGTGGGCTCTACATGCTGAATCTGGGTGCTGCTAGATAGAGGTGCCGGAGCAGGGTCTGGAATGGACTGCTTGTATCGGAGTTCTGATATCGGAGATTTTAGATGTTTTGCTGATGTTGGACCGATATCCAATATCAATATCGTATTGGGACACCCCTAATTAAAAGCAACACTAATGCTGATGGTGTGGACGGACATCTAAACTATCCAATAAGTGATCTACTTCATAGTCTAATACCTACTGACTTTTTGTTCACGCACACAAACCAACCCAGAGCTCGGAGCCAACAAGGTACGTCGTCCGTTGGTTTACCTTTTTTGACGTTGTTCCAGAGCTGGTCTTTACTGGAGCATTTCTCAAAGGCTTCTGGGAGTTTCACCGAACCAGTGCAGAGGTACCAGAAAAGGATCCCAAAGGCGTAAACATCCACAGAGTTATCATACTTTCCTGTGAGGAGAAGGTTGATAACACAAATCTGATGTCAGGAAAACAAAACAGTGATGTAATGCTAAAATAAAACACTTTGAGGAATACCTCAGCTCGTAACATTATTTACAGGATTCCTACACAGTTAGAATTTCAATACTTTTCCAAACCCTACTTTCTAGAATTATTTTTGGAAATACCTACTTTTCAATTTTAGAAAACAGTGTTTTAGAACTGTGGTAATAGTTCAGAAACATAAATACTTTTTCCATACTTTATTTTTCATTTTCCATACTTTTTAATACCTAGAAATTGATCAAATTAATTTCCATGCTTTACCATATATGTGTAGGAACCCTGTAATTAGCAATAAGTTTGTGAAATCAGAAGTTACAATGGTAAGAGGTTCACCTCTCAAGAAGAGACTGGGTGAACAGATAGATCAGCAGTTCCAGACTAATGTCCCTGAGATTAAAAATCCAAATAATTTGAGGATTTCATCGCCTACAGATTAAAAGACCTTCAAAAAGATTCAGAAAATCTGGAAAAATCTCTGTAGGAAAGGGAAAAGGCTTATAACTGATCCTGCCCTCAAGTAGTACTGTATTAAAAAAAAATCAAGAAACTGGACTCTCTTAACATAATTGTAAACATTGTCACTGTCCCAACAGATTTCAAATTTGTTGCTGGCATCAACTTTAAAATGAGCAAATATGTCTCGAGAAACAAAAACATTTTTCAGTTTTAATGTTTTGATGTGTTGTTTTCGCACAATTTTTAATCAAATCAAGGCTTTAAATGATTTGTTTACCATCAAATTATATTTTTATCAACATATTAAACTGACCTGTACAGAACTGAGGTGTAAATTAAATATATATTCAAGTTCTTCTAATGTCACATAAACTCATTTTAACTAAAAGAAACTTCCTGCTCTGTGTGACCATTTAAAAGGTCATGGTTGGGGGTAGGAGTTTTGCTCGGTAGTCAAATGTACTGAAGGTGTAATCCTTTAAGAAAGATTCGATTCCTACTTGGTCCTTTTGGCTCGAAATCCCATCATTCCTCACTCTCTTGTTGCCTTCTCTCCTACTCTATCTACTGTAATGACTCTAAACCAAGGTGTAAAAGTCCAAAAAAATAGAGTTTAAAGAGGTGCCTCAGGATCTTCCATTTAGTAAAAACTATTGACCGTGCAACTGGTCTGTGAAAGTACCTGTAAACAGTTCTGGAGCCATGTGGATCGGTGTTCCAACGATGCTGCCAGACATCATGGCCTCAGGTTTACAGAAGCCCAGGTCTGTGATCTTGGCGCGGTTTTGTTTGTCCAACTGAAACAGGAAAAAAGGGCGAGCAGATGTTAAAAAAAAGGGAGGAGCACTTGCAGTTTATTCTTTAAAACAATCATATTAGAGGTAAAATGAAACCTATCAAATGTTTGATATAAACACACAGAGAAATAAAACTCTCTCACACTTTTTTAACTCCAGCTTCAGATTATCATTGATATTTTTCATTTTGAACTTTGTTTGGTATTAATATCGAGTCTTTCTATATAAACCTTGAGTCTGAAACAAATGAGTGATCCAGCAGTACATACTTACAGTTTTATTCGGCTGATTGATTGGCCCTAAATTTACTCTCATTAAGAATATGAAACTAGTCCAACAACAATACTGATCTCCTTTAAAGCAGTAAAAAATTTCCAAGACAGAACAGCAGCGTAAAAAGAAAAAAATCCCCCCCAAAAGTCTGTCCAACTTACCAGCACATTTTTTAGCTTTATGTCTCTGTGCAAGAGACCCTGACTGTGTAGGAAGCGGATCCCCTCCACCACATCCAGAGCAATCTGAAGTCTCTCTTTCAGTGATAAACCAGCCTGGTGGAGACAGAGGAAGAAATGAGAACGATTCAGACTGACACTTCTAATGTGTGAACTTTCAAATCAACAACATTGTCTCGTGATCAAGGTACCTTTAAGCCCGTGTAGAGGTCTCTGTGCAGCCGCTCCATGATGAGCAGCACAGCAATGCTGGAGCCACTCCCGTAGGTGTGATCGATGACAGAGCCATGCAAGTCGACCAGCCGCTCATGTTTGGGCAAAGTCCTGTAGCATCACAACACCAGAGAGGAAAATAAAATACTCAGTCACGTGACCTTAAAGTGTATATTTTAGATATCTGAGAGTGTATACATTCATGTCTAGCTGGTCAACATTAAAATAATAGTTTAGTTCACTCTTATAGTTTTGCTGCATACCTCACTGTAACTGCAGTTAATGCTTATGATCATCAAATGCCGCTCATGCGTGCACAGGTAAGCCTCAGGGCTTCAACTGACAAACATTAGACAGGTATGCTGGGTGGAGTTGATAACAAGGAAACTGTCATATCCATGAAGCTACTCTGAGAGTGCTGGAGCTGGGTATTTGGACCAGAATTGCCACTGAGTTCCTGCCAGGGCTTCTGTCTGCACTTGTCTGTGTTTTATGTGTGTGTGTGATTTGTTCACAAGTGTCCTAACATACCTTGTGTAGTGAAACTCCAGAGCCAGGTCATTCCAGTGTTTATCATCAGGCGGCACGACAGACTTGAGTGCACATGGGTAGTGACCACCCCAGCTGTCACACAGGTACACGACTCCATACTGACCCCGACCCAATTCTCGCCCCAGCTTGGGTTTACCTGTCAAAAAATAGTGCAGCTGTTTTAACCTCAGAAAAGAAAAAAGTCAAAGGTTTCAAAGTAATAGAAGTGTCCTTATATTGGTTTTACATCAAGTTTGACTGTTCCCCCCCAAAAACATATTCTTCATTTTCACTGGTGTGAGTTATAATCCACTGATGTCTGAGCTTCTGAATCATTTATGTGCAAGGTTTGATCGTGGAAGCATGATTTTAGTTGAAAAGTAAGTACCAAGTGGACAATGTCTTCACTAAAAAAATGTTTGGTGGAGATAATTCAAAACTCTGAAGAGGGCAAATCTGCAGCAGTGTGAGGGTAAACTGCAAGCTCAATTGATAAACACTGGAAGGATTTGGCAACGACTCACCATGCAACAGAACATCCCGGAGGGAGCGGCTCTCCAGGGACAGGCGGGCCAATCGAGGGGCGTGGTCCTTCCTCACACGCAGCCACAGGTCCTCAGTGCGCTCCAGTCGCCCTGTGTGCCCTTCCTCCAGCTACAGACACCAACACATGACAGGACATCTCATGGTCAGAATTAAGAACAGCTGCTAAATCACTGAGTATAATTGTTTACCACTCCTATAGTTTTTACAAGAATAATATTCTCTTCTTACTATTACAGCAGCCCTCAGTCTAATGATGGTGGAGAAAGTTTCT
Source organism: Xyrichtys novacula (assembly GCA_962446985.1). NCBI lineage: Eukaryota > Metazoa > Chordata > Actinopteri > Labriformes > Labridae > Xyrichtys > Xyrichtys novacula. The sequence continues at coordinate 18,234,478 of OY660865.1, forward strand.
TTGCCAGAGTAAAAATAATCTTGGTCAAAGATAAAGCTTTTCTAGAGGTCATCAACAATCTCCTACAAGGTTTTTACAGTTAAAGTATTATGAAGTAAGTTAACAAGGATGGGGATGAAAATAAAAACAAACAAACAAATGCTCTGAGTCATAGTCTTGTGTTTGTAATTGACTAAATAATTTGAACTTCTTTGCCAAACATTTAATCCTACAATACTTGGAAAGTTCAGATTTTATCATGTGTTTGTTACAAAAGACAACTTTTTTTTGAAGTGTTGGGCTTCAGAATGTGAAAGTATCTATCAGAAAGATGTAGATACTGTATATTCAATCCAAGTACAAGTATCTCCAGAGGAGATAAGGCGTGCAGAGACAGTTGCTTCTTAAGTCAAATTTAAAGCTCACTTTTACAGACTTTCTCTTTTCTCTGTTTTCTTTTCTCTTTTATTTCTTTTACCTCTATCTTATTTCGACTTACTATCAGCCTATCAGCCCTATTTTCAGCCTTTGTTATACTTATAACCTTTTCTTATTTAACCCATTAGACCTTTTTATTGTTTTTTCTTGCTCGTTTTTGTTGTTCTGTTTTATCATTACTATTATTACTATTATTATTTTGTTATTATTTTATTATCATTATTAATATCGTCTTTTTATATTTACTATCCTGTTTTCTGCTTCAACTCCCCTTTTTTATTACAATTTTTTTTCTTACCTAGTTCATGTTTTTATTTTGGTCCTCATGGTCTCATTTTATGTCGTAGGGTTCTTGTATTGTCTGGGTTCCTTATGACAATGAAATTCGCCTTCAGTGCAGAGGCCTTGTTTTAACTGAGCTTTTGTTTTTATTTCCATGTGCTGATGTTAGGTGCTGTATGACTATTTGTCAAAGCACTTTGTAAACTTCTGTTTTTAAAAGTGCTATACAAATAAATTTATTATTGCTGTTGTTGTTAATGTCTGTGATTTATCCTTATTAAACCTGTCCTCTGTTTTTCAGCTGCATCATACAGACATCAGGAGGACAGCAGAGGAGGACCGCCCTCCAGTTCCCAGTACCTACAGGTCAGCTGTCATGACCTGTCATTTCTCAGTGTAACTACAGAGTTCACGCTCAAACGCAAATCTACTCCAACATGCATCTTATTTTCTAAAACCAGAGCATGATAGTAAATAACCGTCATCCAGGATCAGTGGTTCTCAAACTCTGGGGTTTGACTTAGATTTTTTTTCAGCCTCCTGGGGGGGTTGGGGTGGCAAAGTTTAAGAACCAATGGTTCGTGTGAATGTTTTCATAAACTCCACTCCACAGGGTCGCTGCTGTGTTTACTTTGTTTGAGTAAACATAAAACCAACATAATTTAAGTTTGCTCTCTCTTCCTTTATATTTACAGTATTTTGAGTGAAACTTTGATTGTTTAAGGTAAATGTGCTGCTCTGGTCGTGCTAATTTAATCAGATCTGCAAATTAATGACAGCATCAAATTTGTAAAAAAAAAATGTATCCTCAACTCTTTTACTATTACAGTTATGGACGAAACAAATGGCCCCTTTGACTCTGTTATTTGCTTTTGGCAAGACCTCAAGTTTGGAAACAGTACACCCCGAGCAGATGCCACCTAAAAAAATAAACCCATTGTGCATCATGAAAAAGCTGAACTACGAGGGACAGACTGATCTGCATTCCTCCCTTATTTACTCATATTTAGTTGGTCTATGAAAGGTTCAAAGGTCTTCGCTCACATTTGTCCAACACTGATTGTGTGGATCTAATGCTTCAGGCAGAAGACGAACAGCAGAAACTAAAAGATAAGACAGTTTTCATGCGGCACACAAAGGACACAAACCGGAATAACTTATAAGCAGCAGGAAGACTGGTTTAAATCAAGACCTGAACATTTGGTCCAGACAAGGTGTGATCACGTACATGGTCCACTTTCTCACTACTATGCAACTATCATCAAATTGCTACAAATTATTCAAAGTCCTGAGTATCTCGGGTAGCACTGATATCAGAGGAGAAAAGTTCCTGTGTGACAAGGTTAGCTGTGCGCTGATAACACCCCCTGCTTTACCGTTCCTATCAGCTCCTCTATATCAAAGCGCATACCAACGTACAGCAGGACTGAGCTCTTATCTCCACTTTGGCTCGGACCCTCTTTCTGTGATGGTGGTATTTCCATCACTAGTGTGACAGAGGTATTCAGCAGCTGTTTTGGGTCAGCTTGTTTCTCCTATTTCTCTCCATCCAAGCCTAAAACATCCAAGACATCACCGGACATCACCTCCTTTCTGAGGCTGAGACATTGGATCAGTGCGTTTGTGTGAGCATGAAAATGAAGTCAGTGATGTGTCCCACACTGTCTGTCATGTGATGATAATCATCAGAGCAATTTGACTCGAAATGATTTGTCACAGCTATTTGCATATCAGGGCTTAAAAGGCAAAACAATTCAAGTGAAGAGGAATGAAAATGCTGAACTGTACAGAGACTAGGGCTGGGTGATATGGTCTCAAATCAATATCGCGATGTATTGAACAGATCACCCTAATAACCGTAAATGGACGATAACTACTCCACAAGCTGCTCACCCCCTCCCACATTAACTTCATCTACTTCAGCCGCTACAACTTTTAAACCGTCCTCCATCTCCTCACCTGTCTTTCCCTCTTTGTTACAGACTGGATGGGGTGCAGTCACGCATTTGATGTAGGACAGAGTCTTAAAGGGACATGAGAACATAGCCGACCTACACCCATCCAAAACCAACTTATTTATTTTTTTGACACCGAATATACTGATATGGGACAAAATGACGTTGGTTATTGTAGTAAATTTCGGTATTGGTATATTTTTGGTTTATCGCCCAGCCCTAACAGAGACTGAGGGCCAATGAAAGCTGTCCACAGAGAGGTTTCAGGATAGAGCTGTCACACTAGGGCTGGGTGATTAACCAAAAATTTACAGATACCGAAATTTACGATAATAACCAACGTCATTTTGTCCACATCGGTATAATAAAGTTGGTTTTGGATGTGTGTAGGTAGGCTATGGTCTCATGTTCCTTTAAGATGCTGTCCTACATCAGAGACATGACTCCACCCCATCCAGTCCTTGACAAAGAGGGAAAGACAGTTGAGGAGATGGAGGACCGTCCAAAAGTTGTAGCGGCTGAAGTACATGAAGATAATGTGGGTGGGGGCGAGCAGCTTGCGGAGTAGATATCGACCATTTAGCGTTATCAAGGTGAACTGCTAAATATATTGTAATTTTGATTTGAGGCCACATCGCCCAGCTCTATCTCACACAGTCTAACAATCAATGCCACTTATTGATATAGTATTAACGCAGAGAAAGAAATTCATACCAGAGCGCTTACTTGAAAGTACAAACACTCTGAGCCAGAAACAGCAGGTGCAAAAGTTTTCATCTATTCAGGTAAAATGTGAATTTGTAGAAACCATTTAAAGTGGTCAGATGATCTATTACATCAGTTACACAGTTAAACAGATGAAATGAATGAAAAAACTATTTGGCTAAAACCAACAACTAACCCTCACACATCAACTGCTAAGCTACACTCTAAGATCCTCTTGAGATCCTGAGTGGACAGTTTTTCAGGCATGACAGTGAGTGAGAAAGAAATAAGGAATAAGCAAAAGGAAGCAGAGAGAAGAGTTCACCTGGCGGAGAGATGCTGCAAAGGCCTCGTGGGAGCTGTTGAGGCGGGTCCTAAACTGGGAGCAGATGCTTCTCGCTAGTTTGGCTGCACTGAGACTTTCTATGGCGTCCTGGGCCACTTTACGCTTCCACTCTGGCGTGATGGACGGAGGGTTCACAAACGTTATCCTGTGGATTATCTAGAAGAGAAAGACACAAAGTCTGAACACCCGTTTTGGCACTGATGTGAAGTTTTAAACTCTCTAGTTTGAACTCCTTTCGTACTTACCTGCTTGATTTGCTCCCAGAAAAGTCTAGTGACAGAGGATCCTGAGTGGAAGGTGACCTCCACGTGATAGGCAGCATTTAATAACTGGGACACATGAGAAGAGGAAGCGCATAAGCGGTAAAACAGAAAAATCTCGATCACCCGATCCTAGGCCAAGTGAGATCAGCAGATGCTAACTAGGATCACGTATTGTTACTTTAATGTCACTGTATTCTCCAAAAACTCTCTGATTTTGTAAGACCTAACTCTTAACTCTTTGTTTTGCTATTCTTACACCAAGTAGGTTTTCTGTTCTTTGCTCACCTGTTTGAGGTGGTTTGAGGTGATATTGTGGACAGAAGAGTCGATGTGGGACTTCTCCAGACTGTTGAGACATCTTTCCAGAGTCCCTACAAAGCTCTCCCTTAGATAGTCCACGGAGCTGATCAGCTTGTTCGCCACGGCCTGATTCAAACGGACCACTATCAGCTCCTGGATCTGGTGGATGCAGGATTTGATTTCCTTTGATGTAACAGGCTCCCCGTTTGTTGTTACGATGATGTCTGCGGAGGAAAGCCAAAAGTTTGACGAGTTAGTATTAGATGCGATCAACCAGAGTGGAGAGACACTGATTGACCAATGTTGTCGAATTGTAGTGTGAAACAGGATGCACTGCTAGATGAGTAAAAAAAAACTGGTGCAAAACACAGATGTCATCTCGCGGTTACACAAAAAGTCTCTGGAGGTTTGTGGTTGAAATCTGACAGTTTCAGCGACAAGTACGACTCGAGCACCAAATCAAAACGTTTGTGAAAGATAAGACACCCAACAGCCAAAACAGAAAACAGCTCATCTGATCTGACACCTCCTCACATATCAATTATTACGTCAAGAACAACAAAGAATTTAAAAGACGGCATAAAAACATGTTCACATTTTAAGCAGTTTTCTTTGAGCTCCTTCATTTCATTTGTGTTTGAATCTAATAGTATTACACATTTTCTGCCACAGGTAAGTCATTCCTCAGAGTTACCTCCACAGCATTAGATCCCTTAGATAAATGGACACCAATTTAATACTTGGATGATGAGTAAAAACTATCAAAGGGACCAAAATTACGTTAAGAGAAAACTGTCTGACTTTTTTTTTCTTCTCTACATGTAAATGAGGGTGAAGGGGGAGGTAGAGCATACAGTCTAACCCAGTAGGGGTGAGCCTCTTTCCTCTTCATTTTCCTCTTTTTTTCACCCTTTTGCATGTAGATTATGATAGGCAGTGAGAGATTGCGTTAAGAGGGACGGTTCCCAGACACCAGATCTACTGTAAAGCCTCCCTAAGGTGTCCTGAGCCTAACTTGACGTAAAACTGCAGAAGGGAGGTGCCCTCTTGATATCTCTGATGATGTGTTGGCTCTCACTGTCCAGCTCGTCCCACACTCTAAGGATGGGGGCAACTAAGGGCAAAGTGATATGGTGGGTAGTATCAGCACCAGCACTACCTGGGAGCTTGAAAAAACAGAGCCTGGATTTTTGAAGGTGGCGTACTATTTGGTTCGCTGTGGCGACTTCTGAACAGTTGGTCGGCCAAGTAACTGAGAGAGTAGGCAAAAGCAAAAGGCCAGAGGGCAAAATAGGAAAGGTGGTAGTGAGGGAACTAGGTATGGGAGAAAAGATCGATACAGCATAGTATCGCAATATTTTTTCTGGTGATATATCATCTCATTTATCATTTTTTTCAAATTAGTTGTTAATATGAAGTCAAATCTGTGATAATGGAAAAAATAAAATCAACTGTTTGTCCAGTGAGGTTAACAGAGGTGACATCATAGAGCAGGAGAAAGTTAGAGCAACAAATATTTATATAAGGTTTGCAAGATGTGCGACATGAAAATAAAATACAGTGTAAATAAAACAAACATTAAGGAAAGACAAATGCAAAATTAGCTTAACAGTTGAAAAAATTGTATAAATAGCAATATATTTTATCGCAATACTCACTGTATTGCAAATGTTAAAAATCCCAATAATACTGTATCGTTGCCCAAGTATCATGATAATATTGTATCGTGGAGCCACTAATGATTCCCACCCCTAGAGGGGACCTCATCTTGTTTTTTCAGGGCAGTATCTTGTGTTTATTTTAAACACTCGCAGGTTACATCAACACTAAATTACCATACCTTCAAGACCACACAACAACTGCCATGAGTGCTGCTCATGTATTTGGCAAAATGCTAAAACCCTTTCCAGTTATCAATAATAATTACTTTATTTATATAGCACTTTTCAAAACAGTTACAAAGTGCTTCACAACAGAAACACAGAATAGAAATAGAGGTAGAACAGACAGCAACAGACATCCATATAATTTCTGTAACAGTCAGTCAGTAGGAATGATTTAGAATTTAATAAAAGATGAAAATCAATCCGTGTTCAAAGTTCATGAATCAGGTCGTGAAGAGCAGAAATGTCCGCAGACTAAAGCTAGAGCAGACAAATCATTTTTATGTCCATTTGCACAAGTTCTGTGTAGATTCCCAGCATCACTTAATCAATTGCGTGGACAAAAAAGGGAAATAATCCAATATGTGAGACTGTCACAGAAATAGTTTTAAAATTGGATCCCAGCAGCAGTCAGGACACATCGTACTTTCATGTCTTTTGAAAAAGAGGCCTTGGCTCCTTTGTTGTTGTTGCATATTTCTAAATCAAGCTTGTTTTGTCGCTTTCTCCAGATCCCAGTTTAAACATTCATATCAACTATGAGGGTTTACATTTTTTCAATAATCATTCTTGAAAGTGTTTCATTTTGAATGGAAAGCATTTGATGATTCGAACAAAACTGAAGACACTTTTGGAGTAACACTGAATGTAAACAGGAACATTGTTTTCTTATGAGAAAATCCTCTTGGCACCTTTAATCTGTTAGTCACAATGAGGTTCACATTGCCAGAATGATCCCAACAATGTGTTTGCACAACGCAAGAGCAGTCTATTTAAACCCTCAGTTAGCATTGGGCTAGTTTCCTGAATGATGTTCAGAAAAAGAGAAATCGAGTAAACATGCATCTTAAAGAAAGCCCACGAAGAGAAAGAGGGAGGGAGGGAGGGAGGGAGGGAGGAAGGAAGCAGATCGCAATAACCAGTGAAAGGCTTTTTTCAGCTGCACGCAACTGTTGAGTCAGACAGTACAAAAACTTTGTGGGCAGATTGTGAAACGCAGCTGGCACAGCTGTGTCTTTGACCGGAGTTTGGCGACAGTGAATAATCTGGCTTTTAGTATCTCAGGATGCAGACCAGAAAAAAAATTCTGAACTGTCAGTAAAAACAAGTGAGTCATCTGTTAAGGTTCCACTCGTGAAAAATCAACAAAGACGAGATCAAATGAAAATATCTGAATAGTTTGCAGAGTGGGGACCACGAGTCAGTCATCTTCTTCAATAAAAAATAATAGAGAGGGAATCCTTTCTCATTTGGCTGAAAATGTCGTAAAGTAAACAAAGTGCATGTTAAGTTACTACTGAGGAATTGAATACAAGTTTCCTGCTTTTCTTGGAATCTCAAATAACACGCATAACTGAAGGATTCACCCTCTACTGAACGTACATTGCATTAAAGATAAATCCGTAGGTTATAATGAAGTAATATCACATAAGTGCAGACACCCCACCCCGACATTAGGAACATTGAATTATTGTCTATTTTCAAATTCTGTCTCATTATTTTATGCAGGTCTACTCACACTGACTGTTGTTATTCTGCTGCAGAGTCAAGATGTAAAACTTTGTAAGTATATGTCTATGTTCAAAATGGAAAATGAAAAAGATAAGGACCCCAGAAAGAATAGTAACCGCATATCTTGTTGTAACTAATGGTGGATCCATAATAAATTAACTCAAATCAGATCAAATCTAAAACTTTTTAAGTGCTGATGATGTGTATTTTACTTGCCCTTTTAACTGTTCTGTAAGGTGACCTTGAGTTTCCTATTATTACTATTATCATTATTATTGTTATTATTGTTCAATAAGATTCTTCAGTTCAGTCAAAACTATAACAAGCTGAAATGAACTTTGACGGTGTCTTCTGTTGAAGAGAAACTTCTTGACTGTGAATCCAAACGCGCTGTCACAAACGATTTCATGATGATAAAGACTGTGGCCTTCTAACGACAAGCAAACAAATCAAAACACTTCAATCAGAGCCTGTCTGTGTCCTTTGAAGCTTTAACGTAAAGCATGTGACATGACAAAGCATAACTTAATACAGTGTATGAAAGGAGCATTGTTGTCCTTCTCCACAGCAGCAGAGACAACTGCAGGAAGATGCACGATCTCTACTGACCACATACCACACATGACAATAAACTATTTATGATGTCAAACGTGTCCTCTTTGACTCTCACGTATATGACTCCAGAAGGATCTTTTATAGCTGTCCTACACAAATAAAATCTGAGGTCAGTTCACTGAAACTACAGGGATACAAAGGTTGGGCTTTATTGTCTTAATTTTATGACATGGCTGTGTTAGGTACTCGATTCTGATTGGTCATCACATGGAAACATTTCACAGCAATGGTCTCTTATTTCTCAATACTAGACCAAAGAACAGAGGGGTGCTGCAAATATGAGTCTAGAGGACTAATGCTGCATCCCAGTTGTACTCGGAGGTTGGGATTTCTGAGCTCCGAGTTGGAAATTCATCTGGAACGCCCCCCTGAAGTCGGATTTCCAACTCGGAAATGTCAGACGATCCTCACAAACCCTAACTTGACGACAACGTCATAATTCAAGTAACAGTGAAAGCACTAGTGATGCACTTCTGTTTTGCTTTTGTGTAATTAAATAAGTGGTATATGTTGTACTGCCCAACGTCTAACTGTGAACACGGTGCTATGGTGTTTGTAAGAGTAAAATACTGTGTTATGCGTCGTTTACAACTGATATAGGCATTTAACAAAGACTAACAACAACTAACAACCACTGACAACAATTGTAAACAACAGCTAACCACGGGTAACTGTAGGCGTCCATCTTTGTTTTTCCAGACTTGTTAACTGGAACGGGTATAACGTCATTCCCAGCTCCAAAATCTAACTTCCGAGGTAACTGGAACACAGCATATCTGTGATCACACCATTCTGTGCACCCCAACATGGCCAGGTTTGACAACGTCTTTGTAAGAAAGCAATCCGCTGAGTCACTGACCTGTAAACTCCAGGTTGGCGGCATCTTCCAGCAGCTGCTCCTTCATGCTGCTGAGTGTCTCCACAATCATCTCCTTCATCTCTTCCTGTTTACGGTTTGCGATGGCCATGAGGGAGGTGAAAAGTTCCCCCTCTTTTTCACGGGTGTACTCCAGCCTGCGAGGAGTTATCTGCAGGTCCCTCTGCATGTCAAAGGCCTGCAGGAAAGACAAAGGGGAAAGATCTGATGGGAGATTTGTCGAGAGTATACTGGGTCAAAATTGACAGAGGCCAAACATTTAAAGGACTGTGAAAGAAGTGAGATGCAGTAAAACTATGACAGAAGTATAGATAAATATTGTCAGAGTCATCAGCCACTCACCTGGTTGATGAAAAGATCGAGACACCGACAGTGAAGCCCATTCAGCAGGTTGGCAGCCTCCACCTGCTGGTTTTGAAGAACTTGGCGAGCAAAAGGCACCAATAACCGGTGCAGTCTCTCAAAAGCTTCACCCAGCATACTCTGGGGCTTGGCACCTGGAGCAGACATCTGTGAGGGGGCGCCGCAGGAGCAATTTCCTGCAGGGCTAGAGAGGAAGCCAAGGGAGAGGAGCTGCTTATGGAGCGGGCTCTTCTCCCTCTCCCTCTCCCTCTCCCTCTCCCGCTCCCTTTCCTTCTCTGCACGGCGGTCTGGAGCTGGAGAGGCTCCTGGAATGTTGTCAGGAATACGTACAAAACAGATTGGGAAGCATAGCATCTCTTTGACCTTCCAAAGCTCGGCCACCTGCTCCGTTGTTAGGGAGTCCTGGTTAATGGCATAGAGTAGGATGGGAATCACATTGCGGGTGCAGTCTTCAAGAGCTTCTTCTATGGGCTGGACACTCGGACAAGGCACCACCATGACCTTTGCTTCCTACAGACAAAACACAAAGAATCCACCAAAGTGCTGACTTCACTTCATGCAAACTCAATTATATGCAGGTTACTAATAGAAAACTGGTTCTATTTAAAAGATTGATGCACCCCAAACTCCTATTCAAAGCAATCCATGCAGACATAATCATTGGAGTGAGATGTCAAATTTTTGAGCATTATCTGTTTCTTAACAAAACAAGTAAATAGAATTCAAAGTCGCAATCACTATTTTCTAACTTCGGACTGAATAAATAGTTCTTGTGGAGACACGCTGACGATGATCATTAGAGTTGTCACACCCTCCACTTTTATACCTGGGAGGTTTGATGGAGTTTTTGGCCAGTGTTTTGCTTTCGCTTTAGTTTAGCTCTCTCCAAGTATCTCAAATGCTCTGAGACAACACTTTTGCACAACCAAACTTGACAACAAACATCAAACAGACAAATTAGTAAATAGCTGCTGGACTCAGACGGAGACTTAAGTTGGACACAGCCGGATATTTTCCTCAAGACTTGGTGGGGTCCCCAAAGGCCTATAAGTAGAGTGGATAGTTGGACTACTTCATTTTACAGCACTGTGCTATTGACAAGCTTATTCCAGGAAATGGCAAGCCACCATCATAACTCACCACATTCTTTTTCTCATGGGACTATGCCTCAATGATTATACACCAGGTAGTGGTGATATGACTTACATTGTGATTTGTCTTATCAGCTGCCCCTATCTTCTGCTGTAAATTTCTGTTACTTTTAAAACTTCACTGCTGAAGAGGAAATAGTGGCCACTGCTCCAGTCTCTAAATCCCAACTCAACATTTATACATTTTGGCTTTTGTGTAATTTGTATTTAAAGCTTCCAAATAAAAGTCTGGAATCTGTACGTGTGGGACCATATTTTGGTGTGGGAAGTGTCCTGGTCTCAGTTTGAAGAAAACTAGTAGTCCTAGTATTATTAACCACGGTTGACTGTGAAACAGGGTTCTCTGAAAACACCCCCATTAGCACTTGGTACGTTCCTCCTGATGAAATTAATCATAGACTGTAAATTGACACAGAAAAAAATCGAGTCAACCAATCTGAATTTTGGTCGACTCAGCACATATCCACCAATAAGTCGACCAGTTGACTAACGCCTGGTTCACACAGGAAGCGCCACGCGTGGAAGCACCGCGCACCGAGTTTCGGATCGGTGACTGTTCACACAGCGCACAGAACGACTCTTCCGCTTCTCTCTATTTTTTGCGCGAGCCGCGCGCGCCAATTGTAAAGCTGGACAGAGCAGATCGGACCAGACAGGAAGTCAGGAACAGGAGACGCGAGAGAATCCGGTCAATTTTCAAAATAAAATAAATTTCAATAAATTAGAAAAAATTATTTACGGTGTTGCTTGTCGGTCTATTTATTTCCCGATACACACACACACACACACACACACACACACACACACACACACACACACACACACACACACACGGAGGGAGAGCGGCAGAGATCCAGTGATGTTAGTGAGACAAAGGAGGGGGACTTTATTACGATAGAGTCAATAGCCTCGAGCTAACAAAGCTTCACATACAATGGAGTCAACAGACTCCCCAATTCATTTGTTGTTATACCCCTGTATAATAATTTAAAACAATACTTGAAGATGCTGCCAATATTTAATTTATGTATGACGTAATAAAAACATAAATATCGATTTACTCATGTTTAAAGCGCTCGTAAGTGTGGAAAATTGAGGGCAGACGGAAACAGCCGAGCACTTCCGGGCTCAGTCGACGTCTGACCGGCGCGTCAGAGCGCAGCAGAAAACGCTTTATGTGTGAACAGCCAAGCGTGTGCGCGCCGGCACAGCATCAGCATCCTGTGTGAACCAGGCGTAAGACTTTACAGTCCTAGTACAATGAATAAAAAAGGGACAGTGTCTATTTTGCTGTAAAGAGCACTTTTAAACTGAACACATGGCCACGCCTTGAGTTGCTTCTTAAACTCTTAACATTACAAAGCATGATGAAGCACATTTTGGCCAAAGGTTGTTCATCACTACCCGCTGGTTACGATAGAAATACACCATGAATCACAGCAGGGAAATAAACCTCCTTTTATCAATACTCTATGTTAATTTTGGATGGTAGCTTTTGTACATGGTCCCTTCAGGCTCGCTATTTTAGCTAATAATGTGAAAATATGTTATAGTCGTGCTCATAGCTTGTTTTAAATGACTTCAAGTGGCCAAACCACTGATTTTCATAAATTCAACGAGAAAAAATTAAACATGGAAGACAAATTCTTTAGAATAAAACTATGAGCCCTAGTATACAACATTACTAATGTTGCTGCTAAAGGATATCTAAAATAATTAAGCTTCAAAAGGAGCAAAAACACATCTGCGCCGATCACACACTGCTTCTATTTCTGAACAAAGTAGCAAACAAATATTTGTGATGGTCTTGGGAACGCCTGTGACACAGGGCAGAGAAGTGAAAGGTTTTCTTAACCCCTGATAAATGAGGACGGTAACAGAAATAGTCCCACAGAGAGCTCGAGAGCGAGATCATGACTGGAGGGAAGACAGACACTGAAATAGAGGCAAAAACCTCTCACAGAGACACAAAGGAGACAGTCAGTCCTGTCTCCAAGAAACAAGAGCCAAACCCATCTGAGCAGCCTCTTCGGAACAAAGATCGCCTGCAAACATTTGTTCACAGCCAATCGAAATCACTGCAAGCTTTGAATTCTCTACGAGCAATTTTTCTACTTAGCAACAACCCCTCCAGAGGATCTCTATTGGCTATTTGAAGTCATTTTGTTTTTGAATGCCTTGTTATGCCTTGTTGTTAAGAAATCAAGAACTGCCCTTTTATTGATATATCTTGGAGTGACAGAAATTATCATAGACCTTTGCTAACAAGTAGAGAATCTCATTAAAATCCCCAAAGCCCTGTCAATAAATGTTAAAGCTCCACAGAATTTCAGAAACATGGTGGCGATTCAGCACCCTTCATGTCCTCTGAGCCGGGGAAAGCTTGGGTGAGGAGAAGGTTAATTAGCAAGTGGTTCTCATCTGCTGGCTACCACAACAAGTGCCTGTGATTATGGCAGGAGCGTGTGAATACCACAGCGAGCAGAGAGATTCTGAGCCTAACTGTATCCTGACCAAAACATGCTAATCTCTTATTCATTCACCGTAAAAAAAAAAAAAAAAAAAAGAGGATTCACCACAATTCAGGAACTGGGAAACAAACATGTTTGTGGTGATTGTGTGCTTTTAAGAGAGAAAATGAACTACAAAATACAAACTACTCTTTGACAAAGTTTTTAAAATAAGAAAGGATATTTATCCCCTAGGGAAAATTACATTAAAATTAAAATTAAATTAAAATTAAAATATACTTTTACAAAATCAAACTGGGCTTTTAAACCCTCTGAGCTTGGTACAAGTGAAATAGAGTTTTGACCCAAATAAGGGATTGCTGAACGAGCCCAGAGCTCTCAGTCACACGTGACATTAAAAAGGAGTGTAAAATGCTTCACTTCCAGCTCTGATCATTTACCTCCAGCTTTTCATACATTACACTTCTCTCCTTTTTTGATGAGACTTCAAAGGTCCCTAAACATAACCACAGGAGTCATGCCAGTTCCAACATATTTATGGTTTGAGCCAACAGTGTAAAAATTCAGTAATTAATTCAGATGAATGTAAAACAGGAACTCTAATCAAATTATCACAAAATTCACCTTCACATCAGTAAAAGCACTTGACACTTGTGCTGGTGTCTAAAACACGTCTGTGTCTGTGTCATCATGAAGACAACATGTTGGAGAAAAGTTACGACCGGCTCGTTCCCACACAGCTCAGACAAATACAGGTTCAGGCTCTGAAAAAGTGAAAGCAATGTTTTCTTCCATGAGATGAATGACCAGTGTCCCAGAATTTAGCTGTAACCATGGAAACTTCATCACAGCAAAGGGTTTGGGATTTTTTAACATGACCTAGTCATGTGAATCGCACCAGACCAGCAGCATTACGTAAGGGGGCAGGGCGGGTGGGCTGTCCTGAGGCAAAGCTAGGCCTAGTTTCTGAGGCTGTGTGATGCTCTCTGAGGGGCCTTGGTCTAAAGGATTAGGGACTAATTTCCACGTGTCACACATAATAAGGAATGAGTACAGTCTTTACACCACACTTAATCAATTCAAGAGATTGAGATTTTCAGGGTTCACTGGCTGAAGACCAGCATGACAGCAGAACCGTGTCCAACAATCTTTTCTTCTCCTCACAACCTCACCAGAACCAGCAAATCGATATTTAAACACAGGAGAAACGTGACTGGGAAAGAATGTATTTCTGAACTGTGGCATAAATCAGTGTACAGCACAGGAAATAATCAGCTCTGTTCGGTAATCTGTTTGTGAGAAAAGCCTCCTGTGTACGTGTGAACACAAAGGCTATAGAGGGAAATATCTCCACAGAGAAAGTAAACACAGTAAGGGCCGGGTGAGCTGACAGGAACCAATTACATAATTGAAAGGCAAGATTTATTTAATTGTTATTCTGATGTCCAGATTGACATAAAAAAAAGTTTCCTTAAGTCGACTGAAAAAACTAAAGCCTCCAAATTCTGCCCACCAGTCTGCATTAATGTTCCCCACACAAAGAAGTCTGTGTGTACGCATACAGTCAGTCTTTATCCATTTGTCAACAACACAGTAACTGAATAATAGGCTAGATGAAATGACTAAATATATTATTCATATATCCTTTCCCACAATGATCAATATTGATATTGATCTATGTAACTAAGAGATGCTACCATTTTATGGGGTAGCCTGATAAAGACAGAGCCCTGAAAAAATTGTTATTCATAATTCATTCATCCCTTTAATTAGAACATTGTTAATATTTTCCACTTGAAATATACAGCAGTAAAAACCAGAAAAAAAAACTGTTAAAAATGGTTTCGAATGTGCCCTCAGAGGATCTTCAACAGACTGAGTACAGGAGCTACGAGTCAAACTGCCATCAAGATTAAGTCTCACTTGTTTGAAAGAGCTCCACAGAGTTCACCTACCACAAGGTTTTTAATGGGAGCCTAATCAGATATCGGATATCGGCTCCGATATTGACAAATTAACTGGATCGGATATCAGATGAATGACGCCAATCCAGCGTTCTGATCCAGCCTTTTTTTTCTTTTGATTTATTTTTCTTTTAATACATGGAAGTCTTACTTCTTTTTGCTGTGTGCTAATGTGCAATTTGTTATTTGTTCTTAAATAATATCAAGTAAATTTATATCTGTGTTAATTTGTTACCTTTTTTCTTAACAAGGCTAATATCAAGCCTGATACCTTCACTCACAGGGCAAGGTATACAGTTCATTCATTTAATTGTAGTGTTAGAGTGGTATCGGATATCGGCCGATACGCTCAATCCAGATATCGGTATCCGACTGGATCAGAAAAAAATGGATCAGTGCATTTCTAATCCTAATACTTTAAAATTTCTGACTCCATAAACACAACCAGTAAAACAATAAAAACAGAGGAGTTCAGGTTCAACCTCACTGTCTCCCTGACACTCCTGAGCTGATTCAGGATATTTAGTGGACACTGCTGAGCCAGCACGGATGCCCACATACTGTTTTAGCATCATGTTACCATACTTTTGTCTTCGTCTTGGGAGAACTTCTTTTCTCATCTGCATCTGATAGGCTGCACATTTTCCCAGATTCATTTAAGAACTTATCAAACTTTGATTAAACAGCCAATCAAGATTAATCTGTCCGTCTGCTCTAGCTGATAAACTAACACAGCGATGTACTGGTGCCATCAGTTTACTTTTCTTCATAAGTTCTGGCAAAAAATTCTCCAGGACTCATCGAAATGCCTTCAACTCACAAATATAGCATCACTAACTTTTCATCAAAACACACACCTCAGCCTCATCTCCCCTTTATGCAACAACTTCTCAAAAATCAAGTTTAAATTGACGTAAGTACGTAGACTCTGATTCACTGGTTGCTGCTGTTTTAGAGTGACCACAAAGACTATTTTCACCAGAATTATCACACAATGATGGTCAAGACACCAGTGCATTACAAGGAAGAGGCTTCTTGAAGAAAACCAAATTTCAACAAACAAATGAAACAGTTTCAGGTGAAAAAAAGAGTTTCTCGAATACTCTTCAGTGCATGTATGACTTCTGGAGGAAGTCGAGCAAGCTGACCTGCGACCTAAAGCCTGTTCTTAGGTGAGAAAGACTGAGCCAGGCCAACAACACATAAAGCACATCTACAAGGAAAGTCAACCAAAGCATCCAAAACACTATCTGAGTTTATTGCACTTGTAAAGAAGGCTGTCAAAAAACGCTAACAAGTTCTTACAAGTGTGGGTTCCTGAGAGGATAATAATGAGACTTGGAAGATCTGTACCTGTAGCAGTTGGTGATGAAGGGTGATCTCCAGCTCTGCTAGCCTGTGGGCTGGGTCCTCACATTCTTCGTGAATTTCCAGGTCTTCCCGGGGCACTGTATCCCACCGGCCACAGTTAGCTGCCAGCTGGTGCACCAGCTCATACTGGCCAGGCAATGCCAAGCTTAACCTTGTCTGTCTTCCATGAGTGAAACACAGCTTCCTCCTCTTGCAGACAGTGCCCTGAACTCCTTCACATGCCTCTCCAGCCTCCGGGCCTAGTGGCAGTAATCTCTCCCCAAGGAGGCAGTTGAGCAGCTGGTAGCGGGCAGCACAGTCCTGACCCAGCACTAGGATGTAAGGGGCAGCACCTACAGTGCTGCGGAGGAACTCTTCTTCATGACTTGGGAAAGAGATGCAGCTGAGCTGGCCTGTGCATTGGGAGATAAACAAAGGAGGTACATGACTAGATCTCTAACCCAAACCAACCACATACAGTCCTGGAGTTATGGAGATTTCTGGAGAGTTCTTATATTGTAGAGGTGAGGTACTCAGTAGCTCGCCAGCCTTAAAATCTGAGTTTCATTTCTGGAACACAGTACATATTTGTTTCGCTGTAGAGATGTTAAAACATTTCAAATCTGAATTTGCACCTTTTGCTATGACATCCTGATCAGCGCACACACAGAGGGACCAATTCAGCCTTGTTATTATTGGGGGTAAAGACATAATCCTCTGTGATGCTGAGTCACAGTCTCAGATACTTACATAACTAAGACAGCAGCTACAGTCGAGTGGACATGCAGCTAAACCCGTTTAGTTTCATTATTAAGTGCTCTTTACTAGTGAACCAAACCTAATGCATTAAAGTCAAGCATTTCAGACAGACCTGTGACAAACTGCATGATCTGTGCTGTAGTAGACAGACCATACAAACTTTAATGTAAGTGCAGAAATAGGTCTGACTGCTACATGAATAATAGATTAAAAACTATTCTAGGCTCTGTCTGTGTCATGTGATGCACATTTTCTTCCAGGGAGGAAAGAGTAACCAATGAATTTGCAGGATCAATCTTGTTTGCAGGTGAAGGCATGCCTTTACCCATGAAAGGCTGCATTATTGTCCAGTAGTTCAGTTGATTATGGCTAATCTTAGGATTAGCATTGTTCATTCAATACTGAGGAAAATTATTTGACCTTCTGTGTTTACAGGACACCAGCTCTGAGGGAGAAGCCACTCCTGTGGATGTGACGCACTTCATTCTATCTGCATGCCATCACTATCACTGTTCCATATAGGCACTGCATTATTATACAGAGTCCTGTATTGCACAGGACCTTTTACACTTGATTCTTAAGATAGGATTTGCTCTGAAAAAAAAAATACATACATTAAGGTGTGTAATAAAAATATTAAGCTGTGGACTAAAGACAGGAACTTAAGTTAGTGACAGACACCCAGACATATACATAAGGCAATGATGCAAAATGGGAAAGTGGGTCTAATACCCTCCAGTTCTCTGCCAGCTAGTGAGTGCAGAAATCTCAGCATATTTGGTGCACTTAGTCTGCTCATGCTTCTCAGAGGGGGCTTAATCTCTTTAGTTTTCTCTAACCCTATTTAATGCATTTTTCAGTCTAAGTTTGGTGGAGAAATCACTTAGCAGCGGGTATTTGATATTCAATTCTTTTGTTTCTCTGTGGGATTGAGATGTTAACAGTTATGCTGTATTAAATATGTGTTTGAAAACCATTTTAAGGTTATTTAAACATGGTTTTAAAACTGCTCCACATAGATGGGGGCGGTCAAACCTACCTGCCTCCAGAGAAAAGGTGTCCGAGTTCACGGTTGATGCACAAGCATTGCTGTAGTTTTGCCTTATTTCCCGAAAGAAAGCATTAGTCTCCTTTAGGTTCTTCTTCAGCTGGACTGTGTGTTTATTGTAGCTGTTAAATATCCTTGTCAGTTCCCGTGCCAAAGGAGTGGTTTTTTGTTGTACATTTCCCTCCATGGCCATTTGTTTGAGATACCCGTATAACTTCTCCTTGTAGCACCGAAAGTGGACGCTTTAGTTAAGTTTTCAGTCCTCGTTTTAACACCCTTGCCTTTGCCTGCCAGTTAGTAAGTTTTCATCTTTGCCCACCCACCATCCAATTCCAAAATAAACACCTTTACTCACTTTTAACATTCAATAACATTAGTCAATTGGTGCAGCACCGACATCGATCCCCGTAGTGTTATGTGTCAGTAAATAAGGGATGGGCATTTGGCTTTTGTTGTGATTTTATAGAGGCAGACAAGCTAGCTTAACGCCTTGCCTCGAGCTCGAAATACCCACCAACTCGATGTGAAATACGTGACAATTTGCCAACCAAACCAATTAAGCCCTTTCTTGTGTTAGCTGCCCTCCTTTTCTGAAGTTTATCCCAACCGTGTTAGCCACTGCATACTGAGAAAAAAGCACTAAAAACAAAAAAAATCAGCGTTAACGGTTGATGCGCTAACAAGTGTGTTTCACTAACAAGTGATTCAGTCCAGTTTATGTTAGTTAGCGCGGTTAGCCAGAAGGCATCTCCTGACCGTCGTCCTCGCGTTGGCCTGGCACAACAGTAGACATAGCAGTAGACTTCACGACAAACAGTCCCGGGAACAGTTTCACACCGACGGGGCCCGGCTGTCAAAGCTGCGTCAAAATGTCAGCGGCCTAACGCGCGACAAAATCGTTAGGGTTTTTTTTTCCTGTGAAGACTCCGTAGGGAAAAGAGATCTTCCTAAACTGGCTCCGGCCCGCAGAAACTAGCGGACATCTCTCACTGTGTTTAAAGCAACGCCATCAAAGCTTGGTGAAGAAGCAGTCTGCTCATTCAGGTGGGGGTGCAGGTGGAGAGGTGAGTCGGTGGAGGCTGTGCAGCAGGGTAAGGTGTGCCCGCACCGAGTCACAAAAGTGGGACCAGGCAATCAAATCACTGCAAAACAGAAAGTCGACATGATTCGAAGTTAGGGAGAGGAAAGGGCGGGGTTCGGGATAACGCAGTGCACTCTGGGTAATGTAGTATTAACATCGATTCGGTACCCAAAAAGAAGTCCACATTTTAGAAAAGAAAATTCTTTTACCTCTGTTTTATACCTTGATTTGGCATCATATATTGATGGTATATATCTCCATCATATCTCTTTAGCACATTCTAAACTACGGTGGCCAGGAACCACCACTGCTATAAATAAAAAAGAATGCAAAAAAAAAAGAAGTCAGAACAGAAGTTACCCGTGCAACAAAAAAAGAAGTGTTCCTATTTCCCCCCTCCTGTCGGCCTACACCATATTTATAAAGATAAAGAAGAATAATCACCTGTTCGATCACGTCATCAACATTGAGGTTTAAGAACCTTCCTGAAAGTCGTCATTTGATTGCATTAAATTGTCTATTTTTTTAATGTTATGGCAGGATGATGTTCTCACATTCATTTACATTTTTTGTCTCTCCTGGTTTTACATAACAATAAATAGCCTACTGTGACCACACTATCAACCCATTTTTTTTCTAACTCTTGGTTGTATTTGATAGAAAACACAAGCCCAAGTATCCTGTTGGCATATTTCCTCTTCTTTTTTCACAATTTACAAGAATAATTTAAGTTGAAATTATTTATTATTATTTACTTTCGGGCATAATAAGTGATTACAATGATAGTGCTGAAAGTCACTCCCATAGTAGACAAACTCATAATACAGTACTTAAGCAACACATAGGATAAACTGGATGTGAAAAGCCTGTAAAAACATATTTGCTTTGATTTTATACAAGTAAAAAATTGAAAAACTAAGTTGAAAATGTGTCAGCCAGTGATAGTTCTCAACAGGTACTTGCATTATTAGCTCCTTCTAACTATCCTTATTCTATATGTTGTGACTGTTCCTTACAGTGAAGGGTTAATTTCCACGGGCTGCCAGATTGTGATGGCCATTGGTGACTTGAGCATCAAAAGCTTCTCATTGTTTGGTTTATGCACCATGTTCCTCTGCATGCATGAGTGAAGACTTTCTGGCATGTTACCCAGATGACTGAATGGTAAACACAAAGGCTGGTTCTGATGGGTTAGGAGGTCAAATTAGACATACCCTCTGATGAGCAGCCAGGCGGCTCAGTGTATTAATTTGACACTTAGTTACTTACTACAGTGTAGTCATTTACTACACATATAGGCTTGAACTAATTAATATTATGGATAAACAAAAAATTAAATAAAATATAGGTCAATGTTGCTGTTAATAAATTTATTTATTTATTTGTGTAATACAACTTCTTTTCGTAGGTTTCTGTTTACAAAGTGAATCAGAAAGGTTCTTAACAGTCAACCCTGTTCTTACAACTGGTGGCTGCATGCTGTCCTCTGGTGGCCGTCAAGTGTACCGACGCTATTTGGAAAGAGCATTGACTCTCAAGAGCATTCTGGTAGTTCAAAGTCATGAGTTACATCTTGCCAACTATCATACAGAAGTGCCACTTTGTAAGGCTGACTTGTTTAGTTTGATTTGTTTCCTATTACATTGTTGTGATTTCAAAGCATTGGGAAGACGGCAGTGGTAGGAAGCCAAGACATTCCAGCTACACAATGAAGATCCCTCAATCAGGATCGAAACCCAGAACCTGCTGGATATGAAGCAGCAGTATTCACTGCCACACTAGAGCCACCCTGCAGTGCTCACTTACTCTTCTTTTCATAACACTGTGTTGATGCAAAAAGCACAGTGCAGATCCAAGTGGTAGGATTCAGGCTATACCCTCTCATAAGTGAGCCACCGTGATTGAACTTGTTACCTACTTGCATTTTGGTAATTTAAAAGCACAGTCTAGGTCAAGAGCATTACAACACCACAAATGAAGGGGTCTCTGCTGGGGTTAGTGTGATACTTTATTCAAAAATCTAATATTTTGGTTTTTAGGAGTTATTTTAATGTTAATACTGTAAAAACATGATGTATACTAGTATAACCCACTTGTAATACTGTATATTTTCTCACAACCACTCTTCATCATTGCACTACTGTCTTATATAAGTTAAATGTTTAGCCCCAGTTTGTACATATTTTGTAATTTTTGTTTTTATTTAATTTTATTTTTTTGTAGCTTTTCATGTTTAATGGTTAAACATAGAGGGCAAGTTTATCGTCGTCAGATTCCTTGTATGTGTACGCATACTTGGCCAATAAAGCTGATTCTGATGAATATGTGGACATCAGTCAGTTCCCTTAATATATTAAAGTGAAGTACAAATAACAATCTCTTTTTGAAATTTGTTGGGGTGGTAAGGCAGCATTACTTGAGAAAGGCCCTGAAGAGTAAATTTCTGTGTGGTACTTTATTCAAAAGTCTAATATTTTGGTTTTTAGAAGTTTAATATTTGTTTTAATGTTAATACTGTAAAACATTATGTCTACTATTATAATCTACTTGTAATACTGTATAATGATGTGTGTATTTTTCTCATAACCACTCTTCATCAGTGCACTATTGAACTACTGTCTTAGTGCACTGTGCAATGCAGTTTCCTTAATATATTAAAGTACAAATGAAAATCTCTTTTTGAAATTTATTCGGGTGGCAAAGTGAGAAAGGCCCTGAAGAGTAAATTTCAGGCGCCTCATAAATCTACTCAAGTACAGTCGGTAACATAATTAGGCCTGAACGATGTCTCTATCCACACATATGCCGTCTCTTTGCAGTGCGCTTGAGGTAAACTTTGGTGCACACCGATGGCAAGGGCGGTTCAACCAATGCTTGCTCTGCGTGTTTTCCTGGCTTTAGCGCTACATAAAACTATTAAATTTAAATAAAATGTACGATCACAAAAGTCAGAAGAATATTGCCAAAGCATAAGCAATGTTGCATACTGATTAATAAAATTTTCAGCTGTCTAATGAGTACAACTCGGAATAACTCTAAATTTAGTGTAATGCGAATTTATGTTGAAAAAGGTTGCATTCTACATCATAGTATTCCATAACATCATCATTATAAAGCTCAAAATTCACAGTTCTAAATCAGTTGGACAGATAAACTCGAAACCACAGGTGTATCGACTCAAACACCTTCACACACAAAACACTTGAAATGTACCCCTAATTGCAGTATGACTCTTAGGTATTTTTCAGATAGCTATGTCAAATATTTGCTGCTTTGAGCATCTTTGGATGTACATGCAATTGAAGACGTTTTTGGCTAGAGTTCGCAACAAAAAGGGGGGAAAAGAAAAAAACATTGTTACATTTAATAAACTAAGAGAAGAATAAAATATATCGGTATCTGCTGCCCTTCTCATATATACTTACAGCGAGTAATTTCATAAAACAAGTCTCTAACTGCAGTGTGCTAAAATACAGTTACAGTCAACAGGTGTTGTGCCGTAGAGTGCACCCCTGCGTCCCATCCACTCATTAGCTTTTTAAAGTGGAAGAAAACGATCTCATATTTAAAAAAAAAAAAACACGAGTATTGGATCATGACAACATGTCAAATGGAGCCGCAAACTTTCGTTCTGTTTTTATGTGTCTCAAAAATGCACACATAGAAGTGTACTTGGGTACATAAACTGTATGGTAAGCTGTCAAGGTAAAGAACATTATATTTTCGGGACAGCAAATATTCCAGAAGGCTATCGTTTTCGGTTTATCTGAATATTCTGAATGAAATCATTTAAGGCTCACGCTTTTGAATCCACCCAACGACTGGGTTTTGAATCAAACGCTCCTCTGTGAACCAGTAACGCCCCCTAGTTGTTCGACGTGTCTGCTGTCTGGGCTGTACTAGGGTAGATCCATGCAGCTCTCGACCTGTTGGCAGTAGGACCGGGGTCGCTGAGAGAGCAGACAGGGTACGTTACACACTTAAAGTTAGTTATCGCGGTTCACATAGACTACTCTTTATCTCTAGGTGTAAAAGCAGGTTTATTTGTTTTCGCATTGCTGTCTGAACCGAACCTGGACAGAAACTACAGGGAACTTTGGGAAGGGATGCAGTTTAGTAACGACACCTGCGTCGGTAAAACGGAAGAGAAAGAGCACACCGTCGTCGCTTCAGCATGGATGGTTTGAGTGTTGCCCGATTCTCGGCGAACCGCAGGCCGTCCGCGGGAACAGTCCCACCGACTGAAAATGTAGGTAGTAAATCTTCAATCCAAGTTCCCGTGAAAAGGCAAGCCGTGAAGAGACACCACCATAAACACAACCTGAAGCACAGGTACGAGTTCCTGGAGACCCTGGGTAAAGGAACCTATGGCAAGGTGAAGAAGGCCAAGGAAAGATCCGGTAGACTGGTAAGGACATATAACCTTTTTCCCTTAATTATTTTAACCAAATGTAATTCCCTCGTTGAGGACAACATCTGCGGTCACTGTCTGTCTGCTGTCCTGTCGGCCACCTGTTGTTCAGACACCGAGAGCTATTTCCAGACGACCTGCTGCACACAGGTAGCCTACATTTGGGTATCAGTGGAGGTAAATGTTTTAGACAGCTTTCAATTCCCCGCCATATTTTTGAGTTATAAACTAATAAAAGAGGTGAGTCTAAAAGTGTATCTGCTGCAGGCGTATGTGTCAGCTGCCAAACCAGCTTGTGTTGCTCTAGGGGTTCGTCTTGTTTGTTTTGGATGGTTTGTTTTTACTTTATAGAGTTTAATAAGCTCCTTGAATAGCCTCTTAATTGCAGACCACTTTTAATTATCCAATTATGTCATTTTTATTCTCACCACATCAGAGTATCACACTTTATTTGGACAGTGCTCTATTTGTTAAAAGGGTTGAAAAGTACACTATGAGCCTTTGGCAAACCAAGTATCTAGGTTGATATTGTAAAAGGCCATGACATTAATACTTCTTTTTGTGAGCTCAATCCTTAAAGAAGAAAGGATTCATTTAATGTGTCTCTATGCATAGTTTACCCCAGCCACTCGCTCTGAGAAGCATGAGGGAAAGGCGTTCTGCTAGAAAAACTGAGAGTCATTGTATCAAAGGGGAGTTCTTTGGATGGGGAAGTTAGGTAACTTTTCTTTCTTTGCTCCTGATGAAGGGAGAGGGGGGAAATTACCGCTAGTCTTTTAGGTGGAATCCAGTTCCCCATGACCTAAGGGGAAATGGGAGGTCTTCAAAACAGACTGGACTGAGATAAGCCTTTAAAGGGTACACAGAGGAGATAACAAACTAATGACAAAATCTTTAGTTGGGGAAATAAATACTTGTCTCACTTGTCCTAATTTACACTGTTGTCATTGTTGTTTTCATTTCATATTTAAGGACTATAAATGTGTTATGTAGCTCACCTTTGGGTATGAATGAAGTTATACATATACAAAATATATAATAAAAAACAACAGTAATGTATTTCAACAGCCCCCACCCCCCTTTGACCTACAACCTTGTCGAAAACTCAAAGAGGTAAAGCAGCACCCGCCTAAAGCAGTATCAACAAAAATGAAAGTGTACTTATGTTAGATAAGACAAGTTTTATTGCAGGGCTCTTTTATTAGACTTGCATAACACAACAGGATTACTTCATAAACTGGTATTTGAATACATATCCACATTTATGCAGCACACTGTGTTCTACTCTGAACAATTTACATTCTGTTTGACTTTTTTTGTTTTCTTTTACTGAGATATATTAAATTACCCTTTTAAATATAGACCAGAACCCCAGGAGCAGAAAGGAAACCCTGAATATTAAAGTGTATTTTATTTCTGCAGATAGAAAGCTTCAGATATGGAAGAAGAATGTAAGTTGTCCTAAAAGTGACCTCCATCCTCAGCTTATAAGTCACGTTTAATGAAAAGACTTCTTGATTATAGGTCACGTTTGTTTTGAGTGAAAGCCTGGAGAAGTCAAGGAAGTAAGTGTCAGGAATTCCCCCCCACCTCCACCTGAACATGCAGTAAACAGGTCGTGTTCAATCCTGTCGACACGCCCTGCTCTATTCTTACCCTGTCTGACATGGCTTGGTGCTGCTAGTAGACTTTGCTTTTGTAGGATGAGTTGTTGTCTGAGATTGTTCTGTGCATAAGGCCTCATAACCCCAACCCTTAGGCTCGAGGATATCTTTATTATCTCTAAGGGGCAATTTGCTTTACAGCTAGCAGTAGCATACAAGTAATTCCACTCACAGAGGGAATAAGATAAAAGTTCAGACACATAGAAAACATCCAACGACATAGGAAACAATGGCAACAACATCAGAATGAATAAATCATGGCAAATTTTTACCTTGAGCTATTCAAAAGGCTAATGGCAGTCGGGATAAAATATTTTTTTAGTCTGTCTGTCTTACATGATGGATGGACATACCTGCGTCCAGAAGAGAACAGCATCAACTCCTTGAAGAGTCGATGGTCTGGTTCATCAAGGATAGACTGGGTTTTTTTAAGAGTTGTGAGTTTGAATAAGACCGTCAGATCACTCAGAATAGTGCCTGTAATTTTGCAGCAGGTTTTAACTAAGCCTGACAGTCGGTTTTTGTTTTTCAGACGAAGTGAACCATAAAAAGAGAGAAAAGAGAATGTAAGAACAGATTCAATAAAACAAGAATAAAAATTTTTCAAAAAGACACGTTCAAATTCCTGAGCTTGCGATAAAAATACAATCTTCTAGTATCTAAATGCCCTAAAAATGAAAATTCCCATTAGTCCAAATGCATTATGCATTATGTCAATATATTACACTCACACCATGTAATTTGACACAGGGAGTAACACAACATAAAGGATAGCTTCAGCTTGCGTGCGTCGCACTACAGCTGTGGCCATTGTCTCAAAGCAACAGTTTGATTATGTAACCCATTGAGGTGGAGGGTTTCAGGATACACCCATGAAGGATTGACTTCGCTCTCAATGCACGACATGTGTGCCGTGTGTGTGTGCCCTTGAGGCAACTCTAATTAGGGTGGTTGACAAGCTAATTATAAATCATTACTTGTTGAAGGTTTTCCTGGCAACTTTGTAGTGATTAATTCACATAATTGTTTGGATCATAGAGACTTCTGACAGTCCATGAGAAATTAGAGATGCACCAATCCATTTTCTTTTCCGATCCAATCCGATACCGATGCCTGGGCTGAGCGTATCAGCCGATATTCGATACTGATCCAATACTGCTGTTGAACGAATGAACTGTATACCTTGCCTTGTGAGTGAAAGCATCAGGTTTGACATTAGCCTTGTAAAAAAGAAAAGATAACAAATAAACACAGATATAAATTTACTTAATATTATTTATGAACAAATAACAAATTGCACATTAGCACACAGCAAAAAGAAATAAGACTTCCACGTATTGAAAGAAAAAAAAGACTGGATCGGCATCATTCATCCGATATCCAACCCAGTTAATTTGTCAATATCAGAGCCAATATCCGATCAAAATATTGGAATGGTGCATCCCTATGAGAAATGTTTATTAGATGCACAGAAGCCTCAGTTAAGAGCTCTTGCTTTGTAATGCTATCGATGAAGTAAAAGGTGGAGAACAGTTCTCTATTACCTTGTGTAGAAATCAGACTGGACAAAGGGACCAAGAGAGGTTGATGTGTTTTGTTAAAAGATAATGAGAATTTTTTCTGTTTGTAACTAATCATTATCTCTGCCTCTCACTCACATGTGAATGCTTTAAAGAAAACAACTTTACCGGAGTAGGAAAAGCAGCAAATCCTTAAAGGTGTGAGTCAAAGGCAAGTCTATTTGGCACAGTCATTTGAGTAAATAAGAATTAGCTGAAGAATTCTAAACGTAAGTGTAACTTCTCTAAATTACAGTTTTCGATGGGCAAACAAGTGATATCCAGTTCTCAGTCAGTGCAGGCACTTGTGATGCATACTTGAACAAGATGAGTGTTTTTAAAGTTAAATAGTCTTAATTAGGATTGGATAAAAATTAAGCTCACTCTTTGAATCCTTTGAATATCTGTTTGTAGATGTAGTTTTTTAATATTTAACCTATTTTTCCAAGTTGTAAATGAGTGTTTTGGTAGCATTGACATTGTCAATTTGATCTGATCCTTCGTGGCAGTTTCACTAGTTAGTTTCTTGGTGTCATTTTTAAGTAGTAGCTAATATGTGATAATGTTAAAGGGTGTGTGGTGCTACATATTTGCATTAATGAATGTGTAAATGTTTGCTTGGCAAACACTTAGCCTACTCATCACACAGGCAAAGTTTTTTCTTAAGCTTGCGTAACCAGATCAAGGTTTCTATGTGTAGAAGAGAACTTTGTGAATTTAGCTGTAACACAAAACCAGTTCATTTTATTAAGGTAATTTCAATACTTAAATGTTCCCAAATGCTTATTTAACTTCTAGGATTTGCCCCTGAATTTATTTTCTGACGTATTTGTGGTTGCAAACATCGTCTTTGTATGATAACTGAGGAATTCATTGTTAAATATCAAATATTCTAACCTGAGTGCCTATTGCGTGGCTCAGGCTCTCAGTGACAAAGACAGCTAACACAGAGAAAAACGCACATGAGTGTGAACTCATCATGAGTGTGGGTTGAGCCCATCCGACAGCTATACAAACAAATGCAGAAGACCTCAGTTCCCAGAAACAGGAAAAAGGTTTGAATGCCGTGACTACAGCGCTGACCTGGGGGAGCATTCAGCTCAGACAGTGACTCATGACGCCAGACAGCCGTGATGTTGAAACTGATATGACAGGTCTGTGCTCGAGGATTAGCGTAGAGAGAAAAAAAAGGACACCCCGCTATCAGTATCACCTGGCTGTTCATGGCACCCCTCAGTGTTAAGGTCAATTGATGACGCACTAAGAGACTCAGATGCTTGGGATTTCTCCAGACATGAAACTGGGAGGAATGTATGTCGACTTCCCTCGGGCTTGTGACATAGGCAATTTGAATTTCCTTATTCTGATAGTTTCACAAACATCACAGCAGGAACAGAATATGTCTAAAAATGAGTCATTGAAACAAGTCTCACCCGTGTTTTACTTGTTGTGTGTAACAAAGGTAAATTATTTATATTATTTTAGGTTGCCATCAAGTCGATCAGAAAGGAGAAGATTAAGGATGAACAGGACCTGGTCCACATTCGCAGGGAGATTGAGATCATGTCCACTCTCTCTCACCCACACATCATCACCATATTTGAAGGTACAGTACCTCAGTTTTTTTTTTATCTGTGTTTGTATTTTGGAGGAGTGGGGAGGGAGGGGGTGAACCACAGGTGACTTTGATGCCACACACGGTATGAAACGTGATACCTGAAAAGGCGCATCGTTCAATTGGCCCCTGTTTGAGAGTCAGGTTTGGTCACGCAAGTCTTTGGTGGACACTGATGCAAGGTTACATAAGCGATAATACCCCTGTGGTACCCCGTCAGTGCTGCAGGATAATGTGCAGAGCCTCGTGTCTTCCAGTGCCCCTCTCGCCTGATGAGATGGTCATTGCTCAGTCTTTCTCCGGCCCCGTGCATGTTTGTTTGTAATACTGTCATCATGGGGCCCTCTTCATCCTTACCGATGTTAACAAAGGGCTGTCCAGGAAAACACAACTCAAAACGTGACATACTGTGTCTCATCAAAGTAAAATGCCGCCCACTGGATGACTTGCTGATTTTTATTTGGCTGTCAAACTTTGACTTAAAGGGTCTTAAAATCTTTTTTTTTTTTTAAATCTTTCAGTGTTTGAAAACAAGGACAAAATAGTGATAGTGATGGAGTATGCTAGTAGAGGGGACCTTTATGACTACATCTGCGACAAGAGGAACATTTCAGAACGGGAGGCCAGACATTTCTTCAGACAGATTGTATCAGCTGTGCATTACTGCCATCAGGTAAGATATCAGTCAATCCACCACTTTTATACAAAACAATGAGCTTTCTATAGAATAATATCCAGAGGAACCTTTTGATGTGTGTGCCACGCCTTCATAAGTCTTATGTAAACCCAAAGTTGTAGTCACAGCAGAGTATTTTTTGCCCCATCAAAGCAAACAGCACAGAGCTCCTGTCAGACCAGCCACCCTCGTAGTTGTGTTTTTCCAGGGCGCTGGCACCCCCAGAGTTACATAATGGGCATTATGAACTGTGAGCCTGCCTCAGAATGATGCAGTGGGAAGTGAACAGTTGGTCAGTGGAGTGGCAGCATCAGGGCTAAAGGCCAGCCGTCCGACACACACACACACACATGGTCTCACACTCTAATGAGGGTGTGATGGAACAGAAGGGTTCTGCAAACACACACACACACACAATCAGTTGTGCCTGTAGTCCAGAGCTGTGTAATTAGGGACATTTCAAGAGAACATTATACTTTAGTGCCGTCGTTCAGCACTTTGCAGAGTGTCTATCAGAGTTTGTTGGACAATATTTACCAAGTGGATTGCCCCGTAATATTCTGATGACCATCTGTCTTAGATTTCACTTGTGCTGAGCGCTGGTGTCTGGTTGAATATATCCTTTCTGTGTTATCATATGTAATAAAACCCATCTAAACCCCTCTTTAAAAAAGGGTTAGTAATTCCTAAAAACATTTAATACACAATACACAACAGAGAAGTGGTTTTCAGCTACTTGCATTGCTCATGCTATGAAGTAGTTGACCTGCATTTTTCTAAGTAAAACAATTTCAAACTCTGTTAGTCAAAGGTATGCCCCCCTGCAGAGTGGAGGACAATGAGGCATAGCTGACGTACCATAAAACGGTCTTCATTTGGAAAAGAATGTGCTCTGACCTAGTAAAAAAACTAATCCCTTTATGTAATACAGACACCTTCAGTGAACTAACACAACATGCACAGCATTTTTATAGAAACTATAGAAAAAAATACTGTATATTAATATGCATAAAAATATATATCTTTCTTGTTTTATTTTTAGAACGGAATAGTACACCGTGACCTGAAACTGGAGAATATTTTACTCGATGGCAACGGCAATGTGAAGGTAAACACATGGAAGATTAGTGTGAGCATTTATACCATTCACTGACAGGATTGGTAGTCATTAAAAATGTACTTTTTGTACCTTTTTTTTATTTTATACACTGTATTGTAAGCATGCATGTATGGTAGGTATTTTAGATGGCCATATATGGATTTTTACATGGTAATGTAAAGAAATGTCATTACTTCCTATACTAGCTCTTTTGCAAGTGACTCACTGTCTTACACATCTGAAATCAGCAATATCTGTCATGAGTAATTTGGTGGAGTAGGGTGATGCACTTGGAAAATTTGGGGGAGGCAACTATAATCTACAAAAATAACCTGTCTACCATTCATCAGCTTGACATCCTTTTTTCTTGCAGATTGCTGACTTTGGCTTGTCAAACCTCTACCATGGTGATGAGTTCCTCCAAACGTTTTGCGGTAGCCCCCTCTATGCGTCTCCAGAGATTGTCAATGGACGTCCTTACCATGGGCCAGAGGTGGACACCTGGTCTCTTGGCGTGCTGTTATATACGATGGTTCATGGGACGATGCCGTTTGATGGACACAACCACAAAACATTGGTACAACAGATCAGCACTGGAAATTACCGCAAACCCAACGACCCTTCTGGTGAATATTTCAGCTCAACTTCTCTTTGGGGGGTTTCAATGTACAGTGATGTTACCAGTCCAAAAAGTCTCATTTGTAGTACATTAAATACTTTTTATAGCTAGACCAGGGTCTTTCTTTTTTATCTGGACATGTTTCAACTCTAAACTTCCCGCTGTCTTCCTGTGATGTTGTTGTGTCACTGCCAGCTGATTTATTGGACGTTAGTTGTCCTACCTGAAGCAGCAGAATGACCATGCCCTTTGTTATCTGACAATTTTAGGAGAGCATCCCAGTGATATTTCTAGTTTTCTTAACAAAACAAAAACTTCTTTTTCCTCTTTCTTCCTCAGATGCATGTGGGCTTATCCGTTGGATGTTGATGGTAAATCCTGAGCGCAGAGCCACAATAGAGGAGATTGCAGGACACTGGTGGCTCAACTGGGGCTACCAGCAGCCATTACTGTCTGAGATTAAGAGCAGTCCAGCAGACCAGGCCCCTTCACCAGCCTCTCCATCATCACAACATCCCGCAGGGCTGGCAAGTGTTGCCAGTTGGCTACGTCGTACCTCAAGGCCTTTACTGGAGAACGGCTCCAAGATACGCTGTCTGCTCCGCTCACAGGGTGGAGGAGGGGATGTAGTCCGACAGCGCTCTCTGCGAAGGTCGCGTAAGGAACACAATGTCTCTCACACTGTCCATGATTCAAGCACAGACAGTCGCCCCTCGAAGGGTATTTTGAAGAAACGCAACAGTATGAAGCAGAAGGCACTGAGTGAAACACTGTCTGTGAGTTCAGTGGAGCAAGAAAACATTTTGGCCTCATCTGTACCAGCCACTGCCCCATCAACTGCACAGCAGCCTCGCAAAGGTATCCTGAAGAAGTCCACGGAGCAGGAGTCGGGGTACTATTCATCCTCTCCTGAGAATAGTGACTCAGGCTGGGAACCATGTCCTAAAGAGTGCCCTTCAGCACCACCGTACAGGAAAGGCATTTTAAAGCGCAACGGGAAGTTCTCCACGGGTTGCCTGCAGGATTTTGGATCTCTGGACCAGCTGGCAGTGTCGTTACCCCGCGGAGGAACCAAGTCCAGACCAAGCGGGGCCATCAGCGAGGACAGCATTCTGTCTTCTGAGAGTTTTGATCAACTTGATCTTCCTGACCGTGTCAGACCTCAGAAACAAATGGATCCACCAGCCAAGGCTAGCATGAGAGCATGCGTGTCTGCTGACAACCTGCTGGACATCTGTGACAATGTCATTCTTCGAGAGGGGCCGCTAAGTCCTTGGAACTGCTACGAGTCTGGCGTGGCTGACAGCGCCTTTTCCATCACAGACTGTGATAATGTAACAGAGGCCTACAAACAGGCCATGGTCATACGAGGCTCTGCGGCAAGCTAAAAATCTGCCTTGAGTTCAGGACTACAACTTAAGACTTGTTTTTTATTACAGACTTTTAAATGACTGTTAACTGGCGATGAAGTGGTTGCCAAAGTGCATTCAGTGAAATTTCCTGCAGACAATAATTTCAGCTGACTTCAGGAATGTGTGGAACCAAAAGGGGAAGAGGCTTCTTGTGAAACCTCCGATTGTGGCTTAGATGATTGACAACTGTAATTGCTAAAATTAGATTGGAATTTGACTTCTAGGAAAACAACAGGACTACACTTTTTATGTTATGAAAACAATGACCAACGGTGCGTTTCAAAGATTCTCAGGAGAGTTAAGCTGCTTTTGGTCAGGCGCTCGAACACAGTAAACATGTCCGCTCAATTTTAAAATGTTAATGAAAAAGTCATCCTAAAACCAAAACGCACCGGTCTTTAAAATCAGAAGTAATTGTGTCAACAACTTTACTCATAAACATACACTAAGAAACTGTTATCAATCACAAAAGGAGAATTGTTTCAATATTGCAGAAGCAATAACATCAGGGTTTTTCACTGCTGAGAGAGTTTGAGATAGTGTTTATGACTAAACAGCTCTTGGATTCTTTCTTTGTTAGCTGATCATTTATGTACCATAAATACTTATCGGATTAGAGCAATGACGCGGCGTAGATTTACACTTTTAAATTGCAGATGTGAAAAAATGACATCTCATGGATACCAAAGTTTTACCCCGTTAGACTTGTGTCTTTTAATTGTGTGCAAAAAGTGCCAAGGTGAATTTTGTTTGAAACAGGAACTTCTGCTCTGATTTTTTTCAATTGTTGTTGTTTTTTTCTTGTGAAGACTTGTTCTAATTTTGGATAATGACTTGAATTATAATTTTAACACACGACTCACATCAAGGAAAACCAGTAGAGCCTGCTTTTGTTTCCGAGCAAACGCTGATGCAGGCGCCCAGGTGGCCATTCTCCCTGTGCGCAGGTGGCAGTTTCACAGTAAAGGAGGAGCTTGTCCACCTCAAAGCTTTGTGAAGGTCACATGTTGAAAAATGGAATCCTGCTTAATGAAATACCCCCTGCTGGCCAGAGAAAGGTACACCTACATGTTGTGTGATTATCATGCTGCACAAAGGAGTTACTAAATTGGATTGGCATGCTAGTCATTAAATTACAACATCGAGCTGGCGCCTGAAATAGCACTTTATTGAAACCTGATAACCAGAAAATCTCTTTATCAGCCATAATTAACAATGAGTTTGGTAACATGAGTTTCACCTGACAAGACATAGCCAAACAATACTGTTTGTAACTGGAATGTACTTTTTTGGCACTCTGACTGTATTAGGAGTTCAGGATCTGTTTGTGTATCGTGTTTTGCTGATTTCAAACAGAAGCTCTTGTCACTTTCAATCTTTCATGAACTACTGATAATACTTGTCACACAGAGGGAAAAAATGCAGTTATCCTTCAGGATTATGAGTCTGAGATTATATTAATTTCATGTTTTTGTACATGTTTGGCATTTCATTGCTGTTTTCCCCTAAATTTGGTCCAGTGAGTTGCAGGTGTGCAGGCTCTATCAGTATATTTTCCTGGACAGCGCCTAAACCATGGTTGCCAAAGTTACTGGCTTAGTATTTGTACAACTGTGGGTTTTTTCTTGTGCTGGTGTATGACTGGGACAAATAAATCAATTTTAAAAAACACCAAAAACTGGAGGCCTTGCTGACATTATTGACCTGAACATTTTATTTTGTGGTTTGAAAGTGGTGATTTTTACTCACAAAGGGATAGAGTTCTGTGTCAAAATCAGACCGAATCACCTATGCAACCTGTTGAAAACCGCACAGAAACCCTACCCAGCTAAAATAGCATTGTGAACAAGTCCAGATACAGTCAAAATTGTGAATCGAATGAGCAAATTTGCCAACATTGCTAATAGTAGTGGTTAATAGCTAATAGTGTTGGTAGCATATTTAGTGCATTTTAACTGCTACTGTCACACAAAATCATGTCTCAGAAATTCTTTTTACCAAAGTTGATCCAACTTTTCATTAAACTGAAGCTGTTTTTCCTGCTGTGATATAATCGACAGATATGATGCTGCTTCTGTGCTTTAATCTCTGGACTCCGTCATCACTCTAAATGGAAATCCCTGTTTTTGTTGATCAGTCTTTTCTGACACAAAGGCATGATAAGCTCATGTCTTTTTATCTATAGATCCCTCACTGGATGTTCATACTATATGACCGAAATAGGTTTTCCCTAATCATAGAAATTCTGCCTTTACATTTTGTGCAATAAATGTTGAAACATGTACAGCAGACTCTTAAAACGGGCGCTGGCATATATCCAGGACAAGTCCCTCATCTTAGATCACTTCATCTCAGTGTCCAATTGTTTCACTGAGCATTGCTAGATTTTTAGCCATACCTTGTAGTTATTGAGTGAAACCCTAATGGGTTTTGAGGCTTGAATAAAAGTTGATGGAAAAATAATCAGGGAAACACTCACAATTCCACATTTCTCACTGTTTAGCAGACATTTTTAATGTAAATGCAGCAACGGGATTGATATCTAAAGCAATTTCTCAAACTTCACACTTACTCTACAACTCTTGTCAAAGTGGAATCTTGAAAAGAATCCAAATTTTTAAAACTATTACGATACAGTAAGACAGAAATTTATGTGTTTTGTTACATTGGACGGAGTTAAGTTGATCATATATTCAAGCACTTCTCAACAGGGAGAAGGGTTTTGGACTGATTTCAGTACAACATCCTGAATGTCAGCAGGGGTATTGCTGACCTCTGAGCTATGTTCTCCTGATCTGCAAACACTGTGCTGAAAAGAAGTTGGCAGGCTGAGCTCCAACACACCCCATAGCTGATCGTGGCAGAGGAGGACAGAGTTCTGTTCAGGGTCATATTCAAAGAAAAACATCCAGAGGTTCATGAGCATATTTTAAGAGGATCATCAACTACATACTGTACATGTATTATTGCTTTTCTGAACACCAGTTGACAATTTGTACTTTTTCTCGTACTGTTTGACCAGGAGACTCTTCAGGCAGTGTTGACAATAGGGCAAAGTCAAAATAGATGTCAGTTAAACATTACCCTTACCAAATCAATGGCCAGAAGGTTGGCCAAAAACGTCATAAATGAATCAGGAGTGAAGGCAGAGTCCACTAACATTAGCCTTTGCATGGCAATGCTCACACAGGCACAAGCAACACTGGAGGGCAAGAACTCTGAAAACCTACAGTCTGTGAAAAAAAGAGAGAGATTATAAGTTTTGTTTTCTTTCAATGATGACCCCTTTAAACTCACTTGACATGGCAGAAGACAATGGAAAAGGGTCAGTAGAGGTTATATGTAGACATGAAGATGGATGCCATCCTGGCAGACCCACCCTGATAGATGATAGGGATAGCAGACATTTCCTAAAACCTAATAATCTGACACAACATCCAAAATGCTTGAGGCAAGAAAAATGCTGAGACAAAAGTCAACCATGCACACTAAGACACCCTTTTGACTGGAATACAATGTCAGGAGCCAGGAAGTATTTTGATTTTATGGGCTGTAATGTCATAGTTTGTCTCAAAATTAACGAACTGACTAACTGTGACACTGCTGCCTCAGGCAGCATCACAGAGATTCGTGGGAAACAGCCAGCTGAATGGTCGGACACAGGTCTTTCAAAGCAGACAATACAGGATTACACAAACTCAGCTCTCTGACTCCAAAATGAACTGCTGACGCATAGTGATCAGAGTCATGGCTGCTATGTGTCTATTGTTGGCTGCCAGAAAGTAAATTGTCAATGCTCAAAAAATATCTTGAATAAAAGTTCATACAATCTGAAAAATCCTGCTTCTGTTACAGTGGAGTCAATACAAGAGTACATATTACTGAGCACAAAACTAATTCATCACATAAGAATGACTGAGGAAATTAGTCTTGGAAAAGATATTTCCCTCAGTCTTGATAGGCATCAACTTCGCGTACATTTATTGTTTGCAAAGAAAACACCTCATGTGTTGGTAACTTGGTTATGTAACTTACCAGTGGCTGCCAGGGCAATGTAGGAGTGAACATGCCTACGTATGTTCGGAAGATGTTGGGGCCAAACAACAGGGAGAGCGAGAAGAATGGGCTCCAAGAAGTCAGAGGGAACCACAGAGGCCAAACACCAGTCTAACTTGGACACCACTGCCACCTCCCATTGCTGCAACACACACACACACACACACACACTTCTCTAAGCCAGTCCTCCATTAAAATGCAAATTCATAAAAACTTGTCATTCTGTTACCACCTTTTAATTATTTTCATTTGGATACTTTTGATTAGTCTTACAAGGTTAAACTGTCCTACAATTCAGTTTTTCTAACTGCTGAAGTATCATTGGACTTTTTCTGGGAAAGCACCCTGCTAAGGATCTTGATCCCCTCTTTGGAAACATTGCATTAAGGATACTTTAGACATTTATTTCCCAAAAAAAAAAAAAAAAACATTTGCCACTCTTGAAGTGAATTTAGTCTGTCCTAAGTTTTATTAGAATTGTGTTCAAACAGAAAAGGATCATTTTAAATTTGTTTTACACATCAATTGTGGTATCTATGAGCTACAACATGAGGTCAAAAACCTAACATAAAAGTCCACCATGTAAGTTTAATTATGACTAATTAAGTCATAATAGTAGTTCTGTGGTAAGTTGAGCCAGTGGATCAACTGAGAAAGTAAAGGAGTCTGATGAGAGGATCAGAGTTTCAGTTCAGATTGTTGAAATGTGTTACTTTTTCTTTTCAAAACTACAGCTGTGAATGTTCTGAATCACTTCAAGACATTCTCATGTTTTTATTTTTTTTTTTACAAAACAGCTTTTTAGCAGTTATATGCAATAATAATAAAAAGAATTATTGTACCAGTTGAATAGGGTATAATAGATAAAAAATACACATGAATATGTAGAAGTGACTGTTAAAGAGAGAAGGTGAGGGAGGGCTGGGGTGGAGAGTGGGGGGTAGTACGGATACGGTTCAACTTACCCCATACACGGGGTAAGTTGACCATGGGAGACAGTTCTGTTTACACTCATTCTGTTGGTTTGCAGGGATGCACAACATCTTGAAATATATGTAGATACACTAGTTAGAGACAAAACTATGATTGCCTTGATGTAGTGATCTGAAATATGAAATATGGCTCATCTTACCCCACTCTCCCCTATGTAATATTACCTAAAAGCTGACACTTAATGCAGAGGCACCAACTTTTACCCCTGACCCCCCTAATATTAATGGTTCCAATAGATTGCTGGTGCTGTGGCAGTAAGTGAATGTATCTTTGACAAAGTTTTTGTAGTCCATAATGACATAAAGATTTACCAAGATGTCTGAAACTGAAATGGAGTTGTTTGTGTAGATACAAAGCTTGCTGGCAGTCAGGGGGACAGTCTCTCTCATTTTAGATGCCAGGAACATACAGACAGCCCCTAACAGCTGCAGGTTGGCCTTATCAACAGCAAACCGGCTCAGGTAACAGTCCAGGTAACACACCGACAGTGGGAACACTTCCTCCTCACATTTTTGTTCCTCACACACCTAAAGAGAGCCAAATGGTGTATTATTGATCGTCTTTGTTAAATATGCAACATGATTGGCTGCCTATGTCTGGTTCATTGCAGTACCTGAAACATCCACACAGCGAGTATCTTCCGCATGTATGGTTGTATGTCTACTTGGACTTTCTCAAAGTCCGGAGCAGCATGAAAATCCTTCTCCGTGGCTGTCAGGTTACGCAGTGTTCTGGGATCTGCGATCACGGCTAGGTCGCCTCCCGCTCGAATAACCATGTTACATTCATTTTCACCGAGACACTCCACACTGGGTTGTTTTTTAGCTTGTCCGTCCTTAAACAAATCCATTTGATGATTTCCATGGAGAGTCACACAGAAATAACGGGAAATGGCGATGGACCGTTATGCTAGCAGTTGTTACTTCTTTGCTAATTTCGACAAGCTAACGATCCGGTAGTTGATACAAATGAACCAGGTATTAGCTGTTTTGCTACGGTGGCCGAGAACCGCCACTGCTGCAAATGAAAATAAATAAATAAAATAATAATAATGAAGGGGACCAATAATGATGATGGACTGTTATTTTACGATCTTGGCACAGAAGACAATTGCGAAAAGACGAGCAAAGAAGTGGAAAGGTTATTGTTTAATTTCGCTTCGTGTACTTTTCAATGTTGCGCCTGAGTCAATATGAAGTTGATCAGGAGGATGCCGGTGTAGTGTTAGCTTCAGTTCAACTTCATATTGATTTAGGCGCTACATAGCCTAACCAAATGACACATTGAAATTAAACAATAACCTTTCCACTTCTTTGCTCGTCTTTTCGCCGTCGTCTTCTGTGCCTAGATCGTAAAACACTGGTGCATTATCATTATTGGTCCCCAGCAGCTCACTTCCGTTATGGCTTTTTTTTATTTGCATCCTTTAATTATCACAGTAACTAACTTTTCTTTATCCATCACTATTTTTTTTATTTTTTTATGTCAACTTCCATTGTGACTTCTTTTTTTTTTTTGCATTCTTGAAGCTACGACTGGTTCAAATCGGCGTCACATTTTTTTTTTTTAATGTGTAACCATGACTGATAATCTTTATTTTTCTCAGAGGAAAGAAAACAGGTCAAAAAGGTAGCTTTTTAACCACAGTCCTGCTCTCTGGTTTACGTGCAAGTAGTATCACTCATCTGAAAATGTCAACAGGAAACTGAAAATGTATAATCTTAGTTAAAGTTGAATATTATAGTGCTGGTGTAATGAGTTACATTAGATTGCAGGTTTTCATGTTTAATTGATGTATCCTTACAATCAATAGATAAATGACAAGAATCAGCTTGTGTGCTGAACTGATTAAACACCCCGTTAGACACCCCGTCGAGAGATGAATGTTGCCGACCGCTTGCTTCTTTAGTTATACCAACTTTAGAAACAACCGCAGCGGGGGGACGCAGCTCAAGGAAGAACATTTATAACCATTTCTTCATGGAAATGCAATCAGACCGAGATGCTAAGGCAGAAGAACTACCGCGCTTGCAGTGCACAATGATTAATATGATGATTATTACTTCAAGGAAATGATACAGAAATGATCAAAAATGTTCTTCCTTGAGCTGCATCACCCCGCTGC
The DNA here is from genome assembly GCA_962446985.1 of Xyrichtys novacula. NCBI lineage: Eukaryota > Metazoa > Chordata > Actinopteri > Labriformes > Labridae > Xyrichtys > Xyrichtys novacula. The sequence goes on from OY660865.1 coordinate 18,274,049, forward strand.
AGTCGATGGACTTGCCCGAAGGTCTCCATATAAACAAGCGGCTGCTGGAAGAGAGTAGGCGAGTTGTGTTTAGTCTCTTTGCTAAAGAAATTAGGCAAAGTTAAAAAGATATTTAGAGGGTAGTGCTGTGGCTGGGACCCTATATGTTCTGTTGATGAAGTTAGGTGCTGTTCTGAGCATTATTTGTGGCTATAGAGTGGCGTTTTGGTTGACTGCGTGGCTCTTGCTATCTGCGGTCATTACTTAAGTTGGTAAAACTAAAACAAGCAGGCAGCAACATTCATCTCTCGAAGGGGGTGTCTAACTCTGTGTTATGGTGTGTTTGACCCCAACATAATTTTACCCTGGAATATCCCTTTAAGACTCGAAGGGAGGTAAAGTAAATGAAAAACCAGGGACCACTATTCCAACCAACAGTCTACACAGCCATCATTTACCATCTATCTTGCGTATGACCTGAATAGCTTTACTTTAGATGACCACAATCCTGAACAATCTTTTAAATGTGTTTAATCTGATTGTTAAGAACATTACTGTTCTTCAGATATTTTATACAAAAACTCCAGTCTCCATATTTTCAAGCAATTACTGCATTGTAACTGTAAGAAACCAGCTAAAATGGAATAATAAAAAGCATTTCTAATGTATATAGTATATCACTGGGCGTAGAAAGTATTATCAAATGTGCAAACTCATCTACGCGAGAGGGAGAATCCTGAGACTAGGAACTCATCTGTGAACAGCTCATCCATAAGAAAAGAGGACTAATGGATCAAATTTGGAAAACTGTTCTTTATGCGGCAAAAAGATGACTTATTAGCATCAGAGGAAGAAGAGGAGAAAGCTACAGACCAGACAGAGAACTCAGTCCATTTCAACTGTGACTGGGAGCCCAATTTCGATATCCCTGGACTCTGAGTTTTGCAGTTCTCTGCGAATCTCTGCAGAAATCTGAGGGTGCATTTGTATTTTGAGTAATTCTAGCAGTGACGTCTTCTGTTCAGAGGCCAGGTCAGCCTTGTAGCGCTGAGCCAGGGTGAGTAAACTCTGATGCCACAGCACAGGAAGAACACGTTTTTCACTGCGGAAGGACAGGAAGTGGGCCACCAAGGCATCTAGGACACGGAAAGGCAGGGCGTATTTCTTGTCGAGTAAGAGACGTAGAAAAATGCTGTTGGCGCCGTTGTACTCCATCTCTGCCAACTTAAGCATTGCAGCACTGAAAGTCAAGTGAGACATTGCATGTTATACAACCATCCATGTTATATAATCTTGACCTTACTTTAACATGCCAACACCAGACAATAAAGGGCTTTTAAGGTCAACCAGCAGAGCCCCACACCCAGTGATGAGATGCTGGCAAGCGTCCATGGGGAGTGGAAACCTCACCTGGAGTGGAGCACAGGGATCGAGCACTTTGTGAGTATGCTTCCAATTATGACGGCTTCCCTGAGAGTACACGTTCCAGATTCACACAGAGGGATCAGGATGCCTGTGAGTGACACAGAGACACAAAATGACAAGAATTCTTCTGCATCTCAATTTCATAAAGTGGAGAATCATCCAAGACAGGAAATGGTTAAAACTGAGGCTGTCACAAAGGCTCTCATCAACTAGCACTTTAGTCACTAGTAAAAAGACAAAACCTGGTTACGTGTGTAGAGACTGACAATTCATAAATGCCCTTTTCTTGTATTTTCTTATTTTGCTATGATTTTAGCAGTCCAACATTTGGACAGTCTATCTGTAGCCTTCAGCTGACAGCAGAGCACAGAATGAGAAGAAAAGGAGACTTGAGAAATTAACAATAAACAAGCACCAAAGAGTTAGCTACTGATGAGCAACTAACAGAAGAGCAGAGGTTGACTCTGAATGTTTCGTAGATATCACGTCTGTTTAGCCTGTTAAGACAAACTTTGACTTATCTAGAGCAACAGTTTTAATGATCATGTCCCATAAAGGAATATAAGTTCTTAAAAAATAATCTTTCATAAACCCTAAAGCTGCTACATTTACACAGCAATCGTTTTCCTGCTTACAATGAACCTTCAAAACTAAAAAAGCAGGGAGAGTGAAAACTGGTACTTCAATATACTGTTTGACTTTTATGATTACCCACATAAAATTTTAATTTAACAGTAGAAGGTTGTGAAAATTATTCTGAAAAAAGTTGCTGCTTGTAGAATTTTTCCATTATATCAATCAGTCTTCCATATTCAGCTAAAATTCTGATGATTATGACCGGATTTTTTGATGTTTATGCTCATGTTTACCTGTATATTAGTTAGTTAATCTTGACGGAAGACTTGTCGACACATAAAATGAGTTCAAGTATTTACTGAATTTGTTAATGAAAACTTAAAATCTAGTCTTTATGACTAGACCCAAATATTGTAATACTAGATGGAAATTATTCTTTGATGTGGACAAATCTTCACATACCTTAAACATAGGAGGCAATAGATAATATTTTGTGCAATACTGCCATCTAGCAGTGTTGTCTCATACTGGTCCTAAAGCATTTTAAAAGACTGTTTTCAAGACAGTTTGAGATTGCATTGGGTGAACAAGCCTAAGGAAAATAAATCGTTGCCAACCATTGAAGTGTTACAATTAACCAAATGTGTTTTAAACAACTGATGAGACATGTCTTTTATGGAACAAAGTCTTCATCAGCACTTTTGTTGTGTGTCTTTAGAAAGTAAACATTAGGGAGGATGTGGACTGCTGGAGCCCAAGGGAATGGCAAAGGAAATCAAAGGGAAAATCTAGAATAAGATCACATATTTTGCCCTAAAAATTACTTCAAATTAATCAATAACATAAACTTATCATCCTTCATTACTGCAAAAACCAAGTGTCATGTGGCTAGCCATAAATTCCACTGAAAATCTTTTAATTTAGAGCTCAAAGTGGAAAGAGTTCCTCAGGGCTTGAAATTTTCAACAACTACTTGAGAGCTTGTTATAAAAAAAAAAGTTAAAATAAAAAATGATTAAGTGTATACTCACTGTATATAATTGTACATAATTTACTTTGGGTAACCCTTAGACAAAAGCTTGGCCTTATCAATGTGCATTCAATGAATCAACCAGTGATGGCTGACATTTAGTGTATGAAAGGGGTGTTTATGACCATTTCGAACTAAAACAAAAAACAGCTTCTACTGTATCACAGCGCTGCGCAGAGCAGAGTGGCACCGAAGGCGACGAAAGGAAAGAGCAAGAAAGCGCGCCGCTTTCATCTCCAACCCTTTCACTTTCTCTAAGAAGCTCCTGGGGGACAAGCGCAGCGGCAGCTTAGTCTGCTCAGTGGAAGAGGTAAACTCCTTCCTGCACAACACCTTGAGCGACCCAGAGAGAGAACTGGAGCTACAGCCTCAGAGAGCCCTCATAAGCCCACAATCACCATCAGTGGATTTTGCTCCGAGGGAGCCAACCTGGAGAGAGGTTCAGGAAGTGGTGAAAGGAGCCAGAACTGCCTCAGCCCCAGGCCCTAGTGGAGTCCCATACACTGTATACAAGCGCTGCCCGCAACTCCTTCGTCATCTGTGGAAGATCCTGAGGATGATCTGGCGCAGGGGAAAAGTTGCTAACCAATGGAGGTGTGCTGAGGGTGTGTGGATCCCTAAGGAAGAGGACTCCAAGGACATCAGTCAGTTCCGGACCATCTCGCTGCTAAGCGTTGAAGGCAAGATCTTCTTCAGTATCGTGTCACAACGACTAATGGAGTTCCTTCTGAAGAACAGCTACATTGACACCTCTGTCCAGAAGGGTGGAATCCCTGGAGTGCCTGGCTGCTTGGAACATACTGGAGTGGTAACACAACTCCTCAGGGAGGCACGTGAGGGGAAAGGGGACCTCACCGTGCTATAGCTCGATCTTGCCAACGCATATGGCTCCATCCCACACAAGCTAGTTGAGCTGGCCCTCCACCGACATCATGTTCCCAGCAAAGTTTCAGACCTTATTCTGGATTACTACAGTAATTTCAGGCTAAGATTCACCACTGGATCAGGCACATCAGATTGGCATCGGCTTGAGAAAGGCATTATAACCGGCTGCACCATCTCAGTCATCCTTTTCGCCCTCGCCATGAACATGATAGTCAAGTCAGCTGAGGTAGAGTGCAGGGGCCCCTTGACAACATCAGGAGTACGCCAGCCCCCAATCAGAGCCTTCATGGACGACCTGACGGTCACCACTACATCCGTACCAAGCAGCAGGTGGATTCTCCAAGGCCTAGAGAAACTCATCACCTGGGCCCGGATGAGTTTTAAACCAACAAAATCAAGGTCTCTAGTGCTCAAGAGAGGGAAAGTAGTGGACAGGTTCCGCTTCTCACTGGCTGGAGCCACCATCCCATCCATCACAGAAAAGCCAGTTAAGAGCCTTGGGAAGTTCTTTGACTGTAGCCTCAAAGACTCTGCCTCCATCCTGAGAACTAACAAAGAACTTGAGGACTGGCTCAGCCGGGTTGACAAGACGGGTCTGCCAGGGAGGTTCAAGGCCTGGATTTACCAGCATTCCATCCTGCCCCGGATCCTGTGGCCTCTGCTAGTGTACACAGTACCATTAACAACAGTTGAGGGCATGGAGAGAAAAATCAGCAGCTCCCTGCGAAGATGGCTTGGTCTACCACGCAGCCTAAGCAGCTCTGCTCGGTATGGCACCAGCAACATACTGCAGTTCCCAATAAGTGGCCTCACTGAAGAGTTCATGGTGTCCAGAACACGGGAAGTACTGCAATACAGAGAATCCAGAGATCCAAAGGTGGCAGCAGCTGGGATCCAGGTGAAAACAGGCAGGAAATGGAATGCAGGAAAAGCAATAGATGTGGCTGAGTCACGGCTGCGGCAGAAGGCACTGGTGGGGTCCATAGCAATTGGGCGTGCAGGCATTGGCTACTTTCCTTCAACCAAAGTTGACAAGGCCCAGGGCAAGGAGCGTCGTCAGCTGATCCAGGAAGAAGTACGGGCAGGTGTGGAGGAAGTACGAGCTAGCAGGATGGTGGGAATGGGGCAGCAAGGAGCATGGACTAAAATGGGAGAATGTTCTGCAACGGAAAATCACCTGGTCCAACATCTGGAAAGCAGACTTTCATCGAATCAGGTTCTTAGTCCAGGCTGTGTATGATGTCCTTCCAAGCCCAGCAAACCTCCATGTCTGGGGTAAAACAGAGACACCATCCTGCCCCCGCTGCTCAGGACGGGGCTCCCTGGAACACATACTAAGCAGCTGCCCAAAAGCTCTTGGAGACGGGCGCTATCGCTGGCGTCACGACCAGGTGCTTAGGGCAGTTGCTGACAGTATCGCCACCGCCATCAACACCAGCAGAGGCCACCACAAGCCAAAGACCATCACATTCCACAGAGCTGGAGAATAGCCCAACATACCACCACGGGCAAAGTCCGGCCTCCTCACCTCCGCCAACGACTGGCAACTGGAAGTGGACCTGGGCAGGCAACTGAAGTTCCCCTCAAGGATTACATCAACCAGGCTCCGCCCAGACATGGTCATTGTCTCAGACTCCACCATGCAGCTGATCATTCTGGAGCTTTCTGTGCCATGGGAAGAACGCATGGATGAGGCTAATGAGAGGAAGCGGGCCAAGTACCAGGAACTGGTGGAAGAGTGTAGGGGGCAAGGCTGGAAAACAACCTGTGAGCCTTTGGAGGTGGGCTGTCAGGGATTCGCCGGACGGTCACTCTGCAGAGTGTTCACCCAGCTAGGACTTGTCGGGGAGGCGAAACGGAGGGCCATCAGATCCGCAACTGAAGCCGCAGAGAAAGCCACGAGATGGCTTTGGATTAAGAGGGCAGAACCGTGGGCAAACGCTGCTGGGACACAGGCTGGGGATTGATCACCCCAGCCGGGTCGCCTGGGCTGAGGGGGTCTGATGTTGAAAGACCCGAAACCCCCGATGATGCCAGGAAACAACATCACTGACGATGTGTCCCAGCGCATCCGCAGGATGTATCTCTCACCGAGGTTTGTTATTTACCATCACAATGGTTGATAAAATGTAATTTTGACACCTCATGGAGAAACACTTAGTTGGGTGAATTATCTGCATTGGCTTCATTTTACCGTAACATGAATGACATTAAAATAAATCATATATATAAAAAATTAATCCCGAAGGCCTGTGCTACCAAAGGGATTAAATACACTCAGGATGTTTTTTGATATGTTTTACTAAGCAAAACTCTTGGATTAAGGGATTGATTGGTCAGTTATAATTGCTACTTGGTTCTGTTTGGTTCATTTTGGTATGATGCGGTCTGCAATGAAAGATAATGGTTGTATATGACTCAGATCTGGTCACTTACTCTGGAAGATGAACTCTACTCATTTCAATCCTTAAAGAGAATATTATATAAGAATAGAACTTATACTAAGACCATTTGAAAGCTTCCTTTTTGCCATCTTCACACAGTCTTACCTTTAAACCATGCTCCTGGTTTGAACAAAGCCTTCTTCAGAGCACTGTAGAGATGAAAGTTCAGTCGCTTGTATTCTGCAATATCATCTCGCACTCTGGGCAGCAGCACCAAGTTGTAAAACCGTTGGGCCATTCGCTCTTTCAGATTGGAGGAGAAGATCCTGATTTAGACATAGAGGAAAATCCCTACTGTCATTATATGTAAACATGATAACATTCCCAGTGTGAAGCCATACAAAACTGCCAGGGGTCTCACCTTGTTGCTTGGTACATAGCAGCTGCAGTCCAAGTTTCCGGCTCAGTTAGATAGAGAACCTGCTCCCAGTTTGAAAGTGCTGGGACTATTTTAAAAGCTTTTGGCAATTTACCGCTGCGATATTTTGAAAGAACCTTAAAAGAATAGAAAGCACAGCTATAATTCAACAACTCTTGACCACCATTACTTTCAGTGACTCACTTGTGAAGAAATACTGACTGTGTTTAGTTATGGGTCCACCCTAAAACAAGGGCTGTTCACACAAAACATAACCCTCTAATAGGTTTTAAGACACACTAACTTGGAAACATAACTCACCTTGCCTACACCCTTATACACTTCTATTATCCTTGGGTCCAGCTGAGGCATAGGACATCCTGACACCTCTGACATCACTGTCCCAACCTCTGTCTGCTTCTCTGTAATCTTCTCCATAATAATGTCAGCCAAGGTCCTCCTGCAAGACAAACAATGAGCATACAAAGCTTAGCATCTAATACAGATGCTAAGGCAAGTTTGATCTCTGCAGCTTTTCTGACTATAGTCAGGAATTTATCTCATTCTTGCCTCACTGGTGGGTTTTTGTTCATGAACACCTCAATCGCCTTTTCATCATCAGGGTCAACAACAACTTCGGTGTCACACTCAACATCCCCGGCACCTGCTGTCCCCAGAGCAGGCCACTCCTCATCTGAGTCCGCATCTTGAGCATCAGACCCTACAGTTTGAATAAAGATTAAATATGATCTGTTAGTCACACTTAACTGTACGGTGGTCGAGAACCGCCACTGCTGCAAATAAAAAAAGAATGCAAAAAAGAAGTCGTCACAACGGAAGTTAATGATGCAGAAAAAAGAAACCGAAGCCCGCTGCAAATATAAAAAGAAACAGTGCAGACAAAAAAGCCACAACAGAAATGAACGACGCAAAAAAAAAGTGGTGATGCAAAAAAAAAAAAAAAAGTACTTACTGCGAAAATAAAAGGATGCAAATAAAAAAGCTGCAATGGAAGTGAGCTGCCAGGGACAAATAATTATGATACACCAGTGTTTTACGATCCAGGCACAGAAGACAACGGCGAAAAGACGAGCAAAGAAGTAACTGGAAAGGTTATTGTTTAATTTCCCTTCGTAAACTTTTAAATGTGTCATTTGGTTAGGCTATGTAGCGCCTGAGTCAGTATGAAGTTGAACTGAAGCAAACAGTACACCGGCATCCTCCAGTTCAACTTCAAATCGACTCAGGCACAACGTGGTCTAACCAAATGACGCATTGAAAAGTTTACAAAGTAAAATTAAACAATAACCTTTCTACTTACTTTGCTCGTCTTTTTGCTGTCGTCTTCTGCACCTAGATCGTAAAACACTGGTGCATTATCATTATTGGTCCCTGGCAGCTCGCTTCCGTTGTGGCTTTTTTTATTTGCATCCTTTTATTTTCACAGTAACTTTTTGTGTCACCACTTTTTTTTGCTTCATTAACTTCCGTTGTGGGTATTTATTTATTTACACATTTATTTTATTTTCCACCGTTTCTTTTTTTTATTTGCAGCGGTTTCTTTCTTTCTTTTTTTTGCATCAGTAACCTCCGTTTTGGTTTCCTTTTTTTTAATTATTATTTGCAGCAGTGGCAGTTCTCGGCCACTGTACAACTGCACTATCTAATCATCAAGTCAACTTTCATGGGTTATTTATTATTTATTTAATTATTGATAGCGAGTGGGTGCAGTGCAGATAAAGATGTCCAGTACCTCCAACATTACCGAGAACAGTGACTGGTGTTTTCTTCTTCTCTGGTGCCAGCCCATATTCAGACTGAAGCTCCTCTTGTTGAATTCGGGCCTGTTGTAAGATCTTCCGTGACAGACGCTCGTCCACGTACTTGTCTTCGTTTTCTGCTCGACTGTCTCTGCTCTTCACCCGGCCCCGGGCTCGCACCGTGTCCGCCTGCAGGATCTGATCAGCCAAAGACACCGCTGCTCCGCTCGTCTCTCCTCCACCTCCACCTTTCGATCTTTTCACTTTCGGCATCGCAGCGATGAAGTTTCAAAATCCGAGGAAGCTGTTATATTGTAGTAACTTATGTCAGGATTTTTAAACAACTATTGTCATCTGTTGTTTCTGGATCATATACCACTAAATCCACCGAGCTGTAAACAGTCACTTTTTCAACACGTGCAGACGTCCATATCGGGGGAAGTGACGCATTTTTACGCAACACGCGTTCTAACGTCTTTATTTTTTATGTCGAAATATTAGAGCTAGTTTTTTTTTTTTTTTTTTAACTTTTGTCTGTACTACAGAGTGCCACCATTTTTCACATTTATAATATTATTTTGGAGAATAAAATCCCCCAGACTGTGATTTTTAATCTATCGGAAGAACACCTTTCACCCGGAAGTACTTAGCCGTTTGGAGTGGCTAGAAGAAAACAATCTTAACAATACACTAATGCAACAAGCCCTGCTCTACTGGAAATTACTTTACTGTCATAATTTTACTCCACACAATACACCAGTCTGGAATAATAGATACATATTGATTCATAGAAATTCAGTTTATAAGGATGAATGGAATTCAAAAGGAGTCTGGACTGTTGCTCACTTGTTAGATGAAAATGGGAACTTGTTGCAAAACTTTTGTACAAAATACCAAATAAAATGTAATGTGAAGGAATAGACAAAAATGACGAATGCAATACCGATCTCTCTGAGGTGTGAGAGAAGATGTTCGATATCCCACAGTCTTCCAAAGATTTAGACAACTCTACATTGGGGGGTTAGACTTTTAGTTAGTACATCCCTTCTAGAGTAACATGTGGAGCTGGTTGCAGTCCAAAAGCAATGACTTTCCTTTGTCAGCAGAAGCTATTTTGTTTTGTGTTTTTGTTTTTGTTTGGGGAAGTTCTTCATTCACAAGTGTCGATATTTTAAAACAAGACCATGCCTACCTCAATGGAAGAATGAGCTGCTACTTTTTTTGTAAATCCTTAAAACTTGTTACAGACAAGAAAGCCCTATGCCTATTTTCTTTACTAGAAATGTTCAAATTAATATAGAATGGCCTCTAACATTGAAATTGTGTTGTTGTTGTTTTTTCTCTTTTGATGTTATTCATGCTTCTTGTATGATAAATAAGTGCTTTGTTTGTTTGTTTATAATACAATAAAAAAATAAAAAATAAAAATTCATCTATTTCACAGAATGCACAAGAGGGGGTTGACAGTTTGCTTCATTTGGGTTCCTGCCCATGTAGGGATAGAAGGGAATGAAGGAGTTGATTTTCTGGCCAAACAAACACTCAAATCACACACTGTAGATACAGAAATTCTGTCATTGTTAGGGGGATTTTCTTTAGCCAGTCATGTCAGCCTTTAAGTTGGTGGAGCTGTGTCACTCAAATACCTCAGATACTTTGGTGCTAGATTTTTGGAGCCATGGGCCTCCGACAACCATCATAAAACAAGGAGCTTGTACCCATATTTTACATCACCCGCGCTCCCAAAATATGTTGTTCTTTGTTATTACCCTACATGGGCTCTCCTTTAGGTCAACAAGATGCAAGCAGAATGCTTGGAAACATGGACGGCTATATATACTTGAACAGTCTCAGACCAGTCTTTGTTACACTTGTGGCATGATGAAGCTGTAACCCAGATCTGCAACCAGTAAAGCTTGTCAAAATGATCACTGGTGTGGACCTTCCATTTTTTAAAGTGTGAACATGGGCTAGGCATCCTTACTGTCATGTAAGTCAGAGGGTAAATCAATAATTAAGAAACATATGGAGAAAGTGTGGCAAGAATACTGGGACATCCTAGACACGGGAAGACACCTTTACAATATACAGGAAAATGTTGGGGAAGAAGGAGGGGAAGGAGCCATAGGGAAGAAGCAGTCATCACACGACTTAGGATAGGGCACACAGGACTGAACAATACACTATATAAGATAGGAAAACACCCTGATGGCAGATGTGATCAATGTAGGCAGGCTGAAACTGTCCAGCATGTGTTGTTGGATTGTGGAGGATATGAGGAGGAAAGACGGACACTGGCAGCAGTAGAGGAAGCCAGGATGGCACTTAATAAGGGGAACCTGCCAGGAGCATAGTCAGAAGTTATGTTCAAGCATTTAATGGCATATTTGAAAGATACAGGGTTAATGGAGAGGATCTAATTTCCTTATTTAGGTTTTTTTTTATTTTATTATATTTATTTACTGTCCCACACTCCAGTCCAGTAGATGGCGGTAATGCTCCTTCAAGTTGTTTTGCAAACCGCCAATAAACTCCATTAAAGAAAAAGTACTTGGCCACAGGCTCAGGATATTGTTTGAATTGCTTGATGAAAATTGTCAAATGGGTGTCACTTGGTGAGTTGATCAACTTGTGTTTTCAGATTTATTCAAAATGTCACAGTATTGTTGTAATTGTTTCTTCAAGTCAACGTAATTTACAGTTTCAACCAAACTCATGTTCGCCGTAAAACACCAATGTTATTGTCTCCATGTAGCGATGCGGCGCTTAGTGCGCCTCTAAACAACCAGAGATCAGTTTTATGACATACTATCACTATTAACAAGCAGATTTGTCCTGTTTCCTTCACATCGCTTCATTGGCCGGTGCTGCCCCACAGTGTGTGCCAGGTCCCTGTTGCAGAAGGGAAGAGTGTGCAGCAGACTGTAGACATCCTCCACAAGAAGCTGGAGCAGCTCGGGGCCGTGAAGCAGGGCAGCTTCTGCGTAGACTGTGAGACCTACCATGCAACAGGAAATGTCAGCGGTAATTCTGTTATTTTTATATTATTTTGAACGTCAGAGATCCTATAACGAAAGGTGACATTCTCTGTGGTTGAGACTGAGAATTAACTCCACAGAGAATTGGGAAATGGAAGATGGATATTTCAAATAACTGGTAAAAGTTAAAGCAACAACCGATCAAATGTTGTATTTATGTAGCGCCAATTCACAACAGTCGTCACGCTTTTCAAAGGGGGAGACCACACTCATCGATGAATTATCAAGAACCAACCATAAGATGGGGCAGATTTGACCCATCTCATCTAATATGAGTGACAGTGGCAAGGAAAAACTTCCCTTTAACAGGCAGAAACCTTGGGAAGGACCAGACTCATGCTAGACAGCCACCAAGCCGCTGCTGGGTTGAGGAGAAATACGGAGAGATAGGGAGAGAGGGCAGGGGGGAGAAAGAGAAGGAGGGAGAGAGAGAAAGCGGAAGGGTGAGAGAGGGAGACAGAGGACGGCAGCAACATTAGAACAACAACAATAGATTAAAACAACAGGCAATAGAGGCTAATGCTGACCATAGACTGGGTTATACCATTCACCCTACAAACTGTTGCATAATGAACGTTCACATCTCTCAAAGTCTTTCTCCACAGGTTTTCAATATGGAATTTCTTTTTCAAAATGTAATGCTTGGAAATAGCTGTGATTTCTTACCAGGAAGCACATCACATGGCCACAAATGCTGTAATAGGAATGATCAAAGTGCTTGTCTTGATGTCCTGCATACATAAGCCTTTGTTTGAGCCAGCCTCATTTAAGAGGAAGGCCAGTTCAATAAGTGAGGTAAAAATTAAAAAAAAAATCTCTTTTTTGTTTTAGATCTTATTTTTTTCAGTTCTCCTTTGCACTGTTAAAGGTTGCACATTACACTCTCATTGCAAACGGAAAACTTCTTACCTTTCATGTTAAAATCTCTCTGGCATTGCAATGGCCACCATCCCTTTGATGTTTCACATTGAGTTTATTTCGTGATTTATGCAGTAACTTTTGCAGAAAATTCACTGAGTTGTATGGTTGTGGAAGCACTTGAAATTTAGTTACTTCCACCCTTTGACACTTGAACGCTCCACAAAATACAGTTTGGTAGGTAAATGATATGGTTGAATTGTTAAAGGTAGACCAAAGAAATTGAAGTTTTTGTTATGCTTAGTTTGCCTGTGCCTAAAATAGAAAACACAGGTAAGAAATGATTGGTATGACAGCCAAATAACATTAACAATTTGCAATGCTACTGAAGTAAATAATTTTGCACTGGACCAACACTTAAAATGAGCGAAAAGAGTTCTCTGATCATAAGTCATGTGTGTCTGTTCCAGGTCAGCCCTCCAAGTTCTTATATGTGATGCACAACTCTGAAACTCCCCTAAGCTGCCTGGCACTTTTCGAAGGTGGACCCTGCTTGATAGCTGATGCCAATTTTGATGTTCTCATGGTGAAGCTAAAAAGTCACTTCCAGAATGCCAAGGGGCACAAGGTGGAGTGCCGGGGTTCTAGATACCGTTACTGTGACTTTTTGATAAAAGTTGGCACTGTTACAATGAGCTCCAGTGCCAGAGGGATATCAGTGGAGGTAAGAGGTAAAATTAATATTCTTAAGAGTGGATGATCTTCATTCTCTGTGTGAGTGCACTAATTCTCTGTGTGTTCCCTCAGGTGGAGTACTGTCCTTGTGTGGTTCCAGGGGACTGCTGGAATCTCATGAGAGAGTTCATGACTTCCTTTCTTGGCTCCAGTGCCCCTGAACTCCCATCTGTGTTTGCTGCCAAACCTGAAGGGCTCTTTGCACCGGCAGACTGTGTTGACACCATGACACAGTATCTGGAGCTGTTTAACAAACTACGTAAACTGCAAATCCCAGGGAGCAACGTACGATGAATTATCAGTAGCATGTAAGAAAGCTGTTTTTAATGTTTGTGTTGATCTTTTCAGAATTCTGGTCCCATGTCTTTAGCATGGTTCCCAGACACTATTGAATGTTTGAGGGTTTTTTTATTATAATTGTGCAAAAAAAATTGTATTGAAAATATTAACTGGAGAACAGAAGCTGAAATAGTTGTTTCCCTTTTTACATGTAAATTTTGCTTTTCATCTTGGTGGGGATTTAAAGTCAACACACACATTCAGAACAGGAGGTCATTTACACTAATTGACAGATTTCTGGTGGTTTATCCCATTGTAATCTCTATAATGGGTGGTGGCCAATGGTCAATTAGTTTATTAAGTTTGGATCACAATACACCCTACTGTAAAACCCACAATGATATGTCTATTTACCTGTACAGAGACCCGGAGATCTCAACTCTCTAGATCAGAGGTGGACTTAAGATTTTGACTTTTTGCAGCAAAATATAGGTAACATTAACATGGTCCTTATTCTCATTTAGATTTCCATTAAAGTATTGCTCTGCATGCAATCTGTGTGTTTGTCAGTTTAAGAATTTTTCAAGTGACACTAAACCTGGATGTTTTGATCCAGACCTCCAAGTAAACCAGCGAGATGGAAATGATGGAAAGCCACAATTAACCTTGATGAAAAGTATTCAATGCAAAAGTATTGGTGGGAATTTAAAAAAAAAAAGCTGGTCTGCACTTAACCTCCTACAAAAGAAAAAGTTAAATAGCCTGAATTTTGCAAGGTATGACCAATGTAGAGAATGGATGGGCACAAGGAAGCTATAATACTACGTTGTGGATAGTTGGGCAAAAACATCATAATGTGTTCCCTTTTGGATGACTTGCTTTAAATTACAAAATAAACAATAGGGAACAATGGTTTGAAATCCTCCCATACCCAGTGTAAACAGTCAGCAGCCTTTTGCTGGATCAGCACTTGGCACCAGTTTTACATCATGTTGTATCCTGGCCTCATTAGAATCACAATCATTATAGGGGAGAGTGAGATAAGTTGAGCCAAAGGGTAAGTTGAGCCACCCCCTGCTGCTTGGAAATGGTAAAAGAAATTGATCATGTGACCAAATATTTAGGAGATGGGCTTCAATTCATAGAGTCTGTGAAGGTTACAGCACATGGGTGAAGGGTTTAGACATTTATTTCTCAAAAAACATTTTTCACTCTTATAATTGAATTTAGTCTGTCATAAGTTTTATCAGAATTGTGTTCACGGAATACAAATATCAGAAGAGACCTGGATAGAAATATGTGAGACACAAGCGACCACTGCAAATTCACGATCTTTAAGACAGTTCGGCTGGAAGAATGTGGTGAGATTTTTCATAACCCTAAATTAACAGCAGTGCAAACAGGCACACAGAACCAAGGCTACTGCTGGAGACAATGTGGAACCCCTATGGCCAACCACTCATATTTTTTGGGCCTGTCCAAAAATCCAGTCATTTTGGAGGAAGGTGTCAACTGAGATAATAAAAAATTATAGGGGTGGATTTACATTTTTCTTTAGTCGTTTTATATCTCGGTAAAATCCCGGAAACAGTCCTACATAAGGACGGGTACCTGTTGAAGATTCTTTTGGCAAGTGGTAGGAAAGCCATAACAAGAAGGTGGTTGCAACCAGATTCTCCAACATTGAACCAGTAGCACAGGATTGTCCAAGAAATTCACTGTATGGAGAGACTTACTTTTGTTTTAAGACTCCAGTTGGAGAAATGTTTGGAACGCTGGGAAAAATGGACCGGGTATGCACCTTGAATAGTGTGACATTTGGCTATAATTTATGTGTGTGTATATATGTATTTATGTGTAAAATAATATTTCCATTTCAACTCTATCACCCATGATGACCTCATGTTCTGTAAACAAGTAAAAAGAAAAAAAAAAGAAATGTGTTCAGACCAAAAAAGATCATTTTAAATTTGTTTTATACATCAATTGCGGTATCTATGAGCTACAACATGAGGTCAAAAACCTATAAAAGTCCACCATTTTAGCTTAGAGGACTAATAAAGTCATAATAGTAGTTCTGGGGTAAGTTGAGCCAGTGGATCAACTGAGAAAGTAAAGGAGTCTGATGAGAGGATCAGAGTTTCAGTTCAGATTGTTGAAATGTGTTACTTTTTCTTTTCAAAAATACAGCTGTGAATGTTCTGAATCATTTAATTACATTCTCATGTTAAAATGACTTTTTACAAAACAGCTTTTTAGCAGTTATATGCAACATTAGTAGGAAAAAGAATTATTGCACCAGTTGAATAGAGTATAATAGATAAAAATACACATGAATCTGAAGAAGTGACTGTTATTTAGAGAGAGAGAAGGTGAGGTAGGGCTGGGGTGGAGAGTGGTTGGGGTAGTAGGGATACCCATACACGGGGTAAGTTGACCATTGGAGACCATTTTTTTTGGCATGCTATATTATCAAGACAGTTGTGTTTACACTCATTCTGTTGGTTTGCAGGGATGCACAACATCTTGAAATAAATGCAGATACATTAGTTAGAGACAAAACTATGACTGCCTTGATGTAGTGATCTGAAATATGAAAAATGGCTCATCTTACCCCACTCTCCCCTATGCCTAAAGACTTAATTTTTAAGTCTGTTACACATGGCATCTTCCACGCCGGATTCAGCTTAAACTGTGTTTAAAAGCTTCATCCCCCAAATGCATTTCATGAGATTACCACAAACCAGCTGACGCAGGGCGGGCACAGGGCTTTCGGGGACACCGGGGTCAGGCGCTCGGTAGCAGCCGCCCTCTCCGCCCGGCTTGCAGTCTAGCCTCAGTTGGTTATTGTTCCATGTGGCCTCGGTGGGTGGACGGACGGACGGTCCACCGTGCTGCCTGTTGTTCAGCCAATCCGCCAATGAGAGCTTGGCTGCCAGTCAGCCCCAGTCCAATGAGAGCGGCAGGGTCTGGACTCGGATGGAGAGTTGGGTTGTTCAATCTGTGAGGAGGACAACAACCAGCAGCTCTGGGAGAGTATCAATCGGATGGATGGATGTTTGCGATGGTAACGTTACCCTGTTCTTTCATTATCAGATGTTGCGAGCGCGGTAATGAAAACAGACAAGGCCCGGGGTTGGTGTGCCCTCTATTACCCGGCTTTCAGTGATGAAAGTCACCGGGGAGTTTTTTAACGGTTAACGGCGCAGTTCGCCAGCGAGCTAAATCCGCCGCCGCACAGTGTTAACAGTTAGTGAACGTTAGCGACCAACAGCAGCAGCAGCCGTTAGGTTAACTTCGATTGTCCTCAGCAAACGCGTTAGCCTCGTAGCTACAGCTAGCTGGTATGGCAATCTTATAACAAGGGTTAGTTAATTCATGCCAAAAAACCATCCATGCTGAACAGACTATATCGTTAGAGACGAAGCCAAAAGGCGGAGGGGGGGACGCTAATCCGGAGTAGAGCTGCTGTAGCTAGCGGTTAGCGGCGTTAGCTAACTTAGTGGTCGCTGAGCTGCTTCACACCAACAAAGTTGTTAGATGTTCCCGGAGAGTGCCTCTACGCCTGCTCTTTGTTCTGGCTCAACATGGTGATGGTGGGCTAACTTCGCATGGCGTTAAAGCTCCAGTCAGTTTGTTTGAGACAGCAGGATTTGAAACATTGATGGACACAAAGAGGATATTATAACATTAGATTAAAAAAAAAAAGCATCGCCACCTGTATCAAAAGTCCAACAGCGTCCGCAGCGTAGTACAACTGTAAGGTTTGCCATTGCAATTTACAACAAACCGGTCACACAGACATGCAGATTGTCTTTTTAAATGAGCATTTTTAGTTTATAAAGTAGTCGGTTCTTATCACAAAGACAAAGACGCAGAAATGTGCGCAGCAGCAGTACTGTTAATGTCGACAATCACATGGATTAGCACTTCATTTAAATGAAGAGGCAGCCATTCTTCATCCCAGTATTTCTACCTGTGCTTGAGTTCAACTGATTTAAATATTGTTACAGATGAGTCGCTGTATTGTGTTTGATTCACAGGAGCGCATTTGTCCATTAAGGTCTGATGAACATTGCTTTTAAACAAAAAATAATCGTAGGGGAGAGTGGGGTAAGATGAGCCATTTTTAATGTTTCGGATCACTGCATCAAGGCAATCATAGTTTAGTCTCTAACTAGTGTATCTGCATATATTTCGAAATGTTGGGCATCACTGCAAACCAACAGAATGAGTGTAAACAGAACCAAAAAATGCCTATGGTCAACATACCCCGTGTATGGGGTAAGTTGACCCCCCCCCCACTCTCCATGATCTTTTTCGGTTTGAACACAATTGTAGTATAAATTTTGACAGACTAAATTCACTTTCATGTGTGAAAAAATTTTGTTTGTAAATAAATGTCTAACCCCTTCACCCATGTGCTTCTAACCTTCACAAACTCCATGAATTGATGCCCATCTCCTAAATATTTGGTCACATGATCTATTTCTTTTACCATTTCCGAGCAACAGGAGGTGGCCCAACTTACCCTTTGGCTCAACTTACCCCACTCTCCCCTACATGTCTAACGTCAAGCCAAGTCCTTTTGTACAGCCCCGTTTAACGTTCCGTGCCTCAGTTGGTATTTCATGAAAACATTTGCTTTGAGATGGCTGTTGATCAGGTTGCTCCAATACACTAGATACACTGTGCATACAGTGTATATTTTTTCAGTCGAAGAATAAATCTCAGTCACCTCTTTCCTGACTTTATTAATTTGGTTTCTTCCCCTTTCCCTTAGAGTGTTGCTGGTGGTGCTGATGGTGACATTAGAAATGGATGATCAAGCTGGATGTTGCTTTTAAATCGGCTGCATCTGTAGTTGTGATGTATCATACCAGACTGGATCAAGCAAACTACTTTTGCAGTAAGTATACCTTTTTAAATACTGAGACTTTGTGCATACTACATAGTGTGTATGTGTGTTAAAATTGCATGCAAACAGGGAATTTGTTTCTCATTTCATTCTTCCTCATAAATCTCTCTAGAATGAGTTCCTGCTTAGTTACAGGACGTGTGTCCTATCACTGAGGCCACATGTGTATCTGGAGAGATGGATCGTTGTAAGCACGTGGGTCGCCTTCGTCTGGGCCAGGACCATTCTATACTGAATCCACAAAAATGGCACTGTGTCGACTGCAGCACCACAGATTCCGTGTGGGCCTGCCTCAAGTGCTCCCACGTGGCCTGTGGACGTTTCATGGAGGAGCACTCACTCAAACACTTTCAGGAGTCACAACACCCTCTAGCAATGGAAGTGCGTGAGCTGGATGTCTTCTGTTTTGCCTGTGGAGACTATGTACTTAATGATAATGCAGAGGGTGACCTCAAACTCCTCAGAGGGGCACTCTCTACTGTTCGCACCCCAGGTAGACGCTCACTACGCTCCTCCACCGGGGGTGAATGCATCCCCTGGGTAGGAGAAGGTGGGCCGCAGCCTGCCATGCAGCTAGCTCTGCGTCACAGGAGGAAAGCACTTCTTGGGAAGATGCTTAAAGTGTGGATAAGCAAACATCAAGAGTTAGAGGATCAGCGCAAAGAAAAACTTGAGGAAGCTAAAAGACAGAAAAAAGAGGTGAAAAAAAGACTTATGGAAGAGCTTGGCAGTGTCCCCCCCAGAAAGAGTGCCAGGCTTCTTACTCAGGCGCCACGTTCAACCATCACACTCATTCCTCGCAAATTTCGCGACCCTCCAGAACGCCTACCTCCTCCTCCCAAGAAGCCTTCCCTCTTAACCTTGTCCCGTAAGGCTCCTCAGAATGGCAGAGCTGCTAGACTGAGGAGATACTACTCCACACACACAGTAACTCGCCGGAGAATCGCTCCGGGTGTCACTGGTCTGCGCAACTTGGGAAACACATGCTACATGAACTCAATATTGCAAGTGCTGAGCCACCTGCAGAAATTCAGGGAGTGTTTTCTCACTTTGGACCTGTGTGAAACTGAGGAGCTGCTGGTCAAGACCAACCACTCCCAGGGGTTAAAGGGTGTAACGGGAGGTGTAGTCAGCAGTAATGCCTCACTGACAGGATGTCCTCTTGGTCGTATGGGGAAGACAGGCAGTTGGAACTTACCCTTGGGAAAAAAAGAAAGTGTCCCGCCTCCCCCACAGGCTGCAGAGCTGGTCCAGCCCAAGGAGCCTCGCTGTTCCACCCGCCAGCAGATGTCTCTGTGCCATGAATTACATACACTTTTCAGGGTCATGTGGTCAGGCCGTTGGTCTTTAGTGTCCCCTTTTGCCATGCTGCACTCTGTGTGGAACCTCATCCCAGCATTCCGAGGCTATGACCAGCAGGACGCCCAGGAGTTTTTGTGTGAACTGCTGGACAAGGTGCAGCAGGAGCTGGACACAGAGGGGTCCAAACGCCGGATAGTTATCCCCATCACAAAGAGGAAGCTATCCAAGCAAGTGCTTAAGGTTCTGAACACCATCTTTCACGGGCAGCTACTCAGCCAGGTAAGACTGTTCACGCAGCATTATAGTATGTAATGACAATAATAACTCCATTACTCCAAGGGTTCATTTAAAGGGATAAAGGCGTAAGTTTAGGGTCAAACACACCGAAACACAGAGTCAGACACCCCCTCGAGAGATGAATGTATCAGAGTTTAACAGAAAAAGAGCCCGGACAACAACTTAACTTGGATATTGCAAACTGCACCACACAATCAGCACATTTTCCTGTTAGAGCTCAATATGTAACAGCGATCTGAAATATAACCACGACCCGAAATGAAATAATAATTTTAAAAAAGTAAATAAGTAATAAAACCCAAAATGTAAAAACTTGTTACGTTTTGGATCAGTTATTACATTTCAGGTTGTTGTTAAATATCAGGCTCTAACACATTTACCTGCTTTGTTCAGTGTTTCATTTTATTTGTTTTGGGGAAGAGAAAATCTTTTTCAGATAATTCAGCCCCTGGTACTTACACTGAAGGATTACACACCTAAATACTGAGCTAATGTCATTAGCAACAGCTCGGCACACAGCCCTGTCCTGGCATACTGTGCGCACTAGTACATCCAAGAAAAGCAGATTAAAATTGTGAAACTGTTGTATTCAGATTTATAATGGTTATATTTATTTGGCAAACATTTATATACATTGAACCTGGTCATTTATTTTTGATTTTGAGTGGCAATCTCCTGCTGCCCCTAGATACAGTGTAAAAATGTGAATATTGAGAAATATCTTTGGTTAGGGGTGTAAATCTTTCCCTAACAAGACAATTCAATTTGATTTGACCCTTGATGGCTCTTCTTAAGTTTATAATTTTTAAGATAGAAAAAAGGAGGAGACTGACAGCACAATCCGAAATGATAAAAAAATGAAAATCATGCTCAGGTGTCTTGCTACAGTAGGCAGTTTGGTGATAAGTATTGGAATTTGTTACAAACAACACAGATATCTTTGCTTCTCTGCATGTCTACCTGCACAGTTTCTGCCAAATCCTACTAACACCCAAAAAAAAAAATCTAGCAAAAATTAAGGACACTTAAACATTAGAAGTCAATCTAAAAAACAACACTTTTTGACAGCACCTGTTGTGTCATGTAGATAGGAAAGCAACACTGTTGTTAATACTGTAGTGATCAAAATGATGTGACATATTTTTCCTTCTCATAAATTCTCTGCTCTTGTGTCACATGGTTTGTACATGACCTCTGTTGTTGCTGTCACTTTATTTCCATTAAGAAGTTATTTTATTCATTTGAGTGAATTTTTGTCACACTGAGTGTAATGCTGTCTATTCAGTACTTTTTAACATGGATTCAATGTATAAACCACAAAGTTAGGACTCCAGACAACACAGTCAGGTGGCAATAAAGCAAACTATACATTATGTCTGAAAAAAATGCTTATTACTGGGGGCTGCTTGTGCTGCTGCTGGTTGTAGTTAGCATCAGTCAGCACAGGTGAAGTCAACGGGGTCTTACCAGGTGAAATCAGTCTTGCATCATCTTTATACCCCCACTAATGGTCAGATTCTAGACTGAAATACTCTCTTGCTTACGCCTCTCGTCAGTGAACTGTGGGTGGCCTTTGAGGACATGAAGCATGACTAGCGGGATCCCTGTTTTCAAGGCTTTTCCTTTAAAAACAACCATCTACCCAATGTCCTTTTAATTTCTTTTGCACTCAACAACTTCCCCCTTTTACTTTTCCCCTTTTTTGTTTTTAAGTTCAGGTGATTATATATTGAAGTATTCTTACGCTTGTTATATTCATTCGAAAGTCTGTTCACCTTCAAAACTGAGCTACATAATTGTGGTTGTTTGGTTCACAGTCCTTCTTCATAATGAATACTCTTAAGGTCCTTACAAACCAGAGCTGACACGAATATAAAACGCGAAATTACGAACTATTCAGAGGCGAATTTTGAAGCACCTGACCATACACATCAAGCCCGATGCGATTTTGTGACTTCCCGGGGAAGACTTTTCCCCATGAAAGTCCTGCCTCCTTCGCCTCTGATTGGCTAGAAAAGCTGGAAACGTCACCACACGGTCAGCACTTATGACCAATCAGAGGTGATAATATAAGCACATGAAACTATGGTAACAGTGTTGTTTTTGTTGACGATGACGTTGACGAAAATATTTCGTCAACATCATTGTCAACGAAAACAACATTGCAGAATATATTTTTGTGTTTGACTGACGAAATGCTTATGGATTTTGCAACTCTGTTCGTCGTCCACCACTAACGTTTTCGTCTAGTCTCGTCTCGTCACATTTTAGTCATCTAAGACTTATGTTAAGCTCGTCAACATCACGTCTTCGTTGTGGAAAAAAAGGGGCGTCAACCAAAACAACACAACAACAAACAAAGACGTTTAGCAAACTGTTAAAGCACACAAACCATCGTCATATGAGAAATCTGACGCTATGTTGTTCTTCAGGTCGTTATCTTTGTAATATTTGTGTTTTTTATCAAAAAGCACTCTGTTCTCTGACACGTAAACAAACAGCCGGTCGGCCATGTTGGATAAACCGGTGAATCAAATCGCAACAACACGAAATCTGATTGGTCAGAAGTGGACACACAGTATACGAAACTTTGACCGTGATCCCAAAAAAATAAATGCCGCAATATCACAGGACGGGAAAACATTGCTGATGTGAACGCTTGTAATGACAGGATACGGGTTCGAAAAAAATATTGACATCCGAAATTATCGCACGAAAAAAAATCGGTCCCAGTGTGAAAGGACCTTTAGACTAAGCATCATTTAAGCATATGTTTTGATCTAAACTTACATTGATAAACACAGAAATAATATCTTACCACTCAGATTTACTAATTCACCTCCTGCTTTTGTCCCAACCTATGTCTCCTCTCTGTTCAATGTGTTTTAGGTTACGTGTCTGTCCTGTAAGCACAAGTCTAACACAGTCGAGCCATTCTGGGATTTGTCTTTGGAGTTTCCAGAGCGCTACCACAGTGTAGACAAAGGCTCAGGCTCCACAGCTTACCAACGCAGCTGCACCCTCACTGAGATGCTGGCCAAGTTTACAGAGATGGAGGCTCTTGAAGGCAGCATCTATGCGTGCAACCACTGCAACAGTCAGTACAGTTCTTATTCATCATTTTCAGAAAAGACCCTTTCATTTTTTTATATGTTTGTTTTCCTACACTTTAACATCATTCAGATAAATTCATTTTAAATTTGATGGTAAAACTTTGGTACAAATCCAGTCTAACTGATGGCTTTCTTCGTAATACTGTGCTCCGCATGTTTGTATTCAAGGTTCAACAGGAGGGAAATTCAGAGATTTAGAGCAGAAAATGTTATTGCCTTAAGAAATAATGTTTGAATGGCATTAATATGTGTCAACAAAAAGGGCTTTAAGGCGCAATTTGAAACTAAATGGGAATTATATGAAATGTTCTTGTTGATAATATTTCAAACTCTATTTCAAATTAAAAGAAGAAAGAAAATTAATCTGCTTTTTCTGTGAGGCAGCCCTGCCAGCTTTGGGCCAACATTTAAGGAAGACTCAGTTTGAGGAGTTTGTATTTTAACCAACTATTGTAAGCCCCAAAGAAGCAGGGACATGATACATTTCTTGGTTTTAATGGTTTTTTTTTTTCTGTTCGAAATGCTTAATACATGACACGTTACCTCTACGTGTAAACAAAGCCTTACAACAGTAATATGCAGTTGTATTGTCATCATTTTACATGTTGTTGTGCCCTTGTTTGATAGAAAGAAGACGAAAATCATCCCACAAACCCTTAGTTCTGTCAGAGGCACGTAAGCAGCTTCTGATCTACCGTTTACCTCAGGTTCTACGGCTGCACCTCAAACGCTTCAGGCAAGTTTTTTTTTTTTTCCCAAATAATTTTAACTTCTCATCAAGTAACTGCAGTATTAATAACCCATTCTTGCCATTTTAAAGTTGTTACTCATCTCCAATCGTGATTTTAAGTACAGGAGCATTTGTTTTTATGTGAGTGCTTGTGATGCTAACAAGTCTCTACTGTACGGCAGATGGTCAGGGCGGAACCATAGGGAAAAGATCGGCGTCCATGTGGCCTTTGACCAAGTTCTGAACATCAAACCATACTGCTGCACAGGCTCAGGTCACTCTGTCCACAGAGGAGGCTACACCTATGATCTATCTGCTGTAGTTATGCATCATGGTAAAGGCTTCGGCTCAGGGCACTACACCGCATACTGCTTCAACACAGAAGGAGGTGAGGAAGAGACACAGCTCGATCCAGATCATCATCTCAAATCTGATCATTCTGCAGCATATTAAACTTCTGTTTCGCCCTTTCAGGTTTCTGGGTCCACTGTAATGACTCTGAGATGAAGGTTTGCAGTGTGGAGGAAGTCTGCAACACTCAGGCCTATATTCTCTTCTATACTCAGAGGTCTGCATAGGTACCTTTGCTGTGATGTCGACCTGTACGCAGCAGCAGCTAATTTGCTGATTTTAAGAAAATGTTCTCTGATGTTTTCCCAGATGTCATTGAAACAATCACTTTAAAATGATTTCCTAAAAAAAGATGGAAAAGAGGGCAGTAGGACAGCCTGGATTATGAGGCAAGGTGAAGATTTTCACTGAATAATTCAGATGAGGATGATAGCGTATTAACTGTATTCTTGCCAAGGAAACATTACTGGGTATTTAAAGGTCCCATATAATGGCATATTAAGCTCTTTACACACATGCTAGTTTTATTCAATGTAAGGTTTTGAATTCACTTGCAAAAAAGTCACAAATCCACCCTCTGCTTCTCAGTTTCTAACCTTTTTATTCATGCACTGATCTGAGTGGGCAGGATTGACTTGATATATTAGGCATGGTGCTGATTGGCTGAGAAAGTATCTATAAAACTCCACCTACCAACCAATTGGTCCAACAGACACTAAATTTGGCTAACTCTAGAGCCTTTTAGTTGCTGCTCTTTTCAGATGTGAAAATTACATGCTAATCGCTTTGACTGGTTTTTGTTGACCCCATTCTGCCCCATTTGATGATGTAGAGACTGAAATATTATAAGTCCATGTCTGTCATACAAACGACAGGAATAAAGAAATGGGTTAATTTAATTAAATCTAGTGTGCGGTAATGACAGGGAAATGAAAGTATAACCCGTAGAACCCACAGGAAGCATGTGGGTCATGTTCAGGTTTTGCCCCCAACACCTCCTGGCTCAATGTGTTTTAAGCAAAGTGGAGTTTAGCCTGGAACAGCTGGACTTCATAACAGAATATAGACATCTGTGTTTGCAGCCAACAACACTGCAGCTTGCTTCCACCTTTCACATCTAGACTCTGCAACACCAAAGCAAAACCACAACAGTGTATGAGACGGTGGAATACTTGAGGAGTGGGAGTGGGAGTGGGAGTGGGAAGGAGTGGTTTTGCATGCCTGACATCTATGCAAATCACTCCTGTTGTTACGTCACCACAGGAGCAAAAAGAAATCCTCTCTGCATTATTAGAGAAAGTGGTTTACACCAACAATGCAGAGGCCTTTTTGCTGCCACATTCTCGGGTTGCTGAGCTGGTGCATTACTAAAAGAATATATTAACAGACAAGGAAAAATTGTCTTTATTATATGGAACCTTCAAATACTCTGATCAATGGACATGTGTTGAATTATTCATAATATACTTTTCATAAATGAGGTCACAGGTTTGTCACTATTGGAGCAGGTCTTTCTGTATCCTGCTGATCACAGAGTTTTCTGTCCATGTCTTTTTGAAAAAACACAATCAGCCTCAAGTCTGCTGAGCCTCTAACCAATGAGGCACTGCGAGACAATGTTTTACATTTAAAGGCAACACAGATTCTTGATTTATTATTATTATTTTTTCTTACATAGTTCTGGACATTTGATGCCAACACACTACATATACACACTACACTGTAAGATAGTATTGTAGGGTTATACTTGAATCCCCCATATTTACACGGTTACCATTTTCCTCTGACAACACACTCAGGGTTTGGATGTTCAAATGCTTTTAAGTGCTTGTGGGTCTCATAAGCAGGAGTAACTTAGATAATTATTATGGTTCGACCTGCAACCTCTAGAGAAACATCAGCCCATATTTTAGTGGAAAAACTCCATTTGATAACCCAGTAACAGCTAATGTTAGCTTTAAACCACATATTTTTTTTAAAAGGTGCTATATAAATGTATATTTTTAAAATTATAACTAGCTAATTTTACCATTAGCTAGAACGTGGCTTATTGCTAACATTACATTCTTTTAATGGTGTGTTGGAGTTGGCAAGAAATGTATTTAAAGCTAACATTAGCAGTTTTCATCTTAGTAATGGGTTATTATATAAATTTGCTTCACAAAGATCAGTCTAGTTTGACTTTTCTACTGTGCCATTTTGTAACTCTAAAGTCAAGTTCAAATGGTCATATCAGCTACATATTTGCCGTGTGCTAACGGGGTCATAAACCATGATTCCTCTGGGTTTCCTCTAAATGTGGCCTGACAAACTTTGTGATTGAAAAAAGAAATTAAGCATGTTTCAAAGATCCATTACACCGATTACAGTTAGTCATGCACTCCACATTCAGACTACTTATGCTGCGTTCGAGTGACCTCGGAAGTCAGAAGTCGAGCTGAAAATGACGTCACTCCCGAGCTAAATCAGAGACGGAAACAAGGTGGCTGATATACGAAAGTTATTTTAGCGCTTGCCTTGTTCAAATATAAGGCAATTACTAAAGTAACTTTGTAGATGTGGCCATCTTGTTTCAGGCCTCCGATTTTGCTCTTTTCCGACTTGGTAACTGAAACGCTGGGAACTCGGGTGTGACATCATTTTCGGTTCAAGGTAACTCAACACGGCATTAGTGTTCAACATGATAACAGGTATTTGAGCTTCCCACGTTGGGTCTGATGTCAGAGGGGAGTATCTAAAATGTAAAGATGATCAGTGAGAGAAATCTGGACTCTGTGTTGCCTCCTGTTCACCTTTTTTTTTTTTTTTTAATTATGATGAAACGTCACTTTGGGAATCTTGTCATCCTGTTACATCTGTATGTCCTCTCCTCAATTGTACTGCTAGACTGGATACTGTGCCCCGCACTCCGTGGACAATGTTGTTTTTTTGTTTTGTTTTTTCTGACTTAGTTTTGTAGTTGCTGTATATTTCACCTCCATGAAAAGAAGGAACAAAAACTTTGCTGGAAAGCTGCACTTTTGAGGAGGGGCTGATATCATTGGTCCTATCTTTGTGATTTGCTCTTCTTTTAGCTCCTGTCTCTTCTTAAACTGGCAGCTCCCTTTGCGGTTTGACAGTGTACCCAGTCTGAGGAGGTTGGAGACACTGCTGCACATATGTTTTAACTGCAGGAGATGAAAAATGAGTGAACAGGCTGATGGCCATACTGAAGAATGTGTTTTTGGTAGGCTGGGGGTACCCATTTGAGTTGAGCACCTGAAAGCAATATATTGTACATCTTGCATCTCGACAGGAAATTAAGGCAAAATCAGGAATTCTTCTGCTTGTTATACAATGTTTTTTTCTACTCTGCTGTTTCTATTAGAATTTGTTAGGTAATCAAGAAAAAACTGTTGTGTTTGATATGAGTCAAATGCAAAATAAACATTTGTGAGCTCTATGTAAAAGTTGGAACAATCTAATGACGATGAATGTCTTACTTTTTAGTGGTCAGGTGTGGTCATGCCACTGGCTCTGATCCCCTTGAGTTCTGTCTTGTACTGTAAGAATACCTGTCATAAATGTAATGGTCATATGGGTTTTGCCTGACAGTAATTATTAAAAGACGAAGCAAATTTGAAACTTTGTTTTGGATACTCATTTCAGGGCGATTGTTCCAGAAATTGGGAATGGGGTCAGGGAAACACTCATATTTCTGTCCATTTTCTTCCACTTCGACTGTGCAGAATTGGCTCATGGCCTCTACTCAGCAACATTTTCCAGCTGATCCTGTGGGTATGCAAGCTGTAATCAGGCAAGAAAGGGTTCATCATCTCTCCAATAGGCTCTTGGCTTACCCCAAGGTCCTACCAGCTGTGCCAATGGAAAACTAAGGTACCCTATTCAGACACCTATTCCACTTTAACAGACTTCCTTCAATGCAGATGAGCTTACATTGTTTTCAAGGCTGGGCCTACAAAGCTAATTTTGGCCCCCTTGTATTCCCAATCCCTTTCTGATGCTGCGTCCGAATTGCCAAGTAGTATGTAAGCATGTCCGAATTGGCCACCGGAGAGAGTAGCATGCTACTTCAGATACTACTTCAGATACTAGACATGCCCACATTGTAGTATGGTCGCGGTGCAACCTACGGACATGCTACCGACCCAAAATGCACCGCGGGCTTCTTCTTCGTCCTCTTAAAAGTTGTAGAAGCGCATGTGATGCATAGACTGTATATAAAATGGACAACCTGGTTCTGCCTTCCGCCTGTATACGGATTTGAAGCCAAAAAGCTCTCGGTAATCCCAGGTTTTTCTCCACTTCCTTGAAACCAGAGCTGTGCAGTAACGTTGTGCGCATTCGGCCGCGCAGTCGCCTAGAGTCCCTGTGATGACGCTCGGCTCAAACAGCGTATCCCCCCGGGAGAGCTACGCAATCCCTGAACACCCATAGGCTGTATCAGGTGTCAATCATAGAAAACATGAACCCCCTAATAACTTTTAAAAACGGAACTGTACAGAAAAAAAAGGACTTGGGCACAAACCAGTCTTACTGTAACTACATGTCAACATCACAACCAGGGGGGAGAAAAATTTATGTTCTGTGTAATAAATTTCTAAAGTTCGTCCACAGTCCCATAAGCTTTGCTGGAGGAGGCAGGATTTATGACCTATACTGCAGCCCATCAACAGAGGGTGCTGTTCTCGGAGTGGCTTCACCCAGCGAGGAGGCAGACTCTGTCCATTCTATATACAGTCTATGATGTGACGCTAGCGCCACCAGCTGCTGCCTATTTAGATGCGTCGCGAACGCCGGCTGGCCACAGCAGCGCGCACCATGTCGGAGTAGCAGCAGCAGCAGGAGGCAGGACCGCAGCAGTACAGATGTAAGTTTCATGTAACTTCACACACTGTCCTAAAAAATGTGCAGTTGTATCTCTTTGTCATGTCATGGTGTCATTTTTGCCCAAGTAATCATTTTATGAGCAAATATGTGGCGACATCATGGAGGAAAAGCTCATTTATTCCATCATTAAACTGCACAGCTGCAGTAATCAGGCAGATCTCATTGAACAAACGATCACCACGTGAGTGAATGAAGGCTTAAATTAATGGAAAAGCTACTTTGTGAATTTTTAAAGCAGTGCAGGAATATAATACAGCAGCATCCATCACTTGCACAATTACCATTCAAAGAGTCTAACACTGTTTGCACGGGCACAGTACCTACTCTCTGCCTGCGGGGGTCGTCTTTCCCCACCGCTCGTCTAGCGTGTCTGAATTGGGCCAACGTGTTTAGTATGTAGGAGTAGGATCTAGCAGTAGTATGTAGTATGCGAGCGGGCAATTCGGACGCAGCATCAGAGTCATTACCCAAACCAAGAAATACCGAAACTCATTCCCTTTGGACAGTAACACTCTCTCTAGACAATTCTCCACCCCCAAAAAATCACAACCAGAATTAATGACCAGGAACAACCCTGGTAGGAGCCAACACTGGCTGTGAGAGCTCCAGACTGATGCTAAAGATGCATGTCAGCCAAAACAGCCAAACCATATTCAGAGTCTTTAGCACCACAGAATGATCTCATCTCATGTCCCAGTGTCTTATCTCAAAGGTCTCTCAACCATCTTGGCAACCTCCACCAATGATGTCCAGGTCTTAAACAAACTGTCCAGCAGCCACCCTTGATCGGCTCACTGATCGAACTCAACCCTAGTCAGGGATTAGTTGACAGCTCTGGACCTTTCTTTATCAGGTGTCTTAAGACATACAGTCACAGAACTGTTGATGCTTAGGCAAAGTCAGTCACCAGTCTTTGGCCTCTGGTGTACTGGTACTGTCATAACCAAACCTTGACTTGCAAAGAATTCAATTAAATATCAACACTTACGAAATTTCTTGGTTACCATGCCCCGATGGGTGATTTTGGCTATGTTCACACTGCAAGTCAATTCCGATTTTTTAACCATATGTGACACATATCTGATTTCTTCATGTGTGAACAGTGCAATTCTGATTTTTTTCAAATCCGACCTAGGCCTTTTTTTTGTATGTGGATTAAATCGGATATGTATCCTTTGTGACTGCTGTGTGGACTCTCAGGTCGCGTTCATCCGACCTATATGTCATCAATATGTGACAAACGTCACCATTGTTCGACAACACAAACAGGTGCGGAAAGCAATTTGTGCGCATGCGGGTCACTTCACGGACGCATTCCATTCACATAAGATGCCGCATTCGTTGTTGTAATGTGAACGACCGCACAAAAAGATCGGATTTAACAAAAAATCTGAATCGTGCATCATA
Organism: Xyrichtys novacula; assembly: GCA_962446985.1. Lineage (NCBI taxonomy): Eukaryota > Metazoa > Chordata > Actinopteri > Labriformes > Labridae > Xyrichtys > Xyrichtys novacula. Next base: position 18,304,424 of record OY660865.1, read on the forward strand.
ACCTGCAGTGTGAACGTAGCCTTAGTCTTGTTTTTGTGTAAGTTGTCTTTTCTGACAAAGTGTCGTCATGCTTTCTTTTATCAGTTGAAGGTAGCACTCTGTGAATATTTGCAGTTTAAAATGTAGAGGTGTTTTTTTCAGTGCACTACTCTGACATGGAGCCTCCCCCAGTGGTCACAGGTATTAAGAATAAAAATTAGTATATGGAAATTAACAGTCTTATTACTTATGGTCTTGTTTGCTTTTATCAGCCATAAAGAGGCATCACTGATTATATCAATCCATTTCCCAACCGGTTTAAAACTCCTTACTGGAGCTTTAATAATTAACAGTATTTACTGGCTTAATAGGTAACTTATAAGAAACAGAAAAAGTTTTTACGCTGGGTTACACTGCATTTATTTTTCTGTTTAAATGATATAGTTATAGATTTTGGTAATCCTTCAAAAAATGCTTTATACATTTTTTATTGAATAAATTTTGAATCAGATGTAATACAGCTGATAGCTTATAGCGCTTAACCTCATGCAAAAGGTGCTTCACTGTACCATTAAATCTCAATCGCGGCATAAAGATGATGGGATCAGCCTAAGTAATGAAATTATTTATTTCTTAAATTGTTTAATAAAACAGCAATATTTATTTTTTGCAAACTGGATATAAACGATACAGCTTGACATGCCTGTTTATTTGACACTGTGGATAGTTGTAGTTCTACAATAGTGGCTTTTAAATAGTTTCTATGGAGAAAACAGATTGAATGTGGTTGAATCATAACGGTGAAATATTCCAGATATCAGCTTTCTGTTTAAAACAGTAAATTGAACTCTAAGAACAAAGACAGAAAAAAGAAAGAAATGCGTCTAAAGCACCAGAACAGGATGTAAAACAAACCGATAATGACACAGAGTTGAGAAACAACATATCTGCACTATATTTCTGACAAAAAATGGCAGTTATAGAACATCTGTTTTGTCATTAATGAAATGTCAACTCATGCCTGCTAGATGCATCTTAGTGCACTTATGAAGACATGCATGAGCACATAACATTCATGAAAAAATTCCTCTTAATTATAATTAAGCTTCAACATGAAGGTTACAGCGAACGGGATCAGCGTTTCAAAGTTCCTGGAAGTTCATCCAATTCTTTTTCTTCATGTATCATAAATTATTAGAAAAAACAGTCCAAAGATTTCTCAAAAGAAACTCAGTTTTGGTGACAGCGATGCAACTGACGATTTGTCATCATCATCATTGGTGAGGTGGGATGATGTCTTTTGTTTCTTGGCAAGCAGAGAGTTATTGTAAACACCACTGAGCTCTACCTCTATCTCTCTGTGCCAAATCTTGTCCACTCCTCAACTAAAAGTGCCATGTTTTGTCCTCAGATGCCCTCATTCTATTTCCGTCTCTCTATCCTGAAATGGTGACTGAGTTGAAAGCAGCTTCTCTGCTCTGGAGTCTCTCTCAGGGAGCTCAGCTGGGCAGCAGCCATGGCTCCAAAAAGTCCCACTGCTTCCACAGGATGAACAGGAATAAAGTCAGGAGGACGGTGGCGCCCACCCTGGCTCGTGTCTTCATCAGAGGGGTGATGAAGTTAGCCAAGGTAGAGACGAACACAAGAAGCACCGCCATGAGCCCCAGGATGACGTTGATGAGTTTGCCCAGCAGAGCTCGTGCATTAGCGTTCTCTACTCCCTCCAACTGGACCACCTGCTGCTGCTGCTGCTGCAGCTCCAGCTTAGTGATCCGAGTCAGACATGACTCAACAGCTTCCTGAATGAAAAGAAGCAAAACAGAGAAATCATGGTGGGATTTTTTTTAAATATATTTGAACAACTCATACTAAAAGAGCTGAAAAACATTGTAAAATTATGTTAATTTATTAGTGATTTCTGCCAAAGTTAAAACTGTTTTACATTTTTTATTTTAAATTTAGGTTAGGTTAGATGTATTTTAGGTTATTTGCTGTGCACCAACGATACCACCAGTATGGTACATTTTTGATCATCATTTGTCTCTTAACATTGTCTACCCAACACAAAGCAAGACTATTGGGTCCCCCAGATGGGATGGGGTTTGGAGTTTTAATCAAAATCTACTAACATTGGTCATTAGTTTGATAGCTTTTAGATGAAACTGATCAAACCAATGTTTATTCAATAACTCATGGTTCATAAAGGAACAAATCTAAAAAACAAATCTTAAGCACAGTAGTTAAAGACAGGTTTTTCTTGTCTTGAAAGTTTACAGAATCGCAGCAGATTTTTACCTGAATGTCTCTTGCACGCTCATACGACTGGTACGCAACTTTTTCCTCCATACTGGCGAGTTCTTGTTTAAGGTTAGTCATTTCATTCTGATGTAGCTCTGTTAAATCATTCAGCTGTTCTTCAAGTCGCTCATACCTGAACACGTAAAAAAACAAACACACAAAAGAATCAAAAAGTTAACCCATTGTTTGTGTTAAAAACAACCACAATGTCAGTGTGGAAGGTGGACCTTTCTGTTATCAGACCCTTCACACCCTGTGTTCAGGAGGATACAATTTCTCTTACTTTGAGAGTAGGTTCAAAAGTTTTGTTTTTGATAAAGGGTAAAGTTGGGGCTGGCTTGACCACAACTTGGACCATCCTCAGTTGTACCAGCACAGGGTCAGATCAGACTTGAGACTCCATCGCCTAGCCTTAGTATCCTCTCTCTTTTGTCATACTTTGACAACAAATGTTAATTAAAACGTTGGACGTCAATACTATATATGAGCAAAGTTTCAGACTGCAAGGTTAATGTGTGTTAAAGTGATTCCCAGATGGGACAGCAGGGTGCTCTAAATACCTTGTTCAGACAGTCACATGAAAATTCAACGGGATCACTATGAGATTTGCTCAAATAGTGACGTAACCAGACAGTGAATCTCCTCCAAAAGGCAAATTTATCATTTTACAAAAGAAACAAAACTTTTTTTGCATACAACAGTGCAGGAAGTTTGCAGAATGCTGAGTTATGGAGTTCTAGGGGGATTATTCCGGCATAAAATTAAGTTAGGGTCAAACACACAGTAACACCGAGTTAGACACCCCGTCGAGCAATGAATGTTGCCGACCGCTTGCTTCTCTAGTTATACCAACTCTCGACAGGGGGTCTAACTCGGTGTTATGGTGTGTTTGACCCTAACTTAACTTTACGCTGGAGTATCCCCATAAAGGGACAGTGGCTTAAATTAAGCATCTCAGACAGAGGCTGAAATATGTTCAGTTTGTAGGTTCCTGCCTGCTGCTGTGCACCAACTTTACTCCAACTAATATTAATATCATCAGTCATACTTGTATTATTATTCAAAAATATTAGCTACAGTTATTGTTAGCACTGATACTATCTTATTTTCAGTTTTGTACTCTTTTCACCTTTTAGGCCTGTCTTGTGCTGCGTTCGAGTTACCTCGAAAATCAGATGTTCAAGGTGGGAATGATGAGTTACCAACGTTTCAGTTAGCAAGTGGAAAAAAAGCAAAATCGGAGGCGGAAACAAGATGGCTTCATGTACGATAGTTATTCAAGCGCTTGTTATTCTTCGTTATTTTAAGTTATTTTAGCATTCTCTTAGGTAGATGTAGCCATCTTGTTTCTGCCTCCGATTTTGCTTTTTCCAACTTCGTAACTGAAATGCTGGTAACTGGGGTTTGACATCATTCCCAGCTCAGACATCTGACTTCCGAGGTAACTCAAATGCAGCATTAATGCAGCTGATGGCAGCTGACCGCTTGAAGTTTCTACCTCTTCTATTTTTGTTTTTCTTGCCTCTGATGCAGAGTGCAGCCTCCGAGGTGTATTAATATTGGGACTATTTTAGTGATAATACAAAGAGAGCAGTCTTCACCTGCTCCTTGTATAAACTGTTGGGTTTTTTTGGGGGATGTGTACCTGTATCTCTCCTCTTGCAGGCACTGTGTCATATAAGAGTAATCACTCTGCAGCTGGCCCTTCATGTCCTCGATAGCGTCCTCCATGTGTGCCTGGCTGGCTTTGATCTCCTGTAAGCTTTCAAGCAGAGAGTCCCATGAGCTGTGCATGTGGTGGTGGTGATGGTGGTGCCCGTCCAGTCTGGGGCTCCCCATGGTTGGTCCTAACAACCCTCCTCCTCCTGCTCCACCAGAATTGCTGCCTGCTCCTGAACCAGACGTGGCGCTGGAGCACTCGTCGTCACTGCCGTACTTTGGGCTGGAAACAAGAGTGGCACTTCCACTCAGGGCACGAGGGGTGGGGTTGTCCTCAGGGTGTCCCCCGACTCCGTCCTCGAGTGAATCCTTTAGGTGAGCAATGTTATCTGCACTGCCAAACTTGTTTCTGATGAGACTGGCAAACTCTCTTGGCTTGGAGACCACAGCTGTGTGAGTCAAGGCAGACACTCCACCTTTGACCCCTTCGACTACTCCACCTCCAAAACCACTTATTCCAGCACGGACGTTTGCTCCCACGTCCTTCAATCCTTGCTGCATGTCCCGCAGGACATCTTTAGGCTGGCGGGCTGGTCCGTTCTGTGGAGAGGAAGAGAAATGAGAAAGCAAAGGAGTGTGAAGGATCTCAGAGGTAGAAGAGAAATGATTTGGCATGAGGAAGAGAACTTCGGGATGATAGATGAGGAAACAGGCTGCAGAAAATTTACTGAAAACAGAATGATGAAACAAGTGCTAAGAGATGGAGATTTATTTTTGGACCCAAATGTCCAAGCAAGGATAATCCAACACTTTTTGGAGATTGTCACAGTTTCACATAAAAACACCACATGTTCTCAAATGTGTGCTTTCCCACCCACCTGTTCAATCTCCTTTAGTTTCTTGTGGTAGTGCTCTAGTTTCTTGTGCAAGTGTGCGATGGACTGTGCCGACTTCTGGTTTTTCTTCTCAAACACCTGCTTGATCCGGGATGCCTGCTGTTTGTCTGCGTTGTGGGCCAACTTCAGGTACTCTGCGACATTGTCATCACGAGCCTCCTGCTCCACACGAATCTGCTCGGTGACCTTCAGGATCTTCTGCTGCAGGTGCTCCAGAGCAGCACGGGTTCTCTGCGGTTCGCCGGCCCCCAAACACTCGGCACCTCCCACTGTGACCCCTGCTGCTGATGATGACGATGCGCCTGCTCCATCTGCACTGATGTTACTGTCAGAGCCTCCATGGCTGGTGTTAGGGGGTAGGCCTAGAGTTGCCACCTCGCTCTTGTCCAGCTGGGGGGAACAAGAGGGCAGGGAAGGTTATCAAGAAAGAAGTGCTACAACTACCACAGATGTTACACAATCAATGAGACTTAACATCATGAGAAATAACATGAGTTTCTTGCACTTTTTGAAGCCACTTGCCCCGTGTTTTTGGAAAAAGAAGATATTTGATATTGAGGTTTAGTGAAATGTCCATTGAATTATACCCCAGCACCATCCCCATCTGACACCCATGCTGCAATTTAAAATCACAGTAATATTCAGATTATGTCATTATATTGATGCACACTTGTTGTTTATACTTATAATTTTGCAGTCTTATCGTCCTGCACTTTTGAATATACTTTATTTGGACTTTGGTTTATATAGTTACACACCTTTTTATTAGTTGTATATTTTTCTGCTCATGGTTGTTCTAAAAAAAAAAAAAGCTTTTCACTTGTTTATCTATGCATATTTCTGTTTTTACTTTTACTTATGACATTTCTGTTTTCTGTGTTTATTATTTTAGCACCAGAACACCAAGACATATTACCTGGCTGTGTAAATCTACTTAGCAGTAACCCCAATTCTGAGATAGAGGAGAGTGGGGTAAGTTGAGCCACCCCCTGTTGCTTGGAAATGGTAAAAGAAATTGATCATGTGACCAAATATTTAGGAGATGGACATCAATTCATGGAGTCTGTGAAGGTTAGAAGCACATGGTTGAAGGGGTTAGACATTTATTTCCAACAAAAAGAGAAAAAACATTTTTCACTCTTGAAAGTGAATTTAGTCTGTCATAAGTTTTATTAGAGTTGTTTTCAGACCAAAAAAGATCATTTTAAATTTGTTTTATACATCAATTGTGGTATCTATGAGCAACAAAAACCTATAAAAGTCCACCATTTTAGCTTAGAGGACTAATAAAGTCATCATAGTAGTTCTGGGGTAACTGAGCAAGTAAAGGAGTCTGATAAGAGGATCAGAGTTTAAGTTCAGATTGTTGAAATGTGTTACTTTTTCTTTTCAAAAATACAGCTGTGAATGTTCTGAATCACTTAAAGGCATTCTCATGTTATAACGGCTTTGAACATGTGCAATAATGCAATAATAAAAATATATATATACTGTAACAGTTAAATAGCGTATACTAGATAATTATACACATGAATGTGAGGGAGTGACTGTTATTTAGGGAGAGAGAAGGTGAGGGAGGGCTGGGGTGGAGAGTGGGGGATCGTAGGGATACGGCTCAACTTACCCCGCTCCTATGATCAACTTACCCCATACACGGGGTAAGTTGGCCATAGGAGACCACTTTTTTTGGCATGCTATATTATCAAAACAGTTATGTTTACACTCATTCTGTTGGTTTGCAGGGATGCACAACAGCCTGAAATATATGCAGATACACCTGTTAGAGACAAAACTATGATTGCCTTGATGTAGTGATCTGAAATATGAAAAGTGGCTCATTTTACCCCACTCTCCCCTACACCTCACCTCATACTCCTTGCTTTTCTTTTACAGCTGCATGTGACATTAAACATAAATGTGATAGATAACTTATTGAAATACTCTGTTTACATCTTACATTGTAAAAGCAGCACCAGGCCCCAGGATAACAACAACAACAACAACAACAACCAACTGTTCTTATTCAGGAGGGGATCCCCTGGTCAGAATATTATCTTTGGCCTATCTTTAGCATGACAGATGGTGGGATTGTTAATGACCCCCCATCTTGACGTCAAAAGAGAGTAATCACGACCTGCAAACATGAACTCAGACACACATTTGACACCGAAACATTTCCTAACCCTTTCCCAATTTCACAGATGTACTAAACCACGCGAATATAGGTTTATATTTGCGTGCTTGTAGGACTCAACCGCAGCAATGTAGGTTACAATCAAATCGTAGTGGGGACGAAACAGATGAAGATTATAGCTCTGATCTTGCCGGGGAAAAGTGGGATGCTCATGCAGGAGCAACATAAAGCGATTTAGTGGCTCAAACGACAAGGCGATGCGGTCTCCATCGTTACATATGTGTGTGAGAACAGACAAAAACAACAAGGAGCGATCAATGCGCACAGCTAACCGTGCGCGCCTGGAGAGGGTCCGCAAATGGACCCCAAAAAGGCTCATGGATGAGAAATGTAAAAGACTGTGATGCGGATGAAGATAACAGATGTCTATGGCAGATACAAACAAGAGAACATGGGGGGTACGAGGAGGTGGAGGAGGGGAAAAGGGAGACCTGTGCCTTTCTCACTCGGTGGGAGACACGGTGACATGATGATGGTTGGGTGGGTGGGTGGCCGGATGGATGGATGTCAACAAGCTTGGATGTGAACACATGATGGTGAGACACAAGCTGCACAGCGATAAATTGAAATCAGAAACGTTACCATACTGCTTTAATCCAATTTTTGCAGTGCCATCGCAAGTCTGTGTTCGAGGCCCATCCTCCTCCTCCTCCTCCTCCTCCTCCCCTTGTGCTCTCTGAGGAGGAGCCCCCTCCTCAAATATCTTTACTCTCTGCCGTTGTAAGGCTGACTATCACCTCACTGGATCCTAATGCTCCATTGTCAATGCCATCGATATCTGCAGCCTCTCTCTCTCTCTCTCTCTCTCTCTCTCTCCCTCTCCCTTTGTGTCATACGCTCCCCCCGCCTCCCCTCTTTTCTCCTACCTCTCTCTCCCGCTCTCTCTCTCTCTTTCTGTCTAAATGCAATGCAAGCTGTCCTGCCCTATAATGGACGTGGGAGCTGAGGGACAGATGATGGAGTGAAATAGATGGGAAGGGGGAGGGGGGCTTGGCGCAGGCGTGCAGGTGCCTCTGTGCTGCTGAGGCCACAGGAGGGAGGGAGGGAGAAAAGGAAGGAGGGAGGGAGGGCAGAGGAAACACAGCAAGGCCTGTGGCAGGGCCTGCTCCGGGCTTTTCATCCCCCCTCCTATACAAACACACAGCCAGTGGCGCTGGTGTGAAGCTGCAGTGATGTGGTGCCAAAGTACACAGTGTCTGTTTGAGGTGTGACTCACTCTCTTCATTTTCTTTTCTAGAAGAGTGGGAAAAGAGTGGTGTGGGGCAGGCTTCTTTGAGTTGTATCCACCACACTTGAAATACCTTACTATGCTTCCATATACTTATCTGTGAACACTCCAAGCTTTGGCTAAAACTTGGCAGTTTAAAAGCCACGATAGTATTACCAGAAAATTATCATTTGACCTCAAGTACTTAATTGTAGGAGCTGCCTTTTTTTAAGACATGTCACACCCTTATTATGTGTGAATGCTGGAATAGCTCACTACAGGGATACATTTGGGGTGAGTTTGGTAGGATGATGGTTGGTCCACCAGTGGTACTGTTAAACCTGTAGTTAAAGGGATATTCTGGCGTAAAATCAATTTAGGGTCAAACATACCATAACACTGAGTTAGACACCCCCTTGAGAGATGAATGTTGCTGACCGCTTACTTCTCTAGTTATACCAACTTTAGTAACGACTGCACGATGGCAATACACAGTGGTCTGAGGAGCCACACACAAGGACCCTATATGTACTGTTGATGAAGTTAGGTGCTGTTCTGAGCATTATTTGTGGCTTTTTGGTTGAGGTTTGTTTATGGCTCCTCAGACCTCTGTGTATTGCCATCGTGCGGTCGTTACTAAAGTTGGTAAAACTAGAGAAGCAAGTGGTCGGCAACATTTATCTCTCAAGGGGGTGTCTAACTCTGTGTTACAGTGTGTTTGACCCTAAATTAATTTTACGCCGGAATATCCCTTTAAAGCAAACTAAAGGCTGTCTTCAAGGTGTTTACCACTCATGAGTTTCTTGTGCATGCAAAAGGAAATTTGGGGTGTGGCATACCACTGAGTCCTTCTCAAAACCTCCATTGTGGAGTCAGCAGGGAGATATTATGGCCAGAGGGTCATTGATGCACATCATGGTGTCCAGCCGAGATCCTACTGGTTGACACTTTCAGTTAAGGAAGCTGTCAGGCTTTATCTAGAAAAAGGCTTTTCAGTCCTTGTTAGCCCAGGGGTCTCCTTTTGCAGCAGTCATGTGGGCTTTAGTTATAAGCAAAAGTAGGGATGTGTGAGGAGTTTCTTTGGCCCTTTTGAGTAGGATTTTCTGCTGGCCTCAAGAGATCTTTGACTAATCATTCGATGACTCAAGAGGCGGGATTTTGTCCCGACTGTTTCCAGATGAGAAAGAACAACTGTTTCCCTGACTAGGTACAGTATATGTAGTGGGGAGAATGTTATCACAAACTCATGAACCCAACAGACACAATCTTTTTAAGGAGGCAGAGTCTGAAGCCTGAGGAAAGCTGTACACATATCTTGGGTACGTTCACATGTACAGTTCAGTCAAACTACAGTTATGGCTTGTTTGGAAATTTCTGTTGAGGTAGTCAAAATGCTTCTTAGAGGCAAGACAATAGGTACTAATGAGATTCAGTCTGAGGTGCTGAAGGCTCCAGTTTACACACCTTTCTAGACTTTCCTGGAGATCACCAGCACTTCTAAGGACATGAAATATCATGGTGTTGTTCCCAGATGGTGAAATATGGTGGATTTGCTCATCCTTCCTTGAAAAGTTTAATGAACAGTTCTCGAAAAAAAGGCACTGATTGATTGGCCGTGTTCCTGGACAGGATTTCAAAGTGTTTTGCACAAGTTAGGATAAAACAGAGCACAAAATTACAGGTTATGGCACTCCTCAGGGAATAATTTTTGGCCACATCTTTTTTCTTATTTACTTGATCCTCACAGCATGCAAAATACTAACTTTAAAGAACTCTATCACTATATGACCACCATGCCATGGGTTCCAATCTGAACTCAGCATTTTTTAATGTCACGCCCAACTCTGTCTTCCTAATGATCCCTGTCTATGATAAGCTGACCCGCTGAATAAAGGCAAAATGTGTCAAAAAAAAAAAGAATAGAAAAGCCTACAAACCTTAAATTGCATATCTGAGAACTTTTTAGAGCTGAATAACATCAAATCTGAGGTGATCCTCTCCCCCATTTTTAATTCTGGCTGTAATTGTCTTGATCCATTAGCCCCCACTTATGCCACCTGCAGAAACCTTGGTCTGGTATACTCAGTTTTCTTGTTAGGGATTTTTTTTTTATTGTTGTCAACTGAGTGCTGAATTGAAAAGGAATTCCAAACAATCAACAAATACTGAACACTTTTGTTTTTCTACCATCTGGCTGATTTCTTGGAAATGGATAATTTTATGCCATAGACCTGCCCATAGATCAGGACCTTCCTCATCATTAAAACAACTCTCTAGCCTTATCTACAAGCACAGTAGAGGGCAGCATTAACCCACTGTTTACATTCATTTTCTTTCTACTTGAAAGTGCAAGTGATAAATGTTTATCTATTTATTCTGAGTAAGAAATGAATGCAAGTGGCTAGCTTCTTGACATTCATAAAGACATTAAAAGTACCTTCATTCTTGTACTGAAATACTTACCTGTCAAGGCTTTTTGACACAGATTCTATGCAAATAACAATTTAACAAAAAACAAGGACTACGGCCTAATTCTGTATATATTGTTCACTAATTCACAGTTTACAAAGAATAGGGAAGTGAGGCTCTTGTAAGTATAAGTAAGTAAGCAAAATATATTTTGATGTTAATGTGCCTTTGACGTGACAAACTTTTCTTCCTTGACACTGTTGAGTTGCTGCTTACATACCCATATTGTTTAGGAAATCTAAGTATAACATTGAAATATAAATGTTGTAGCGACTGCTTTCCTTCAACAAAAAGGCCACTGGGGTTTAGATTTGCTTGCATCCAGGACTCGTTCAATTATAAGTCCAGTTTGAGTGTTAAAAAAGTGGTTTATTGTTCAAAAAAGGAAAGAAAACATGTTGATCCAGTCCAAAAACTTCTGCCTTTGAATGAAAAAGTGATACAATGAAATGAGGTTAAAATAGGATGAGTGAAACGGTGAAAAACAGTCAACAGAAAATTATCACAGCTTACCAAAACCCTTGTCTGACTACACCGGTGAGATTTAAATAACCCACCAAACATCATCCCAAACCCACTCCCCTCAGTGACGTACCTAAAAATCATATTCTTAACAAATATATTTTGGCTCTTACAAATGTAGATATTGAAATTTTTGATTTATCATGATGTAACATTAGTTTCTTTGAGAAAGTTGTTTGATCAGTTTATTTTGGAGTAACACAAAAGACTCCATGCTATTTTTTATTCACATAGGCCATCTTTGTCAGGCACTAGCACACTCAATGACATGCAAACAGAAAAGACCACACAGAGTAAAGACCACGGTGAAATAAAGCTATCATGTTAGCATTTTATTGGTACTGGAAATCCTCATAATTAGACAAACAGAAAAAAAAAAAAACTTAATCAACAGAAGACAGTATCTGACAATAAATAAGGATAGATCTTTTCATTTGTAGCTTTGAACATAAAACACTATAAAGGACCTGTGCACAAGCATCTATAAACAGAAGTGCATTCATCTTTTGGGGTAATGCTGTTATTTGCTGAGCTTCGCATCAGCTGCAGAAACATTTCTTAACTGTCAGTTTGTGGAGGTTCGCACAACAGTGACTTTATTGGACATTAATCCAGGTCACCCATAGCAGCAGGGTTCACGAACACAAACTATAAGAAGTTTTCTTTTGAGGCAGATAATAACACATCTGATATAATTGCACTTTGCATCCGGTAAGAAAAGAAAAAAGCGCTTAGAATTAGCTTAATCGAAATTAACCTTTAGTTACGAGAACACTTTCATCGGATTGTCTTACGTTGAGCTTCAGTTGCCTTGTAGGCACTTAAACTGGGTGTTTGTTTACACCACTTATTAAATGTTTCTGCATACTGCAGTAATATTCTTTATATGATATAGCTACTTTACAGTGTTGTATTTACACTCTATAGATTAATCTCTGGCATCCATAAAAATATCTAAACAAACTACTTATTAGTTTTCTTAACACGTGATGTGACACTCCTAACTTTACCGCATCCTGGTGCTGTGCACATGTCAGTGTCTGGTGGGCTGGGCTTTTTTTGGAGATCTGATATGAAAATGATTTAACATGCAGTAGATGGAAGAACTGAGGACATGATAGCACTTCTGTCATGAAAGATCTAAGCAAAGCATTAGCTTGTACATGATAACACAAAACTTCAAGCATTTTCCTATGAGTACATGATGGTAAAGAAAACATGACAGTACATCTGAATATATAAAGTAGAACACAATACACTTGGCACTGTAAGTGCTTGTAAAAAAAATGACTCCTAGCCCTCCTACACGTGGTAAAAATGTAGAAAAAACAATAGTGGATTTGAACAAATCAGCAAAAAAGGCTTCATCCATTTTCTTTCAATTCTCAATCATTCTGTAGTTTCAACCCAGCCACTCTTAAATCACAATTAAGACAGAACGATTTCAAGTGAGCCCAGCAGTGTGTGTATATTAATCTCTTTACTGCAGGAGTTTTCTACAGAGTAGAGATTTTCAGCACTAAGGAATGCACAGTAGGAAATATCTGTCAACACTTTGGCATCCCGATGATCCACATAAGTATAAATCCCCTGATCTGAGAGATTACCCTTAATCTTCTCAGCTCCAGTATCCCCTTCTTCTTAACCCTGGGAACCCTCCCTCCAAGTTTAATACAGTACCCTAATTAACCGTAATGATGATGTAAATCTGAAGTCCCTTATGTTATCAGATGATTGGCTGGGTTCAGGACCCCCCTGATGAGTGGCTGCAGATCCTTGCAGAGTGAGGTTTTCCTGAGTGAGTGTGGTTCTTTTGGAATATTAGCACCTTGGCAGGAAACTGCAGAGAATCACTCGCCGGATTTGAGTGGCATCCCAACCACTCTTCTTTTCGCCTGATAGAAATCTGTCAGGATAAAGAAAATGAGGTTTAGCTTTAACAGATTTGTGTTCAATTAGAGTTTTGTTTTTTGACACTTTGGATGTCTCTGTGTACCTGTAATGTTTGTCTGCTTCCTCTTCAGCCCTGTGTTCCTTCGTCTCTCGGGCGTTTTCTCAAGTTTCTCCAGGTTGTAAGAAGTACATCTCTCCGGTGTTCTGGGGATGTTCTCTTTTCTACTCTGCCGTGATCCCATCTTTCCCTCTTTGGGTGAAACGGCTGCCCTCGCTGCCTTCTGACCTCCTGCCTGTCCTATATCGGGACAGGACCTGTATAGTAGTGGCACTTTGGTTCCTGGGACTCCCTCCCACTGGAAATCACTGCTTTCCAAAGGCTTATCTGAGAAAAAGTCAAAGCCCCATCGCTGCGAGGCCTCCTCCAGGTCTTTCTGGAGGGCAGCCTGGTATTCTACCTTCAGCTGCTCTCGATCTACTGGGCCAAACAGCACCCGGCGTGCAGGGCCATTCCCCAGGGAGCTCAAGATCCGCTTGCTCAAAGCCATGACTCGACACTGCAGGAAACAGAGAAAAGACACAAATTAGTTCCATGAGCTGCTGCAGCGCCATATGACCATTGATCAATTGAGAAGAGTGTGTTTGCTGGCTCCACTTAGCCCATCAATGCAAGTGACAGCTTTTAAACTCATTTCAATTAATTTGACAATTTGCAAAAACTATTAATTATCTAAATAGCAGCAGATGAGTTTCAGTTTGTTTACATTTAACAACATTTTCACCACAAAAAGCTGCATTGATTTTTTCCAAAGTAACTTAAAACTCAAATTCTTTAAATTAGTTGAATTTCCTTTACCAGCTTTTCAAGTTTAATCCTAAAGCACAATGTCTTGCAACTTTTTTGATTTCAAGTTGCAGCCAAACATGTTTCAAACCAAATAAAAAGCGATAGCCACAGACATAACTGTATAAACCTAAAACAAGAGGAAAAGAGCTAATAACAATCTTAACCCTTCCCAAATTTTAAGTCGTTTTCCTCAATTTTAAAAGCAGAATCGAACCTTACCATGACTCCAATCACTGCTCAACACCCCAGTCTCAGTTACAGAGCATCTCAGGCTGCTGATACTGGAGAGCTCTTTATATGAGAGCAGAGAGCCAGTGACTCACCCAACCCTCCTAGCTGAATCACTGGTACATGCCTGGACATAATCTTGCACAGACATGTGAGGGCAAATCCACAGAAGGGGCTGCAGCCACCCGAAGCTACCACTAGGTGGCGAAAACAGACTCTGTAAGGGCAGCCCTTTCACTCAACTACTGACAGAGCCCATTGTCATGATCAGCTGACAGGGGCTGTATCATTTATGGTGCTCAGAGAGTGAGATGTAAATATATTCTGCAGTTATGTTTTGCACAACAAACAAATGTAAGGATTATATCTATTTGTACCTTAGGAGATTATTTATGCCATTTACATATTCCTATGGGAAATTAAGTAAAACTAGACTGGGTAGAGGAAACAAATCTGTCTCCTAAGATCACATACATGTGTGAACCTCCAGTTGAACAGGCTAACCACTGTGTGACAGAAATTCAAAGCCTATCTGACATTTTAACCAAGCTTTGTCACCAACAGTCAGCCCAAATAAACTGTTCAAAATGTTTATCTATATGCAAATATATTCAAATTCTATATTAAAGTATGGTTATCAGTCTGGCTCTACAAGTATCGTTGCCTCATCTGGCTGGGCTGTGGCTCAGCAGAGGAAAAAACTGCCTCAACAGAGGAATGCGGCTTTCTTTCTGGGAACTCCAGGAAGCTCTTTGACTTCCAGCTGAATAACACAAGGAAACAGAACAAGTAAAAGGAGAGGAACTGCTTTGTAATTAACTCAAGTATTCACCAATTTTCCCTCAGCCTGTCAGGAATTGATACTTTGAGTACTTACAAATAAAATAAAGATATTATTCTAATTGAGAGAGCTCACCCCTTGAAGGCTCAATATTAGTATTTAGTAAAACTATTATAAGGTTTTAAATAATACACTGCTGACATCGTTATAGGTTAAAGGAAATCGAGTAGAAAAAGCATAATTATGAATAACCAGTTTGAATCATGTGTTAACTCTGACCTTTCCCCTCCCACTGTTATATAACTAAGGGGACCAAGTGAGGTGAATTTGGCCAGAAATTTAGTCAAACTGACCATAATTTTTTTTTTAAATCCATCATGTGTAAATTAAACTTTGGTACATATTTGTTTGATAAATAGTAAGACTAAATTTGGGGTCCCATAAAAGCTGTTCTTTCCCCCCACTGACTATCCCTATACTGTACTATAAATGATCCAGCCTCTACCCCTATTCCCTCTCAAAGGATTTTTTTTTGTAGGACGGTAGGGGAAGGTCCCGCCTCCTTCGCCTCTGATTGGCTAGAAAAGCTGGAAACGTCATCGCACGCTCAAGCCAAGCGCGGGCTGTCGGCTCTGTACTTCCAACAGAACATTACAGAACATAATCGCACTTCTGAATCGTCTAATTCTAACCCTCACTCTAACCCTGACCCGACAGACGACGACGTTTCACAGCTATAAGCAATAGCCAATCGAAGCTCAGCACTTCTAGCCAATCAGAGGCGAAGAAGGGTGGGACCTTCCCCTACCATCCTACAAAAAAATATCGCTTCCACCAGGATATGACGTCGCAGGGATATCGGGGCGGGGCGGGGATCGGAGGGAAGATTGATTCAAGCCTATGGCGGGAGAGCGACTCATGCATGTGCGGCGGAGGCACCGGCTCGAACCCGGCGGAGGAGGGCACAGAGACCCTGCCCAGTTTACTCCAGAGCTCCACGTGAGGCTGGAGCTCGTGTCCACTGGTGACAGTGGGCTGTCACTGGAGCTTCACCGGCCTCCCTCACCATCCCGATACACAATAACACACGAATGACTCAAAATTAATCGCTTGTCTGTGACTTTGAGACTGTCAGTCGAAGTTAAGGAAGAAAGTGACACCTTAATAAGGCGAGATCGATACTGAGACACCTTACAAGACTTTTGTTCGCCGAATCAAAAAAAGGTATGAAATAAAAAAAAGGTATAAAATTAACTCATTGTATATATAAACCAGTCATTGGAGTAAACATCTAAAATAGTTTTGATAAGCTATGTAAAGCACACCTCTATCGCAGAGGTTGTTTGTTAACTAATGCCCCACAAAATGAACCATATGAATAACTTTCCGTACTTGTATAAAGTTGTTTTACTTACATTTCAAGTCGTCTGCAGTTCAGTCCAGTTAAGTTCCTGTGTCAAACTTGTTGAATTAGACAGCTCCACTTATCTGCTGTTTCGAGACTTTTCCAGTTGACTTTTCTTTAACCAGAAGCCAATGATATTGAGACTAACCTCTTAGCGACTAATTCAGAAGTCGAACACGAAGGCTTTTTAGCCCTATACGTTGACGTATAATTTCTCTCCCAAGTATTCTCACTTAAGGACAGCGGCGAAACCTTTATAAACCCCTGGTGGGAGGGTTCCCTCCTCACCCGTGCAGGGGCGGGATCTGTCGGCTCACACACGTGGATTTAGCCCGATAAACACACGAGCACACGTGAAAAGTTGGCTCTGTTTTCGGGAGGAAATTCCAACACAGCAGCAGCAGCTAACTCTCAGCCCCTCAGTGCGCATGTCAGAGCGATGAATGAGCGCTCAGGATCCAGGACATTTTTTTTAATTTCTCTTTAACAAAAAGGACGGTGCCGATTATGGAGGACGAAAAGAGACAGAATGAAATGTATAAATACATATTTAAATAAATACTTATTAAAATACCATTTCATTCAATGTAAAAAAAAAAAAAACATATATAAGTATTTAAGTTTAAGTAAAAGTATTTTACAATTTACTTAATCATTTCATGGATCTGTGTTGCAGTGCTTCATGAATTCATTTTATCTGTCAAACTCACCCGTCAAGGTGGGTAGGCGGGACTAATAAAGGTCCTTACACACTGGGAGCATGTTTTTTTTTTGTGCGATTATTTCGGACGTTAATATTTTTTTCAAGCCCGTATCCTGTCAACACAAGTGTTCACATCTGTGACGTTTTCCCGTTCTGCGATATTGAGGCATTTATTTTTTCATATCACGGTCGAATTTTCTTAAGTTTCGCATACTGTGTGTCCACTTCTGACCAATTATATTTTGTGTTGTTGGAGAACAGAATGCTTTTTGATTAAAAAACACAAATATTACAAAGATAACGACCTGAAGGACAACTTGTGGAGAGTCACAGCGTTGGATTCCTCAAACGACAACGCATCAACAGTTTGCTAAACGTCTTTGTATTAACTTTCATCTGTGCTTAGTAACTTGAGCTCATAAGCTAACCTGTTCAGATACAACATACCATATGTATTTTCACTGTCTCAAACTCAATCACAGCGTTGTTGTCACAGCACTATTAGGTCTCCATTGTTACCTTACGTTTATGGATTGTAGTTTAATGTGCTTATCTGGTACTGGCCCCGACTCAGTACATGCTATCATGACAGACAGCCATCTCAACACTAGTGTCTAATCAGAACTGAAAACAGTCAGTCTGCTGTTGTGTCAGTCTTCTCACTTCCACCGGGACGCGTCTTTTTTCCCCCCCGGAAAGTCGCAAAATTGCATCGCGCTTGATGTGTGTAGTCATTTCGCGTCGTATATTTGCGTTATTCCTGGTGTGTAAGGACCCTAACACTGATCTAGCCTGATCATAGACTGCAAATAGAATGGACACTGTCTGCCTCCTCACTGGGTAAAGCCACCGCAAGAACAGCACCCTCTGGTGACAAGCTGCAAATTTAGAAATTTATTACACAGAATATAAATGGTTCTCCCCCCTGGTTGCGATGTTGACATGTAGTTATTGTAAGACTGGTTTGTGCTCAAGTCCTCTTTTTTCTGTGCAGCTCCGTTTTTAAAAGTTATTAGGGGGTTCATGTTTTCTATGATTGACACTTGATACAGCCTATGGGTGACAAAGATTGCGTAGCTCACCCGGGGGATATGCTGCTCGAGCAGAGCATGATCAGAATGACACTCAACGACTCTCCTGCCAAATGCGTACGACGCTACTGCGCAATGTTGGTTTCCGGAAGTGGAGAAAAAAAATGCGGAATTGCCGAGAGCTTTTCGGCTTCAAATCCGTATACTGGCGGAAGGCGGAACCAAGTTGTCCGTAGTATATACAGTCTATGAGCGTGATCCATTTGTCCATTAGTCTGAAGCCTGAAGTCTTTCAAAATCTAGCATCTACAGAGGAAATGCTCCAACTTTCTGAGGAATTGGTTATTTGTGTTTTAGACCTTTCAGAGTGTTCATAAAGTAATGTGTTGAATTTAGAGCTAGATTTTTTGTAATTAACTTTGATTTATTTTTTCCACGGCCAACAAGGATTGATGTCTGTGAGATCTGGTACTTTTCACGCAACATTTGGGAATATATCCAGGACATTGAGACCTTGTTCTGTGTGCTAGTAACATGCCTGCTATGAGTCTCGTAGTTGTCACACTCAAAAGTCTGCCCAGTCTACTCATGATGCTGTTGTTGTTGTACCCTTTTCTCATCATGTAAACAAAGGACCGAACTGTAGACTGCAGTGTATATAGGCCCAAATGATCTGACACATACTGAGTCCTTTGTTCAGCAGGAAGCTATCAAGGCAAATGAGAAACACACTCTGCTTTGAACAGTTCAGAGGTGTTCATCTATATTCAGTTATGGTATGAACAGAGGATAATAAAGTTCAAACAAAGAGGAAGGATATGGAAAGAGTTTGTTACTCAGCCGCAGCTGTGTGAGCACACAAAACGGCTGTTAGATTTTTCAGTCGAGTGGTCTCTTCATGATCTTTGATTCTGAGGGCATTTACAGGTTTTAGAGGATCTGCAAGCCATCTGTCCATCCATCCTTGACTTCTTTAATACCTCATTCATGTGTGCTTCAGCAATTTTAGACATGTTCTCTACATCTAATGGTAAAATTTTTATCTTACAACCAATTAAATGTATACATTAACATGGCACTTTAGTTTACTTGATTTTAAGTAACACAGAGTCTTCAAGGGAGTTCTTCTCTATGCCACTTTATCAGGTAACACTATGGTTACATAACACATACATGTAAAGATAACACTCAACTTTTTACACTTAGAGGTCAGGAGGGGTTACCTGACTTAATAAACCAAGAACAGGTCATTCTGATATGACATAAGCAGCCCCACATGAATGTGTTCAAAAGTACTGTAAATATTTGAAAATTGATTTAATTTTGATGATCCTAGAAGGTAGACGAGGTAAGAGATATTAGCAGGCATCACAGGGTTGCAGCAAACATGATTTCTGTTCAAAGAGGAGTTCAAAATAAATTTTTAGCTCTCTCCGAAGTCCCAAAAGCTAAGCTATCCTGTTTGCTGATCCCTTCAACTACAGTATATCAGAGTACATAATGTGAGTAGCATTATGTATCGAATCCCCTATAGATGTGCAACCATACAGTTTATTCACAGATTTATACATGTAATTTGTTTGTTTTCTGTGATGTATTTTGTTATAAAGATACCAACATTAGTTTTTCTGAGGGTAATAAAGCTGGTTGTCCTACAACAATGGATTATGGCATCCAATTATTTAAATCTGAATCTGAATTTCCCTCTAGGATTAATAAAGTATTTATCTATCTATCTATCTATCTATCTATCTATCTATCTATCTATCTATCTAATAAAACAAAGCTTTTTTCACTAATAAGGGAGACTATTTTTCTGCAATATAGAAACCATGTCTATTAAATGTCAACTGAATTCATGTCTGCTCAGGGGATCAACAGAAACCGTTCATCTCCATCTACTGGCCCAATATCAATTATTATTGATTTATTTTTTTCAAGTAATACATGGCGAGGGGCATAAGGATACTAGAAAAATATGAAATGTGCAAAAGCTCACTGTGGGGTCCTGATAATTTTACAGAACCCAAAGATACTCACAGTTCAATATTTTACATGCGAGTCAAAGAAGCAGTTTTAAAAGTTGCTGGCTAGTTTATTTCTACTCGAACTGACTCAGATCTTTAACTATCACAGAGTCGACCATGGCTATATTTAGCGCCAACAGGCCCCCGTGATTCTCAGGCTAATCGTTTATCTTTTGCTCCGTGGGCGAAAGTCACAGGCTGAACTGCGTGTTACACAACAGTGGGTGGAATCCACTTAGAAAACCGAGTGGATTCGCGCGAGTTCATTTCGTGTGAGACTCGTCTCCGTGGATACCATGAGTCATCGCCTCTGTGACGTCATACGCGCTCGAGTAACACGTGGAAAAGCGCGCGCAGATTTGAGTAACTCTGCCTATATTATGCCGGTTCACGTGGACTGTCTGCGTGAACTGAGAGCCGTGGGCTTGGCAGGGGTGTGACCAAGAAACACAATTGGATCGTGGGATTCAGTGACAAATTCACAAACCATAAATACTCGAGTAAAGGTTATGGTCCTTTAGCCCTTAATTGGCCTTTCACTACGTACAGATGGCCATTTGATCTGCTGCACAATAACACCGTTATTTTACTGTCTTTACCCTTACTTGCACCAGTGAAATGTTTAACCGTAAGTCCACCACATTGCATAACAAGTTCACACAGAAATGGAGGGAAATTTGTGGGGCAAACCGGGCCTTGAACTTGCCAGGTGACATTTTATGGGACCTTTTAACTTTAAGATGTCTCTGTTACATGTAGGTAGGGTAGTGAGGGAAAGTTAAATGAATTGCTTCACTGTGCGTTGGTTTAACATTCAGATCATACAAACATACAACTATCCGCACCCTTAAATGTATATACAGTGTGGATACAATAATGTTAAGACAGTTCAAAAGTAAAAGACCTGCCTTCACAAAAGGTATTAACACCAACATACATTTGGTGTTAGACAGCTTGAGTGCAGTTGTGCTTCTATAACCACAAATTGATGTCTTCATTGTGGACAGACAGCTGAAGAAAGTTTTTCCATCTCTGACTCC
Organism: Xyrichtys novacula; assembly: GCA_962446985.1. NCBI lineage: Eukaryota > Metazoa > Chordata > Actinopteri > Labriformes > Labridae > Xyrichtys > Xyrichtys novacula. Next base: position 18,325,603 of record OY660865.1, read on the forward strand.
TTAAGAGGAGCCGTCAAAGCTCAAGAGTGCTCTCTTGTGGAAATATGTACATCAGAAACACATTCCTTTTTCAACCAGTATTTTTAATCAAGACCATTTCACAGAGTATCAAACAAAAGAAAGAAAAAAAATAAATGAGAGAAAAACTTCAAAGACAAAGTTTAGATCTGGGTTTACTACACCTTCTTTTAACACAATGCTTAAGTTCTGCATCTTGAACTACAGTGTGTATAAATCACGACCAAACAATTACACACTGACAGAAACCTTCATTATGAAGTAAGAAAGTTGCACGTTGAAAAGATGTTGGATTTACAGATAATCAGTGGGTGGGACATTAAGTACAAATCATCCCAATCCTTCCTTAAAAAAAAACCAAACAAAAACCTGGCGTTTACACAATGGAAAAAAGGAGGATCTACTCACACTAAGTCGAACTACACATTACATTCATTGACAAAAAAAAAAAAACTCTTAAGAGATTAACTGGTGAACTGGAATGCTGGGTGGCACAAATGTTTCAGGACTGACGAGATGGACGTGACTACACACCTGTACACACCCACTCAATGTATCTGAAAGTTCCTGTCACAAAAGAGGGGGAGGGACACTAAAATGTTTGAGTGATTAAAAAAATGAACACAAATTGACCGCGTTGGCCACGGTTAAATTTATCACATGAATCGGTCACTCTTGAAGAACCGCTCATCTTCAGCTCCCTTTATGCCTTGTGGACATTCTATTTTCTGTCAGCTGACCTGGAGCGGCTGGGAAGAAGAACAACAAGAGTTGTGGCTGTAAGAAACAAGTCAACTCTCAACTGATACTTAAGTTCAACAACAAACATATAAACCTGTATCTACATTTCTTTATCAGAGCATTAACATCTCATAGAACAGCCTTCTGACAATGATCCACTACAAAATATCACAGTGGGCAATCATGTGCCAGGGAGGGCTGAGAGGCTTCAGGTTTTCTTTCCAACCCAAAACTCCACCAGGTGATTTCACTGATTAGTCCCTGCTCTCTGCTTGGAGGTAAGGTAACCAGTGAAATCACCTGGAGGAGTTTTGGGTTGGAAAGAAAACCCGCAGCCTCTCGGCCCTCCATGGCACATGATTGCCCACCCCTGAAATATCAGTTACAATGCACAACCGAAATGAGCTCAAGATAGATGAAAGACAGAATACCTCCTTGACCGTGAGAAAGACCTTGATGGTTTATGGTTCCTGTCCCGAGACAGGGACCTCTCCCTCCTTCTGTCTCTGGAAAAAGACCTGCAAAGACCAACCATCCCTTTAAATCAACATTTTTAATTTCTCCACACAGCTTTACCATCTTTGCTTGTTTTGGACTATCATTGATAAACTGTTTTCTCTGTTCTCAAGCTTAATCCCTCCTCCTTTGCTTTGTAATAATGATCTGAACAGTGATTTATGTAGGTATGTATGATGCGTCGTTAATGTATGTCATGTTCTGCAGAGTTGAGCTTCTGTTGTACATACCTGCTTCGGCTGCGGCTGAAGCTCCTCCTGCGTGGAGATCTGCACAGGGAAAATACAAAAGAGTTAAGACCAGAAAACTGACACTCCGAACAGCTCCACTGTTCTTATTTTGTTCTTATATGGGCCTCAGTCAACTCATCCCCTTTTCTATCTCTGCAAATTCAAATTTTTTTTTTTCCAGGAACACAATCATCCCAATCAAAGAAACCTCACTCTTAGTGGAAGGGGAGCATAAAGATGGAAGGTGTTCGCACCTGTCCCATGGTGTTATGAGCCTCTCTAGATAATTTATCACTGTGAGAAATGTTGTCTATGACTCAAGAATTTTCAAGGTGTGTGTGTGTGTGCAGCTCAAGACTGAAAAAATTACGGAAAAATGCTCATGAGCAAACTTTGCCTCCTATAACAAGAATAAATGTTGCACCTTTAACTGGCCAATGTGATGAAAAGAAGAGACACAGGGGCCACCATCTGTATGACACGTGTCTACTACACATAAAGTGGACACATGATAAGAAATACGAAACTGGAACAATGTACTGATCATTGGGAATAAATCTTAAAATCAACCAAACTTATATCTGCTGTAACCAACCATACAGCAGAAAAATAATAACATTGTGAAAAATAAAAATTTTGATACTCAGTGGGGAGTTGAGGAGATATATTTGTGTGACTTATTTTGCTCTGAGCCCCAAAAAAAAGCATGTTTGTTTATAATTGATATCTTTGGAAGTGTGACGTTTCAGAAAAAGAAATAGAAAAAGAATAACCTTTTGAAACCAGCTGACTCTTCACTTTCACAACTGTAATCAGCAGTGTACTGAATGAAGCAGGAAAACTTACTAGTATTTTTGGTTTTCAACAAGCTAGATATGACGAAAGGGAGGCAGACTGTCGGCCGGGTAGGAAGATTTGGCTGAATAGGACTGGCCAGATGCTGCAAGGTGATTAGGTGGCAGGCAGATGGGGGCTGGCTGTGGCTTTTTTTCCTGCTTTAATTGGTAAGCCGAAGGCTGCTGTTGGTAGGTTGTAGACATTTGAGTACGTAATACGCTGATTGGTCGGGAATGAGAGGTGGGCCGCTGCCGTTTGGGTTTAGGCTGAAGGAGGAGGAGGTTGAGTAGGGCATGCTGAGGAACCAATGGGTTGGTGCAACCTGACGACTGGCCATGCCTGGGTCATGTGACAGCACCAGCCAAGCTGATTGGGGCACGATGGTCAGCAGTCACATGATGCTGAAAGAGGACTAGTTGATTGACTCAGAGGGTGGTGAGAAGAGGCATGGTGGTGGCTCTGCAACGGGTTTCATTCTTATTAATATAGATGAAAAATAAAAAGCATCCTCAAACAAAAAGAAAAATGCATTACATTGGCACTTGTTTCCCCCCAAAAGCGAGAACAGTTCTATTTTCCGACACAGGAGTTGCCCTGTATCATAGACTTACTTTTTTGTTTTCAAGCAGTTAGAAATTTGAAACTTTCAACGTGCAAAAATTGTTCCCCTCAGATGAATTATTAAAGCCTTGGAAAAAGTTTGAGTCCTGCAGGCCAGATCTCAATAAGTAAATTTAAGTGCTAAAGCTACACTAAAAAGAATATAGAAGTTAAACATTTAGATTTTGGGGTGTGAATCTATTAAGCTACATGTATCAAGTAAGTTTTTTTAAAATGAAGATGAATTGGAAGCCTTAGACATAGCAACAACCACAGATGTATAATCAGCAGAAAAGACTACAACAACTATACCAAGACAGGAAAAATACAGGCAATTCTCAGGAAATAAGTCTGTGGGTTGGAGCAAGAGTATTGATGCACGAGATAAATATATTTTCGTTTATGCTGGCCACTGCCAAACAACATTGGTCACCTTCTTCTGGGTGGTGGGCTGCGACGCCTGTAGTCATCTCGGTCTCGTGGACGCCTGCTCCATGAAGGGGGAGCACCACGGGCTCGGCTGCGCTTCTCGCCATTTGACAGCTCTACTCTAACCCGGCAACCACACAAATTCCTGCGAAATGAAAAAGGAAAAACCAACATTATTACTGTAACACGTCAACAAAAACTAAAAACATGAAGCTCTGTAAAGCTAGAATTTAATGTATTACACTGGTTAAGTGTGCTTAATATTGTGACAAGTAAATGTAGGTTGTAGCTTACCTTCCATCCAGCTCACGCACTGCATCAGTCGCATCTCTGGGATCCTCAAACTCCACAAAGGCGAAGCCTGGAGGGTTTCTGGCCACCCAAACACTACGCAGAGGACCATAGTAACCGAAAGACCTCTCTAATTCTGTCTTGTTGCCATTGTTTCCCAAATTTCCAACATAGACTTTACAGTCAAGGGGACAGTCCCGATGCATGACTGAATCTGAAAATAAAGAAAGAGGATTAATCGTTACTGCCGATTTGAATGGGCAGGGTAACATTATCATTACCCTCATAACGGTTAGTTTTTCTACATCATGTTTCAGATAATGTTAAAACTGGGTGCTCTATTTAATATTACAATTACAAAAATATCACTTGCTAACCTTATCTTCGACACTATTGTAAAATGTCCCTGTGAACGGGAAACAGCGTGGCCTAAATGACTTGCAGCCGGACGTTTTGCTAGCTTTACCTTACTATGATGTTATCGGAGGCTTTTTAACACCTCAATGTGGCATGGTCACTCAAATTACACATAAGCGTCCGTCTAACATAATACTTTTGGCAATTCTTCATGTAAAATTCGTCTGCCACAACACAATAACTCGACGCCTTGTTGCTACTTCACGGTAGCTAAAATGGCTGACGCCCGTCGAGGCCTAGTGAACTGCAGCAGCGTTTTAGTAGTAGTTGGAGCGAAAGTCAAACAAAGCACAAAATTTATGCAGCGATAAGATCATTTTATACAACAGTGGCAAAAAAACAGTTTAACCCGACAACATATTAACACCATGTTTCTAACTCTACCTTTTTGAATGAAATTCACAGCTCGGGCTAACCGCGCGCTCCTCTTGCTCGATTCTTCTTCTCGGTCGGTCGTCGATGGAAAATGGCGTGACGACAGAACAGACTGAGCTCGTCAGCACGGTAACCAGGTTGTTGCTCCCGGGAGGGCGGGGTTACTCACTTTGTGAACATACCAACCCCATCTCACGCTATAGTCATCTATTTATACTTCCTTAGCGCATCACCGCCATTGCAAAGGCATCGTATTATCTTGTTGATTAAAATAATTTCTGAATAACTCTACTGTATTTTTGACACCTCATATGGAAGTCTACCTGGCTCAGCTGGTAATACTCAGCGAACTCACACTTACAGCTGCGTTCTTCTGCAGTGCCATATTTGGCCATAGTAAAACCATCCGTTTATTTTGGCGCTGTTTCCCAAAATTTGTCTTGAGTTTGCAAGGGTAGGAATTAAAATATGCACAACCGCAAACTGTCTGCGGTTGTGCATATTGTACTCTAATGCCTAGATTGTACTCTAATGCCTATTGGCATTTCAGGGCATTTCATCGGATTGTTGACCTTGGTTAACATGCACATGACAAATAAACAAATCTTGAATATTAATTTATGATAACTCTGTATTTTTGCTTAAGACATCTAAAAGCACAAACGAATTGTTTACAAATTTGGTTAAGCTGTTTTATAGTGTTTAGAGTATAAATCTATGGGGTCAGACTCTAAACCAAACTTAATTTGAATGGGCTTAGATTTACTTTACTTTAAGATAGCTTCAACCCTGTGAATGCATTAAAGATATAGGCCTAATGCATGCACAAGGTTATCTGTCATAATAATTGACATCTTTATTTAAACTAGAGCTAAGATTAAACATCTTATGTACCCATGCTGTCTTTTTTAATGACCACACATAGCAGTAAATACAACACCAACTTGTCTTTAGTCATGCTTTGAATGGTGGCAACTTGCAATGTGGGAGGTTATAGGCAATGGCACAGCAGATTTAAGGGGGTGCTACTTGAGGACACTTAACTAAGGATGATCTGTTTGTCTTCTACTCATCCTATCAGAGTCTTAATGTCACTTGCCTGCTTGCAAGGGTCACTGTGATTGTTGTTTCTTTTGAGCTCCAGGGAATTTCACTGTGTTTGTCTGGTTGCTGCCTGCACCATTTGTACAAAGTACACTTTACAAACTCAAATGCACCCTGGTAATTTACAATACTTATGACATATCAGACTAGGCAGTAAGGTGTAAATGTAAATAAGCGATATCATTTGCGCAGGAGTTACAGCTTCTAACAAATCTAACAATGAATTGCTGCTGTTGAATCTACTGCGGCTACTTATAGATGTCAGACACACTTGTGTCTTGTGGTGTATTTTTTGGAAAACAGCAAAAAATTGATCCTTTTCCTTGTCACATTGTATCATAACGGGTAATGTAAGAGAAAACAGTTATAATGTTTACTTTACTACCTCAACTCAGAACGAGAGAGCATACGTGCCATTGAAGGATTCCAACAAGATCAGTGTTCCGTTTATAAAAGCTGGGAACTACTAATGTCCTTAGGTCCCATAAACTGTTTTTGGTGCAAGGGTTCCATTTAATAAGTCATCGAATTCATGTAACGAAATGTATGGGTCAATGGACTGGTCTCCAAGGATGGAAGAAAGCAGGTATCATAAGACAGCTGCAAGATGTTTTCAAAAATAAAAATAATTGTAGACACACACGCATTCAGGTGCATACACTTCCTAAAACATCCCAAAACATCATACTTTGCAAAGTATTAGTGACTTTACTGTGGTGGCAGAGAACCGCCACTGCTGCAAATAAAAAAAAAGCAAAAAAAAAAAAAAAGTCACAACAGAAGTTACCGATGCAAAAAAAGCTGGCCATGGACAAAAAAAAAAGGTTACTTACTGCAAACATAAAAGGATGAAAATAAAAAGAGCCACAATGGAATTGAGCTGCCTGGGACCAATAATGATAATGCACCAGTGTTTTGGCCTGAGTCGATATGAAAATGAAATGGAGGATGCCGGTGTAGTGTCAGCTTCGGTTTACCTTCATATCAACTCAGGCGCTACATGGCCTAACCAAATGACACATTGAAAAGCACATGAAGCGGAATTAAACAATAACCTTTCAACCTACTTCTTTGCTCATCTTCTGTGCCTGGATCATAAAACACTGGTGCATTATCATTATTGGTCCCCAGAAGTTTACTTCAGCTGTGGCTTTTTTTTTTAATTTGCATCCTTTAATTTTCACAGTAGTTACTTTTTTTTTCTTGCATCGCCACTTTCTTTTTTTTAGCATTGTTAACTGCCTTTAAAAAAAAAAAAAAATCTGCACCTTTTCATTTTTTTATTTGCAGTGGGCTTCGGTTTCTTTTTTTTCCTTGGTAACTCTTTTTTTTTTGCATTCTTTTTTTATTTGCAGCAGTGGCGGTTCTCGGCCACCGTACTTTACAGACGTAGTCCTCTTGGAGTAAGAACGGAAAAAATATCCTGACTTGTTTGTCTCATTTCAAAGCAGACTGATATAGTAATTGTGCTACTATGAGACAAACGTTCAAAGTCGACGAGAACAAGACACGTATACCATTACTGATGAGTACTACAAATGTGTTGTCCCATTTACCCTGAACGCAGCATTTCATAGTGACCCCCCCCCCCCCCCCAAGCCTGTCAGTTACCGCCCACCAAGTAACTCAGCCAGGTGACAGCTGAGTTAGCAGATACTACCCAGCTGAACTCTGCGCACCAGAACAGACAAGAGAACGTCATTTGACAGCCCAAAATACAGTGGAGCACGGTCAGAGAGTTATGAAGTTTCCGCACTAACTGTGTATTTGTGTGTACGCAGCTTAAACGCCTCTCTTCCGCTCGTTCCGTCCAGCTAGCAGCGCGAGGATATCATTAACGTTAAGTGTGACGTTACTACAACCGAGGATCCAACGGCTGCCGCATTTCTTACCTGGTCACGTTAAGTATACACCGTCGACATGTCCGAGCCGACCGGAGAGGCGAAGCTGGAGATGAAACAAGCGAGCAAAGAGGTGAAAGAGAGCGAAAACGTCGCGGAAAAATACTCTGCCATGACCGTGAGCAAGAATAGCGAAATGGGCATGGGAGAGCTGTCCTCTGCGTTCAGTGCCGTGCCCACACACAAGCCAGTGAAGAAGGTAAGAAGGCTGAGCACACTCTGGAACAGCGTGGATGTGTGTATTTAGGGTTCAAAATGCTATAAAAGGTTGTTTGTGTCTCACCAACTTGTACTTTGCTTTGTTATGTGCTTACAGCTACAGGTCGACACTTCCGTTGTTTTGATGGGTGGTTTAATTTCTTAAGTGCTGAAATTCTTAAGAACTGTAACGTAGTTTGCTTTTGGATCGATGAGATTTCACATTTTAATGCTTGTAATAAGGTAAAGTCATAAGAAGCAACTTACACATGATTGACTTTATTAGGTAATTGCAATATTTCGCTCCTTTATCATTTTAAGTGTATATTTAAAGTTAGTTTTGATATAATAAAGTGGTAGTAGATCCTCAACAAAAAGCCACATGTGTCATATTACCATTCAACCAATCAATCAGTCAATCAGTCTTTATTTAAATAGCACTTTTCATACACAACATTTAGCACAAAGTGCTTTACACAGAAAAAGGAATACAAGAAACAAAGAATACCCAAATCTACCCCAACCCAAGATTAAAAGAATACCCAAATCTACTCCAGCCCACCCCCTCATTCCCACCCCACGATCTAAATGCATCAGAAACAGTATTAAAATGCATAAACTTGAAAAGGACTTGATTTCGTGGAAACAGGAATGTGCGCACTGAGGAAATGTCTTTTTAAAACTCAAGATAAGGAAACACTGGAGGTTTAGGTTGAAATCTAAAAACAAAGAAACATAGAATGAAATTTAAGAAATAATAAATAAAAACCACAGTAAAAGATACTAAAATAAGAGCACCAAAATAGCTGAATAAAAGATGACCCTGTCATTAAAACTAGAATAGATAAATGCTAAAACACTTAAACAAAGTTGATTATATGAAATTTAGTTAAAAACAAGAGGAAAAAGGTATGTTTTTAGTTTGCTTTTTAAATCATAAAGATAAGGTGCACTCCTCAGGTCTTCAGGTAAGCTGTTCCATTGTCTACTTCAGTCTTAAACCTCACAGTTGAGTCCCTTTAATCAGAAAAACCTGAACTTTTCTTTTTCATATTCTCTAATGGACTTGTGTTTCACTTGAAGTGCTTGATTTCTCAACCACATCCAGCTCAAGGAAATAGAAATAGTTCCTCCATGCCACTCAAACAAAAGAAGAGGTTCACTGTCACCTTCAAGGAACAAGGAAGAGTTTCACTCCGAGTCTTTGGGGCTTTAGAAAAATATGTTCACTGCTCATTTTATCTAGACAAGTGACTTTAGACAGAATGCAAAGCTTCAACAAGTTATGAGTCCATAAATTATCTGAGTAAAAGCACTTTTTTGTATCGTGTTATACCTTTCTATATGTAATTGCAAGATGAAATAAAGAGCTGGGTGTATGGATTTACTTGCACACTGTCTCTGTGAAATGTAAAATTGAACCCGTCATCTTAACTCTTAACTAGTCAGCCATTTTTCCTCATTGTTGGCTGTTTATGTCACATCCTCATTATTTATGGGGGAACTTAATACTATATCAACAAACAGAGTTTAAGATGTTCTTGTTTTGTGGAAGAGTTTGAATTTCTTTTTTTTTTTTTACTATATCAGCTTTATTTCATTTATCCATTTTGTGTGCTAATTACATGTCAGTGGTCATTGGAGGCGGAGCCAAACTCAGCTGCCACTGGGCAAAAGGCAGGGTCTGCTGGACAGGTTGCCATCATATGACAGGATAACTTACAGACAGACAACCAGACATACTCACAGTTGAGGGCAATTAAGGGTTACCAATTAAACCAGACAAGCATATTTTTAGACCAAGGGAGGAAGCGGGAATTCATGCGTGCATGAAGAGAACATGCAACCCCACACAGAAAGGCCCCAGCTGGGATTCCAACCAGGAACCCTCTTGCTGTGAGGCAACAGTGCTAACAAAAGCACGACTGTACTTTACTGATTTGTGAAGTTTTTGCTATCGAGCTTTTTTATTACAGTGCTAAAACAACAGCAGTTACCATATGGTGCATTACAATATAACTGGAATTTGATCCTGTTGAAATAGTAAGCATAATTCACACATCATTTTAATGTGAATTAGCTGAATTTATATTTAAACTTTAGGACTTCTAGCTTTCCAAACCTGGAGTCCAGAAATTAAAGCCTGATCATGAGCACAGACTGATGTTGTAACTGCTGAGCTCTTCCATGGTGAAGTAGAGTCAGCTAGAATAAATGTGAAATAATTTATGGTGTTTTGTCCCAGGGAAGAGGAGCTACTGAGAACAAGAGCTGACAGATACTTTAATTTTCATGAGGGTTCAAAATAAGCCTTGGTCTCCTTAAGGAGGAGAAGAAGACTTGCTGTGGCCATGCATGAGGTTTAAAGACCTCAGTGATGCAGGATCAAAATTAAGTATGTGACATATGTTAGCTTTTCTTTTAGTGTTATGTTAATTAACCATTATGTCCCATTGTTAATATTATATGGATTATTCAGTGACGTTACAAGCTTACAAATGATTATTCACGAAAATGAGCCCAGGAATCATGCTTGAGTGATGATTTATTGTCGACTTTTGTGTATATTTGTCGTTGACTCCTATAAAATTCAGCAGAGTACACACAATTGGCCAGGACACTTACATCATAAAAAGAGGGGGGGGGGGGCAAAACTTAAAAAAATAAAAATAAAGAAAAAGCCGCAAATAGTTTATGTCTAAGTAGTCATAATACCCAACACAAGACTTCAAAACAAGACCACTATTATTCTATGGGTGACATCACTGTACTCATGATTACTCTGTATACAATACATAGGTCATGGACAGTATCTGTCCATCTTGAGCCCCATCCCACTTGTTGTGTCCAGGAGAAAAATATGTGGCCTTGTCACCTTAATCACAGGAGCACAGCTTCACATTGTTCTTTGTTGCCAAGTTCTTTTCAGTGGTATGTGGAGGATTTTCAGTACCAGGACTAAACCCAGAAACCCGAGACCTACCACCAGAGTGATGAGTGTGTCTCTCATTCAGAGAGAAAGAAAGTGAAGCTGTCATGACAAAGAACTCATTTAACTGTGGACTGCGGGCTGTAACTACATCAAAACAAATCTTTTTGTACTTTAATTTTTATTCAGAATATTTGAATAATTTAGTTCCCCTAAAGCGGAAATATCCAACAAATCTATTAAAGGAAATGTCAAGGAAAACACCTGAGTTGCAGTGGTCTGTTTGTCCAGTTTTCCATTCCTGGTTCCGCTACACAGCATGTGAAAAGATAAAGTTGCAGCACACTTCAGATTTTCCTTGCTATCTGGTTTTGCTTGATGCATAAAGGTTCCTTGTAAACAACAAAATCAGATGAGAGCTGCAAGGGAGATAAGCTAAGCAGGCATACAGCTAGCTGCAGACTCATTAAACAAATTCAATACATGATGTACACAATTGACCTGAATGTGGACGAACTTATAATGGGCAGGCGGACAGTAAAAATAAGCAGAAATCAAGCTGAATGACAGCTTGTTGTGACAGAAAACAATGACAGAAAAAACTAGCATCATTGTTGTCATAGCATGTAAGCAGTTAGGCAGTAATCCATACTAATAGCAGTGAAGATTGATTAATTGTTCAGACGGGCTGTTAATTGTAAAACCACAGCATCCGTATGACATTGCAGCACAGTTTGCAGTGATATTTTTTACCCAAGGAGAATTAGATCAACAGGAAACAGAGGAAATGAAGGGGGTAAGTTTTTTAGTTTTTAGTTGTCGTAAGCTGAGGGGGCTTTCACAATTATTACAGATGCATTAGTAAGACAGGACAATCCCGGAAATGGAAAATGGCTTTGGTGGCTTATTTTTTGAACATCTGTCTCTCTAGGTGCCCATATGTCTGTTTCTCTGTGGCTGGATATCTATTTTGTAAATACAGAAATAAAGGTTTCCATCATTCGGGCAGAATCTTTTCCTCTTGAGGGAACAACTTTCACTTTCTTCATCCATACTCAGTCCAAACTGAAGTCATAGAATTAACATGTCAAACAGGATTGAGATAAAAACAGACTTCCTCCTGTTATTCCGAGTGCACAGTACCTAGCTGGACAGTAGCGTGAGCTTTTAATTTAAGCACAGCTTTGCTTTATGGCTGGGTGTTGTATCCAGTTGAAAAGACTTCAGTTCAGACCGTTTACAAAACTGCTAAATGACAGGGTGTGACATGAGCTTTTTCCTTTTTTTTTAAACAGCAAATCCAGTTTGTAGAGGACAAGCAGGAGTTCAGCAGGTTCCCCACCAAAGCAGGCCGCCGCTCGCTGTCTCGCTCCATCTCTCAGTCATCTACAGACAGCTACAGCTCTGGTAAGAAAGAACGACAGCAAGACATGGATGCGCCAGAGTTAATTTTAACTGCAGCAAGTGTGTGCGTACTGTATAAGTGCAGTAATCAGTATAACATTCGAGGATAAGACAGATGGTGAGTATGGAGCTCTTAGTTCCTTGGATCGTTTATTAATTTTTTGTCGACTCCACGTGCAAACAATTTTATTTCTTTGGCTTTGTTTGCTTTTAGATACCATTTGACCCCGGTTTGATACCTTGCTGCCTTTAGTGGCCTGCGCTTTTTGACTTTGTGTCTTTAACAGCTGCATCCTACACAGACAGCTCTGACGATGAGACCTCCCCCCGGGACAAAACTCAGGTTAACTCCAAAGGCAGCAGTGACTTCTGCGTGAAGAACATCAAACAGGCTGAGTTTGGCAGACGTGAGATTGAGATTGCAGAACAAGGTGGGCTACAGCACAGTAAAAGTCACTTCTCCATTTCACTGAAATGTTGATTTAATAAACCACACGTTATCTCCTGTCAAAAATAAATTTTTTGGGGATTTGACATGTCTTAAAAATATACCACCTTTTGAAAAGTTACCTCTTTTTAAATATCCCTGTGTCATAACACCTGGTGGCCAGATGGACCACTTATCTAGAAAAATAAACAATCTAAAAACACAGTAATCAAGACAAGAAATGTATTGAACAAGTTTTTTTGGAAAATGTATCAATTTAGCTATTTTACTATTCAGTTGCTGCCAAATGGGGCAAAAGTCAAGCTTTGTTAGTCCCCTTGTATCACACTTGCACTGCCTTTCTCACTCATCCTTTTTCGTGTTTTCTTGATTTCAGATATGTCGGCTCTGATCTCACTCAGGAAGAGAGCTCAAAGTGAGAAACCACTGGCGGGGGCCAAGATTGTGGGCTGCACTCACATCACTGCCCAGACTGCAGTAAGTTCTCCAGATGAATGTGTCGTCATCGCCCAAGCAAAAGTTGCAGTGTGGCCTTGCTTTTTAGTCAGGATAAGATTCTTGGTTTGATTCATTCTCATTTTCGCTCCATGTGCTGTGTTCCAAACAGGATCTCTTTATGTCACTTGCTGACTTTTCGGTCACTCAAATCTAAAAAAGCTTCAGAGCTGTCTCTTAAAACACATGGCTTTGTTTTTGTGTGCAACTCATCATAAATCCACAAACAGCCAACATGACTGAGTCCAGTTTATAACAGAGGATAAAACAGTGCTGCAGACAGATCTGGTCGTGTGTAATCTTCAGTCATTAACGAGCAGTCTGTTTGTGACCAGCTTCATTTTATTTGCTCATTTTTACATCAATTTCCTGCTTCCTTCCGTGTGTGTTCAGGTGCTGATTGAGACTCTGGTGGCTCTTGGGGCTCAGTGTCGCTGGACTGCATGTAACATTTACTCCACACAGAATGAAGTGGCTGCTGCTCTATCAGAGACTGGTGAGAAGGAAGAGACCCTTAAATCCAAGTTTATGCACTGCTTATAAAAGATATTTAGTAGATAAGTAAAGTAAATTTAATAATAACAGTTGACCAAATTGCTGTTCAGTCGAGAATCACTAACACCAGATAAGACAATAAAACACAGGCACATCATTCTGAAGTGTAAGGGTTGGCTTTGGTCTTAGCCTTTACTTTGAGACTCCCATGACTGGTCCGTGGGCCTGGAGGATCTTGGTGAAACATGTGCTTATAAAAAGTCAGAGAGATAGGTCGGCGAAAGCCCACTGAAAGACAGAAGTCCTCCTCTTACAGGAAAGTTCTGTTTTTTTTTTTTTAATTAGGTTGTTTGAGATACTCACTAATAGCCACTGTACTATATACAGCAAATAACAGTTGGAGTCATAGCTGGAGTCATGGTTGCAGTCTAAGCTAAGCTAAGCTATGCACTAATGCAGTAGGGCCACTTTAGTTAGCCACTGTTTGATATTCTCAAACAAATATTAAAGTTTTAGTGACTGCTGTGTGGATTTGTCCTTCTGTATTGTATTTTCAGACAGTGTCTAAAGAACCACATCTTTCTCTTATGTTATGTACAGCTTTATTTGCTGCCTACAGTACCACATAACTTGGTTCCCACCATAGACTGTACATAAAATGGACAGAGTCTGCCTCCTCGCTGGTTGAAGCCACTCTGAGAACAGCACCCTCTGTTGACAGGCTGCAGTATAGGTCATAAATCCCCTCTCCGCCAGCAAACCTTATGGGGCTGTAGACAAATTTTAGAAATTTGTTACACAGAACATACATTTTTCTCCCCCCGCTGCTTGTGATGTTGACATGTAGTTATAGTAAGACTGGTTTGTGCTCAAGTCATCTTTTTTTCTGTGAAGCTCAGTTTTTAAAAGTTATTAGGGGGTTCAAGTTTTCTATGATTGACATCTGATACAGCCTATGGGCGTACAGAGATTGCGTCGCTCACCCAGGGGATATGCTGTTTGAGCCGAGCGTCATCACAGCGACTCTCAGCGACTCTCCCGCCGAGTGCGTACAGTGCTACTGCACAATGTTGGTTTCAGGAAGTGGAGAAATAACACGGAATTACTGAGAGCTTTTTGGCTTCAAATCCATATACTGGTGGGAGGCAGAACCAAGTTGTCCATAGTATATACAGTCTATGGTTCCCACCAGAGGTCACCTAATAACCTTGTTACTGAAATCCACATCGATGTATAGACAGGGACTGCTGGTGCAGCTAATAATCTGCGTCTTGATGTTGTTTTCGAATCCACCTCTGTTTCTGTTCCTTAAGTTGGTAGCCTGGCTGTGAACAATAACAACTTAAGGATAAGACATTATGACCAGAAATCTTTTTATCGCCAACTGCTGGCTGCAGTCCCGAAAAGTTTCTCATCACTCCTTGAGGCATGCATAGTTGCCAGATGATAGCTAAAGGGTGATGAGATTGCTATGCTATATAAAGGACTTAATCTAAGATAAGAACTGGGCTGAAAACGGTGGATTGATCACTGAATTTATCCTTCTGTGTAATTTTAAATCACTGGCCATTTCAGTTACAGTGAACTCAAATTCTTTGACTTTTTCACCTTAAATCCCACAACTGCTGGTATAAACTACACTCCAGTTTTGGTGGGTAAAATCCCGCATTAAAATCAGTTTCTATAGTTACGCACAAACTCATTAGTGTGATTTAACAGTATGCTCAATGTTCTCTTTTTTTAAAAGGTGTTCTTTGCCATGTAAGCATATTGTGTGTTTCAAAACAGAGGATTTGTCTGAAATTGTTTAATAAACTCTTTAAAAAATCCACCATACAGAGACAATGGAAAGACATTACATTTGGCATTTAGTGCAGAGACAGTGCTACTTGAGCCTTTATATCTGTGGTTGCTATGAAACTGCTTCAAGTATGTACTAAATTACCACAGTAGGTCTTTCATGATGTGACAAGCTGTGGGGAGTTGTGGGAGATTTAGGAGTTGCTTAGAAGAGATCAGGCATTTTTTCTTTGGGTTGAGTTTGCGTCTTCTGTTTACTGAGATACCTCTGGGCGTGTTTGTTTTATCTGGGAATAAGACATACCGTACATTTTTAATTGTAGTGCTGTCTAGTGTGGGAAAAGTTATACCAATTTGTTTAAACTCCCAGTAATGATATCCATTTCTAAGAAGGCTGCCAAGTTTGGCCTTTCAGTTTTGTGTCCAAAATAATGGCGTTCCATTAAAGTAAAATAGTGTAAAATGATAGCATTCTTCCATGTTTTTCAGGAGTGGCCGTGTTTGCTTGGAAGGGGGAGTCTGAGGATGATTTCTGGTGGTGCATTGACCGTTGCGTCAACACTGAGGGTTGGCAGCCTAACATGGTAAGTGCAAATGAGACTATTCATGACTTCATGAGACTGTTAGACTAATTTTGTGAACAATATAGACACTACAATGGGCAATACAATGTGTCAGTTTACTAACACTGAGACACAAAAGAAGAAGTTTTAATTTGTTCTCCTGTGTTTAAGATTCTTGACGATGGAGGGGACTTGACACACTGGATGTACAAGAAGTACCCTAATGTGTTCAAGAAGATCCGGGGTATTGTGGAGGAGAGCGTCACTGGAGTACACAGGTGATTTATGCTGCATAGATTTACACCTCCAGTTCTCCTGTGGCACCACCCACTCATGAAATGAAAAGCTTGTACATCATTTTCACTCTCTCCTCCCTACAGATTATATCAGTTGTCCAAAGCTGGCAAACTGTGTGTACCTGCCATGAACGTGAACGACTCTGTGACAAAGCAGAAGTTTGACAACCTGTACTGCTGCAGAGAGTCCATCCTGGATGGGTGAGTGAGGATAGGCTTGGTGAAATGGTCTAAAATTTTTCTTATGAAATTGTTTCTATACTCTTTACAGATAATGACTTCCTTTTGTATCATTCTTTATCCATAAAAATAAAGTGTTTTGTTCCAGGTAAGACAGGTAGAAAAATTGACATCCACAGAAAAACAAATAATTATTTAGCAAATGTTGAATTTTTGTTACGTGGGGAAAATTTGCTTCTTTAATTTCACTGTACATATGTCAACCTAAAATTGCTGGATTCTGTATCATTCAGACAGTCTGTGTATGAATGACCATTAATACGCAGACTGGAATTTTTTCACCTTAACGAGTTTTACCAATTTAATGTCTCAAACTCCCTCAGCTTGAAGAGAACTACAGATGTCATGTTTGGAGGCAAACAGGTTGTCGTATGTGGGTATGGCGAGGTGAGAACCTGTTTTTCAAATTAACTTTTTGCGGCTATGTTAACCTAGTAGCTTTGAAAACATTCATAGGGAGTCATTGCATTCACACACAATACATAGACGATGTGCAAGAACATCAGTAGCTGCCATAACAAAATTAGCAGAATTGATTTTAAATAATCAAAGTTTGTACTATGCACTCGGATTGGAAGACTAATTTTCAAAAGCCAAAGATTTCCTGTTGAGATGTTTTATCTGAATGAAAACTGGCATATGTAACTTTGCTGCTCATACAATGATAAAATAAATTCTCATCTTTGCAGGTTGGGAAAGGGTGTTGTGCAGCTCTGAAAGCTCTGGGAGCCATTGTCTATGTTACAGAAATTGATCCCATCTGTGCCCTGCAGGCCTGGTGAGAAAAACCCACACCAGGGAATAACTCCACTCTGAATGTATTGAATGTGAAAGCATGTGAACTGGAAAGACAGCAGTGTGGCTAACATCGCACTAAGAGCTGTCTTAATTATTAACTTTGAGATGACTTATTTTTAGCTTCAACTCAAATGCACTGCATGGACTTAGCAGGGAGTCCAGCCCTGTAACCCCAGTTGTTTGTCAAAATCAGAGATTTTCTGGTTTGTTACTGTCCTTATGGCTGAATGCTGGACCTCTGTTTCCTCCTTTGTTCTGACAGCATGGATGGATTCAGGGTGGTAAAGCTGAACGAGGTCATTCGTCAGGTTGATGTCATCATCACATGCACAGGTAACTCCATGTAAAACCATTATGATGTCCCTGCTCATTAAAGTGTAATTGCAGTCTTTATATAACTGTTCATGTATGGTATAATGAATATCTTAAAGGTGGGGTAGGCAAGGATCCGTTAAAGAAGCATCTTTTTTGTGGTTTATAGACAAAAAAGCTTTAAATATCAGTCAATAGCTATTAGTTATTGATGACGTTTGGTAATATAACGATATTGCTGTGTTTAGTTATGTCTGTGTAGTCAACATTTAAAATTTTTTGAGCACTCCGCTCTTTCTTAATGTAAACAAAGCTGTTCTCCGCCTTCCCCAACCTGATTGGTTGTGAGGCAGACGCTGCTCCCCCGTGTCGTTCAGGAGCCCAAACAAAGTTAGCGTGCTACAATATCGGACAGTAGAGACCAACCAGGAAGTACAGAAAATTGTCTGAATCCTCCTTTGGCCACGACCGCCAACACAAGCAAGAAAACGAAGTAAATACCGGAGACTGTGGCGGAATAACAGGCGCTTAAAACGGAGGTAGACCACTCGGACAAGAGCTAAAAAAGCCGGGTTAACAATGATGGGGGACGCTTTGGGATCTTACAGACCCTGTAACCTTTATGCTGGACAGGTGAACTGCTTTAACAAAGTAAGCCAAGTGTCTGTAACAGAAGTGTTTCTTGTCAAACGGGACCTGCTGTATGTTGTAGCGCCGCTAAACTGTTTACCTCGTCCTGGACTACGTCACTTTATCTTAGTTGTAGAAGTCCTGCAAACATTGTGTTTGCTGGTAGTCTGTTGGCATCTACAGTAGCACCAATGCTTTTTACTTTCACGTTGATTGGGCCCCATTTGTAATTCTCTGGAGTATTTTTCTGCAGTATATCTGAATTAAATTGGAGCGATACGAGCGAGCGGGAACGTCTGTTTGTGGGCGGGGCTTGCTGGAGCAGAGAGGGAGGGGAGAGGAGGAGCTGAGGGGAAAACTGGTTGGGAGGGGTAGAGTTTACATTCAAGATTTCTCCCAAAAACTGGCACTTCCTCAGATCCTGCCCACCCCACCTTTAAGTTTAGGTTCTTTAGACGTCTCTGCTAGTTATGACTTGTGTGATAGATGATGTCCAGTATACTGACTGCTCCGAAACAACTGTGTTTTTTAGGGAACAAAAATGTGGTGACTAGAGACCAGTTGGACAGAATGAAAAATGGCTCCATTGTGTGCAACATGGGACACTCCAATACTGAAATTGATGTGGTATACCAGCATATTTAAGATTCCTTTATTTATACCATACATTCAAACAGCGACCAAAGGTCAGTCATGTATTTTTAAGTATTATAAATAGCCATAACTTGAGAGATTTCCTCATCTCTAACAGGCAAGTCTTCGGACCCCAGAGTTGACCTGGGAGAGAGTGCGCTCTCAGGTGGACCATGTCATTTGGCCTGATGGCAAGAGGGTCATCCTTCTGGCTGAGGTAGCTGGCCATATTTGTTTGACTCACAACCATTTGTGTTGAAGATAAAAAATAATAAAAAATTCCTTTACTTTATGATATATAATTGTCAAGATTTATTTTCAAAGTAAGAAGTAACTTTATCACTTAACTGCTTGTAGCAACATTGCCATATGCAAGATGCCATTTTGTTGTAACAGAGATACTCATACCCCATTGCGTCTTTAAGCTTTTTCTCATTCTTACAAGATGTTTTCCTCCACAGGGACGTCTCCTTAACCTCAGCTGCTCCACTGTCCCCACATTTGTCTTGTCCATCACAGCCACAACTCAGGTAACATGTACATACCACCAGCCTACAGTGATTAACACAGATGTATACAGGTCACGTGCCACACTCTTTAGTTAGACCACAGTGTGTTACTGTTTTAATCACTATCCTTAACCCATGTTTTTCAGGCTCTGGCACTCATAGAGTTGTACAACGCTCCCGAGGGACGTTACAAGCAGGATGTTTACTTGCTCCCCAAAAAGATGGGTAAGTTGTTCATGCCAGGGCTTTGGAGCTGGTGTAAACACATTTCTTGTTGAAATCAAAAATCACAAACCCTGACTGGTTTCTACTTCAGTCTTAGATCTCTCTGCACAGTTGTATCCAGCTGACATATTTTTGATTTTCTGTGTTGACTCTTGTGTAAGTATTCCTTTCTAACCAAATCATGCCTGTGTATTTCAGATGAGTATGTCGCCAGTCTACATCTTGCCACTTTTGACGCCCACCTGACGGAGCTCTCTGATGAGCAGGCAAAATACCTGGGCCTGAATAAGAACGGTCCTTTTAAACCCAACTATTACAGGTACAACCATAAAAGTGTTTACTACAGAATACAAAAGGATAGCTGTGCAACTTTAAATTATAATCTGTATTTTCCTGTATTTTACAATCAAATGTTCAGACTATAAATGATGTGTAAAAGTGCCAGTTTACAGTCCAGTGTCCAAAATATTCAGTTTGCATGCATTTTCAATGAAAATTACAGCTAAAGTGTAACATATGACTCATTGCTTTCACTAGGCGTTTGATATTTTGTACTCTTTACCTGATTTCTTTAAGATGGATCACAGGCACAGAAATATGCACACAGGGGCTTTACATAAAGTTGTTAAAATTTTACCTTAAGAGATGTCCTAGTTTAACCTTTTTGTTTGTGTTTGCAGGTATTAGTCTGCAGGTGATTCATATCTCAGATGTGAACAGTACCCAACACGATCTTTATCTCCCAGACAAATGAAGAATTTATGTATATTGTATTTTATATTTTTCATGGGGTTCACAGCTTCTTTTAATTGTATTTTACTGGCCTCAGTAAGTTTCGCTGCACTTCCTACTTCCTGTGGGACAGCACAGGACACCTCACTGAAAACTCTGTGTATCCACAGCACTTAAATCTGCTTTAAAATTTGAGTTTATATTTCTTTTTCCATGAAATTTTGGCTCCTTTTAACAGTTCTTTATAATACTGAGTAATATATAAATGTTTGGTGCCAAATGACTGTGACTAGTAAGGGTTTAAGCTTTTGTGAAATGTTCATCTTGAAATTATGAGACTCTAAATCATGTAATCCCTCTCCCAATGTAATGCGATGTAAAGGGTCCCTTGAGGTTTTTGTCCAC
Source organism: Xyrichtys novacula (assembly GCA_962446985.1). Lineage (NCBI taxonomy): Eukaryota > Metazoa > Chordata > Actinopteri > Labriformes > Labridae > Xyrichtys > Xyrichtys novacula. The sequence goes on from OY660865.1 coordinate 18,346,174, forward strand.
ACTAAACTCCCTTGGGTCCCTCACCAACTTCTCTTTTAAAAACATTGGGAACAGTCTCCACAAAAAACTTGGACATGTCTGACATGCCAATTTATAAACAAGAATCAAAATCCAATATGAACTATTTGATTTATGTCCAAATGTTTTTAAGGAGTTGGTGGACCAAATTTTGTCATATTTGGATATAAAAAGTTGGTAATTTTGGATGTTAATTGATCAGATGACCAGAAATTTTACTCCAATTGGATGTGACTTTGTGTATGCTGGATGTTTAAGTAAGCAACTGTTTGCTTACAAATGAGCCATAAAAATGTGATACTCTGGGTTAATCCAGACTGTGTTTCTGAGAGCTTTGTTTGATTTAATCCTGCCCAGTAATGGTCAGGATCACTTAATGCAGCTTCAGTGTTTTCTGCTCGCTTTGGTCTGGAAGCGCTCCTTTACTTCACACATTCCATCCACGGTATACAGAAAAAGTGTTTTCTGTAGTCACATCCAAATCACTGCGAGCAAATCTGGACGAAAGGTTTAAGTACTATTTAAGCGAGGCAAGTTTAAGAAGGGAGCTCTCCATCTGTTTCTTTAAAAGTTGAGTCCGTTAATGAGGTTTTTGGTGTCTTGTAAGACTGATATCTGCACCTCAGGGCATTCAAATATCTAAAATTGTTTGTAAATATATTTTTAACAGTTTCGTACTCTATCAGTACTCAGTCTCAGCATCACTGTCATGATTTCGCTACCACAGAACTATAAAAACTAGAGATTTTTATACTCAGTGATCCAAATAATCTGTACATGAACTGAAGCTATGTATAATCTGTGCAAAGACATGATCAGTTACACATTACCTGTGAAACAGTGTTACATACAGTACAGTCATGCTGTATGTTTCTCTAAGAAGCTGATGTCATATCATGTGAGGATGGCTGTTTCCTACAGGAGAATTTTAGGCCTAAAGATGACTTATTCTTTATTCCTGCCAGCACATTTACCATAGAAGATGTTGTTGATTTATCATCTGTGTCATAATACAGAATTTTAATAGCTTTGTTTTTCATTTCCTGGTGTTTTTTATTGTTCAAAAGGCTTAAGAACTGTTTTGTTAGGCTTGCTATATGCACAAGCTTATTATGCCACTTTTACTTCTCTAAGATTAGCTGTAAAATATTTTTAGAGCCATAAAATCTGCAGGTAGTAGCTGTGGTCTGAGGATCTGATTCACATCAAACAACTCAGAGTATTACTCTCCCTCCAAACTATTGGCATGTTATTCCCTTGTATAGTATTGCTTCACATGTATTCAATGTTGTGTCACTTAAGTAACAACTTAAATTTCATCTGCAGAATAACAACCAATCCATTGAATTATTTTCCCATTCATACACACTTGCTGTTTAACTGTATAGCAGCCTTAAGTGCTATCATGAAAGGTTTTTATCTGTACACTAGCAGATTTGGGAGCCTTACAGCCAAGGACATTATGTGAGAACATCATTCTCAGCTAAATAAGCACCGTAACCATGGTAACTGGTCAGTTGACAGTGCCTTGTGACTCACCTAGTGTTTTACGTGTATTCACATGTGCAACTGTGCTTTTCACCAACTATCTTAATGCCAATAGTGGATGTTATTCTGCATTTTACCATTAATGTTACAGCTATGCAGCAAAGTACACTCAGTTTTCTTGTCAACAGTGTTTCACAAATGCGATTTGGAAAGTTGTGAAATCAGTTTTTCACAGCATTTGAAAATAGATGCACTGATATAAAATGACTAACAGTTTAAGACACACGTTGGCAATGTGAAACATCACAGGTATAGATGATTTATTTCACTCGTGTCTGTAGATGTTTTTCTCCTTAGACAATCTAACGCCTAAGTTACTTACTAAGTCTTTTGTAATGGCACTTGCCTTGCTTTTTATGATGAGTCCCTCTAATTTTAAACAATAATAGTCCCCCAACCCTGGTTTTATCTTTATGAGACAAATGAATGTGTAATTATTGAAGCAGATGGCTTTTATCTGGTGTAATTAGAATAAATATACCACTGTGACATTACTGCTGTTCACTGTTGCTAGTTTGAAATTTTTGATGTGGAGGTCATTTCTGTAAATGATGTATCGGTTATAAAGTTGGCTTATATTTTCAACACTGTATCTGTACTTTAGTTGGAAGATCACAAATTCAGCAGTATACTCCCTGTTTAAAAACCTGTGCACACATCCCTTTAATAAATTGCTGTTGAAAACTGAACATGGCTCTGATGTATCTTTCAAATGTCCTTTTTGGTGTACACTGAATATTTGTTTGACAGTGTGAGAATATGCAAAATCATACTTTTTTTCAGCATAAATGCAGTGGTTAATACTAGTCTTACATTTTTGAAAACAGGTTGTCTTTTTTTTTAGCTGAACATGGATAAAATGCACATTTTAAAGGGATTTTAACCATTGACTGGATTTAGAATATAGAAAAGTTCATAGTATATCAATATATTACGGTGGCTGAGAACCGCCACTGCTGCAAATAAAAAAGAATGCAAAAAAAAAAAAAAAAGCCACAACAGAAGGTACCGATGCAAAAAAAAAGGAGAGAAGCCTGCTGCAAATAAAAAAACTAATGGTGCAGTTAAGGAAAAAAAACAACTGAATTTGACGACAATAAAAAGTAGCGATGCAAAAAAAAAAAAAAAAAAAGTTACTTACAGCGAAAATAAAAGGATGCAAATAAAAAGGCCACAATGGAATTGAGCTGCCGGGGACCAATAATGATGATGCATCGGTGTTTTACGATCGAGGCACAGAAGATGACGGCGAGGAGACGACCAAAGAAGTGGGAAGGTTATTGTTTAATTTCGCTTTGTGTCATTTTCAATGTGTCATTTGGTTAGCCATGTGCTTGACTCGATATAATTTGAACTGGAACATGCCGGTGTGGTGTTAACTTTGGCCAACACGGGAAACCCACTACGCCCCAAAAAACAGCGAGAGGAGAATGGAGTTCGGTAGCTTTACGGTTTGGTTGCTTTACCCATAGAAATAAGTATGCAGACCCCTCGCTTTTTTTCATTATTGGTCCCTGGCTGCTCATTTCCATTGTGAATTTTTTATTTGTGTCCTTTTATTTTCGTAGTAAGAAACCTTTTTTTTTTTTTTTGCATCACCCCCTTTTTCTTGTTTTTTTTTGTGCGTCATTAACTTCTGTTGTGGCTTTTGAAAAAATATTCTGCCCCGTTTCTTTTTTTATTTGCAGCAGGCTTCATCTTCTCTTTTTTCATTGGTAACTTCTGATGTGGCTTCTTTTTTTCCCCAATTCATTTATTTATTTATTTTTACGTCATTAACCGCCGTTGGGGCCTTTTTTTTCAATCTGCAGCAGGCTGCGGTTTCTTTTTCTCATCTGTAACTTCCGTTGTGGCTTCTTTCTTTTAATTCATTTATTTTTTTCATCATTAACTTCTGTTGTGGCTTTTTTAAAATGTATTTATTTAATTATTTTTTGCATCATTTACTTCTGTTGTGGCTTTTTTCTTTCAATTCTGCACAGTTTCTCTTTTTTATTTGCAGCGGACTTTGGTTTCTTTTTTCATCTGTAACTGCCATTGTGGCTTCTCCTTTTTTTAATTTTTTTTATTTGCACCAGTGGCGGTTCTCGGCCACCGTAATATACATTCTCTGATCTTAACGCAAAATATTAAGCCCCCTCTGTACTGAACATGAGTCAAGTCCGTCATACTCTCACACATCAACTCTCATCTCGCGAGAGTCCGCTGCGCCCAGAAATTATGGACGTCGGTGGGAACGGTGGTGGGCTTCCTGTAAACAATAAACAGAGAGCAATGATACCTAACAAAAGCAGGGGTGAATTCACCCGCAACCCAAGGAAAGATTCAGAGGTATGTGAATAGATGTTTAGAATTAAATTTCGCACGAATTTTCATGAGCAGATGAGGCCTTTTCTACTGCTACTGTCTCAGAGCTAACGTTAGCCAACCTTCTCAGCTGTCGTCCTGGAGCTTAACTTTTATTTCTTACACATATTAGAGGTTTAAATGTCAGCGACTTGGACTTATCGGGGTAAGAGCGTGTGTGTAGTCTTGATTTTCTATCATGTTGTCCCTTCGATAGGATTTACCGGCTGTGTAGGTTAGCAGCAGCTAGCCAGTTGATGTTAGCGAATAACAGGCCAGAGGATCCAGAAGGAACCTGTTGAAAATGTGGAGACCTCCAGATTTTACCTCGATACAGACCTCCCTCTTTATAGTGTAATAAGCTCTTTTGTTAATAGTGTGTTCCTCAACTACATAATACAGTAAGAAGTGAGTCAATATTTTCAAGGACCACAGTGGGGATCTATGATAAACTCATTTCTTCAGTCTCATTTCCAGAATTAAATTTTGTTTAATCACAGCAGGTGTAGTTATGACCTAATTTTATCTTTGAATGAACATTTGAATGCATGCTAAACCATAGCAGTGCTAAATCTGATTTTCAGAGAATTTCTTTATAACCATATAATTAACATCATTATTATTTATTATCAATCAATCAATCAATCAAAGTTTATTTATATAGCACTGTTCTACAAATGAAATTGCAGCTCAAAGTGCTTTACATCAGGACAAGAAAAATAGAAGTTATTAAAATAAACTAAAACAGACAATAAAATATGAACTTGAATTTATTAATAAAATAAGTTAAGTAAAAAGTTAGACAAAAAAAATAAATAAATTATAACAGTAATTAAAATATATAAAAGCCAGGCTAAATAGATGAGGTTTTAGGTTACGTTTAAAAATTTCAATATTTGCAGCTTGTCTCAGATCCTCTAGAAGTTTGTTCCACAGTTTGGAGCGTAGCAGCTAAAAGAAGCATCACCAAATTTTTTTGTTCTGCTCTGTGGAACGACTAAAAGTGAAGATTGAGAGGATCTAAGAGGCTGCCCTGGTGCCAGGCCATGTAGAGCTGTATAAACTAGTAAAAGAATTTTAAAATCAATGCGAAAACTAACAGGCAGCCAGTGCAAAGACTTTAAAATGGGTGTGATATGAACTCTTCCCCTGGTCCTTGTCAAAACACTACACTTACCTATTCTGGTGTACTTCAAGTTGGTACCCCAAAGTCAATGTAAGGACACATTTTACTGATTTGTGTACTATTAATAGACTGTACTATGCCTGCTCTACAACCAAAATACCGTTTGGGTTGTTTGTACAGCTGCACTCTTAAGCTTCTGCAGCTGTCTCAGATATCAGAGGTGATGGTGTGTTTTTGCCAAACTGACTCATAAAAAAAAAACACCAGAAAATCATTTTCCTGAATTCTGTCTTGATTGTTGAAAAAAATGTGTGGTGCCGACTGTTGAGTTGAACCAGTACGTAAATGTTTTGTGCTTATGTGTTTGTTTTTTGAGGGTTTTATGGAGCAACCCCACAGGCTTGGCAAGATGTATTTCAGTATTGACTTTCAGTTTAACTCTTGATTTTGCATATTGGATATTACATTTTTGTTTTAATCCAAAAATTGTGTTGTCTCCTGTGCACAGGGACTCTCTGAATCTCCAGACCTTGAATTTGAATATGCTGATGCGGACAAGTGGGCTGCAGAGTTGTCAGGTGTGTGTTTTCATTGTGTAAACAAAAAAATTCTGACATTTTTAATTCTTCAGAACCAAACTCTTTACATTTGATGTGTTAAGATGAATTACTGTTTTCCTGTGTGTGTTTCAGAGCTGTATAGTTACACCGAAGGACCAGAGTTTGCTCTAAACAGGAAATGTTTTGAGGTGGAATTCAGGACACATGGTTTGTAGATAAGACTTGGATTGAAACCTTATTATGAATGTAAGATTTATTTATATCAACTTGATTGTCTGTGCTTTTCTTGCTGTCGTAGTTACAGAGAAGAAGTGGACAGAGCTTGATGCAGCCGAGCACAGAGCTCATGCCATGCGCCTGTTGGACGGTCTGGAGGTTATTGCACGGGAAAAAAGGCTAAAAGTCGCCAGAGCTATTCTGTACATGGCTCAGGGTCAGTCCACATTGACAAAAACTGATGTACCATTGAAAAGAGAGTGAAATCCTGTAATGAGGTACATTAATAAGAGAGGTCAAACGTGGCTTTCTTCATTTTTTTGTGTTTTTTGTGTTTTTCTCTCTGTAGGAACATTTGCAGATTGCAGCTCTGAGGCTGAAGTGCAGCATTGGATGAGATACAACATTTTTCTGCTGCTGGATGTGGGCACCTTCTCTGCTCTGGTGGAACTGCTCAACATGGAGATCGAGTATGTCTCCAGTCAGATTTCTAGCATTCAGAAACCTCTTCAATCAGTCAGTGTGTTTACATGTACAACTTAATCGGACTAAGCTCATAATTAGTTTTTTTCGACGAATCGGACTTCTCTCCTTGTCCGTGTGTACATGCAGCTGAGAAAATCAGATTATTGACATGAACATGCCCGCCTCCCCAAAACTAGGGGGTGACACGGGTCTTTTAAGCTAAACTGTTTCCAACCCCATACAAACATCAACAACAACAGCAGGTCCGTGTCAGACGTCAGAAGTGTCTACAAATGCTGTTGGGCATTTTTGAGCAAGAAGATAGAGCATCATACGCCGTTGTTTTTGTCGTACATGATGTACGGGCTACTTTTCTGCAGATGAGGTGCTACTCCTCATCTCTGGTGTTTTTGTTCCAGAGTTACTGTGGCATGGCGCACACGCACTGTCTGATCATACTCCGACTACGCTGGTTACATGGTAGAGAAAATCGAATTACATGTACTTGTATCTCAGAGAGATACGAGTTCTCAAACTCTGATAATAGTCGAACTAAGGTCTTTACACTTCCACCAGCTCCTCCGGGGAGATTCCCAGGCGCTCCCAGGCCAGGCAGGAGACATAATCCCTCCACCTGGTCCTGGGCCGTCCACGAGGTCTCCTCCTGGTGGGACATGTCTGGAACACCTCTAACGGCAGGCGTCCAGAAGGCATCCTAACCAGATGCCTGAGCCACCTCAGCCGACTCCTCTTGACGTGGAGGAGCAGCGGTTCTACTCTGAGCGCCTCCCGAGTGTCTGAGCTCCTTACCCTATCTCTAAGGCTGAGCCCGGCCACCCTGCGAAGGAAACCCATTTTGGCCGCTTTTATCTGTGATCTTGTTCTTTCGGTCATTACCCACAGTTCATGGCAATAGGTGAGGGTCGGCACGTAGATCGACCGGTACATCGAGAGTTTCGCCTTACGGCTCAGGTCTGCACTTCAGTTGTCCAGTCTTAATCGGAATAAGGCAATAATTTGGTTTTCTCAAGTGTCATGTAAATGTACTGACTCATACTAATTATTATAATTTTTTTAATCAAGATGGTTGTCAAGATGTTATTTATGTGTGTGGAGAACCGTGAGTAACATGCGTAATCTCTTGCAGTAACAGCGCTGCCTGTAGCAGTGCCGTCAGAAAACCTGCTATCTCCCTCGCTGACAGCACCGATCTCAGAGTGCTGCTGAATATAATGTACCTGATGGTGGAAACAATACAGCAAGACGACCCAGCTGACAAACCTGAGTGGAAAATAATCAGGGAGACTTTCAGAGCAGAGCTGGGTAAGACTTTTTACTGTCAAAACCTGCAGTTATATCCCTGATTTGACCAAAATACTTGAAATGATTCCTATCCCCACTCTATCTTTGTGTTTCAGGCTCTCCCCTGTTCAACAACGAGCCCATTTCTGTCATGCTTTTCGGTATGGTCACCAAGTTCTGCAGTGGTCACGCTCCTCACTTCCCAATGAAGAAGGTGTTGCTGCTTCTGTGGAAGAGTATACTGGTAAAAAAAGTTTTTACCACCTACAATTTTTGATTAAAAGTTGGTCTTAAGAGGCACGAATCAACATTCATTCTTCTGTTTTCAGTTTACACTTGGAGGGTTTGAGCAGCTCCAAAGCATCAAGGTTTGCAAGCGGGAAGAGTTGGGTCTCCCCCCTCTCCCAGAGGACAGCATCCGGGTCATACGCAGCATGAGGGCTGCTTCTCCTCCTGCATCTGCGTCTGATCTCATAGAGCAGCAGCAGAAACGAGCTCGCCGTGAACATAAGGTAGACCTGACTCTGATCTCAAACAGAGGACACTGTTGGTCCAGGCTAATCATGGATAAATCATGCATTGTTGCCTTGACTACAGCTGGAGTGCTGCTAGTCCTGTACAATAATGACTTTTAATTAAGTGTAGTAAAGCTGAGATAAAGCTGATTAAATTGACTCTAGATCCAAATATTAGTACAGTCAAGACATGGTCACAGTATTGAAGAGCATAATAGTCATTTATACCAAATGAACGATGTGGTCATAAAGCTGCTGTATGATCATAATGTTTTACAGCTTTAGTTTCTGAGGTTGATATTAAGCAGCCTTATGGACCAGAATTACTGCATCATGAGCTGCACTCATTATAAACTGAGTTTTTTCGGGAGCTGTTTGCGCTCTTGTGTTGAATCTTAATTATACTCAACTCAACTTTATTTGTAAAGCACTTTAAAAACAACCACAGCTGAACAAAGTGCTGTACATGAATAGACAAAACAACGCAGACGTAAAAAACAATAAAAAAAACAATGAAAACAATGGATAAAATAAAAGTGGATATCAAAAAGTAAAATATAGTTTCAGTGTTTTTAAAAACTAATTTAAAAACATAGAAACAAATAACTAAAAATAAACCATAAAACACTAAAACAGGAGCTGAGTCTCATGCAGGGTTAAAAGCCAATGAATAAAAATGGGTTTTAAGACGAGTTTTAAAAATAGACAGTGTGGGGGCTTGACTGATTTGGAGGGGTAGCTTGTTCCATAATTTTGGGGCCACAACAGAAAAAGATCTATTCCCTCTGAGCTTTAGTTTGGACCTCGGGACCTCCAGGAGCAGCTGATCACCTGACCTATACGGATAGTAACGTGGCCCTCTCCACTCCGCTGACCATGTCTGCACCACATCCTGTTTTCCCTCTTAGGCTTTGATTAAGCAGGACAACCTTGACGCGTTCAATGAGAAGGATCCCTACAAGGCAGATGATTCCCGTGAGGATGAGGATGACAACGACGACAATGACAACTCAATAGAGGCCGAGACTTTCCCCCTGGAGAGGGACGAAGTGATGCCTCCACCTATTCCTCACCCTCCGTCAGAGAGGGTGTCCTTTCCTAAAGGCTTGCCGTGGGCTCCTAAAGTCAGGTAATGTTCAGGCTGAGATAAACATAATACTGCACATGTGTTGACTTCGAATAGGAAATGAATATGATCTATTGTTAATTATGTTTTTCCTCAAATAGGGAAAAGGATATAGAAAATTTCCTAGAGTCAAGCAGGAGTAAATTTATCGGTTACACGCTTGGAAAGTAAGTTCTTTTTGTAGTTTTATTTAAAACAAAAGATAACTTCAGTTTTACACTTGTACTTTATTACAAACCAGTGCATTAAAATAGAGTTGTTGTGTTTATGTTGCAGTGATACAGATACAGTTGTCGGCTTGCCCAGACCGATTCATGAGAGCATCAAGACTTTAAAGCAGGTATTAAAAGCCTTGAAAAACAACTCACTACTTTCAATGCAAATGTAGCACTAACTCTAAAACAACAATTCTCACATGGAAGTTTTTAATCCTTTTCAGCACAAGTATGTCTCCATAGCTGAGACACAGATCGCAAAGGAGGAGGAGTTTCAGAAAACGCCTCTTTCTGGGGTAAGTGGAAGAGGAGCCATTAGTCGTTCACTTCATGTGTACTCAAATCTGCTCGATGAGTGGATTTGGATGCAGCTTTATCAGTTTAATCCTCAAGTTACACACAAAGAAAAGTGCTATAATTTTATTTTTCTTTCTTTAGTGTTGAGGGAAAAAATGCATACAACTGTTGCTCTCTATCATATTAACATGAATGTTTTTAATACCCCTCCACATGTGTTGTAAGCCATTTGCCATCTGTGTTTCTTGTTAAGGTAATAGAGTTAAAGTCTGAACTGTCTCTTTGTTTTTTGGAACAGAGTCCAATTCTAGTTTTCTAACATTTTCTTGCTTTGTGTCTCTTCTTTTTTGACATTTCGACATCAGGGTGAAGAGGAGGTGGATATGTCCGCAATTGAGCTGCTTTATCAAGGGATTCTGCCCAGTTTGCCTCAATTTATGGTTCGTCTTCCTTTAGGCTGGGAAAGCAGAAACTTTAGGTCAGATTGTTTCGGCATTAACTGAGTTGTTTCTCTTTGGATGTCAGATCGCTCTGCTGAAGATCCTTCTCGCAGCTGCTCCAACTTCCAAAGCAAAGACCGACTCCATTAACATCTTGGCTGATGTGCTGCCGGAGGAGATGCCGTAAGTGATGATGAAGTGCCTCTGAAAGAGTCCAACACATCCAGCAGATCCTTCCTTGTGCAACTTAATATTCTGTAGAAGAAAATATCCTGACTTCAGTAACATGTGATGATAAGTATTGAGAACTGGTATATCAAGGCTTGACACTAACATTTTTCACAAGGAGCACATGTGCTCCTAAGTTGAAAAAGTAAGGAACATACAAAGAACTTTAGGGGCACAATGAAAATTGATCAAGTAATGTTTGTCTTATTGGTCAACATAAGTACTATTATTTGAAATTAATTTTAGGTCAATTGGTCACATGACATGAAAGCTATTGAAGGAAAACAGCCTAACCGGTAATTAATTGATGGTCCCTTATTAAACACCCAGTGTTGACAGTGAGGGTGCGGAGTAGATTTAACCGCGCTGCTGTTGCTATTCCTGGTTATGGAGAGTGAGAAGACATCAGTAGATCCTCAGTGAATGTCTGTCGGATATCCAACCTAAAACTAACTGACTGCGGTATTTACGTGAAAAAACATTTGTTGCCTCGGCTGATTTTTTTAATGCACCCATGTGCCCCTAAATACATTGTCCATTTCGCACACATCTAATTTTAGTTGCAAATGCGAGTGAAATGGTCGTGCTGTCAGGCCCTGGGTATCTGCTTGATTTTTGAGTGCAGGTAAAACAGTGTTATATGAGTTTGATTTGTATCTATTTGTTTAAAACTCTTTAGCTCTTCGTATGAGGAATCCTGTTTTGCACTGATTTTGGTGGATCCTGTGTCTTACCATAGAGTATGATCTTCAGTCTTGTAGCTGATGATCCAGTTGCTCCTGAGTGTCATATAGAGGCATCAGTAACCAGCCGAAACTTCCTTAGTAGGTTTAGTCATGTGTTCAATCGATTTGTCTGACTCTGCAGGACCACAGTGCTGCAAAGCATGAAACTCGGTGTCGACGTGAACCGACACAAAGAAATCATTGTGAAGGCGATCTCTGCCATCCTGCTGCTGCTTCTCAAACACTTTAAACTCAACCACATCTACCAGGTACGCACAACACACTTTTCATGGCACAACTGAGATATACAAACAAAGAGTAGAAGTGCTGCTGGGTCCATGTGTTATCACAGACACTGCTGACGATGGCCCTGGCAAAGACCTGAGTAGGTTGTGATGCATCAGCCATTGTTAGGATATTGATCTCGATCTCTCGCTGGTTGTTTCAATTTGATGTATGTCTTTTTAGTTTGAGTTCATGGCACAGCACCTAGTGTTTGCCAACTGCATTCCCCTCATCCTGAAGTTCTTCAACCAGAACATCATGTCATACATCACAGCTAAAAACAGGTACTTTTTTACCTCTTTGAATTCCAATTACTGTGACTTCTATTTGCACTAAATCTCAGTGACTGAAGTTTTTTTTAATGCTTTCATTTTGTCACTTTAAAGCATTTCAGTGTTGGACTTCCCTTACTGTGTGGTGCACGAGCTCCCAGAGTTAACTGCAGAGAGTTTGGTGAGTTTTCTTTTTTGTCACACTTGCCTGATATAGTGGTTTTGTTGCTTTAATTGCAACTTGAGGGTCATTTTTTAAGTGCATAATTTGTGTCTGTGAATATTTTGTGTTCAGGAAGCTGGAGACAACAACCAATTCTGCTGGAGGAATCTGTTTTCTTGTATTAACTTGCTCAGGATCCTCAACAAGCTGACCAAGTGGAAGCACTCAAGAACAATGGTGAGAAATCATCAAACAACAGTTATACCAACACATTATGTCGTGTTTCCTCCATTCAAAAAATGATGATCTGAGCTCTCTTCTCCCCTTTCTCAGATGTTGGTGGTGTTCAAGTCCGCTCCCATCCTGAAGAGGGCGCTGAAGGTCAAGCAGGCCATGATGCAGCTTTACGTCCTCAAGCTGCTCAAAGTCCAGACCAAATACCTCGGACGCCAGTGGAGGAAGAGCAACATGAAGACCATGTCAGCCATCTATCAGAAAGTCCGCCATCGATTAAATGACGATTGGGCCTACGGGAACGGTGAGTGCAGACACACAAAATCCTTTGATTGAAAAACAAGCCAGTGTGCATCAATTCAACAGTAAAAGCAGCAAGAAAAGAAAGAAGTCATGGGTGTGGATGAAGAATCCTACACAAAGTTCAAGTTCAGATGAAGATTTAACTTAGAAAATTAAAAAACATTGTAGGACCAGTTTTTTTTTTTTTTTTTACAAATCCTTAACCCTCTTTTGTAGGAAAGTGTATCAATTCATGATAAGAGGTGACACAGTTAGATGAGTCCAATGATTTGATTAATATGCCCCTTCGATTAAGTTACAGCAGCTCCTCTCATACAAAAGAACTTAGCAGAGTCGTCCGCCAAAGGTATACCATATGATAAAAAATCGCCAGATGGGTCTGGCATTTTGTTTGCATTTGTTACAAATCCGAGTTTAAAAATAAAAGGAAAATGAACAAAGAAACGGTATGGTTATTTTTAAGCCATTAATTGAATTTACAGGGGGAAAAAACATACTGCAATATAAACCGTTACTGTGATATGAAATTACTCATACCATGATATAAGATTTAGTTCATACCGCTCAACACTACTCAGGGTTGTTTGAATATTTTAGCTTGCGATGAGCACAAATGGTGGTCTTGTACATCATTTTATATCATTGTATCACTCAAATCAGTCAGTCATGCATATCCTATTGTCTTACGCTTCCTAATTCAGGCTTTTGTCCCTCCTGTAACAAATCCTTGACTTTCAGTTCCTTATTCTTGGTCCAGCACCACGTGTTACTTCTTTGAGTCACCATGTGTCTCAGGTTTTATTACTAAGATGCACATAAATAATAACTTATGTCTTCAACTGATCGTTGAGGCTGGGAAATAAATAGTCAACTAGTGAGCCTAAGATAGCCTAGGCCAGCACATCCTGACTATTGTACCCCCTCCTGGAGCAGATCTGGATGCCCGTCCCTGGGACTTCCAGGCTGAGGAATGTGCTCTGCGGGCCAACATCGAACGTTTCAACAGTCGTCGTTATGACAAAAGCCACAGCAACCCAGACTTCCTGCCTGTGGATAATTGTCTGCAAAGTGTTCTGGGACAGAGGGTGGACCTGCCCGAGGACTTCCAAATGAACTATGACCTTTGGCTGGAGCGAGAGGTCTTCTCCAAACCTATTTCCTGGGAAGAGCTGCTACAGTGAGAACCAACGATTAACAGTTTGAATCACAAACAAACAGCCGAACTTGCTCTCACTGATTGATCACAGGTCACAGCATTATGTTTCATGTTTTAGAGGGACCCAAAGACTGCCCAGGTGTACACTTAAAATCATCAGTTTTACACTTCAATTGATACTCAAACCAATAAATCAACATTGAATCCTTTCCCCTTAATAATGTCAACCAGTTTTTACTGGAAATGATTTTAAAGCAAATCTTTTTTTTTTCATCTGTGGACCTGAACTTGACCTAGCACTACTCTTGCTCTATGTGCCTCTTACCTGCTACAGAAGCTAGTAAATTTCATCTTAAAGCACTACATGACAGGATGTTCACTCTTAATTTTAAAGTCATTTATTTGGTGTAAATGGTGTGAATTGATTGCTTAGACAGATGTGTATGTGTGTGCTTTGTTCAGGTCAATCTTGGCACATCGAATATGTTAGCAGGACATTCCTGGTACATCCTCTAGGTCACTTCATGGAGGTGAAAGGAATGGTGTTTTTTTAGACGTAATTTCTGTTTGTGCAAATAAACAATGCATTATTTTGTGAAAGTTATTACCTTCGGGAGTATTACACTCCTGTTTACCTGACTCATCCTCTGTTCATTCACTCATGGCCTGTGTTTTATTTGCATTTTGACTTTTTCTCCTGAGTGCTGCCTACACCCCTTTTATCTGGGACCATGAAGACATCAGGGTGAGTGGACATAGAAGTACAGCCTTGATTCTTCTTCTTTTTTTTAAACAATACAAACCTTAAAGTATCTTAGTTTACTTTGTTGTGGAAAACTGGATGATTATTTTCCCTAATCACATCAAACTGAAAGAGTGCAAAAACGTTTGAATCTCTCGTTTGGGATTCATTGTCTCTGAACTTCACTCACCTCAGACTGAACCAAGGAGAGAACCTGGTTTATTTTCTTGTCTTTTTCTACTTTTCAGCTTTGTGTTTTATGAAAGTTAAAGTAATAAGGAAACATGTAATTTTTAATATTTATCATGCCTTTCTCTTTGTTTTACATTGACTTAAGTACTGTAATAAAAACAAACTGTCAGTGTGGTATACTGTTTTTTTTTATTCTTAAAGCATTTTTGCCTTATGTTGGCAGTATGTAGCTCTGTCAGTGCCATCTAAAACTACATGTTTTCCAAGTACAATGAAGTCAGTCTTCTTCTTACTGAGATTCATGAACTTAATCTCCACCCATACTTTCTTTTTCCACTGCTTTTTCAATAAATGAAACAGAACAGGGCTTAAAAAGATACAGGCCCTGCCTGTACTGAGTGTTGGGTCTAAAACCTGCCCAAATACCTGATAACATGTAAAGAAGAGAAAGACAATGGTATATACTCGAGGAGAATGGACAGAGATAGTATCAGGTACAATCTCGAAACCACTCTAAAGGTATTTCCGCCCAGTCTCTTTATTAAGGGTTGTCCCTGGTTACACAATGTTACTAAAGGATGGGGGAAAAATATGTGCAGCAACGTAAGCACTCTCATAAAGCATAATTATGAACAACAGAAAATATGTGAGAGTCAAGGCAACATTGTTGACATTAAACGAGCTCCTTCTGATAGGAGCGGATCCTCCTCATTACTTCCCACGATTCACAGTGGAGGATACATCACACACACACACACACACCTGCTGATAGGAGAAACGAGGTCACAGAAAAATGAAGAAACACTCATGTGCTGTGTAATAAAGCTATTGGAGAGAGAAGTTAGAAAACACTCTTATATGATGTGTAACAAGAAGTCAAAACAGTTCATACTTGCAGTAAACTCTTACATAAGAATGTGAGTAAAAATGATAACTTCTATATACATTTATACACATTATTCTGACACTGAGCTTGAAATATAATTACCTCCGCCAAGGAGGTTATGTTTTTGGTAGCGTTTGTTTGTTTGTTTGTTTGCAACTTAACGGAGAAAGTTACAGACGCATTGACCTGAAATTTTCACCAGAGGTGCGTCTCAGCCCCAGGAGGATCCCATTACATTTTGGTGGTGATCCGGATTGCCTTCTGGATCTAGGAATTTTTTGAAGGATTCTTTATCATTGTGAGATAAGGCAAATTTTGGAATTTTTGCATTTAACTCTATAAAAATGGCCAGAGTCTTTAGTAAAAAATTACACAAAAGGATCTCAGTGAGTTTTATGAGGTGTCAAAGGTTGATCCTGATCCAGACAAAATTCCGGATACTGTGATCCAGAACACACAAAAATAAGGGTGTCGTTGGAATTTTCAATGCTGAGAGATAACCAATGAAGATACAAACATGCAACTACCACCATATTGTAGCCAAGACTCTACTGAATCGGAAGTATGCAAACGGATTTGACGTATGTTCAATAGGTACATCGCTAGATCCAGAAGAAAACCGCCATTATGGAAATATCTATTTTTGCAAATAACTAATGTGGTAATAGTGATAGAAGCCTAATTCCAAATGCTATGACTATGTTTTCATGGTCAAAGAATACAATAATTTTGAAAAAATGAATGTAGAAGTATTAGTTTCAGGTGAAAGTCAGGAATACACAATACCAGAAGTACACAAAGTGTGAGCACTACAAACAGCAAAATATAGCAGTTAATTTCAGTGGTGCAAGCAACATAATAAAACACTGAAATCATTGCAGCATTATAATAATAATAGTAACAGACATGCAACAGTAAAAGTTTTGGTGTGAATCACAATATAAGGGGGGACATGAGCTGCTTGGGGGAGGTCTGCGCTCTCTGAGTGCTTTTCTAGTTTTTAAATTTTTTCATGTTTCTGTTCGGAAAGCAGCAGTCAGTAGAATATTCAAGGGAATCAGAGTAATGATGACCATGTAATCTATAGACTTGGAATCCTGTACCTTTAAAAAAAAAAAAGAGAAAATGTAATGACTGCTGGGTGATTTTACACAGAAGAGGTGGTTTCAGGCCTGCAGACATAAAGCAGAAAATAAGGCCGTACAAACGAGATCTTGTCATTTGGGTACATGACAAATTTGATGCTGTGAAACCTTTTGAATTGATGTCCATAGGCCTTAAGCACTGACAGTCAATTTGAGTAATGATCTTACATGATCTCATACCACATAAAGAGACCAGTGGTGTACTCTCACATCTGAAAAAATGCTGTAAAGTGCCCTCTTGGATTCCCCTGATGTGAATAAAACATGTACTCTCTTGTGCCCTTTCCATAGTAAATGCATAAAAAATGCTTGAGTTGCTGGTAGCGGCTCTTTATCGGGTGACACATGATAAAGTGCCCTCTAGATGCCCTTCCTGTAGATATTAACTCACATTAATTTATTTTAAGACTTTTTTTTAAATTATTTTTAAAATTTTGAATGTTGAGTGTTACAGAGCTTAATAAATCCAGTATACAGGAGGTGCCTTTTTTTCACCTCTGCCTTAAAGGGTTATTCTGGCGTAAAATTAATTTAGGGTCAAACACACCGTAACACTGACTTAGACACCCCCTTTGAGAGATGAATGTTGCCATCCGCTTGCTTACACCAACTTTAGTAACGACCACAGATAGCAATACACAGCGGTCTGAGGAGCCATATACAAACCTCAACCAAAACGCCACTCTATAGCCACAAATAATGCTCAGAACAGCACCTAACTTCATCAACAGTACATATAGGGTCCCAGCCATAGTACTAGCCATCAAACATCTTTTTAGCTTTGCCTGGTTTCTTTAGCAAAGAGACTAAACACAACTCACCTACTGTCTTCCAGCAGCCGCTTGTTTGTAGAAAGACCTCCAGGCGAGTCCATCGACTGCAGCGGGGTGACACAGCTCAAGGAAGAACATTTATGATCATTTCTTCATGGAAATGCAATCAGACTGAGACGCTAAGGCAGAAGAACTACCGTGTCTGCAGTGCAAAATGATTAATATGGTGATTATTACATCAAGGAAATAATAAAGTAATGATCATAAATGTTCCTTCTTGAGCTGCATCACCCCACAGCAGTCCGTAATGGACTGGCCTGAGGTCTTGCTACAAACAAGCGGCTGCTGGAAGAGAGTAGGTGAGTTGTGTTTAGTTTCTTTGCTCAAGAAACCAGGCAAAGCTAAAAAGATGTTTGATGGCTAGTACTATGGCTGGGACCCTATATGTACTGTTGATGAAGTTAGGTACTGTTCTGAGCATTATTTGTGAGTATAAAGTGGCTTTTTGGTTGAGATTTGTGTGTTGCTCCTCAGACCACTGTGTATTGCTATCCTGCAGTCGTTACTAAAGTTGGTAGAACTAGAAAAGCAAGCGTTCGGCAACATTCATCTCTCAAGGGGGTGTCTGACTCGGTGTTACGGTGTGTTGACCCTCATTTTACGCTGGAATATCCCTTTAAACAGCCAAGGTACACCGCTGACAAATGCCCGACTTTAACCAAAAAATGGGAAAATGGGCAAGCAAACAGTGGTGGTGAGGAAAGACTTTTTAACTGGCAGAAACCTTGGATAGGCCCACCTTTATCAGTGAATAGCCATCTGCTGGACCAGCCAACAGTAGTCATCAACCTGAGATCATCTGAAATGTGGTAAGCTTTAAGGTTTATCAAGTCAGATGTTATTCAGTCAGATGTCAGTTAAGAAAACACCATAACATGACAATAATAATGAGTGGGATTTTGTTTTGACTTTATTAATCCCCGAAGGCAAATTCAGTGACACTCCCATGTAATTAGGTAGGATGATTAATAAACCACACCCATCCTCAACGTTAAAAATAAGAACAAAGAGTCCTGAAAAGGAAAGTGAAACCAAACTTTGAATACTCCGCCTGTCTCACATACATGTATTGCCTTGAAAGTCACCCAGCAGCAATATTCAGTAGGAGGAATCACCATGCACAGCCTAAAAAGACCCCGGAGCCCCTCAGAGCCTGGGCCATCAGGAAGCGATGTGTGTAAGAAGCACAGCAGGCGTCTGGATGTTTACTGCCGCGACGATAAGAAGCTGATATGTGAGGAGTGTGCTTCGGGTGAGCATAATGAACACATCACTGCTCTGGTGAAAGAGGAAAGGAAAAGGAAACAGGTGAGCAAAGCAAATACGAATCAAACACAGAGTTACCAAGTGAGCCGAGCAATCAAACTGTAAACCCTTGAAGTAAAATAAAAAAGTAAACGTGAATTAAAGTTACTCAGATAATCTTATTTTCTCGCGTGTAGAAAGCTTATGTGATTTGATCACGACGTACTGATATGGGTGTGGTCGAAGTGTATTTCCCTCCTTTTTGTGTTAACTTTTTTCACACTTATGAGCTTTTTGCATCGTTGTTCGTGTGATGTACAGTGTGAAAAAGTATTTGCCCCCTACTGGATTTCTTTTATTTTTGCTTTTTTGTCACACTGACATGTTTCAGATCATTCAATAAAATTTAATTTAGGAGGAAGACAGTGAGTGGACATAAAACACAGTTTTTAAATGATCATTTCATTTATTGAAAGTAAAGAATTATTGAAAACCAAAATCACCAATGTGAAAAAGTAATTGCCCCCTTAACTTAATAACTGGTTGTGCCACCCTTTGCTGCAACAACTGCAATCAAGCATTTGCGATAACTAGCAATGAGTCTTTTACATCGCTGGAGAGGAATTTTGGCCCACTCTTCTTTGCAGAACTGTTTTAATTCATCCACATTGGAAGGTTTTCGAGCATGAACAGCCCGCTTAAGATCATGCCACAGCATCTCGATCGGATTCAGGTCCGGACTTTGACTAGGCCACTCCAAAACCTTAATTTGTTTTTTTTTTGAGCCATTCTGAGGTGAACTTGCTGGTGTGCTTCGGATCATTGTCTTGCTGCATAACCCAAGTGCGCTTGAGTTTAAGGTCACGAACTGATGGCCGGACATTCTCCTTCAGGATTCTTTGATAGAGAGCAGAATTCATGGTTCCTTCGATTATTGCAAGTTGTCCAGGCCCCGAAGTAGCAAAGCAGCCCCAGACCATCACACTACCACCACCATGTTTGACTGTTGGTATGATGTTCTTTTTATCAAATGCTTTGTTGGTTTTTTGCCAGATGTAATGAGACACACACCTTCCAAAAAGTTCCCATTTTGTCTCATCAGTCCACAGAATATTTTCCCAGAAGTCTTGGGGATCATCCAGGTGTTTTTTGGAAAATGTGAAACGAGTCTTTATGTTCTTTTTGGACAGCAGTGGTTTTCGCCTTGGAACTCTGCCATGGATGCCACTTATGCCCAGTCTTTTTCTTATGGTCGAATCGTGAACACTGACCTTAACTGAGGCAAGTGAGGCCTGCAGTTCTTTAGATGTTGTTCTAGGATCTTTTGTGACCTCCTCGATGAGTCATCGATGGGCTCTTGAAGTAATTTTGGTTGGCCACCCACTCCTGGGAAGGTTCACCACTGTTCCAAGCTTTCTCTATTTGTGTATAATGGCTCTCACAGTGGTTCGTTGGAGTCCCAGAGCCTTAGAAATGGCTTTGTAACCCTTTCCGGACTGATGGATGTCAATTACTGTTTTTCTCATCTGCTCACTGATTTCCTTAGATCGCTGCATGATGTGTTGCTTTTTGAGATCTTTTAGCCATCTTCGTGTTGTCAGACAGGTTCTATTTAAGTGATTTCTTGATTTTACGAGTCTGGTAGTAATTGGGTGTGGGTGTGGCTAGTGAAATTGAACTCAGCTTTCCAAAAAATATGGTTAATCATAGTTCACTCACAATTTGACAAGAGGGGCAATTACTTTTTCACACAGGGCCAGGTTGATTTGGATGGCATTTTCCCTTCATAAATGAAATAATCATTTAAAAACCGCATTTTGTATTTACTTGGGTTATCTTTGTTTGATTAGAATTTGTTTGATGATCTGGAACTTTTAAGTCTGGAAAATGTGCAAAAAATAGAGGTAATCCGTAAGGGGGCAAATACTTTTTCACAGCACTGTAGGCATAGACTGTGGTTTTAGGCCTAATAGGCAAATGTACCTAAGTGATACGAAAGATTTTCTTTGTTTTCACCCTTTTCACATCAGTGTGCAGCTGTCCGTTTCCTCAAAAAAGTTTGTTGAAGTTGCTTCGGTCCGCATTTTTTTTTTTGTAGGATGGCAGGGGAAGGTCCCGCCCTCCTTCACTTCAGATTGGCTAGAAGTGCTGGGCTCCGATTGGTTATTCCTTATGGCTGTGAAACTTCATCGTCTGTCGAGTTCATAGACTGTATATAGAATGGACAGTGTCTGCCTCTTTGCCGGGTGAAGCCAGCCTGAGAACAGCCCCCTCTGGTGACAGGCTGTAGTATAGGTCATAAATCCTGCTTCCTCCAGCAATCCCTATGGAGCCGTGGACCAACTTTAGAAATTTATTACACAGAATATACATTTTTCTCCCCCTTGGTTGTGATATTGACATGTAGTTACTGTCAGACTGGTTTGTGCCCAAGTCCTCTTTTTTCTGCACAGCTTTATTTTTAAAAGTAATTAGGGGGTTCATTATTGACACTTGATACAGCCTATGGATTTACGAAGATTGCGTAGCTCACCTAGGGGATATGCTGTTTGAGCCGAGCGTCATCACATCGACTCTCAGTGACTCTCCCGTCGAATGCGTACAATGCTACTGTGTGTGCAACGCTACTGCGCAATGTTGGTTTCAGGAAATGAAGAAAAATCGCGGAAATACTGAGAGCCTTCTGATGGAAGGCGGAACCAAGTTGTCCATAGTACATACAGTCTATGGTCGGGTTAGGGTTAGGCAGAGCCGGCCCAAGGGTAAGGAGATTCTGAATTGCGATAATGTTCTGTAATGTTCTGTTGGATGTACAGAGCCTACAGCCCATGCTCGGCTTGAGCATTTGATGACGTTTCCAGCTTTTCTAGCCAACCACAGGCGAAGGAGGCGGGACCATCCAACAAAAAAAAATACCACGGTCTGATGTGGATCGTGCTGCATTCATCTGCTCTTCGGACTTTAATGTATTTCCTATGCAGTGATGAGCTAGCCTAATTTATCAGGTTATTTAACCTGACTAGTTTTAGTGGGTCAGTCTGGTTTGAACCTCGCACAAGTGGCCCCTCTTTTGACACACTGTCTGACCTGTGCTGACAGACTCCAGGGTGATAGTAATCATGGAAAAAGCAGAGCCACATAGCAGCTAGTTTTATGTCTTTTGAGGTTTTGAGGTGTGATGGTGGGGAGGAGTTGCTCGGCCCCCTAAACCAGTATCAAAGACAGTAACAAGGGCAGAACTGCATCTTTGTAGCCCTCACAACAAGAAGGATAAACCAGTGACATGCATGTCTGAGTATATTCATATGTAGAGCTTGCACTGTTTGTTTACATGACCCCACAACACTATAACAATGTGTAAAATCACACACTAGGTCAGTTCTTCACAAACTTAAACAAATGACATGTATGTCCATATAACACAACCTGTAGGAAGAGCTGAAGAGTGTGCAGGCAAAAACCCAGGTGATCCTCGAGAAACAAAGCCAGAAGAGGAGAGACATGTGGAAGGCCTTGGAAACAATTGAGGTAACCAAAAGTGTTTTCAAAGAGTCGCAGAGATTTTAGCAGCAGCCCAAGACTGATTCCGTATGCTTGTGTGTACAACAGGAGGAGTCAAGAGCAACAAAGGACTACTGTGAGTGTGTCTTGGCGGATGTCATTGACTCTCTTCAGAGACATTTTATGTCAGTGAGAGAGGTAATCGACACTCAGGTGGAGGTGGCAGCAGCTGAGGTGAGGACATCTCTCCAAACTCTGGGTGAGAAGATAAAGGAGACGTGTGAGAGGAAGATTGAGTTAGAGTCAGAGTTGGATTGTCTGGCACAGGCTGATGACATCAGTTTCTTACAGGTACTGTGGTTATAACTCATCACTAGATATTCAACCTTAATCTTTCTCTGTTGAGCATTCTTCATTTCTCTGAGCCTCTCACCACAGAAATGGCCCTCCGTCAAACACCTCTGCAATCAAGACGCTTCTCATCCACCAGAGTTTTCAGAAAACTTGCTTCCATTTGAAACGACTAAAAGAGTGGTTGAACAACTTGGGAGGCGACTGAAGGAATTTTGTGACGAGCAATTTGCTGCGATCTCTCAAAATGGTAAATGTCTTTACCATGATTCTGAAAATCCTTCAAAATTCGACATATTTTGGCAAACCATGACTAGATGTCTGTCACTTTAAGCAGCATTTTGCAAGCTGTTCATGTTTGATGTTTGTACAGCTTGGGGCATTTAAGTTATCAGTTGTGTTTTTGCAACATGTTTCTGTCTATGCACTCACGTTTTCTGCTGTTGCACCCTGAAATTTCTCATAGGTCCCCCTGAGGAGGAAAACAGCAGGACAGACCAGGATGTTGAACCTAAAACCAGAGCAGAGTTTCTGCAGTGTGAGTTAACATTTTAGACTTTTAGCACTTTGATGCTTGATACCTGAACCTCAGATGTACACAGTGATGAGGGGTGTGTTACACTTAAGAATAATACATATTTAAGTGTTATACAGCACTTTGTCCTTCATTGCAGTTTTCTTAAAGCTTCACTTTATATTTATAACATTCAAATCAGAGGAGAAGTTTCTATTACTACTAAAGGCTTAAACAGAGGTTCACAAACTTTTTGGCTGGTAACAAAAATAAATGCGAAAAAGTGAAACAGAGCAGAGGCTGTTAGTGTGATTTTTTCATCATCACTCTAACAACTGGGTTTCCAACCGGTATCAAAAAATTCTCTGACTAACCCTTTATTTATCAGCTACAAATCGATACTTCTACAGAAGTAAAAGATATAAACTGCTCTCACTACCAAACTACAAATAAACCACAACTGTATTTTTTAAGTAACTCTGTTTACCACTTCTCTCTACATTATTGCAGATGCATGTGACCTCAAGTTTGACCCCTTCACAGCTCATGAAGACCTGATCATTTCTGAGGCAGGAAAAGTGGTCAAACTGAGTCCTAACAAAACAAAGATTTCAGGTCCTTACCCACAGCAATTTCTCCGCCGCCGACAGGTGCTGTGCAAGGAAGGCCTGCAGGCTGAGCGCTGTTACTATGAGGTGGAGGTAGCAGGAGACAAGGTGGAGATTGCTCTCACTTATAAAGAAATAGCCAGGAAGTCCCTTACGAACCAGTCAGCTTTTGGGGCCAATGCTATGTCCTGGAGTCTTGATTGCTCCACCAACTACTCTGTGAGCCACAAAGGTGACAGCATCCAGCTCCTGACACCACGAGCTGTAAACAAGATCGGAGTCTATTTAAAGTTTAAGGAGGGAACTCTGTCATTCTACGAGGTGTCAGACACAATGAAGCTTCTGCACACTGTGAAAGACACATTTACAAAGCCGCTCTATCCAGGCTTCTGGCTCGGAGAGAAATGCTGGATTAGAATCTGTGGTTTGTGGTGACTATAATCATATGGCCTATTTGATAGTAACCGTATTTTAACCACATTATTCTGACATTCTTCGGGACTAGATGATGAATGCTAGCATTACATATCTTTGCTTATACCTCACACACAGATTTACATTTATTTTCCTCTTTTAGGGTCTGTTTTTTTCAGAAACTTGGTTTTATATACTTATATATATATTTTTTTCCCATACAAAGCAGTCCCACAATAAACTGCAGATATGACCGTATATTCATGTGTTATGCTTATGTAATAAAAATATGCTAAAGAGTAAAATCATATAATTTATGCAAAAGTAACGACAAAGTTTTCTCTGTGATTAGAGCAAATTTTCTTAAACATTTTAAACTATTTTGTTTTTTAAAAACAGGATTTTAAATAACTGTAGAAATGAGTATTTTTGCAATGTTTACCATTTCTAATGTTTCCTGAACCTCAATGAAAGTCTTAATCACATAAGACAGGTGCTGGTGTTTTATATCAAAAAAGAAAAACATTTGTGGTTCTTGTGTTGCCTGAGTCTGTTTAGGTTCATTTAGGTCATTCCACTTTTTTGTTATATGTTCTACTCTTCTAATGCTTTGTTTTTATGAATGCAAATTACCAAAGTACTTTGTAAATTCCTGTTTTATTAAATGCTGTACAAATGAAATTATTTTCATAAAAATTGGAAGTGCTTGAAATTACATTTTAATGTCCTTAGCAGTGGCCAGGATTAATACAACTATGTTAGCATCTGTGTAAAATAAAGAAGAAATCACTGCCCACCATTGTTTTATTTGTCATAAAGTCATTACTGTCAACTATTAACTGAAATATTCAGTCTTTGGTTGTTGACCTCTGAAAAAGCCAGAGGATCAATTAAGTCAAGGAGGTTCATCTTGTTGGCCTTTCAATATTTTAACAAGTTTTATTGCAATATTACAAAAAAATTGTGAAAACAAAATCCAGAAATCAAACAACAGCTTATCCACTCATTATTATTAATTTATTTTGGTGATGTTCACAATTTTTTTTACAACTAGTCGATTTCATACAATAATACTATCACAGAGGAAAGACAGACTGATTGGCTACAAAGGAACGTCTCTAAACGTGTCTCCTGTATAGACAGTGCATGTAATGTGTGCTCAGTAAGGCCCTGCATCCACAGGTAAGAACAAGGAGTATAATACACATGCACTCATCCACCCACACACACACACACAATTCATTTTATTTACATACATACACTGTCTCCAGCACTTGGTTAGATGAGTTGTAATGTCCCTTTGGCTAGGAGGGGCAGTTTCTAATCATTGCTTTGAACTGACGACGTGTCAAGCTTCTGTGGGCCTCAGTTATCTTAAAGTTGAATAAGTTGTATTGCTTTTAAACAGAGCTTGAGTTTAACTTCTATGAGAACAACAAAACAATGCTAACAGTTTTTGCTGTCCTAGTGAAAAGTGCATCAATCACATTCATGATACATACATATGTCACACTTACTGCTAAGTCAGCTTTTTTTTCTTTTCCTTTTTTGACATTGCTATAACTCACAAGGGTAAAATTTCCATCAGAATAGTTTATCTACACAAGATTATGTACAGATTTGGACAACAAAGAGGTCTCTAAACAGTGCACTCTCTGCAGGAAGTGCCTGGCTTACATAGAGTAGACAAAACAGGAAACATTACATGAAACAAGGCTTAGACGTTCATAGCCACACTAGCACCTCAGAAAAAAGAAGACAGTGTCAATGTTTGTAGATTTTTCACTAGTGTGGGAACAATTTCAAAGTTTGCTATGAGATCACTTTGATTGAAAAGGATCTTATCCTCAGTGTAGTATTTTTCTTTCAGGAAAATACAGTAAGTAGAGACTTTTGTCAAGTTTTAAAGCCATGTGATGGCATACAAACACTAATGAAAGACCACAGTGCATACATAAGTTGTGAAATGCCTATATGAAATAGACAACAGGAACTTGATCTTACTTTTTTAGATGAAGTCAACACTTACGATTGCAGAACAACAGCCTCAAAAGTGAAAAATGATCCAGAAGTGCACCTTAGTCAAAATTTGCACGTCTACTCTGAATGCATAAAAGTGTGTTTGGATGATTTCTTTATTTGATGCTTCGTCTTAAATCCTTGAAATGTACTGATGCTAAGCTGAGTTCTTGCTGCATTTATGTCTCATAATTTAAGCCATATGACTCAAACAAGTGGCTGAATCGAAAGAACAATCAGGCCACTCTTAAAGTTGTAATTCTGAGATGATTACTCAGCAAACAGAACAACAGCTGAGTGTGACACTAACACATTAATCAAGGACAATATTCACACCAGTTTAAGTTTTGAAGCTAAGCTAATTTACAGAGAACTGTTTATTTCTTTTAGGTTCTCCTAAAATTGTAGGAAATCTTCGCAGCACACTAGGTACTTATCAGTTGTGTTAACTTGCTGATATCCCATGTATCTTTTGCAGTATCTGTATACGCTTATCTTTGTACTAAACTATAGTGTGCTTTAGTACAATTTAAAGGCTACTGTTCATAAGATTAAGTATGATAGCCTGTTGTCTGAGAAGCCACCAGATGGCTGAGGCTGACTTGAAATGCAGCACAACATTGGATCGATGGTTAATGGTTTATGGTTTCTCAAGTTGTTGCTAGTGTGGCTAAAAACAAGCAGACCAGTAAACCATACGCAGAGACAGGTGAGTCCAACCCCAGGCACAGCCAGAAGAAGTCAGCTGCAGCCCGTACTAGACTTCACATCACACAACAGCTCCCAGCAGCATTTTTACACCCAACAACAAGAATGAGCTACTTAAACTACAAAATATAGGCTATAAGATCCTAAAATATACAATTTAAATAAGTATCACACAAGATGAAAATATACAATATACATATACTGGCCACTTTTGAAAGATAAATCTTTGTTTTTCATCACACCAACAGACACTGCAGATATACAGGAGTATAAATATAGTCCATTTATCCATAACACCATGGCTTTGAATACTGTGATTAAAAAAATAAATAAAGGTATCCTCTTCCATGTAACAGGAACTTGAATGTGCTCAGTCTGAACTCATAGACAATTTTGCATTACTATTTAATATCAGTGTGTGCAAAAAGAAAACAAGCTCAAGGAAGACATTCATCTGAACTCTGCCAGTCCAGACCCACAGCTGGTTCAGATGGTTCAGTCAGATATTTTCAACCTTCATAACAATGAACCCATACAGCGATGTAACGTTGTCTTTCTGCCATGACAACATTTTACGAGGTTTATAATATGTCACAAATACTTTGAGAAAGTGTGCATGTATGGAAAGCCAAGTGAGTATTTATTCGTAGTGCATGTGTCTGAGCTGCTTCTTAATAGGAAGGTTTGAATTTTTGGTGAAGCATTGAAAATGGCATAATTTGGATTTTTAAAAAAATATGAAATAACTTTCACAAATCTTTTGGTCCATTGCTTAGTTCATGCAATTTTTTTTCTAGATCTGAAGAAAACTATTTGTGCAGTCAAGTTTGTGCTCCAAAGTGAAAAAGTATTGCTTGCCTATATTTAAAAGCAGCCTTTATTCTGAATTAAATGTGCTTAAATCTTTAAAATATATGAGTCAGTGGTCGGGGTATTTCCGACTTGTGCACTGTAATTTTCTCACAACCTTGGTATGTGCTTTGGTAGCGAGAAACTGGTATTTATTTTCAGTTTGACATGACCAAGCTGTGCTCTCTGCTCTCAGTCTTGTGTTTACATAGACATGAAGATTTCAAGTGTTTGAATGTGAACCCTTCTCTTCGGTGGTAAAACTGAAATGAGTGACGTCTCCATCATTATGTGCACTATATATCATGACATTATACTGCATCCTGCTGGTAATGAAAGAACAACAATACTGGCTTCACACAGACGGGGAATGGACATTGACTGACGTCTTTAAAGCAGCCTTAAATATGTCTCAGCATAGATAGCCCTGTGAAAAATAAATCTTCCACTCTTTCTGCCATCAGATAAGGGTGAACTCACAGAAATCACTGCATGATATAAGGAAAGTTACTTTATGTTAGACCTCATGGCCTTGACACACACTTCAAACCACTGATTAACCACCACAAATCTTTGTTCAGTATTCTGAGTGAAAACTAATTAAACCAGTACAGCATGACCAGCTGCTCTACATTCATTCGTTCAGATCCCCCGCACCGTGGCAGGGATGTGCAGTTAACAGTGAGTTTTGTTTGCCGAGGATCCTTAAACTAAGGCATAGGAAGCAGAACACTATACTTAATCTTAAGCTCATAAACCCTGTGATGGTAAATACAGTATAGATACAGATGCACAGTGTGTCAATGAGAATCTCACCCTGATTTCAGTGTTTGACTTACCGATAGAAATGAACTCTTTTCTCCTGCTGCAGGTGGTTAATGATATAACTTTGGAAAGCGTGTGATTGGACAGGTGAAAATATAGCTTCAAGATATGGTGGGCAGTGGAGGGAGTAGTCTGCACTGCAGGGACCCCTGGTGAGACATTTTGGCTTAAAGGTAAACTGTGCTACAGAACTGGATGTCAGAAGGGGATTTGGACAGCAGTCAAGAGTCAGACTCAGGTGTAACAGGTGTGGTCGGTGTACTCGGTGTAGTTGGGCTGATGGCCGCGTTCTGGTAGCCTGTACCGTAGCAGCTGATTGGAGACAGGGAGTTTGGGTCCAGTTGGGGTTTGTTCCCTGCTGGGGTCAGATAAGATTTACGTGACGCCCCTGAAGATGGCGCCTCACCGGGCTTCGCACCAAGGATGAACCTGGACTCGTCCTGCTCCTCCAGGTTAGAAATATCCTTCATCATGCTTTTACGGTAGGAAACAGACAGCTTGTTAGAACCATCTGATATCAGGTTAAAGCGACGGGCGATGAAGACGATGGGCAGAGGAAGCATGGCCACTATTATGAGAGCGAAACACATGACCAGTGCCCAAGGAGGGTAGCTCTGGAAGCGTTCCTGAGCCTGCACACACAAAGTAGGGTTCAATTATTATATGTTTCATGAAGAGGTAGCAATCTGACGCCTGTGAAATAAATGTTAGGTTCTTATAATTTATGTAACTGATACTTTTGCCTGAAATGGGTGGATAAAAAGGCATGTTGTCTACTAAGAACTTTTGCTGCGTCCCAGTTGTACTCAGAAGTTGGGATTTCCGAGCTTCGAGCCGGAAGTTCATCTGGAACACCCCCCTGAAGTCAGATTTCCAACTTGGAGGTCAAACGATCCTCATCAACCCCGACTTAACGACAACGCCATATCCCAGTAACAGTGTAAGTAACAGAGTAACAGTGAAAGCTAAGTAGTATATGTTGTGCTGCCTAACGCCTAGCTGTGAACATGGTGCTATGGTGTTTGTAAGAGTAAAATACTGTGTTCTGCGTTGTTTACAACTAGTATAGCTAACAACAATGAACAACCGCTGACAACGGCTAACAACAGCTAACAACCATAAACTGTATATAGAATGGACACCGTCTGCCTCCTTGCTGGGTGAAGCCACTCTGAGAACAGCACCCTCTGTTGACGGACTGCAGTATAGGTCATAAATCCCACCTTTGCCAGCAAAGCTTATAAATTTTGGAAATTTATGACACAGAACATAATTTAGTTGTCTTAGTTAGTTAATTTAGTGTAGTTACAGTAAGACTGATTTGTGCTCAAGTCTTGTCTTTTTCTGTTCAGCTCCGTTTTTAAAAGTTATTAGGGGGTTCATGTTTTCTATGACTGACATTTGATACAGTCTATGGGCGTACGAAGATTGTGTAGCTCACCCGAGGAGCAATTTTTTTTTTTTGAAGAATGGTAGGGGAAAGTCCTGCCTCCGTCGCCTCTGATTGGCTAGAAAAGCTGGAAACGTCATCACACGCGCAAGCCAAACCCGGGCTGTCGGCTCTGTACATCGAACAGAGCATTACAGAACATTATCGCAATTCTAAATCTCCTAACCCTAATCCTAACCAAAACCTTAACCCTAACCTGACAGTCAATGACGTTTCACATCCATAAGTAATAACCAATCGGCACTCTAGCCAATCAGAGGCGAAGGAGGGCGGGACCTTACTCTACCATCCTACAAAAAAAAAAAAATTACACCCAGTAGATACGCTGTTTGAGTCAGCACGGCTGACCTGACTTACGCCGCGCCTGCGGCACGTCTCCGGCGAGGCACGAAAATAGAGCCCAAGGAAATTTTAAAAGAGGATAAAGAAGTTGGGAAGATGTTGAACTTATAACATAAGTAATAAAACAGTACCATTTTCATTGCAAACATTTGAATTAAAACTACATCACATGGACTACAGCCTAAAATACCAACTAAATCACAGACAAACAGACACTGGCCAATTTTGACATAAAATCTTTAAGTCAACTTGAAAGTCTAAAATCTTAAGATCCCAAAGGTAAAATATATGCAAACTTAAACTGACCAGCTCCTCGACCCATGCGTTGTACCCTGGTGGGCTGATGGCCATCTCTATGATGGTGGCTGAGATGAGTACAATGAGACACAGAGGGGAGACGTACTTCCACAGGTAGAAATAAATCTTACATGGTCTGAAACCCAACATGTCCTCTAGATCTTGCATAAACCTGGAGGACACAGAGCAGCAACAAAACAAAATCAGATTATGATGGTATCCCTTTGTAAAGTTTTATTCTCATCTAACTCTCATTCCTCCTCGGGTTCATCAACATTTTAGCTTGATAAACTGAAGCCACACGCACAGACAGTTTTACCTTTTTGTGCCATAAACCCAAGCTACAGACAGGTTCTCCAGAATGACCACAACTGTGAGAGGAAGCCCGGCGGAGTAATCATCAAACATGGTGACAAAGTAATTCCCCGAGCGCTGAACAAACAACAGGCCGCAGAGGAAGGCCACAATGCAGCAACCCACTGCAATAAAACCAGACAAGAATTAGCCGTATGGAAAGATGAGAATTGAGCAAGAGTTTGTTAAGAAGGACAAAATTGACAAATGAAAAGGATTTTTCTGCCAGTAAGCTGATTTGTGTCCTGTAGGTGTTGGGTAATATCACACTCTGATTCGAAGCCTAATGCAGCCTATGCCTAAAAGTGCTTGGATACTTTGCTTAATAATACTAATATCCCGGCTCAGGAAGCAAGGTGTTACCGTTTACCTGTGAAAAGCTCCTTCTGAACTTTGTACGTGTCGAGCACAGGTGTGGTAATGCCCGTCATGGTGCCAATCATGCTGCCCAGACCCAGGTTAATGAGCATGAAGAAGAACATGACAGACCAGAAAGGAGATGCTGGGAAATGAGTCATGGCTTCTGTGAAGGCAATGAAAGCAAGGCCTGTGCCCTGAACCGCCTGCAAAAAGAGACAGACAGACAGAGGAGCAAAATCAGGTGACGGACTCACAGTGCAGCTTTGGTTAATCAAGAAATATAATAGATCCGACTCTAACAAAGTCTCACCTTGTTAAGTTCATCCTCCAGGACACACGGGTCCAGACCCAGCTGGGCAAAGTTGTCCTCCTTTACTGTTTTGATGACACTATACATCTCAGCATAGTCTGATGTGGTCAGATGGGAGAAGTTCACATGTGGAGGGATGAGATCATGACTCAAGACATTAGAGTTGAGGTATCCTAGGATCTTCTCAGCGTTTCTGCAGATACACAAATACAAAAAAACAAAATTTACTCCAGTTCTCATTAGCTGACAATATAGAGAACAGAACAAGCCCACTCAGCATTTTTTGGTCTAATAGACATCTAGATGTAGCCTAGACAACTGGTCTAAAATCAGGCTACCACAGGTCTAAAATTTCATCTAAAAATATACAGAATCGGTTGAAATTAGGTCTAAAAAAACTAGACGTTTAATAGCCGTCTATTGCTCAGCGGGAGAATAAATACATATACAGACAAGTAAGTAATTATTAACTAAAAAGTATTTCCAAAAAGTATTTCAAAAGTAATTTCTCCCACAAGGGTAAGAGTAAGAAGAAAAAATACAAACTTACTCAACAACACACTTTTCATTCATGAGGTTGGCCTTGAAGCCCAGCACAGCAAACACCACCAGTGTGGCCAGAATAGATGTGAGAAAGTTGATAAAGGAGACGAGCACGGCATCAAAGTGACAGTTGTTATCGATCTTGTTGTAACTGGAGAAGGCTATGACCCCTCCAAACCCCAGACCAAGGGCGAAGAACACCTGGGTGGCTGCTTCCCTCCATACCTGTGGCTCCAGCATCTTCTCTAACTGTATAAGACAGAGGGAGATGATTGATTCAAAATTTACTGATGAGCATTTTTTTTCCCAGGAAGGAGTAAGAGAAAGTTGGCCCCACCTTGGGAGTGAACATGTGAGCAATACCATCCACTGATCCCTTCAGCATCAAACCTCGGACCAGGAAACAGAACAGGACAACATAGGGGAAAAGAGAGCTGAAGTACATCACCTGAAGAAGTAAAAACAGAAAACAAACACTTAGCTCAGGGTTCTTTACGCCTTATATTTTCCTATAATTTCGTCACTCGTCTCTGTACCTTCCCAGAGGAGGCGATTCCTCTGATGACAGCGAGGCACACAATAATCCAGGCCACCAGCAGAGACAAGGTCATTTTGATGTTGAGGCCGCCGCTCTCTGCTATAGTGCTGGTGGTGTTCAGAGTCTGACGGTACCAGAAATATGTTGTAGCTGAGCTTTTGTCACACTCTGGCTCCACAACTGTATGATTTACAGAGGGAAAAAAGGGAGGATGAGGCTTAAGTTTGAGGGAAAATGAAAGCAAACAGGTGTGGCGGCCCTGCAGAAGATTTAGATGTCCCGGAGAAGTGGGAGGATATATATAATGAGATTGAGAGTGTTTGCTCAGGGTCAATACCCCATTTCGAGGCTGGTTTACACCTCTCAGATGTTAAATGAGCCAAACAAGGTCATCTGTGTGTTTAACAAGCAGAGCATGAACATACAATTCACTACACATGAGGTTTTATACCATGATATCACAGTATAGTCTCTGGTTACCTTGAAGAAAAGATATATACTCATAAACCTAAATAAAGTTGCAGTGAGAGCTCTTTATAGGTGTATGGTAATGTAAATCTGACGTATTTAGGAAAAAGCTTTTGTGAAATATTTTATTTAACATTTTCTGGTTCCTTCTTACTTAAGCTGTAATCATCACACATAAAAAGTTTCCAGTGAATCTTTTTACTCCCTGCTCCAGCTGTCCTTCAGCATCAGTGTCCTTCAGTCTGAATCTCTGCTCCTGTCTCTTTGCCAGCAGCCCGGCTGAGTCGTACTAACATGCTCTGAGTGTGCCTTGGTCATGTTTTCAGGGCTTCTAATCAAATACAGGGGTTTTTAATCTGGATTAAGCATGGGGAGTCATGACAGAAAGTTGAAAAGGTTTGTCTTGTTGCTCCCTGTAGGTGTGCTAGTAGACTGAGGCTGAGGGCCTCATGCAGGGCAGATTTGATCCTAAAGCCGATAGCATTGTAGCCCATTGAGGAATCATTGTGAGAACAATATACATACTACAAAAAAAAAAAAAACGACGACAACAACAACAACAACAGTGACACAAATGGATATTGTTCTGTACATAATCCCGAATGTGTACACACTCTTGATATTAGATGAAAGCATTAATCTACAGTAATGGCATTTCACTCAGTGGGTTGATTTAAAACAAACAAACACAGGTCTGTCTGTCTCATAACTACCTTTTGGCCAAGTCTCTATTTAGCTAATGGAGCGACAAAAAGCTCGGCAAAAGTGAAGCCAAAACCTGTAAAGCTTCCATGGTGACTCCCTGTTGTAAATCAAACTAAACAGCACTGCTCTGCACACTCCTCTTCACACTACCTTGCAGCCTACCATTACCGGTGTAATAGAAGTAGCAGTAAACATAGGAGCTATTCAGCTCTCGGACACTGATGTCTTCAGGGACACAATGAAAACTAACATCATGATTAGCTTTCTTACGAACATTGCAATCTGCTAACGCACATGCTTGTTTCACGATTGTTCCCTCTACTTCTCTAAGTCTGGCCTGCATAGCGGGGCTCCAGGGGCAGAGATTGGATTTGTGATGTAGGAAATCTCACTATGTCTGAATCTGCTGTCTGAGTCTGTCAGGAATTCATAGCGATATGAATGCAGAAATACTCAGAAATGCACTGAGTCACACTTATTTATCTCATGATACGTCCTGTAGCATCAGAAAAATGCCATATGAACATGTAGACAACAAGCAAAACATGATTTTCATCTGAGTGGGTCTTTATCTATGACTGTCCACTGGCACAGGACTCAGTGAGGCAGTGATGGCCTTAAAGGTGAGGGGAAGAGTCTTAAAATCAAAGCATTGTTTGACTTGGAGCCAGTGAAGCTGCTGAAGGACAGGAATGATGTGATTGATGGAGGGAGTGATTCTGATCCGGGCGGCAGAGTTTTGGGCCAGAGTTTAAGGATGGATTTGAGAGGATGACCAGAGAGAGAGGGGAGTTACACAAGTCAGTGCATGATAGCACTAGTGTGTGGACAAGAATAGCTGTACCATTGGGTATGAGGGATGGGCGGTAATGTTAGTAGTGTGGATGGAAGTATGCAGACTGAGTATCATTACTGATGTGGGTTTGGAACAATAGCGTACTGTTGAGGATGACACCCAGACTCTTAACCCAGAGGAGAGGGAAACTGTTGATAGCAAGAGCCTTTATTATTTTACAAATGAGGAGAAACTCGAGGTAGGTTTAGTGGACGAGCAGAGCAGGGTGTCATTAATAAAAATTAATGTTAAAGTCATGGAAAATACACCAGAGGGGAAGTGGACTTGGATCTTAAGGTTTTGAGTTGAATCAACTGAGTATGGCCAGAGAGCTCAATTGGTAGACCATACCAACCTGTTTCATCTTTGCTGTTTTATCAGTAAGTTAAATGTGTTCTTCAGTTAGTGATCTATCTGACAAACTATTTTGTGGGTATCTACAGATATTTGAGCCACTTTAACTCCCTAATGTAAAAAAACTGCTGATTTTGTGTGCGTTTCAATTAGTAATTTTATGCATTTTTAGCCTATATCATCACATACTTTAAATTGGAGCAGCAAAAATTTACCACTGTGATGTTTATATCTACATTTTTTTCGTGAAATACTTGCTGACATTCATATCAGCTTTGTCTGCTTCGTGTGTTGAGTGCCAGCATGCTTGATAAAATCATTGCATTGTCATGGTAGTCATGTTAGCTTGTTGTCACTTGCACAATCAGCTGAGGGTTATGTCTTGCACATAGCATGTTCACAGTACCTTAAGTTACTTGAAAACATCTACCACATATATATAAGGACTGTATTAATGAGATGACACTCACTGGTCAGTGTCCCGTTCTTCCTGACTGGACATTCACTCCAGGGAAGAGGATACTGAAAGGACTGGAAGAAATAGAAGATGCTCCAGCCAATGATGACATTATAGTAGAGACCCACAAAGCCACACACCTATAAGATAGATAGATAGATAGATAGATACAGAGAGAGAGAGAGAGAGAGAGAGAGAGAGAGAGAGAGAGAGAGAGACAGACAGACAGACAGAGAGAGAGAGACAGACAGACAGAGAGGATGTATTAGTATTAGGTCTTATATTTTCACCTTTAAAAATTCAGCATAATTGCATAATAACATCTGTACAGAGGGAGAAAATATGCAAATGAGGCAGCATGCTTTGTAAATGTCCCATGTTGCTGTCAGTCTTATTTGCAGTCTTGCCAGCCAGGACATTCAAGCGCTAAATAAGGTTGGGGAAAGCATGAATAATTAAGGTGCTCTCTTTTCAACACTGATCTTGTGTGAGATATTTATAGCTGCCTCTGCGCCAGCCGTGCAACTCGGAAGAAAGGCTACCTTTTCACTCTCAAACACGTCGATACCTCCCAGAATCCAAAAGGAGAGGGTCTGAAATAGTGTGAGGGCTGCTGTGGTGACTTCTGAACTCAATACAGCTGACTGCCAAGTCAGGGTTTCGTACACTCTCGAATCATGCATGAGGCAAACATAAACATTCAGATTAGGAATAAATTTAGGTTTGCTCCTCTGTAAGATCAATAGTTCTCTAAAGTGTTTGCCTCTGCAAAAAAGGCACCTCCGTGAATCACACAGACAGAGCTGGTTTCTATCCTTTAATTGATGCATTGTCAGCAGATGTGCTTTTGTTTAACTGCAGGTCTGACAGCTTTTATCCCCTCACAACCTTTATATCTTATCTGTGGACTCACAATTTCTCTCTCGACCTCACGGGTGTCATAATCTGCTCTGTAGGATGCAGAGGAAAATGTCATCAAGAGTAGGATTTAGACTAACGACTACAAGGATGATAAAGTACTCTGAGTTGGGAAAAAAGGTTTATTTATTTCTTCATGTCCTTACCATCAGACTGGACATCCCAATGCCCCCCAAATTTGGACAGACATAGTTCCAGACCCCGATGCTCCCACGTCGGATTTTCTGACCCACAGCAAGCTCCAGAAAGAAGAGCGGGATGCCGATGATGAGGAGGAGGATGAAGTAGGGCACCAGATATGCACCTGAAACAACATGAAGACATATATTTTAGTGAGGCATCTATCATAACCAGATCAAATCTGTGGAAGCATTATTCTAAGTTTTACAAAAAGTGGTTCTTTTTGATCATTTCTTCATGGAAATGCAATCAGATTGAGACGCTAAGGCAGAAGAACTACCCCGTCTGCAGAGCAAAATGATGAATATGGTGATTGCTACTTCAGGGAAATGATAAAGGAATGATCAATAATGTTCTTCCTTGAGCTGTGTCACCCCGCTGTAGTCCGTAATGGACTGGCCCGAGGTCTCGCTACAAACAAGCAGCTGCTGGAAGAGAGTGGGTGAGTTGTGTTTAGTCTCTTTGCTAAAGAAATGAGGCAAAGTTAAAAAGATGTTTGGTGGCTAGTGCTGTGGCTGGGACCCTATATGTACTGTTGATGAAGTTAGGTGCTGTTCTCAGACCGCTGTGTATTGCTATTGTGCGGTCGTTACTAAAGTTGGTATAACTAGAGAAGCAAGCGGTCGGCAACATTCATCTCTCGAGGGAGTGTCTAACTCAGTGTTACGGTGTGTTTTACCTTAAATTAATTTTACGCCAGAAAATCCCTTTAACATTCATCATTAATGTATTCACATGGTCTTGACCTCAAAAACACACTCATGTAAAGCCTCATGAACAGAAAGTTCAGTGACATTTCAATGTTTTCTTTTTTGCTCTCACACAGTAAATTGATAGTTTTTCAGCCGTTTAACCCAACAGTCAGTGATAGATTGATTCAGTGGGCTAGATTCACCCAGCATCCACATATACTCACAGACGCAAGGTTCCCTGCTGCATAGACAAATGTTTTTTTTGAATTTCATTTTCATCATGGTGGCAGTCTAAATTTGTCTCGCTGACGTTTAATCCAGTCGAGCAAAATCAGGATACGACTTAGTTGTATGTGCAAAAGAGGAGTGAGTCATGATCCTGGACTTATGACGAGGAAACAAGTGAAACTATTAATATATCCAAGATAGGAATTACATGGAGGGGTGCTCACATTTGATATTGAGCGGCGTAATGAGGCAGAGTAAAAGGCTAAATCAAGAAAGCTGAAATAGAGAGGATAGTGAGGTTAAATGTAGTGAGACGCTTTGGGCCTGTGCCAGGGTCCTCACATCAGCTTAGCGCAAATCCATTCAATCACAGGATGTTTAAACTAGAGCCCAGTAGAAATGATGTACGGCCGAGTGATGGGCATAAAGATGGAGGGTGAGGTGATAAAGGAGGGAGAGGATATGATGAGGGAGAGAAAGAAAACAGACGAGAGAAGCCTACACAGTGATAAATCCCAAACAACACAGAGCTTTAATGCATCTGTAATTGGCTGCCACACTGACAATTACAGGGTGATAAATGGATGCTCACCAGGTCATGAAACCTGGTGGTCTACTATGGGTGAATCCTCTCTGATGGTTATAAATCCTGGCAGTGTGCAATAAATCAGACACACACGTTGAAGCAGCAATCACAATACCTTTAGATGTTGTGAAACGCAGCATCACTGGTGCCATAATGACGAGGCTTTTACAGGTTTACACTGCGTACTTCTCTCGTTACATGCACTCCAGACCTAAATAAACCCTCATCATGATACAGTTACATTCATTTCTGAAATCGAGCCCTTCTCCCGGCCTGCCCTGCCGGCAGTAGTAATCAATAGAGCAGCTATTTTTAGACTGTGCCTTTTTCTGCACAATACAGCTGCTCTCTGAGCTTCTCAGTGCTGAGTGGGAGTGTTTGTGCAGCTTGTGATAATTAAGTTTACTAAAGTTCAACTAACAAGGAGCTGTGCACGTCTTAGATTCATTTATGTGCAAGTCAACTTTGATTTATTGAGGCATTATCATCCATATCCAAGTGCCGATAATTCTGTTCATCACTGTCTCTACATCAGCTCAAAAACAAAAAACTATACCCTAACTTCAGCTGTTTTCTTATTGTTATGCATAAGCAAATGTTATTGGATCAGGGTCGACAGCATAATGCACAATATAACTAATTATTGCCAAAGACTGAGAGGGACTTTAAGGGCTAAAATACTTAGTATTGTGGATATATTGTTACTGTGTAAAAAGCTTCTATAATTTCTATTCAGTCCAAGTTCATTGTTACAAAACACTAAGTCTGCAGCCATGCTGTTTAATATGATGCTAATGTGCTTATGATTAGACATTATATTGCAAAAGAAGTTCACCATCTAAGTTCAGCGTAATAACACCCTAAAATTAGCTGACAATGATTAGCTTCACATAAATCAAACCTGAGGCTAATGGGAACCAGAGATTCATACAGCAACATAAACAAGAGAAAAACCTCAGAGTTAGACATCTATTTTTGCAGGTTTTTACCCATAATTTAATTTATTTTATTTAACCTTTATTTAACCAGGTAAAAACCCACTGAGATCATGATCTCATTTACAAGGGTGACCTGGCCAAGAGGTCAGCAGCACACATCATAATAAATGCAATGGATATAAGGGAACCAACAACAAATTCACAGTTAAAGTGCAACAAACATTTTGTGCACAGTTACAATTTAAAAACACAGGCATTGTTCGTAGGATTCTCGCAGCTTAACAAATAAAATGGAACAAAAGTCTTTAAATGAAACCAGTTCTGGCATTTTCAGCTCTGTTTGTATAGTGTTCTAGGCTGTGGGGGCAGCACAACTAAAAGCCTGTTTTCCCAATTCAGTTTGGACTCTGGGCACATTTAGATGATAAGCTGCACAGGACCGTAAGGCATAGGCACTTCTTGATTTCTGCAGAGATAGGAGGGGACCAGTCCAAGGAAAGACTTATAAATCAACAACATTCTAATGGGTGTACCTCCTGGAGTTCAAGGAGGGCCACTCAACTTTGGCATACAGCTCACAGCGATGAGTGAGGCGACCGCAACCAGTCACTTAACGTAGTGCACAATGATAGACAGTGTCCAATGCCTGGAGACATTTGATGGAGGCACTTATGTACAGGACATCACTGTAATCAGTGATGAAACAATGTAATGAAATAAAATGATCTGTTTGTTTGTGTTGCTCCACAGATGGTGAGACAAGCTCATCTTCAAAACATCTTTGATCACACAACTTCATGTGGATTCAGGCAAACTAGATTAAATGGCAAAATTTAACAGTTGTCTAAATGTGTCAGGCTGCCTAAAAACTCTGACATTTTCTTATTTATAACTTATAACCAGTCTCATCAACATAAAAAGACAAAGTAACTTTGATATATTCTCTTTTATTTTTGATCCATTCAGTATTTTTTTAGAAATAGCCCCATTAAAATTGGTTTTCTGCTCATCATCATGAGTTGAATATGTTGTTTTATACATGAATATTTTCAAATGTGCCATTGCACTTCTCTACAACACTGAAATTGTTTCATAATTTATTGTATTTACAACCCTGATGTGGTTATAACATCCTTCAGCCCTTCCTGGATCTGACACACAATTGGCATGAGTGACTCTTGGTTATGTTGTCATTTTGGTCACTATTTCAAAGGGTTATTTTAGAAATGACAGCAGCAGCTTGTGACACTGTCACTTTCTCACCTCCTCCATTCTTCTGGCACAAATAAGGGAAGCGCCAAACGTTCCCCAGGCCCACAGAGAAGCCCACCTGGGC
The DNA here is from genome assembly GCA_962446985.1 of Xyrichtys novacula. Classification (NCBI taxonomy): domain Eukaryota; kingdom Metazoa; phylum Chordata; class Actinopteri; order Labriformes; family Labridae; genus Xyrichtys; species Xyrichtys novacula. The sequence goes on from OY660865.1 coordinate 18,386,437, forward strand.
CAGGATGTACTGCAGTTTGCTGTTCCATGCGGGGCGCCCGTCATTCTCAGGCACCTCTATCTGAGGGACTTTCTTCCCGCCGGCCCCGCCGACATTCAGGGAGCTGTTCTTGTAGTCGACTGGCTCCTCATGTGCGAGCAGGTCAGCCACCGACTCTGTGACGTGCTCAAGGCTCTGCTCGCGCTGCGTCACCTTGCTGTTCTTAGGCATCAGGGTCGGGGAGGGGGTGGGGGTGAAGAGAGAGAAAAGAGAGAGCGAGACAGAGACTGGGTGGACAAGAGGAGGTGATACAGGCAGAGAGTGAAGGACAGACAGATGAAGGTATAGTGTTTAAGTAGATGCTGAAGAGGGGTTCAGGTCTAGGTCTCAGGCCTGCAGCACAAGAAAGATGAAGGGTGGAGGACAAAATCATGATTAAATTTGATGATTTTCTTTAACTGGAAAAAAGTAATCAAACTTCCCCGTTCATATGCTCATTTACTGTGCAGCCATAGGTTTTCTTTTCCTGTGATCTTTAAATAACACCTCACACACTTGCTGACTCAATTATTCCTCTGTTAGGTGGTTGGTTAAGCTTGTAATAAAGCACACTGAGTGGTAATGCATGGTTATGACTCTTCAGTGCCATGAAAGATGTCAACATAAAGACAGGGGGCAATTCATCACACCTGCAGGTTCATTTGACCTCATTCTCTCTCTCTCTTAAAAAAGAATAAAAGACACTCAGCAGTTATTATTACAGCAAAAATATAAAGAGAAACTGTATATCTTTGTCTCACGCAATGTTTTAGTCCCAAAAAATTCTCAATCCTGCAAATTGTTCTATTTAATTTCCCTGTTCTGCAAAGCTTAACTTCAGCGAAGCTTTTTTTTCTGGTAAATCCTCTAATCCTCTGGGGCCTTGCAGCAGCAGCAGCAGCAGCATCCGTCCATCCTCACCCCTCTTTCAGGGAGTGGTTGGTTCGACCCAAACGTAATGGAGGAAGTGAACATGATGCTTTGGATGAGGTGCTCATCATATCTTCTCCTGATACACGACACAAACCTCTGTGTTGGCTCATTATTTATTGAGCGATTATACAAATCTGCTGCCCATGAAAGTGGAGACTGCAGAGCTTATAAGATGTTTAACTTCACATTCAAAAGGGAAAAGATATAACGAAGAAAAAATTTAAACAGAATTGCAGCTGATATAAGATTCTGCACCCCCAGAGTGATGCAACAGCAGTTTTGCACATGTGCTTTCATCGTCACAAGACTCACTGCTTGCATCAGCCTGAAACAAACTCTGCTTCCACCAACAGATTCTCCAAAAAGAGCGCAAACTCCACTCTGAGCCCGTTTTAACAACAAGAAAAGCTGCAAACTGTCAGAAATTCCTTCATTTGGCTCTGAATGTGTGCTCTCTGTCCTTGTTTGTGTATTTTTTTCCCTGTCCCAACATGGATTTCCTCTTCTGTGCATGTCAAGATGAGCCTATGATGCAATAATCCAGCCGCCATTCACAAGTCTTCATAATCCTGTGTGCATTAACTGTAAAGCCCCCAGTGCTGCTTTTCTGTCTTGTCATTCAATTCCATCTCGCAGTACACAAGCCACGTAATATCAATCCGGGTCTGCAGCATCCAGCCAGCACAGACAAATCAAAACACATCGACTCTCCCAACCAATAATCCCCCAAAAACACAGTTCAGATGACCCTAGCTGTTGCACACAGTACTCATGCCTTTGCAAGGGGCCAAGTTACTTGTCTCATGTGTCGATCATGAGAGGATCACGTTCAATCTCACTTCTAAGGCCCAGTCCAAACAGATGTTTTACCTCCAGGCGTTCAACCTGGAAACATGTCTTCATGATTTTATTTGCTGCCTTTACAAAAGTTCTGTTAATGGAGGGCATTTTTCTGTGGCTACATACTTCACTTCCACGTCATTTCTACATCACTGAAACTTATGAACAGGATGCGATATAAGGTATGGGGACATAATGATGTGCTTATTTAAGCAAATACAATAAATTAACTGTAATGAAATCTACAAGAAATCAGTTCTTCATGTTCATCCTCAAACATGGATCTGAAAATATGAAGTCAGGTTTGTCACAGATTTTCTAAGTAGACATCTTTATGCTTATTTTGACCGATGAACAATCGAAAACCTCGATATCTTATAACGTATAACACTTAAATCTTCAGGTCATCCACCTTGAGAGGCTAAAAGAGGATGAGATTCTTACAAGAAACCCTAAAAATTTTAACCGATCAACCCAAAAAGTTTCTTTTTGAGTGATTATTAATGGGCCCAGCAGTGCTCCAATAAAACATGTTTCACTACTATAGTGGACTTCCAGTATAGTATTTGAATGACTCTACACATCAAATAAACAATAATATTTCTTCTTATTTCTCTTAAAAAAGATTAAAGATTAAATGTAGCTCTTTCTTACTGTCATGCAAGGATGCTGCATAGAAATCCCTGTTATGAAATCAAGCGGGCAAGTGTCCAGCACCAAGAAGGTCACAAGTTCAGCCTTAACTGTGACCACATGGTTTTACGCTCCCTGGACATCACCAAGCCTGTGTCCATGAAGTGTCCATGAAGATGTTGTATACTCTGGGTCTCATTCTGATGTGTAAAAGTAAATTCAAGATTTTTTTTCCACTTGCTTTAAGTTACAGGATTTGGAGAGTTATGAGCCTGTGTAATCAGACCTGTTTAAAGGTCCAAAGTTGTTCTTTCGATTGATTGCTGATCCTGAGATTACCACCAGCTTCTTAGACAAGTCTGAGCCCAAAAACCATTAATCTGCTCTTTCACTGTGTGAAGCATTAAAGGTTCAATACCACTGGTTTGCAATCCGCATCTGATTCAATCGGCCAAATATCCCAGAACTTTGAAAACTAACCCTCATAAGTGTTGTAACAATCTTAAATGTATTTTGTCTTCATAAATAAGAGTTTTATCAGTCACTGTGAGCACCAGGACACACATCTGGCACTGATGCTTACAGTCCTACATGTGCCCTCATCTCTTGTTTTATTGCTCATCTGAGGGATGCAACGACTTTTAAACACAACCAAGGTCACACACGATTATTTTCTGACCTCTCTACAAACTAAAACACATTTCTGTCTAGGTCTACATTCTGCTAGATTAAATAATTGCTCAAATCTACCCTGGATTAGATAAATAAATCAAACATATATAGGAAAAATCAATATAAGCTGCTGTTTCTAGCTACCAGTGAACTTTCTGCAGAGACAAACTGTCCATAGGCTATCTTTAAAATTTCAGTTAACAGCACTTACCGCGCTGCTCTTCTTCTCTGAAAGAGTGGAGCAATGTTTGAAGAAAAATATATTTCTCTCCTCGTCTCTCACAGATTGACTGTATCCAGGATGTATTGTAAAGACAATTTGTTGAGAGGCATGAGTATATCCGTGGGGCAGCACTTGTGAGTCGTTGTGGCACAGGCTGTGCGCTCTCAGGACACTGGAGGACGGAGGATCACATGCTCCTCTGGTCGCGATTGACATGCAGGGAGGAGAGTCCGGGACGCACCGTGACGCACGAAGCGCTGCTGCTTATTAACAACAACAAACGCAAAGCATCAGCTGCCACTCATTTTCACTTTGTAGGAGACTTTAAAGCATCTCCAAACGGGAGGGAGGGTGGAGGAGGGAAATAGGGCGCGGATTTGTCAAGGTTATCCACACCTACCTGAGGAAGTAGGAGTAGCTGACGACGCAGCTGTCGTCATTCCAATTGATAAAAAATTTAAGTCATTTAGCAGCGCCGACAGGACGGGCTGCATGGAAAAACCACCCTGTAGCCTATTGTAAAGATAGTAAAAATAGTTTGGATGATATTTATGACATCTTCCAAAGGGCACAACACAAGAGAAGAGATGAACGAGCCTTTTTAAATTCCCCACAATGAAAAAGCATTAAGGAAATGAATCAAACCCATAATAAATAAATGAACAATACATGAATGATATAGAGGGAAAAGGAGATGAAGGACATTTGGACTTTTTTAAGTGCAAATGTGTGATCATTATTCTCTGCAGGATGCATGGATCATGTGGGGAAGAAACGCTAAACTTAAGAGACATCCATTTCAAGAAACATGCACCAGCCGATGTGTTCACAAAAATCACGAGTTTAAGTGCCAAAGAGAGGCAACCAAAAGGGCTTAATGTGTCAAAAGGAAACTCTCTTTAGGAGTTCATATCATATCATATCATATCATATCGCATTATATTATATCATATCACATCATATAACATCATTTTTATCATATCATATCAAATCATATCATATCATATAACATCTTTTTATCTTATCATATCACATCATTTTTATCTTATCATATCAAATCAAATCATATCTCATCATATCATATCATATCATATCACATTACATCATTTTATAACTTATCACATCATTTTTATCATATCATATCAAATCATATCACATCATATCATATCATCACATCACATCATATCATATCATATCATATCATATCATGTTATATCATATATCATATCATATCATATCATATCATATCATATCATATCATATCATATCATATCATATCATATCATATCATATCATGTTATATCATATCATATCATATCATATCATATCATATGTCTTGGCCTTATGCACATTCAAGTCCAATCCATTAAGTACTTTTTACCCATGTATCACCATAACAAAAGTTCTCCTTTGATACAAACATAAAGAAGAAGACTGCAGTCTCTCAAAGATTGTTTTGATGGATTATTGAATTTTCCCAATTTCATTACTGACTTGGCAAAAAAGTGTTATTATGAGGCATGACCAAGTGTTAATGCTTTGAACTAATAACATGCTTTGTTAACCCCTTCAGTGACAAGTTTCTGGTAAATTAGTGTGAAACAATTGAAAACAAGTACAGGTCACTCTGGCAAAGAGTTTAATGTCAGCCATGACTTGCAAAAAGTGGACATTCAGTGTTTATCCACCAAATGTGTGCATCTTAAAAGCCAAACAGGACTTTTTAACAGAAATTTGTCTATATGATCAATTAAAGCAGGTGAGACCAAGCACTACAAGAGTGACTCTTTCTGTTTAGTCACTTTTCTATGCCTGTAATTGCTATGAGGAGGTAGGAAAAAGTGTTTTTAATACATTTTTAACTTCTTTCGACAGATATGTACAGTGGGTTATGTTCAAAGTTAAAAGAAATCAACAGAAAAACAGAAAAAGATTGCCAGTGAGGATAAGAGGCATGCTGACCCAAACATGGATGCCTGGAGGAAAGCAGGTCTGTGCTCAATGCTCATCAGGGGGAGGGGAAATAGAGATACATTTCTCCTCCACATTGAAGAATTCTCTTAAATAAGAAAGCTGCATTTCTTAAAATCAACCCATCAAAACCCACATTTCCTATCCTTACCTTCTGAGGAAACGCTGTCAGTCCTCCTGAGTGAAGGAAATGACAAGGATATGATATGATATGTGGCATGACATGACATGGTATGATAGCAGCTCTATTTGGTTACATCATATTTCAAACATGGTGTGTGTTAAATGGAAAAGCCTTATCGGAAAATCAAGTTTTTTAGAGAAGTCCATAGCTGATACTTGCAACACACAGGTCAAGTCTGCATCTCTATTTTTCACTGTTTACCCCTTTTGGGACTTAAATTCACCGTCCAAGCGGATAAAGTCCATGGGATTCTTTCTATGTATGATGACTTTCCAATAATCTCTTTCCAACAGCTTCATCACTGCGATCAAATTTGCTCTGTGTGGTCATTTCTTGGTAAAAAAGAAAAAAAAATTGGACATGTGACAGAAGTGTTGCAGGCACAGCCATCCAGGGAATCATAAATCATGCCTCAGTCCACCAGGACATCCTGTAGCAGCTCTGAGACGGAGAAGGACTATATGATAGAAAGGCCATTATTCATCCTGACCTTATGGATTTACTTCAGCACCTCAGTCCTGAGGGTTTGTTGTCTTTATCTGATTTTTTCACTCACTTGTATCTGCGTCATGTTTCAGAATAGAATTTACGGTGAGTAATGAAAATATATGAAGAAGCTCAAAGCTTAAAAAACAGTACAGATTTGATATTTTGCATCCATTTATATCACACTTTTTATGCTCTATATGATACGTTACACAGATTGAATATGCCATAGTTTATTTTTAAATGTTACACCTAACACACTCTTGAGGTCCAGTCTGGCTTACCTATTTCTGCAGCTGGCCCTGGCTCTGTAACGCTTTTGACGCACCTTCTTGGAGCTGACTCTTGGGAGCAGTTGCTGTGGCAACCTCAGGATCATATGACAGACTTTGTCTCATCTCTGCACTCTCCTTTCTGCATTTTCCCTCAATAAACTCCTTGGAAAACAACAAATGCATTTTAAACAGTCACTTATATATGGATTACCTACCGTGTTTCCTCTTCTATCAGTTTACTTTAACTATGTTTTCCTAAGTTTTTGTCAGAGTCCTTTTAAAAACACATTGTAATCTAAATCACATGTCCTTCAATGAGTAACACTTAACTGATTCTCCTTTTTTGGTGAAATTTGCTCACCTAAAGCTGTCCTCTCTGGACAAGACTTGGTAGGGTACAGTGAAGTAAAGATGATCTTTATCTGTCTTCTCACCCTACTTTTGCTTTTATGACCTTTTTGGTCAGGCATTTTCTCATAGGAAAAAATGCCTGACCTTCAAAATCAAAGAAAATACATGCTTGAAACAGCAGAATAGGACTAAAATAAGTCAAAGAGCATGTTTAAGAAAGTCAGTTTAAGAAAAAAATGAATAGCACAAGGTAAGGCAATAAATTGATTTCAATCTTCCTCAAAAACTGATGCTAACATGCAGCTGGCCATGGCAGTATGTCTGCTAATGAGACAACTGTGTGTCACACAACAATACACACACATCACTTTGTGTGTTTATTAAGCCTGCATCAGCAGCCTCACAGGCCTGTGGGACAGTTGGCACAGCAGCGCTTCTGCCCTCTCTGGTTAGCAAATGACCGAACAGTCCCATCTGGGTTTGAGGAGCTGCAGCTTTGTTCTGCCTCCCTGCAGTGTCTTTTTTTTTTCTCAGACCTGCATTTAATGTACATACTCAACCTTTTTTAACTGCAGGTTTTATAGGACTACAAACTCTGCAAAACTGGTTCTGAGCTCTTAATTTCATATTTCCTGTCACAGTTTTGTGTGATTGCATGCTAGTGTTTTCCAACCAGAACCCGAGATAAAGAACTGCTTGGTTGGTAGTTTAAGTGCACCCCATGTACTAAGGCTGTAGTCACTGACCTCACTCTAAAGCCCACCATCTTCTCCCCACTTTCCTTTCTCTTTAGCTGTCTGAATAAAGGAAAACATGCCTGAAAATATACTTAAACAAAGCAAATTGCGCTTTGCAAATATTTGATCATTTACAACAAGATTTTATTGGACAGATGTGTGATGGAAAGTCACCTTGCAATAGAAGTGATCGCACTTTATCCTGAGAGGATTGGGAATGAGTTTACAATGTTTGATGGCCGCTTAAACAATAGTGGCTGAGAAATTGATCTCAAAATGACAAATGTCAGCATTTTGGTGACGTTTAAGAAAAGGTCAGGAATCTTCACAGATTATTAGATTCATCCTCTGGACACCATGAACATCTTAACAGAATTAAATAGCAATCCATCCAGCACTTGTGGATGCACTTATTATGTTGGGATCACAGTCAAGGAGTAGTTAACAGACTGACAGCAAACTGTTTGTGTCATTTAGTCTTGTTCAAGTTGATAGTCAGCACTTCACATAAGTCTTTGGCAAGCTTCCCAGGCTTACTGCTTTTTTCCTTTCTCTATCACATCTCTCTTAATTGTTTCACATTTTATTGATCAACATCCGTCCCTTCCCTTCCTGTCACAAGTCCTCTTCACTGCACCCTTCCTAAGATCATGAAGATTTTCTCTCTGGAATCTTGTCTTCAAACATCCTCAGCTGCCGTCTGACGTCAGCACCCTTTCGCGGCACATTTTTGCTTCTCCCTGCTGTTCACCTTCAGTCGCCTCCAACTTCACATTGTCTCCTCCTCTGCTTTGCAGCACCAGCTCTCTTTCGTACCCCCCTCCCCACACACACCCACTTCCACTCACGTGCACTCATGCATTCTGCATCTGCACCGCCACATCCGCCCAGTACTTTTCCTTCACTCCTGTCTCATTTATATTCCTCTCTCCCCATCCCTTTACTCGCTCTCTCTCTCTCTCTCCCTCCCTCCCTCCCTCCTCCCCTGGTGTTTTGTGCTGTCTGGGTCACTCTCAGCTCCTACAAAAGCTCCAGCCTGTTCTTAGCTCTGTGGTATCACATCTCGTCGATTATTCTTGTTACAAGCACTTAAACAAACATTATTACATTTAAATGTAATTCCAACTAAAAGCAAATGAATGTATTTGACAAATGTGATTATAACTTAAATATTAGATGATATCGTCTCTGTGATCAATGCACTATGGTCACGTTAGTCTTTGAACTAAAAGCGTTAAACCACTTAATGTTGATGCTCTGCTAAATGCCAATTGACCCTCCATATAACCCCCCACTGCACTGTGTTCCTGTTTTTACTATTTATTATGTATAAATAAGAACGCAGATCTTTTTATATATACTTTTATTTATTTGGTTTTTATTCCACCACCACTCTACCTCCAGAAAGTGCAATATTACTCACCGTGCTGCTAATTTACCCAAGCAACGACATTTTGTTGCAGAGAGAAATAACTGCTGTGTTTTATTCTGTGCAATGACATATAAAGAAAGTCTAAGTCTTTTTGGCCAGAATCTACCCAATCAACATCATACAAACATGTGTGATACCATGTGAAAAAAGAAAGCCCCTTTCTTTTTAAAAGGATGAAAAAAAAAAAAAGTTTTATGCATTATTCAAGATGGAGAATGGTTGAAAGTGCTTAGTCTTTTACTAATATTGATTTCATATGAAATGTAGACATGAAAACACCCCAAAGTCTTGGGTCTCTATCTTGTTCGTGAGTCCACCTTTACAGCTCTGTAGCACCTCCTGCTTTCCCAGAATTCCTCAGTGATCAGAGAGGTGGTGGGGCTGTGCAGGTGTTCAGACAGTGGAGAAAATGGGTCATGTGCACCTCTGACAGTCACACTGCAGTACTTTGCAACACACTTACATTACCAGAGTTTACATTTCAATACTACACTGAAAAAAAAGTCTGTTTAATTTACATTAAAATAAATTTTGTACATCGGTTGCACATATTAAAGTCATGTTTACCAAAAACAATTTATTCATGTTCAGTATTCTCAATTCTTAACTTTTTAACTCAACTTTTTAATGTACATTTAACACATTTCTTTCATGTTATTTATAGTGAACTACCTTATGTTAAACTAACAAGATTTTTTTATATATAGTATGTTCAATTTATCTATACTGAACAAATATGATTTTTTTATGTATTGTATGTTCATTAACTCTATATTAAACTGACACAACTTTTTTGTGTTTAGTTTACTCAATCTTTTATGTGTTAAAGTAATGTGAGTTTTACATATGAAGTACTTGCAGCTTCTACTTTGTGTATATCCTAAATAAAATTAATTTATTGCTGTACATTGATTTGATAAGCTGTAATGAAAGTTATTTTGAGAAGTATTTTATTGTCAAATTTGCATCAAGAAAACAGAGGACTGGTGGGTATGTGAACTTGAAAATATACTGAGTGCTGAGGTGAATTGCAGAGCTTTTGAGTAGAGTCGTAATACAAATGTGCATGATGGGAAATCTATCACAGACAGCATAGCGACTCAGGTTAGACAGGTGAGGGATTGGACACTTGGTGACAGACAAGCACACACAGATCTGTAACTGAGTGTCTGTTGGACATGAAAGCTCGGGTGCAGTGTGTCAGGCCATGCTGTTCACCTTAATGCCAAACACCAAAATAGAAACTCATTAAAAGCTGTTTTTTCCTCACTAATCCTGAGCAGATCCCCCCTCTTTGACAGCTCATTAACAAAAACCTCCACATGTCATTCTGTTTCAACAGTTATCAACAGATGAAGCTCATATCAGCTGCGGCATATCTAAAGCTCTTGATAACAGCCCCGACACAGCAGCTGTTTTTACTTTATAGCTTTGTCATTGTTTAATATTGTCAGTGACAGACGCACATTTTTGGAAAAGGAGGAAAATACAACTGACCTAAATATGGAGAAGAGATTTGAAACATGGAAAAAATTCACCTCCTCATTTTACGTTAGCACACTTTGAACCCATTTTAAAAACTGGGCAGATTGTTTATAACTGGACCTGCGCGGGGTCATGTGATGGTCTGTAGAGGTACTTCACCAGATGGTCTCTCAAAGAGGGGCCAGTCAAGCTTGCAGGGTTGAGGGCAAAGCTCTCATCCCCATGATTTTGGACAAAATAATCCTTTTAAAATACTCTTACAGCAGAGCATGCGGCATGTTTTTTGCATTGTTGGTACAACATAGTTGATGGAACAGATATTACAGTCAGGCTCTATGGGAAAAGAGGAACACAGATTATTGAGATTAAAGACTTGGAAATAAATAACATAGAAGACTGCTCAACCCCTGATGTAAAAGACGTATGAGGTAAGCACTACATACTGCACACTTTGTCTCAGATGAAGGAACACTTTTGTAAATGATGCTCAAACAGAGAAATTTAAACGAAGTGGGAAATAAAATCACCTGCATGCAAGTATATGTTGTTGTTTTTTTTTTTTGTTTGTTTTTTTTTACCACTGTGTATATTCTTAAATGTCAGAGAGTAACACAAAGAAAATACAGCTGGAAGTTTATTAGTTTGAAGTATCATAGTCAATAAACTCATGATCTTTTCCTGTTGTTGTTGTGCAAGCTGTAATCCCATGCGTGGGAGGGCCCTACATACATGCCTCAGCGTTTCATTCCTCTCCTGTTTTTATCTACAGGGTTAAAATAAAAATAAAAAATCCTCTCAAAACCTAGTGAAGTATGATCGATGGCTTATTTTTCAGTATGTTTTGAGTTAAGATTTTCTATCAAATGATAAAAGCCACATGGAAATGTAGACAATCACAACTGCCCTCCATACTAACTTCACTTAAGCAGTGACTTTATGGACACTTGTGTAGGTAGATTGATGTAAATGTTCTTTAACTGGTGCTTTGCAGTGATATGTCAATGAATAAAAGATATTTACAATAGATGTCATACAGGGTAATGAAATTGGTTTCAGTGTTATATAACGCAGACAGATTAGCGGCTATGGTAAGCAAAGCTTGGAGAGTATGTGTTAAGGTACAAATATAGCTTGTGGTTGTATGCATGTGTATGTGTGTAATTTCTGCTATAATTTTGACTTTTTGAGACAGAGGTCAAGCATGTATTTATTATGATATCAATATATAGAAAAAGTCAGTATAATAAGTGCATCAAAGTTGAAATATGAAAATAAAAAAAAAGGTATTTGAATGTTTAATTTCAGACTGGTAAGTGCAATACTCCACTTATTTCTTCGGATGACAGACTGAACATAAAGAGACACTTGCTGGGTTTTCAAAGTGCACACTTTCACCCCAAGGTGTCACTGATAGGCGGTGATTTTAACTGTGAAAAGGTAGGACACATAGGTGTAAGTCTGATTTTCCTGTTGTTCCTATCTGCAGTGAATTTGGAGGTGAAGTGGAACCTCTGTGCCCTCTAGTGGTTAAAATTGTTTAAGTGTGGGGATGGCTGATCGATAGTTGGTCTCCTGCAGGAAAACACAGCTAACAACTTTACAGCCATCTCAAAGTAAATTTGTTTCCCTTTGATTGACCAGTTGATTATATATAAATATATATAAATTATATATATGATCGCAAAAACTTTGCCACTGTTTTACAGAAATAGGGGAGAGTGGGGTAAGATGAGCCACTTTTCATATTTCAGATCACTACATCAAAGCAATCATAGTTTTGTCTCTAACTAGAGTATCTGCATATATTTCAGGTTGCTGTGCTGCAAACCAACAAAATGAGTGTAAACATAACTGTCTTGATAATATAGCATGCCAAAAAAGTGGTCTCCTCCCAACTTACCCTGTGTATGGGTTAAGTTGACCATAGGAACGGGGTAAGTTGAGCCATGTCCCTACTACCCCCCACTCTCCACTCCAGCCCTCCCTCACCTTCTCTCTCCCTAAATAACAGTCACTTCTTCACATTCATGTGTATTTTTATCTATTATACACTATTCAACTGGTACAATTATTAATTGCATTATTATTGGATATAACTGCTAAAAAGCTGTTTTGTAAAAAGTCATTTTAACATGAGAATGTCTTTAAGTGATTCAGAACATTCATAGCTGTATTTTTGAAAAGAAAAAGTCAAACATTTCAACAATCTGAACTTTCTCAGTTGAGCCAAATGGATCAACTCACCCCAGAACTACTATTATGACTTTATTAGTCCTCTAAGCTAAAATGGTGGACTTTTATGCTAGGTTTCTGACCTCATGTTGTAGCTCATAGATACCACAATTGATGTATGAAACAATTTTAAAATGATCTTTTTTAGGTCTGAACACAATTGTAATAAAACTGACAGACTAAATTCACTTTCAAGAGTGAAAAATGTTTTTTTGGAAATAAATGTCTAACCCCTTCACCCACGTGCTTCTAACCTTTACAGACTCCATGAATTGATGCCCATCTCCTAAATATTTGGTCACATGATCAATTTCTTTTACCATTTCCGAGCAACAGGGGGTGGCTCAACTTACCCCACTCTCCCATATATATATGTACTTGATTTGATGTGTTTTATCAAGACCCATAACTGTATCGTTCTTGAGACACACTACAAACTTAATTCCGAGTTTTCATCTGCAGAGAGCTTGTCAGCTCCTTGTCCTATAGTTTGCCCTTGCACCTTTAAACAAAGTGCCCTTTACCTGCCTTGTGCAATCAGCATATCTATGTCCTAATTCAAGGACATGATAGCCGTCTCATTCAAACACATCATTTTATTGCAGCTCTGATACTCTACCTACAGGACAGCTCAAATACAGACTTAATCATAAGATCCATATTATCAATTAATTTCAGACAAACAATTTATTCATCTATTTTTTTTTTACTTTCCCGTCACAATCACAAGGACAATAGCAATTCCGGGGACATTTTTTTAATTCAACTTGTGCCTTCAGCTCTGTACTTTGAACCCGATACAGAGCCGCACCCTTCTTTATAATAGGCGAGCGGCTTTCCTGTTCAAATGAGTGACACTCTCACAGCCAATCGGCTTCTCCTACAAGCGCGTGGGCGGGACTTCCCGTAAAAGCACAACGAATTTTCAATATGGCGACTATGTAGCTCGCTTGAGAGTGTGGCCAGCCGCGTAGAAGTATTACTAGTTTAGGTTGATTTCAGTAGAAGTTAGCGTACTGTGTGCGTTGTGGTGTCTGGACATAATCAGCTTCTTTCAAACAATGAAAGGAAAAGAGCGGTCACCGGTGAAGAAACGCCCTCGAGCACCGGACGACAGCAGAGACCGAGGAGGAAGCAAGAAGACAGGGGTCTTGTCGACGGTTGGGAATAACCACGGTAACGGTTCCGTTCAGAGCGGCTCTTCATCCAGACGGAATGAAAAAAGAGACATAAGGGACTCAGACGGACAGAGTTTATCCAGTCGGGTTGGTGGCGGTTACGACTACGTGGTTGTCCCGACCAAGCCGTATGGTGGCGCTGACATTTCCGCGGAGACGTCCAGGTCTGGTTCGCGCGGCGACCCACGGCCTCCACCGAACCCGGAGAGTGAGTACAAAACTCTGAAAATAAGTGAACTGGGCTCTCAGCTGAACGACGAAGAAATAGAGGACGGACTCTTTCACGAGTTTAAGAGGTTTGGGGAGGTGAGTGTGAGGATAAGTCGCCAAAACGACGAGAAAGTGGCGTTTGTGAACTTCAGGAGGCCCGAGGACGCCCGAGCGGCCAAACACGCCCGCGGCAGGTTGGTGCTTTACGATCGGCCTCTGAAAATTGAGACAGTTTACCTAAACAGACGCAGAAGCCGCTCCCCTGTTTCAAAGGACGGTTTCTCCTCAGGACAGAGACATCTCCACTCTCAGAGACAGCTGTCCCCTACTGGTCTGGGGTACAGAGACTTCCGGCTTCAGCAGCTGGCTCTCGGCCGTCTCACCCCTCCCGCTCCTCCTCCTCATCCTCACTTACGAGATCTGGAAAGAGACAGAGATTTTTCAATGTATGATGCGAGGAATAGACCTCCTTTTATCCCCGAATGTGCTGTCTACCGCGAGGAGGAACTGGTGAACCCAGAGAACGACCAAAGGGCGAACAGGACTTTGTTTCTTGGCAATCTGGACATCAGTGTGACGGAAAGTGACCTGAGGAGGGGGTTCGACAGGTTTGGAGTGATAACAGAGGTGGACATAAAGCGAGCAGCGAGAGGCCAGACTAATACATATGGATTTATTAAGTTTGAGAATCTTGACATGGCTCAGCGTGCCAAAGTAGCAATGGCAGGAAAAGTGATGGGTCACAGCCAAATCAAAATCGGCTATGGTAAACCTACTCCCACAACAAGACTTTGGGTGGGGGGCCTTGGACCTTGGGTTCCACTTGCTGCACTGGCCAAGGAGTTTGACCGCTTTGGGACCATCAGGACTATAGACTACAGGAAGGGAGATGTGTGGGCTTACATCCAGTATGAAAGTTTGGATGCTGCCCAGGCTGCATGCACTCATATGAGGGGCTTCCCTCTTGGGGGTCCTGACAGGAGACTCAGGGTGGACTTTGCAGATACAGAGCATCGCTACCAGCAGCAGCAGTATGTGCAGCTTCCTCTCCCCCTGCCACACTTTGACTTAGTTCCTGAACCCTTTGCCCAACGTCTTAGTGATCCAGTGAGAACCAGGGAAAGGTCTCCGCCACTTTCAGCTCGATTCAGAGACAGGGACCTGTACCCCGGTGCTGAATGGTCCGGCTTTGGTGTTCATGACAGGATCCGAGAACCCGGCTTTGATCCTTTAGATCGACTGGAGAGGCGCTCTCATGAGACCTGGTCTATAGAACGAGAGCGTGAGTTGCAAAGCAGAGATCTCAACCGCAAAAGGAGACATTTGGATGGTTTCCGTGCAGATCACTCACCTGACATCAGTGACTTTGGTGTACGTCGTCATGGCAGCTCATTAGAACGCAGCCCTGGAGGGAGCAGCCGAGACGGGGGACGCTACAGTGACCCTGAACGTTTGCCTCGCTCTGGCAGAACCACTCCCAACAGAGAGCGACAAGAGACTGGCTTTGGTGACCGGAGAAAAAGGACACTCAGCCCAGGTGAGCCAGGTACCTGCTCTGACAAGGAGCGCAAACGTAAAGCCAGTGATTCCTCCAAGAGTCCAGCGAAAAAGGACCTTTGCTCAGGGCACCCTTCATCCTCCTCTTCTTCCAAATCTGGTCAGCAGTCCAAGACAGCAGCTCAAGGCCAGAAACTGAGCCAGGTTTGGGAGGGTGTCCTCCTGCTGAAAAACAGCAGCTTTCCAACATCGCTACACCTGCTGGATGGGGACGTGTCCGTGGCAACCAGCCTGCTGGTAGATGGCTCCACCCAAGGTCAGGTGTCCCAGCTAAAGATCAGCCAGCGTCTACGCCTAGATCAGCCCAAGCTGGATGAAGTGTCTCGTCGCATCAAGGCTGCCGGCTCCAGCGGATACTCCATCCTACTCGCCGTGCCTGGAAAGTCTGAAGATGGAGGCGCACAAGATTCCAGCAACTCTACAGAAAGGCCGCTGAAGAACCTGGTGTCCTACTTGAAGCAGAAGGAGGCCGCTGGCATCATCAGCCTCCCTGTGGGTGGGGGGCGTGACAAGGACCACGGAGGGGTCCTTCATGCTTTCCCTCCATGTGAGTTCTCACAGCAGTTCTTGGATGCCACTGCCAAAGCCTTTGCCAAATCAGAGGAGGACTTCATGTTGATGGTCATTATCAGAGGAGCATCATGAAAAAAAAAAGGGCGAATGTAAACGTTTGTTTGACATACATGCACTGTTAAACTGTGAGCTGTTAAAGCAGATGACAGGGTCTGAGTGGTAGCTTGTATCTCATCTTGTGGAAGGTTTAAAGAAAAAGAGTCACATTGAATTGGTACATTTTGATAGAGCGATGAAAATAATTATTGATACAGGTGACATGCTGCCTTCTACTGTTAAAATGTCAGAGAAATGTACATGACCTGAGGGGTTCTCAGCTGAAAGTCAGACAGAGCAGTAATTCTATAAGTTGCCTTAAATCATTGAAAATAAACACAAGTCCTTCATGTCATTTCATATCATGCCTTCCAATAACAAAAATAGAACTAAGATTCAAAATGAAATATTTAGCTTTTGTTTTAATCAGTCATAATCTCAGCATTGATGAAACCAGTCAGTGTAAACAGGTTTTGTTGTATTGTAATGTTTGTACAGCCAGCCTATGAAAACCAAGTCAAACTTGTATACATAGTATTTTTCTCCTGATTATGGATATATGTTCTTGATCTGAAACTTTACCCATTTTCATATTAATATTTAAGATGTGCATCTGTGTCACTTTTGTTGATAAAGTACAAAATCTGCATATTTTCAAAGTCAAGCATCAATATAACTGCCTTTTTGTTGAACTTATGGCCAGTAATTGCATGAAGCTAAAAAAAAGGGGGGAAAGAATGAACTGTATAAGTCCTCATCTCTAGTTTTATGCACTTTTTTTCTTGTATTATGTTAAAATGCATACATGAGAGCCTGAAGAATTGTATTATCAAAACCATCAATATCAATGCTTCTGTCTGAGCCACATTCAAGGGTTAAATACCATAAAATGAAATGAGTGCAGTTTTTCAGTATTGGTTCATGTTTGAGAGGTGGACTTAAGCAGCAAGACCCTAATGTTGTTCAAACAACAACCTTACAACTAAAAACTAATATTTACTCTGAATGAGGTAGAAGAGAGGAGAGATGGGACTTGTTCTGTTGAATTGCAGACTCCATATAAGTTTTTTTTTTTTAGTTATGATAGAGCTTCTGTTATGCTTTGAGTCATGAATTGCTGAAAAACATCTAAAAAGTATTTAAAAAAAACAACAAAAATAAATGAGCACCTTCAAACTGCCCTTCAATTCAAGACTGAACACCAAATTTAACCACATGTAGTGTACAATGATAATGACAAACTTTCAAATTTGTGATCATCCAATTTTGCTGTTCCGCTTGAAACTTTCCTGACTGATAAACCAAATGACACAAATGTGTGGTTAACAAATAGTCTGAAATCTAAATATTGTCTTTATTTTAACAAAGCTAAATGTCAAAATCTGTGCAAAGCCACTAGGTATTGTCAGTCTGCTGTTTTGAAAAGCTGTGTACAATGTAGTGTTGAATTTGTGTCCACCCCTTTTATATTGTGCTGTCACTCCCATCAAATTTGGTATGTTGGAGCAGTAATTTGTTGATTAATTTCTGCACTTTTACTGATATAATTCACTAAGTACAATAACTACCCCAATAGAGCATGAATTGTTTGTTTTGAGAGAAGGAGATGTAACAAATCCAGAGATGTATGTATGCCATGCGCATCTTTAATCAGGAGTCTGTAAGTGGAAAATGTTGCTACGCTGGCTGGCTGTGGACTTAAGTGATTGAAAAATGCTAAGTGATCAGAGGTGAGACCTCCCATGGCCTTGCACACCCTCCTCTGAGTGGACAGTTAATGATTGTTTTTCATGATTTGATTGAAGTTCAATGTTTCAAATGGAAAAAGAAAAGATTTGTGCTGTGTACTCAGGATATCTGGAGAGAGAGGGAGAGAGAGAGAAATGGAGAACTTCAGTGCTCATGGGCCTAAGAAGTAAACCTGTCAAAAAACAGAAAGTGCAACATGCACTTGCTTTTGTCTTAATAAATTTACTCTTTCGTGGGAAACACAAGTGCCTCGGAAGACAGCTTTTGTGACCTTTTCTGTTCTTGGAATTGTCTATCAAACTCTAAGGGCTTTCACTTTGACAGGAGGAGTCGCCCTGGCAGACACCCAGGCAGGAGGTGTAAGAACGGAAGAAGTCAGCCTCCTTGTTCTGTACCTTCATTTTGTTGATCATCATTTGTTTGAATGACCTCTTTGTGAGGTATTTGACCATTCCTTTAGTACTTTTCCTCAGCCCGGCTGTGAAGGCAAACTTAGTCACTGTGTCTCATCAAATGTGCCACATATCCTCAGTCTCCCCCTGGCCTGTGTGGCTGAGAACCAGCAAAGAGATTGTCTCTCTGGTTTGTCACTCATCAAACTCAGCCCAAATTGCTGGGGTCGTCTCCATCTGTCAGCCTCAGCGGAGCCACAGCAGCGCTCTTCCCTCTCGCCCGGCTGTGTATGCAGCAGCTGCTGCAGGAGGAGCCTTGTTCATTTATGTAGTTGCTTGTTCTTACATTGGAGTTACAAGGAAGATGTCTGTGCTTTGTGTGTCTCGTGTTGGAAGACAGATCCGAGACATCATCTGAGAGGAAAGACAGCAGAGGAAAAAAATCTTTGCAAATCTTTAGCTGACATGTTGATCTGATTTACACACTTTTCACACACTGTGCCAAACCACATAGGAAATCAAAGTGAAAGTATGCAGCTGTCATAAATGAGAATCTGCTGCAGGATGTGTATCATGAAGACTGTGTTCCTGCCTGTGCTGCTGCAGACCAACTGGACCAAAGCAGCTTCCCTTCTGCCCTTTGTCTTCACATGACGCCTTTGCAGCGGGTCCTGCTTACCTGGAGTCGTGAGGTGCAACAGGTTTTAGTCTCACCCTGGCTGTACTCCCTGCTGGTCCCCATGGTCTAAGCTGTTACAATGGGTATGTAGTGAAAAGTTTGACTACACTCACACAGGGGAAAGGCTGGTGAAAAGATAAAACCCACACTTAATGTCCCTATAAGTAACACAAAACTAATACAAACAACCAAAAGACTGAAAGATAAAAAAAAAAAAAAAAACATACTGTTGTATTAAAGCAAATATATATAGTCAATAAATTTCAGTCTACAGCTGCTAGACTTATTGAAGTTGGACTATGATTGGTGTAAAAGTAATATCACTGTGTCCAATCACAAAGATCGTAAAAGTGCTGAGGCGTGACCAGAAGTGAAACAGAGTTGTAGTGGAGCTGGTTTGTGAAACTTTATAATGATAGAGTATGATAAATCAATTTTAGTTTATTTTTTCTGTAATCTTAATGTGTCAATTTAATCAGCAAATGTAGGCACAACACAAGTAGAGTATTTTCGTCCAATTTTAATTAGTTATAACAAATGTACCCTCAGTACTACAGTTACAATACTTGTTCTTCTTTTACTAGTCATAACTGCCTGTCACTGATAATGGAGAGAAGACCTGAGGTTATGTTTTCCTCCTTTTTAATATACACATTTGTTGCTCTGGACAGTAAAACTGAGTCTCAGTGCAAGAGATTTATTTCTTTAAACTAAACAAAGCTAGCGTTGAGTACCTTTAATCACAGCACAGTGAAAGTGTTGATAACAAATGACGCTAAAGATGTTTGCTTAGGATTAGTGAGATTACTTCATCTAATAAGCAAAGTTTATGACATTATGCCCATTTTACGCCCTTTTGTTGTGCTCACTCTGCACTTAATTCTTCTAAAGTCTAAAAATGGGAAAGATTAAAATATTTAGTATTATAAGAACGGGAAATTTAAACAATATAGTGCATGTTTGTGTTTGCAGCATCAAGTGGTAATTATCCATCCAGAAAATAATAATAATAATAATGATAATAATATTAATGATTATGATAACAATACTACTACTAATAAAAATACCAATATAATATTGATAATTATGATAATGATAATAACAAAAATAACTATTTTTTCACTGCACTTAAAAACAGAAGTTCACAAAGTGCTTTGATAAATAGTTACAAAGCACATGGAAATACAGACGTAAAAAAACAAAACAAAAGGCTCAGTTAAAAGGGAATTGAAAGCCATTTTCATAAATCATAAGGAACCCAGACAATACAAGAACCATGCAACATAAAATGAGACCATAAGGACCAAAATAAAAACATAAACTAGGTAAGAAAAAGAAAAAGCAATAAAAAGGGGGGTTGAAAGCAGAAACAGGATAGTAAATATAAAAGACAATATTAAGTATAAAAAAACAAAAAAAACAGTAAAGCTGAAATAAGAAATTGTCACATAGTCTACCTTTAAGAGCTGAATAACAGTGAAAATATGTCTTTTCTGAGAAGTTCATTTGAGTTGTAAGTTCAGCACACTAACAGGTTTTATACACTCAAAAAAAGTTTTTGTAGTATATCAAGTATAAATATCCTACAGGACTGATCTAAAGATTAACACTGAATACTTCATTTTGATTTTTAATGAATTTTTGGAACTGTTTGATCATGAGCTGATTTTAATCAAAATGCCCAGTATTTCAGGTTTTCCCTCAGAATAAAGGTGAGAAAGACGAATCCTCTCTGTCAGAAGACTCCTGTCCACCTGCAGTGAGACTGAATCAGCTCCGTGAACTTCACACGCACATCCAAAGTAAGTAAAATTTAAATTCTTCTCTACTTTTTACATTTTATTTAAATTTAAATCGGCATTTTACAATTGTGATTTTACTTGTGTTTTTGAGCTTTAATAAAGAGTGTAAAAGGAATCTGATGTTGTGTTTTCTTTTCACAACATTCCCCTCGACACAGTCAAGCGTACTTTGAGATTGAGAGATTTTGAATTGAGAAGATGCCAGTTGAAGTTCTGACTCTGTGAGTCCCACAGAGGGCAGTATTGAAACAGAGTTATATCAAAGTGCAAAAAGAAGAAGTGCCCTATTTGTTATCGGGATGATTTATATTATTTATGCTTGACATGATGATTCCTGCACTAATGCCTCTGTTATCAGTACTAGGCTACAGCTCATGAACCCCTCTCTACATGGATCCAGGTTGTTTCTTTCAGTAAATTCTTTTTTCATATTTTAGTGGTTCATAAACTGTTTTATGAACCACCTACAGTAAGAGAGATATATAGATATTAAAACTTGGAGCCACTTCCTAACAATATCAAACTCTTGTAGAATTACACTGAAGTTACTGTATTTGCCTTTTTGAAATTATATTTATAAAAGTTTTTATCTATTGAACTGTTCCAACCCCAGAAACACCACAAAAACGTTTTACAAAAATATGTAAAAATCCCAAAGGACAGCAGTTTTAGTTAAAACAGGTTTATGCACAATACTGATTATTTTCACAATTTATTAGATCTGCATTTATTTCACTATTTCATTTTATTTAAGATAAGATAAGAGCAAGTTAATAGATTCCTGAAGGGAAATTCAATTACCTTCTGTAACAGTAAAAATACCATGTAACATTATTCACCCAAGTCTTTCACCGCTTTAAGATACTCCTTTATTAGTCCCACAAGGGGAAGACTTTTAATAAATAACAGCTAAAACTGATATTAAGTATAAACATATCCTCCGTACTGTAACCTCGTGTGTCCTCCCACGGAAAATATCATGAAGGCTGTAGTGCGCAGTGTGCTGCTTTTTAAGGCATACTGAATCAAAGCTGTTTACTTTATAAGTGCTCACGTGTTTTACCAAGCCACAGAGCTGGAAATCGATCAGTATGCCGAACCGAGGTACAGATGTTTTTGTGGCCAGCAGATGGCAGAGGACACTCTGAGCTGCACATTTAGCTTCTTCAACATTCATGTGATTCTCCTGGGAGGGGCCTGAGGACAGGATGAGTCATCTTACTGAGAATTCAGCCTCAAAAACACTGAAGCAGCTGCCACTCATTCACTGTAAGTGCTGGCTTACATTCACACCATCTCTGTGTGTGTGATGTTCACTGATCAGAGTTTTTCTTTAGACTGCTTTACTTGATCTAATAATAACCTGTGATTCAATAAACAGGGGATGTGTCATTCACCCCCTATCCATTTCGACACATGCATCACACACAGCTATCATTAGCCCCCTCATGTCTCATATGAGCAGGATTATTTCCTTTTAGCATCTTAATAATTAAATAAGCATGAATTTAACACCCTATTGTTTCTGTGCTTTTTACAAATGATTACACACACCTGGCTGATGTTGCATAAAGAAAGGGTAACATGAGAGAGGACAGGGACTATGGACGTCCCTGCAGACCTCTTCAATGATTCATTCTGCAGAGAGACGGCAGAAGAGAGGTCACACTGCAGCATCTGTCAGAGAGACAGACTGTCTTTTGGATTGAAATTAACAGAATAATGAAGAAAAATGATGTACATGATTTCTTTTCTTGATAAATCTGAGATGTTAATTTGATGACACAAACCTAGATGTTCGAGGTCTTAATAGCGCTGTTCAAACAGGCTGTTTTATCCTGTACAGAAGCAGGACAGAACAGTCTAAGTAAAAATAAAGGTGAAAATCCAGCACATGCTAGATAACGCCAGAAGAGAATAATTGAGAGGGGTGGGTGGCTACATAAGAGTATCTGGGTTTTTGGTCTCCCGTTTCACCCTCACAGAAAACAAGTCATTAGTGTGACACTGAAACTGCAGCAGGGGAACGAGGTGAACCTAACCACTTGTCAAAATAAACTGTGATAAACATCCTGTCATTTGCTGTCACATCTGGAGTGAATGGAAATGTTTAATGTTGTAGGAAACAGTTTATAGACACCTCTTAAAAGAGAGATGGAAGTCAAGAGGCTAATCACCAGCTAGGGATTAGCTCTAAACAGGTAGAAACAGCAACCCTGGCCTGAAACAAACTCTCTGAAGTAGTCGTCACTGGTGAGTCTATTAATACATTTGCTGCAAACTTAACAAAGAAACCGTTGAAAAACCAACCTTCAATAAATCTGTTTCAGACAGTTTCAACACAAACAGAAAACAAAAGGAGGCCATTCACTCTTTGTTTCCACATTTTTGTTTTTTATGAGCCACAATAACAACACAGATTTAACAGTTAGTCTTTCAACAGGTTTGCATATATGAGAACACAAGGTTGCAGTTGAGCACAGAAACACAGCAGGTGACTTCGACACACTAATGACAATATAACTGCTCTAACTGTAAACACCAAACATGCGTGTCATTCAATTCGCAGCATGTGACTCAGTTTTTGGTTATAAGTGACTCTCAGAGGAAAAAAGACAATTTTCGACAATCCAAAAAAGCACTACAGAGAGAAATGTTTACATTATATCTGATCCATACTCACAATATCACAACAGGTTCAGAGTTATTATTCCCACACAGACAGTAAAGTGAGGGGTAAATGTGTCTTTTTGATGTTAATAAAGCACCATGAGAAGTAAAAGCATAGAAAAAGACGTCTTTCAAAACAAAAGTACATTCGCTGTACATTGCTACATCTGTTAATTTCACTAGTAAAGAGTGTTATTTTATGGATTTAATATCAGCTTCTAGGATGTCAAATGTTGTCAGCTTTAGTTATCATTTTGATGGTGAAGTTAATTCTTGTATTAGTTGTCGTATGTATTGCTTTAAACATGCTTGGTAATGATCATTCACAGACAAAACTGCCAAAGTGAGATTATTTTCATTCAATGGACCTAATCGTCTGTTTTTGTAAGGACTCATCCTCATCTATTACACAACAATATGACAGTGTTTCAGTCATTTAACAATCAGTAAGACTTGTTTGAAAACTGCTGCTCCTCTGCTTATATTTTATCCCCGTCAGACATTTGCTCTGTGCTATTTCTGACTGTTTGTGATTCTGCCTGCTGGATGGCTGGCATTTCCTGATAATTTCAGGGTTGGGCACTAAAGCCCACAAGGATTCAAATAGATGATGCCTACTCTCTGTTGTCTCCCCTTGGTGATGATTCCTGGCTGCTATTACCTGTCTACTGAGGCAGGATGTACCGACATGTTTACAGCCTGGATCTCACCCTGAACTAAACATCTACGAACTACATCTGATAAAAATACAGTATTTTAAATTCAAACACACTGACAAACCTATATTTCAGTATCATTTTACACAAACTCTCTATCTCTGCAGACTGTCGGGCTAAGTTCACCCGGATGAGACTAAACATAGGTGCTTCCACTCCGAAGCAAACAGGCAAAAATTCATAAAAGATTCATAGAAGTCCAGACCACAAATAGAAAGAGAAGCAAATCGTAATCAGGAGATAAAAAGTCTTTCTACAGCAGATGGAGGCCGATTTTCCTGCAGAGATGTGAAAAATCATGCCATGTAACAGCTCCAGGGTGAAATAACAATACCCGTTTTTTTGGTTAGTTTAATAGTGATACTAAAAACTGGTGGTTTTAATGTCGCAACTGCAACGTATAAATCTGGTGCAACGCTATCTTGCTTATATCAAATGTTTTGTTGAAGTTTTTCTTCATATGGG
Source organism: Xyrichtys novacula (assembly GCA_962446985.1). Taxonomy (NCBI): domain Eukaryota; kingdom Metazoa; phylum Chordata; class Actinopteri; order Labriformes; family Labridae; genus Xyrichtys; species Xyrichtys novacula. Next base: position 18,410,936 of record OY660865.1, read on the forward strand.
ACACGTCAGAGACTAAACGACTGACTCACTGAAAAAGTTCAATATTGAAGTTGATATTCTGTAATTCTGCCAAATCCAGAATGATTTAAATCAGACGTGTGCATAAGGCTAAAAATGTCAAAGCAGCTTATACAACACTTCAAACTTTAGTGGGAGATTTTTTTAAGTTAAAGAGTTGGACTAAAATTTATTTTTATGTCTCTTTATGGTATACAAAAGCAAAGAAGAGCATCAGTGACAAGATTGATTATTTTGTATGATACTTCTTTATGTCTAAAATCAGTGTGAGTGAGTAGTTGTCAGCCATACAGCTTATTTTGACAGTTACTGCATAAGACATTCACAGTCAATGATGAATTTGACAGCTGAAAGTCAGCAGGATTAGTTTTGTTGTCAGAAGACACTATCTCTGCATGTAGAGGACGACAGCGAAGACTGCTCTGTCCACAGGGGGCGCCAAAACTGACACAAACTGGAAGTTCCTCACAGGAGCTTTAAGTAGAAGATGCATTATCAATCTGAAACAATAAAAAGAGCTAATATTGCACTTGAATATATTAAGTATCATGTTCTGGTAGACTGATAGTGCGTTCGAGTTACCACGGAAGTCAGATGTCGGAGCTGAAAATGACTTCACACCTAAATTACCAGCATATCAGTTACCGCTTGCCTTGTCCGAATATAACAAGGACAAGACAAGCGCCAAAATAACTTTAGTAGATGCAGCCATCTTGTTTCCGCCTTCGATTTTGCTTTTTTCCGACTTGGTAACTGAAATGCTGGTAACTCAGGTGTGTGACGTCATTTTCAGCTCCGACATCTGACTTCCAAGGTAACTCGAACGCAGCATAAACCCAAAAGGAATGTAAAACATCATGAATATTAAACACATGACAGCAAAAGATTAACTGAGCTCTGTAAGCTCTGCATAAAAATTAATCCACCTTTCAAGCAGCAGCGTCCTTCCAACACCTTCAGAGCTAATGGTCCCCTCTGCTAATAATAATATTAAAAAAAGCTCTGTTCCTTTTTTTTTCACCATGAAGCCAGTCAGAAATCAGTTAAAATGAGGAAGAACAGTAGGCTTCATGTCATCCTTTCAAAACTCCGTATATTTTAGTGTCTTGCATAGCAGTTTCTTGTGAATCAGCCAGAAAATTGCACTTTCAGACAAACTTTCAGCATTGACGATAACGTAAACAAAGTCTGTGAACAAAGAACGAACAAAGTCTAACCTGTGAAACAACCGATAGATGCAGCCATTCCAGTATTTTTCATCACAGGATAATCTTGTTTATTTCTTGGCATGATTAGTTTGAAGTTTTTAAGGTGTTTTGACATTTTTTTCTGACTTGATTTGATTTTTTTTTAAAACACCATCATGCTACTGAAGCACGCAGCCAGCTGTCATTTTGTTTGAAAAATGATAATTTTTGAGTCTTGCACATGTTCAAAGCACACAATCTGGACTGGACAATCACTGTCTTCCCCTGAAGGATATCCCTCTGACTTTCACACCACCATGGGAGTGTCAGAGCACACAGAGCTGACAGACTCTGCGTCAGACCTTCTTCTCTCTCTGCCGTCCCCCTGCCACTCTTCATCTTCCTCACCTATCGGATTTAGCCGTCCGTTCTGCTCCAGCTGGTCTTTGGGTTGCAAGAAGGGCACTTGTCTGTAGGGGAATCCTCCTCCTTCCACTCTCTCCTGCTGTCCCGGCTCCTCATGCGCCTGAGAGATGCTGACAGTGGAAGAATGGAGGCTGTCTGCAGGGTCAGTTTTCTCTAGATCCTGGTCTGGACAACAGGGGCAGCGGCAAGGAGTGAGGTACAGGTAGATGAGAACCATCACCACACTCACCAGGCATGCTACGAGGGTGGTGTAGGCTGTTTTGAGGTTCTCCAAACCACCGCTTGAAGTGGAGTTGAAAACCACCACAGTTACATAGAGTGTCTCATTTAAGGAGTCGCTGGTGGCAAAGCAGGTGTAGACCCCAGAGTCATCCACCTTCAGGGGCCCGATCTGCAGGCCGCCATCTGGACGTACTATAGCCATCTTGTATTCTGGAGTCACTGGGACGTTTCCGGGCAGCTCCCAGCTCTTTTTCATGTCCCTCTGCCTGGTGTCACAGTCCAGAACCAAGAACTGGTCCAGATACGCTTTCTCACCCATGATTCTTACCTCGCTGCAGTTAAGATAGGCCTTGTCCAGATCCAGAGTGGTCATCCTCTCTTTTTGTGCTCCTGGTAAGACACAGGTATGGCTGCTACTAAAGTCAGTGGCTGAGCTGAGCTCCCTGAGGCGCCACCTTGCCAACACGTCATACAGCTCACAGCTGCAAGGCAGAGGGTTGTTATGAAAGTACAGGCCATTTTTGAGCCAGGCAGGCAGAATCTGAAGCTCCTGGAGGGGCAAGGATTTTATCCGGTTTGAGGAAACATCCAACAGTCTGAGACTTTCCAGTCGGCCACGTTCCTTCACCAGCTCCAGGGGGAAGCGTGAGATCTGGTTCTGGCTCAGGTAGAGCCTCTGCAGGCTGACAAGGCCTGAGAAGGCTGAGCGATCAATCTGAGAGATGCGGTTGTTGTAAAGCAGGAGGACTTCCAGGTACTCCAGTGGCTCAAAAATATACTCATCCAGCTGACGGAGGCTGTTGGAAGAAAGGTCCAGGTAACGCAGCCTGGTCACGTGAACAAACGCTTCAGAGGACAGGAAGTTGAGGCCGTTGCTGCTGAGCAGCAGACTGTGCAGCCTCATGAGTTTAATGGGTGTCCACTCAGCCTGTAGCCTGCTGATGGAGTTAAAGCTGAGGTCCAGGACAGCTGTGTATCGAGGCAGAGCGAGGGGAACATGCGTGAGGTTCATCCTGGAGCAGCTGATTATGTTACTGGCGCACACACACGTCTTTTGGCAGTCCAGTGGGCTTCCTATGAGCTGCCCACTCACTCGCACTGATGCCAACAAGAGAGTCAGAGGTAAGATGGTGATGAGACACCTCCCGCGAAGTGCTGCCACAGGGGCATGATGGGATATCCACTGCAGCCCCCTCATCATGTCAGGGTTATACAGTACAGGAGCCTGGTGTGCTAGTCCTCAGAGTGGGAAGTCATAGCTGTAAGCACAAATTTTAAGACGAGATGAGTCAATTCAAACTCAGACAAAAGAGCTGAAGTCACTCTGAAATGAGATGATCCAAATGACAGTAATTACTGATAATGACGCAAATTCACACAGCACCCCATGTTTTCATGCACCCAGGGGCGCATTGCAGCAGTCAGATGATCAAAAAGTTATGAAAAAGTCAAACAAATAAAGCTCAAATGAACAAGTAAGGATGAAACTGTCATTGAATTGTTCGAAATCAAATTTTGAACATAATCTTGACTATTTTAATCGACCATCATCACATCACAACACAGTCAGTGTGATATCTGTCCCAGCAGACACAAGCGTCCCGCTCGCTACTGCCTCTTTCCCTTACCCGGTCTCTGGAGATCCGAAGAGAAAAAAAAGGAAGTCTAACAGACCAGTTCTGGTAAATAATCCTCTACAGGAGCTTCTTCATCACATAAACAGAAACCTCTCCAGCCTGTAGGCGCCGAGAGTCACACGCAGAGTGACTGCAAAAGCCTGTCTGCCGTCCTCCTCAGTGGTGAGGAAATGTTGATCTGAGGGGCGCTAACGACAGAGCAGGGGGTGTGTCCCATTTCTCTCTCATCTCCCACCCTCGTCCACTCTCCGTCTCCTTCCCTTACTCGTGTACACAATGCATATTGAACGGTATACCATCACTACTACTGCTCAACATAATAATACATGTATGAATGCTACAATATCTAAAACAATGATCAGGCAACTCTGAAGTCTGCAGCAAACAACTGACAACTAGTACATTCATACCATACATGCAACATGTTTGTATGTTTGGTTTATGAATGTGAATATGAACTTATGGCTATTTTTAAGGGCACATACTGAAAATGTCATATACCCGATAATGCACAATCATAATAATGCTGTTGTGTGTATTCTTTTGTTTTCAAAAAATAGTGGTGAAAACAATAGCAAGGTGAGGCTGCAATAAGAAGTGATCACACTCACTTCTCTACCAGTCAAGGACACTTCCATTAATCTCACTGCCGTAGAGTTTCTTACTCCCACCACAGTTTAATGTTTTATTGATTGTGTTAAATCTATCGACTGCCATGCAGTGTCCTGGGGAGTGACTTGATGAGCTTTAACACTGCAGGTTCCTTCCTCCTTTTGTTTCTCTTTACCTCAGTGCTGGTTATATTCATGATTTTCTCCTTTGTGATGTTACAGGACTGTGGTGATCAGTGCGCTAATGTACTGAAGGAGCAGAGAGTCCCTGCCTCTGGCTTGTCTTATCGCTGTGGTGAAGGACAGGTCACACTCTCATTGTGTGTAGGAAACTGCAGCTGCAGCAGTCTCAAAGCGCAGGACGTGATGTGGATGCAGCAGTGTGTGAGTAATCAATATGCAGAGTTCAGAGCAGCATGCACAGCATGAGGTTTGCATGAGCAGCTCCTCCTGCCTTTTAAACAGAGACTCCTTTAAGATACAGTTAATATATTGTTTCTGTTTGGTTTGAACACGAGGCACCATTACTAGTTCCTTTGGTTTCACTCTATTAGTTCTTTGCTCTTTGCAGAAATAATGACAAATGATGACAAACATAATGATGTGATCTTTTTTGGGGGTTTCATTTTACATACTTTTAAATCCTGCCACTGAAATTGCAATTGATTACATCTCCAACTAATATGCATTCAGCATGCTTCTTAGGAGTTCTGATTGATGAATCCTTATCATGAAAAACTCAAATACAAACCATTAAAACCAAAGAGTTTTGGCGTTATTTACTGAACATGTCACTTCAAAAACTCCAAGTTAGCCACCATGTCATATTATGCAATTGTTTATCTGCATCACACGAATTGCCTCCAGACTGGCCTTTTTGTGCATAGCTCCTAAAATAAAACTGCCTTCTGTGAGATATTTTCTTATAATAATATTTGTCAGATTTATTCAACACAGAATCCTCATCCCCTCAGACTCCTTTTTTTCCTGGACTTCTCAGTCTAAATTCAGATTAATCTGCAGATAATCCAAATCATGGAACTCTAGACTAGCTTCAACCAACGCTCTGTAATGTAAGTAAGAAAAACGAGTTGTGATTAATGTCATTTTATGATGCATCTTATCTGTTATTGTTTTAAATGTGCATTCTATAAGCAAAATTCATATTAATGTTCTGTGGCTGTCAGTCAAACTGTTTTAAGCTGTGTGTAGATGCAATTTATGGATATCATATAACAATCTAGTTACAAACTTTCGCCAAGTTGAGTGCTGATTTGTCTTATTTATTAAATATTGTGCATTTGTATTTTCTTATTCATTGCTTTGACTATCTATTATAAATTCTGCTTGGCAAATTCCACTCTACAAGCACCTGTTTTTTTTAAGCACATCTCACTCGCATTCTCACTCTATCACATATTTGTTCTTCTTATGTCCTTATGTGAAAATAAATAAAAATAAATAATATGATGAAAATGATAAGAAGGCCTACATTTTTGGGGGGATATTAAGTCATTAATATACAGTATGGAGGTATATGAGCAACAAAAATGAGATTTGATAATAGGAGCATACAACCTTTAGAATTCAATAAGGCAAACTTACACTACAGGCCAAAAGTTTGGAAGCAAGGTCATTACAGGCCGAACAGTTGGGAGTAACTTCAAGTTTTTGTTCACAATGCTTTTTTTAAAATCCAGCATGAGTTTTATGTATTTTGGGATGTATTTACTCCATGATCACATGTTGCTTTCATAGAAATGCACCATTTTACTCCATTTACCTTTAGATATACATTGATGTTAACGGACCATTGCTAAGTATATGTCAGCAAAAGATAATAAGGGCTTAGTTTTAGGGCTGAAAACATTTGCAAGAGTCACAACTTCAGTGTAAAAGCAAAAAAACAAATCACAGTTGGATTATTTACTTTAACTTTTTGGCTTTTGAGAGTCTGCATACAAAAATCCTAATAAATCTCAACTGCGTTCAAACTACCACAAAAATGGCTAGAGAGAAGCAACTGAGTAAAGAAACAAAAGTACTGATTTGTACATTGAGGAAAGAGGGATACACAGAAAGTGAAATTGCAAAACGCCTAAAGGTGTTAAACAAAGGAGTCCACTACACTCTGAAGAGACTAGAGGAACCTGGAAGTTATGATGATAGAAAAAGACCTGGACGAAAGAGAGTTACTACAAAAGCAGAGGATAAACATATTATTGTCACCAGTAAGAGAGATTGGCAAAAGACAGCCCCACATATAAGGGAGGAAATCAACATGACAAGGCCGAAACCCATATCTCTGACAACGGTGAAAAGATGATTTCAGAAAGGCTGAGTATCTGCAAAAAAACACTACTTTGTCCACAGAACAAGAAAAAGAGATATGAGTGGGCAAAAGCTCACAAAAATTGGACTTATGATGACTAGAAACAAGTTTGCACTGTTTGGTTCCAAATGTAGAGTCTATGTTCGCAGACAAACTGGTGAACGTCTGAAAGCACCATGTGTTACACCCACAATTCAGCATGGAGGTGGTAGTTCCATGGTATGGGGATGTTTTGCAGGTGATGGAGTAGCAGATTTGTTTGAAGTTAAGGGTATCATGAAGAAGGAACAGTACCACTCCATCCTCCAGCACCATGCTGTTCCATCTGGACTCAGACCTGTGGCTCATAAGTTTGTTTTGCAGCAAGACAATGACCCTAAGCATTCTGCCAAGCTCTGTCAGGGTTACCTAGACAAAAAAGAAGAGGAAGGTGTTCTTGAAAAAGATGGTTTGGCCCCCTCAGTCTCCAGACCTTTCTCCAATTGAGCTTGTGTGGGATGAATTGGATCGATCGGTCAGAAAAACGCGTCCCACGAATCAGCAGTCTCTTTTTAATCAACTTAAGAAAGCTTGGAATGCAATCCCTGGAATATACCTTAAAAAACTTGTGGAACGAATGCCTGGTATATGCCAAGCTGTTGTTAAAGCCAGAGGAGGTTACTTTAAAGAAAGCAAAGTCTAAGCAACAATAACTCAAATATCTAATAATTGTAGTCAAATGTCTTCTGATAAGTTACTCTGTACACGATAGTCATGTTTATTTTGTTGCAAATTATATAAATAAAACTATGATCTTTTTTTGTACAAATCTGATCTTGCTTCCAAACTTTTGGCCTGTAGTGTATCATCGATCAATATTTTATACACCTCCAATGTGTTTTTACTCCTACCCCTGGTTTTGGTCCCCATCACCTCCCATGGAAATATCTGTCTCTTTTGCTGGTAAATGCTCTGCCATATCCACAAACAAGCTAATCCTTAACTTTTAATACCTATCCTAAGGTTTTGAAGTCATTGAACAGTGGGTGTTTGAAGCTTAAACACAACAGTGTGTAAGAAAAAAAAGTTACTGAAAGTTGATATAACAACAAACTAAATTTAAAGTGATTTTTTTACATGGTCTTGAATGTGTTCTAAATGTGACTAGTCATTGCAAGAGCCTTTTGAAGACAGGGCCTCAGGGTCAGATTATAAAACATTAGAAGAAGGCGCTTGACTAATTAGTGGATAGTGTGCTTTAGTTGTGCTTGTTCCTTTACGTGTTTATTGAATTAGAACAGACCAGGTGTTATAATGTATGCCCAAGGCTTCTGAGTATATGAGGCAATTTTTTTAGCTTATGTGAGAATCAGATCCAGCTAATGAAGACAGGGGTGGGTAGTTAATAATAGGCAGGTTACAGGGCAAAATCTGAAAGGCAGTAAAAGCAGAACAGCTGTATATATTGTATATTATATGAAATATATACGACTGGGTTTATTTATGGAGTATTCACAGTAGAATGCATTCATCTTCTATTTATGTCAAACAGGCCACAGCTTTTCCAGCAGCAGCACTCATGACACCCTAAAACGTCCACCAGGAGGGCAGTATCATGAGTGAACCAGAGAAAGAGTCTGAAGCTGAATACCAAAGAGGCAACAGTTCATATGACAGGATGACATATGACCATCCAGCTCATGCAGAGCCGATCATTAAAATCATGCCGTGAATCTTCTGTGCACAAGGTCACCTCGTGTCGAAACCCCACAGGAAGATGACATGGTCCACACGTCTGGTTGCCATGGGAGCAAAGGGGAAGAGGTGATGGTGGAGAAGAGAGAGCGGGCAGTGTGTGTGTGGGATAAATTGATTGTCATGTGAAGAGTGATGGAAACATTTGAGGTATAAGATGAACAACTATGAAGAGAGAAGAAAGAAAGGAAAGAAAGAAAATTCAAGCGAGAAACTTGATGATTTTTAAAAGGCATCTATCAGTAGCAGCATAAAAAGCAAACAAAAGTCACAGTTAGGCAGTTGTGACACAGGATTGAAACAAAAGCTTGACATACAACCCTCAACATTCACCTGTAAGTCTTTAATTAATGCCCAAACTGTGTAAAGAAATCAGGGTAGGCTTTTAAAGGTGGATCGAGTCACACTGTGGGGTGTCTTTTACAGGACAATGTTACAGAATCCAGCTCACATACCACAGACTTGATCACAGACCTTGTCCTGTAGATGGATACATAGTCTAATAAAGAGATAAAGACCACCACTCAAGCTGGCTTAAAAAACTGTATCGGTGCTGGAGTATTAAGAAGTCTAAATGTAAAAAAAGAGGATATTCATGCACTCAGTCAGTGCAGTTTTTACTTCAATGTGTTCATCAGATCTCTGTCAGAACACAGAATGGACAGAATAAAGACAAATGAGAAATAAACAATCACAAAGCACTTTCTAGTACTATACATTAATAGCCAAGGCTGCCATAAATGAGAAGTCTCTATAGACTAAAGATACACATACCTAAGAAAAAAGAAAGAGCTATGGAGGAATATTAAACGGGAGCCAGACAAGTGTTATGGCATTGGGCACAAACAGGCAAACATAAAAACAAACATAGTAGCTACTTTCACTGAACACATACTGATATCATGATGTAAAGAAGCGCTTCACTCAGGTTTAAAATCCAACAGAAGGGAACAAATTTAGAGAAAAAATCCAAACCACACAAATAAGTTGATACGGACACTGCTTGTTTGAGTGAAGACTGATATATTCTCTTACAGAAATACTCATTATTGCTTTGACCGACAGGTGCTTTTATTGTGATGTGTGCACATTGGTTGATTTGAGTCAGCACAACAAACCAAATGCCGCCTGCTGTTTCAAATACTTACAATCACACCTGAAATGTTTTAATACAGAATATTTTAATAATCCTCAACTAGATCTAGTTCAAACCTGCTTGTGTAACATTTTTGCAAATACAGTGTGCATATCCTTTGAAAATTACTGAGACTTAAAAACTTGCCCTATTTGTAAAGATTAATGACAGGGGATAAAAACTGTTCTTCAACTCGTGTGCCATATCCTCAGTAATTAGCAGTTTATTAAATTAGTAAGTTATGACTTTTGTCATAAGTCATCTCTTTCTGTCATTACAGCCCAATCACAAAGCTGATTCAACCTGATGTGCTTTTGATTTGGTGTCATCACACAAGTTTGGGTTGACTTTGGCAGTAATCTAGTGTGTGGAGTCCTTCCCTCAGGAGATGTACTGTCTTTTTGTGAATTATAAATGAGGTACAGTGGCTACAGGATACACATCAGCTAAATGACGTCTGCCTCTGTCTTGAAGAAAACACCCCTCATAGCTGAAACAAAGATAGCTGGAAATGTTTTGGAGCAACTGTGAATTCACTGCTGCATTCAATCAAAACGACTTTTTAAAAATATATATTATTTATTCTTTTGCATTTTTTTAAAATCATTTTTCCTTTTATTCTACATGTGTGCATGCTTGTTGCAAGTTTTTACCATAGTAGTTTAGCATCAGATTATTTCTTTATGAAATAATCACCAAAACTGTGAACAAAGGTTGTGTAGTTGACAGATATTCAGACTTATTTTTTGTAGTTCTCATAATAACAATTCTGATATAAATAAAATAAATAACAACTAATATGTGAGTTAAAACAAACAGACACAGATTTTTTTTCCTCATAACAAGAGGTAAACAACCAATTTAAAACTGATATAACTTTCAGCTCATGGAAGAACATTATAGAGTGAAACTCAAGGTTGCATCAGAGGCAACCTAAATTACAAATTTTATTTTTCTTTTTTATACTAGGAAATTTATAGGAAATATGCAGTCAGTTGTCACTTATGTATGTATGGTCTGTTGTCTGTCTGTATTGCATCTTCACTTCCATTAGAAAGATTTGAGCTTTGTCTAAAGGGAAATCCTTTACCACAAAATGTTCAGTTGTTTCCCAAATCTGGATCACTAAGGATGTCTGACACAATCTGGGAACAAATGTTTGTTTGCACGTTCATCCATTTGTGTGGATGTATCGGCTCAGCGTGTATAATGTGTGTCAAAAAAAAAAAAAGTGTTCACACCAAACATGTTCCTAAGAATCTGTCTCTATTATTCTGTGTAAAGAGGGGAGCACTGTGCAAAATCCACAATTAAGTGTACATACTGCCACCATCTGGCCAAAGTCAGACATTTAGGAGCTTTTCAAAACATGTTGACAGTTTTTTTTTATCTGGAAAACTTTGCAGAATATAAACCAAGGCAAATCAAATTGCTGAACATGAGTTTCAATGATTGGAGGTGTAATATAATTTAGTAAATGATTTCCCCTTGGGACCATGAAGCATTTCTGACTCAAAGTCTTGGATCAAGTCCTCGGCCAGCAAGTTTCAGAGACTAAGAAGAATTCTTTATTTATTTATTTTTTTCCAGAGCTCTACAAATAAAAAAGAAATCACTGTTTAGCAGTTTTTTTATGTTAATTTTTACAGCTGAAAACCATACTGTAGCAAAGCTGCCCCATACAACTTTGTTGGATCATGTAGAAACACTGCTACTATATCACAGTAGCATCATCAGCTTTTTTTGAGAGGTTTAGCACAAAGTGAAAGTCTTCAGCATATCAGACAACAAAGTTCTGTGTTGAAGACCCTAACAGTCCTAAAGATTTATAGGTGTTTTCATTCTCACTTTCACTCTCCCTTTTTTGGAAAAAAAAAAAAAAGAAAAAGAAAGAAAGAAAGAAAGTGAAAGCAGCAGCTACCTGAATGAATCTAATTTAATATACACAAATTAAAGAGTAAAAAAACAAAGTTAAACCTGAGTGTTAATACCCCTCTTCTTTTCTACAGAGACTTATGCTGATATTCAACAAGTTATTATCTAACTTGTGTTTAATTTCCTCAAGTACTCAAAGACTTTCAGGAATTATGTTGAATAATAATAGGAGCTACAAGAATTCCCCAAAAAAGGCACTGTACAGCCTTGAATGCAGACAACCTCTCAGTGTTAGTTGTTCTCAATCCTCTTGTTTGACTGTCTGCTGCAACATGAACCTTCCTGCTCAAGTGTCTCCACGGCAACATTCATCACTTTACCCTTTATCTCCAGCTACATCACTGAAACACCGTTTCAAGTTCTCTGAAAATATAACATGACAGGCTCCTGCTGGTATAGCAGACATTTATAAACTGTCTGTGCTTAAGCCGGTTGATACATTGAGCAAAAGCTTGTTAATGTGTTAGCATGCAAAAGTGCATCTAAATTTGGTTAATGGTAAGTGTAGGTCGAATTAATTATGTTTTTGGTTAATTGCACAGGGGGAATTTTACTTCTGAGTGCGGCTCATATTTGCGTGTCCGTATCTGTGGGTGGTTATTATTGGCAGAAGGGACTCTCTGGGGTTTGTGCGGCGTCCTTTTGCTATTTCTGAGTGAGAATGTGGAGTCTATTTTCAAGGTTGCCATGGAAACCATTGTATTTGTGTTGGCAGCGATTGGTGCTGCCGGCCAAGCAAAGACTGCTATTTTTGTCATGAGTCAACACCTGATACACACACTTTTTTACATACACTAACACATACACACTCGAGTGAACATACCTGAATACTGAAAACAGTAACAGTAACACTTAAGGCACAAAAGCACACAACACTAAAACAACAATGCAAGTTTTGAGCAGTTTTAAAGGCAATATATGTTTAGTTAATGAGTGTTTATTTTCAGTCTCTGCTCAGTGTAACCAGACATCTTGATGCATCCTCACCATGACAACGGAGGTAATCGCCGGCCATTAAACCTCTCCACCCAGCTGCTACAGGCTCTGTTGTACAGGCATGTTCAGGTTTGAAGTATTGACATGAGCAGATAGATTACGCTAGTGTGTACTGAGTAAAATCCAGAATAAAATCAAAGATAAATTCCTCTTGTGACATTTGGAGGATTGTAGACTTAAGAGATTTTGACAGCAAAAAGTTGCCATTTTGTCTGGCATGGGTGTTTTGTGTTAAAAGCAAAATGATATTTGAGTATTAATTCTATGCAATTCCAGACATGGTGACATTTGGGTTTACAATGTCAAAAGGATTTGTTTCATTACATGTTTCATTGTATATCATCTTTGTTCAGTAAATTGTTCGGTTTGTAACAAAATTTACCCCGAGTTGAGCCAAAACATACTTTTCCCATTTGTCTGCAGTCTGAAAATATAACCATGTTGTTATCACACACCTCATTAACAGCAGATAATATTCATACTTGGGGAGACATTGGTGTTGTTGCTTCACTCACATAACTTTAGAATTTTATAAGTTGCAACTTCGTTGAGTATTTTGCCACCCATCATTCCAACTCTGGTGCTCAGTTGCACTTCAAGGGATATTTCGGTGTAAAATTAATTTAGGGTCAAACACAGTCTAACACCGAGTTAGACACCGCCTCAAGAGATGAATGTTGCCGACCACTTGCTTCCCTAGTTATACCAACTTTAGTAGTCCAGTAGTAGTAGTTACAGACTGCTGCAGGGTGACGCAGCTCAAGGAAGAACATTTATGATCATTTCTTCATGGAAATGCAATCAGACCGAGATGCTAAGGGAGAAGAACTACAGTGCCTGCAGTGCAAAATGATTAATATGGTGATTATTACTTAAAGGAAATGATAAAGAAATGATCACAAATGTTCTTCCTTGAGCTGCGTCCCGCCGCAACAGTCCGTAATGGACTGGCCCGAGGTCTCACTACAAACAAGTGGCTGCTGGAAGAGAGTAGGTGAGTTGTGTTTAGTCCCTTTGCTAAAGAAATTAGTCAAAGTTAAAAAGATGTTTGGTGGCTAGTACTATGGCTAGGACCCTATATGTACTGTTGATGAAGTTAGGTGCTGTTCTGAGCATTATTTGTGGCTATAGAGTGGCGTTTTGGTTGAGGTTTGTTAATGGCTCCTCAGACCGCTGTGTATTGCTATCTGCAGTCATTACTAAAGTTGGTATAATTAGAGAAGTAAGTGGTCGGCAAAATTCATCTCTCAAGGGGGGTGTCTAACTCGGTGTTACGGTGTGGTTGACCCTAAATTAATTTTACACCGGAATATCCCTTTAAACTGGAATCATAATCTGTAAGGTAAAGCCTGAATGCGACTTTTGTTCAGTAGTTCACCACATGAGAGTAAACTAGCCTGTTGCTGTGGATGGTCTGTGGTTACGGATGCAGAAAGTGCACATGTATGTCAGCTGTTGGCATCAATCTGTAAAATATTGCTGGGCCTCAGTGATTTGACAAGTTGCTGTATTATATGCTTATAAGGATTAAGTGCACCAGATGAATCAATCAGTGAACAAGAGGTGCTGAAAATTAAAACATGCCCTTTAATTTTGACTGAATTGTAAGATCTGATTCATGAAATGCAAGTGTGAGTAAGATCACAGGGAACATTACAAATGCAAATTTAAAGCACCTAGCACCTAGCAGCTTCATGCTTGCTCCTTCAGCCTAGTAGCCTCAGCCATAATGGCCCAGATTTCATTGTCCTCGCAGACAGAGTGATGAGAGTGTATATGAAAAAGATCACCGTGGCAACAGGAGCCCCAGTGTAAAAAGCTGTGATGGTGGAAGCTGAGGCCTGGTCTAATCAATGGCTCGCCGCCTCAGTGAATCTTACACTGGAGGGCACTTTAAACCATGAAATTACAACCTGAATTATTGCTGATTGACAAAATTACTTTAACTGTGAGGGGAGCTAGAGATGGTGGATTGAATATGAGGGTGAGATCTCATTCAGTGTGCACATGACTATTTATGAGTACACACAAGGGCACTACTAGGAGGTAATGTTCTGGGCATTGAAGCATTAACCAGCAAGTAGGCCAACTGCAGCAAAGTCCAAGCACCACACAGTAACTGGGAAGATAGAGGAAGAACGGTCTCATCCTACATCCTCTGTGGAAGAAGAGTATTTTACGAAAAAGTGTCAGTCTTAATTTTAAGTAGGGGGAAAGCTAGCCAGCTTGCGGTGCACAAATGAATTTTCCTACTAATTGAGGCCTCCATTCAACTCAGCAGATGGACACCTCTTTTGTTAGTGTTTATTATGTTTCCTCTCATTGTTTCTCCTGCAGTTAACAAGTATGAAGAAATGTAGAAAAGCTGTCAAACATGATGTCACATCCCCTAGCATGATAAGAGTTAACTTTATGATGTAAGGCACGATCCAAGATGATGATAATGATCCCATGTGTAATACAACATAATTTTCTAGGTTTACCTATTTGCTATCTCTTTAAATCAGAGACAGGCTGACCTATACTACAAACAGCTACCGGGGGAGGCTCTAGTACAGGTTTTGGTTTCACAGTTGCGCTATCCATCATCTCACAACAGTGGTTTGTGAACATTATTATACTTACAGTTGGTATACAACAGATGTTAAAATTTTTGTCAGTTATGAATCAGTTATTATGATTGACATGTGAACATTTCACATGTTAATATTGTAATTATGCAGATGGTGCACAATATCACGGACCAGCATTCAGCGTGTAGACAAACTGTAATGTTAGGATGCATGTTTGCTGTTATGCTATGCTTTTAAAAATCACAGTATTTGTTAGGGAAATTAAATGAAATGTTGTCTCATTATTTACGAAGATTGAATTTAAGCTGCTCAACAGTGTAGGGTCTCCTTTGCTGTATGTTTTCAGTCATGATGCACCAGATTCTTTAATGGGTTACAGGTCAGGATTGCAGGCAGACCAATTAAGCACCCAGATGCTTCTCATACATAATACATGCATAATGTGGTTTGGCGTTGCGCGGCGGAAATTTGCAGTCTTTCCTGAAAAAGGCATTGTCTGCATTGTCAACATGTGTAGCACCAAAACCTATACTGTAATTTTCAGCGTTGGTGAATGGTGCTTTCCCACATGTGTGAGCTGCCTTTGCCATAGAAATTTACACCTCCCCATGCTGGCTTTTGACCTGTTTGCTTACAACAAGCTGAGTGGGAGTGGGTTCTCCTGATGGACCCTCCCTTCCATAGGCTGCAAGAATGTGACATCCATGATGTCCTAAAAGAATGTAAAACTCAGATTTGTGAAATCACAGAGAAGTTTTTTCACTTCCTCTAAGTCCATCTTGAACAGACTTCAGATCAGAGAAGTCTACATGTTTAGATCATATGAATAGAATTTCCTCTTAGTATTGTTTAAAAACAAACAAACAAACAAACAAAGGACAATACAGTATTAGTAGCACATATTCTCATAGCCACAAGACGGATAACTGAAAAGTCAGTTTAAAGTGCTGAGATTCTCTTATCTAGTTTAGTTACTATATTCTGAAGGCAATCTCAAGGAAAATGTAGCAGTACAGTGGGGACACTAGGACCCTGTGGATACAGCAGGTCTGGTCCTGTTTCTTACAGCCTCCTGCTTCATCTCTGCAGTCACTGTGTCTGAGTGGAGAGGGAAGCATACAGAGTGAGCTGTGTCTTTGCAAGCATTCACATCAGCACCGATTTGGTGAAATCCCCACCGCCACAGCTGAACATATCCAGGGAGGAGGATGTACCAGGGAGACATAGGAAGAGAAACAGGCTTGTATGGAGGAAAGTACATCATCCATGAGGTTCAGTGACCGATGTGTGTACCTCAGCAGTGGGAGCTACACCAGATTTTTATCCTCTGAGACCAAAACAGCAGGCAGTTGCATCAGGAAATACTGATCCAGGTACACAATGCTTCTTCTCTCACGCCACATTTTCCTCTCTTCTTCAACCCTCTTTTTCTGATCTTCTAATTATACTCTGCAGAGTACAACAATAAATCTCATTCAACCGTAATGTGATCTGTAAAATGTGGGGCTTGATTTTGCAGTGGGTGAAATGCACCAGTGATTAATATATAAATGAGTAGGCAGTAAGACATGACTAAACCAGGCAGAAGGGTTCATCTGAATTGGGAGTACCCCTATGTGTGATTTAGAGATGCTGCTCACTGATGGTGATCATTCATAGCTGATGAGGGAGATAAAGGCCCTTATTTGCACTATAATCACTCCTGGCAGCAGAAGGAATATCCTAAGCTTTTATTTTACACCAGTGGCAAGCATTCTGGATTTCCTTGATCAGACACATAAATATAGCTGAAGCCACCCAAAGCTGTTTGTTGTTTCTCATTGGCAAGCGGTGTTAATATGCAGACAGCTTGGGAAGCCTATGAATACCCCCAGGTTTTACAATTGAAATAAGAAATTCACATTTACCAAGTGGACAAAGCCTCCTTATTGTAACACAATGAACACGAGCATTATCCCTCAGTACAATGACTCTTCCACTAACATGGTAAATGCATTAGCAAGGCCTTCCAGAAATGTTCTGTTTCTGAACAATGTAGCAACATACAATCAAGGCTTTCGCTGTAGTTGTTAAGTAGATAAGAAAAGGCTGATATGAGTTCAAAGTTTGGAATAGTTTGTGGTTATTTTTTGGCATCAATACATGACCAGGGTATGTGTTTGTATATTACCTGTGGCCTATCGGTAAGGACCAGACTATTTGTTGAGCATTTTTGACTGAAATAAGAAGAGTATTAAGAAGTTGTGATTGTGATTTTGTTGCAGACTGACTGACCAGAATCTATTCGAGTAACCCAACTCTTTGATCCTTTTTCTTGAATATTCATGATTATTCAAATTAAATTGCGCTTTTAGTTTTTTTTTGCATGTGCCCTATATCAACCTTCTTGAGTAATTCATGCCGAATTTAATGAATTGGTTTGTCGGCTGGCCTTGGATTACCCTATCAGTAAGATTGCCTCAACAGAGATTTGAGAAGCTAAGAAGGATTTTGAACAACTTCATCTAGGCTGATTAATTTCTTGGTGGCAGGGAAAAAACAAGTAACTTGCACATGCAACTTATTGTAAAGATGAGCTAGAACCAAGAAATCCAAATAGGAGGCCAACAACTCAGGCACAGTGACCTCACAACCTATTTCATCTTTCTCTCTCTCCTGTTTTTAGGGTGGAATGTGACTGATGGCAGACATGAAGACCTTTTAAATGGACAGGGAATAAAATATCTGGCCTCCCAACACTCACAGCCTCATTGTCCAACCTACAGAGACACTTTTGCCTTGATTTTAAGCCGTTGTTTTCTGACTGTACTTCCTGGCTTTGAAGGATGGGTGATGGGCCTGTGACTGATCCTGCTTGGCTGCCTCATCCCATCTTTCAATGGAGCCGATGTGGAACTCCTCCCACCAACCTCTACAGCTCATGCCCAACATGTCTGCCTCCTCTCTGCCCGAGGGCTGGGCTCTGTCTCAGACCCTAGCCTTGCTAGCCATGCTGCTCATGGATCTGCTGGCTGTGGTGGGTAACGTGGCTGTTATGGCGGTGATTGCCAAGGCCCCACAGCTCCACAAGTTTGCCTTCGTCTTTCACCTGTGCGTGGTTGACCTGCTGGCAGCCCTGGTGCTGATGCCCCTTGGCATGCTCTCGAGTCGAGCCTTCTTTGGGGAAGCCTTGTGTCGGAGCTACCTCTTTCTCAGTGTGTGCCTGGTTAGTGCCGCCATCCTGTCTATATCTGTCATCAATGTGGAACGTTACTACTACATCATACACCCCATGCGCTATGAAGTAAAGATGACTGTTGGCCTGGTAGCATCAGTGCTGGTGGGGATCTGGGTAAAAGCCTTGGCCATGTCAGCTTTGCCACTGCTTGCTTGGTTCCTGCAAGGTGGAAGAACTCCTCTCCTGGAGAGTAGTGGAGTTGGGGGAGTAGGTGATGGGGCAGTTGCACCTCCTCCAACTCAGAGTCACAGGCGCTGCTCACTGCATTGGACAGGGGGAGGGTCAAACCGCATGGCCTTTATGGTCCTATTTACTCTGGTCTATTTCTTGTGTCCTCTACTGGTCATCCTTGTTGTGTACTGCAATATGTTCAAAGTGGCTCGGGTAGCAGCCATGCACCACGGGCCTCTGCCAACCTGGATGGATACACCTCGGCGCCAGAGGTCTGAATCTCTCAGCAGTCGCTCCACGATGGTCACCAGCTCTGGAACAGGGACTGGGACAGGCCAAGCAACCCCGCAACGACCCTTTGGGGGAGGAAAGGCTGCAGCAGTGCTGGCAGCAGTAGGTGGGCAATTTCTTTGCTGCTGGCTGCCCTACTTTACTTTCCACCTGTATTCAGCTCTGGCGGCCAGCCCTCCGGCCACACTAGCCTCTTTAGAAGAGGTAGTCACCTGGATTGGCTACTTTTGCTTCACCTCCAATCCCTTCTTTTATGGCTGTCTCAACAGGCAGATAAGGGAGGAGTTGGGCAAGCATCTTCCTTGTCTATTTCGGCGAGCAGGAGTTGAGATGGAGGACAGACTGCCCAGTCATGAAGGATCCATAGAGGAGAATTTCCTCCAGTTTCTTCAGGGCACAGGCTGTAATTTGGATCCCCAAAACTCTCACAGCACCTCTAGTCCCAAAGGTGAGGCTGGCTGCCCCATGTCTCAGCCACAACCCCATGAACCTGTACAGCCCATACCCATTGATTTCAGAATCCCTGGACAAATTGTAGAGGAGACTTCAGAGTTTATTGAGAATGAACAGGTGAAAAACAACCATATATCTACAGACAATTAAGCTTCAATGCCTTTATTTCCTGACAATAAGCCTAGTTTTGATTGTTCACAAAGCAGAATTTATTCGAATTAATACAAAACTATTTCTACTGATGACCATCTAACAGTTTATTTAAATGACTTTAAAATCTATCTTTGACTCACTGCACTTTGCTTCATCAGAGTACATTCTAAAAGACTTGTGAAAACACATTTTGTATGCAGTTGTTGGAGATTTACTGGGAACAGTGAAAATTTAAAAACATTCCCCACAACCGCTCAGCTCTGTACAGAAAATGACTCAGTGAAATAACTTTTATGTATCATGTTTTTTTTTTTTTTAATAAAAATAAAAAAAACATTAAGTTTATATTTGATGCCACAGGTTACTCAAAAGTTTTCAGAGTTGCAGTATTTTTTTTTTAAATAAGGAAGTACATACATTGGCTCCCTCTCAATTTTACACATAACCATTGTACCAAAAGGCTGTGTGGTATGAGTCAAATTGCCTTTGGTAATAAAGACACAATCTTTAAACAAGCCCACCTGAGTCCTGTGAGACTCTGGCTCGTTACTTATTACAAAAAGCTATAAATTACTCCAAGAAAATACAAGTCATAGAAGGCAGCAATAAATTTTAGACGGTATTTAAAAAAAATCCAATAAGAAAAAAAAAGCACAACTGTCACTTTCGATTAGTGGTGGGGCTTTCAGCAAGGATAAAGCCGCTCTTAACCCTTATACCAATCTGCCAAATTTAATTAGAGACATGTTTGTTGTGACCTAACTCTCATGGAAACACTACAAGTTGTTTACAGATTTCAATTTTGTCCTTTTTTTGGGTGCTTTTTCAAACACACTTTTTTATTAACTAAAAAGAAAGCCAGATATTTTGAAAGATCATGTTTTGATAAAAAGTTGACTTTTTAAGGGTCACCCAGCTTCCTGCCATATGCTGTATCAGTGGATAAAGATCTTTAAAAATAGTCTTGTGATGCACTGCATTGCATTAAAAAATGACTATTTCTTTCATTTGTCAAGTGTACCAAATTGTGTGTTATGTTTAGTGAGACAGTTTAAGTTGTGGGTTGTGTGCTTCACTTAACACACCCATTTTTCTTTCAACTGTTGGTAAAGTATTTGTAATAAACTTTATTTGAGGAGTAAATTGACATAAATGCAGTAACTGCCTTCTTTGTTTCATTTCCAGCGTAGAAAATATCTATTCAAGAGGAATTGACTATCCTGTTCATCAGGGTTTTTATACAGTACCTCACATGCAGGAAAAAGAAAATCATTTTTTTAATTCTGCATGATTTTTTTTGTCAAGGTTGACTCCTGCACACTCTAACCTAACGTTGTACAATGACTAAAGCAGGGGTTAATTGTATTATTAGTTTTTATAAATCAGTAATGAGGGTTGAGACTTTGCTACATTTTTCAGCCTCAGTTTGATGGTGAGATGAATAAGTATTTTCTAGAAATCTATTTAGTGTGATAAGACATGATATGTGAGAATGACTGAAAAAATACAGATATTTCTAATATGGAAACAGGGTTTTTTTTATGACAATATTTTCAAATTTGTCCTTGAGCAACAACACCAATCCAAAATCTAAAGATTGATCAACTTGATATCTTCTTTTCATCACATCTAATTATTCCAAAATGTGAAAAATGTGTATGTGAAGATTTTGACATGTTTAAGAGTTGTTGTTTTATACAACAGAGGATAAAAAGAGAATGGCTTCCACTGTACTGCAGAGGTATAAATGAGTTCACAAAGATACGCAGTGAAAAGCTGAGTGACAGACTCTGTTGTAATAAAGAATTTCTATGTTTGTAAAACATTTTGGATGCAATCTCATAATTTTACAAACGTTTACAGACCTTATTGACTGTTTTGCTTAACATCTCTGTGCTCTGTGTCTGTAATGATGTGTGTGACTCCATCTCTCTGCTTTTCATTAATATCCCATCACAAAGAGAGGGAGTGTGAGGATGCAGTTCAAACGCTTTGACCTTAAAGTAACATTTCAACTTCAAAGGCAAAAGCCAAAGACATGACCTTCATCAGAACAAGGACAGACAGACAAACAGATAGACAGACAGACAGATAGATAGATAGATAGATAGATAGATAGATAGATAGATAGATAGATAGATAGATAGATAGATAGATAGATAGATAGATAGATAGATAGATAGATTGACTGACTGAGTTGGACTCTTGGTGCACGACAGGCCTCACACCTCAGCAATGGACTTCTGTCAAACCGCCCCCAGCTTTACCAGGCTCTGCCATCCCCATGGCAATTATTACCTAGTGACATTTCTCGGTGTTGTAGTGGGCGGGAGGAGGAGCTTGCTCCATCAGGAATCATACCAGATACCTTTCTAAAAATACACTCTTTGGACTGCTTAGTGCTAGCATTTTTCTGTGAATTATTACATTGCATCTACATTATATTAAAGATAATATATGTAAAAGATGCCAAGGCCACTGTTAAAGCCAAAGAAAAGAGAGTCAAGTATGTACTAGATGAAAGTCTGAAAGAGGGCAAAAGGTTTGAAGCTCATTTTGCTTCACAGAAAATGATGAGCCATGGCCTGGAAAAATTATGTCAAGATTGACGTCAAACATTCCTTGTATATGCTTGTTTTACTTCAAGCTTTATCTTCACTTACGCCGGAGGGAATATGCGCTGTTTCAGAGCTTAACTTGTATTTAACTTTGCTTGTAAGCTACCAGGCAGGTTAAATGGGGGGTGGGGTGGGAGGTGGGGGTTGCACAGATACACTGAAGTCCACTGAATTAGACTTTCCAAATTTTTCCAGGCATTACAAAGACCTATAGTATCATGAATGTGGCAGAGGTATTTACAGATTTACTTACCTATGCCTTCCTGCATGTCTTTTTTTCTCCCTGCATTACATGGCATTGCAACCTTATTATAAAAATAACACAGCCACTTTGTCACTGAGATTGGGACACAAAGTGATAAAATGTTGTTTGACAAGGAAGATCTGTTATTTTTTTTAAATAATCAATTGGCCTGCTGATGTCATAGATAAAATAAATATATGCTCAAGATGTAAGATTGTAGTTTGACATAGGATTGAAGTAAATAGCACAAGAAATAAGTTACCAGTGTAAACTGTTTCATAGATTTATCACTCCAGAAGTTTGACTTTGTGTTAAAAAGGGGCGGGCACTTTGATGGCAAGGGTGGTCAGACATGGTGGTTTTATGAATAAAATAAACAGGAAATCGAAGTCGGTCTCACAATTCTACCACCATAACATTCAAATATGATGAGTAGGCCGTTTTCATATTTTCTTATTTATCACACAAAGACTATCTTTTAAAACAGGACTTTCGGAGTCAACAGATAGTTTAAAGTTACACCGACCTTTGAACCACAGCAGACAAAGTGTGCGGTCCCTTTAAACGTAGTTCGTCTTCGAAGGAAACTTCACAACCGTGAAAACGAAAATTCTCATTGACGAGCAAATCTGAAGTGGGCTAAACCTCAGGTAACCATTCTGAATACTGACTCCAACCATGACATTTTTGTTTCGTTTGACACTCATTCTCAACGTTCGTTATCATATTTACAGATTAAACGTACGTGACGTAATCGACGCACGTTAACGGTCACATTTTCAAACGAAGCTACCGGAAATTTACTAAAGCTTGGTGAAACAACCCGAAGTGTTTAGAAGAAGTTTGCAAAATTGACGGCACATTGAGAAAATTAGGCAATAAAAAGTTTGAGTTCCAGTACACTTGGTAGTTGTTATTAACAGGGGACGTACCTGAAAGATATTCAGGTTGAGTGAATCTACTTTTCAGCGAGCTTGCTCACTTACACAACGTCGGTTTAACACACCTTCCATGCCGTTTAATTCTTCTGTGTGTTTTCTTTAGGATAACCTACTTCCTGTCTCACACTACAGCGTACTTCTGTTCCCATCAAGCTCTCTATCATGTCAGGTGGTAAGTAAACAAGCTCCAGTGACACCGTACAAATATTTGTAACCCAAAAAAGCATGTTCTTCAACACAGTAAAAGATAGGTGTACATTAATGCAACAAACGACACATTTGTGGCCCAAGGGAACTAGGGATACCTGCCTCCTTATCTGCTAAATCTCCATGAAACTGGTGGTCTTATTAGGACACTTATTAGGTCTCTCTAACACCGGCTTTATGAGTAGCTTTGTGTAGATGAGCAGGCAAATATAGCCCAAAGTCACATTGTGCCTCAGAGAGGTTACAGTCAGTAAAACATATATACCCTCTTGTTATTTATATTACCCTGTGCAAGTACACACCTAATCTTAATTGAAAGTGCAATGTAACAAGTTGTAATGTTTGGAGTAAAAGTATTGATATTTCAAGAGCCAGACTGTCTGTTTTTTTTAAAGTTAAACCGGAAAGACTTTGATGTCTGAAATTTTAGTATCAAAACTGCATTGACTAAGACAGTGAAATCCCTTTTGAGACAGGCCAGTACTGCCAAATGTTCAAGGATGTATTGCGACATCCCAGGCCTTGCTCTGCTTTCTTTGACATTTGTTAAGATTAATTTTTTTTTTTATATAGACTGTTAAGTCCTCATACTTTGTTTTTCCATTGTTTGTTGTTCCTAGTTTATTTTTATGCTGTTGAGGCATCCAAGAGAAGATGCATATAGAGGCCACTTTATTAGGTACATTTGTTCATTTGCTTGTTAACACAAATCAGCCAATTCCAAGACAGCAACTCAATGCATTTATGCATGTAGACAAGGTCAAGATGGCTTGTTAAAGATCAAACCGAGCATCAGAATGGAACAAAGAAGAAGAAAGAGGATTGAGGTAACTTTGAACCTGGCATGGTTGTTGGTGCCAGACAGGCTGTTCTGAGTATTTCAGAAACTGCTGATCTGCTGGGTTGTTCACAAACAACCATCTCTAGGGTTTACAGAAAATGGTCAGAAAAAGAGAAAATATCCAGTGGCACACTTGGGGTCCCATAGTACCACTTAAGCTTTGTTTAAATGGGTATTGTTGCTGACCATTTCCATTCCTTTATGACCACGGTGTACCATCCTCTGATGGCTACTTCCATCAGGATAATGCACCATGTCACAAAGCTCAGATCATGTCAGACTGGTTTCTTCAACATGACAGTGAGCTCACTGTGCTCCAGTGGCCTCCACAGCCACCAGATCTCAATCCAACAGATCACCTTTGGCATGTGGTGGAGCAGGTGATTTGCATCATGGATGTGCAGCTGGCAAATCTTCAGCACCTGACAAAAATCCCTGAGGAAGGTTTCCAACATTTTGTTGAAAGTGTGCCATGAAGAATTAAGCCATTTCTGAAGGCAAAAAGGGCTCTGACCCGGTACTTGCAAGGTGTACCCAATAAAGTGGCCGGTGAGTGTAAATCAGGCTGTTGTTCCCCTAGGTCACCAAATATGTGAAATGACAGCACTACTGGCTGAAGAAAAAATGATTTCCCCTTTTGACTTAACGGTACCTCATAATCAGAGCATTAGCAAACACTGTATAATGGACTTAAATAGATGGACATAGAGGTTAAAATTAGCCAAAATGTTCTTGTTTGTTCTTACACAGAGTCTCTATAAAGTCATGATGATAAGCAAAAGTAGTGATGTTAATAGGTTAAAAGACAAGCTACATACCTGAAGAGAAAAACTATGCCGTGTTCCCTGAAAGTTTGGACTACAGAGAAAGGGAGAGCACTGTTCTCTTTTTTTGTGTGTGGCCTCTGCAAACAGAATGCTAAATTCCATGAGCTTTGCTCTGAAGGAGTGAAAAAAAAATCCCTCTGTAGCCAGTGTACGCACAGTGGTCACATTTTTAGGAGAGGCTGTGCAGACTGAAAGCTTAACCAGGCTGCAGGGAGCAAAGACAGCAAAAGAATACTTTGACTTACATAACCTGTTCCTGTTTACAGGTAAGACCTTGATTTATGTTTGGTTTTTAGCCGTATGTGGATCATTGTCAAAGGGTTGATTATGAGCTTTGTTTTAGTTAGAAGTAACCCCCTGTTTTTTTGTCTTTGCTGCTGCTGTACCAGATGGTAAGTGACAACTCTCAAAAAACTGGGTCAACTTTTAGGTGGGGAGGGGGACATCCTAAAAGTTTTTTTTTTGTTTAAACTTAAAGATAAGTCTTGAACTCCCTGACTAAAACAAGTTTATATCCTCATTTTTGAGAGAAGTTGCCAAGCCCATTTCCCTGAAAAGTTGCGTGTTATTTGATTGTTGTCTAGGAAGGGTTCAAAGTATTCAAGAAATACTTCACAAAGGAAAAGAAATCAATAAATGTTTTTCTTTCTGATAATTCAAAACTGACTTAAGAACAAATACCTTAGAGATAAAGTTTTAGACACATGAATGTGTTTGGTTGGTATGACTGTTTTTGATTTAGTCTCAGATACAGTTTTATTTCTTGAAAGTGTTTTTTTATTGAGATGACGTTTGTTCAGGCATAGAAAAAACTAACTGTGGAAGTCTTGCTTTACCTCAGTTGGTTGGACAGAAGCCACAGAATTGGGGGCTGTCTTCACATGGAATTCAATCTTTTTTTAATCTCTTCTGATCTGCCTTATAGCAAGTCGAAAGTTGCACTGAAATACATCTGAAGCCACGCAACTGTGATAACTGTAAGGTGTAACTACAGTGTTAGAATCAATGAGCTTTAAGTACTAGTAGTGGTGAGTGTTTAGGAGGGTCACGTTTTCTCAAACTGCATAAAAAATTCACACCACTAGATGGGGATCTTTACTCTTCTTTTGTTGCTATTGTCCTCTGGCTTTTCTTTGAGCTTGAGCTAATGTTTTCCTGTAAACTCTGCACAGGATCCAAATTCTGTGCCACCCAGCTCAGGCAATATAGATTTGAATGGTGTTCCATGATGTGGGAAATCCTGTTCTGTGAAATGGTTTAGCAGAGTAATTATGGTTGAATTCAGTGTACTCCCTGACCACCTCCAGGAAAATTTCTTAATTTAAAAAGCAGAACTGGATAAGTGATTATATAATCACATGTTGAAAAAGATATCTTGTTGACATTTTAGATGGTTAAGTATAAGTGTCAAGAATGTTGACTTTAATTCTGTTGTTAACAAGGACTTTGAAAGAAACTGAAATTTTTATCAAACATCATTGAAGCATGTACCTACAGCATTAGGTGTCAATAAAAGGATCAAATACTTTCAAGGAAGACAAGTCTCTCTTAAAATAAGACCCTGTTTCTCGATGAGTTAGTCTGTATAAATAAAGCTTTGATAAAGATTAGTAAAGTAATGACAAAGAGACAAAAAATACAGCCGACAGCTTTATTTGATTTGTGGCATGTGTGGTTGTGTAATAAAGATAAATGCTGAACCACAGGAAGACGATGAGAGAAAGTTGTGCACATACTTGTCACGGGTTGCGTTACTGGTCTTGCTTGGTATTGGTTGTCACTATTTATAATACATCATGTCAGGCGGGTCCCTGTTGCTGGTGTTTCGGCTCCCCTCAGAATTTTCCACCAAAGCAGATTGAGAGTCCACTAGTCAGCTTACACTAAGCTGGTTTCTCTGCTTATCCACTCTGGCTGTTCTCTATTCTTTGACTTTTTGATTTGTTACTTTCTGTTCATCGGAATCCTCTGTTTTTCCTTGCTCGGTTGAGTTTACACTCTCATGGTATCTGATTTCTATTTTTAGCCAGTGGAAAAACTTTTGTCCTTCCCTCACCTTGGCGCTCAGCTGCCGGTGTGTAGTCAGCTTCTGGGCTTGCTGGCTGTCATGCTAGCTCCGTTCTGTGATCTGCAATGCCCTCCTCTGAGGCTGTTTCCTCCTGCATTGGCTATAGGAAGCTTTTCCACTGGTTGCTAGGGCAACCGAGGAGGATGGCCCCCAGCAAGAGTCGGGGAAGCCTTGGGCTGCGTTTCCGCTCGTCTCTTTGCAGTGCGCCTGCTGACCTGCTGTGGGCTGGTAGGAGGAGCCAACTCTGCAGAGGAGCTTCTCCCGGCCCAGTATGGGTCCTGCTGCCTCTCTGCCCCATCATGAGACAGAGCTCCTCCAGCGTCAGAGCCAGTATTCCCCTCTCCCTCTGCTGGCCACTGCACAGTTCTGACTCATTCTGCTCCAGTAGTAACAGGAGCACGGGCGGCAAGATGTCATCCTCTACCTCCTCCTCCAACAGTGATGGACAAGGGAAGCCTAAATCTAAATCCCCGTTTCGCAAGAGGGGCAGCCTGCAGAGCACCACCAGCCCTGGTGAGTGTGGGTGTGAGAGGGTCCTGTAAAAAGGATGGGTGAACTCTTTACTGTACAGTGATTGTGTCTTCAGAAAAAGCACAGATGTTTGTACAACAGCATTTGAGAGTGCATGCTGCTCTTGAGGAGCAACAAAGAAACGGGAATGAGGTTATACTGCAGCTGCAGTTTGTTATGTTTTGTATCTGTTGTTGTTGAGACATTGGTTCAATTTGTTTGAAGCTTTGGCAGAGTTTGTATTTTTAGCTTTTTGCTTGAATTCTGCTAAAAACTGATGAAACTATACTTATAAGACTGTGCAGGACTGCAATAAAGTCAGTTTATTTAAAAATGCTGTTGCAATGTTTGTAGATCAGTTTACTGTTTGGAGAATGAAATGTTCAGAATTCCAATGAAATATTGAATGGTCTAAGAGCCGAAAGAGCAGCTAGAAGTACAACTACTTTAACTCTGTTATTGCTCAAAACAAAAGACTGAACTAAAATTTGAAACATGTATCAGGGAGTGTTTGGCTGTTCATTTGGGTTCATTATTCACTAATTACAGTTAATTAATTACTAAAAATGTTGTAAATACTTTTGAAAGTTGAACCCTCGAATAACGCATTTTAATTCTTGTTCAAATAATAATCTTTAACAGTTTAGTAACCAGCACTCGTATAAATATTTATTAATAAGTGCTAAATGCTGCAGCTTCTTGCTACTGCCTAAAAAGTTCGTAAAAAGAAGATAAAACCCTGTACTGCAGCAGGTTAAAAAAAAAAAAACAACAGGGTTGACTCCTCTTTTACTGTTGTGCATTCCAGTACATTATGTAACTGTGAGGTTGTTTGCCCATTCCTGGATCGGCCTTCTCTACCCATTGCACCAATAATTTATCACAGGTCTTCCGACTCCCCACCCCCACCCTATCTCATCTGCTGGTTGAGACAGTGATGTTGGATTGTTTTATTTTGTAGCTACGTCCATCTAATGTAGAGACACAAAAACAAATTTATCCATTTTTTTTGCATGTGTTAAGATTAGATTAGGTCAGAGGTTCCCAAACCTTTTCAGTTAAGGAGGACCCAACACTTGGTATCTCCCCAGGACCCAATTGTTATTGTTTACTTACAGTCAAATAGAATATGGACATTCAGACTCACTGCTTCAGTTTACATTGGGTTTGGGTCAGGATATGTGTAAAAATAGAATAGCTGTAGGATAGAAGTCAGACTAAGGTCAAGTTCAGAACAGCTAACATTAGCTTGCTGGCAACTTATAATCAATTTCAAAACCAGTGACAACCCCCCCCCCCCCCCAAACACTTAAATGCAACATGAACACGAGATGTAATGATACTTGCTCAAATCATTGTCACACTGTTTCTTTAAAGCCCGGTCTTGCACAGAGAAACTTATTGTAATTATTCCCAGTGTTGCAGATGCTTAGTTTTTAGATGTTTGTCCAATTTGTTGAAATCTGGTCTCTTGTAACCCCCTGTTCAAAACAGGAGGTTTGTCTTCTGCTTTTCTAATTGCGTTGGTGAAACTATTGTTTATGAATTCTTTGAATTTTCACTCTGACATGTATAGAAAACAAAGCTGAAGGAAAACAAGGCTAAAGTGGTCCCATCAGTAATACACTGCTTATATTACCCACTGCCCTGAACACATTGGTGACATTGCAGGGTCACTGGGGAAAGAAAGGGGGCGAATGGTAGCCAATTACATAGTAAATTTGCACATAATTTAACCTGCCAATTGGATAACCAATCAAAATGGCTGAAGTCCCATTGTTGTGTCCCAACCCTAACTTGACAAAGGCTGGATTGGATAAATGCATTTCATTCTGATTAGCCAAAATGAATATATACCTTTCTGTCAGAAATTCAAGGAAATACAGTCTCACAAGTTCTCTCTTAAATTAACTGGGTTAACTCATATTTGATGCTGTGTAAATGAAAGATTACACAGAAGAAGAGGTAAATTACAGATGCCGTTCTGTAAATCATATTGTGATCATTAATTTTACACTTAATTGAATGACTACAGCATAGGCATTCAGTTATGCTGTTGTATTAGAGGTGTTGCAGGAGTGTTGATTCATATGTTACCCTTAAGGATTTTCTTTTATGTCTTATATTTTTGGGCATTTTTGCTTCTATTAGAGAGGACAGATGAAGAGGTATAGTGCCTCTGTATGCAGGGTGCTTTGACTGCAAGGCCATCTGTGCCCTCATTTCATTTAGGTTAAAGGATCATTGCGCCATAGCTGTAGCCAGTTTTTTTGCAGACTGGTCTCTGGTGAGCATTTAGAAAAGCTTGACAAGCTATTTTTATCTGTGAAGAAATTAAATTTTAATATCATCTTGATTCAAAGCAATTTCCTCAGTGTACCCTTACAGCCATTCAGTCAATGAAATGTATTAGCAGAACACAAACTGTGGGTGTTGGGAGGGATGCAGTAGCAGATCCCAAGTCGTAACTCACGTTGACAAACACTGTGCTGTATTTGCTGAGGAAGCTTGTCTTGCTGCAGTAATAAATAAGTTAGAGGTCTCTCCATCCATGCAGTCATTTAAATCCTCTCAATTAGCTGCTTGGCTGCACCCTCTGCACTCTCTGGCTGTCATAAGAGCCACATGCAGGCCAGCCATTACAGGACTTTCATCTGAAAACCCCAGTCTTTTAGCTTTGTCTATTCAAGATTGCTGCTGTAGAAAAATCTACTGAAGCTGCAGCTTAAGCAGCTGGTCCTTTATCTACGCCATGATTATGAAGCCTTCATGTTTTCTCCTGTCTTACTATGCGAAGCAGCGCTAGAAATTGCTTAACCCTTGGCCTGTCTTTTTAAATCTATTAGATTCTTTTAAATTCTTATCATCAGCTCATAGGAACAGTGAGTGTTGGTGTTGATTTGCTGCTGGATTTCTCAGGTAACTTTCTTACCTGCAGAAATCTGCCTGCAGGCTGCTAACTCCCTCTGGACTTTCTTGGCCTCACATGAAGCAGAATATGTTATGTTCTCCCTTAGCTGCCTAGCTATATCGGTTGATATATAGAAGCTATTAAACTGTCTGCCAGAGGAGTGGATAGGCTCCCTCCCACCAGCATTAAACATTACTCCTCCACCTTTTGTTGTGACCCAATCTGATGCTTAGCTTGGTTTTCACTCACTTACTAGCAGAGACTAGCTCATGTACTTTTATTGAGTAGGTTGTCTAGTAATCTATCTTAATCCTCTTTGTGTCTCTTAATTTCAGTTACCACATAGGAAACATCATTACATGTACTCTCTGACTTGGTCATTTTGCACTGTGATTTCTATATTATTGGAAAGCAAAGAGATTCCTGGTATGTAGCTTGGAGTATAATAATTTGTCCATGGTTTGAGGCCATTTGAGAGATAAAGCAGAGCAATTATCCATATACCACTTTTTTAAGATATACATGTAATTAATGTTTATTGTAATATGTGTTGTAACATTTGCTTGCTTGGCACTACCTAACAATTTCACAAATGTAAATCAGATTAACATCTTTGTTCTCTTTCCATTTTAAAGTGGCAATATCAACACTTGGGTACTGGCTAAGAAGCCTCTTGAGGCTACAGCTTCTCAATGCAATAAAATGTAGCATCAAAAGAGGCTTTAGGACTGGATAACTAGTTCCATAATTTAGATTAAATGGCTCCTATTTTGACATATAACAAACTCTAGAGAGAAAAGATGAAAAAGACTTAGAACAGGCATTTTAATTTGCATAGCCACTTGTTTATGATACATTATCCCAGTGATAACCAGTGATAATGAAGTAACTGACGTAACATGAATATGCAATAATAAGAAATGCCTGAAAACTCCCTCTGTTTCCATAGTCATGGTAATGAATGAATTGACCTTAAACTGAACATCTAAGCTGACAATCAGAATAAAACATTACCCTGCTTATCTATTATAATCTCTACTAAACTAAGCATTCCTATAATGATAACAGACAAGCGCTCACCAGTGGGGCTGCAGTTTCCTGTATTTTAAGACAGGATCTTGCTACACTTTCCCAGTCCAGAGATGGTTTGGGCCCATGAGCTCTCCAGGCTGCTCTCACATTTGTACATGGTAGCTTTTATTATGCCCTTAATCTTAAGATTTGTCTGAGGCGTTCAGTTAAGTTTTTGCTGCAGTGTTTGCCTATTAAGGTAATGGAGTCTAACGTCTTTGCCATGGTTGTGGGACTCCTTTATGTAAATTGATCTGATGACATGATGTTTGCGACATGATGTTTGTTCAGCATCAGCAGTACATTTTGTTCTACTTAAAACCTCAACAGCAATAGACCCTCCCCCCTATTTGACAAAGGATTTTGATTGGTCCAGCCTATATCAGTCAGGTTGTCTGTACCAGAGTAAAGCTAAACGTATGAAGATGCAAATAAACCATAAAATTGCATTATCCCCAGGAAGTTTTATGCAAAGTTAGGTAACACATTGTTAGTCATGAAACACGTTACATAGGTCAGAGGTGATCCATCCAATCACTGCTCTAGTTCCAGTTGACTGGTTATTGTACCCCCCCCCCCCCTCCAGCAGTCCTCATACATTGGTTAATTATTAATCAGATATGTCATTTCTGACATGTTTTGGCATGTTTCTGTGGGCTTCTCTCGTGAACTCCTGTACATTAAGTATCTCCTAACTTGCCACGTCATATGGACTCTGTTCTGTTACCCCCTTGGGGCTTTTTTTTCACACCTGTTTAACTCACCAGCACATCTACACCTTGTTACCCTGTGAACTTCAATCTGCATAACCCTCCCACTTAGTCCACCTCCACTCCTGTCTCTGCGATAAACAGAAACATATGATAAGCAAAAACCGAGAATCCCTGCCCTGGACTGCATAACCTCAGAGCAGTGTGTGTGTGGGTGTTATGTTGACGTTATATACAGTACTCCTGCTGCGAAGGTGGTCTTGAATTTTTTTATTTCTGCATTACTGAGCCAAAACAGATATCTGTTTTCCTGGCTAAAACTATTATTTATTATTTTAAACTTTCTAATATACATGGTGTAAAGACATATTTGGGACCAAGGGCAACTAAAAGGTATGATGAAAATTAAGACTTGTGTATCACAAGACAGTTCATTAATTTTTTTTATCTAGTGTATCATGTGAATATTTTGAAACTTTTGTTGAAATGTCGTAGTATTTCTCTCAGCTGCTTCTCTACAATGCATTTTAATAGCTGATTGGAAACGTACCCTTCTGCATGTCTCTTTATCCAACCACTAGAGGGTGCATCTTACACAAGAAAGTGTTACATCTTGTCAGATAATCAGTTCAAAACAAGTGACTGGTTGTCATTGTATGGGGTTTGTGGCCATTCTGCAGATAGACATGACTGAGGAGCAGTTTACACTGTGTTTGGGTGGAAAATTCCAGGGCTTTCTTTTGCTATGAATAGCTCAGTTGCTTCCCATGTAAGAGTGGAAGTGTGTGAGTACTGGAAAAGGGATTTTGGAGAGCCAGTGACCAAGGCCTTGAAAGCTGAAACACCAACAGGTGGGCCTGTTGTTGCTGGGACAAGCAGATGACCAGCAGATCCACAGTATCTGTCCTTTTTATCATCACCCCAACAAAATGTCACATAGGCTCTACTGTGCAGCGTAGCCAGAGTCCTCATCATGCCTTGGGACATGTCATATCTCACCAGGGTGATCTGCAAATTGCTTACACACGTGTTATGATGGGTTGAATTTCATCCCTGGAGTACAGTTAAGCACGCCGCTTTTGTCTGTCTGTGTTCTCAGCATGGCTGTTAATGAAGATCCAGTTTCATTCAATCCATCTCAGTGGATCATGGATGAAACAGCATCAGCTGATTTTCTTGGCATTTTATTGTCCTGTGACCTCAGTGAGTCACTCAGTCCCTCACCCACAACTCTCTCCTGTTCACCTAATGATCTCCCAGCTCATATTCTTTATGCCCTCATGCACTTGAACATTTTAAAGATTAATTTCTAGAACATAAACATAGTTTCTCTTTGGAGACATTCCTTAGTCAAGGTTAAGTGATTGTGAGAGAACTCTAAAGGAATATTTTGGGGGCAGACTGCTGGTTTAATAAGTCCTCTATGTAAAGTTGTGTTGCTGTTCTTGGATAACGGATAATATAATGTTATTTATCGTTGCGTTAGTAAATCACTGTACTTGTGAATGTGTAGGAATAGGATCGTTTGAGAATTGTTGATGGATTTTCAATGCCAAGTTCAAGCCTCACTATGCTTCAGGGTGTGATTTCTATGGACTAAATGCCGTTGTATGTAGCAAAGGACAATTATTTTGATGTAAGAAGTATTCTTAGAGGAAGTTTTTTTTTATTTTATGCAATAAGTGTGACACAGTTACATTCTGCAGGCTGAGGTCATATGCAGCAAAGCGGTTCCTGTTTGGAGCAGAGGTGGTAGACCACAACAGTTTTAGTACAATTCCTGACTTATCACCTGAGGATGATTAAGCCATTTTTTAATCTGTAAACATCTGAACGCACATAAGCATGCATTTATGGACACTGTTTTTTCATTCCACCCCAGCTTTGTTTGCCATATTACTAGCTATATATTATCCTGGATTTTCATCTGTTAACTGTTCCTGTAAGAGCATAGTGTGTATTTGTTGTTAATAATTTATTATTGATTGTTTATTAGTTATGGTGCACTCTTTTAATAATTAGATATTATTTCTTGTAATTGTTCCTGGGGGGTGTTTTCAGTGTAATTTTAGTCGTTAGCTATGTGGCGTGAGGAAGATGAAGAAAGAAAATTATTTTTTCAGTATTTTCCTCAATGAACGATCAATACTTTAGAAATTGTCCCCCCCCCCCTTTATCTCAGACATGTAATCTTTTTCACTAACTGTACATTGACATGTTTCAACGGAAACTTCCGCCTTACTCAGAAGTGTCACTTGGTGGTAGGTGTGACACGTCATATCACCTACCACCAAGTGACACCGCTGAGGAAGGCGGAAGTTTCCGTTGAAACATGTCAAGGTCATGAAAAAGATTACATGTATGGGACAAAAGGAAAAAAAGAAAACTGTTTCTTAGAGACTGGGGCCATAATGAACATCATTCAACTATTAAAAAATCAATACTTTGATTTGAATTTGTATGGCTTAGAGTAAGAAGGCCACCTTTTATCAAGCCCTTTTTTGACAGTTTTAGTCAAAAGTTTTCATTGCAAAAGAAAGTTTAGCATTCCTCATAAAACCAAAGTCAGGAACTGAAATAGTAATAACCTGTTTACCTGTGGAGTATTTGTGAGGCGATGCACAACATATCGAAATATCACACAGGATGGTTCAAAGGTTAGATTTTTGGCTGACATTCAATGGTGTCAGTACTATCAAAAAGACTCAATTGAGTGTTTGTGTGTTTATACCAAAGTTCACAGAAACTTGTCTTAACAGAAGCCTACACACTTCAACCAACTCATGCAGTTCTTTCTTCTTGCCTGCAGCTCTGACCCCTCTCACACCTCTGGTCTCAGGATCAGGGATATCAGCCCCTTGATGTCTAAGTGGTGCTAAGTACAGTGTACTACATGTTGACAGTGTTAAGTGACACAGTGCTGCTCTTTGCTATATTCAGATATGGTGAGAGATACACTGACAGTGGTGTCTGAAAGTATCACAGAGACAGGACAGGGCTGTGGATATGCCAGAGGATGGGAAGGGCTGTGTTTTCTTTGCATTGGTTATATTCATCCAGATGCATATGCTTTAAATGAGAATTGATTTTTTTAAATTGTTTTTGGATGTTATTGGCTGTAGGATGATTCATTGTTGTGAGATTTTCTCAGACCCAGGGATAGAGGCGGGTGACATTTGTGTGAGCTGCAAGTTCCTCATTAGTACGTCCTTAAAGTGTTTGTTCTGTTTTATGTTCTGTTTTATTCCCATGGGAATCTTTGTGCAGGTGTTTGGTTTGCCCATCAACTGACTCAATAATTAAGTCAGGTCTTATTTTCCTCTGGCAGCACATGGGAGTGCACAGACAAACTCCCATGTGCTGTTGATCAGAGCCTTGAGGATAAACAGAGGTAACTGCAATGAAGGTAAGGCTTGGGTTAAAACTGACCCCAAACCTTAGGATTATTTATCCATTTTTCTGTCTAGATTGCTCTGGTCATTTTATAAGCAAGAGCAAGTTCATGTCCCCAAAATAGATGACAAATCCTCACATGATTTGACAGCTCTTTCAAGGTTTCTTTAAAAGTACTATCCATTTATTGTCAACCATTAGTGACGTTACAAGAGCGATTTCTCAGTTTTGTTGATCTTACTCCTGTGAAGCAGCATGCTGCTGCTAAGCTGAGGTCTCCTATATTGGGGGTGTTTTATTTCTTTGACATTGGCAAATAGGCAGGAATTAAAAAAACTGATGTTCATTTCCAGCTTTTAATAAATTTTGATGTAGGAATGAACCCTCCACAACTTAAAAAAGACTCTTATGTATTTGTTTTTGCTGTTAACCAGATTTTTTTAAAGTAAGTTTTCATAAAGAAAAATTTTACCTATGAACTGTTGATTTACTGTGGCAAAGTTAGGCCTCAGCTGAAATGTAGAAGTGCTGCCCACTCGGTACACAGCAGACAGGAAATGGAAACATCACTGACCACCACATGTAGCAGGCAGCACAGCTGTAGCAATGACAGGGTGGCGAATGTAGAGCAGCTTTGTTCAAAAGCTGTGGGTGGGTAGTTGGCAGGTTCAAACATGAGGGTTACTAAGTTTATCTCACTCCTCACTGCAAGCTTTGTCTTTCCCTTAACTCTGCAGGAACAAGCTGCATTTTCTGGTTTCAGCTGATCTATGTCCTCTGATCACCTTCTTAGATACTTGAGATTAAAAGGCATTCATGAGGTAGTCAACCTGTCGAACTGGATTAGCACATGATATTTGTTCTGGATACTGGAGCACTAAATATAGAAAAAAAGACTCTCTTTCTTATTGTGAGTCATACAAGTGCACTAACATTGTCACCACTTTTGTGCCTGAGTCTGGCATCTGATGGCTCATTAGTTTTGATGGCATGGCACTAACAATCACAGAATTCAGAGCCTGGTGTTGTCTTTGCCATGCTGTTTGTTTCAGGTCCTGTATTTTTACCTATTGATTGTCATCTGGGAAAAAACATAGAGGATATTTTGTAAATTTTAAATAGAAAACAAATGAAGACTTTTGTCCAATTTGGAAATTACATAGCAAAATGGCCCTGTGATTTACAGCAGTCATGTGAGAGAGGAAGGAAACGGTCACTGCTGAGATCATGTGGTTAGGAAACAGAATGGCATGCAGTGTTTGAAAGACTTTCTTACATTGACACATAGACACACATTGATGTAATTTTAACACTGATCCTGCAAACCAGTTAGGTTCAGTTTAATTATAATTTTAAAACCAAAAAGGATAAAGTGAATTAAAAAAAAAACAGTGTGGGGAAAACAGAATGCCTTGAAAAGGTCTGCCGATTTTTCAACTCATTTTTCCCTAAATAAATCCAGGAGATTGCATGTTATCACATGATGGTAGGGTATCAAAAATTAACTGAGCCATAGAGCTGAGATTAATTTTATTAACATCGCTAACACTGTGTGTAGTTGAAGAAACCCCCAAGACTGTAAGCCTTTTAAAATGTACATCTTTCAGGCACATTCATCTGGTAAGATGTTGCTAAAATCAAGCAGAGGACTCTAGATGCATCAGAAAAAGTAAGCTATAACACTCATTTATCAACCACCTCATAAGCCTTCTTCAGTTCTTTTTGTTCAGCTCTTTGTTGTTGTAAACCACTCTTGCATGTTTTTGTTTCTTCTTCTTTTTAGCCATAACATGAAATGGACGATCCACATACTTTTATGAACTAGATCATTGAGTTTACAGACTTCACTCTACAGATTGATATGATTGTGCAGTGCTCTTCACTGAGGTTTCATAAGAAGTGTCATATTTATTGATAGGTCTGCTATCTTAAAATAGAAAAGTAACAACTTATGAGAAGGATTTACTTCAGTATGTCTTTTTTTTCTTCATTATGATTCACACTTAAGGGATTTACCCCTCAAAACAAACAAGCGAGCATTAATTACATGGATAGATAACCTAAAGCAGTGGTTCTCAACTGGTCTCACACTGGGACCCACATTTTCCCATGGTCATTAAGTCACGTCCCACTTTTATGAAATTCAAACCAAGCAAATTTATTTTATATTAAAAAAAAACTTTAAAGACTCAAATCTAACATAAATACACCATTTTTATTGAGTACAGTGCATTTCAGAGCACATGAACTGAGGATGACAATGACTAAAGTTGTGTATACAGAAAATATCTAATATCAAATTGCACAAAATGGAGACCAGCAAAATAAAAAATTGACTTAGGCTATGTTCACACTGCAGGTCAATTCTGATTTTTTAACTATATGTGACACCTATCTGATTTTTTCATGTAAGTGTGAACAGTGCAATTCAGATTTTTTTCAAATCTGACCCAGGCCTCTTTTGTATGTGGATATAAATCGGATATGTATCCGATGTGACTGCAGTGTGGATGCTCAGGTCGCGTTCATCCAACCTATACATCATTAATATGCAACAAACGTCACCATTGTTCGACAACACAAACAGGCGTGGAAAGCAATTTGTGCTTTGTGCACATGCAGGTCACTTCATGGACGCATTCTGTTCACATTAGGTGCCGCATTCATTGTTGTAATGTGAGCGACCACACAAAAATCTCGAATTTAACAAAAAATCCGAATTGTGCATCATGACCTGCAGTGTGAACTCAGCCTTATATGCATCTCTGCATTTAGAGCATATTCAGAAACACCTGAGGAGGACCATGCAACGAGGCATGGACAAAAGTGAATGAATCAAATTGCACAAAATAAATAAATAAACATGTATTTTTACTGCATCAGGCCACATTAATAAGAAACTAAGAAGGACCATGACAAAACGCATACCTTTCAAAATAAGCTATTTTTCAAAATAAAAGACATGCCTATGAAATATTTACTTTTTTGACCAGCTGTTCGCGACCCATCCAGAACGTGTCCGTGACCTACTTTTGGGTTGGGACCCACCACTTGAGAACCACTGACCTAAAGGGCCACATCCTTACAGGGGGGAAGACAGAGCCTTGTACATTACACAGGAGGTGAACAGACCACTACACACATGTAAAAATGCTTTAAGTAGATCACAAATTGAAGATTTTACACACAAAGACATAATCCACAATCCCAAATGTTTCATACATTTGAAAAAAAGTTTGTTTTCATCATAAATTCAAAGATTTATGGTCATGAAGCCAAGCCTTCATGAATGAAAGGAGGAGGAAGAGAAAAAGTGGGCGGGACCTCAGACTCAGGGCCTCCTCCATTTTATGGCACAATAGGGTCGAAGTAGCTCACCCTGGACCCTCCCCCTTTTTTTCGCCACGTGGTATGTTCCAACCCAGTATTTAAATCCGGGAGCTTGAAAGCCGTGTTGTTCCTGGGCTGAAACCGGTGTAATCAGGAAGCTGAGACAGATAGAGGCAGAGAGGAGGAGAGAGAGAGCGAGAGAGAGAGAGAGAAAGAGAGAGAGAGAGAGAGAGAGAGAGAAGACTGCCTTCACAGCATACAGGAGGCTGCGACAGTTACAACAGAAGGAGCAAAGAAAGGAGTAAAAGGGGGAGGTTATCAGAGCAGCAGAGTGTGTATCCTGTGTCTCTCTTCTGCCTCTTCACTGTCATCCGTTCTTTTCCACTGTACCGACGGGGGAGGGTACAGCAGCCGCCCCAGGCCTTGTTACATGTCCCAGCATCCCTCAAGAACTAAAACAAGGCCACTGCGACCGTAACGGACACTGTGAGAACAGGACAAGACAGGGACTCAGAGGTACTGTAACCTGGGCTGAATTATAATGTACAGTACCTCATACTGCAGAGCTTGTTACTGTGATTCTTACGATGCTACAAGTTTTAACAGTTATATGGAAAGTATGGTTCTTGTGACCTCAAAATAAACCGGCTCAGAGTGACAGATGAGGTGCTAGTAAACAGCTGTGTGTGCTGGCTCAAGTGGAACTAAATGAAAGAAGGGAGCATTAACAGATGGAAAAGATAGTTGTGTTGATGCTGATAGTTGATTCCTTTATTTTTTCAAAGGTTTACACAGAATCTAATGGCTGCATAGAGGGAACATTTGGGGCATGAAGTCCCTGCTGCTGTGTGCTACTTCCTGCATGATGTGGTAATTTTACCCAGTGGATTAATCACTGAGATCCCTGCAAGTGTGCTAACAAAAACAAAACCCGCTACAATGGTGTGCATTAATTCAGAAGAGGTTTGTAACAGAGAAAGGTGCCAGTGGAGCTGGTGGAAAATACACATCTTACTCAAGATAACATCTTCATTAAAGCACCTGTGAGGAACTTAAGGGTATGTGCCATTTTAACAGCCTGTGGACAAAGTAGTCTTTGCACACATACTCCTCCACATGTCAGAGTTATTTTATTTTTTGCAAAAAGCCTAAATCTGTTGACTTTATCAAAATATGTTCAAAAAATATGGCACTTACTCCTGTGCACCGCTTTTAGGCATGAAAAATTGCTATATAGAAATGGTCAGTTCTCGTGGCAGATGCTTTGCTTTGCCTCTTAAGGTCATAAAGAGGCATTGGTTTTAATTTCAGTCTGTTTCCTACCCACCAGATAAAATCTTCCCAGGAGTTTAAAGCAGTTATTAGAAAATACATACTGTATATACTTCAACCCAGTTAGATCTCAGGTGTTAGATTCTGCCTTGCCTCCCTGCAGTGTTTGATGTTGTGTATGTGATGATAGTGCCTTAACTTCTATCACTCTGCCGCTCAAAATGTTCACGTTATGAACAGAAATCTGTGATGTAAGTCCCCCACCTAGATGCAGATAACTTGTTGGTTTTTACAGGAGCATTCAGTCATTTTTGTCTGTCCTGCGGGTTGTCATTGTGTGCTCTTTTAAAGAGCTGATGCCCCAAGTGTTTAGAGTACATTCATCATGGGCAGTTATTTCAATCAGCAAAATCGTCTTCAGTGTTTGTACTCTTGTACCCAGCCTGTTGAGAACTAATAATGCATTTTTAAGATTAAGACCCAAAGTGGGGGTTTATTCTCATCTGTGGTTGCTAAGAAACATCTGAAGCCTGTGTCATGTCTCTCCTTCCAGGAGATTAAAGTGAAACCTGTAAGGAAAACCGAGGTTTCTTAAAGCTGTAGCAGTTGACATAAAAAATTAAAATGAACACAGCTCTATGAAATGCTTTTCTCACCTACAGACACACCTGTGCATGGTTGTGTCTTTATTTGTTGTTGTTGCTGTCAACAGTTTCCTATGTTCAAATAGGTCCATCCTACATTGCCGTTTAGGTGATGTCCCTGGTTGTACAGGTCTTTCAGCTTTGAATCAAACAATTACTGCTTTCTTTTAATTACAGTTCAAACAAGGTGACAGCCTTTTGGCATTCATTTGGTTTGAGTCAGCGATTATTCACATAATCTGGTGTCATTATGGTCTGGTTTATCTTAGAGATGCATCGATCCATTTTTTTCCAATCCAATCTGAGCGTATCGGCCGATATCTGATACCGATCCAATACTACTGTTGAATGAATGAACTGTATACCTTACTCTGTGAGTGAAGGCATCAGGGTTGACATTAGCCTTTTTAAAAAAAGGTAACAAATTAACACGGATATAAATTTACTTAATATTATTTATTAACAAATAACAAATTGCACATTAGCACACAGCAAAAAGAAGTAAGACTTGCATGTAAACATTGAGTGCAAAAGGATAGACAGACATAGAATATAGAGCAAACAGAATTGCTGTGTATGATATAAAGTAAAAGAAAAAAAAAAGACTGGATCGGCATCATTCATCAGATATCCGAGCCAGTTAATTTGTCAATATCGAAGCCGATTTCCAATCCAAATATTGCATCGGTGCATCCCTAGTCTATGTTTTAATCTATGTAAAATAGGTTCTGCCGGGTTACTCACTTTTACTTATGTAGATTACCTTGGGTGTTGTTATTCTGGTTTAAACTTTCTCCATAACCTTTCAACTGAGGAAAGTTTAATACGTTTTGATTTCATTGCAACGGGAAGACAAAGATTAAACAATTTAATCGCTAAGCATACATCTAAAAGCCTATAAAGAAGCTTATAGGTAACAGAAGAAATTTTAGAAGTAAACTGGGAGATAACTGACTCTGTTTTAGCTAAATCATCATAATGTTTCGAATCAACAGCCAGAAGTAGGCCTGGTTGGGGAGTTGAGGAAACAATCTGGCCTCTGTGACTTGAAATCATCATCATTTCAGATCATTAGGATGAAGCACTATACTCACAGGCATTTTTTATTTCTCCTCTCTGGTTCATGAACTGCTCTGCTGTTGTTTAACCAGGAGGGACAGGGAGTATAAGACAGGCTGTTAAGAAAGGTATTGATCCCCACAGTGCAACAGAGCCTGCACCACTGATTCAAGATGACTGTCTCTGGTTGGGTTCAAAGAACAGGTGGGAAGTGTATGTGGGCGATGTGCAGATTCAGGTCCAGGAGATGTGAAGAAAGCTTCAAAAGAGAGCTTTGTCAATATACAGTAGCTTTCTTTTCAAAGAAATTAATTTACAATTTGGCTACATGAAGATGGAGCGGTGTTTATTCCAATATGGTGCAGATTAGAAACGTACAGTTTGAGGTGAGGCTAGAGTCTGGTGTCTCAGCTTGCCAATGCCTGTGTTTCAAAGCACACTGGTTTGAAAAACAGAAAGGTTCAAAGTTTTAATGATAAGGCTCTCCAGAAAAAATGCCATAACAGAATTGCGTTGTCAAGTCCCTTGGTGATCCTCACTTTTTCACCAATCAGTTGCACAGATTTATGTCTCAGGGACCATCCCACAGTCTAAAGTCTAAAGTTTTCACTATGGTCGACCCTGATATCAAGGAAAATGATCTTTATTGTTGTAAACATTACTGATATGACAGATATGTCAGGAAAAATGACCAGTCGTCCGTTCAATTACACATCTAGTTAGTATTTGGATGGGCTCTATTTTTCATTTGGTGAGCCCTCCTGCCATGATGTCATGAAACCCAGTAGCATTGGGGTATGCTGGATTAAGAGTCAAGCATGGAGGATTACATGGATACTATACTGGGAATGACTGCGTACATGTTGTCTGTTTGACCATGTGAAAGTAAACATGTCCTTACGCTCACCCCACACACGCGCACAAATCTGGCATATATTAGTCAGGGTACAATAACTTTATTGAAAGAGGCATGTGTGCCAAGGTATAGTATTGTAGCGATATATGAAAAGTTAAGGTCATGTATCTGCCTCAAGTCATGTTCATGAAACCTCCTAAACTTTCAGACATTTTGTGTTTATTCAGAAATTGCCTCACACCTTAAAGATGTTGTATCGGTTGAAACAAAATGTGCGTGTATGGCTAAGCACTCATTCTATGTTGATGAGTAGTCTCTAAAACTTGTGTGTCCAGCTCTGAAATGTTTTCAAGTGCCATGCGAGTCATTGGCTAACTGTGGAGAGCCATCCTCTGTTCAATTCTGACTATACAACCCTGGAGGCAGACAGCAGATGGCACAGACTAATTGTGGCAGGCCAGACACAGCACCAATAA
This sequence comes from Xyrichtys novacula, assembly GCA_962446985.1. Classification (NCBI taxonomy): domain Eukaryota; kingdom Metazoa; phylum Chordata; class Actinopteri; order Labriformes; family Labridae; genus Xyrichtys; species Xyrichtys novacula. The sequence goes on from OY660865.1 coordinate 18,454,005, forward strand.
CACAACAATTGCAGGGGAGAGTGAGCACACCACTCCCAAAGTAATAGTCTTATAATGAGCGGGTGAATTACTTTGTGTGTGTCGCAAATAACTGTGGTACTTTAAAAAATATGGCTCTTTATAAAGTTATACTCACTGTGTTTATGGGAAGCACCCACAGTCAGTGAATCTGACGTTTCCCAGTATACGTGTGTATTCTTGGTTAATCCCCGTACTTGTGTTTGATTTAACCTGGAGTGGGGCTGCCGTCATCTGTTTCCAGCAGTTCTCAAGAAGGGAAGGCCCATCTGTGTCAGAATCAGGTGTGTGTGTATGCATGTGCCAGTGTGTACATGTGAACTGGGGTTTCAAGTGAGTGCATGCCCGTGTGTGATTGAAGTGACACATGATCTGCTGTGCTGGTACAGCTGTCTTTCCCTAATCCCTCCTCTGTTCTTGGATATATAAAGAGGATTTTTAGGCTTTGATACAGATTGTACCATGGCCGCTGACACCAGTGCTTTTTAGGTAATTATGTTTATGCCCTGTTTGCATGTGTTTTCACTTCTGTTTAGTTATAGCTAGTGTCTGCTTTTGACATTCCCAGCACATAAAGAGTTTATCTGTAGTTCAACAAACAAACATAGATAGCTCAGTCTCGAAGACAATGGTTTTCTGTAAGTGGCTTATTTTTGGTTAAATTTCTATTTTCACTGAAAATAAAGTGGTAAAAGGCAATTAAATATATATATACCAGTATGTGAATTCAAGTCCAAACTATAATACGGGCCAAGCCGAATTTGTGCTAAAATTATAGCTCTTCTCACTCAAACTACCTCACACTGTAATCTTTGGTTAACCAAATTTAAATACTTCTCTATTTTTATTTGTGATTGGTCTACTTAGCTGAGCTTGTCTCAGACTGAAATGATAAACAGTTGTAGTGAGACTGACATCATCATTGTTGGATAAGCTGTGTGTGTCTGCAAAGCCCCTCGTCTGATGAAATACCTCTGAGTTCTGTAGATAAGGACTCATGACGTTGGATACAGTTGGGCGGATGCCAGGAGTAGTGGAGTATTGATGAGCATCTAGTTTGTATTTGTGTTAAGGTGTTTAGAGGATGGTCTTCTTGAGTGTACACATTTGTAAAGAGAATAGGGGATAAATTATTGTTCACGATGTATCGTCAGAAAAATCCTCCATGATAAATATTTGCCATCTCATGATAAATATGATAAATGCAAGTTGATGACATAAGCGCGAGCGAAGGACTCGCAGCCATAGCCCACACAGAGCAGAAAAACAAACAAACATGGCCGAAGGTGGAGAAGAGGATGTTTCTGAGCAGCTCGTTACTGAACGAGGCTCCGTATTAGGAATTCCCTTTAAGATTGGGGTTTAGACAAGTGCAATCAGGTATGCCTGACATCAGACAGTGGATCTGCTGCTGTTCACTCTGTGCAATAAGAGTTTTCAGCAAATGTTGAAAATGTTTTCACATCGGAGACTTGTTTGATGTCATTAGTTTTCTCCATAACCTACCACTTAAACTTGTAGTTAAGTATCTTATTCGACTATTTCCACTGGTGTTCTCATGACAAAATGAGTCAAAAATATTGGAATTAGAATATTTTTTATCAGGACTTTTATCGTTATCCCCAGAATGGAATATCTTATCGTGATAAGACTTTTTAGCCCATATCGCCCATCCCTCGTAAAGAGTTACATTGTAAGTATTAATGTACAGTGTAGTGATTTTTTTGACAGAAGCAGTTTGGACAGTGAAGTGAGATAAAGCGATTTCTGAAGTACCTCTGAGCCCCTCTGAGTTTTATATGTTTTTGCCAATTCATATCCTTTTTATGTCGCAGCAATTGTGTTCCAAAATAAAAATTTGAAGACTTTCATTAATTGGCTTGTGATTAATTGATTGCCTCTGGTGTGATGAACACAGCACATACATAAAGAGAATCTGTAACCTTCTAAAATTTGTCTTCTTACAGATCTTAGTGGTGCATCTGGGCCCAAACCCCTCAAGCCCCAGAGATCTCTCCCAGGTACACCTGTTTCTATCACACACTTTCCCATCGACCTACGAACTTCAATGGAGGAAAAATACAAAGAGATTGCCGAGGTAAGAACTTGAAAGCAGATCATAACTCTTCATAGTCAAACTGAGAAGCACTGTAAACTCCTCTAGATCTTTTAGATGAATGTACTTACATGGAAACGTGTAAGACATGAAGCTACTTGTCTGCAAAAAAGTCTGCAAAAACTTTTCCAACTTTTACAAACTATCACATAGTTTTTTTTATTATTTATTTGTTACACAGTGGCATTATCTAGTGCTTTTTCTAGGCAAACACATCAGGTTGTTTTATATAACCCTCAGAGACTGCCATATGTCCACTGGCTCATGTTTATAACTTGTCTTTCCATTAGGAGCTGTTCACACGCAGCATGGCGGAGAGTGAAATGCGCAGCGCTCCCTATGAGTTCCCAGAGGACAGTCCTATTGAACAGCTGGAGGAGCGACGGCACCGCCTGGAGAGGCAGATCAGCCAGGACATTAAGTGAGGATATGCAAACACACCAAACAAACAAAAAAACGGTTAAATATACTCATTAGAAGCCCCACAGACAGGTGCACGGCTCTGCCCTGCCTCCACTCTGTACACACAGTTCTGCTTTCTCCCATGCACACATGCTTATCAGCTGCCAATTCGCCAGTTTGTGGGCTAACTAACCACAGCAATCAGCTAACTGGGCGAGCCAGCAGTGCACACCTGTGTCAGTGTTCAGTCTTTGTCTCTTTACTTTTATAAGTGTATGGGTTCTCTTTTGGTGGCAGCCCAATACTCACTGTTATCAATCACGGTGTATCATTACTAACTTGGCATTTGGTCTCTTTGTGTGCTTGACTTCTTCTCACGACCTCTGATACCCATTTGCCCCCTCAACTCCCCCTCACCTTGCCCATGCTCTCCTGTGCTGCTGCTGCTGCTCACTCCAAGGCTTGAGCCAGAGATCTTGGTGCGGGCTAAACAAGACTTCATGAAAATCGACAGTGCTGCAGATCTAGAGTGAGTGAGCTCTGCTTCAGTCTGTATGGTTTGTGTTTATTAACAATTTTTTTTCTTTTTAAATGTTTTTTTTCCCGCTTTCTTTTGGAAATTTGCTCTGCAGCAACATACCTGAATTACAAAAAGTGTGTCAAAATTAATGTTCTTCAATGTGTGTAGTATTTGGGGACTCCAGACTTGTGCAAGTGCTTCTCCACAGGATCCCTGACAGACTTTATTGGCTCAGAATATCCTCCCCCTGCTGGTGACATGATAGCCTTACACATGTATACCTTTTATGAACATCAGCTCAGTTCAGCTGTAACTGTGAAGCACATTCGACACAAATGCACACCCAACGTTCTTTACAAGCAATAAAACATCAAATCAGATTAGTTATAAAAACAATTAACAGATGAGTTCAGAAATAAATTGAAATCAGGTCATTATCTTTTTCTTTCACTGTGAAAGTCTTAAAACTACCTTTTAAAAGTATTTTATTCAGCTTTAAAACACCTTAGTTCTTTGCTTAGTTATGACTTCTTGTTTTCTTGGAAATGAAACATTCAGTTCTAGACATTGGACAGCTCAGTTGGTTAAAAATGGACATTTCTAATAAAATTGACAGTTTCCGTTTTTTTGTGTCTGTTAGAAAAGAACAACCTTGTTATCCCTAAGCTTGTGTTACCTTGAGAACGCTTTATCAAACATTTTGCAGTCAATACACTGCATTGATTTCTGTATTGTCCATGAGAGTTTTTATTAAAACCTACAACAGTTAGAGTCTCTCTCATAGTTTTTGCCACCATTCCTGCTGGTATCCATGTTTTTAATCCCTGTGAATCCCCATTTGCCCACTTCTCTCCCCTTTTCAATCCCCCTTTCACTTTCCGTACCCTTTTAAGGCTGCTTAAAGAGAAGAGTGTGGACACTGTTGATGATGGCTTTAAGGAGAGAGAAATGCCAATGGAGAGGGAGTACCAGCGGGTTTCAATATCTGGAGAGGAAAAGTGTGGGGTGAGGAGTTTGAATGTTTCCATCAGTATTTCAAATCCAGCTCCACCAATTTTAACCCAATTCACACCAGCTTTTGTAACCGTCTTTGGCCTTCTTCCTTCTTCCTCAGGTGCCCTTCACTGACCTAGTAGATGCTGCAAAGTGTGTGGTGAAGGCGTTATTCATCAGGGAGAAGTATATGAAGCGATCTATGCAAAGTTTTTGTAAGACTACAACTCAAGCCCTGCAGGAACTTGGGATGAAGCCACTGGACCTGAGAGTGTATGATGAGATACCGGAGACCCCTGTAGATGCCGGTATGAGAAGCGCACACCAAACACTTAATTTAAAAGCTAGATAACCACTGTGTTCCATCCTTTAGCCATTTCAGTTTTTTTTATTTACAGAAGTAGTACTTTGCATATTTTTTTAAAGACATCTAGCCCTTTAATGCCTGAAACCACAAATTATGGCCAGAAAATTCATTTTTTTTTTGGAGCTGAAATTTTTATTTCATTTACTACTGAAAACCCCAAAAATCAAGATGTCCTTAGAATTTAACTTATATATTTATTTATCTCGTTTGATACATCAGATGTTTTTGGAAACTGATAAACCACAAGAGGACATTTTCATCGTTTATCGGACTGTATTCAGGTGTTTTTTTAGTAATTTGTTGATCATATTGATTTGATAGAAGTATATAAAAGAATGTATCAAATATGATACAAAAGGCAATAAAGGGTTAAAATGAATCAACTAATTCAACCAAATGGTTAAATTAGGAAACCTTTTCTTGATCATTTACGGTTGATGGATGTTATAAACTAATTCATGTGACTCCCCTGTTTCTCCAGATGCCCCTGTTCACCCACCTGTTTCAGAAACACACCCCTATGACAACCAGGACCCCAAGAATATGCCCCCGGATACAGGATACGGTTGCAAAATGGTGGATGGAGTAGTCCACGTCTACACAAAGAAAACCAACATGGACAAGTGTGTGTTTGTATCAGCAGAACAACTTGACACTTTTAAGGATTTCTGTTTATTTTTTTCATTTCGGTTCTTTGTAGGAGTTCAGAACTGGACCTACCTTATCCTGACCTGAAAGAGTACATTGCTGACATGAATGTTATGATGGCGCTCATCATTAACGGACCAGTGTGAGTGTTCAGTCCAAACCAAGTTTTGTTTTTTTTTTTAGCTCAGGGTTTATTTTAAAGGACATCTTGTGTGTTTTGTGTAGGAAGTCCTTCTGCTATCGCCGCCTGCAGTACCTGAGCTCTAAATTCCAGATGCACATCCTCCTTAATGAGATGAAGGAGTTGGCGGCTCAGAAAAAGGTTCCACACAGAGACTTCTACAACATTCGAAAGGTAAGAGCTGATATGTGATTTGTAGTTTCAGGGGGGGGAAAAAGAAAGTTTTGAACATAGGACTGAGCATGAAGCTGAGATCATGGGTACATATCTGCCTCATACATATTCTTCTGTGCCCTACTTTCAGGTGGACACACACATACATGCATCATCCTGCATGAATCAGAAGCACCTGCTGCGATTCATCAAGAGAGCCATGAAGAAATACCCCGAGGAGATTGTTCACATCGAGAGAGGCCGCGGTCAGACTCTGAAGGAGGTGTTTGAGAGCATGAACCTGACGGCGTTTGACCTGAGCGTAGACACACTTGACATGCATGCTGTGAGTATTATGAGAGTTTCTACGAAAGATGGAATACGTTCACTAGAAATTCACAAGTGGTTTTACTGGTTTTGTTTACTTCTCAGGATCGCAACACATTCCATCGATTCGACAAATTCAACGCCAAGTACAACCCCATTGGAGAATCCATCCTCAGAGAGATCTTCATCAAGACTGACAACCACATCGGAGGAAAATACTTTGGACATATTGTCAAGGTGTGAACACATCCGTAATCCTCTTCTTTAAAAAAAAAAAAAAAAAATCTGAAACGTAAAAGAAGCTTAGGTATTATTAGCTTTCTCTATTCATCCAGGAGGTGATGTTCGACTTGGAGGAGAGTAAATACCAAAACTCTGAGCTACGTCTGTCCATCTATGGTCGCTCCTGGGATGAATGGGATAAGCTGGCTCAGTGGGCTGTTAATCACCGAGTGTACTCTGATAATGTTCGCTGGCTCATCCAGGTGCCTCGCCTGTTGTAAGTACTTCACCCACTTGCTTTAGCTTGTAAGTAGAGCTGTTGCGGCATTTATAGATTTGCAACTATGACTATCTACTCAACAAATGTAAACACAGATAACAATCCCTGCAATGAAGCCTATGTTTGGAGAAGGAATGGGCACGATTAACCGATGATTGATTAATTGATGGTTAAGAATTATGTCCATCATGCAAAATTTCAGTCGATCTAACGTAATTAGAAAAGGTCTGACAGTGTGCGTCCATCCTTCAGCTGCTTTCCAGAAAAGATCAACCCTCTTTGTCCAGTCTGTGTGTGTGTGTGTGTGTGTGTGTGTGTGTGTGTGTGTGTGTGTGTGTGTGTGTGTGTGTGTGTGTGTGTGTGTGTGTGTGTGTGTGTGTGTGTGTGTGTGTGTGTTGAAGCAATGCAGGGACTATCACCATGCGGATTTTGACATTTTACAAGGGGGAGTGATACAGTGATAGATACTTAGGTAGAAGTCGAAAAAAACATAAAGAAGGCAAGACGAAGTGTGGTGTGGGACCATTTCGAGCAGAAATAAAAAATGATGAGGTTCGCTGCAAAAACTGTGATGCCGTGTACAAGTACAACACGACAACGACCCCAATGATGAACCACTTGAACCACATACATCTGACTGAGGTTGATGAATCAGACTCAGACTCTACCAACAGCTCCTCGCTAGCAAGGAGGAACTGCAGGGTGGCTAGACGTGCCCAATTTTGGATTACCTAGCCCTGGCTAAAGTTGTCCCTGGAAATCTCCCCGATTTTCATGTTTCATAAATGAGAAAAAAAAGAAGGTTATTACAGTAGCTGGGCAGGTAGGAAGCTTGAATTAGCATGTAGCGGTCCTGAACAACAGTTAAGGGGGTTCAATGAGGAAAAACACGTTTTTAGCGTATTCTCTGTCATACACATAAAAAACGATCAAATTGATGATTGATTGTAAATTTTTATGATTAATTGATCAACTGACTTTCTTAAAATGCCCATCCCTAGTTTGGAATAAGGTAGCCTTCATTTTACTTGGATCATAATAACCACAGCGGTAACAGCAAATGTCACTCTTGAACCCCCATCTCCGCAGTGATGTGTACCACACAAAGAAGCAGCTGGCCAACTTCCAGGAGATGTTGGAGAATATCTTCATGCCTCTGTTTGAGGTCTCCATCGACCCAGGCAGTCATCCTGAGCTGCACCTCTTCTTGGAGCATGTGAGTGTCAACTCCACGAAGAACACGCCAGCATGATATTTCGCACAAAGAGAATGTGACATGGTTTATTGTTTTATTGTTCGTTTGTTGTGTGTTTGTTGGTAGGTGGTGGGCTTCGACAGTGTGGATGACGAGTCAAAACCTGAGCATCACATTTTCAACCTCGACAGCCCGCTGCCAGCCAACTGGACAGAAGAAGACAACCCACCCTACTCCTACTACCTCTACTACACCTACGCCAACATGACTGTGCTCAACCACCTGCGGCGGTATGCACTAGCCTGATACAGCTCCATATATTCAAAGTCATTGTCCTACTTCAGCTCTGATGTGTTTTTGTAAACTTTTCGTCTAACCCAGGCGGCGAGGCTTCCATACATTTGTGCTGCGACCTCACTGTGGGGAGGCAGGGCCTATCCACCACCTGGTGTCCGGTTTCATGTTATCAGAGAACATCTCTCATGGACTGCTGCTCAGAAAGGTTAGGACAGAGGAGACTGGCTTGTTTCCAGAACACTGCTGTGAGCGTGTCTTTAAACGCTGCCCATGCATTACAAAACTAACATTACCAAATGTGCAAAATATGTCATGCTTTAAATTTTCCTTTAGCAGATGTTGGAATGCAAAGGCAGAGAAGGCTGATAAAACTATTTTTAGTTCAACTGCACTGAATTGGCCTAATTACAGTTAGTGAAGCGCACTGACAGTAAAAATCTATTGGGTAATCCATAAAAGCAGATGACATTGCTGTCCTCTAAATATACCAGTAGACAACAGGCCTCCATTGAACTAAGCCACCAATGAAACCAACCTATCTGTATCTGTTGGGGGGTCTGTGACAAAGATGTACACAACTCTGAATAAGCTGTCTCTTCTGTCTTTGCCCCCCTCCCCTCCAGGCCCCGGTGCTGCAGTACCTCTACTATCTGGCCCAAATTGGCATCGCCATGTCGCCGCTGAGTAACAACAGTCTGTTCCTCAGTTACCACCGTAACCCTCTGCCAGAGTACCTGTCCAGAGGTCTCATGGTCTCTCTGTCCACTGATGACCCTCTTCAGTTCCACTTCACAAAGGTCTGTATGGATCCAAACACTGTTTAAACTGAAAAAAATGACAAGTGGCAGAACTGAGGTTACATTTTTCCTGCTTTGTGTTTTTCTGTGGGTTTTTTTTTTTTTTGTGTGTGTTTGTTATGCCCCAGGAGCCTCTGATGGAGGAATACAGCATCGCCACTCAGGTGTGGAAACTAAGCTCATGTGACATGTGTGAGCTGGCTAGAAACAGCGTCCTCATGAGTGGGTTTTCACACAAGGTAAACCTCTCATCTTTATGTTTAATCGTATAATAATACCTTATGTATATTAAATGAGCTTCCAACCCACAAAGTTTATTCTCCCTCCAGGCGAAAAGCTATTGGTTAGGCCCCTGTTATTCCAGGGAAGGTTCTGAGAGCAACGACATCCGCAGAACCAATGTTCCTGATATCCGTGTGGCGTACCGCAGTGAGACGCTCTCCGAGGAGCTGCAGCTCATCACTCACGCTGTTCGCACTGAAGAGCTGGACACCATAGACGAGGAGGACTCTCTGTCCATGGGCCCCCTCCCTGGAGGGCGCTGATACTACAAGCACCTGGAATCGTCCAGTTAATCCACAAGTCCAACTAGCATAACACTGAGGAGTCTGAAATGTCTGTCGTTGATCTAGTTTACAGTCTAAACACCCCCAACATTTGCCATAGAAGTAGACCGCACACTGGCAGCCATTGAAAAGCCAAGGATGTAGGTCTAACACCGCATGTCATCCCCCACCTGTTTCAGTTTGATGTTTTTGAGTAATTTTAGGCTCCAGACAAAGATTTTATCAAGGTGATAAGTTTCATTATCGAGCAACGAGTTTGAACTCACCAGAATTTACAAAGCATGTCGGACTTCTGCGGTATCCGTATACTGCAGAAACACCAGCACACTCAAACTTGCCATGCTGCTAAACTATAAGTAATGCATCAATCATCTTTACTATACAAATTTTTAATGAAGTGCCACGAATGAAGAACCATTCAAATAATACAGTTTCACATACTAACTGTGATGGATCCCATGTTCTAAGCTACTAGAGAGCAGCTTTAATCTTGGGTTTAAACTGCAACTGGTGTAGGAGAGTTCACATGAAGAGAGGACCCAATCTGTCTGAATCATGAGTGTCAGCAAAGCATGATGCCCTGTGAGGTTTCAGATCACGTTATTTGCCAAATTGCACACTGAATCGTTCTTCCATGAGACACGGGCAAACTCCAAAGCCTTCACGTCAGGAGAGTAGCAGCATCCTGCGGTTGACTGCAAAACATTCCATGAAGCAAACGGTCGTTTTAGCTGCTGTAAATGCTGAACGTTATTGAGTGGTGTTTACTGTTGGAGAGGGGAAAATTGCATTGTAGCTTTTTGCCACACATAGATGTGGATGAACATTGTCTAATGAACACCCTCACTGTGACCTTACTGTGGCCATGAAGACCTGAACCCCTCTGCCCTCCCTGTGGACCCTCTTTGACTCATTCCTCCCACTCTGAAAAAAAAAAAACAGTCATCTCCTCTGCATGCAACTGTACATAGCAGTATGCACAAAGCCAAGACTTCACAGTGCCTTTTCCTTTTCAGCTTTGGGCACTGCATGCCCAGATTCTGTCCATACTAGGGGAATGTGTCTTTGTTTCTCTACATACAAATGCTTTTTGTATGCATGCCTGCATGAACAATGGATGGCAGAGAGAATGATTGTTTACGGCAAGCTGTAATGTAAAAGCATCCTCATTGATTCAGGACTTTCAAGCCAGAAATTTCATACAGCAAAAAGATTCAAACAAACCATGTAGAAACGAGTAAAAACCATGCTGGGACATGGTTAAGACTGATGCATGGGTTCTGTAGCAAACATTACTTTAAAAATCACCCAAAACGGATTGAAGCTGGGATCATGTTTTGTACCATACATCAATGTATTATCACATCCTGCCACTGCACACGCTCCAACCTCCCAATCAGCTGTGAATATATCAACCAGCTGGAAAATACTGAATGCGTAAACTTGGAAACTGTCCGCCTTTCTTTGAATGACCAAGTGTAATGTATTATTATACAACCATGTTTGTTTCTAGAAAGTAAGGGTAAAAGATGTGTGTTCATCTTTGCTCAGCGAGAACACAGTAGCGTCTAGATGTTCAGGGGATGCACTTAAGTTTTGTGCTGATCTCGGTGAAATGTGTGTTGGATTTCATAAAAGTGTATTTTCTAAAGGTGATCTAGAAATAAGAAATTTTATATTCAGAGTATATTAATGTTGAAGTTTAACACAGTTTTGTTGATTAGCATTTTTATGTTTGAAAGTAGAGTTTGTTTTTTTTAACAGTCTGATATTGTCAGTCTTTTTAAGTTGTTTTTTAACACCGTAATTATACAGAGCCATTTTAACTCACTTGCTCACTATTCTGAATAATTGTTTTCAGTATTGCACAACAGCTTTCACCCATGATAGACAAGAAATTGCACTTCACCTAAACTCTCATACAAAAATGGGTCTTTTTTTTATTTTAAGTTTTATTTTATTTTAACTTTTTCTTTTTAATTTTCTACACCTACTGTTTAAACAAATCTGCTTTGTGACACAGAAATGTAAGTTTAATATCAGAATGAAGAATCTGCACTGGCCTGAACCTTTTCCATCCATATAACTTTACTACTTCTCATGACATCCACCTCATGGTTGCACGTTCTCTTTACAGTTAGCACACATAACAGCCTGCACCCTACCTCACAAATACTCACCTCTCGTAAGTGTCATCGCTCTGTTCTGTCCGCAGCAACAGCAGGGCCACAATTTAGGATTATGTTCACTATACTGTTGTGAGGGGAAAGTCAGGGCACCCCTTTAAAAAAAGCATAGTTTATTTATTAAAAAAATAACCTTGATAGTTATGGTCTCTCTGGTAAATAGGAAAAAAAGACAATATTATCAGAAATCATTAATGCACAGTTACTTTTTATTTTGTAAAAAAGTACGAAATTACAAAAATAAAAATCATCTTTTTGGCATGTGCAAATGTCAGGGCACCATGAGAGCTTTAAAGTGTCTGGTCTTTCAAGATTCTTTTTAGAAGCTCAGACTTTCACCAGCTCGTTAGTCGTGAAGCAGGTGTCAACAATTCTCATCAGGGAGCGCCAGCTGGTGCCAATTTAAGGGGTTTCAACTCCACAAACCTCGTGCATTCATCCAGCAACCATGGGTTCCTCTAAGAAGCTATGTAAGACAGAAACAATGAAAGTTATTGATGCCCACAATGCAGGGGAGGGCTACAAGAAGATAGCAAAGCGTTTCCAGCTTGCAGTTTCCACAGTGCGAGGTATAATTAAGAGATGGCAGGTGAGGGGAACTGTGGAGGTCAAGATGAGATCTGGAAGACCAAGAAAAATCTCAGAGAGAACAGCTCGTTTGCTGGTCAGGAAAGTAGATCAAAACCCACATTTGACTTCAAAAGACCTGCAAGAATATTTAGCAGACGCAGGAGTGGTGGTGCACCCTTCCACTGTGCGGCGATGTTTGAACGAACAAGACCTTCATGGAAGAGTCTGCAGAAGAAAACCTTTCCTGCGTCCTCATCATAAAATACAACGACAAAAATATGCAACAGAACATCTAGAGAAGCCTGATGACTTCTGGAAACAAGTGTTGTGGACTGATGAAGTTAAAATAGAACTCTTTGGCCACGATAAGCAAAGGTATTTTTGGAGAAAAAAAGGAACAGCTTTTCAGGAAAAGAACACCTTGCTAACTGTGGAATATGGGGGTGGATCCATCAGGCCTTTGGGGTTGTGTTGCAGCCAATGGGACAGGAAACATTGCTCGAGTGGAGGGCTGAATGGATTCCTTTAAATACCAGCAAATTCTGGAGGCAAATATCACAGTATCTGTAACAAAGCTGAAGCTGAAAAGTGGATGGTTTCTACAGCAGGATAATGATCCTAAACATACCTCTAAATCACTACCTTAAGAAACGCAAGCTGAAGGTTTTGTAATGGCCTTCACAGTCTCCAGGCTTAAACATCATTGAAAATCTGTGGGTTGTTCTTAAAAGAGCTGTGCATGCAAGACGACCCAAGAATATTGCAGAACTGGAAGCCTTTTGCAAGGAAGAATGGAGGAAAATCCCAAAGGGTAGAATCCAGAGACTTGTAGTTGGCTTATAAAAAGCATTTACAAGCTGTGATATCTTCCAGAGGGGGTCTTACTAAGTACTGAAGGTACTGATGCTGAAGGGTGCCCTGACATTTGCACAAGCCAAAAAGATGATTTTTATTTTTGTACTTTTTATAAAGTAAAAGTAACTGCATTAATGATTTCTGATAATAATTTCTTTTTTCCTATTTACCAGAGAGACTATAAATATCAAGGTTAATTTTTTAATAAATTAACTATGCTTTTTTTTAAAGGGGTGCCCTGACTTTCACTCACAACTGTATATTTATTATGCTTTTCCTATCAAAAGATAAATGGGTAATGAATGTGCATGATACATTTTCAAAGTGGGGCATTTATGAATTATGAAAAGTTTGTTTCCCCAACAAACCCCAAAACTTCCCTTTATCTTCACAGTCACTCAGATTATCAACTTATTTACCACGTAGAAAAGTGTGAACCCTTAAATCCAAGTCATTTTACATTTCAAAAAGGGGTTAAAAGATGTACAAATTAGCAGAATTATTGATATTTTTGCTAATCCAATGCTTAATAATTACACAGAAGTGATGATTCACACTTAAAAATTGTCAAAATTATTTACAGTAACACAGCAACTAATTAAACTAAGTAATCTTAAATCAATATTAAGTATAAGATCAGTTAATCAGATACTTGCTCCGATCACAGATTTCTTGTTTAGTCCTGTTATTGACACATTCAAATGGTATACTTTCACTCTACAGTATTTTGATGCCTCCAGTCAAGATGTATTTGTATCAGCTCATCTTTCCCTGTACTGTTTTTACAGTTTTGTCACTTTTCATGTTTATTTGTTTTTTTTATTTTTATTTTACAGTACTACTTAATGTCGAACTATCTTTAGCCATATTATTGCCTGGAGTAGATTGCCAATGTTGAACAGTTTCAGAGGCTTCCTCTGAAAAGACTCACCTGTAACATCTGATTGATGAAATAAAGCATGATAACTCACTTCACCTCTGTCTGTGTGTCAAAGATTACTTTTATTTACAGCCTTTGGACTGATCACAAAGTACGTTTTATTACATAAGCCAGGTTATTACAAAGGGTAAGCTTTTATTGCAGGAGAAACAACATAAATTATCTATAATTTACACCTCTCATGACGTATGCTCATTTGATCCCAATTTCCTCGTAAGCATGTAAAACAGCACATTTCTAATCATCTTTTATGCATGAGCTATGTTCCTAATCATTAACATCACACCCAAGATTATACTGTGTTAAACCATTGCTGGCTTCCTCTCGTAGGTGGTCATCATCATCTTTTATCTTTGAATAGCAGCCTGCAGAAATGAAACAGAACAGTCATAAAGTCATTAATATTACACCAACATTTATTGGCCTGATTTCCAATAAATCATATGGATAAATGGCGTAAAGTTGGACTGTGTTGTGTCACTTACGGCTAAGGCAGAGCGGACTGCTTGTAACTGGAAGAAGACCCGCCCTCCTTCCTCTGGACACACCTGCTTCAGTTCCTCTCTGGTCATTCCCAGCAGCATGGAGCCGCTCAGCCCACCCAGACAGCGCACAGTGCTGACAGAATGAAAGACGCATTTATCTGCTGTAAATCAGGTCTGGGGTATGTCATGAAATGGTTCCCAAAGTTCTTCTGCAGGACCCTCCTTTGGTCCATGAAAATATTTTCAAGCTACCTAATACCCTTACCCTCACCATACATGTCCCATATTCCTGTATTTTTGGTTGAAAAGAGTTTGAAAGAGACTGCAAAGATTAACAGATGAAGAAACTGAAAGCAACTCAAATGCTTAATATGTGAGTGGCCCACAGTGGGTGGAAGTGATGCCAAGGATGAACTATGAATTTCAATTTTTTCTTTGTAAGGTGTGACGTTTAGTGTCTATCGATCTTGAACAATACCTCTAGTGACTCCTAGTGGGTTAAATCTGTGATTTTCCTTTGAGTATCAGACTTGAGTATCACACCGACAATTGAGGATCTTTAATTGTGCCAATTAACTGACACATTTTAAAGTCTTCTTCTGGGTGTCTTTGTTCATCAATAGAGGAAACAGAAGGCATGTTAACTAACATTGATGGAGAGAAATGACATAATCCAAACTCGGTAAAGCAGCAGGTTCTATTATTGTATTTCTACATTCAGTCATACATACAAAATCATTGGCAAAGACCGATGGGATTACATAACAGCAGGTTAGATTGTCACCTGGAGTTCACATCTTAATATACAGTTTACCTCTTATACTTTTCTTCATAGATTTAAGTCGATTTTGCTTATACAGTCCCCACTGAGTATTTTTTGGTCTAAAGAGGTCTAATAGATGTCTTAATGTAGCCTAGATGACTGGTCTAAAACCAGGCAACCACAGTTCTAAAAATGAAAGTTTTTTAGACGTCTAAGTTTAGACCAAGTTTAGACTAAATCTAAATCTGGGCTATATCTATACTACACTGTGTATTGCTCAACAGCTATCATAATTATTTTGGTTAAGTACTTGGAGATCAGTTATGCAACTCACACTTGCTTTTTGAAATAAACACTTCTCAAGTAATGGGTTAAAGTGCAACGTCTAAATTCCGTCTAAAAACATACAGAATCTAGACGGTTGAAATTAGGTCTAAAAAAAACCTGACGTCTATTGCTTAGTGGGTATCTAATAACTGTATATCCTTACATCTTACTGAAGCCCTTGTCCTCCAGCCAGGCTTTCACTTCTGCAGGCCTGGATCTCATGGTCAGGACAGGAGGGCCTCCATTCTGCCGAGAAAACTGAACAATGGTAAATACAGGAAAGGTTAATATTAGTCATCGAGAAAGATTCTGCTGTCTCATGTCTCATGTTAGTTCTCATTTAGTTTGCCAATACAGCCTCCAAACATACATTTAATAAGTCACAGGTTTCACTCTGTGATCAATAAATTTCATTCTGCTGTGGAGATATTTTTTTTCCACTATAATTTGGTAAATGTCAGCCCAAAGGTCAGAACCATCAAGAACTGGCGCGTAGTTAAAAGCAGTGAGTAGTGGATGTCTATTAACCAAAATGCAGTTTGAAAGCTTTGAGGAGCAGTGTGAGTTTGTTGCCCCATTATTCTGACTTAAAGCCTTATGATGTAAAATTTGTAGTACCCACCTCCAGGGCCGCCTCATCGTGAGCCTCCAGGACATTATGGGGGACAAAGCCCTCTTCCCCTCCACTGTTCCTCACCTTCCACCACTTCTTCGACTTGTCCAGTAGCTGGAAATGTTGACACAAAAATGCAGTAAAGACCGGAGGAGTGATTTAAAAAAAAAAAGCGGATCATGTGAGTGCTGGATCATGTCAGTGGTTCTCACCTGAACTGTTTCTCCCTTTTTGACAGTGAGCTCTCGGTGGTTTCTTGAGATGAAGTCAGACATAACTCGCATGGGACCCTTTGACTCAGCTGGGCTGGAAAATGCATCAAAGGACATCAAAGCTTGTTTAGTTTAAAAATAATTTCACATGACCTTTAATTTTGTGTTTGGTGCTTCTATATTTACCGTGCTTTCTGTGGGGGAGGAGCTGGTTTCCACTTTGTCGCCGTCTAAACAGAAAAAGAACAGATGCATGCAGTGATTTATCATCTTTTAATCGTAGTTGTCCTTTCACACCCGTCTCATGCTAGATTTTTTTTGTTAATTGGGTACCTGGTCAGATGCAGGTTTTGGACTCTCCTGTCTCCATTCAGGTGTCATAGGTTCAGGTGCTGTGGACACTTCTGGGGGCTGCCAGCCATCAGTGAACTGCAGAGTGTATGTTGGGATGTCCTCATCATCTTCAGGCCATTGAGTACTGGTGATAATTTAAGATAAAAGAAATCTATTACTACAGATGCACAGCTGATTGTTGCTAACTCTAGCTTTTAAAATCATCGTTACATAAATGTACATAAGTATTAATCCTGCAAAAAAGTTGGCATCAACAACATTCACTGTTGTGGCTATATTGCATTGAGCTAATATTAGCCTCCCTCCAACCTTGGGTAGTTTAATCAAGTGACACCAGCCTATAGGGTCACGTGATAAATAGGTTTTAGGGGAAGGAGATTAAGTTAAAGAGCAACAGCACAATTCGCTGTAATTTTCTATATTGGTCTTAAACTCAAACATCCAAGAAGTTTAGAGGGCAGGTTTAATTTTGGCTCAACTTCTGACGACTCCCAGAAAAGCTGTCAATGATCCAGAACTCTTTTCAGATTTTTGTGTAAGAAAATAAATTTTATTAACTAAAAAGGTCAAAAACCATGGTTTAATCATTATTAATATATAGAAACTTAAAGATTTTCTTTTTTTTTTTTTATGACAGTTTTTATCGTTAAAGAACACTTTGGCCAGGATTGCCCTAAAAGTTTTAAGCTGCAAAAAAGCGCCATAATTATCCCTCTGAGTTTGTAGCAGAGTAAAGAAAATACATAAGCACTCAGTGGAAACTCAACTCTAGCACAAGTACCCTGGACCTGCACTTAATTACATTCTTGAACAAAATGTCACTGCAGAGATGTTGTGACATGAAACTTATACTCTTATACTCTCATCTAGACCATGAACGATTCAGCCACTCCCATACTGCACAGGGTCCCACCTGGGGATGTTCCAGGCATCTCCCAGAGATTGCCACAGCTGGTCCTCCTCTGCGGAGGCCTCTTCACTCATCAGACGGATGCACACAGGGGTCAGCAGAGGTGCCACAATGGTTTGTGGCAGACCCTCAGGGCAGTGAGACACCACCTGATCAGGTAAAACATAACTCCAAATAAATGCATGACCCCTCCGGTAACTTTTACAGTAAATCTGTACATGTTGTTACAAGTTATTTAAGATACAACTAGCTTAACCATTTCAAAAAATGTCAAACATGCAGTGACTTACAAATCCCAACGTTGAGAAGAAGGAGTGAACAAATTCAGGGGCACTGGGATTATCAATTTCCCCGTTGAGCTCCGCCTGTCAAAACAAACAGACTTTATTCACTAAATCACCCACAGCAGCAAAAATGTTAAATTGATTGAACGCCAAACAAGAAGAGTTATAACCTTGATCATAATCATAGTTTGTAAATAGAATTAAAGGCACATACCACAAGGTTGAAACCACATTTGATCTTGTGGAGACACTCTGCAAACTCTTCAGCAGGAGGCATGTCATCCATAGCTACAAATTCAAAATAAATGCAAAGACACAGTTACTGTATTTCTGCAAAAACAGTGTGTACGTTTTAATTAAACAGTCTGTTCATTGTATTTTCCATGAACGTACCTTTCCCTTTCTTTTTCTTCTTTTTCTTTGCATTTTTAGCTGTTACTGCCGCTATTTTTCCAATGAAGATCTCAATGTCGCTGACTGTATGATTCAAGATGTCCTGTGGAGGAAGTGGAAAACCATTTTCATGTGTTTCTTGTTTAAACTGTGAAGTACCATTCATCCTGGTTTAAAGATAAAAAGATACTCACTACGTTCCTCTCCAGTTCTGTGTAAGGGCGTTGAATAGCCAGCGGTTCTTCAGTGATCATAGGCTCAGGTGTTGGTGTTGGTGTCTCCTGCTCCTCTTCCTCTTCTAGAGATAAGTCCAGCTCTAGATCTGAGACCTCATCCTCCTCTATAAGTTCAAAGGAGACTTTGTGTCAATTTTGACCAACTCTTGATCAGTGCAGTAGGTCTATTTCTCCTGTCACAAACTCACCATAGTCTGGAGCTGGCACTGACTCGACTGACTGGCTCTCCTCTTCAGGTTCAGCAGATTTTGCAACATTATGAAGGTTTTTCATTCCAACATATCCAGCAACAGATCCTGCATTACTGCTTCTAAAGGTGTAAGAAGCATGTTACAGAAGAATTGTCAAAAGTGGTGATATTTGCTCTCACAATTTTTTGAAAACTTACTGGACGCTTGAATCCTCTCCCCTGCGTGAAAGAGCCTGTGCAAAATCTCTCTGAACAATGTCAGCCTGTTAAATATAACAATAGAAAAAAATAAATCAGTTTCTTCACTTTAATGAAGTGGTGGTTATCAGCATTTTCCATGGGTTTGTCCTCACCCTCACGTCTTCACTCTGAAACATAAAGACAGTGGTGGTGTGTTTTCCCCTCTGCTGGACTGAAAGTGTAAGCAGGGAGTGAATCGCTTCAGAGTCCGGTACAGCATTTAGCTCCAGGATGTCACTGAGAGCCAAAGACTCCAGCTCCTCCTGAAAAACACAACAAGGATGTTTTTATACACAAGACTTGAAAAAAACAGACTTCACGGATGAGGAGAGGTAACCTATCCTTTGAATGTCTTATGTTTCTCATTTTGAAGTCTCTTGCGTTTCCAATAAAATGTACCAACATCCTTGAGTCACCCTCATCCGTTATGGGGTAGAGGTGTTTCTCAAGGCCAATAGGGACTGTATCTATTGATCGTAGCGTGATATAGAATATGCTCAAAATAGTTTCTGCTGTATTTCTTGGGATTATATTCTCATATATAGAAATGTATGTCATCTGCATAGAGGTTAAAACACTAACTATATGTGAAGTTTACAGAATCCACTATAAAAAACCAAACATGTGGTTAACTGCTGTATAATGAACAATGACCTTACGTAAGATTATCGTTATATTAAGGCAGGAATAAAAACATAATGGCCAGTTCTTCATACCTGCTCCCAGACAACCTCATCCGGGTAGCCAAAAAGTGAAATTATAAGACATTGGAGATGTTACCAACTCAGAGAGCATGAGAAACAATCTTAAATAACCAAAAAAAATATTATCTTTACATTTGAGCAAAGTTCACAAGGTACATGCAAAAAAACAACATACAATGAACTCACTTCACTGCATATGACTGTATATGTCTAATTTCTGGTCAAAACACCTTATCACGCTCAATGTGAGTCACTATATCACCTAACAATTCCACATGAAATGTCTCATTCAAAGGGTTTAAAAAAAAAACGAAGGATATAAATGATTTTAATGATTAAAAGTGGCTGCCACTGCAACTCGTTTCTTTAAACAAATATTATGATTATCTTAAAAATCTTGGCATTGGCAGCTATTCTTCCTCATTAAAATCAACAAGTCTTACTTTTGTCCTGGAATATTTAGAAATAATGTTTTTTTTCTAGATTTAAATTAAATTCAATAAGATATTTTTACTTGTACTGACACACATACACTTGGTAAACTATGAGATAAACTACCTTTTGATGGGTCAACAACACACAGATAAATTAAAACAAAAAATTAACTTTTCAAACATTGAAATTTCTAAAATTTATTTACTAATAGGCTGCTGGGAGGCTGTTTGAACTACAGTCCTCGCCAATGGTATCTTTCATAGACAAAAATAGTAAAAGAAAAACTATACAACAAAGGGAAAAGCCTGTGACTGTAGCATGTATGAGTAAAAAATAAAAGGACCCAGGATTGTACCTTGGGGTACACCAATTGGCATATTTGCCATTTCTCAACTAAACTTACAGAGATTGTCCTAAGCCCAAAGGTAACACCATGACAAGGTTATAATATCATGCTTTTGTCTCGTGGCGCTATCAAATACAGCACTCCAAAATCTCCCAGGATCTCTGTTGATTTGTTATCTGATGATATGACAGAATGTCTCATTTATTGTAATATTGATCTGATTATTTTAGTGCACATTTGTCCACCCCTGTGTCAGAAGGAGTCAATTCTCATCAAGTTTGAGTTTCACTTTCTCACCCCTTTCAGCTCTCATATCCTGCTCACCTTGGTTTCAGTGTCTGTGAGTATCAGGTTCCCTCCTTGGATCTCCAGGATCATGCTCTGAGCCCACACACGACCCATCCCGTCGAGCAGCTTCAGCCGCTCAACGCAGTCTGCTACGCGTCTCAACTCCTTCCCATTCAGGTCACAAGTAAACAAGTGCTGTTGCAAATGGTTACAAACACATCATCAAACACAGGGTGATTTAGAAAGGGTCATACTTCTGTTCTTTGTACATATATATATATATATATATATATATATATATATATATATATATATATATATATATATACACACTACGGGCCAAAAGTTTGGAAGCAAGATCAGATTTGTACAAAAAAAGATCATAGTTTCATATATATAATTTGCAACACAATAAAAATGATTATTGTGTAAAGAGTAACTTATCAGAAGACATTTTGACTATAATTATTAGGTATTTGACTTATTGTTGCTTAGACTTTGCTTTCTTTAAAGTAACCTCCTCTGGCTTTTTTAAGTTTTTTAAGGTATCTTCCAGGGATTGCATTCCAAGCTTTCTTAAGTTCATTAAAAAGAGACTACTGATTCATGGGATGTGTTTTTCTGACTGATTGATCCAATTCATCCCACACAAGCTCAATTGGATCGATCGGTCTGGAGACTGAGGGGGCCAAACCATCTTTTGAAGAACACCTTCCTCTTCTTTTTTGTCTAGGTAACCCTGACAGAGCCTGGCAGAGTGCTTAGGGTCATTGTCTTGCTGCAAAACAAACTTATGAGCCACAAGTCTGAGTCCAGATGGAACAGCATGGTGCTGGAGGATGGAGTGGTACTGTCCCTTCTTCATGATACCCTTTACTTCAAACAAATCTCCTACTCCATCACCTGCAAAACATCCCCATACCATGGAACTACCACCTCCATGCTGAATTGTGGGTGTAACACATGGTGCTTTCAGACGTTCACCAGTTTATCTACAGACATAGACTCTGCGTTTTGAACCGAACAGTGCAAACTTGTTTCTAGTCATCATAAGTCCAATTTTTGTGAGCTTTTGCCCACTCATATCTCTTTTTCTTGTTCTCTGGATGAAGTAGTGTTTTTTTTTTTTTGCAGATACACAACCCTTCAGACCAGCCTTTCTCAAACGTCTTTTCACCGTTGTCAGAGATATGGGTTTCGATTTTGTCATGTTGATTTCCTCCCTTATTTTTGGTGCTGTCTTTTTGGTTGCCGATCTCTCTTACTGGTGACAATAATATGTTTATCCTCTGCTTTTGTATCAACTCTCTTTCGTCCAGGTCTTTTTCTATCATCATAACTTCCAGGTTCCTCTAGTCTCTTCAGAGTGTAGTGGACTCCTTTGTTAAACGCCTAAAGGTGTTTTGCAATTTTCTCTTTCTGTGTATCCTTCTTTCCTCAATGTACAAATCTGTACTTTTGTTTCTTTACTCAGTTGCTTCTTTCTAGCCATTTTTGCAGTAGTTTGAATGCAGCTGAGATTAAAAGCCAAAAAGTTGAAGTGAGTAATCCAACTGTGATTTGTTTTTTTTTTTTTGCTTTTGCACTGAAGTTGTGACTCTTGCAAATGTTTTCAACCCTAAAACTAAGCCCTTATTATCTTTTGCTGACATATATTTAGCAATGGTCTGTTAACATCAATGTATATCTAAAGGTAAATGGAGTAAAATGGTGCATTTCCATGAAAGCAACATCTGATCATGGAGTAAATACATCCCAAAATACATACGACTCATGCTGGATTAAAAAAAAAGCATTGTGAACAAAAACTTTTCTACTCCCAACTGCTCGGCCTGTAATGGCCTTGCTTCCAAACTTTTGGCCTGTGGTGTATATTAGGCTACCTCCACTCTGTACTTGAACTTTTCCATCATCTTGTTCAATGATGCTGCATACTCCTTCCTCTGAGCTGTAAAAACATAAACCACAGTTCTTTTTGAGTCATACTATTAACCTCAACAGGCGTAACCACAGATTTAGCTAAGTACAGCAGTTTTTCTTTTAACTCACAGTAAATTGACTTTGCACTGGGCCTTGACAGGTTTGATATTTGTGATGACACTCCATCACTGTGAAGACAGATGCAAGCAATTTATAACAATATCAACAGAATAGAGGTGACAATTGACCGGTCATATTCATCCATAAAATACGCACTCAGACAGGACTGATCCAGCGAAGCTGTTAGTGTCATTTCCAAACGAGTTGTTACTCCTTGGCATTTTTAGTTCTGACTCAACACACCTGTGACAGAAAATATGATTATTAAATTATTTATAGTCACAATAAATCGGAGATGTCAGAGGAATAAGCTCACTCAGCAATCTAAATCTGAAATGTATCATTTGTTACGGAAAGTTGATCAAATCTTGGGAACTTTGAGAAACAAGATTGATTTAGTTTAATTTACATTTCAGAGCCATAATAGTTTGTTGTTTAAAAAAAAAAAAAACACCTGCTTCAAATCATAAACCGATGCATTTTATCATGAGTTGTTTTTGTGAACTGGCACCTTCCCATCCATGTAGTGCTGCTCTAGCCGACTATTAAGTTTTAAAAGGCATTTAGCAGACTGATTCACAGACATGAGTTAAAGTAGTCCAAAGGTAAGTGATCTCTGTCAACAGAAAGAAGAACTTTTTTAACAGACCGAATGAATTGTTCAGAAAATTAAACAGTAAAAAAGTTCCATGTCTTTTCTCTGTTTTGATTTGGTATGTTCGTCAACATTTTTCACACGAATGGAAATATGAGCCGCTATTGCGAAGCATGAATTGTGTCAAGTGCAAACACACAATATGACCTCACCCCTGGTCCTTTCCATGAATAACCATATTTGATAAAACATAGACTTCTGTCAAGATTCAACACCAAAACTCTTACCTTTGATGACTGTCAGTTCAATATCGTCGCTTCCTTCTGTGTTTTTCAGCTTTAGGTCCAACTACAACTCATATTTTTATCCTGTTCCTCACGCAGTGACAGCATACACCCAAGACTTCCTCATAAAAGAGGACAAAGTCCACCTTAACCATCAGGAGCATACTGAACAATCCTGCTGTGGGCGTGAGATCTGAAATATGGCACCTCCACTGAGCAAAGGTTACCAGATATAAAGGAAGTCACCATACCCCAGACTATAAACCCTCGCCTGCCTGCCCTATCAGCATTTTTCTTTTTTCCACTGGTAATTGCAACAACTCCTCAGATACACATTACAGATAACTAGAAATAGATCTGCAGAGGAAGATACAATAAAGAAGGATTGATTGCTCTCGTATCTACATGAAATGGTGCCATCTTTGAAGGACTGCCATAATATTGAACATCAGTTATCTAATAATTCATATAACTAAAGTTATCGCTCTAAACATCTGTTTTTTCTTCTCAAAATTCAGAATAACTGTTACACATTAACAAATTGAATACCTCATTGGTGCAATGAGTTGACGGCATGTAGCATGGGGATCTTATGGTTATGATTATTCATGATAATATACAGAAATAACAGCAATCCTTATTAGGCCATTAATCGTGTGGCTGCCATAGCTTTAAAAACAAGTTCATATCACCATCTATGAGATTCATGAATTTAAATGTCTGGTAAATATCAAAAGTAATATTTTTCCTTGCTAGGGTTAACAAATGATACACTCATGGTAGATACAGATGGGATGAGGGTGGGTCTGATCTTGTTAGATTCAATCTTGTCCAGCCTCAATGTTTTTTTGCAAATCTAATGTAAGTCTATACCAGCTCTTTCTGTTAAGAATCCTGAGATAGCATTTGTTGTGAATTGGTGCCAAACAAATAAAGACTGATTGATTAGTTGATGATTTTACTTTCATGTTGTATGCTGTGAGAGATTTTTGCTGATATTTTTCAAGATTTTTTGCTATTTCTTTGCACCACTAGAGGTCATTAATGCTGCATGAGTCTGTTCAGAAGGTGCAGGAATGCAGTTACCTCAAAAAACTGCTCGCATTTGGTTCAGCGGTCACACAAACTTAAACATGCAATAATCAAACACGATTAAGTGATTTAGGTAATAAACTGCATTGTTAAAAATCGACTGCTTCCAAACTATAGAAATTTAATGAATCCACTGTGGTTTTTGCATTTTTATTGATAAAATAAGAGTACAATCATGTGATAAATGCACTTACATTCAATAAGGAAACAAACATAATCCAGCACCCCAAAGTGCAGTGGCATCTATATATTAACAGATCCATAAAGCTGAATGTTGTTTAGATAAATGTCTGCCTGAAGACAATTAAAGGCTAATATGTGAATACAAAAATATCCTGCAGAAAAACAGAGAAATAAAACAACTGGAGAAAAACTGTGAGCTCATTTTTTTGTCAGCTACTTGCCTAAAAATTTAATACACAATTACAGCGTAATTTCAAAAAGGTTGGACAGCTTGATCACATATGAGTTGAAGAAGGAGCAGTCCCCACCTTTATTT
The DNA here is from genome assembly GCA_962446985.1 of Xyrichtys novacula. Taxonomy (NCBI): domain Eukaryota; kingdom Metazoa; phylum Chordata; class Actinopteri; order Labriformes; family Labridae; genus Xyrichtys; species Xyrichtys novacula. The sequence continues at coordinate 18,478,928 of OY660865.1, forward strand.
ATATTTGCATATATTTAAAAACTGGGGCCAAAAGATAATGGGTATACCTGTCCTGTGTCTGACCCCTGGAAAGTTTGGTAATTACAGCCCAGTTTGTAACTGTTTAACTTTGTTGAATGTCCCCTCACAGCAGACTTTGGCCCTGGCAGTCGGCTCAACTGTCCACGGTCCCTGCACAGTCTAATGCAGGCTTAAAGATACAACTTCTATATACAAACAAAGTAATATCACAATACAAGAGAGAGGCTAAAGAAACAAAGTAGTCCTACAGTATGCAGAGCACACTTCTTAACTGATTACACATAAGTACTTCTTTGCTAACAGTGGGTAACTCTCAGTAGCAGTTTAAAACAAACAAGACATAAAATAAATGTACGATCACAGCGTGTGCTGCTTCACTGTGCCTGCAGAGCCTGGACGATGTTCAGACCGGGGCCAGGGGGCAGGGCCCAGCCTTCCTGGCCTTGGTGTGTCTGCAGCAGACAGTACAGCTGCTTCAGGTGGGTCACTATGTTGTCTTTGATATCTGGGATTGAAATTTGGAGGCGAACGCTGCCGCTGTCGAAGGAACGTGTGTTGTCTCCAGAAAACATCTCACTAATCATACGGGCAACGACAGGAATGACCTGAAGGATTAAGGACCAGTATGAGTCAAATAATCAGAGTATTAGGCCTCAAGTAAATCTGAAAGATTTGATCCTTTTTTTCTTTTCATTTTATCTTCAAGCTTTTCATAATTATTTTTAAACTAGTTCATTACAGAATATCTTCTTACCTGAACCATGATGAGTTTCCTCTCCCTTGGCTTCCCATCAGGCCACTCCTCTCCAAAACACAGGTTGATTTCAAAGTTAGGGGGGCTTGATGTTAGGCCGCGCTGGTGTGCTATTACCCCTGCACATCATATTATCACATTTTATCAGGATGTCTTTCAAAGAGAATTAAAAACCTAACAAAATGTGTCTATAAGTAAATATAGCCAGAGAGGTCAAGTTGCAGTCAGATTGAGGATTCTACTTACCACTGAGAAAAGACTCCAGACAGAAGAGTTTGACCTTCCTCTGGCGCTCGATGAGGTTTGGTGCAGCTGCGTTTGCAGCACAGGGGCCAGACCAGTACACCTTACACTGGCAGAGACGGATTGCATAGATATCGTGGCCGTTGACCTCCAGTATGAGACCTCTGTCCATCACATCCAGTAGGCGGCTGGTGAAGATCCTCTGTTTGTCATTTGTGATGTGCTCTGTGGTTGGGAAGCGCAGCTGCTCCAAGTTTACGGGTCCGAACAGCTCCTCCTGGTTCACCATGGGGCCAAGGTCTCCGTAGAAGAGCCTGCAGCCCTGGGGGTTACTTACAGTGGCTGTGGGACACATCTCCTTCCCTCTGTACTGGAACGTCACCTCCAGGTCTGTCACTGATGCAGAGATGGGTATACATGTTTTACACCCTGTTTGATCCAAGTTTAGTTCAAGTTTCATCAGAAAGACATTCCACTAAATTCTATTTGATCCATAACAACTGTATATCTTGTTCCTGAACCTTTTATTGGTGTCCTAGAAATCTAAAAAACACACCAATAAGCCTTTTTGTATCACCTTCAGACATGATCCATCACTATGATGAAGATGGACACTAGTTTTTCTACTACTCTCAATACTGATAAGAAAATCATATGCACAGCTGAGTAAAACACCTCACGTAGGAACTGCTTTTGACTAACATAATCCTGAATAACAGAAATAACACAAAATTAACATACACATACTTGTAAAGTCCGAATGTGATCAGACAAAGACCTTTATGTAGTTAGCTTTGAGCTTTTCTGATTGTTTCTTCAGGAAGAGAAAACTTAAGAGTATTTCTAACCTATCCTTTCTTTTTCTAAGCCTAAATGGTTGTGGTTGTTTGTGGTCTACAAATGCATCTGGTCTCCTAAGGACTTTGCCAAGAGTTTGCACACTGTGGGACCGATTCTTGATCTCTGTAAATAACAGTCCAGATAGAACAGCAAAGATAAGCTTTTGAGGGAAACTGTCATGAGATACTAAAATCTGTCGATTCCTTCCGCCATGTATGAGCATCAGTTCTACAAGACCAGAAGTGTATCTTACTCGGGAGAGAACTGATCCAGGTTTCAGGAGAGGCGAAAAGGGCATCAGGTAAAGATGGGGGCTGCATTGAGGGATCAGGCAGAGGAGCGGGTGGCATGTCACCCAGGGGTGTGGGGTGCATCTCCACATCGACAGGCTCCTCTTTAGGCCAGATTTTGCCAGGTTCTTCTTTGGGCCAGACCTCATTTGAAGGGGGACAGCTGGGGGGCTGCATGGAGTGCTCTGAGCCCATTGGAGACCACATGATGAGAGGGGAGGGACTTGTGCCTAAGTGAGGGAAACAAAAATATTAAGTGTACCATATCTTTGCAGCCCATGGTGAGATATTGAGCGTAATCTGTAGGGAGAAATTATTCACCATTGGATGGATATGGTGGGAGGGACTCTGGTGTATCTGGAACATCGTCTTCCCTGCCATCATCATCATTTGGGGTCCAAGAACCAGCATCTGAGGAGCCTGTGGGGTGTAATAAAACTTGTAGATATAACTTTGCAATGGCAAAACTGTGGGGAAAGGTGAATTAATTCAACCAGCTGTAATCACCTTGGTTACTTAGCGGCTGGGGAATGTCACAGACGTCATATATCTTCAGAGGATTCATGGGGACCTCTTTGGTGCCGTCATAGACCAGGTTGAATTCTCGGCTTTTGTTCAGGGCACAACGGAGCTGAGCTTTCCACTTAGCAGGATCAGGTTCATCAACACCCTCCTGGAACTTCCCAGTCTCCACGGCCCACGCCTGAAGGAACAATCACACAAAAAAATGCAGGTATCAACATCTACAGCCTGTCTTAGTGCTTTTATGACACTGAGGACTATTCACAGATTTGCACTGCTTTTTTTTTTCATTATGGAGGAGTATCTGTGCAAATAAATAGCCAAGACCATGGTGAATTTCCTTTTTGCCATCATGTAGATCACTGTGTTTCTGACAAGAACCTAAACCCTGAAATGGATTAAAAGCTGGGATGTTGCCATTGAAACACTTTCTCAAAAGTTTATTTTTATTCCTCATCTCCTGCAGCATGTGTACAAATCTACTTTATTTGAGGGTAATAAATGTTCAAATACTATTTTTGGGAACATTTCTCAGACTACCTCATGAAATGTACCTGTGTACCTGTCAGAGGCATAAGCGAACTAAGCACCTGCTTAGGGCCCCGCAGCCAATAGGGGGCCCCCAAGAGCAATCAAAAAATTTCAAAGAGTTTAAATATTTTTTATTTTTTGCATGAATGAGTGATGCGTTCTGTGTGATCAAATACATATTATTGTAAAAATAAAGTAAAAACATTTTAGTGCGGCTGCTGATGCAGGCCTATGATTCTTACAGCCGATATGTCAAAGCTCTGCTACCGTTATGTGCCCCCTGCTGTGCAATGTGCACTGAGCATCCAAAGCGCAGGTAGTTGTGGGGCAAAACAATGTCGCAAAAAAGGACATATCCTTCAGGAGCAGAAAAAAGAAAGAGGAAGAAAGGGGGAGAAGTGAAAAAAGGCCAAGATAAAAGTATGTTTGCATGTCATAGAATATATATCAAAGAGATTTGTGAAGGTGTGTGAATAATCAACAATCATAGACTGTATAAAGAATGGACAGAGTCTGCCTCCTCGCTGGGTGAAGCCACTCTGAGAACAGCACCCTCTGTTGATGGGCTGCAGTAAAGGTCATAAATCCCGCCTCTGCCAGCAAAGCTTATGGGACTGTGGACAAACTTTAGAAATCTATTACACAGAACATTAATTTTTCTCCCCCCTGCTTGTGATATTGCCATGTAGTTATTGTAAGACTAGTTTGTGCTCAAGTCCTCTTTGTTTCTGTGAAGCTCCATTTTTAAATGTTATTAGGGGGTTCATGTTTTCTATGATTGACACTTGATACAGCCTATTGGCGTTCAGGGATTGCCTAGCTCACCCGGGGGATACGCTGTTTGAGCCGAGCGTCATCACAGCGACTCTCGGCGACTCTCCAACCTACTGCACAGCGCTGGTTTCAGAAAATGAAGAAAAATCCTAGAAATACCGAGAGCTTTTTGGCTTCAAATCAGTATACAGGCGGGAGGCAGGACCATGTTGTCCATAGTATATACAGTCTATGTCAACAATCAATATTATTGGCAGAAATAGAGGCTTGGGCTCTGTTACCTGTCCTGGACCTCAAATAAAGCAAACTAAACCCCCCAAAGCTCATATAAACCTTCTGACATACTTCCCATATACTTGATATATCATAATCAGAATGCTTTATTTGTACTTGCAGAAATTTGGTCATTACACTTGGTCTTGAAAATACAAATATCAATAGAAAGAGAATAGAAGTAGGAATGAAATTTAATTGATTAATTTGACATAGATATATACTTTTTAAACCGATCTTCCTTAATGCCAGAAGCCAAAAGGGATTTTATGTAACTGTGTTGCAAAACCAGATGAGGCCCCATGCAAAGGTGTAACCTACAAACTTTGAAAGCCTGGTTCCCCACCTGTGCAGCAGAGCAAACATTTGCACTCAGACTAAACAAACAGTCAACATGCATTTCTGTTCAGTGTTGTGTCATGTGCTCTAACCTTAAATATTGTATCCTCGTCCTCGTGCTGAGGTGTGTGTCTGGTGGCGTGTTTCCATGGGATCCTGAAGCGCATGTTCTCGCGGTCAATCCACACTAGACCTGGGTATCTCCCGCTGTCCACCTGAGCCACCAGCCAGGGCTTCAGTCGGACCCGTCGAGGGGTGACCGACATCTCGACTGGCTAGAAGTTAAAACACAAACAATTGAGACTACAAACACTTTAGCTCTGAATCATCCATGCAAATGCAAGAAATCTCCAACAAACTCTGAGGCAAAAAGCTGCTGCACCGCTTAACCTAAATCCTGCATGTCCGGATTTTCCAAACTACCTCCACACCTTGACTTTGCCTTCAGCTTAAATGTTTGTCACACAGCCTAAAAAACGGGCCGTGTTTTGAAGGCCGACATATGAGCTATTCCAGTTTAGTTAATACGAGAGATTAGCGATAACTTAAAGTGACAAAAGTACCAGACAAGACACTGAACAAATAACGACACACATACCTGCGGAGAACCAGGAAGTAGGAGAGGTCTTTTCCTTGTCGACCCGTTGACCAACAGCTGGTAATAAAACTCGTCTGTTCCTCCCAGAACCTGAAAAAAACTCTCCTGCAGACTCACGAGACCAAAGTTCACCGAGTATCCCTCTCGCGACTGTTTGAGGACACAACAACAAGAGAAATGTTGATGTCGGACTGACCGTCTTTGGGGCCGATGTTGTTCCCTCTGTTGCTGGGCTCTTCCCCCTTTCCTCACCGAAACTCAGGTATGGGCTGACGTCACGCCGATGACACACCTTTTTCAGAGCAGCTCGAGGACAGGAGCACGTGGGCAGGTCACCTCATTTTTTCCTCCAGCTTCTTCTGAGCCGGTGTGTACCAAGTTATGAATCTGACACTGAAATATTTTCCAAACGATAAGTTATTTAAAACGTTAAAAAAAACCCTGACTTAAATTATTGGATTAGACACGGACAGAACCTCATGTAGGCCTGTAGAGCTTTTACAAAATTAAGATATACAGCTGCTTACCTCGCTAAACAGTGTCTTTAATAGGGGAGAGTGGGGTAAGATGAGCCATTTTTCATATTTCAGATCACTACATCAAGGCAATCATAGTTTAGTCTCTAACTAGTGTATCTGCATATATTTCAGGTTGTTGTGCATTCCTGCAAACCAACAGAATGAGAGTAAACACAACTGTCTTGATAATATAGCATGCCAAAATAAAGTGGTCTCCTATGGTCAACTTACCCTGTGTATGGGGTAAGTTGACCATAGGAGCGGGGTATGTTGAGCCGTATCCCTACTACCCCCCCACTCTCCACCCCAGCCCTACCTCACCTTCTCTCTCCCTAAATAACAGTCACTTCTTCACATTCATGTGTATTTTTATCTATTATACGCTATTCAACTGGTACAATAATACTTTTTATTATTATTGCATATAACTGCTAAAAAGCTGTTTTGTAAAAAGTCATTTTAACATGAGAATGTCTTTAAGTGATTCAGAACATTCACAGCTGTATTTTTGAAAAGAAAAAGTCAAACATTTCAACAATCTGAACTGAAACTCTGATCCTCTTATCAGACTCCTTTACTTTCTCAGTTACCCCTGAACTACTATTATGACTTTATTAGTCCTCTAAGCTAAAATGGTGGACTTTTATGCTCGGTTTTCGACTTCATGTTGTAGCTCATAGATACAACAATTGATGTGTAGAACAAATTTAAAATTATCTTTTTTTGGTCTGAACACAATTCTAATAAAACTTATGACAGACTAAATTCACTTTCAAGAGTAAAAAAACGTTTTTAAAAAAAATAAATGTCTAACCCCTTCACCCATGTGCTTCTAACCTTCACAGACTCCATGAATTGATGCCCATCTCCTAAATATTTGGTCACATGATCAATTTCTTTTACCATTTCCAAGCAACAGGGGGGTGGCTCAACTTACCCCTTGGCTCAACTTACCTGGGTCCCCCCAACTGCTCTGATATAATAGCTTATTGATATTAATAGAATTCACAGAATTTTAATGTATCGCCGCTGGGGTAAAAGCTTTATCCTTTAAAACATTGAAATGTGGGAAATCAATGAAATATTCACAATAAAGGAATAATTTATTGCTTTGTCACAGATTACAATATTACATAACAGCTTAAAAAAAAATAAAACACAACTTTTGTATTCTCCCTCATATATCTAACAGCCTAAAATGTTATTTTCCCTACACACTGCTTTCTTTATACCTGCAAATGAATGTGTTAGTTGTAAAACACATGCATTAGTCATACTGTAAAGGGGTTTTATTATTCCAGGCAGAATATCCCTAAATTGATCCACATCTGTAACATTTATTGTAGTAAACGTGTCTACATGCCAAGACAGAGCAGGTTGAAAGTTTCCATTGAATGAAAGAACAATAGATTCTTTTTAAGCACCTCAGGACAAGCACACTTATAGTGATGATTATCACTACTTTGATGATCTCTGCACTAATAGTCACCCAAACATGCGGGCAATAACAAACCACTCCCTGAAACCACTCCTGGCTGTGAGTGTGTGTGTGTCCGCTGTCAGCTGTGTATCTTTGTCTTGGCTTTTCCTGGTTTCAGTACAATATGCATAATAAGTTTGTGTGTGTGTGTGTGTGTGTGTGTGTGTGTGTGTGTGTGTGTGTGTGTGTGTGTGTGTGTGTGTGTGTGTGTGTGTGTGTCAGAGAGAAAGAGAAAGAGAGGGGTGCTAACTATGCCTTTTTCATTCAGCAGTTAGTTTGTATGGCTTTATAAGTTTGAAGTGGCGGTGGGTGTGTTGGATTGTTTTGGGTCTGAGTAGGTATTTCATGTGGCAGCGGTACAAAGGATTTAGGGATCAGGGGTTATAGGCTTAGGCAAAGGGGACTCTGGGTGTTATGGTGATCAAAGGTCTTCTAAATTCACTCACATTCATTCACAAAATTTCTAATGATTTTTCTGAAATGTGTATCCGTAGTTTTCCTCTGGTAGTCTCTCACTGTGCAATTTTATTTTATCTTGAATAGATACAAGTTTGAAAGGTTGGGAACTCAAAGTGACACGATTTTTTTTTAATGGCTGTCTGTTTTATTCTTCCTTTCCTGTAGTTCTCTTAGTTCATTAAGTTAACCGCAAGGAATTATCAAGTCAGCATATGTATGTCATGTGAGCATACATACTCACACACTGTTGTTTTCCCTTATCAAACTATGGACCACAACCACAGACTATCTAGTATCACAGTGCGGTAAAATCTATCTCTAATTGACTTAAATATTCCTCTAGCTTACAAGAAAAGACTTAGGTACTCCAAGGCACACTGTGCATCCTCTATCATGGCACTTTTAAGGAGTTATCACTATTTTCTCTTCCTCTTTTCTTTTGTAAAGCTACCAAGAGGAGCTCTTTGTGAGTAATAAAACAGACTGAACTTAACACAGATGTCTACACACAGATTGAAAGTTTCTTATAGTATCTTGAACTCTCTTGTTCAAAACAACAGATTTAAAAACGTCAACAGGGGACACACTCCATTCATTGAGTGGCTTCTACTGAAAGACAGAAATTCACAATGACAAAGCAAAGAGACAGCTTTCTTTTTCAGAAACTCCATTGAATTTATACAAAACTTTTAATGGCAATAACAAGCCAGTGTGAGGAGTTTTGAAATGGTTAAGAAATAGTCTTATAGTGACACTGATCCTTTTTTGTTGACATGATTAGAGAATTATTTCTCTGTTGTGATTTTTAATGCCTTAAACTGCTATGAGGTGATTGACAGCAGCAAATACTCACAGTGAGTGACATATTTCAGAGTTAATAGACAACAGGTTAAAGATTTTGTCTGAAAAAAATGACACCAACCAAAAGTTCCTGAGCTTTATCTGTAAAATGTCACACTTCACATGTGCTGGAATGACATGGTCAGAAAAGACATTTTGTTAAAACAAGTGTTGGAGTTTATTTTGAAGCATACATACTCTCCAGTAAAGCAACCTCATTGTTCACTTTTCTGTAATGAGTCAAAGTGAAAGAAAATGTTGGAGACTTTTTTGTACGATCACAAATTCTACTTTTACCTAAACACACAGTCTCGTATCAAACAGCATACAAATATTGGCACTTCATGCAGTGTGTCATGGATGAACACTGATGCTGTTTGTCTTTATGATGTAGACTTGTTCAAATTGTTTCAGCTGGATTTTTGTTACATTGAATTTTGGAAACTATAGGCCCTATGAGACCAACTAAATCTCTTCACTGTATACAACTTTGAATGGTTCAGAATCCATAAGGGTCAATTATTATGAGAGCCACACATTACTCCACATCCATCTGTCTTGATAGTAGTTTGTGGGCCATCCTGAACCCACCTCAAGTCATTCAGTTGTGGCACATTGAAAAAACATTACAAAATATATACATATGTCAAGGTCCATTCAACTAAGAATTGCAGGGGCGTGCACATTTCAAGTTGGACCCCAACGAGTTGTCATTTAGGGCACCCTTTCTCCGCAGCCTGACTTCCCTGCTGGAAAATTTCATTGATTTCCTCTGATCTCTCCTTGAATCTTATTGACGATGTGTGTAAGGTCCAAACTCTCTGTCAGAGTTTTCAGCAGCATTTCGTCCTTCTGAACCCCTTCCATGAACTCTTCATAAGAAAGTTCTCCTGGAAAACAAACACACATGCCGAACTTCAGTCTTGGAAATATTCAAGATTTCTTCACTTGATCCAAACCCAGTTTCTCTGATTGAACACTTACCATCTCCGTTGATGTCGATCCTGTCGAACACCATGTTGGCAAAGTCCTCTGCTGACATCTCATAAGGATAACCATTGATTGCACGGATGGACTAAGCATGACACACAATAAAGGGAATTTAAAAAGACATTCACCTCAGAGTTGTTGCTTTGCATTTACCCACCACTAGATGTCAGCTAAGTGTCAGCAGTTTGCCTCCTTGTGTCACCACAGGCCTTGAGCAAGCCCAACAAGGGATTGTCTGTCTGTTGTTTAGACCTTTGTGGTCTCACAGGGTTGTTCCGGGACAATGTTTGGATTTACCTTCGTCTGTCACAAATCTCTAAGTCAAGTTTAGCGTGGCTTGCTAAGCTCACCTTAATTATGAGAAGCAGCTCATCACGGTCAATGCACCCACTCCCATCTATGTCGTACAGTTTGAAGTACCAACGGAGCTTCTGCTGCACGCCTCCTTTCAGCACCAGGCTCAGGGCAGCTACATACTCCATGAAGTCAATGAAGCCATCCTGCACAAACAAAAATGATCATGTTAACGTGGTCATTCATTTGAGACATACTCCAGATCAAAAAACCAGAGAGCAGTGAAATAAAGACACGACTGCTGTAGCCCCCAGATAAACATAAAATTAGTATTTATAATAACTGGATTAAAATAATTTCTATAAATTCAGAAATTGTGTTGGACTGTCAGTAAATCAATGTGGTTCAGGTGGATCTTTTTCAAGGCTGTGGGTCAGTTGGGTAAGCAGAGTCTGAGGGATTAGCCCCCCTCACTAATAGAATAAGGTGCTCTCAAACAGATTTCTATTAGCAGAAATAACATGGACCACTTTCCTCTCAGGAAAACACAAAAATACACACAAGCAAAATACACATACAAACTCAAGAATATTAATGAAAATGAGCATCTGTTTCGCTTACACAGCTCATAAACATGACATGTTTGTAATTGGTTTTGAAAATAAGTAAAAACAAACAGCTCAACATGCATGTTTTCTTGGTTCACAAATGAGGGTCAGGATTATTATCTTATTTTTAATGATAGTAGAGTTATATCTATGGCTATACTGGTATATTGAAAATATATGACTCAATTTAATTAGACTAGCAGCATTTTAAAAACCATTGACCTGCATATACAATATATCTTTCATTGCAACACTGAATTACAAACCAACTTTTTTTTAAAAGACTACACTTCTTAAACACTTTGATTTCATTATACAAGAGCAAAGATAAACAGAGACCATTTACAGTCGGAAAAACAGTAGCGTTATAGAAACATTTTCACACTGGAAGAGAATAAATCATCTTACATCATTCATGTCAAACGTTGCGAACATAGTCTTCACATAGGCATCTGAAGTATCCGACAGATTCCTCAGGCCAAAAAATTGCTTGAACTCGTAAAATGTGAGAAGTCCTGATGGGCACTCTGACATGAACTTCCTGTACCACTGATGACTCTCACAAGCTTGAAGTTCCTCCACAGACGACCCACTGCTGTTTCCCATAACGGTTTCTCAAAACAAAAACATAAAAATTCCAGCACACACCATAAGCACAAGGTCCAGCTCCGGCGAGCGTCTAGGCATGGCCAGAGTGAAAGCAGTCTGTGAGCAGCAGGTTGTGTGTGGGCCAATCATCTCGCTGTGCGTCTGAGTTGAGGGCTCAGAGTTTGTAATCCACTTTGCTTGCCAGCAAAGACTTAACTAATTAAAGGAAACTAAGAGCAAAGATGTTTTGTGTGACACCAGCTGACAAAGATGAATATTTTAGAGCTGCTAGATGACCTGTTCGGATCAAATATCAAGTTTTTCTGCTTATGCACCTCACTGAACACAGTCAACAACCAAAACACAAGTTCAGATCAAAGACTTTGTCAACACTTCATGCTTTTATCACAGATTTATTCAATATATAATTTTCAACTACTTAATACTCTAGGATATCTCTGTGAAAGCAGGGAAATATAAAGCTCATGTAATCATAATTAAAATTCAACACTCCCCCTCCCCTCCATGCTACATGTTGGTCTTGTCACTTTTTAACCATAGTGGGTCAGTATATTAGCTTACTGACATTTTCTTATCAGTTTGAAGCATAAAGTTCAGTTGAAGAGGAAAAGTTAGGTGATTAAAGTAAACCACAAATAAGTGATTATGTGGCCACAATCTTGCAGCAAATCTTGCTAAATAGCTACAAAAAGCCAACCTCATTTTGGTGCAGCATAAAACGTTCACCAAATCTTTGGGTTCATCCTACAGTGACTGTAAATATCTGCACAAATACATTCATCATTGGAGTTATCAACTGTAATGAATTAAAGTGGAAATCAACAGACCAGCTGTTAAAATACTGCTAACTGCTAAAACTCGGACTAGTTTCACTTTTTATTTAGCTACTCAATCATCAGATGTCTTAAGATTTGGCCGTCTCCTGACCCTAAGCTAGCTTGTTGTCTTTTTCCCAGTGTGCTGCCTACCCAAAGATCAATCATGGACACAACTCAATGGTGGAGAATACCGTGCAGGTTAAGGTCAATCTTCTGATACAGCAAACACTGTCATGTACTCAGTCAAACAACAGCAGGGTCACTGACACCTGGGGAAAAGGAAAGGCGAACGCAGAGATACATACGAAGGAAGCAAACCATAAAATGCAGCATTTCCAGTTTATTTAAATATCTTACAAGGTTGTAAAGCAATCCATGAATTCAGTTAAAAGATAATGAATAAAGACACTTCAGTCTCAATTTAAAAAGAAACCCTCTAGTATCGCTGCTGCCTGCAGTAAAGATCACTTTTAAAATATGGAGTCATATTCATAAAGCGCCTTTGCTTAAGTCTTCTCACTGTAGTCCTCAGTGATCTCTCAGCTTACCCTAGTTTCACTGCAGGAATGGCCGTCACTGAGAGACTTTAGACCCTCTTAAAACGCCTCCATCTGCCAGCAAATTGACTGAAAGGGGGCTGCCACTAACCTGGCCAGTAAAAGATGGACTGTAAACCCCCACCATGACTAAATAAGCTGCTTTTCATGACGGCAAGAAAAATTATACACAATGTTTATCTTTATTACTGCAAATGTGAAAGCTTAATACAGGGCAGGTTATTTAGATTCCTGTTAACATTCTTTGAGTTGTATCTTGCTGTGCTTATTTAAGACTGAAGAGGTGAATGAAATTTTCGGTAACACTTTACTTGACGCCTATCTATATAAAGCATTATAAGTATATGTATAATGCATTATAATCACGTTAAAGCACTGTATAAGTACACTTATAAACACTCATAAATAATTATAATACTTTACAGCAACAATCATAACACATTATAAGGCACTTTATCATGACTTAGAAGGTCAGGTATTATAATGTGTTATAACTGTTAACAACTCACTGTCAATGCCCACATAGATAATGCACTATACATATGTTTATGATGATTTATTATTTGCTTGTAAACTTGTATAATTATCATTTTAAATGCTCATTCATTATCATAACAATAAGCATAACACATTATAATACCTGACCTTGTAAGTCATGATAAAATGCTTTATATTTATAATGCGTTATAGAGATGGGCATCAAATGAAGTGTTACCAAATTTTCTTTGTTTTGTTTTGTTTGTTCATTCTTGAGAAAATGGCATCTGGAACTCTTGGCTGTTGATGTAAAGTAAAAAAAAAAAAGTCCATAGTTTTCATAAACACAATGCTCCCTTATCTCTTACTAAAGCAGATAAACCAGATACAAGTAACCGTGGTACATTATGAATCAAAACCAACAAAAGGTACACAGGCTTTTACAAAAACCTCATTGTGATATGTCTCTGTTTGAACAGTTTTTTTTTTCTTTTTTACCATAGAAACATCACGAACAGAAAAAGGATGTGACTCATAATGACAGATTTATGATCCTGACATATACTGTAACTGTTTACATCATCTGACACACATTTTTCCATGTCATAAATCAGGCTCAAAATTCATCTGCAGTTTCATCTCCATCTCAAGTTATGACTGTTCAGATGTCACAATGGAATTTATGGTCTTTTTTTGGGTTTCTATTTCCTTCTGCTTCAGCATCATGAAACTTTTTGGTCACCTATGATTTTACTGAAGAACAAGCCTGAGCTTGTTTTCTTCGTATCTAAATTTACATGAAAACAAAGGAAAGAGTTTAGAAGATAGTTGTAACAGGTGCTGTACACTGGTATTTGTCTTCAGGCTGTGAGACACTGGGGCACTGGCATGTTTCATGAAAGCATAATATAACTTTAGAAACTTTAGAAGTTATTTATTTAGTCATAAGTAATTTGGTTTATAAATTAGCAATAAACACACAAACTGCCATCATTGTGTCTCTCTTCACTGAATTGTGATTAAAAACGAAGTAATTAGTAATTACACTAATGATGTAATGAACAGCGGACACAGTCGAGTTGTACTTCATTCAGCACTGTGAGGCAGGTAAAGGGTTAAAGGCCGCCACATTCTTCACATTACGGCAGCAACAGTCGTCAGAATGAATTCCTGCCTAGGACAGAGAGACTGGATGGACCAGTTGGGTTTGTCTGAAGGACAGCTGAGGTTTAGGTGTGACAGACGTATTTTGAAACAGACAGACTGTAGCCAAAAGGAAGGCAAAAACGATTGGCAGGTTTTTTGGACAGCATGATTAATCACTTACAGGGAAACAAACACTCTTATGTAATTATGTGAAAAGGACATTACAAAAATGTGCCTCTGAAAATGTGGGAAACTGTCAAACATTAAAGCCTAATGGTCCTTCATGGAGGATTCTTGTGGAGGGCAGACTAGCATAAACCATCATATTTAAATCATTGTAATGGCACTACAGGGTAAAAGGACACCTATTGAGCTAATATAATATTACATACTCTACAGGTGCATCTAAAAAAATTAGAATATTTTTCTTTCCTTAAATTTTCATGATTATGGCTCATCGTAATAACACATTTGGTTGGAGTTTTGGCACTGGGAGCAGGATCCAAGTCCTGCTGGGAAAGGGGATCAGCATTGGCATAAAGCTTGTCAGCAGATATAGGTATGAAGTGCTCTAAAATCTCCTGGCAGTCAGCTGCAGATGACATGATACCCCAAATCATCATGGACTGCAGAAACTGGTGCTGTGCCTCTCCACTCTTTCTCCAGACTCTAGGACCTTAATTTCTGAATGAAATACTAAAATGACTCTAGTCTGAAAAGAGGACTTTGTATCACTAAACAATAGTGCTGTTTCTCCTTAGCCCATGTGAGATACTTCTGATGTCTCGGATTAAGAGTGGCTTGGTATTAGGAATTCAGTAATTATAGTTTCTTTCATGACAGTGTCTTTGCATGGTGGCTCTCGATGCACTAAGACCAGTCTCTGTCCACTTCTCGTGAAGCTCTCATAAGGTCTTGAACGGACTTTTCTTGGGAATCCTCTCATTGCTACGGTCTTCTCTGCTGCTTGTGCACCTTTTCTTACAAGTCAGCTTTCCATTAGCTATAATACACAACTCTGTGAACAACCAGCCCTGTCAGCAACAAGCTTCTGTGGCTTGTCGGGGGATGTCAATTGTTGTCCTCTAGACAAAGCTGGCTCTGTGGTTGGATTCAAGTTGGACTCACTGGAGGATGTGGTGGTAAGATGTACACTGAGGAAGGAGGAGCCTATTCTAAAGAACATGGATCACCCACTTCACAACACCTTAATTGACTTAAGGGCCAGTGGTGGTGGACGGCTCCTCTCTCTTCACTGCAGGACAGAAAGTTTCAGAGGATCTTTTGTACCAACAGCCATCAGACAATTCTTTTATAAATAGAAAAAGACTTTTTAGACATGACAAATGAGACAACAGAAAATTGAATTTCCCTTCTGAGATAAATAAAGTTATTCTTAGTCTTATTTGTCAAGTCTGTAGTTTTCCCCATGGTTGGGATGGTTTACTGAGCTTGACTGAGAGGTAAAGTGTTTCTGTTTGAAAGATAATGCACTCATTAATATTTTTAGACATTTATTTTTAACTTTCTGTTTTTAGTTGTGGGCTATAAATATCCAAATAAAGTAGAAAGATAGTTGAAACATATTACTTTACAAACAGTAAGTATAGAATATTTGATGTTTCTCTTTCATAACTGACTGATGGAAAATGTGAGCTTTTTCATGATATTCTCATATTTTAGAGTTACCTGTATGATACTTTTTGATGATAAATGTATCTGAATCATTTTACAACAGTAAAACAGTTTCAATCCCCTAAAAATACTGTTTTGATTGAAAGACAAGTAAGAACTACTCCAGTATT
Organism: Xyrichtys novacula; assembly: GCA_962446985.1. Lineage (NCBI taxonomy): Eukaryota > Metazoa > Chordata > Actinopteri > Labriformes > Labridae > Xyrichtys > Xyrichtys novacula. Next base: position 18,494,714 of record OY660865.1, read on the forward strand.
GTTCTAACTATTGAGTAACTGTACCCTTTAACCCTCAGTGTGAATCAGGCCGTGGTCTGTAAATAAACCAACTGAGCAGTGAGGACGTGAGAAAACAAAGATCTCTTTTTAGCAGCCAGGCTCACTGTCTTGGCTCGGCCCACTTTGAGCTTTATAGGACCCATGATCCTCTTTAGCCGCAGCTCTCCCCACCATCACCTTTATGTTTATCCTCCTTACACAAGTCACATGATACCCCATCCTTTAGTAAATAATACCGTGGTGGTAGGTAATGCCTCAACCATGAAACAGACAAAAATATAAAAAAGGGATCATAACAAAGCCTTAATGTCTCAACCATAATTAATGAATAACTGAGCAAATACCCAGGAGGACAGCTGATAGCATGTTAAGAATCTTATGTGTGTTCACTCATATGAAAATTAAATCCTCCTTTGTTTGGCTTCGTTGTACTTTTTCCTGATTAGATGTTCAAGTACCATAGTCCACGTTCAGGTCAAAGGTCAGTCCTACTTTTCCTGTTTTACCTGCAGCACTGTGTAAACTCCCTCTCATTATCAAGTCAGCTTGATCTATTTTACACTGTTGAAAGCTGTAAAAGTCAGTCTTTAGGCCAAAATTTATTCAAACCACTTATACTCCCACTGATTTGTGTTGTTGTCTTTATTCTGTTTTATGTGTATATTTTGAAACTTCCTGAAGATCTCATTGTATTTTTGTGCACTCAATAATTGAACAGCCATACAAGTCCCATTTGGCTCAATTATCTTTCTTTAAAGGGACATCACAGAGTCAAAGAAAAAGCATGCTAAATTTGCCTCATTGTGGTGCAGCAGAAATAGCTCAAGATGGAGATACTGAACCTTTCTCCTGCTGGGGTTCAGACTAGGGCTGGGCGATATGGGGAAAAGTTTATCACGATATATTTTTTCACACCAGTCGATATCGATAAGTATCACGATTTAAAAGATGCAATTCAACAGTGCTTATTGGTAGCATGTCTTTTGCAATACAATAAGCTACTGCATCTGTGAGGTCTTTGTGTCTCTTCAGTGTTTTGTCGTGAGGCATAGTGTTAGAGAAAGAGGATTGAATGGTCAGCTGTTTCAGTTGCACAGGCGCCATGGGCTCCTTGCTCTGCTTGGGGTTTGTAACCTTTTGCTCTGCTGCGTAGCACTGCTTCAGGTGGTCAAAAAGATTTGAGGTATTCCCTGACTTTGCGAGAACATGTACTCGACATAATTTGCTGTACATATTACTCTGCTTCATGTCCGACCTAAAAAAAAACGAGATATCTCCACACCACTGATGTTTTAGTGCCAGTGTTGTCGACAATGTTATTATCTGTTGAGCCTTCATCTGTGTTTTTGCCGGGGGTAGCACTCATTTTCTTTTCTTCTCACCAACAGTGCTGTTGGCTTCACATGTTAAAGTGCTATAGTTGCATGTAGCTGCAGCCTGCTACTACGCAGTTGTTTGCTACTTGGTTCTAATTCAGCACATTATTAGTAATGTGAAGTGGACCCGGGGCAACTCCCCTTTTCACTGGCTATTCATATAGTCTACCAAAACATGGCAGAATGCCGACTATCGAAAAGCATATTGACCATGTTTTATATTGATATTGAGGGAAATTAATTTTCAATATATACTGTTATTATTTTATCGTCCAGCCCTAGTTCAGACCCAGAATATTTTGTGTAAAAACAGATAAGTCTATTTCTCTGGGGCAGCTGTGACTCAGTGATACAGTGGGTTGCCCCCTCAATTGAAAAATTGATGTGACCCCGTCTCATCACACGCTGAAGCATCCTTGGTGTGGATACTCAACTCGAAATTGTAAGAGGTGAATTAGGGTCACAATCAGCAGTGTGTATTGGCCTATGAATGGGATTAGATTATTCCTGTAATATAGCGTCCTCTGCCATCAGTGCATGAATATGATGTGAATGGATGAATGTGATAAACCATATTTAATCCCTATACAAGTAAAAGCTCATTCACATTTACCAGAAGGCTGCACAGACACTAAAGTTTAATTAACATATTTGTGCTGTTATATTTTTATACCAAAGGAGCAAAGGGCCAATTTATTTCCCATCAGCACCTCATTTCCTTCTTACAGAGATCACTATAAAACCAAAGTCCATGTTTTTATTTTGTTTCCTCAACGTGAAACTGTGTTCCTGCACCTGTTGATGGTGGATAATAAAAGGACACGCTGTTAGTGAGGTTGACCGCAATACTTTGAAGTATGAAACATGATAGCTGCGCAGTTCGAGTGAAGAGACCAACTTTTCATTAAAACCCTTTGTCTTAAAGCTCAGAGCAGCTGCTTTAGGTAAACGCAGGTGAGAATTGCGCAGGAATGTGTCAGGAAAGGAGAGCCGCGGCCTCACCTGATGGGAGTGTATTAAAGAAAAAAAGACAGACAGGCTCGGTGCTCAGTGAAAGGAGAGGAGGCGGGGTTTGCTCCATTTTCTCGCTCTGTTCACAAAAGTTTGCTCCAAATCAGTTCAGTCAGGTTTACCTGCTGCGCTCCGCTCCACCTGCCGCTTCACCTTGGATTTACCTGCCGATCAAAAATGCGTCAATAATCCAGCTCGGTCGTATCGTGACAATAACAGACTCTCCAATCATGAGGAAGGGACCTTTGCATTTTTTGGGTCGAAAGAACCAGTCTCTTTTCGACACCAATGTCAAAATGAAAGACATGGGTGAGTAAACTAATTTCACCTCAAACCTACTTGTAACATTCGAGAGAAAAAAAAAAGTTTCAGGTTAACGTTGACTGAAGGAAAATACGACCTTTGTAACCTTGGATTGACTCGTACTTCAGCTCTGACACCTGTTAGCTCGAAGCTCCCTTATTTATCCTGTATGAAAGTTTCTAGGTGGATGACAAAGAGTGGTTGATGGTATTTTTAATGACATGTCCTGATGGACAAGTATCAACAGGTGCCTTCAGGGAAATGCAATTCATCCATGAAAGACCTGTTCTCTAATGTTAATGCCACTTCATGGTAAATCTGGATGACTCTGCCTCATCTGTCAGTGTTTGTTGTCTTGATATTGCTTCAGGGATATACAGTAAAGAAAGTAGACAGGCAATTGTAGAAACTTAAAAGACATAATTATATGGGGTACATGTAAACTAATACTTTTAGCTGATATTTGCAGTTCAGACCTAACCATGGTGCTTATCTTATTTTGTGTGATTAGGAGTCATCTTACATCCAGATATATGACAGAACTATTTGAAGCGATGACTGTGGTACCAACTGTTGTTATTTCAGGCTTAATATTTTGACAAAATATAATGACAAAACTGGTGAAATTAGATGTCCAGGTTCTTGTTTAAATATCTAAACAGTGTTTTACAAATTTAAATTATGCATGAACACTAAGTTGATTTTATGACAGCACTGACACTCTGACATCTAAAATCATTATATCTACTTCAGACTATGAGGTGTTTAAAATTTTGAAAAGAAGCTAGGGAGGTGCATAGTGAGAAATTAACCTATTGTTATTCTTTCATTCACTGTTAAGTTAAAGTTACATAAACTGTAACCACTAGTTTGCTAAAGCCGTTGTGTAAGTGAAGGAAGAGAAAATTTCATTGTTTGCAGTACAACATTAGGTTATCACAAATTTGTGATATTTTATATCTTTCGCATGTTGATATCAGTTTACAGATAAACTGTGGCGTTAATGCCACATTAGTTCCATTTGATCAGAGAAGAAAATGAGAGTGAAAGCTATGCAAAGCCCCGACGAGAGAGAGAGAGAGAGGTCATTTGTTTATTCAAATGAAGCAGGTTCACGACAAGGAAACAAATGATTTGGACAGACTGGTTGAACACCCCAATCCATCTCTCTTAAACCATGTGAATCCCATAGCTGCATATACCATATTATAACATATATTGTATCATGGGTGTTTGATCTCAGTAGGTAAAAGAAAAATAAAACACTTTGATTTTCTTGTTTGTACTGTCAGTCATTTTGGATGGTCTTTGGTTGTTCTCCCTCAGCCTTGATGAAAAGTGTGGCTGTAGACGTCTGTCAGAAAGTGCAGACTAAGTGCCTCTCAGTGACAAGTTTCTCTCATCAGTCACTTATTAGACAAACAAGACGAAAGCAGAGGAATGTACGACTTTAAAATATCTCCTCACTAACCAACCGGTGACCTCTGATATAACCTATGGGATTAACAGAATGGTTTTGCGGCTGTCCTGATCTATGAATTTTCACACTCAAACATTAATTTTAATGTTTGAGTGGGCTTTGTGGAAGTGGTCTTCAGACTCGCCTTTCCTATAGGTCCATGTTTATAACAGCATTTGATTGAAACACAAATGTGAAATCAGGAAAATCAGACCAGTTTCTACTCAAACGGAATCATGCGCTTTTAGCTGAAATGTGATGCTAGCTCCTTCTGAGGGTGATGAACAATAAGTCTACCAAACAGGTATTTAACTTAAGTTATGTAATGTGATTATCTTCAATTTCTACCAAAACCAAGCTTTCACCTGAACACAATGGTGAAATATAAATAAGGATTAGTGTTCATCCGCCCAACTCCTCAGTTGTCAACAACAGAACTACCTGTGATAGCGACTGGGATCACACTGTCGATTATTAGACTGAGTGGCAAAGAAAGAGGCCTCTTTGGTGTATACAGTATCTCATTACCTCCACAATGACCCATGTGTAATGTACTAATCTGCACTTTGGGAAATCACAATGCACCACGGACCACAATGCAGATTTTAGGCGGTGAAATGTGTACACAATGCTTTAAATTGTGCAGAAACGCGTTCTACAAACAAAGGGCCAACAGGGTATTAAAACTTTCTGCTTTTTGTCCTCTCAGACAATGTAGAGCTGGTGCTGGGGTCCGCAGCAATACCCGAGTCAGGAACAGCCAGTGTGCGGGCCAGACCTACTGTCAAACATCATGCTGTGAGTATCTCAGTAAAGCTTTAAAAGGTTTAAACACTGCAGACATTTACATTTAGATTAATCCCTGCTTTACAGATCTTGGAGTTAAATTAGATGTGTGTCTCAACAGTCCACACCCTGTTGTTAGGCATTACTTCATCTTGAACTCTGTATCTGCAGAACTGCTTAGGTGCTAATTAACTGATAAAGAACAGTGTTTGACTGGAGGAGGGTGTTTGAATGTAGGTCAGCTCTTATAGGTACGGTGCAAAGACATTTACGACCCATCTTTGTTGTATATTTCTAGTTAGGTAGTTAAGTATTAACTGGTGCCAGTTAAGTTTGGATATATTTTTAGTGTGTTTTGAATAAAACACGCTTTCTATTGTAACTAAAACATACTCTTGTGAGAGTGATAATTATGAAAAGATGCTTTAACTCACTGTTTGAAGTTATCACCTCTAAAACAAAGATGGTATCACCTTCTCATTGCCATACACAGCACACTCAAAGACAACAGCTGAATTAACCTATTTTTAAAAATCAGAGGTGAACCATGTGCCTCATCATATTACACGAGTTAACGCCATCAAGAGAAGTTTTCATAATCCAATAGATTTTAAAACTTTTAAAACATTTTAAAAGGTGAAATTCCTGCAGATAATTACAAGTTACTGTGTGGAGATACAGTAAATACATCTGTGTTAGGGCAGCAATTGGTGCTTTTCAAATGGGCTATACAACTCTGACACAAGTTTATGCAGGGTATGATCAGTGATTTCTAAACCTTTTGGCTTGTGCTCCACCTGCAAAGCATGTTTATCCTCCCGGAAAAACATACATACACTGTAACTCTCACCGTGAGTCATCTGTAGCCTGATTTGCTTTTGATAATCTCAGCACTTTAACTAGTAATACTTAAACACTTTTACTGTTGTAGAAATTTGAGTTTTACTTGTGATGGTTTACACTGGCACTCTGTCTGTATTGTTAGTGTAACATTCCCATAAGTAATCCACCACCTTGCACGTATCCCAGTATAACACTATACTACAAACAGCTGGTATGGGAGTTTTCCTTATGTAGTAAATAGGGAGGACTATGACTAGAGTTCTGGTCAGTATGTCTATCAGGCCTCCCATTTTATTGTCATGGTACAGGTATAAATAAAGAGCTCATCAGGGCTCTGGTTCACACACCTCAGTGTTTGGGAGTGTTCTGTGAATGCGTCTGTGGCATGTGCTAACTGTGGCACACCCAGCTGCACATGGGGCAGGACAGCTCAGACGGCTGCGACAGATGAAAGTGAGTCATAAACCAGAGAACAAATACGTGAATCAAACTGGATCTGACGCCATTTTTACTGACACGCCCTCCCTCTGCGGTGAGGTGAACATACCTTTCCAAGAAGCTACATAAGAGTCTCATTATTTCTTGAAAAATCAGCACAGTCACTCAAGGTGTGATTTCAGGCTGGTGTCCCAAACATTTGAATCAAAACCTACCTGAAACTAAGATGTGTGACTTTGTTTTGATGCTGCCAGTGTGCATATGACACATATTGAAAAGCAGTGGCAATGAACACCTCTTCATTGCCACCCTAATTATTTCCCATAAAAACCTACTGCACAGTAACTTCACAGAGAACATTAAAATGTGTTTGTGTTGCTGATTTTTTAGCTCTTTGAGGAGTACATACCTTGTAACCTCTCACTTATGGACGTCTATTGTGTCAACACAGTCTGTGTTTATTTTTGTTGGCGTTTATGCCATGAAGGGAGCTCTCTCTCTCTCTCTCTTTTCTTACACATACACACAAAATCAAACACACATACAAACAAACACACTGTACCTGCGTAACAGCTTGTGATTTTCTCAACCAGTCCCACTCGCCACTAGTAACAATACAATGAATAATAGGTGTATCCTCTGATTCACTAAGAATGCTCATAAGCCAAGAATGCTGTAATGTCATACCCAAACACAATGTTTTAGGAAAATCCAACCAACCCAACAACAGACTAAGACTAAATAAACTCTATGGTAAGGACATAAGCTTGTTTCTTTTATTTTGTTATGAAATTGTAGGTCAACAGGTGCACAAGTTGGTGGTTTGCCAAGTGAATATTTACCCATATAAAAACATTTTATGACACCTTCAGGACAGGTAGTTTGGTCCATCGGATGTTTTTGAAATAATCTTGAATCAGATGGTTTCTTTTGGTGAACATGTTTGTAAAAGACGGCCTGATTTTTTTTTTTTAACAGTCCACAAATGACAGTTTCCAAGGGTTTGCTGTCCCAACACCCAAAGTCCCCCTCCTGCCCCCAACCAATGGTCCAAAGATCAACGGTTCAGGTAAGCTTCAACCTACCTCAAATATGTACTTAAGCGTGGCAAATTCCATTATTTGAACCTTAAAGGACCAAGACTATTGGTGCCTTCAGCCAGACCCACTTGATGGATTACAGCAATCTGTCACCATAAAGGGCTGAAAAATCGGGGCAGGTAAATGTTTGTCTAGCAGTTGCTCAATAACCTCCATAATCCCTCCAAAGAGCTATACCAAATGACAGAACTATTTGCAGAATGGGAGTGTTTGTATTAATAGAAAATGTAGATATCTCACATTTTCTTAATCCACAAATCAGTCTTTGAACTCTTGAATCCATTTGAGCATAACAACTGGTGACGTAATATCCAAGAACCAAGACTTAAGAAATCAATCAGGTTTACACTGATTAAAAAAAAGTTTAAATAAAACAGTTCTTACTTAGATGTTTGTACCTCCATTGTAACAAACGTAGAAACAACTAACTGTCACAAATTTGGAAATGTAGGGGTACACCTGTACTGAACTTTACCGTTATTCTGTGTTCTCTCTTTTTTTCCACAGTCGGTTGGAGTCATTTGTCCAATGGATCTGTTCCATCTGTGCTTGACCTTCCTGAGGAGGATCTATTTGTTCCCCCTCCACCAACTTCCGCACCTCCACCCCCACCAGGGACTTTGAATCCTCTTCAAGGGATGATTATCCCTCCGCCAGACTTCATGGGTGATCTAAGCACTCTAGACCTGTCCACCCTTCAGCCTCCATCCATGCCAGCTCCAAACCCCCCTTCACTGGCACCCTTAATGCAGGAAGAAGATTTAAACCTCTTAAAACCACCACCAATGGCTCCACCAAAGCCTCCTTCCACTTGCTCCAGTGGCTCTGTATCATCCATGCCCATTTCCAGACCACCATCTTCCTTGGTGCCTGACTATCCAAGATTTGCCCCACCACAGCCTCCAATGCAACACAAGAATGTTAAGACACCTCCTCCCAAACCTGTTAGACTGTCTTCAATCTCTAACCTTGATTCCCCCCCACAAACTCCTGTCCCAACTCCCCCCGTGCATACCCCAACATTGTCCACTTTCAATCCCCAGCACAAAGCAAAGCTTTACAATGTACCCACAACCTCAAATCTCAAAACCTATGAGGAACCTGACCCAAGGCCCAAGCAGAAATTACTCCTTGAAGATTCTTCGTCCGTCAAAAGTGCTCAAGGGATCCTTGAGGTTGATGGTAATGTCCCTAAAGTGGCAATACCATCCAAGCCAGATCCTAAAGATATACAGGAACTGAAGGATAGCCTACAAATCACTCAAACGCCCCTGCCTGAACCGAGCCAGGAAGCTAGAAAAGCAGTCGTTTCTACACCACCACTCAATAAACCTCTCCGGCATACTCGTCAGATTTCACCGTCACTCCCAGCATTAAACAGTACCTCTGTAAATCTAGACAAACCCGGAGTATCTCCAAGCCCAAGTCACACATTCAGTCCTTTGCTGGATCGTAAACTACGCAATCTAAAGAGCAGTGAAACCAGTGGGACAAAAGATGGACCTGCAGCCTCCCCCCTTGCTCTCTTAATGGCAGCTAAAAAGAGAGACAAGGACAGATCAACCCATTCTCTGTCCCGAGAAAACAGTGGCAAGAAAGATGAGCAGCCTAGTGCAAACATACACCCAAGCGACTCGGGTCCCAGTTCCTTCATTAGCACACCAAGGTCTAGTTCACCCTCCTCCATTGCATCCCATGAAAGAGTTCAGGAAAGTCCAAAGCCTGTTGGTCCCGGGAATCATATCTTTCATACTCCAGAAAAATTAACCAGCGCTGCACTGATAAAAGGTCCGAAGTCATTAAACAATCCAGGTCTTAGTGGAAGAGCAGGATCCCCAAGTTTGACCAACCTGATTGCACAGAAAGAAAATTCAGAAAAAAGCTCCTCAAAGTCTCCAACTTCCCACCACAAGGTGAATAAAGTAGACTTAAGTGTGCCAGTACTCCCTCCCCCACCAGAGTTCGATGATTTTGATGATATTGTGGGTCCCCCTCCTTCCATCACTCCACCTGACCCTCCCAGGAAAACCGCACCAGCACCGACTTTCATCCCTCCTCCCCCTCCTCCCCCGGCTCTAACTCCAGCACCATCTCCTCCTCCTCTTCCAAAACTCAAACCCCCACAAGCTCCCAAACTCCCGCCTTTTGACACAGATGTCAAACCAAAGCTACAAGCCCAGACCAAACCCAAGGTGGGCCCTAATCATATCCCATCCAATCTTTCCCCCAGTCAGGTCACGCTCTTGAGTATCCTACAGAAAAAGATGGCGGAAATGGATCACAAAATGACCCCCATGAGGGACAGCGAGTCCAACTTTGATGAATGGGGCTCTCCTTTGTCTGATGAGGACAACACGGTTCTCATCGTCCCAAAAGTAACACCACAGAGCAAGAGTAAATCTGTGATGAACAAAACAGAGGGCCTGGACATGCGTGAGCTGGAGGGCAAAGTGGTGCGAAAAAATAACACTATCTCTCCAGTGAAAAGTCCCACAAGGTAAGATTTCCAGTGCTCAATATTCAACTTTTCTTTTATTGACAGTGAGTGAAGCGTTTTGAAGTATTATCCACTCATCATCGTGATTTTTTTCTTTTCAGCAATGGCGTGCACTCTAAACACCAGTATGGAATGACCTTTACAGTCCGGCCTGGAACCAAAAATCCAATTACTCCCTACGTTAGAGGAGAATCTTAACGGAGTGTGTTCAGGAGATGGCTGTTTTCTGTTTGGTCTATGCTATGTGTAATTGGATATTGTAATTTAGTAGCAGGATGAATTGAACAAAGGGCAAGAAGCACTTCGAACAAATGAGTTATGCTGATTTGGTTGGTAAAATGTTACAGATGTCTCAGAACAATGTTTGTCTCTAAATTATGTAGCCTCCTCTGAATGTATTTATAAATCTTTTGAGATCCTACTCATCACTGTCAAGTTTTCTTTTTTCGTATTTTAAGTTAACCAGTTCAAAAGATTTCTATTGCTGCTCATGTTTATTCAGCGAAGATGTGCCTGATCAACCAAACTTTGTAATCAGTGCTACAGGGTAATATTCATAGAATCTATTGATTAATAAACTTTATGGTTATTCATAGCTAGAAATGTATTTTGATTAAAACCCTATCTGCACTATTGATAACATGTAAGATGTTAAATTGGTCAGCATATCTCTAATGTTGATGATATCAAAGTTCTGATGTTTGATTTTTCGTGGTTCATGGTGTAATCACATCCTGTAACTGAACTGTTACGTGTTTATTATGTGGGTCCACTGGATCAGAGCAAACCAGAGAGACATTGTTTCTCGGCTCAGTGGGATTGTTCCTCATATTTATTGATCTTGATTGACCATCTGTATATTACTTCATATTCATATTCAGTAAACATGTAAGTCATTGAAACTATACTTTTTGCTTTCTGTATTTATGTTTGTAAGAGCTTAAAATGGAATTGACATATTGTAAAATCTAGTTTTATGTACATGTTAAAAGTTTGCACATTCACAATATTTTAAATATTGGCAACAGAGTCTATAAAGAAAGCATATTTTGATGCCAAGTGTTGTCAAACAACTCTCTGTGTGGAAAATAAAACCAAGAATTAATTGCACTTGTAGTGATGGCTCTTATGAATGTTCTGAACAAAACTGAGTGTCTACGTTAGAATTAGGCAAGATAATTTACCAGCATGTCATCAAGCATTGAGGATTAAATATGAAAGAAGGGTGAAAAATGGTGTGACAGCTGAGCTGGAGTTATTGTCACCAATTTGGGGGTCAGTGTGGAAGCAGCAGCAGGAAGTGCTTAGCCAGCAAAATTTTGATCAACTTTTCTTCGGTATAACTTTCCTGTTTTTGGCTTACTTAAGGAGAATTGTAGATCCTAATATCAAAGCTCTGCCAACAAATGGGATTAGCTGATTCTGATGGACACTAGCACCCTCTGCTATGAGTGTATGAATAGATGAATATAATGTATAGTATGGAACATCGTGTAAAAGCACTTTGAGGGCTCAGAAAGACCAGAAAAACACGATGCATGAACAGTCCAATCATTCATTTATTGTGGCTTGAAAAGCACTCCAAGAAGCAATCTTGATGGTGGTTCAAAATCTAATGGTTATTTTACATACCCAGCAGGAAGATCTGTGTTCTGGACAATGTTTCAGTTTCTACATTTTATAGAGGGGATATTGTCTTAAATGACAGCAAAAAATCAAGTTATTTTGATCCCTAAAATCTTGTGTGGAAAAAGGCCATTATAATCCTTACTAGTCGTGTTCAACTGGCTCATAGTTTTGTTTAAAACTTCAAAAAATGTTGCTGATGAATCAACTTTATTTTGAAAAGGTATAATGTAGGTTAAATTAGATGCTGCTAAAGGGCTTGTTTTCGTTGGCTATCTTATTGCCTGGTGTTGTAAATTATCCTGATAAATGCTGTCCTACTTACTAGCATTACTACAATGATAATGTTTATTAGATTGTGCTGGTATCACGTGAAACTGATTTACAGTGCGTCAAGTCCAGTCCACCGCATCAGACTGCAGATTAGCCACAACACCAAAGCTGCCACTGACAGTGTAAATAACACATGTAATCTTGTTAACGTCTGAGTAGACTGCCAACACTTGACACATAGGGAAGGCTAACACACTACCCTGTTTATCAGGAATGGGTTAATGGGGTCAGAATCAGTCACACAGTGGATGCCAACTTTTTTTTGGTACACTGTATTCAAATATACCCATTGGAACATCATCCCCTGTACTTTCAGCTACACTTTCCTTCCATAATTTGACGGTTGTCTGCATAAAATAGAAATCGAAGACCACAAACATCAAATCGTCTCTTGCTATCACAACATTAAGTTAACCTTTAATGTAAAATAATGAAATACAAATGGGTGCCTTGAGTTTAATTACACAGCAAAATGCCACATGGTATTAGAACAGCAGAGAGACTGTTCTGGAGTTGAGGAGTAAGCATCAAAGCTGAGATGGGGGCGGGGGGGTCGTCAAATATCATAAACAGATCTAGCTTGAATAACATATTGAACACAGAACCCCTCAAAAACAGGGGGCACAGAAGTTATTCAACACTGAGCTCTTCCCGTGTATGATCACCTGTGGGGTCTAAGAGGAGTTGAGCACTCCTGCAGCTGGACCCACTGTGTGATGAAGCACAAGGTGATCCCAGCCAATGGTTGTGAGAGAATTAGAACCACCCTGGAGCCAGCACACACCTTTGACAAAGTCCTGGTGTCGTCGATCTCTAAGTCTATGAGAAAATATAAACACCTGATCAATTATTTTTTACTGGTACAAAAGACTGCCAAGGTTTACAAGTGCAAATACTTACATTTCACGCAGATCTGAGTTCAAAACAGCGAGGGAACAGTCGTCACTGATCGAGGCCAGTAAGGAAGAACTGGGAATTAAAAGAAATAATCCAAGATTTGTAGAGGTAACATGTATTGAAATAGCTATGTGTATATCAGCATTTCATTTTGTTTACCTGTGAGTAGAGAAAGCAAGTCCACTGACTCTGCGGTTGTGGACCTTCTCCACCCTGACTGGCTCTGTTCCCAGGAAATCCTTCACAGTCACTCTGCCCATCTCATCACCTGAGGCACAATAACCATGATCATACATAAAGGGACCGCCAGTTTCTGTCAGTCAGTAACCTGCTGCTGGGACTTACCAAAAGCGATGGTGCTTCTTTGGTGGGGATGCCAAGCTGCGGTGGTGGGGGAGCAACTGGGAGACTCTACGTTTGAACACAAATTATATCAATGTTAGGACAGAATTTGCATAACCACCAATGACTTTGTCTTGACAAGATGAATATCATTAAGTCACCCAGCCAGGCTTTTACATTCTGATAGCATTAGTCACAAGATCAGGCTTGTTAAATCAGCCAAACGGCGACTAGGTGGCCCTTAGTATGACCACATAACTGTCAACATTTATGTCAAACTGATTTGTCTTAATGATTTCTGATGAGTTGTGATCAAGCATCAGATTGATATACAGTTTCATTTATTTGCAATGGACATATTCTAACCTGCTCAGCATGACAGTGAACAGGCGAATTCACTATTCTTTCCAAGTCTTGCACTCTTGGATTCAATTCGCAGTTGCAGAAATCACAAGAGACAAAAAAATATTCATACTGGCTTTAAGCTATTAAATCTGCTTGCTGTGTTTTTGAAAGAGGTGTGACATAAGTCTCCACTGTTGCAAATGTAATTCCAGCACCATCAACAACCTGGCAAAACCTGTTACTCACCTACTCTCGTGGCGGGTTTGTTCGGCTTCCTCCTGTCCCACATCAGCACACGGCCATCCTGACAGACAGACAGACGGAAGAAAAATAGGTTACGTTTGAAGAGAGGTAATGAAGACTGACAGCTCTCTGCGAAGTCCTTTGCAGTCTAATGATCTGTATAACTGCCAGAAGTTTATTGGGTTATAAGATTTAAGGTATGCCCTACATCCACTACAAACCACTGTGCTTCCTGTGTGAGGTTTGATACTACGTGAACAGTGATTCAGCAAATGCATCACTTAATGCATCCTTTTCTCGAACTAGTAGATCCTTAGTGACATGCATTTTATTATATGTAGCAACGTGTCTCCCTGTCTATCTCCATTGATTTTCATCAGTGTTTTGTGTGCAAAGTGTTGATTGGTTACTTACTTGACCACAGGAGATGAAGAGAGACTCGTCTGTAGGACTGCAGGTGACACAGTTGACTGGCTGCGTGTGGACTAATGGGGGGGAAAAAAAAAACATATTTGGTTGTGGCATCTAGGTAAATACTTTTTTTAGTCCAAGCTTTGGATTATTTTAGAATTTTAGTTGCGCTTCTAAACATGGGGCATGTTTGCAAATAAAAAGATGTTATAATTTACAAAGAGAATAGTTATCTTACTCGAATACATAAGACTGGTATTTTTTGGGGAAAAAATAAAGTCTATAGAACTTAACTCCAATTCTTTTAGCACTATCTAGATTTTCCAACAGCAAATATAAGATGACTCCTTACCATTATAGGTAGTAACAACTGTTTCCTGACCAAGGTCCCAGACTTTAATTCTGTAGGAAATGAGGCGAAATTAGGCTAAAAGGGGTAAAATCCTCATGTTCTAGATAAAAGCATAGAAAATCAATATTTTTCTGTTCTGCACTGATATACAAGAGTCCAAAAAGTTCTAACCTGCAGTCCATGCTACCAGTGACAGCACTGTTTGCTCCTGTGACTGGGCTCACTGTGGTGACAATATGGTCGTGCTCATGTTTGGTGAAGCGATTTACCAGCAGGCGCTCATCTTCTGCCAGTTCCCAGAGCTCCAGTGCACCTGCCCAGAGACCAGTAAAGTGATATTCACTTTAACGATCCAGTCTAAAACTCAAGGCTACATTTGTAATAATTGTTAAAGGGATATTCCGGCATAAAATTTATTTAGGGTCAAACACACCCTAACACTGAGTTAGACACCCCCTTGAGAGATGAATGTTGCTGACCACTTGTTTCTCTAATTTTACCAACTTTTGTAATGACTGCATGATAGCAATACACTGCAGTCTGAGGAGCCACACACAAACCTCAACCAAAACACCACTCTATAGCCACAAATAATGCTCAGAACAGCACCTAACTTCATCAACAGTACATATAGGGTCCCAGCCATAGTACTAGCCACCAAACATCTTTTTAACTTTCCCTAATTTCTTTAGCAAAGAGACTAAACACAACTCACCTACGCTCTTTCAGCAGCTGCTTGTTTGTAGTGAGCCCTTAGGCCAGTCCATTACGGAATGGACTGGCCTCGTGCTGCGGGGTGACGCAGCACGAGAAAGAACATTTATGATAATTTTTTCATAGAAATGCAATCAGACCGAGACACTGAGGCAGAAGAACTACCGCGTCTGCAGTGCAAAATGATTAATATGATAATTATTACTCAAAGAAAATGAGAAAGTAATGATCATAAATGTTCTTCCTTGAGCTGCGTCACCCCGCTGCCGTCTGTAATGGACTGGCCTGAGGTCTCGCTACAAACAAGCGGCTGCTGGAAGAGAGTAGGTGAGTTGTGTTTAGTCTGCTAAAGAAATTAGTCAAAGTTAAAAAGTGAATTCATTTTGTTTCACCATTACATGAGCTGTTGTTGTGGTTGTCCCCTGTCTCTTTCTCACCCTCATTCTCTACTCTCTCTCCCTCCCCCTCCCTACTCATTCTCTCTCTCCTTCCCCTTATCTTGTTCTCTCTTTCTCCCCCTATCTCTCTACATTCCTCCCCAACCCAGCAGCGGCATGGTGGCTGTCTGGCATGAGTCGGGTCCTGCTCAAGGTTTCTGCCTGTTAAAAGGAAGTTTCTTCTTGCCACTGCTACTCATGTTAGACGAAATGGGCCAAAACCCATCTTAGGTTGGTTCTTGATCATCAAACAATGAGCGTGGTCTAGACCTGCTCTTGTTCTTTAAAAAAGCGTCTTGGGATGACGACTGTTGTGAACTGGCGCTATATAAATAAAATTTGATTGATTGATTGATTGAAAAAGATGTTTGGTGGCTAGTACTATGGCTGGGACCCTATATGTTCTGCTGATGAAGTTTATTTGTGGCTATAGAGTGGCGTTTGGGTTGAGATTTGTTTATGGCTCCTCAGACCGCTGTGTACTGCTATCCTGCGGTCTTTACTAAAGTTGGTATAACTAGAGAAGCAAGTAATCTGCAACATTCATCTCTCGAGGGGGTGTCTAACTCAGTGTTACGGTGTGCTTGACCCTAAATTAATTTATGCTGGAAAATTCCTTTAATGTGCCTTACCTGAGTCAGATGCCACAACAACCCCCTTCTCTGTTACCCATTTGACATCTGTAACTCCAGCCTCAGTTTGCACACCAGCTTTGCACTGCTCCTCATTGGGGGCCTGCATAGGGTCACTGTAGATCCAAACTGATCCCTGCCAGCTCCTGCCAGTAAGGCTCGAGGCACCGAGCAGCAAGGTGCCATCTGAGAAGAGAGTCATTCACAAATGAAGAAAAAGAGCGATTTAAAATTTCAACATCACTCTACATCTATGAGCTAAAATAATTGTACTCAAAAGTCACTCAAAGTCAAGAAGCGTCCCATCGATGGACTAAACCACAGTCAAGAGTTAAAGACCTGCTAGACATACTGTATGTGCCATCGATCCACCTGCAAGCGTGCACACTTTAGCATGAATAGAAACAACCTGGCATCTCAAATCCAGTAAACAACCCGTGGACATCTACAGAAAAGTGAATAAACACAAACTTCTGCACGTTTTGACTCTCCTCACCACCAGCTAGCTCGTCTTGTTGTTACTCACCTGCTCTGTATTGCGCCGAGCACAGATGTTTCTCCATGCACGCTGGAGCATTAGGAGGTATGTGCCACCGGTTTTCCTTGATCATGCTCGTATCTACAGCACTTTTCATTAAGATTATGCTTTTGATCGTCTTCGTACTCGCAGCAAAGACTCTCAAATCAACTCGAACGCAGTATCCCAGTAAGCTAGCTCACGTCTTAGTTCTTGCACACTTTACAGACACCGTCACAGGGAGAAAACCACAATAATTTACGTGATTATTAAGAACGTTTAACATTCAGCATGACCAGAATTGCCGTTCCAAGAATGAATGAACGAGTTAATAGCGCCACATGGACCCACAAAAGACTTACTTCCGGGTCTCTTCTTCGTCGAATCAAAACCAGCTCATTTACTGCAGTGGAGGTCCGTGATGGAGAGACACTGCCATTAAATATTAATGTACTTATTCTTATAAATATATAAAATGTTTTAATGACTGACAGTTTTTTTGGTTATTTTCTAAGATTAATTCGTAAAAAAAAAAAAAGTTACCTAACATATTTATGAAATATATATATATACTGTATTATGTTTGTTTGAAATCTTTATTCACTTTAACATGCATTTGTAATCTACTTTAAAACACGTGTGTATGTGTGCCCCGGTCATGCATCCCCTTTTACTTCAGATACAAAATAAATCCGCCACAATACAGAAATATGCCATTTTCATGTCATTTAGAGTTAGTTTGACGAATTATGGTATCTCTAAATGTATGGCAACTTGGCATAAACACCTTAAGATAATATTTAAAGAGTTCAAGTAGACTGAAATTTATCCTAAATGTACAAAAGTAGTGCATTCATTACTGTTTTTCCCCCATAAGACATTATATACAAAAGTAGTCTGAATTATCAAGTAGCCAGAAGGAATATGTGGCCAGTGTAATCTTTTCCATCGTCAGTTAACGGTTAACTGACACCGTGACGAAGCTCATATTGTGTATTTAGGTAGTTAAAGAGTGTTATGTTGGCTAAAATAAGGAGATGTAATGATAACTTTCACGTGTTAAGTTTTATTCAGTTAACAGGAAGTGTACAGAGATTCATTCGCGCTTAGGAGTTTTTGACGTTTTCTCTCTCTTAAATCACATTTGTCAAAACAACTGTAATCACATTCGAAATACAAAGTTACTAAATTAACGACTTTTTTTTTTTTTTTTTTTTTTACAGAAAATAAGAACTATCCCGGTAACGAGGATGGCATTTACTAAATTGTCAACATATTACAAGCCTTCATTTTGAAGGTGCATAAGCGGAAGTGGCGGTTACGATTAGCGAACTCGACACTTGTGTCCCTCTGTCTAAAATCGATAAGTGATTGGTTTTCTTGATGGTTAAGATTTTGTGGGTCTAGTAACGTGCTCACAGAAGGTAAGCACCGAAGTGTGTCAGGAGAATTTGAGTACAAACTCCAGTATTTTCCATCATGTGTCGTCATTTTTTCCTTTTTACGATAGCTCTGTAACGTTGGAGGTTTTTTTTTACAGGGATGTCTTTGTCTCGGCTGTAAAAAAAACTCGGTGATGTTGAAGGCCAGCCGTTGACTATAGCTAACCTTAACTGATCTGTGGTCTGTACCTGTGCACGCTGACTGACATGTACGTGGACAGCTGCTGCTGCTGCCCTCAAAGCTAGCTTACTGCTGCTGCTGATGTGTGCGCAGCCAAATGACATGAGAGGGAGCGGTTTACATTTCCAGTGGATCAAACCTCCAGACATGCCTGCATCATTAGTGTCTGTTCAGAGACATGCCATACCAGCTGATGAATGTCTGCCGGTGTGGATGTCATAGTCATAATCTTACAGTGAACATTTTTACAATGGAGGGCGGTAGAAAAAAAGGGACTAAAATTCCCAAATGGAATTATAATACCAACATTTAACCAAACTGCACCATATTAAAGATTTTTATTCGGGTTCAAAGTTCAGTTGAGGTCTCTTGAGTCATGATTTGAGGACACTTAAAATCCCTAAGTTTTGGTTGACAGATTACACCAACTAATAATGGTGTAAAATGGAATAGAGGTGGGAACCAGTCTGATTCCACATGATAACAGTAATGTGAGGATAGGGCTGGGTGCTATGGAAAAAAGTTTATCACGATATATTTTTCATTTCAGACAATATCAATATATATCACAATATAAAAAATGAAATTTAACAGTGCTTATTGATAGAATGTCTTTTGCAATACAATAAGCTACTGCATCTGTGAGGTCTTTGTGTCTCTTCAACGCTTTGTCATTGCGCTACAGACATAGATTGTATATAGAATGGACAGCGTCTGCCTCTTCGCTGGGTGAAGCCACTCTGAGAACAGCACCCTCTGGTGACGGGCTGCAGTATAAGTTCTATATCCTGCCTCCACCAGCAAAGCTTATGGAGCTGTGGACAAACTTTAGAAATTTATTACACAGAACATTAATTTTTTCCCTGCTGCTTGCAATGTTGACATGTAGTAATTGTGAAACTGGTTTGTGCTCAAGTCCTCTTTTTTTCTGTACAGCTCCGTTTTTAAAAGTTATTAGGGGCTCATGTTTTCTATGATTGACACTTGATACAGCCTATGGGCGTACGAAGGTTGCATAGCTCACCCGAGGGATACGCTGTTTGAGCCGAGCGTCATCACAGCGACTCTCCCACCGAATGTGTACAATGCTACTGCGCAATGTCGCATTCAGGAAATTAAGAAAAAACGCAGAATTAACGCAGAGTTAACGCAGAGTTTTGGCTGCACAGGCGCCATGGGCTCCTTGCTCCGCTTGGGATTTGTAACTTGCGTGCTCTGCTCTCTTGTGTGGCACTGCTTCAGGTTGTGAAAAAGATTTGAGTTATTCTCGATTTTGCGAGAACATGTACTCGACATAATTTGTAGTGCGCTTAATTCTGCTTCATGTCCGACCTAAAAAAAAACCCCAAAACACCTCCACACCACCAACGTTTTAGTGCCAGTGTTGTCGACAATGTCGCCATCTGTTGAGCCTTCATCTACATTTCTGCCGGGGGTAGCACTCATTTTCTTTAGTGCTATATATGCATGTTGCTGCAGCTGCAGCCTACGACTACACAGTTGTTTGCTACTTGGTTCTAATTCAGCACGTGATTGGTTCAGCACGAAGTGGACCCAGAGCAACTCCTTTTTTCATTGGCTATTCATATAGTCTACCAAAACATGGCAGAATGCCGACTATCAAAAAGAATATTGACCATGTTTGATATTTAAAGCACATTGATCATGTTTTATATTGATATTGAGGGAAATTAATTTTCGATATATATCATTATCGTTTTATCACCCACCCCTTTGTCAGGATAACAGTAATTTTTGTGATAACTGATAGAATGCCAGGTAATCATATTGTACATCATGACCGAATAAAGAGGAATAAAACAATGCCCCTGAAAAGTAAAGTGCAGGATTGATGTCAACACCGCCATTAGGAGTAGTCATCTAATAAGGAGTTGGTTGGTTATACAGGAGGGAAAAGTCTTCTTCGATCCTGGTAATATTTTAATCAAAAAGTGGTTATTTGGCTTCAGTGATATAATTGCAGTGCACAAGCTGAGACAACAATTTTACTAACATACGAAACTGGTTAGAGCAATCCCTGATCCCTCCATCTTTATCTTCCCCCAAATCATGAAAATGAAAAGTTTTATTCTGCATGTTGGGTCACTTTGTAGAGGATCTTTAAGCTTTTTTCAGACTGAAACTACCTAACCATATTGCACCCTCCCCCCATCTGCTGCCTCTTAAGATCTCTGCCAGCATCCCCTATTGAAACTATCCTCTCTATTCATTTTCTCCTTCTCTCAGGGGTTCGTCATGGCACTGAAAAGAAGGAGGGCAACATCCCCCTCTAGCAGTGTGAGTGGAGGAGATTTTGACGATAGCCAGACTTCATCGTTAGTCTCTTCAATTGGGAGAAAGAGGAGAAGGACCTCAAACATTCCAACTGTGGATCCTGTAATTTTACAAATTTCAGTCATTGTTGTGCTTTAAAGATAACAGCAGAATTGTTGTTCTTGTGCAGATTAAGTAGTGGACAACAGAGAGGATGTAGATTTTTTTTTCAGGGTTGAATCCTTGCCTTGCAGATTGCTGTATGTCATGAACTTTACAACACAATCAGAGATTACAAGGATGACCAGGGCAGGATGCTGTGTGAGCTTTTCATCAGGGCTCCCAAACGAAGGTGAGGAAAGGAAGGCGAAGTCTGTAAATGCATGGGTATATTTACGACCTGAAATTTCCACAAATACAAGTCTCTGCTTCTTTCTCAGAAATCAACCAGATTATTACCATGTGGTGTCTCAGCCGATCGACATGATGAAGATCCAGCAGAAGCTGAAGATGGAGGAGTATGATGATGTTGAACAACTGACAAGTGACTTTCAATTGTTATTCAACAACGCAAAGACATATTACAAGGTAAAATATACAACTACGAGGTAAAAAGTTGACATTTATCCGTGGACAGAAAGTAGAAACAATGTCAGTGCACCTGCATAGAAATGTGTGACTTGTGTCTATCTAGTCTGACAGTCCTGAGTACAGGGCAGCCTGTAAACTGTGGGACCTTTACCTGCGAACCAAGAATGAATTTGTTCAGAGAGGGGAATATGAAGACGACGATGAAGATGGCTATGAAGCACATGACAATCCTGGAGGATCGACTGAAGATGAGGTAAAATTCATGATGGCTGCTGTTCATCTTACCAAAAAGCCAACTCATTTAACAGCTCTGAATGAGTGCTACTAAAATACTCTGATATTTTTAATATTTGTAAGAATGAGATGGAACCAGGAATGGGGGGGGTTTGAGGATGGAGTGTAAGTTTCTGTTTTATTTTGAAAGTAAAGGATGTCAAGCTACTTCAGTTAACTAGCGAGCTTTACAGATTTAAAAGAGACTGTCATTATTTTGGGTTTATTATAACAGAGTTGTTCTTCAGAATGCTCACAGTATTTCCTCAGCTAAAAAGGGGACCTTTTGTATGTGACAGTGTGCGCCCACCTGCCTGAAAGAGATCCTTGAGCAACTACTCGATGCTGTGGTGTCTTACATGGAGCCCACTGGCCGTCTGGTCAGCGAGCTCTTCCAGAAGCTTCCCTCCAAAATGGTACAAGCTCCTTTTTTAATATTTATTTATTCTGAGCAAGAAAAAAAGAGAGGCAAAAAAATGATCATACAATTGCAGATAGACCTAAGTGCCTGTTATTCCGCCAGAGTCTCCGGTATTTAGTTCGTTTTCTTGCTTGTATTGGCAGTCGTGGAGCAGCGTCTGCCTCACAACCAATCAGGATGGGGGAGGCGGGGAATGGCTCTGTTTACAGTCAGAAAGAGCAGGCTGCTAAAAATTTTTTGAATGCAGCGATATCATTATATTACCAAATGTCATCAATAACTAATAGCTATTGACTGATGTTAAAAGCTTTTTTGTATATAAACCACAAAAAAAGATGCTTCTTTAATGGATTCTTGCCTACCCTACCTTTAACCTGAGAAATAAATCTATTACAAAAATATTTATTTCAATCCAAATATAAAATCAAAAATATAAAACTTCATCAAAAACTTTTAAATTGATCTCTTTATATATCTTGGTAATCAAGTATCTTTGGATCAAGTTTGGAGATTTGATGAACCTTTATTTCAAATCAAATCAAATCAAATTGTATTTATGTTGCACCAATTCACAACAGTCGTCATCCCAAGATGCTTTCCAAAGAAAAAGATCAGGTCTTGACCACGCTTATTGTATTTAAACCATACCACAGTTTTACTCCACACTGAAGCATTCCCATGTTGATACAGATTTTTCAAATCAAAATGTACCTTCCATTATTTTTTGCTTTTGGTACGATTTGTGCTTCTTGACATTACACAAGATCTTTAAATTTGAGTGATTTTGAGAGAAGGAATAGTTATATATCATTCCAGCTGATTGAGTCGTCTGTCGTCAGCCTGAGAAACGTGATTAATTTATCCATCCTGTCTTTCTGAATCTGTATTTGTTGATTAAATCCATAGTTTCCAAAATGCATCATTTTTGTTTTATTAAAGTTTAAAATAACTTGTTCCTGTCAAACCTTATTTTCAATTCACTCAGTTATGTACTGATCTCTTGAAGTAACTGTTTCAAATCACTTGCAAAAAGTAGTGTAAGGGTAGCAAATAACATCATCTTCAATATTTTTGAACCATAGCATGTTCCATTAATATGAAGAATTGACAATTTAGGGCTCAACACTGACCTTCTATTTGGCTAATGCAAAAAAATGTCCTGAATCTCAAGTGTATTTTCCCTCTCTTCTTTTAGCAATATCCAGATTATTATGCCATCATTAAAGAACCAATAGATCTGAAAATCATCGCCCAAAAGATTCAGGTAAACTGTTGCACCTTCTACATCAGGTTTACAATGTCTCTTTTAAAGGTGGGTTTTAAATGTCCAGTGCTTAAATATGTTCTTGCAGTTGGGTCACTACAGGAGTGTTGGTGCTATGGCAAAAGATATCGATTTGCTGGTCAAGAATGCCAAAACTTACAATGAGCCAGGATCACAAGTGTTCAAGGTAAATGTGTTCTTTGCAAAATAATTAAAACCAGATGTCGTAAGCAAATATACATGACTTTGACTCTCTTATATGTTACAGGATGCAAACACAATCAAAAAGATTTTTGCACAAAAGAGGTCTGATATGGAACATGGAGAACCAATCAAGTCCAGCATGCGTATCAGGTAAAACTAGGAGATGGTGCTGGGATAAATACAGCACTGTTACCTATTGATTTTAACTGTGGGCCTCCTCTTTTTCTGTCTGTCTCTGTCAGGAATAGAAGGTCTGCACAGGGAGACCGCCTCTCAGCTATCACCATGGCTCTTCAATACGAAAGTGATGAGGAAGGAATTCTGTCCGGTACATCTTCGGCTTATTTTCTGCATCTCATCAAACAGACTGTGCATCGTTAAAAGTGCTGCAGATTGTGAGTAGATATATTTCATATTTGTGCCATTATTTGTGTACGTCCTCTTCTTTTATCAGGTTCTGTGCACTATGATGAGGGCGAATCTGAGGCAGAGAGTCTGACTTCTAACATGGAAATGAGTAACCCCATCTTTCAGCTGTACGAGGCCGTGCGAGGCGCCAGGAACAGTCAGGGTCAGCTTATTTCTGAGCCTTTCTTGCAGCTACCTTCCAGAAAGGACTACCCAGACTACTACCACCAGATCAGCCAACCCATCTGCCTCCACCAGATCAAGTATGACAGAATTATTGATCTAACCCTGTGTGTGTTTTTGTGGAACAGTTTGAAACCATTTCCAGCTCGGTGTTTTTCAGTGCTAATTTGTTTCTTTACTACCAGACAGCAAATTATCACACTTAAAGAGCCCTGTGACCATATTCACAAAACTTCCTATAACAAAGAGTTGCTCTTAGTCATCAAATGCTGTGAAAATTCTTAGAATCATGAAGTTTTCTGAGAGAGACTAGATCCTGGAAAAATTAACAGGGTATCCGAGGTGTCTTAAAAAGTCTTAAAGCGTCCGATAATTTGAATTTAAGACCTTAAAATATCTCAAATTCTCTTAAAATCTCATAAAATGTCTTAAATATGACTTTAAAAGGTTCAAAAATGTATTAACTCTACTAACAAAATAAATAACTTGCCGGAGGAATAAAAATGATTTAAAGTAAAGTGATATGTTCCAAATTCCCTTCATGTCTTCTGTACTTAAATGGGTCTTAAATTGTATTCATTACGGTCTTGTAAAAGTCTTGAAAAGTCTTAAATTTGACTTGTTGAAACCTGCAGAGACCCTAAATCAAGAGTTATTCACTGGGTATCTTGTCTAAGGAGAAAACTGTTGGGAGCAGAAAGGAGGACATTATGGAAGCTCAAGAGTTTCTCAAGCAGAGGAGAAAATGTTGGAAAATATTTAACAGAATTTTAAAGTTTGGCTTACAATTTCTTCAGCGGAGATATTTGATAGATAAAATACTGATGAAGCACTATCTAATCAGATTCTCTGAATAGGCTGAAATATTTCACTGTCCTTCTATCCCTGTTGTATAAAACATCATAGCCGAGCTCTTTTTTCTTTTTGTGGATCAGCCAATCACAGCTGGTTACAAAACTGACTGAAATGAAGAGTCTCTGTATGACCTAAAAGAGCAAAAGAGACTATCAAAAATCAAGAGTGATTATTTGTATTTGTGTCACTCTGTCACAGGGTAGATGTCAGAAGAAGCAAATAACACCAAGCTGCCAGAACGACTTTAAAAAAACATTTCTATGTCTAACATTTTATTTAAATCATTCAATATTACTAAGGATTTCATATTGATTCAAGATTTCTTTATTTTATTATCCATTAAAAAAAAAAAATTCATTATTATAACATGGCATTTTCAGTTTGCTTGTGATTTCTGGACTAAGTCTTTTTATAGTACTTCTAAAAGGGAGAATACCAGGAATTTTCAGGATTCTATGAGTAAATATCAAGAAAGTATTGTTTGTTACTGATATTGAAATTGAGATTTTATCCAACTTTTGTGGGTGGAAATTGATCAGGCTTTATAGAACACCATTCTGCTTCTTCTTCATTTCTCTAACTATTCATATTGTCATCATTGACTTCTCTTATTTTATTTCACCAACATTTTCCCTTTTGTTTTGTTTTTTATTTCTTACCCCTGCGGCATCACCGCACTCACTGTACAGTACAGTATTTCTGTGCCCTCCTTCCCAAATGTGAGAGCCCCTGATTCCCCACAGGAACAAGATGAAGAACAATGAGTATGAAAGTGTTGAGCACGTTGACTCTGATTTGATGCTGATGTTCGAGAATGCCAAACGCTACAATGTTCCTCACTCCTCAATCTACAAGCGAGCTCTGAAACTCCAGCAGATTCAGCAGGTCAGTACCCCTGCATGCTTTTCTCAGTGTTCTATGCTTTTTGAACTGTTGTCGATAATACTTGTTCATTTTCAGATGAAAAGGAAGGAGCTTTTACAGAGAGATGATGATGATGGAGACAGCATGCTCTCCTCTGCTACATCTGACACCAGCAGCACAAAGAGAAAAAGGTTCAGATTTAGGCACATTTAAGTCTTTAAACACAATAAAATTATTTTTTCTTTGAAGAAGGATTGACATGTGACTTACATGATGTTTCCAGCCACAAAAAGAACACTAAGAAGAACAGAATGAAAGCTCTCCTGATTTCTGTGACCGAGGCACGAGAAGCTGGCACAGGCCGCAGACTGTGTGACCTCTTCATGGTGAAACCCTCCAAGAAAGACTATCCGGACTACTACAAGGTCATCCTGGAACCAATGGACCTCAGGACTATAGAGTACAACATCCGCTCAGACAAATACATGACAGAAGATGCAATGGTGGAGGATATGAAGCTGATGTTCCGTAATGCTCGACACTACAATGAAGAAGGCTCACAGGTACGCTCTGGTTGGCATTTTTTATCCAACTTAGTGCTTTTTTTGAAGTATTCATATTTAAGAGAATTTTCAAAGTTTGAAAAGCACTTTTAGCTTATTAATGGACAAAGAAGTTTCAGGCTACAGAAACATAAGTTGTAAAGAAACATATTCTCAGAGAAACTGAAGTATAGCAGCTGTTTCATATAAATTTCTGTTTTCTTCAAGGTCTACAATGATGCTGATGTCCTGGAAAAGATTATGAAAGACAGACGCAGAGATCTTGGGCCTGCAACAGATGATGATGACATGATGTCACCAAAGTTGAAAATAAGTGAGTTGGCCTTTTATTTTATATTTTTGCTTCACTTGGATTAATTAAATCACTGCAGACATCCCAGTTTGCCACCTGTGATTTTTCAACCGGTGTAAAAAGAAGGACAACGTAGCAGCTCACTCTAAAGTGAAGCCAAAACAGACAGAGCCCACCCTTGTAACTGACATAAAGCTGCCAGCCTCCTCCATGCTCACAGATGGCTCACTTTTCCAAAGGGTTTAAATTTGTCAACTGATGCTATGAAAAAGTGGGTATGATGCCATGATTGACAGCTTTGTTAACAGCTGTGGTGACACCAGATGATCTAATAGAGAGGACCAATGATAGAAGATATGACAAACACTCAAATCAGAGCCATTAAACTTTCTATAACCGCAAGTGTCGGCTTCAAACTGACAAGAGAACATGTTCTGCCGTGGAGTGTACTGGCTATCAGAGATCTTTGCAGTTTTATTGGTAAGTTACAGGGATATCCCGGCGTAAAATTAAGTTAGGGTCAAACACACCTTAACACAGAGTTAGACACCCTGTCGAGAGATGAATGTTGCCGACCACTTTCTTCTCTAGTTATACCAACTTTAGTAACGTCCGCATGATAGCAATACACAGAGGTCTCAAGAGCCACGCACTCAACCAAAAAGCCACTCTATAGCCACAAATAATGCTCAGAAATAAATGTTCAAATAATGTTCTTCCTTGAGATGCGTCATCCCACTGCAGTCAGTTTGGACTAACCCAAGGTCTCAGTACAAACAAGCGGCTGCTGGAAGAGAGTTGGTGAGTTGTGTTTAGTCTCTTTGTTAAAGAAATCAGTCAAAGTTAAAAAGATGTTTGGTGGCTAATACTATGGCTGGGACCCTATATGTACTGTTGATGAAGTTAGGTGCTGTTCTGAGCATTATTTGTGGCTATAGAGTGGCTATTTGGTTGAGGTTTGTTAATGGCTCCTTAGACCGCTGTGTATTGCTATCATGCAGTCGTTACTAAAGTTGGTATAACTAGAGAAGCAAGCGGTCGGAATGCCAACATTAGACGGGGTGTCTAACTCGGTGTGACGGTGTGTTTGACTCTAACTTAATTATACACCAGAATATCCCTATAAATGCTGTTTGGCTGGTGAAACTGCTGCTCCACCAGCTTATCCCTATTTTGGCTGCAAATAAGGCCACAAAGGTCAAACAAGGTCATAGGAGCAGTAAATCATTTGTCAATGTGTGAAGTTTAAGCATCACTTTTGTTCAACATGGGATAGTTGAACCTTTTATACAATCAATGTTAGTTTCATCAGTATGATTAATGTGATTGCAGGAAAGAACAGCATCACGCTGAAGAAGTCCAAATACCTGACCCCCCTACAGCAGAAGCTGAATGAGCTCTATGAGGCTGT
This sequence comes from Xyrichtys novacula, assembly GCA_962446985.1. Lineage (NCBI taxonomy): Eukaryota > Metazoa > Chordata > Actinopteri > Labriformes > Labridae > Xyrichtys > Xyrichtys novacula. The sequence continues at coordinate 18,522,623 of OY660865.1, forward strand.
GAAGAACTACACAGACAAGCGAGGCCGCCGCCTCAGCACCATCTTTCTCCGGCTGCCGTCTCGTGCTGAGCTGCCTGATTACTACATCGCCATTAAAAAGCCTGTGGACATGGAGAAAATCAAAAGCCATATGATGTCCAACAAGTACCAGGATGTAGACGCTTTGGTGGAGGACTTTGTGCTCATGTTCAACAACGCCTGCACCTATAATGAGCCAGAGTCTCTGATTTACCGTGATGCTCTGGTGTTGCACAGGGTGCTACTGGAGACGCGGCGGGACCTTGAAGGAGGAGATGACGCCCATGTGCCTGATGTGCCGCGTCTCATCCAGGAACTCATCCGTAGTCTCTTTGTCTCTGTGTTAGGCCACCAAGATGATGAAGGCCGTTGCTACAGTGATTCTCTTGCAGAGATTCCTGCTGTAGATCCAGCAAATCCTGAGAAGCCAGGACTCAATTTTGAGATCATCAGAACTAATGTAGATCGGGGGCGTTATAAGAGGCTGGATGTATTTCAGGACCACATGTTTGAAGTGCTGGAAAAGGCCAGACGATTGAACAGGTGAGGTACTGTTCACCATCCTGTCCCAGAATCAAATGATCTGTTCATCCGTTTCTTTTTGCCCGGATGATGTCAAATTGTTATAGTGAAACAAAAAGTTATCCTAGACTGCATCCTCTTTACAGGACTGATTCAGAGATCTTTGAAGATGCTGTGGAGCTGCAGCAGTTCTTTATCCGCATCAGAGATGAGCTGTGCAAGAACGGAGAGATCCTGATGTCCCCGGCTCTCAGCTACACGTCCAAACATCTGCACAGCGATGTGGAAAAAGAAAAGAAGGAGAAGCTTCCAAAGGAGTTTGAAGAGGACAAAATCAAGAGGGAGGAGGAAAAAAGGGGTATTATGTATAATTGTTATTTAATATCACAACACATAAAAGTTCCCTCTCTTGTTTTCCCAGCAAATACTGCGACACTGTTCAAGTGAGTTATTTTGATTTTCCAGAAGCTGAAAAGAGAGAGGACTCTGCTGGAGGATCCTGGCAGTCTACCCTGCAGCGCACATACAGTCAGGACTGCAGTTTCAAAGACAGCATGTACCACGTTGGGGACTGTGTGTATGTGGAGCCTGCAGAGCCCAACCTGCAGCCCCATATCATCTGCATTGAACGCCTTTGGCAGGATGACACTGGTCAGTTTTACCCATCAAAAAAGGGATTGTGGTATTATATGCTAGAACGTGTTATTTTTCAGCTTCACTGACAGTGCTTCTTAAATAGTGTAAATTGCATGCAGTTGCAGAGGGGCATGCTTCGTTTTTAAGCAACAACTGAACATGAAGAACAACCTGACTTAAGCATTTATGCTATCTGCTGTTTCTCGCTGAGAGACATACAAACTTTGGTATGGTGTCATGTGAACAGGAAATATGATTTATGTTAAGGTAGTAGTCTGTGCGCTTTAGCTGAGATAAAAATGTTGTTCTTGTAAAACTTAAACTCAGAAATCTGCAACCTCATATCTAACTGATGTGATGTTTCAGATTTAAGTTGCAGGTGTGTAAATTTCTCAAGTAAAAATGCCAAATAACATCACCCCACTGATCATTTTTTGGTCTAAAAGGGGTCTAAATGTAGCCTAGATGACTGGATAAAGTCAGTCTACCACAGGTCTAAAAGTTTTTAGATGTCTAAATTTGGACCAAGTTTAGACCAAGTCTAAGTCTAGACTATATCTATACTACACTGTATATTGCTCAACAGCTATCATAATTATTTTGGTTAAGTACTTGGAGATCAGTTATACAACTCACAGTTGCTTTTTGAAATAAATAGTTATTGAATAATGGGTTAAAGTGCAACATCTAAATTCCGTGTAAAAATATACAGAATCTAGACGTTTGAAAGTAGGTTTAAAAAAAACTAGATGTCTAATAGCCGTCTATTGCTCATGTACAGATTAGGCAAGAATCAAGAAACAGGGAGTCACAAATAAGAGACTAGATAGATACCTGTTGTTAACCATAGTTCCTTTTTTATTAATCCCTCTTTTGCCTTAAAATAACAGGTGAGAAGTGGCTGTACGGCTGCTGGTTTTACAGGCCAAATGAAACATTTCATCTCGCCACGAGGAAGTTCTTGGAAAAGGAAGTTTTTAAGAGTGATTATTACAACAAAGCACCTGTCAGCAAGATTCTGGGCAAATGTGTGGTCATGTTTGTAAAGGTAAAAGCTCTCTTTTTCTGTATGTTTTACTTGTCTTAATTGAATTTACTTTTTGTTGTCTTTTGTGTTTTGACCACATGTTTCTGATGTGTCAAATTCAAGGAGTACTTCAAACTTCACCCAGAAGGCTTTAGAGCAGAGGACGTCTATGTCTGCGAGTCACGCTACTCTGCCAAATCTAAGTCCTTCAAGAAGATTAAAATGTGGACAATGCCTTTGAGCTCAGTCCGCTTTGTTCCCAGAGAAGTCCCCCTGCCTGTTGTCCGTGTGGCGTCCATGTTTGCCCTCAAACAGGAGGAAAAACCAGTGGAGATGACCGATGAATGCAAAATGGCAGATGTTGTTGTGGACAAGGTGAATGCATTGTGTTTTTTTTCTTAAACAATGACCAGAATACAGATGAAATAACAAAGACTATTTTCAGGACAAAAATCTGTGTCTACAGGAGAGGGAGGATGTCCCAATGGAAATGACCAATGGGGAGCCAGGATGTCAATATTATGAGCAGCTTTGCCACAACAACATGTGGCTGAAAGCAGGAGACTTTGTTTACATTGGCTCACATGGGCTAGTGCGCCATCGAGTGGGCAGGTAGAGTAAATGCTCTGATTCCCATTGACACAGTTAAACCCTGACATGGTTGATAATGCTTGTTTGTGGACAAAGTCATTAATTTTACTTTTACTAAAATGTTAACTTTTTGTGATACGAAAATTGTCTTTGTTTGTTTATTATATTTCACAGGATTGAGAAAATGTGGATGCGAGATGGAGTGGGCTACTTCTTTGGTCCGATCTTTATCCATCCAGAGGAAACTGAGCATGAGCCCACCAAGATGTTCTACAAGAAAGAAGTGTTCCTGAGCAACCTGGAGGAGACTTGTCCGATGACCTGCGTCATAGGTGCCATCTCTATTGGTTGAATTAAATGTCAGAAGTTTGGTTCAGGAATATGTTGCTCTGTTTTATGCCTGTGTGGTTGAACATCAAATTCACGCACTGAGTGAGTTTTCTTGTTCCACAGGAAAGTGTGTGGTATCATCGTACAAAGACTACCTGTCCTGTCGGCCAACTGAAGTGCCTGAAGATGACGTTCTGCTCTGTGAGAGCCGCTACATTGAGAGCGAGAAGCAAATGAAGAAGTTTAAAGGTCTGAAGCGCTTTTCCCTCTCTGGAAAAGTGGTTGAGGATGAAATTTACTATTTCAGGTGAAAGAAAATTAAACTAATAATGCAAACTACAAATTAAATACACTGATTAATTCCTACTTGTTGTTCAGACAAGAATATCTGTTGTGAAACGTGCTGTATTTCTGTGGCTGTTCTAATTTAAGCCACTTCTTCCTAATTGAGGAATTCACTTCAGAAAGGTGATTATACTGTAAAGCACAAAACCTGTTTGTAATTGTGTTGTGCAGGAAACTCATCGTCCCCCAGAAGGAGCCGTCCCCTCTTCTTGATAAGAAAATCGAAGAACTGGAAGCCAAATTTGCTGAAATGACAGATGAGGAGTTGGAGGACCTTGGTGACGATGATGGCGAGCTCGGGGACCAGTCTCTTCCTCAGATGCAGTCTGCCATGTCCAGTGACATGGACATCATGCCTTATACTCCTCCGCAGGTCAGTGTGAAAGTTAAACATGGACTGTCGACTGTATTTCAGTCTACTCAGGGGATTTCTTTTAATGTTTGTCTTGTGTTTTGGTTGCAGTCAACACCAAAATCCATAAAGGGACTTTCAAAGAAGGAGGGCTCGAAGCGTAAGATCAACATGAGTGGCTACATCCTGTTCAGCAGTGAGATGCGAGCTGTCATCAAAGCCCAGCACCCAGACTTTTCCTTTGGGGAGCTGAGTCGCCTTGTCGGCACGGAGTGGAGAAACCTGGAGGGCTCCAAGAAAGCCGAATACGAAGGCAATCAAACATTTTTAAGACACTGTTCATCTAGCCTCTCCTGGGAAAGTTATGCCCCCAGAACTGTGAACCATACAAAGTTGTCACCCATCACTTGTCTTTATTATCCTTCAGAGCGAGCAGCCAAAGTGGCGGAGCAGCAGGAGCGAGAGAGGGCCCATCATCAGACGTCCCCAAGAGCAGGTACCCCTGTAGAGGCACTGATGGGGGTGGTACCTCCCCCAACCCCAATGGGGATGCTTAATCCCAGCATGACGCCTGTGTCAGGTAACCCCTCATGGATGCAGATGGATCCCCAGTGTACACTAGAAGGCTGGAATAAGGAGCTGAACTGCTAGATATGTTAACACTCTTGGCTTTTTAATCCCACCTGTGTTGTAGCATGTTTGTGAATGTGTTGCATCTAACGTCATTTATTAAGCCCACCCCTTGAATGTTGTACAGCACTCTGTGTTCTGTATTTGACTGCAGAACACAGAGTGGAAAGTTACCGTTCACCCAGAAAGTAAAAGAACTTAAAAATGCGCTTTTAGTGCTTGAGAGTAGTGCATGTGCATCATTGTTTTTATTGTGCATTTGTCAATTTTCTGCCATTTATATTTCCATTCATATTCATCACAATAACCTGTTTAATATATTAACGCATATATCAGGCCTATTTTTTGATGAGCCAAATTTTGCAATAAGTGAAGAGCAAATGTGCTGTGCATTTAAATTTCCTCTGTCAAACCTGTAAAGCCAGGGGTTTAAGTGATAATCGGTTTATTACGTTTATTTACCAATCACAATGTGGCATTTTTATCTTTTTTATACAACCCAACACTATTTCTCTGTTGAAATAGCCTGGTTAGGATTTCAACATTCATAAACCTCTCTCACATTCATATAAACGATTACTAGGCTGAGCAGAGATCTTTGGCCGAAGGTTCGGTTTCGGCCTGTAGACCATAACTTTAATAGGTCTGATATATATATGACCATATTTCTGCATGTTCTGTGGTGAAGTAGTGATGCATGACTAAAGCATGTCACTGTCTTTTGTTACTACCTCCCTTCCTAACAAGGTATGATAGAAGGACATAGGTCAGCTATGATGTTCCCCTCGTGGGGCCACACTGACAGCATGGTTAGTATGACTGGTATCCCGCGTCACTTCATGGGGGTGCCTGTCCCCATTCTCTCCTGCACTATGCCTGGGTTCCCTGGAATGCCGTACTTTGGTAAGAGTGCTGTCATAGCCACCCCACCTGCCATGCAGTTGCTTCCTGTCTGCTAGTCTGACTTGCTGGAGGGGCTACCTGTACCAATAGGCTGAGGTTACTGAGTTGATGAGCCACAGGTTGAGTGCATAAAGCCTCAACTTGGGCTTACTATCTTCTGTGCTCATTACCGATAAGCTTGAGAATTAACTTTTGTTTAAATGAAACTTCTAAATTTCACATTTTTGACTTTGTGTGATTCTATTAATGTAAATCAACGACAAGTGGCCTGTCGCATTTTTGTCTGTCTTCATTATGGTTGTTTTGTTACAGGTATCTCTGGTATGGCAGGCGGAGCTGGAAACATGCATGGATCCCAGGTAAGCCACAATGCAAACCATCTCTAACATCAGTGTTCACATATATTTTACTGCATTTGGTGCTCTTAAAATGTATGCAGAAAAACCGTCTGCAGCCCATCCCATCATTTTGAGCTGTCGTTCTCATCTGCTATCTTAAAGTCTGGTTCAACTCCAAGATTATGATATCCATAATAAAGTCCTACTGCAAAGATCATGACAAGTTAAAAGACCAAATTAACAGTCCAAAAATAGCATATGTGATTCAATAATAATGATAATAATAACACAGTTTTTTAATGTTTCCATTAGATGGGTCATCTGGGCTCAGGGCAGCAGGCTCCACCACCCTACCCTGGACAAAGCCACATTGGGCAGCCTGCTCTCCAGCAGCCTTCCACTCCAGTGTTTGTATCCCCACCAGCCAAGACACAGCGGCTGCTCCACTCTGAGGCTTACCTCAGATACATAGAGGGCCTCACTGCGGAGTCTTCTACTATTAGCAAGTGGGACCAAGCTCTCTCAGGTCATTACTGTTTCTTTTCAGTGATTAAATAAAAAAGTCAACCATGCTAGATCATAAAACTTAGGAGAAATATTTTTGGGTTTTGTTTAACTTTTAATGACTTTTGACATGATTACTTAGCTATATAGGAGGTTTCCTAAGTTCCCTGTCTATGATACAAAAAGCCCTCATGTGGTCCAGAACATATACCCTAAAATAAATGCTTTATATTCTAACTTAAACCATTAAAAGAGTATTAATATCACATTTGATACTTCTCAAAACATTTTATTAAACAAAACTCTCAGATTTCTGCTTTTAATACCTTTTTTGTGCACTTTTAGTCAAAAAACAAGATGTGCGTCTGACAAAGGAGCAAGAGAGCAGACTACCATCCCACTGGCTGAAGAGTAAAGGGGCCCATAAGACCATGGCAGATGCACTTTGGCGACTTCGTGACCTGATGCTGCGAGACACCTTAAATATCCGTCAGACGTACAATCTGTAGCATGCTCGTATTCTGAGCCTCTTATCTACATACCTGTGAGACAGGAAAAGGATTAAGCTCACTAAAAGTGTTTACTTTGTGTTACTGTTTGAAGACATGTGTTTGTAATCATTTCAGCTGCTTTTTGTGTTTACGCAGATTTTTGTTTAACATTTAAGATCAACTATTCTAAGTGCATTATTGTTCAAGACTGTCAGTCTGTGGCGATTGCCTTCATGCTTTCATGATTAAATATGAAGACATCAGTTATGCTGTGTTTGTTAAAGGTTTGGGACCGTTTGAAACACACTTTCACTTGTTGTGAATTAGCCTGTTGTTTTTTTTTTTGCTTTAATTTGAACATCTCGAGGTCATACGTGAAAATATAAAAGACGTTTCTGCAGTAGTCATAGCCATCATTAAATAACATAATCCTTTCTGAAAGACAAGGAGGTCCACTGAAACAGATAAAAAAGACATACTTCAGACGGAGACAAGATAAAAATAAAACAACTGCCAAACCAGACATCTCCAGTATTACACAACTGTACCAGTGTCTCCACAAGGATGACTGAAATCGCACACAGCTCTCGGCTTGGTCAGCAGCATAATAACAAACTCTTGAGAATCCTTAAATCTGCCCATAAATTTATCCATCAGATCATTCATGATAACCTGTAAAGTGCAAACTCCTGCAGTTCAAGTCCTCATAGCATTGTTGTAGATAACGTGCTTAGAAGGCTTGCCTTTGCATACTTACCCAACAAGGTGTTAGTATGAAGAGGGTTCATTAAAGCCTTAAAAAAGGGCACAAAGAAAGACCAATCTTAACGTTAGAATCTGTTGGTATTAGAATAGCTGCCCAGTGCATATAATTACAGTGGCCAAGAACCGCCATTGCAGCAAAGAAAAAACGATTGCAAAAAAAAAAGTCATAACGAAAGGTACTGATGCAAAAAAAAAAAAAAAAAAAAAAAAGAAACCAAAGCCTGCTGCAAATAAAAAAAGAAACAGTGCAGATTAAAAAAAAAAGCTACAATGGAAGTTAACGACGCAAAAAAAAAGTGTCGATGGGGAAAAAAAAAAGGTACTTACTGCGAAAAAATAAAAGGATGCAAATAAAAAAAGCCACAATGGAAGTGAGCTGCCGGGGACCAATAATGGTGATGCACTGGTGTTTTACAATCTAGGCACAGAAGATGACGGCGAGAAGACGAGCAAAGAAGTAAGTGGAAAGGTTATTGTTTAATTTCGCTTCGTGTGCTTTTAATGTGGTTAGGCCATGTTGCGCCTGAGTCGATGTGAAGTTGAACTGGAGGATGTGGGTGTAGTTTTAGCTTCAGTTTAGCTCATATTGACTCAGGCACTAAATTGCCTAACCACATTGAAAAGTACACGAAGCGAAATTAAACAATAACGTTTACACGCTTCCGCTGTGGCTTTTTTTTAATCTGCACCGTTTCGTTTTTTTTTTTATTAACAGCAGGCTTCCGTTTCTTTTTTTGTCAACTTATGTTGTGGTTTCTTTTTTTTGCATTATTTTTTAACTTGCAGCAGTGGTGTTCCTTTTTTTTGTTGTTTTTAATTTTTTTTTATTATTATTTTTTTTTATTTGCAGCAGTGGTCGTTCTCAGCCACTGTACATAATAGCATTATGGCACTGTCCACACAGATCATTCCACATTTTGTAGGTGGCAAAGCTCTCTAGGCTCGAAGGGAAAACGGTCAAGAAATCAGCAAGACGATTAGTTATTGTGCTATATAAAATTAGAAAAATGATTATGTGACCCTTATGTAAGATAATTCGAACATTTATAAACAGCTGTCTTGCACATTCAAAGTTTTTTTTTTCCAAACCTTTATTTCAATTCTTCAGCAATGACAATTACATATTATTGAACATGGGGTAGCTACATTCATTTGAGAGGAATCAAGACTTTGCAGAAAAAAAACAAAAACGAAGAGAACAGAAAAATTTAAAAATCATATTCCAGCTCACAAAGATACATGAGTTATAATATAAACTAGAAAAATTGCATTTCCTTGCAGAAAATGCGTGGAAATGCTGAGTGCTGAAAGCTGAAAAAGCAATGCTAAACTGCTAATAAAACATGGAGAAAGGTATAAATGTTAAAGCTGTTGAAGGGGTGAGAAAGAAATGTAAGTTGGATAATTGATTAATTGGTTGAAGGACAAATAGTATGAATATAATCTATAAAAAGAAATTTTATTCATGCTGAAAGAGGCTAGAAAAATGTCTAAAATTGCACAAAGTTTGACTGAAGAAGGAAATTTCCTTAAAAGGCAGGAAGGTGAGAAGTGGCATAAGTTTAAGTTGTAGTACTAGAAGTAGTATAAGAGGTCAAGTCGTGATACTAGTAGTCATGTCAGCAGTAGAAGTAGTTTGAGAATAAAAGAAGTATAAGTCACAGTAGTAGAGAAAGTAGAAATAGGAGCAATAACAGCAATAGAGAAAGTAGAAAAAGGAGCAATAGCAGTTGAAGTAGAGGGGAAAGTACTAGTTCATTTGACATTAGCAGTAGTGGTCGTACTTGAGGTAGGATTTTGTTTGAAGGATGGAGTAATGCATAAATATTAAAACTTATTTAAAACAGGGAAAATTTAAATAATCAAAAATCCTCAAGTATCAGAAATTTTTAAAGTATTAGAAAGGTTTGAATCAGTTTGAATGAGTTTAAATTAGTTTGAAAAATTAAATGATAAATCATCACTGAGTGACTTTAAAATGTGAAAAATTTAAATGAATCCTGAATACACCCCATAATGTCCTCAATGAGTTTAAATTTTAAAGCCCTGAATGGTTTCTGTAGGTCAAAGGTCAGGTGAGGAGATAGGAGCTGAAGTTTTTTCAAGCGCTCTAGAAAAGGGTTTTAAGTGTCATCCCCAGTGCTATGTGTACTGAGCCTGGCTTCATGTGTCTCATATGGCCATTAAAAGCAGCTTTCTAGTCAGCTGTGTGTCTCCAGGTGCACAAATTGGTTGCCATGGGGACCATGGATGCATAACTATAGCAGGAGAAAGAAGGCTTGAAGCTAAAGAAACAGGACTCCAAGTAGGCCCTGACGCTCACCCTCTGTATATATTCATAAGGAGCTTGTGAGAACACAAGACTCTGCTGAACACATTAATACAATTAATTATCACAATCCTCAAAACACCCCATAATATCTTCAATGAGCTGAATTTTTGAAGCCCAGAATGGTTTCTGTAGCTCAAAGTTTGTGGGTGGAGATAGGTGGTGAAGCAGACACATATTAACTGTGTGTACAAGCAGCTGAACTGCAAGGTGGACCTCAAAAAGCAACAAGTACAAGAATGTGTGTGCGTGTGTGTGTGTGTGTCTCGTTAATGACTGCATCCTAAAAAGCTGTGAGATCAAAGGCAAATCACTAACCTACTGTTTGACTGAGAGGTGCTGAACTGCAGTGAATTTCAGCCTGTGAACTTCTTCACATAGCGTGTTTTCCTTAAGTCACAGAATGAAAATAAGAACATCGTACGAATCCTCCGTCCTTCATGAACACAATGATGTGTTTTTCATGTCTGTACTTCGAAAAATGAGGCCACAACAGCGAGTTAAAAAAGTCTGAGCCTGAGCGATGATCCGGATTTTCTTGGAGAAAAATAACATTATGGTCAATGGGAGAGATTTCCGCCTTCCTTGGACAGTTGGTCACCTGCTGGCCAAGGGGTACGATTTCATGATTTGAAACCTCTTTTGTGAGAAGCAGGACACATATACCTCCATTTTGATGTATTATTTGTGTCAGTGGAGTGAGATTTGTGGGCGTGGGAGCGATATATTCGAGCGAGGTTCTGTCGATCAGAGACGAGGTCTGCACTCTAGCTGATGACATCATCACTCTAAACTCTCCAATACACACCCATTATAAAGCCTGAAAATTTGCTGAAAACCACAAGTTGCTTAAAGCTAAATTGTGGAAAAACTGTACAAGATATCAAAAAACTGAGTACAACTTTAATAGTCGACAAGTGAATGAACATTTTAAAGCAAAAATGAGGTCTCTAGGTGAAAGTATGCTGAAGTTATAAGGTCTAGAAGGTGGAAGAATAAAAGGAAGAAGTGGAAGATTTCCCCATTGACTTCAATGTTAAAATTTTTGCACAAAAAGTAAAAAAAAACAAAAAGTATAAAAGGTAGAAAGGAAAAAAATACAAGCACACATGTCCTGAAGGAGTGGAATAGTTTAAAGTTTGAATGGTTGAAATCGGACAAAGTTTGAAGGAGGAGAAGCGTGACAAAAAACGGCGGAAGAATAATAATAAGATTAAAGAAACAGGAGAATAACAATAAGTGGAAATGCTTAATCAGCATTTCCACTTAATGATGACATGGGGATCATACATTCAGTTCAGATCATAGAACTGAATGTATGTTCTACATTCAGTTTATTCCTCCTCGCTGGGTGAAGCCACTCTGAGAACAGCACCCTCTGGTGACGGGCTGCAGTATAGGTCATAAATCCCGCCTCCGCCAGCAAAGCTTATGTGCTGCGTCCGAATTGCCAAGTAGTAGTCGCAGTAGTAGTCGGAGTAGTATGTAGCATGTCCGAATTGGCCACCGGAGCGAGTAGCATGCTACTTCAGATACTACTTCAGATACTAGACACGCCCACATTGTAGTATGGTCGCGGTGCATACCTACGGACATGCTACTGACCCAAAATGCACCGCCGGCATCTTCTTCGTCCTCTTAAAAGTTGTAGAAGCGCATGTGATGCTAGTGCCACCAGCTGCTGCCTATTTAGATGCGTCGCGAACGCCGGCTGGCCACAGCAGCGCGCACCATGGCGGAGCAGCGGCAGCAGCAGCAGCAGGAGGCAGGACCGCAGCAGTACAGATGTAAGTTTCATGTAACTTCACACACTGTCCTAAAAAATGTGCGGTTGTATCTCTTTGTCATGTCATGGTGTCATATTTGCCCAAGTAATAATTTTATGAGCAAATATGTGGCGACATCATGGAGGAAAAGCTCACTTATTCCATCATTAAACTGCACAGCTGCAGTAATCAGGCAGATCTCATTGAACAAACGATCACCACGTGAGTGAATGAAGGCTAAAAGTAATGGAAAAGCTACTTTGTGAATTTTTAAAGCAGTGCAGGAATATAATACAGCAGCATCCATCGCTTGCACAATTACCATTCAAAGAGTCTAAAACTGTCTGCACGGGCGCAGTACCTCCTCTCTGCCTGCGGGGGTCGTCTTTCCCCACCGCTCGTCTAGTGTGTCTGAATTGGGCCAACGTGTTTAGTATGTAGGAGTAGGATCTAGCAGTAGTATGTAGTATGCGAGCGCGCAATTCGGACGCAGCAATGGAGTTGTGGACAAACTTTAGAAATTTATTACACAGAACATACATTCTTCTCCCCCCTGCTTGCGGTGTTGAGATGTAGTTACTGTAAGACTGGTTTGTGTTCAAGTCCTCTTTTTTCTGTGCAGCTCAGTTTTTAAAAGTTATTAGGGGCTGCATGTTTTCTATGATTGACACTTGATACAGCCTATGGGCATTCAGGGATTGTGTAGCTCACCCAGGGGATACCCTGTTTGAGCCGAGCGTCATCACAGCAACTCTCCCGCCGAATGCGCACAACGCTACTGCGCAATGCTGGTTTCAGGAAATGAAGAAAAATCGCGGAAATACCGAGAGCTTTTTGGCTTCAAATCAGCATACAGGCAGGAAAGTCATGGTTCGAATTGCTTTCTTATTCGTTAGTCCAGTTAGTGTCTTAGAATATATCTTCATTTCATTTTTAAACTGGTGGATATTTGGCTTCTTTGTAGACAATTTACATTTATGTATATAAAATCTTCCATAAAAAGTAAAAAGGTTTAACAAAAAATACGACTTCCATGCTCATGTTCTTTTTTTCAAAATAAAAAAAAATCTCTCCTTCGCAGGTTTATCTTACATCCAAACAACGACTCAAATATATACTATATACAGTCTATGGTCATGGCACATTCAAAGCTGCCGGCTAAAAAGGGGGTGTGTCTTACAGAGTTTGCCTGACATGTACGCATGCGCAATAGACTGACCGCGCAGTTCCTTTTGCTCCAGACATTTGAAAGCTGCGTCTGAGCGGTCCACAGTGACTCTCCATCCCATCCGGACTGAAATAAACCGTGACGGTAGGACGCCCAACTGCTTTATTGATAATTTATTGAAAGTGTTAGATCCAAACTTGTATATTGTACCTCACATCAGTATCTGCCGCTTAATTTACAATGTTCGGTATTACGCTAACTTTATGGTTAGCACCAAACACATTAGCAGGCTAAGGCTAACATAGCAGGAATGCTGGCAAGGAGACCGGTAGCAGGATCGGTCTATTCGCTGGAGTTGAGATTCTGCTTGTCAGATAGTTTACTTGCTATGATGTTATTTTAAGACAGTTGACTTAAAGTATATTAATGTGACGTATATTTTGATCTAAAAAGGTGTTTCCGATCACCATGTGCTTACATTTAATCTTGCTGAAGACCAGACAGCCCTTGGACTGTCAGCAAACACACATTAGACTGCAAAACCGATCTGCAGTCCGCTAAAGGCAGAAACAGGCGATGTAGCCGCTGAAGCTAAGCTACCAGCTAGCAAGCTAACGTCAGAGGCAGACTGGATCCATGTGTGAACTAGCAGGAGAGCCGTGGACTTAGTTTGGACCCAGAGACAGAAAAACGAAACGTGATCATTAAAACAACACGTGGATCGTTTGTACAGCATTCTCAGCACACATCAGGTCACATATAAAAACCAATGTAATCCTTGAGAGAGCAGATCACACGTTGGTTTGCTGAAATGTGTGTACATGATTAATCAGCTCTCAGTCATCGAGTCCATCCACATACAGTCAGTGAAGAGGCAGCAGGTATCTATAAATCACAGCCAAATACAGTGTCCTTCATATCTGTGCTCTTGTGTCTTTTCTCCTTTAGTAACTACTAGCATGGAACTGAATGATGCTAACCTACAAAGCCTTACTGAGTTCCTCAGGAAAACACTGGACCCAGATCCAACTGTCAGACGTCCAGGTAACGCACCTTATGTCACAGTCAGCTCTGATCAATATTCAAACACATGGTAGACTAGGGCTGGGCGATATGTGAAAAAGTTTATCACAACATATTTTTTTCATATCAGTCGAAATCAATATAGGGCCCTATAAAATCTGTTTTATTTTTTTCCAAATTCAGTTTCATTTTTTCCCATTTTTGTGTTATTTTTTTTCTGTTTTAATCTTTTGAGAATTCAGCAGGGCGCAGACCCGGGGCAACTCCCCTTTTCATTGGCTGTTCGTATAGTCTACCAAAACATGGCAGAATGCCGACGCTTGAAAAGGGTATTGACCATGTTTTATATTGATATTGACGGAAATTAATTTTCGATATATCGTAGAGCTGCTGCTATCGAATAGTTTAGTAATTGAGTATTCTACTGAATATTTTATCAATTACTGGAGTAATTGGACCCAAATGGCAGACTCACATAAAGTTAGATTTCCTGTAGCCCCACAATGAAGGCCAGACTCAGAGAAATAGAGGACAATCATGGAAAATGTATTAGTGGATTGCAATGCTTGTAAGAAAGCTAATTATGATATTAACTTACATCATGCCTCTAAAGACATTAGTGTCCGAGAGCTAAATCGCTCCAATGTTACCTGCTTCTGCTACTAAACCAGCAATGTTAGGCTACAAGCTAACGTGAAGAGAAGTGTCCAGAACAGCACTGTCTCCGCCCACAACTCAGAGGCTAAGTGCTAATGAGCTACTGAAGCTCTGCACAAGAAAACAGTGTTGCCAACTCCTCAGTAAGGAAAGTCGCTAGTGGCTGCCGTAAAAGTCGCTAAAGTCGCTAGGTTGGCAACACTGCAAGAAAAGTCCCTCTCATCATTTTTTTTTCGCTCCACAAAACCTGAACAGCGCTTACTCCTTCTGCTGAGGTGACAGAAGCATATTGTGTAACCTTCAAAAGAATCCTTGCAAAACAGTGACGATTTGAGCTTATAAACGAATACTCGAGGCAGAGAAAATTCCTCAATCATTATTTGTAATTGAGGTGCTCAAGGTCTTTGAGGAATCGTTTCAGCCCTAATATATTGTTATCGTTTTATCGCCCAGCCCTATGGTACAGCTATTTCTTCTACATATTCAACAGATTGGATTGCCACTGACTTTTAACATTTTCCCTTTTTTTTTCCTCTCTCAGCTGAAAAGTTTCTTGAGTCTGTAGAGGGAAACCAGAACTACCCATTATTACTTCTTACCTTATTGGAAAAATCTCAAGACAACGTCATTCGTGTTTGTGCTGCTGTCACATTTAAAAACTACATCAAAAGAAACTGGCGCATTGTGAGTCTTGCAATGCTTGTATTTTTTTTTCTTTATTGGACAAATTGTACTGCGTGAACACTCAAGTTTTATTTCTTTATCTGCTTTGATTAGATGATCTTAACTGTGTTGGTGTTTTCTCCAAGGTTGAAGATGAACCAAACAAAGTCTCTGATCCAGACCGGACAGCGATAAAAGCAAACATTATAAATTTGATGCTGAGCAGCCCCGAACAGATTCAGAAACAGGTACATGCTGAAATGTCACAGTGGCCAAATGCCATTTTTTAGGTACCAATAAAAGATGTTTAAGTAAGCCTGTTTCTGTCCTGTGATTCTCCACAGCTGAGTGACGCTATAAGTATAATAGGACGGGAAGATTTCCCTCAAAAATGGCCGGACCTGCTTACTGAGATGGTGACACGCTTCAGAAGTGGAGATTTCCACATCATTAACGGTGTGCTTCGTACAGCACATTCCCTCTTCAAGAGGTAGAGTTCTCAGTGAAATTACAGGAAAAGTTTTATCACAACATTCAAGCAGATATTTGAAAATCTTTTCCTCCCTCTATGCTTTTATTTAAAGGTACCGCCATGAATTCAAGTCAAATGAGCTTTGGTCAGAGATCAAACTAGTACTGGACACATTTGCCCTACCTCTGACAGAACTGTTCAAGGTTTGTAACAACTGTCTCTTCTGTAACCACTTAATTTTGAAAGAAACCCTTTGTCATATAATACCTTACCAAAATATGGGTGTTTATATTCTCTGATATTCACTCCAGGCAACTATCGAGTTGTGTCAGACTCATGCTACAGATGTTAATGCCTTGAAGGTCCTCTTCTCTTCACTCACACTCATCTCCAAGCTGTTCTACAGTCTCAACTTCCAGGTCAGTTCAGTTTGCTACATTCTGTAAGACTTTGGTAGTTTTGCAATTCATGGCAATCACAGATGATGTATTTTTTCTTGAACAACAATAGTCTGCTGACAATCCATTCCTTTTTTATGCTATTTTAGTGATAAATTTCCGTGGCATGTATTGATTTGGACATCTGTAAGGTTGCAAAATAATATTCAAAATAACAGGATTAAAAAGCTGTTTGTGTTGTTCTTGGAGAACCATACAAAATATCATTGAGTGAGCTGTCATCAGCCCTAAACAAACAACGCTTCACCCTTAACAAAAACTGTTAAATCTGGTTCATAAAATGCATTTACAGTACCTTCTTTGTAATTTTAAAAAGTGACGCCTGTATTTAACAGCTGATCAAAGAAGCACATAACTGTGTGGCTTTGCTAAATATGTTCATTTCATTGTGTTGTGAAAGATAGTTAAAACCTTTTCTGAAAGATCTACTTAATACACTGTCTTTTATACACGTGTGACATACACTACAGGCCAAAAGTTTGGAAGCAAGGCCATTACAGGCCAAACAGTTGGTAGTAACTTCAAGTTTTTGTTCACAATGCTTTTTTAAAATCCAGCATGAGTTTTATGTATTTTGGGATGTATTTACTCCATAATCAGATGTTGCTTTCATGAAAATGCACCATTTTACTCCATTTACCTTTAGATATACATTGATGTTAACAGACCATTGCTAAATATATGTCAGCAAAAGATAATAAGGGCTTAGTTTTAGGGTTGAAAACATTAGCAAGAGTCACAACTTCAGTGCAAAAGCTAAAAAACAAATCACAGTTGGATTATTCACTTCAATTTTTTGCCTTTTGAGAGCCTGCATACCAAAATCCTAATAAATCTCAACTGCATTCAAACTACCGCAAAAATGGCTAGAAAGAAGCAACTGAGTAAAGAAACAAAAGTAAAGATTTGTACATTGAGGAAAAAAGGAAACACAAAAAGAGAAAATTGCAAAACGCCTAAAGGTGTTTAACAAAGGAGTCCACTACACTCTGAAGAGACTAGAGGAACCTGGAAGTTATGATGATAGAAAAAGGCCTAGACGAAAGAGAGTTACTGCAAAAGCAGAGGATAAACATATTATTGTCACCAGTAAGAGAGATCGGCAAAAGACAGCACCAAAAGTAAGGGAGGAAATCAACATGACAAGGTCAAAACCCATATCTCTGACAACCGTGAGATGACGTTTGAGGAAGGCTGGTCTGAAGGGTTGTGTATCTGCAAAAAAACACTACTTCGTCCACAGAACAAGAAAAAGAGATACGAGTGGGAAAGAGCTCTCAAAAATTGGACTTATGATGACTAGAAACAAGTTTGCACTGTTTGGTTCAAAACGCAGAGTCTATGTCCGCAGACAAACTGGTGAACGTCTGAAAGCACCATGTGTTACACCCACAATTCAGCATGGAGGTGGTAGTTCCATGGTATGGGGATGTTTTGCAGGTGATGGAGTAGCAGATTTGTTTGAAGTAAAGAGTATCATGAAGAAGGAACAGTACCACTCCATCCTCCAGCACCATGCTGTTCCATCTGGACTCAGACTCGTGGCTCATAAGTTTGTTTTGCAGCAAGACAATGACCCTAAGCACTCTACCAAGCTCTGTCAGGGTTACCAAGACAAAAAAGAAGAGGAAGGTGTTCTTCAAAAGATGGTTTGGCCCCCTCAGTCTCCAGACCTTTCTCCAATTGAGCTTGTGTGGGATGAATTGGATCGATCGGTCAGAAAAATGCGTCCCACGAATCAGCAGTCTCTTTTTAATGAACTTAAGAAAGCTTGGAATGCAATCCCTGGAACATACCTTAAAAAACTTGTGGAACGAATGCCTGGTATATGCCAAGCTGTTGTTAAAGCCAGAAGAGGTTACTTGAAAGAAAGCAAAGTCTAAGCAACAATAACTCAAATACCTAATAATTATAGTCAAAATGTCTTCTGATAAGTTCCTCTTTACCTAATGTTTGTTGTCATGTTTATTGTGTTGCAAAGTATATTTATGAAACTATGATCTTTTTTTGTACAAATCTGATCCTGCTTCCAAACCTTTGGCCTGTAGTGTATATTGTGGATTTGTAATTAAACTTTTTTTTTTTTTTTTTTTTGCCAGGATACTAAAATTAAATTGTTTTATCGAGTATTTTGATCTAAGAATCATAACAGTAAAATGTTTTGTATCACCACATTGTCAGAACGTTATAGTTAATGCAAAGCAATCAGTCAAAACCCACCTGTTCAGAATAGCTTTTTGAAATTACCCATTTTATACTGTGTTTTTGCTTTCATTTTATTGTGCTATAGTACTGTTTTTATCTGTAAAGTGACCTTGAGTTTTGAGAGAGGCACAAAAAATAAATAAAATAAAGATGTATATATATATTTTTTAATGATGAATCATCATAAAACCCGTAAAAAAATACTCTTACTCTGAGGATGTAAACAAAAATCAGGAGTGAAAATTTCCTCTGTGTTTAAATACAGGACCTCCCAGAGTTTTTTGAAGACAACATGGAAACGTGGATGACCAATTTCCACGGTCTGCTGACTTTGGATAATAAACTCTTACAAACGGATGTGAGTTTTCCAAATTTTGCTCATGCGGTACCCCCTGTTGTGCCACATATACTTGTCAACATTTGTTTGTTTTCTCACACCCTCATAGGACGAAGAGGAGGCAGGTCTCTTGGAGCTGCTCAAGTCTCAGATCTGTGACAACGCTGCTCTTTACGCTCAGAAGTATGACGAAGAATTTCAGCCATACCTGCCACGCTTTGTCACAGCCATCTGGAACCTCTTGGTCTCTACTGGCCAGGAAGTCAAATATGACCTGGTGAGAGTGCGCCTTTTTCCTGACTGTGTTTCTATGTTGTGTCTGAAAGTCAGCTCCTAGTACTAACAATACACTTTGTCTCTGTTTCAGCTGGTTAGCAACGCTATCCAGTTCTTGGCATCTGTCTGTGAAAGGCCACACTACAAGCATCTGTTTGAGGATCAGAATACACTCACTAGCATTTGTGAGAAGGTCATTGTGCCCAACATGGAGTTCAGAAGTAAGTCTGTGCTTCAGTCTCTGTCATTTGATACCACAAAGAAGTCTCATCAGCGACTGGCTGATTCCTTGCTTACTTGTGCTTGTACACTGTGTAGTACTAACTGTATTGTCTTTGACGGTTGATAAGGTGCTGATGAAGAGGCCTTTGAAGATAACTCTGAAGAATACATCAGAAGGGACCTGGAAGGATCTGGTAAAGAATTCGATTATTGATTACCAATACCGTATTTTTCGCACTATAAGGCGCACTTAAAATCCTTTTAATTTTCTCAAAAATCCTCAGTGCGCCTGATAATCAGGTGCGCCTTATGTATGAATTCTGGTTGTGCTTACTGACCTCGAACCGATTTTATGTGGTACACAGCGCTCAAAAATCTGCCAAAATGTTTTATTACGACTTTGGTGAGCTACAAAGCTGCACAGCCTGATGGCTTGTTGGAGCACTGCAGCTACCATAGCCTTGTGGAGTTATTGAATGAGTTAAATAAAGTTCGACTAATCTGACTGTTTTGTTTGGCGTAATGCGCTTTATAGTCCGGTGCGCCTTATGTATGAAAATAGACACGAATAGACGCGTTCATTGATGGTGCGCCTTATAATCAGGTGTGCCTTATAGTGCGAAAAATACGGTAATGTTTATATGAGTGATATTCAACTCCATAAACATACTTACTTACACAGTTTTTCTGTTGGTTTTAATACTAAAAACAAGAAGTGATTTTTTACAAACGTATGCTCATGATGGCCATGTTCTTGTTTTACCCCTTCATCCTCCTAGATATCGACACTCGTCGCAGGGCGGCCTGTGACTTGGTCAGAGGCCTTTGCAAGTTCTTCGAAGGTCCAGTCACTGCCATCTTCTCTGGCTATGTGAACTCCATGTTGACAGAATATGCCAAGAATCCTGGAGAGAACTGGAAACATAAAGATGCTGCCATCTATCTGGTCACATCACTAGCCTCTAAAGCACAGACGCAAAAGGTATTGTTGACTGTCACTAAAGATGCGTGTCTGCCCTGAACCGAATTGTTGAAGTCCTTAATTTGTGTTTTTTTTTCATCAGCATGGAATAACACAAGCGAATGAGCTGGTGAATCTGAACGAATTCTTTGTGAACCACATTCTCACAGACTTGAAGTCGCCCAATGGTAAGAAGATTTTTACAGATTTTGTTGGCATCAGATTCAAAAAGAGAATTCAGTTATACAAACCATGAAAAGCTTTTAACAGCCTTTCCACTTGTTCCTCCCATTGCAAAAGATTAAGCCACTTTGAAAGCAAAGTTTACATGCAAATAAACAAAAATTGACATTAAGCAATTTTTGATATTGCAGTAAATGAATTCCCAGTGCTGAAGGCAGATGCCATTAAGTATGTCATGATCTTCAGAAGCCAGGTAAAAAAAACAATCTCAGTTTTCTCTCAACTTGAAAATTTCTAAACTCAAACTGAAAGCATGCCGACGTTTGATTCTGCTCTTTTACATTTTAGCTTCCTAAGGAGCAGCTGCTGCAGGCGGTTCCTCTGCTGATAAGTCATCTGCAGGCAGAGAGTACAGTGGAGCACACATACGCTGCCCACGCTTTGGAGAGGCTGTTCACAATGAGAGGCCCAAACAACACCACACTGTAAATATGAAAAAACAGTTTAAAGTATTTCTCAAAAGCCCTTTTACCCAGGAATTACCTGCTGTTCAAAAAATTTAAGTGACTATATAAACAAGTAGGAGTTAATTGTTTTGATCCAGAAAATTCAATTCTGTCACCTCTTTGGCCAGAACTGGTTTAGAGAACGGCAAATCTAACAACATTGTAGTTTTCATAATTAAATGTGTATGTGGAACGTTGAGCCTTTTTTAGACAGAGCTCGACAAGCCTCCATTAACAACCCTCCACACAGGGTTTCTGCTGGGTCTTAAAAAGTCTTAAAATGTCTAAAATCCAATAATTTGAATTTAAGGCCTTAAAATGTCTAAAATCCTCTTAAACCCTCATAAAATGTTGCAAATAGAAACTTGAAAGGTCTTCAAAATGAATTGATGTTAATATCAAATAAAAATTGATTTGAAGTTAGTTTAAAATGTTTAGATTTTCCTTCATGTCTTTTGTACTTTTTTGCCAGTATGGAAGTAAAATGGATGTTAAATTTCTATTCATCATGGTCTTTTAGAAAGGTCTTAAATATGACTTGTTGAAACCTGCAGAAACCTTGTCCACATATTATGATTTTTTTCTCATTTATCTCCTGTCTTGGATAATCGGCTTCATTTTAAGTGTACAGCATTCCTGTAGTAGCAGCTTTATTGATTTAAAGAATGACTTACGGACAGCTGTGATTCAAAACTGAAGTCTAAAATTTGTATTCATCTGTAGAGCTGCTGACTGTTAATTCGGCCAATGTTCCTCTCTGTGTTTATTCCAGTATTACTGCTGCAGAGATGGCCCCCTTTACTGAACAGCTGCTCAACAACTTGTTCAAAGCTCTGGCGTTCCCCGGTTCTGCAGAAAACGAATACATCATGAAAGGTAAACCTAACTCTCCTCAAGCGCGCAAAATCACAGCAAAAGTAGGGCTGGGCGATATGGCCTCAAATCAATATCACGATATATTGAGCAATTCACCTCGATAACGATAAATGTACAATAACTACTCCACAAGCTGCTCACCCCCTCCCACATTAACTTTGTCTACTTCAGCCGCTACAACTTTTGAACCGTCCTCCATCTACTCACCTGTCTTTTCCTCTTTGTTACGGACTGGATGAGGTGGAGTCACATCTCTAATGTAGGACAGCATCTTAAAGGGACATGAGACCATAGCCTACCTACACACATCCAAAAACAACTTGTATTTATTTATTTATTTTTGACACCGAATATACCGATATGGGCAAAATGATGTCATTTTTTGTCGTAAATTTCGTTATCTGTAAATTTTCGGTTTATCGCCCAGCCCTAAGCAAAAGTTCCACAGCTAGCATCAGACCAACTCCGTTACTCAAAGCCTCATCATGTCTACATTTTTTTCTTTCTTTTTCTTTAAAGCCATCATGCGCAGCTTCTCCCTGCTGCAGGAGACCATCGTTCCCTACATTCCCACACTGATCGGTCAACTCACTCATAAGCTTCTCTTAGTCAGCAAGGTAATCCGCAGACTGCATCACTGTATATATCAACCCACATGATATAGTAGTTGCTTACTTCTCAAGGGGATAAAAGGGTTGAATAATCATACATGTTGTCATCCATTTACAGAATCCCAGCAAGCCTCACTTCAACCACTATTTGTTTGAGTCGCTGTGCCTTTCTGTGCGGATCACCTGCAAAGCCAACCCTACCACCGTGAGCAGCTTTGAGGAGGCGCTCTTCCCCGTCTTCACCGAGATCCTGCAGAATGATGTCCAGGGTGTGTATCAAAAGTAGGGTTGGGTATCATTTGATTTTGATCGATTTCGATTCCTCGTTTCGATTCCGATTCCTATCAATTCTCTATTTCGATTCTTTTAAAAGGCAGGATATTAAAAAAATGCATGGTTTAAATGAGGGCGCTAACCAGAGCTCTTCTTTTTAGATGAAATTTCTGAACTTCCCCTTGAATTTTTAAATCATATTAACTTTTTAAGAACTTTAATACAAATTTCTCACAGGGCTATTTTCAACCAGTATATAAATATCAATTTTTGTTGTCAGGTCGTTTGTCTATGAAAAAGTACAAGGGCTAACATTAGTTGGATATTTAAGTTTACTCACCGTACACAGTACAATTTGTTTACCGCTTTAAAGTTAGCAGAGGACAGAAGTCATTTATTGTTTCATTTATCTGATTCTGACTGGTTAGTGGAAGACCGGTGTTGTGCTGTAGAATGCACCCCTGCCGTAGAATGCCTCGCCTCCACTCATTAGCTTCTTAAAGTGGAAGACAATGATCTCATATTTTAAAAAACACGGGTATTAGATCATGACAACATGTCAAATGGAGCAGTAAACTTTCGTTTTGTTTTTATGGGTCTCAAAAATGCACACATAGAGGTGTACTTGGGTATATAAACTGTACAGTAAGCTGTCAAGGTAGAGAACATTATATTTTCGGGACAGCAAATATTCAGAATCAGAGGTCTATTGTTTTTGGCTTATCTGAATAGCCTGAATGAAATCATTAAAGGAACACGCTTTAGATTCCGTTCAACGGTAAGGAAAACTTGGATTGTTTTGCCTTGTTGTGTACTTTCAACCGCATTCTACGGCAGGGGTGCATTCTATAGCACAACACCGGCGAAGCGCGTCAAAGACGAGCACTCGGGTATTTCTCCTCCATGAATCCTGAGGTGTTTAATCATGTTGGTCGTTTGCCCTCCTTTGCATGTTGTAACTGTATTGCTAATGTTGCATTGAGATAAGAGTTCATTCTTCCTGCTAAAGTTTGCCAAACTTTTGATCAACGAAGAAGACGCCGCGTAACACCAACGAGGACGGAGCGTATGAGACGAAGCCACACAGAGAGAGTGAAGAGAGACAGAGAGGGAGAGTGCATTGTAACCCACAGTGGCTACATTGCTGTGGGTTACAATGCACTTTCTCTCTCTCTCTGTCTCTCTTCACTCTCTCTGTGTGGCTTCGTCTTATATGCTCTGTCCTCGTTGGTGTTACGCGGCATCTTCTTCGTTGGTGTTCAGCGGTTATTTCCTCCGGTCGGCGGACTCCGGCATCGGAACTTGGAATCAAAATTTTAAAATTTGAACGATACTGGGAGAATCGAAATGTTAGTCCCGGTCCCCATCGATACTCGATTCTCGATACCCAACCCTAATCAAAAGAGGCTGTGAGGTGGTTTTCGTTGTACTAAATGACTCCCCTCATCTCACGTTTGTCCTGTTTGCAGAGTTTCTTCCATACGTGTTCCAGGTGATGTCTCTCCTCCTCGAGATCCACTCCAACTCTATCCCCTCAACCTACATGGCTTTATTCCCTCACCTGCTGCTGCCAGTGCTGTGGGAGCGGACAGGAAACATCCCCCCTCTGGTGCGCCTCCTTCAGGCTTACCTCGAGAAGGGAGGGGCTACTATTGCTGGGTCTGCTGCAGACAAAATTGTAAGTTGTCACAGTGTCTTCTGTGGTGTACAGATAACAGTGTGACTGTGTTTGTGTTGGTTTAAATCTGATTGTTTCTGTCACCAGTGTTTTGACATTTCCTCACTTCTCCCTCTCAGCCTGGCTTGCTCGGAGTTTTCCAAAAGCTTATTGCGTCTAAGGCCAATGACCACCAAGGATTTTACCTTCTCAACAGCATCATCGAGCACATGCCCCCGTAAGTCAACTACAGCTTTTATCTCAGTGTATAAATCATCTTGAATTGTCTCAACCTGATCGGTTATGTCTTTCTTTTTCCAGAGAGTCAATCACTCAGTACAGGAAACAGATCTTTATTTTGCTCTTCCAGAGGCTACAAAGTTCCAAAACCACCAAGTTCATCAAAAGTTAGTATAATAGCTGTCTGTTACTTTCTTTTGACATCTTTGTCTGCAGAGCATCGAGAGTAAGCAAAGCCGGCCTCAGCGCACTCTGAATTATTAGTAAGATTAATTATAAATGTTTCCATATGTAGAGTTGTGAGTTAGTTTGATCAGTGTTGTGTTTTTCTCTAAGGTTTCTTGGTGTTTATCAACTTGTACTGCGTCAAATATGGAGCTATTGCACTTCAGGAGATTTTTGACAGCATCCAGCCAAAGTAAGTGTATTTTTTTCAATGCTTCTCTTTTAAAGTCAGTGGACAGAGAGGATATTGAGATGTCTGCTGTTGTTATTTAGTGGGTTCATCCATCAGGGTTTTTTTTAGGCAGCAGGAGGCACAAAAAATTATAAGGTCTCTGTTTTTGAATTTGTTGGTGGTCTACAACAACATAAATCTGTCCTACTCCCTGCACAGAGACATCGGGCTTTAGAAATTGTGCATTTTTAGAGGAACGCCTGAGCCAGAACTATACTTGGACTTTTAGGCCAAAAGGGGAATCTTAAGAAACAATGAAAGCTGTAGTCAGCTTTGATTCACAGATATTGTAAACTATTTTAAAGGTGACCTGGTTAAATGGTGAAAAAGACAGGGTAACACTTAATTTGACGCCTATCCCTGTAACGCATTTTGAATATATGTATAATGCGTTATAATCACATTATAGAACTATACAACTATATTTATAAACACTCATAAATGATCATAATGCTTTATAGCAATAATCATAACACATTATAAAGCATTTTATCATGACTTACAAGGTCAGGTATTATAATGTGTTATAACTGTTAACAACTCACTGACAATGCCCACATAGATTATGCATTGTACATATATTTATGTGTTGTAAGTTGCTTATAAACTTGTGTAACTATCATTATAAACACTCATTAATAATCATAAGGCTTTATAACAATAAGCGTAACACACTATAATATCGGACCTTGTAGGTAATGATAAAATGCTTTATAACTGTAGTTACTCAGTGCTATATTATAACCCATTATACATATTTATCATGTGTTTTAGAGAGAGGCATCAAGTAAAGTGTTACCAAAGACAGTTTCTAATATGTTTCTTTCATACTGATACACTTGTGATGGTGCATAATCTCCTATCCCACAGACATAGTTTAGCGGATTTGTATGAAATCTGTGTAAACTCATAAAGGGTTGCATCTTGATTACACAGAAAGGCAAGGTGAGACGTATTGGTAATGAACTTAGTTCCAGAGCACACTTGACTGTTAGACAGCACATTTACATGCAGGGGCATACAAATGTCTGCTTATTTGAAATGCAGTGCAGACTTCTTGTTTTTTTTCTGTGGTATAGTAAATATTTCCAGTCATATATTTTCATTTCAGTTTCTTTTTTGTCTTAAATATCAGTGGAGAAGATCACTGACTTATGACAGAGTATTAGGGCCACATTAAGAAAAAAAATTAAGACTTCAAGATTTAAGTCGTTAATTTACGAGAATTAAGTCATTATTAATGAGAATAAAGTCATTACTTACGAGAATAAAGTCATAATAAAATCATTATGATACTCATGATAATGTGGTGCTGATGTGCCGAAAGATGAAGTGTCTCCTTGTTTGAGAAACTTATATTGAAGTACATTTTCACGAAATGCTCCATGCCTCTCATTTCAACAACTGTCATCTTAAACAGGTTAGAATATAAGGACTTTATTACGAATTTATTCTCGTAAGTAGCGATTTTGTTCTGACTTTATTCTCATAAGTAATGGTTTTATTACAACTTTATTCTCGTAAGCAATGGTGAGTTAATGACTTTAATCTGGAAGTCTTAATTTTTTTTTCTTTCCTTAATGTGGCCCTAATACTCCATCGTACTGACTAAACATTCACTTTCATTTTCTTTGAAACTTTTTCTCTTGTAGAATGTTTGGCATGGTGTTGGAGAAAATAATAATCCCTGAAGTCCAGAAGGTGTCTGGGGCAGTAGAAAAGAAGATCTGTGCTGTGGGCATCATAAAGATCCTTACTGAATGTCCTGCAATGATGGACACAGAGTACACTAAACTCTGGTGAGCAATCAGTTTGAAGAAAATTGAATACATGTCTTTAAATTTTTGCTTGTCAAAAAAAAAGACAATTTGTTGATGTAAGTTAAACCTGAGTCTTTTTTTATTTTTATCTTTAACATCTCCCTCTGTTAGGACCCCTCTGCTGCAGGCCCTCATCGGACTGTTCGAGTTGCCGGAAGATGACAGCATCCCAGATGACGAGCACTTCATCGACATTGAAGACACACCGGGCTATCAGACCGCGTTCTCACAGCTTGCCTTTGCAGGAAAAAAAGAGCACGACCCCATTGGAGATGCTGTCGGCAATCCCAAAATCCTCCTGGCCCAATCACTCCACAAACTCTCTACAGCTTGTCCAGGAAGGGTACGTGTATGCATAAATTTATAGCTTTAAGCCCAAGTTATTTTATTTATGATTATCTGTGTTAACAGAAAAGCTCAGAAGGATTAGGACTGTGCTTTTCTACAGTTACAGTAATGGAGAGTCAAATCAGTGATTCTTGTTTGTTTATTTTTGATGCAGGTGCCATCGATGCTTAGCACCAGCCTGAATGCAGAAGCTCTCCAGTATCTGCAGGGGTATTTACAAGCAGCCACTGTACAGTTAGTCTGAAACTGTTGCAATGGTGTTCACTTGTTAAGGAGACCACAATACAGTGCAGGAGGCCACAGTGACTTCTGGGTCACATGACAGACCTGCTTCAGCTGAACTTGAGTCCTCACAGTTTCGGTTTGACTTGATAGCTTTTGACAGATTGACCAGAGAAGTGGTGATTTTTGCCTGAGTTGAGGATGTGTTCTCTGACGGAGGTTCTTTTATAAAAGGTTTTTAACGACATGACCAAAAGTTGAAACAAAACTGAATTGCTGTTTGTGCTTGGCTTTTTTTGTTTGCTGTGTGGCAAAGCAAACAAACATGGATATCAACGTATGATACAATCAGTTTATTTCAATAACAGCAGCAGCAGAGGTACATCTCAGCAGTATTGCAGAACATTGGGATCGAACAGGGAGGGATTTCTTTAGCGCTTTTTTTGTATGTTTGAATTCCTTTTTATGATAAATGAGTTTAAAATCTGTGGCTCAAACATGATGCTAGATGTTTTTTTTTCTGTTGCATGTTTCCTGTAGATTTGTTCCTGTCTAGTCTTTGTTTCTGCACTGTAATGTGAATAAAAAGAGGCACTTGTATAGATCTGCTATCATCCCACTCTTTGCTCTCTGAATGTGAACCTGACTGTTTTTTTTTTTTTTGGGGCCTCTAGTGCATAGATCAGAAAAGGAAGTACTTTCTCTCGTATTAAGCTTTGTGCTTTTTTAAATCACTACACCACACAATAACACCATGCTTGGAGTTCAGCATGGCTGTGAATTCAGCTACCAGTCAGCCCAGTGTCAAAAGTCACGCCAAGATTTGGGGCTTTCCCTTCAGATGACAAAAAAAGTGATATAAATATTCAACACAAGCCTTTGGTTTCTGCATTGGTCCAAGAATGAAACAAAAGATAAAGAGGGATTTCTCAGTTGGACTTGATGAGGCCGTTTGACGTCTTCAGTTCAACGTTCTTTATGAAGGGGAGCATGCATTTGTCACCTCCCATGAAGCGGTATGTTGCAAGATTTGCATCCCAAGGTAGCAGTCTAGAGGGAAAACAAGTTTCAAATCAGGTTTTTTGATTTAGTTTACACTGTGTGGAAATAACCAGATCAGTACTTACGCTCTTGTCAGGAAGGGGATGTACATCAGGCGAGGAATGCATATCATTTGCTGTTCTGCTAAAATGGCTTTCATGGATTGTTGAACGGTGTAGAGGGGTTCAAGAGGTGGAATCAAACTCCGCAGCTCTTTCCTTTAGGAGAGAAAAACATCACTTATGTTTTTTCCTGCCAGCGTTTACAATGTTAGATTAAACTGTGGTAGCTCACCTGATTTCACAGCCTGCAAACATCCCTGTGTCGACAATATAAGGGCAGACCAAAGTGGTTTTGATGCCATCCAGGTCTTCTGCTAGCAACTCATGTGTCAGTGACTCATGAAAACCAACAGCTCCAAATTTACTGGCGCAGTAATCCTGGAGGGAGAGAGTGTAAACACTAGCAGAGTGATCTTTGTTTTATTTTTTTGGCTTTATTTGTCTGTGAGTGACTCTATAGAGATGGATCCTACCTCAACACATGCAGTGCTGAAGAGCCCGAGAGCACTGGCAATGGTCACAATGTGACCACAGTTTCTTGCTTTCATCTGAGGCAGGAAGGCTTTTGTCATCTGTTGGATCGGTTCAGATTAGAGTTAGGCTTTTAGCACCTCTTATTGGAAACATGGAAAAACTGATTCTGTATGACCCTGAAGCAACCCTAGTCTCTGTCTGCTATCTGAAACCAGTAATTCCAACAAATTTTGGAGGCTTTGTATGCTGATAAAACTGGTGGTTGTCACATCATTTAAAAAAATGATTTAACAATGGTGCAAAGATAAAAAAACAAAAAAACAAAACATGTTTGACATGGAACATGTTAAAATTACTAACTGCTAGTTTAAAATTTGATGCCTGCAACATATTAAAAATATGTATTATGTAATATGTAAATATGTAAATATTAAAAATATGTTGCAGGCTAAAGGCTAAAGCAGGGAAAACAATAACTACAAAAAAGTTACTAAAATAAAAAACAAAACAAAACTGGAGTAGCATCCCCCATCTAATAAGATCGAATTTAAAAAAAATATAAAAAAAGAAGTGACTGCAATACCACATGGCTTCCAAATCACTGCCAAAAATCCTTTTACCAGGTTGGTTAACATGCACGGTGCAATTAAATACATAGATATAAATTTGATCCAAACTCACCAGCAACTTTTCTAAACCTGAGCCCATTGAAGGTGGACTGGGGCAAAGTGGAAAACCATGAGGTCTGGTGAATCATAATATTTGTCATTCTTTTAGAAAGTCATGTATGTGCCCATGGTGTTTGGTTACATCCCAGGGAAGTCACCATTACTGCATAAGGATGAATTGAATAGATTTAAGAGCAGCATATGCATTTCCAGGGAAGACCTTAAAATACAGCAAGAAAGTGTAAAACTACATTTTGTACTAGTACTACAACAGCATGTCTATGTCTATGTCCGTGTGCTAGACCCTGCCATGCATCCCATGGAGCACAATGACATAATAGTGAGCGTGCTCCTCTGAGTTTTGTTGTTGGCCTTCAATTTAAGATGAGCATATATTTCAACATTTGATAGGCTGTCTTCAGTGAAATGGATTTTAATGTTTTTTTAATGTTTTAATGTTTATAATAAATAATGCTCAGAACAGCACCTAACTTCATCAACAGTACATAGAGGGTCCTAGTCACCAAACATCTTTCTAACTCTGCCTAATTTCTTTAGCAAAGACACTAAATGCAACTTACCTACTCTCTTCCAGCAGCTGCTTGTTTGTAGCGAGATCTCAGGCCAGTCCATTACGGACTGCAGTAGGGTGACGCAGCTTAAGGAAGAACATTTATGATCTTTTTTTTCTTCCTTGAAGTAACTATCACCATATTAATCATTTTGCACTGCAGATGCAGTAGTTCTTCTGTCTTAGCATCTCAGTCTGATTGCATTTCCATGAAGAAATGATCATAAATTTTCTTCCTTGAGCTGCGTCACCCCGCTGTATGGGGTGCCGTTTGTAAAGCAGCCCATTGGGCAAGATTTGGTCACATTTAGCAAAACAACAGCAAGATTTAGTCACATTTAGCTTCAAACAGCATTTAAAAAAGTGATGTGAATTTTCGGCAGTCATTTTTTTGCGCATTTACAACAACATTTAAATACTAAAACTAAATGTTAAATATAAATCTAAATGTTAAATCTAAATCTAAATGTTAAATCTAAATCTAAATGTTAAATATAGTCCGCGCCATACGGAGAAGCGACACTGAAAACTCGAGTCTTTCTAATAAAGTTTTTGTTGTTGCTGTCGCTATTGTAGGTAGTTATTAACACGAAACGTCACCCCAAGTATTTGTTCCCCCCTTAAATTGGTTTTAATTCGTTTTCTTCGACACAAGAATCATCAATATGACCTTCTGGAGCTTTTATTTTGGCACTTCCGGTGTCCAACCGTGAATTAGCATATTAGCTAAATATTTAGTTTCGCCCAACACATTTAGATTTAACATTTAGATTTAGATTTAACATTTAGATTTAGATTTAACATTTAGATTAAGATTTAACATTTAGATTTAGATTTAACATTTAGATTTAACATTTAACATTTAGTTTTAGTATTTAAATGTTGTTGTAAATGCGCAAAAAAATGACTGCCGAAAATTCACATCACTTTTTTAAATGCTGTTTGAAGCTAAATGTGACTAAAT
Organism: Xyrichtys novacula; assembly: GCA_962446985.1. Taxonomy (NCBI): domain Eukaryota; kingdom Metazoa; phylum Chordata; class Actinopteri; order Labriformes; family Labridae; genus Xyrichtys; species Xyrichtys novacula. The sequence continues at coordinate 18,553,585 of OY660865.1, forward strand.
CTTGCTGTTGTTTTGCTAAATGTGACCAAATCTTGCTGTTGTTTTTATAATGGGCTGCTTTACAAACGGCACCCCATACCGCTGTAGTCTGTGTTGAGACCTCAGGTCAGTCTGTTACAAACAAGTGGCTGCTTGAAGAGAGACGGTGAGTTGTATTTAGTCTCTGCAAAAGAAATCATGCAAAGTTAAAGAGATGTTTGGTGGCTAGTACTATGGCTGGGACCCTATATGTACTGTTGATGAAGTTAGGTGCTGTTCTGAGCATTATTTGTGGCTATAGAGTGGCGTTTTGGTTGAGGTTTGTCTATGGCTCCTCAGACCGCTGTGTATTGCTATCATGCGGTCGTTACTGAAGTTGGTATAACTAGAGAAGCAAGCAGTCGGCAACATGCATCTCTCGACGGGGTGTCTAGCTCGGTGTTACGTTGTGTTTGACCCCAACTTCATAGACTGTATGTAAGATGGACAGGGTCTTTACTGTTATAAAAGTACCACCAGTCCAGTATACGGTATATTTACAGCTGATCTCCTTGATGCTTTGTACTCTTAGTTGTATCATGAGCCTTGGACTGAGACTGTAAGAGGATCAAAGGCAGAATCACGTGCTGTTTTAGCTGGTGGGCTTGCGTGGGCTGCGATTATTCTGTGGCTGAGTGGATGGCACCTGCTAACTGGTCGGCAACATTAAACAGAGACTCAGGGACAGACTGCAGAGTGGTGGTGCACCAGCTCCCATCTGATCCCTTCACACGTCAGTGCACAAATACTAAACAGAGCCGGTGGGGGGAAACGGAGTGAATACAAGTTATGTAATTCATGTTAGGCTGGTGGATGTGGCTGTGTGAATCTTGCAAACGTGGAGTTTGTTTTTAGTGTTCCAGCTGTTTGTGGAAGTGTGTCTCACCCAAAAGAGCGCGTGGCAGTTGACAAGCAGAGTCCTCTCCAGAAGCTCGTCCGGACAGTCCAGCAGCCTTCGCCCGGCCACCACACCCGCGTTGTTCACCAGTATTGACACCTCCCCGACCTCCGCCCTCACCCTGTCCGCCGCTTGGTAGATGCTCTGACGCTTCGACAGGTCCACCGTGTACGCGTGCACTTTCACTCCAAGCTCGCGCGCCAGCGTGGCGGTCTGCTCGTTGGCATCAGTGTTGCAGTCCCACAGCACCAAGTGCGCACCTTCCTTGGCGAACTCCAGGGCGAAGAGGCGCCCTAGCGCGCCCCCGGCCCCTGTTATCAGACACAGCTCCCCGTCTATGCACTTAAGCCGCGGCCGCAGGAAAGTCTGGATGATAGCTGACACTATAGAGTAAATCAGGTCTATCAGCATCAGCAGCAGGTCTACTATCACTATCATGATTGCCTAGGTTGGTCTTCTGCAGGAGAAACAAGTGAGCCACACACGCAGACCGCCAAGCTTTGGAGTTGCTGTTTCTCTGAGTGGCGTGGGATCGGATGGCCGTTTTATGTAACTTGTGTGTGCCGGATTAGGACGCAGAGAGATGCTGGCCACCAATAGAGTGGCTTTTTTGTTAATGACTGAGGCGCAGACAGACTGTAAGCCATGTACATTCATAACTGGCTCCAAAACAGAAGCTTAGTGCGACTGAAGGAGGGTCTATAGCCAAAGCTTTCTTTCATTTTGTTACATTAAGAGGATGTATAAACACCAGAAAAGGGTATAGTGTAGGGTGCACAGTGCCAACTCAAATATTATAACACTAGAGTCAAAAAAGCATTGTCACAGTGGATTCATATTAGGGCTGGACAATAAAATGATAACATATATTTCGAAAATTTATTTCCCATGATATCCATATAAAACATGGTCAATATGCTTTTCGATATTCAGCATGTTTTGGTAGACTACACAAATGGCCAGTGTAAAGGGGAGTTGCTCCAGGTCCCCTTTGCGCTGGAACAATCATATGCTGAATTAGAACCAAGTAGCAAACAACTGCGTAGTAGCAGGCTGCAGCTACACGCAAACATAGCACTTAAACACGTGAAGCCGACATCACTGTCAGTGAGAAACAAAGAAAATGAGTGCTGCCCCCGGCAGAAATGCAAATGAAGGCTCAACAGATGACGACATCTTCGACGACACTGGCACGAAGAAGTTGGTGGTGTGGAGGTATTTTGTTTTTTGAGGTCGGACATGGCGCAGAGTAATGTGGACTGTAAATTATGTCGAGTACATGTTCTCGCAAAGTCAGGGAATACCTCAAATCTTTTTCACTACCTGAAGCAGTGCCACACGGCAGAACATGCGCAACACAAAAGGTTACAAACCCCAAGCAGAGCAAGGAGCCCACGGCGCCTGTGCAGCTGAAACATCCGACCATTCAGTCTGCCTTCTCTAGTGCAAAGCCTTACGACAAAATGTAAAAGAGACACAAAGACCTCACAGATGCAGGAGCTTATTGTATTGCAAAAGACATGCTACCAATAAGCACTGTTAAATTTAATTTTTTATATCCTGATATACAGTACAGGCCAAAAGTTTGGAAGCAAGGCCATTACAGGCCGAACAGTTGGGAGTAACTTCAAGTTTTTGTTAATGTTTTTTTTTTAAATCTAGCATGAGTTTTATGTATTTTGGGATGTATTTACTCCATGATCAGATGTTGCTATCATGGAAATGCACAATTTTACTCCATTTACCTTTAGATATACATTGATGTTAACAGACCATTGCTAAATATACATGTCCGCAAAAGATAATAAGGGCTTAGTTTTTGGGTTGAAAACATTTGCAAGAGTCACAACTTCAGTGCAAAAGCAAAAAAACAAAAACATAAAAACAAATCACAGTTGGATTATTTACTTCAACTTTTTGGATTTTGAGAGTCTGCATACAAAAATCCTAAAAAATCTCAGCTGCGTTCAAACTACCGCAAAAATGGCTAGAAAGAAACAACTGAGTAAAGAAACAAAGGTACAGATTTGTACATTGAGGAAAGAAGGATACGCAGAAAGAGAAATTGCAGAACGCCTAAAGGTGTCTAACAAAGGAGTCCACTACACTCTGAAGAGACTAGAGGAACCAGGAAGTTATGATGATAGAAAAAGACCTGGACGAAAGAGAGTTACTACAAAAGCAGAGGATAAACGTAGCATTGTCACCAGTAAGAGAGATCGGCAAAAGACAGCACCAAAAATAAGGGAGGAAATCAACATGACAAGGTCAAAACCCATATCTCTGACAACCGTGAAATGACGTTTGAGAAAGGCTGGTCTGAAGGGTTGTGTATCTGCAAAAAAAACACTACTTCGTCCACAGAACAAGGAAAAGAGATATGAGTGGGCAAAAGCTCACAAAAATTGGACTTATGATGACTAGAAACAAGTTTGCACTGTTTGGTTCCAAACGCAGAGTCTATGTCCGCAGACAAACTGGTGAACGTCTGAAAGCACTTTGTGTTACACCCACAATTCAGCATGGAGGTGGTAGTTCCATGGTATGGGGATGTTTTGCAGGTGATAGAGTAGGAGATTTGTTTGAAGTAAAGAGTATCATGAAGAAGGAACAGTACCACTCCATCCTCCAGCACCATGCTGTTCCATCTGGACTCAGACTTGTGGCTCATAAGTTTGTTTTGCAGCAAGACAATGACCCTAAGCATTCTGCCAAGCTCTGTCAGGGTTACCTAGACTAAAAAGAAGAAGAAAGTGTTCTTCAAAAGATGGTTTGGCCCCCTCAGTCTCCAGACCTTTCTCCAATTGAGCTTGTGCGGGATGAATTGGAGCGATCGGTCAGAAAAACGCATCCCACGAATCAGCGGTATCTTTTTAATGAACTTAAGAAAGCTTGGAATGCAATCCCTGGAACATACCTTAAAAAACTTGTGGAACGAATGCCTGGTATATGCCAAGCTGTTATTAAAGTCAGAGGAGGCTTTAAAGAAAGCAAAGTCTAAGCAGCAATAAGTCAAATACCTAATAATTATAGTCAAAATGTCTTCTGATAAGTTACTCTTTACACAATAGTCATGTTTATTGTGTTGCAAAGTATATTAATGAAAATATGTTCTTTTTTCTTCTTTTTTATCGACTGACATTAAAAAATATATCATGATAAACTTTTTCCCATATCGCCCAGCCCTAATTCATATGAACAAATTCTCATGATTGAGATCTTCTTGGTCCTAGTTTTAAGTGAACCGTTACTTTGGAAAACACAACCTTAAATTGAACCATACTGAGTCCCCATATTAGTTAAATCCAAATTTCAGAATCGTCATCATCCTCATCATCATCAGTGGATGTCAACACATTTACTGCCCCTGATATTTTTGCCAAAATGTGCATGTCCCTTTGTAAAAAAGTAGATTATAACTTTCACTTGAGGATTTGTCAGACTTACATGCAAGATTTTCACCTCAGCCACAGTTCACAGTAAATGCCTTTTGCACATGTGTATTTTCACGTCTGCATTCCTCTCATCTGTTCAAGTTTTCCCTGATCCATGATGTGAGGGGGATTATCCAAGTCTGAGTAAAATGTTAAGGTGATAAACCTGAGGCACGTGTGCACAAATCCCTGCCATACATTCTCCTTAAATTCTTTGTTTTTATTTTTGGGTAAGTGCTCTTTTCACTTCCTTTAATCACACGTTACATCTATTTGATAATAACTATAATGTGTTTTTGTACTTTTAAACCCTACTTCAGTGGTTTTATGGTAGAGATGTTGTGTTATATTTAGTTTTTTGCCACATCAGCAGAGGTTGTTCCTGCAGAAAGTTAAGTCTGTTTGTATCTTGTGAAAAGCTTAAAGTGGTGACTGGCTTTGACCGTGATGTAATCCTCCTCAAAACTCGAGTCATGATGTAGGTATGACGTAATGAAACATAACAAATAGGAATGTTTGCATGTGTCAAAGGAGACTTCCACCATCATGAACAGTTTCAGCAGCAGATTACAAGCGTACTGGGGACCCAAAATAGAAACCATCTGATCAGATTATATCCAAAGCAAAGAAAGGCAGGGTGTTTTGAAAAAGGATAGGGTTAGAGGTCAAACCTGTGACTTACACAGTTTTGTACATTTTGTCAGATGCCTAATCTTGAACCAGAAAAAGTCCTTGTACAGCTCAAATCCTAAAATCTGAAATATATCCGATAAATTTCAAATTCCACCTGCAAGGTTTATTTGTCATCAGAGGTCAAAAGATGTTTGAAGAAATCACCTTATGCTGCTGAGAATAATCATGCATTGTCTTTTGTTGCTGAACTTTTTAAGACCTTAAAAATGATGACTGGACACTCTTTGACGACAGTTTTTTAACTTCTAAAACTGCATTTTTCAACTTTGAACCACATATAAAAACTGACAATCTACCTTTACAGTGTCAGTTTCCTTCATAACTGCTCTCACATTAAATATTATAAGAAGTCAGGGTGATAAAATTCAGTTTTTAATCTATGAGCTTAACCGTGTAACACTAGAGGGCGCTGTTGTATTAGATATGCAGCTTTCATTCATGAACAACAGGCCAAATTCTCAGGCCTTCACATGTATTTGAGCGTGTTTGTAAAGACACATGTACATTTGAAAAAGTAAGGCACACAGCACCAACTCTGGATTATTGTCTTTTATTAAGCATCAGTCAGTAAAAGGAGAGAACTGCTGATTCTCTGATCAGAGACTTTGCCCTAAAGCTTCTTACAGTTGATAGTATTTACAAGCAGTGTGTGACAAAGTTTAGTAGCGCTACATGCGTTAAATAACAAGAAACCACAAAGATTATATTCAACAAAGTGGACTGGTACAAAGTATGAAATTTTACAAAACAGACATTTCCCCGGACTCAGTGCGGGCAGTGTAAAGACAAGTGTGAGCTGGATGGAGGTGATGACTCCCTGAACAAAAGGGAAGGGTTCAGAAAATTAAATGATGTGTCTGTATTGGCTTGAACCTCTGTTGTGCTTTAGGATATTGTATTAAGAGTTCTTGTCAGAACTTCCTGTTTGTGCAGGTTTTGGTGCCCTTTTTTGGGCAATATGATACATCTCATCTTTTTGCTAATAATCTCCTTTATATTTGAAGATTATCTGACAAAAATCTCTCCCTGTGCTTTTTTACAAAGATGTTTTAGAAAAGTAAATCATCTCACCTGACCTGCTCCCTCACAGCAGTAATTATTAAATTAAAAGAAAGTATTTTTGCTAGTGGTCTGGTTTGCTCTTGTAGGTTATAAAGAGACATCATTATTAATTTCTGTCTGTTTCATAACCAGTTAAGACCTTCTCACAGGAGCTTTAAATTAATATGTATCCCATTTTATTTTTATGGCCAATAAAGTGCAGTTCGGAAAGCATAAAAATTGAAGAATGTCTCCTCCAGTGCAGAGAAAAGTAGTAACCATTTTAATATGGCTTGTTTGAGAGTTAAGTCCGCCGTGAGGAGAGGCTTAATTCCACAGATTTGTCAGTATTTACTGCATGTCTGACTGCTATGTGATGAATGTTAATGAATCCTTACCGTTAAACACATCCTCCCCTTGTATCTTTCTCGCCTTCTCCTCTGTTTCTAATGCACTGAGTGGTGAAACTCATATCAACCATTTGTCAGTTTGACATTTGTTATCCCATTACCATGCAGTGTTCAGGACAGGGGCTACAGCAAATCCCACTCACCAGTGACTGCCTTCCCTCTTTTCCACATTCTTTGGTTACAAAGTTTGCTCCTCAGAACTCCATGTGACACCATCTTAGCTGTAACTGAGCCTTTTTCCTACTGGCCCAGACTCTGCCTTTGCATGCCCAGGATGATATTTATAGAATCCCAGAAATGAACACATCCTCAAAAGGATGCCGAAATTCAAAGTGACATTTTGCACTGTCATTCTGCACAAGTCTCAAGCACAAGTCTATAATGGAAAAGCTCATTCGAGTCCTGTGTGTATAATATGATGGCGAATTTTCCTGCCTGAGGGGACGCTTCACACTCAGTATTTCAAAGCGACAAAGAAAGCTCAACAATAATATTTTGAGTGATCGCCTTGTCCATGTCAAAGAGGTCTACAGGTTTGAGAGCAGAGTGCTGCAGCCGTCATCCTGAATGTCAGGTGGAATCAGGCTGACACTTCTCACCTGTCACACACCTCTTGTTCCTATTCCATTCACATTTCACACTCTCTCCGTACACAGGAGCAGGGAGCTGAAGTGACCACACACACACATCACATCACAGCAGCAGCACCTTTAGGTTCAGGGTGTAAATTGCTGTAGTCATGCTCAGCTTTGCTCAGACAGAGAGAGAGAGAGAGAGAGATAAAGGGATTATGTGATGGCTAGAAAGGTCCACCATCCAGTTTCTTTGATAATTCTTGCTTGAAAACAGTTAAGCCACAGCTGAGGTGGTGAAAAAAAAAGACAAGGAATTATCCTATGACTGCATGAGAAAAGAAATGTAAACACTGAACATTTCCAACATCTTATTTGAGTTTTAAAGGATTTTCTTTCTATAAACCAGACTACTTGTTTGCATAAAATGTAAGCTACCCAGTCATCTCAACCATCACCATGGAAACAGTTGTCGTGGACGCTGCTAAGTGACTCTCCACCCATGTTTGTTTGTGGATTGGGGCCTTTCTTATGCAAATATACAGCACATTTAAATATAAGTGCTGAGGAGATACATGAGAAGGAAAGGTGTGGATATGTATCATCACAGTCTCGCAGCTTGATGACCCACTTCCTTTTTGTTTCGTGATGTGCAGAAGTTAAATTGTCATCAGACGGGACACGACGACAGATTCAGTGTGCTTGGCAGGCGTCTGTTTAAAGCAAAGGCACAGAAATATCTAACTTATTGAAGGTCTAATGATAGAAAACAAGAATACAGAGTAAATACTCTCGCTTTTTTAAGAGTCACTACTAAAAATAGATGTTTTGTAGCATGCTTGCATGATATGTGCTATATTGAAGTAATAAAAAACCATGCTCGCTTAAGTAATGAGAGCACCAGATGGAAAACACCCAGAGTGGTCATATGTTTGGATTTAGGTGCAGGATACAGAGTATAGTGGTCTACAGACACATAAGGTACCTCCATGCTGTTATGTGCCTGAGTGGCGAGCTGTACATTGCTGCGAGGTGGCTTTTATGTCGCTGGAGACATCATGTGGACCCATATGAGCATAATGTTTTGGATGTCTGGAAGCAAAACCACTTGCCAAGATCCACAGTGTGTAAATAATCAAATTAGCCATCCAAAATGAATGTTGAATAAAGTGCGGCTGTGTTGTCTCTTCATTTTCCCTGTTTCCTCATCCATGTAATCAGCTTTTTTCTTCCTCTTTCTTTAGCCAGTCCTGGCATCCTGTGCAATAACTCAGCTTACATGTTTACACCAAATGAGCAAGTATATGGCTCCCTGAAATATGTCAGATTCTGCTGTTAAGAAAAGGAATGCTTTCATTTCTAACATTTTGAGATAAAACAGTAAAATGTACCATCATCAGAAAGAACAATTCTTTGGTTCTTCACATTGCACAAAGGATAGAGGGACAGACATTTACAAGAAGACAGTAGCAAACAATACAAATTTATCTACTATAGTATATCATCTAACAAATGCAATTCCATCAAAATTATGCAGTACTTAATATTGAAATGTAAAACTATGAGAATAGCACAATATATTATTCTATAGGTCCATTCTTTTAGAAAATATCTTAAAAATATAAATTATTTGGATTCTTTACCTTGTACAATACATGTGTTAATGTTGTTATATTCTACAGTTGTAGTTATACGCACATGTACAATATTCACACTCCTACAAAACTGAAGGGTCAGCACAGAAAAGCTCTGTGGTTTTCAGTGCTGTCTTTCCAGCTATTATGGTGCAATGTGACTGAATACAAAGTTCAGATTTTCAGCTACAGAATGAATCATCTCAGGAACACCTTCGACAAAGTCTTGAATATGTACGAGACTTTTCTTTTTGATTTCCTCCAGATTCAGACTGAGGGACAAACACTTGAAAAGAACCAGTGACTAAAGCAACAAAAGAAGTCTTTTTTTTCAACATCTGTGTTTAAGATGAAAAATATTAACCGTGTTAAGTTGCTCCCTCTTGACAGCAATCGGACACAACAGGAGCAAGAAGAAAATCGATGAATGATGCCTCACAGAGTCTCTCTGTGTTGCCTTGGTGTTTTTGTGCAGTAAAAAAATATCAACACTAAACTGACTAAGAATGCTACATAACAATACATAAACTAGATATGAAACGGACATACTGTACTGTCTGTGGATCTCTCTTTCCTTGTCATATAAACACGATCAAAAAGAAAACTAAGGCCAGTTTTGAGGAAGAGAGTTAAAGGGACCAAACCATACATTTCCCTGACACACTGTTGCTTTTTAATGCTATAAATTTACATAAAACATAAGAAGAATGTATATTGCCTCTTCACTTTACAACATAGTTTTTTTTTTGTTTTGTTTTCTTTTGTTGAACGACTGCCCCAGTTTGCAGTGCTGTTACAATGTCTTCTGTGGTTTGCTACTGATCTGTTAGTTTCGGCTCTAGTGGCTTTAAAATCATATTGAAGGATGTCAGAAAAATTTGTTTTGTTTTGTTTTTCATATAAAAATGATGTTATGTACCCTTAAAACTTGGCTGTTATTACTGAGAGAAGATCTGGGCTAAACAAATGTATAAATAGTCAAACTAACACAACAGGAGCTCTTTGCCGTTTTAGAACATCAGAGTCCTGCTGAATTCATTAGTTCAGAAGTCCTTGGTAGGAGAGCTAAAACAGCAGTCCTTCACAACGTCAACAATGATTGTTCTTTCATTGGATTAGTACATTTTTTTCTGTGTCTTTCATATTTTTGAGGAAGTTCAGTTTTGCTGAGTTCACTGTGCTTCTTGTTTCCCTCTGTTTCCTGCTTCCTACTCTCCTGGTTGTTGCTTAACAGTCTTTCTAAGTTTAATAGTGACTCTTCTCTCCCTGAAGTGGCAGTAGTTCCTGAGCCACATGGTTCTCCTGCCCTTGTGTTGGCAGTGTGCTGTTCCCCAGCTTCCTTTGCAGGCCCTCCATGTGGTTGGACCCTTGCTGGAAGCCTGAGTGATGGCCAAACTTGGGGCTGGCTTTTTCCAAGAGTTTTTGAGACGGGTTGGTGCCTGAGCCATCATGCAGATGCTCCTCTTCATCTGTATCAGCGTCAATGAATTTATTGATGGACGAATCATGGAACGTGAAGATGCTCAGTGGTAAATTCTCTGGGCTTTTGCTTGGCGTCCTACTGCTGGCAGTTGTGTAGATGGATGCCTCGGGGCTCTGGAGTGACGAGCTGTCTGAAAGCACCCCTGTCCCTGAGTCCTCCCTTGCTCTGAAGTTGACTTTGAGTGAGTGGCTTTTGTGCGGGTTTTTAAAGCGCATGCCCCTGGGGCTGTCAGGGTACAGGCTGGATTTGTTGCTGTGTCCTGTCAGAGGTGTACTGTTGCCTTGGGATCCTTCGTGGTCATTCTCCAAAGTAGGTTCCAGGCTGGGGTTGGTGCTTACCTTTCCGGGTATGTTGCTGACTGGGCTAAAGGAGAAGCGAGAGCTCTCAGGAAAGTCTGTGGCACAGCTGATGAAGCTGTCAATGCTAGACATGCTTCTCATGTCTGAAACGACCTCTGATGGGCTTGAAACAGCCTCAGGCGGGATGCTTCCCATCTCAATTTCAGTTCTCTGCCTTGCTGCTTTAGACTGCAACCCTTTTTCCTTGCTGAGGTTGGGTTGTGACTGGGCCTTGGCCATCTTGTTGTAAGTCTCCTCCAGTTTCTGGGCACTGAGATGCTGTGGGCTGCTCGAGGGCTTGACTTGCTCTTGGTTGATTGGTTCAAGGGTCTTGGTCGGACTACTTGGGTTCATATGGGATTTGAGTCTGGATGATCCTTTAGGCTGAGTGGGAGACACATGATTATCATGTACCTTATCTGTCTTTTCATTGGTACCTTGCACCATTACATCCATGAGCTCGATGTTGCGACCAAACGCATCTTTCATGTTCATGGAGACAATGCTACCATCTCTTTTAGCCCTCTCCAGAGCCTCTCTTCTCTTGATGGCTTTCTCCTGCCTCTTTTGTTCTTTATAGAACTCTGAGAAGTTATTCACAATAATGGGAATAGGCAGGGCTATGACTAGTACTCCAGCAATGCAACACAAACCCCCGACTATCTTTCCCAGAAGAGTTTTTGGGTAGATATCTCCATAACCTACTGTAGTCATAGTAATAGTAGCCCACCAAAAGGACGCTGGGATGCTTTTGAACTTGGTGTCCTCCTCATCTTTCTCTGCAAAGAACACAAGACTGGAGAAAATCATGATCCCCATGGCCAAGAAAAGAATCAGAAGCCCTAGTTCATTGTAACTCCTCCTAAGAGTAAATCCTAGAGACTGAAGACCTGTGGAGTGGCGGGCCAGCTTCAAAATGCGCAGGATTCGCATGATCCGGAAAATTTGGACCACTCTCCTCACATTCTGAAATTGAAGCACACTCTTGTTTGATTCTGTCAAGAAGATAGTGACATAATAGGGCAGGATGGCCAGCAGGTCAATTATGTTTAGAGGACCCTTAAAGAACTTCCACTTGTTGGGGGAGGATAGGAAGCGTAGCAGGTACTCCATGGTAAACCAAGCAATGCAGACAGCTTCAACGTGGGCCAGTTGTGGGTTGTCCGTGGTTTGGCCAAACTCATCTGTGTCCTGCAGCTCTGGAAGGGTGTTGAGAGACAAGGCGATGGTTGACAACACGATGAAAAGAATGGAAATGATGGCCAGGATCTGAAAAACACAGAAGAAAACACTTGTGAGGATACCAAAGAATACCAACTGATAAATAAACCTTGCTGATGATGACCAGTCTTGTCCTACTTTCTCAGGATGCAGAGTTGGTCAGTCCAAAACTACAATAGATTCAAAGTAAAATTTCATTCAATGTCCTCACATTTGTAGTTTTAAGTTTGAGGACTCCACATCTGTTGGCTGGCTGCCACGCACTCAACCAAAAAGCCACTCTATAGCCACAAATAATGCTCAGAACAGCACCTAACTTCATCAGCAGTACATATAGGGTCCCAGCCATAGCACTAGCCACCAAACATCTTTTTAACTTTAACTCATTTCTTTAGCAAGGACACTAAACACAACTCACCTACTCTCTTCCAGCAGCCGCTTGTTTCTAGTGAGACCTCAGGCAAGTCCACCAACCGCAGCAGGGTGACGCAGCTCAAGGAAGAACATTTATGGTCATTTCTTCATGGAAATGCAATCAGACCTCTCGGTCTTTCTTCTGCTAATGATGGTAAATGTTCTTCCTTGAGCTGCGTCCCCCCGCTGCAGTAATGTACTCGCCTACTTTCCATGTTTTTAAGCTATTTATAGGTTCCGTTCTGTACCTGTTAAACATTACTTCTGTGTGCATGTTGCTGGTAGCTTTAAACTAGCTTCTCTATAGACCATTAGCCACTTTTGGAAATCTGTAGTTTATAAATATCTCTTGAAAAAGAGCCCCCTTTCTTAAGTTTGATGGTGCATGGAATAGATGACCAAATTTGATCCGTAGTTCTTTTAGGATATACGTACCAGAATAATGAACCTGCCTGAAGACAGATTCTCTGTTTAAACCTGCCTTTTAATCTTGGCGAACGTAGAAGAAAACATTTGATCATCAGAACATCACAGACAATTAGACTAAAAGATTAAAAGACTCCTCTCAATATGCAAAACTGCAGCCATCTGTTCTCTTTTTTTGTGCAGGGGTTCTTCTTATTACCCCCAACCTGTTGTTTACATCACATTGCAGGCTCTCATTTTTGAAAATGAGCATATTTATACTCACAACATACAAGGAAAACTTGATTCAAGCACTTTTACAGTGTGTATAAAAAGTATACATTTCAAGAGTGATAGTCCTTCATGAATGGATGAAAGTGAACTTGGACTGTCAGTGGTGCTAAAGTTAGAAGTCTGCTGCCCCTGAACTACATGCTCTGAATTAAAACACTTCCAAAGTGAAAAAGGACTTTACTGATGCCAGAGGAAAAGGGTCAAAGCCATTAGAATCTCAACAACATGTCAGACTGCTGCGGCTCCACTTGTGACACAAAACTGGGTTTGAGATATCTCAACTAGCAAAGGCAATTTCTGATGATATTAGCTCACAGCCCATTTCACTTTTTGAATACTTCCTCCAAAGAATTCATGAAATGTCATGTCAGCGTTTCAAAGAAATAGGGTCACAGCTAATGTGATCTCTTGGGTGGAGGTTTTTTTTTCTTCCTCCCTTCAAGTCTTGATCTGCAGAAAGAGACAGTGAAGCAGAGAGCTTGAGATTGTATTGATACATTTTTAAAACCCCTGCCACTCTTGTGCTTCAGCATCTGCCTCTCCATTTCCTCTTCACTTTAATCCTTAATGCCCAGGGCTGCAGGTTATAAAAATGTAGCTGTGGTTTTACAAAGGACACAATGCATGGTCATTGAGACTCCCTGATAGACTGCTGAGGACCTCTGGAACAATGAGCTATCTACTTATGATGTTAATCTCCCACTACAGTGTGGTTTGGTAACAGTATGAGGGATTAACAAGGCCGCACAGTTGAAGGTGTGGATGCGCCACACCTATTCCCAGAGTCAGTGTGAAATCCAACACAAGGTCACTGTGGAGGCCGTGTCCCAGGCCATTGGTGAGCAGGATTATTCTGTGGTACCAGTCAGTGTCCATAAGCTTTAATTAATCTGGACAGGTAAATGTTTGTACATCTCCTGTGGCCTTTTGAGAGAGAGGGACCGACAGCAGACAGGCAAAGAAGTCTAGACAGAGGCTGCTCCCTTTGAGAATAAATTAAAAGGTGGACAAAACATTAAACTTTTGGTAAAGCTTTTCCTAAAATAGCCTCAAGAATCCCAGGAGACCCAAGAAAGATAGAAACTCTGATAATGACCCAGAAGCAGAATTCTCATGAACGATACTCAAGAGAATAAAGCGACTACTTTAACATGCATGTACGTTTATCATTGACAGAACAAGAGTCTCCATCTCTGACCTTTTTCTGGGGAAATGACAAGATAAGATAAGGAAGAAAAACCAAATGAAAGAGAGGTTTCAAGGAAATTGTGCCCTACTTGCACTGATTTAACAGCAACCTTTCTAACAAAGACACATGTAGTGAGGCATCGGCTCTAAGCCTCTGCTCTAAAATGAACTGTCCAGGGGAAACTGCACTCTCAGATAGAGTTTAATCTAGTGTGACGCTCTGACGAAGCTGGAGTCTTGCTGATGATTCATGCTAAATTCAAAGACGAGGTTGAGACTGAACCAAGGTGGGAAGTGCATGAAGAACAACCCCAACATATCCAGCTCCATTTTTCACATGAAATTCGCCCTCTTGCTCACCTCTTCCCCACCCACCCAGACCAGCAGTGCGCCAACTGGAGTCAACTGGAAAGAAGCTGATATCTCAGCACAGAAACACAGACAGTGTCCACACTGAACAGAGTGACAAAGCTGTGACACAATGGGACTAAACCAAACCCACCCTGTGAGTTTCCTTGGTTAGGCAATAACAGTTTCACAAATGAGGAAATCATACACTAATATCTTAATGTAGTGGCCAGACAGAGCAAGCAAAAATGAAAAACAGACAAAAAGACGACACAGACCGTCCCTACGGTGCAAACTACAGCTTTAATTGCATTCGGATGAGTATATCTTTTATGGTGCGGCAGAGTCATTCAGGCTCAAAGGCGCTGTTAAAAAGCACTGTGGTAAAAGTGTGTTGCCTCATTAGCTGATATAGGCAGACACTGAGGTCATCGGGACAGCCTACTCCCTGCCTGTTTGCACGAATGCAAGATGTTCCTCATCAAGAAAGCTACTTTTTCCACTCACTTCTGACCCACCCCTCTACAACAAACACAACAAACACCTAACAGCATGCATAATATAAACACAAACATACACACTAAGACACTCCCAGCTTAGTAATTAGCCCCAGGACTCCCTTTCCTACAAGCCAGGAAGCAGGAGACTGAATATTTAATAAAGTTATCCTACAGAAGAGAAAAGTATCCTGTCCTGGAAAAAGGTGTGTGTGAGTGAGTGCTCGCTAGGCCATGACCAACCACAGAGCCATAAAGCTAGCCTACTTCTCATCCTGCTTTCACCACACAGCGTTAGTCCTGCTTCATGCTGAATCAAAGGCGAGATAGATGGGGAGGGAAAGCTTCAATAAACCTGTAGCAGGAGGCTCCTCAGAGGAGGGGCTTCTTATTGAGATCAAGGGTTTGTCAGTTATCTGTTGTTTAGCCAGGTAGCACAAGCATCGAGGAATGAAAATCAGATTTTTATTTCTCTTTTAAGACTTCTTATTTTGAGGGTGATCGGGGCATATTTACCTTTATAGGACAGCTGAAGAGGGACCAGGAATGTGGGGAGAAAAAAGAGGGTGATGATGCAGCAAGGGGTCATGCTATCAGATGGCTATCACTTAAAAATGTATGCTTTAAAGGGAGTTGAGTGGGTACAGTACTTAGGTACATTTTCATGATAAAGATAAAAGCGTTATTGAATGGTATGAAGAAAATCACCCACCAGGGGCTCCCCTGAAGTCAGCTTATATTGATAAATCAAGAGGGTATACATAGTGAAGGATATTCATGGAAACATGTTGAGCAGCCTTGCATCATTTTCTTCTTATTGGATATTTCTGTTTGCTGTATATGATGCAATATGGTCAAGAGTGCACCGTCAAGCTAGCAGCTATGACATCAACACTAAGCCCAACAACCTTTTGAGATGAACACCATGGGGGATATGCTTGCATGCTTACAATAACTATGCTCCTATGCTATATGACAACCATACTAGGCATCAAGTATTTTGGCTTCCTCTAATGTTTGCAGGTATGTAGGTACTGTATGTAATCCAACATACCAAACATTTAATACGGTAACACAGTGGCACACATTGGAAAATTAGTGTATCTCCAGTGTCATCACAGTAATCCACAAGACATATTTGACTAAAGCCACAAGTGTCAGTCTGTTGGGTGTACAAGAGAAAAGCTTGTGAATCCCCACTGTTGAAAGGATTCATCCTCTGGGCTAATGTGCCTAAGTTTTTGAGCTTTTCAGGTCTGTAATTCCAAAGAGAAGTATGGACTGGTAATATTGGCCAAATTTCCATTAAATTACCATCAAAATACAATTAAATAATTTTTTGCATTTTCCCTTCAGCAATGATCCCTATTAGCCAAGGCCTTTTAAGTGAATAGGTTTGTCATGTGATGTACTGCCAACATAACTGATCTGAAGTGCAAAAATACAGCCAAGTAGTTTTGGTGCCAAGATAACTGAGTGTTCGTACACTCTGAAATTGGATCTAATATCTTGAGCCTGAGCGCATAAATGTGACAGATCTCTGATTTTTGGTGAATCACAGAAATGAAGTAATTAGTGACAGAGAAGTCTGACAGCGGGGGACAGCTGCCAGAGTAAGAAATTGACTGGAGGCATGTTAGGAGTACATTAAATCAGAAATACAAGGCATACTACAGACATTCACAGGCAGCACAATGTAAAAAAGTGGCATTACAGTCATCAGAAGAAATGTATCCATCACATATTAAGGGCTTTCCCTTGCGTCAAGCTGTGTGAATCGCTGATTCATTTTTGGTCTGTACTCATCGTAACTGGATTTGCCCTTTTCACCACATGAGCTGAATCAATGGGGGGATTATGTCACACTGTGAATCACTCTTTATTTTCTGTGGGCTTGTTGAGTGCAAGGTGGCATCTCTAATCCTCTTATTGTACTACTTCTCCTGTGATTTGCCAATAAATATTTTCTGGCCTGTGTGTGCTGACAGCTGACCTCCTCCCACGGAGTCTGCTGTAGTTCCCTCTGTGGGATGCTCTGTCAGTATTTCTGTTCTTAATAGAGCTCAATAGAAGATGGACGGAATTACGCTGGCAGGAGACAAAGTGGGGAATCTTTTTTCCTCAATGGAGAGCATGGTAGAAGCCCTTCTAACACTTTAAACCTCCCTTGGGTTACAATTAGACGGAAAGTTCCATATGGGGACCAACCTATACGGGTATAGGCGAGACTGCTTTTTTTATGACGCCCCTGTAGCTCTTGGAACATGTTGAAGCACATCCTTAGACTGGACGAGCTCCCTTCACTCACAGAGTTTAGGACCTTGGCCATGGATAGTTGTGTTTCTAATTGTTTTGGAAGACTGTCTTTCTTCTTTCTTGTTAAATGTATACTGTCATGTAATCACTTTCAAATGATTGAAACCACTGTCAACATATGAATGGCTTGTTAACTCAACGACATTGAAAATGAGGGTAACCTCATTAGCCATGTTTACATGTGCAAAATTTCTTGATCTGATTAAAATTTGAGGGCTCAAATAATCTGAATTCACTGTTTAAATGGGTGCAAAATCAAATAATCCGATCATGATGCGCGTATACATGCACCAAGCTTTATTCTGATAAGAAGTATTTGGACATGCGCGGAGTTGCCTGATTTCGCTAAAACAACTGCAAAGAGAAGAGTTGTATTGTTGTATTCATGCCTGTGCAGTCAACAAACCAACAAACGCGGTAGTGGCTCACTCCATCCCATTCAGGAGTTTCCCCCTGTCAAATGTTGTCACTAGATGGCGCCCTTGCGTACTTTTTTTACTGTTCTGTCAAAGGTTGCTCTGTGCGTGCAGATGTGACATCATTACGCTGTATCTATGCCTTGTCATGTTACCGGAGGAGCAGACACGACATCTGCGGTTGTGTTTTATGCCAGAGTGTTAATAGTGAAACCTCCTGTACTGGCCTCAATAAATAAGCCAAAGGCTAAAGAGTGAAGACCGAGTCGGGTTAGAGATTCACGATCGGAATAAGTGTTTACAGGGACGTGTTTCGGAATAACGATTGGCATAAACCACCCCTCTCAATCGGAATACCATTTCTTTTCGATTGACTCGAATTGAATCAGAATCTTGCGATTTATATGTTTACATGACACATTTTTATTCTGATCGGGCATTTATTCTGATTATTTGTGCCCATGTAAATGCAACTACTGTCTCTCGAGAATAAAGGTAATAATAATAATTTAAAAAAATAACAAATAAATAAATAATAATAATAAGTAACACCATTCCCACCTGCTGCCTCCTTCTAAAATAAGACTTTGCCATTATATAGACAATTTCCCCTTTTGTTATCCCACCATCCTTTTAAAATAAATGAACGTTTTGAAGTTAAGCTATTTTGAGAGGCCAATGAACTTTCCAGAACACATTTATGAACCAGTTTAAAGCAGTGTACAAATCATTGTGAACTATTTTCAGTAGAGTATTTGATGCACCTCTGAGATTTTAGAGTCACCAAAATGCACAAGATAAGGAACATGCTACCTAAAGCATACACAGCATTGTGTTTGCACTGTTTTCTGGACACTTGATGATACAGAAATAGGGTTACAGATGATAGAAGCCAGTCACTATCTGAAGTGTGTTGATATTACGGAAATATAAAATATGACCAGACTTGTCCTATAAATTTTAGACAGACATTATTATGTATTCTGTTTTGGTTTGTTCCAACTCCTCATTTCAGAAAGCCACATAATCCAGTTTTTCATGGCTACACTTTTTTCAAATGGAAATATTCAAATATCCCAGAGGTCAGCCTTACAGACTGAGTATATTTGCAAAGTTTGAATCTCAACCTGGATTTAAAATGAAGTTTTTGGTTTTGATTAATGCTTGGCTGCACAGCATCACAGTAGTTTGTATTGAGTTTTCCACCAGCAGGTCTGTGCCTGTTGAGGGATTTTAAATAACAAGCGACAACCCTCACAGTTAAATAAAAAAAAAAAAAAAAACAAGTAGATGGCATAAAAGAACAAACAGATTTGAATCACGAGTTTCTGCAGGGCATTGGGAGGGCAAAGACTCAGATCATTCAGATGCCAGCTCTCAGTCTATGACACATTCTTCATTTATTTTTCCTAACAACTGATCCTTTCTAATTCAATTTATTTAGTGATTGCATTAAGTAATAAATGCTTATTATCATTTTTAGTCAGTTTATTTATAGAGTATATTTCTAAGACACATTCTTTCAGATGTTTAGCCCAAAATTAACAAGCTTGGAAATTAAAAAGCTGAAAAAAAGATTCTGTTGCTACAAAATTATGACAACCATTCAAGAAAAATTGGAATTATTGTGACATCCAGTATTATAATCATTATTACACTGCATTCAGAGTCTAGCACTGAACACTTTCTAATTACATAACTGCCTCCGGTCCATTTTCCCCATCTGTCTCCACACCAGATATGGAACGACATAAAGCGTCTCCTAAAAAGACAAGACCCCTATTGTGCTGCACAGATGTTCTCACTCTCTCATTTGCCTCGTTTCACCTTGCCAGGATAACTTTTTCTGTCCTACCGTTGGGCCTGTAGCAGAGGACCTGTTTCTATCCCGTGCTGTGTGCTGAGGTGGAGACAGAGAGATGGATTACTTCGCTGGGGGCTACGCTGGACATGTCCTTTTAGAAGTGTGAAGGTGGTGCTAAAAAGATCAGGGGCACAGACGCAGGGAACATTGAGTGCACCCATGTCTATGTTAAGACTGAGGAAATAAATAGATAAATAAATCAAGGTTTACATGTAACTCAAATGTACAAATTTTGCAACAACATTCAGCCTTTTGGAAGGCCTCTGTGTGTTTTGAAGCAAATGTCAGAAAAAAAAGCACAAGATCAAATGAAGGAAAAAATGTGTGAGAAATGAAGACAAAATAAGAAAGTGACAGGGTAAAAAAGAGAAATGAGTGATTGCTCCCCTGCGGCTGTGGAGCACAGCTACTGTCAGACCACCTGATAAAAATATCTGAGCTTTTGCCACTGGTCTCTCACCTGGGACCCTGATAATCTGGGGCATCTCTATCATCAAATTAACAGTGAGGAACAGAGATAGATTAAACAGATCTATAATGTAGATTCATGAAAAATGTAAAATAACGATCTCACGTCTGCTCTATTGGGCTGCTAATCCTAGAGTGGTTTCACAAAGCATACAAATCAGTTTCAACATGAATGCTTAAAAAGAAAAGTAGGTCTATAGATCCATGTAACCCTGATGGTGTATGACTATGGGTTTCAAACTATTCCCTGATCTCTGGAAATCACCCAGCACCTTGCTGCTTACTTTTTTTCTATGCAGAAAGGTTTTATTTGTAATATTGATGCTGTATACCATCAGCGGGTTGAGAGTAACTTTTGTCCTATCTTAGCATTCTCTTTTAAGATATTTTATTTATTTTCTCTGTAGTACAGGACAATGTAAGGTGTGCAGAAATTTCGTATTGCTCAAATCATGGTCACAAAAAAATGTTACTTTCCCATAGGCTGTATCAAACATGGACACTGTCTCAGTGGTGCCACTGCTCTCCGAAAGGTGTTATGAAGCAACATAACGTTTGGTCAAACTGGACATGGTCAAAGAGGTGGAGCTGAGCATGCCTTTAGTCTCTGGGTAAACACTAATAGTGTTAAAGAAGTCAGGGCCATATATTTCTGAATTTTAATCTGACCCTACATGCAGTGTGTGTGTAAAGAAATGATCTTTCTATACTTGTATGCTGAAGTCTATTTTACAAGATAGTAAATATGTTTCGCTGTAAAAAAGAGGTTTTCTAAGGAATTTGGGAGCTTTCAGTGCCAGCCTCAAGCGGTCACTATTAAAACAACAATATTTTCCACAATCCCTTTGGTTATATTTTTAAAAATCTAAAGTTGTTACCTGAAATTGCCACAAAAAGGATGAACATAATGTAAGATATTTTGATCTATTAGTGATTAAATCTAAAAAATAATTACCAATATTATTGTTTTTTTTTTTTAAACTTTGTGTCAAAGATGCTGAATCTGAAGATGAGATCATACAGAATTACAGCAGCTTATGTCAATGGTGGCTCATATTAACCAGGTAAAGTTATGAAAAATATTGCTATTTAACCCAGAATTCAAAAGATGAAGATGCTATAAACCATACCTTTATATGGCATTATGCTCACTGCTTTTAACACTTTATAAACGTTGCCAAACGTTTGCAACTTTGCTGTTATTAAAGGACTTTAAGGGCTGTTATAAAGCCTCATCGATGCATTAATAAGGCTTAATACATGTACTTTTAAGGCATTATAAGAGTGGGTTAATTTAACATTTTTTTTAACCTTTTTTAACACTCAACTATTTACAGTTTGATTCTAAACAGATGATTTTTTTGTCAGATGAAATAACTAATATATATAGAGGACAAGATCAGAAAAGACATCAGAAGTCTAACTTTTTCCACAGGAGGATAAAAAACAGAAATTTCTCATTGTTTAGGAGACAAAAGCTTGAATCACAGTTTGCTTCTGTATTTTCCTCAAGTGTTTTAAACTGTACAAGAAAACATCGTCAGATTAGGTGAATTCAGCTGAACTTGTGATGAACTGTCTTCTTCTGACCTCTCTGCTGAGTCTGAGAGACAGCAGGTTTTCCTCACAGCTTGTGCCTGACTGTCTGAGTGTCCACCTGCTATCAAACACTTATCTGTGGGCTGGGGTGGTCATTCCTCACTCAGGGGCAAAAAAAAAAAGAGCACATACAGCCAACATGGCTGAGCAGAAATAGTGTTAGGATGGAAACCGTGTTCCTGAGATGTACCATCCTGATAAACAGTGGGTGTTTCTGTGTGGGCCTGATATATAGCTCGGGAAGACTCATGGCTCACAGCATGATCACATCACATCTCCACACAGTGAAGACACATCACACTAAGCTGAAAATGACAAGAACTCAAAATCTGTCTTTGTTCTCCAAACTGTTTTTTGCAGGCTGGAGCTCCAGCTGCTTCTTGTTGCTATGGTCTTCGCTCACTCTAAAACTGGTGGCACTGTTGGCAGGCTAATAACATGAAAAGAACAGAAAATATCACACTGAATCACCACCATCTCTGTGAAAATTGACCATTTGGCAGCATTGTGCAAAACAGAATTATTGTCGTTTTTCTCTCTCTTTGTCACAGGGTGATGTTGTGTTCATGACATCACAGGATAAGTGCGAGAAGAGGAAGGTTTTAGCCGTGTAGTCATCTCATCAATCAGTGTAGCCATCTCAGGTTTAATTGCAATTAGAGGAAGTAATCATGATCAGGAGACAGACAGGCAGCTTAAAGAGAATACGTAACTATAAGACACTACAGCTTTAATGAAGATTACCAGCAGGATGCAAACAGAGGGTCAGAAGATTACATCAGACAATGAAGTTCATGACCTCTGTCAATGTCTGAGGAAAAATGAAAGAGTTGTCACTGTTGAGGATATCTAAATCTAACCAGACTAGACCCTGAAGAGAGGTAAAGCTCCTCAAGAATTACAAGTCACAATTCTTATCGCATGATTGGATATAAATCCACAGCCTGATCTGAGCAGAAACAGAAGCCTGATAAGATCCCTGTACTGATCTGGTGTCCGCTGACATCTAAGTAACATCAACTAATTTCCTCGTCTCCGGTGACAGGCCTGTGTGGTCCGGTGGCCTTACTCGATGCTGACCATAAAGAGTAGATGTCACCGGGCTCCTGTGACACATCAGGGTGTCGTCAGTGAGTGGAGAGAGTTACCTAGGCCGTTCAATGTGAACAGCACCTGAAAAAGGAGAGGCCTGATGGCATCTCTTGTATGACGCCATATCAGCTGTAGACTCCAGTTTCAGCACAGGACATCAGATGACATATAAGACAGGCAGTCTAAGGTACATTTCTGATCACATAAGAAGGAAATGGAGTATTATACATTTTTTTAGACGATATTTCCTTTCTGATACCTTTTTATAGCTTAATGCGGTTTTCGGATAAAAAAAATCTCAAATTTCTCGAAGTGGCGTATTAAAATATCATTATTTCAGCCTCCATCTGAAATGCGTCATTTTAGCTGCTCTCAAGATAAGGAAAAGTTGAAACTGTAGGACACACAAATGCGAAACAAAATGATTGAGGGATCCAGTTTAGCTTTGCTCCGCATAAGATGCTAATGGGGTTTCATCTTGCTCACGGGCAAATGTTTACATTTCTTGCGGAAGCACCAAGTTGGCAGGTTACCAGCTTATGTTTGCTTACGTTTACAAAGTTTATTTTTTACATTTACGGGGTGAACTCGCTGTTCTTTATTATTGTATTGCAGTGCAGGGGCAAATAAATACATCAAGCTCACAGTTTGCAAGCTACCAATCCAATCACAGCTTTAAGAACAAGATTTTGCAATTGCACGCACTTAATATGCACGTGCATCATGCTCCTCTGTGTGTTCAAGGTCAAAAACTGTTCACACATTATCGCCACCTACTGGCCTGATGTGCTTATATGTTTTTAACTGTTTCTGAATTGTCCGTTGTCATGCACATGTTTTATGTGCCCATGTGTGGACTAGGTCTACTTAGCTACAGCTAATGGGCATTAAACACCGTTCAGCACCCAGATGGAGAACAAGAGAAGCTCTGCTCTGTCCATTGTAACACGAAAAACATATTTTAGTTTGGAAAAGGCCAAGCTAGTGCAACGGCTTTAGCTGCATATTTTTGAAACATAAAAACACAAACCCAATCCACATCTTCTCTGTAAACTCTGTTTGTGAAATGTCAAATTATTCCTTCAACATGACGTCTGACAGCTATGCCACATGTCTTCTGATCAATTCTCATGTGAGCGCTGAACTATAGAAGATTTCTCCACCTACACTTCAGCAGCAATTTTTCTCTGGATCTCTTGAGCTTATCTGTCAAAACCATCACAAAGAGGCGAATCTCACCTGTCTATCAGCACCTGTGAATTTCCTAATGCATCAAAACTTAACTCATCTTAACTGGTCCCAATGTGCCAGAGCCACCAGTTAGTGTAACCACGGCAACAAATTCAGCAGACAGCAGTTATTATCAGTGCTGCACCACTCGCTGCCCGACAAAGCCTCCCGATCTACCGCTAGCTTTGGTTCCATTTTACTTCAAGTTTTGTTTTATTGCCTATGTCGGCTGTATCCCTCTCTGTCTGATCTGGAGGAGGTTCTTGTTTAAGTGATGGATGATACAGCACAAGGTTAGTTGTGCCGTGATCTATTAAACTCGGTCAGTTTCATATAGAAAGCTATGATAGGAAACAGAATGCATAGAGACAAAACACGCCCTGGATTTTGTTTTCAGAGCATGTGTGCCTCAGCATCTCCCATGAAAAATTTAGCATCCAGCTGACACAGCACAAAATATCCATACTGGGTGTAACAGCGGGGCCCACCCTCTTCTTGAATATCTGTTGCTGCTGGTGAGGTATTTTTGTTGGAGGGAACTGTCAGTGTTGAAAACTCAGACTTGACACAAAAATCTAATCTAAGAGGATGCTCCTCTTACACACATACAGTAACAGGGATGTTAAGTGTAACACAAAACCATCCATTTTTCATTTCAAGTCAAACACCTGCTGTGCTCCAGTCTCCTCTTGAATTTTTCAGTAGGGGTGGAAGAAAGAGTGCTGACCACTGACGACCACAGCTCTGGTGTGTGTGTGTGTGTCTGCACAGCACGTCCCTTTCATCAATGACAGACCACTAAATGTCTCCCAGCTCTTCTCATTTCTGTCCGACTGCCTCACTCCGGAGACCACAGCACTCTGAGGCACCTGCTCCTCCTCTGATAAAGCGAGGTCAGAGATACATAATGTAACAAGAGACCAAGAGAAAAGCCATGTTAAAAAAAAAAGGCAGTACATGGTGTATAATGTATGCAGGTAAGATGTGCAGGCACTGAAGGGCCTTGAGGCAACAGGCAGGGAGAAACTTTAAGATGCAACCTACATTTAGCAACTCAAAGAAATGTTTGAATGAGGTTGTGTAATCTTATGGTGAGTTCGACTAACCTCGGAAATCACAAAAATGACGTCACACCCAAGTTCCAAGCATTTCAGATAACAAGTCGGATAAAAGCAAAATTGGAGGCCTGAAACAAGATGGCTACATCTACGAAAGCTATTTTAGCACTTGCCTTACATTCGAACAAGGCAAGCACTAAAATAACTTTTGTAGATGTAGCCATCTTGTTGCCATCTCCGATTTTGCTTTTTTCCGACTTGGTAGCTGAAACGCTGGTAACTCGGGTTTGACTTCATTTTCAGCTTGGACTTCAGACTTCTGAGGTAACTCGAACGCAGCAATAGATCAACCTTTTGCTCTTAAGTACTTCATCTGATTGGACGAGAGACATTCTATGAGTGTGATATCAAGTGGTAAAGAACTTTATGTACCACTCAAATGCGGTGCTCCAGTTGCCTCGGAAGTCAGGATTTCCGAGTTTTACACTGACATCATGCTGTTACATTGAATATCAGCCTGGTTGTAGCTTTATGTCTATGACCAAATCACATCCATGCTGATATTCGAGATAACATCACTCCTAACTGAGATTACCAGAAGACTGAAAGTCTAAAGTAGAGAAGAAAACTCTTTTTCTTCCCAGAAGGAGATACAGGAACAGGGGGTCTGACATTTACAACAACAACAACAACAAAGGGAGATCTAACCTTTAAAAGATGAGCATTCATTCTGAGCTTAGAGGCCTGCAGAAATAAAACATTCATTACAGTTTTCTATGAGATTGAACCTACCAATACAGAGTCAAAAAAGAACCAGACCACATCGTACACTCAGATCTAAATGTGAGAACGGGAGGTTCACAGTATAAGTCAGAAAAGCTGAGTTCTCAGTAAAGCTGTAACACGAGTGGACAGAGGTTGTTATGAGGGAGAAAAGTGTGCCCAGCTGTCTGTCACAGCATATGGCCAGTGTAAACAATGACAGGCAGCAGCATGTGGCCTGTGTGAATGACCGGAGCAGGATTTGCACACTGATGATCATGACAAGGCCGACCCCATCAATGCTGCAAGCAGAGGGAGATAGGGGAGGGGGGAAAAAAACAGCTTTCTCTCTTTTCCTCTTTCACACATTCTCCTCCTTCTCCCCTCTTTCTCACACATATACATTAGCACTTGCACGCACACTCACGCACAGGCAGACAGCAGCACAGAGTGTACGCAGATCATGACTGCAGTACCTCAGCATACAGCTC
The DNA here is from genome assembly GCA_962446985.1 of Xyrichtys novacula. NCBI lineage: Eukaryota > Metazoa > Chordata > Actinopteri > Labriformes > Labridae > Xyrichtys > Xyrichtys novacula. The sequence goes on from OY660865.1 coordinate 18,579,769, forward strand.
AGCTGATAGTTTCCATGGTGACATGAGGCTTGTTAGCATTTGCATAACAGATGCAGCAAGACATTCACAAAAACAGGGCACGGAAAATAGAGGCCGATGTAACACAGTAAAAAAAGATGCCCTTAATGTCGATCTGTGTTGACCGCTCAGCTTAGTGGTTCTTACAAAATAGTGCATGGCTGCCAACCCAGTTAATGCCAGATAACCAAAGTTTATGCCGCTTTTGTTTTTGAGCTCTCACTCGGTAAACAATATAGAATAATAATTTTTAAAGAACTATTTGATTTCTGATGCTATGCTACAATGCTAAGAGTCATGATTGTGTTTTGTTAAGTTTCATTTTTTACGATTGGTTGAGGAAAGATTACAAACAATATCAGGGTGAAGTTTTGGACCTTTCTTTGCACTATCCCACTGCTTCCTTTTTTTACGGTTTCAGTTCAACTAAAGGGGGAAACAGTAAAAGGAGCAGTCAAAAGTATCACACTGATCTTTGTTAAATTTGGCCCAGACATTTTTACAACTATTTCTAACAGAAATTATAATAATGAATTAATCGAAGAGTGATAGTAGGATTCCCAGCATGGTTTTAGCAGGGGTCAAGAACTGGAGTACATCGGTCCAGTCTTAGATAATTGTTTACAGTGTCAAAGGGTTCTGCAGTGCCCATGTTATGTAAGAAGTAAGGGATAAAAACCCTCACATCAAGCTCAGCTCCATCATTACAGGACAGAAAACTAAGACAAAACCTCTTTGAAAAACAAAAAAAAAAACAGATGCCATTTCCGATCCAATATTTACATGCTTTCCCCTCAGTCTGTGTGTACATTCCTAAAAGAACTGACTATTTGCAGAATGTGTTTCAGAGATGCCACATGGTTTTAATCCAAAAACATGGCTCTGTTTTGGAGAGGAGATCGATGGCCAAAATTATACAAATGATTTAATTATCCATCTAATGTAGGTCATTTGTTTTTACATGGTTTTGTAGTTGTAAAAGTGTTATTGGCTCCCTGTGTCCAGCCTTAATACTGTCATCATAACACTGCTGAGAATTATATCCACAGATCGTTAGCTGCTGGCACAAGATCAACTGCGGCAGACTCCTGATTTCCCGTCTGCTGTGTCCTGCGTCCCAGCTGTGTTAAGTAGCAAAGGCATGACGATGATTTGCAAATGGAACAAAACCCTAAATTATAGAGGGAGCTGAGACATCGACGCAGAAAGACACAAGTCTCTGCTCAGCTGAGCAGGTGCAAATCAGTTGTGCCAGACCAAACATGATTGAAAAGTGGCCTTTGTTCCATAATTATTGGCTATCACTCTAGTTTTCCCAGACCTGAAGCTCAAGTAGAGAACTGGCTGCAAGGCTAAACATATGCCAGACCAGTGCGTGATGCTCCACACACTGCCTATATCCATCCAGGCTGCTGTAAACTGGCTGACAGTCAAGCATGCTTCCCCAGCCAATCTCTGCCATACATGGTGATGCTGACCTCAGATTAAAACACTTCACCATTCTGCTTCTGCTTCTTCCGCCCGTCTCCGGGCTCTCCTCAAGACTATTTTTCAAAATTCTTTTTTCACATCCTTTATTACCCATTAAAGATCTTCAGTTTATGTAACCTGATCTCTTATTGAGTAAGCAGCACTTGACTGCCTGCATGATAGACCATCACATTTCTCTTTCTGGACAAAAGAAATTAATCAGAGCACTGTTTTACTTGGCTGCTGTTATCCTCCCCACTACTAATCTGCCTCCTCTGCTGTATTGCAGCTGGTGACCTGCCCATCATGCAGCCACTCTGACTGTTAATGCATGAGAGAGAGGAGGCTCAGTGTGGTTACAGCAAAACAAAACAGCTTGTCAGAAGAATTTCTGTAAGAATAATTTCATCCTTTAGTATTTTTACAGGAGAGGACAGGGATCAATAAAGTGCACATTTAGGGTCCTGGCAAAAAAAAAAATTAAATAAAAAATTTCTTTTATAAAGGCTTTATTTTGCAGTTTTCTATTAACAGAAATACAGCTTTAAAACGCAAACCCCCTCCCCCAAGGCTCTTGAACAAAAAAGAAATTAAACGGAAAAATATGAAAACAAAAATAGTCAGGAAATTGATGTTTTGAGCATGTTTTAAAATGATTGTAATTGTTCAATACAACTCAAGATGTATCACTGAAATGGAAAACCTTCAACAAATTCTACAAAGGGACTCCAGGTAAGGGTGAAGTTTCTACAGGCTTTACATATTTTGTATCTCAGTTTCTCTAAAGGTAGAAATGAAAGAACATCCCTCAACCACTGTAGAAATGAAGGGGCTGAGTTTGCTTTCCAATTAAAGAGCATGAGTCTGCGTGCAAGCAGGGAAGCAAATGCCAGAGCATTTGCCTGCAAACTTGAAACTTTGCAGCCTGGAGGTATTACACCGAGAATGGCTGAGTGATAGTCAGGTGTAATAGCCTGACCACAAATTTTGAAAATACATTGAATATCTGTCTCCAATAGTCATTGAGGGATGTGCATGACCAAAACATATGTCCTATTGTGGCAGGTACATAGCTGCATCTCGGACAACCAGGATCTGCAGTGGAAATTTTTTTTTACAATTTATCTCTTGAATAGTTCAGGCGATGGAGCACTTTAAATTGGATTAAACCATGTCGTATACACAATGATGAGGTATGAATACGTTTTAGACTATGTTGCCACATATCTTCATAAAGCTCAACCCCCAAATCTTTTTCCCATGCCATTTTAGTTTTATCCCATGATACTGGTTTCAAGTCTCTTATCATATTGTAAATCACGTTTCTTCTCATAAGGATCTAGCCCTAGGATCGCATCTAAAAGATTCTTAGGTGTAAAATAAAAATTTTCTTAATGGACACATCCGCCTGAGTAGCTCCATGCACGTATGTACAGGCGTCACCTTTGTCATCTTACCTATAGCAAATTATCTGCACCATCTGTTAGGGTCCAAAAACAAACTATTCTCATTTGTAATGTGGTTCAGATAAATCAATCTCTCGTACTGAGGACAGACTCTTCTATTTGAATTATGCAGTCATTCATCTTGATAATATTCTCATCCACTCTGTCATTGTAATCACATGTTTCCTATTATAGTAATCTTTTTAAAACCTTTAAAAATATAAGATGTATGTTAGGATTATACTGTTAAATACTATGCAAACCAAAGGTTCCCCTCAGCAACAAGTTAACAGATTTCCCCCTGTTGTTTGTTTACAGGTTTCACAACAAGGATTGCAGTCTGTTGTCACTTTTTTGGCGCTACACTCTGAGTGGGAGATCACACTAAGATTAGAAAGCAAATCCTTGGAGATTTGGCAACACTGTGGTTGGTATCATCCACAGAGCCAAGGTTTCCATGGGAAAGCCCGTGGGATTTTAGACTAATACTGATTTTGATCTGAACAGAGGGCTGATGAGGGGACTCTAATGAGCAGCCTTCTTATCTTATCGCATAAAGTTCTGCCTGTTACACTGTGCTGACCATAGCTCAAGGTATTACGTAAAAGCCTGATAAAATAAAGCAAATGACTTGGACCTGCTGTCTTCATTATCAATCAGCAGAGGATGTTATCAGTCAATACGCAGGTTCTCTGTATATTAGAGTCTGGATATTATATATAACAAAAGACCTCTTTTCATCAAAACCAGCAACATTTTAACACACCTTGGATAAAAATGATTGAGTCAACCCAATACTTAATTAGCTGGATTACAATTTCGAGCATTAAAGATGCAAATGTGTTTATTGTTATTTACAAACGTACTATTTGGGAAGTAAAGCGTAACACTTTGCTGAAACAAAGAGTCAATAACAAATCAACTACTTATCACTGTCGATATAATAGAAGACTGTTGCCTCACAAACTTTCTTACTTGGTACTCTTACACTTTGTGACTTGCCAAAATGTCCCTGTTGAGTCTGTGTTTTTGTCCCCGGAGAGATTGGAGAGATGTACCTGTATCTGTTAATGTAACGACAGGGGAGTCGTGTTTCCCTCAGATCACTAACCCTTTCAATTTACATCACGCTGCTCAGTTTACACAGGACCCATTGACTCTCCGCTTTGGCTCTCATGGGAGAAGAAGCTGCCTGAGGTGGTTTGAGTGATCGACGTCATACTGACCATGCAGAGGATAGACAATATATTTCCAGTACTTACGAGCTTAAACTAGCTGCTTCAGGTAAGTATCAGGTGACTGCTATTTTTCCAGTAGCGTTCATTACCATATAAAATAACCTAAAGTGGAAAAATGTCATTCAGTGGGTTTTGCAACTAAATGACAGAGACAACATTTGAGACGAGGACTGCAGAGTTTTTCTTGTGTACTTTTAAAGCCATTTAAGGAATCTTATTTAGTCCATATGACCCGTTTTTTTCATCCTAACCTTTCATCTATGACCCAGATCCTCACCTCCCATGCTTGGCCCAGATGAAACCATCATAACTTTCTATCCCTGTGGCCTCTGTCTCACACCAGACAGAGGTTAGGTGATGTGTTCGCAGCTGCTGTGAGGTAGGCGGAGAAAAGAGCAAGAGAAATTGGAGCATCGAGTAGGCTGAAGCTCTAGCAGCAGACTGGGGAGAATAGTACCTCCTGGGACCGCTGCCTGGAGATTAGTGGGATTGTGATTGAAACTCACACAATCCACCCACTCTGCTCTGCCAGACTAGCAGCCTCACTGGTTTCATTGTAGCGCAGTGCAGTATTTAATGAAATGTGTGGGACCTTTTAGGGAAGCCTTTTAATTAGAAACACCTGTATATGTTAGTTATTTGATGTGGTGAGTGGTCACAGGGTCTCAGGTGAGCTACCTGAGGAGGTGTACTGCTTTCAACTGCCCCTGAGGGATTTCCTCCTCAGTGTCATAGATGCAAACAGAGTCATGTACCACTGAAGTGACCTCCTGGGTCTCGTGTAGCCGTGTACATTCTACTCGCCCACTCCAATATACTCAATAATTACCATCAATACCAATGTACCGATACCTTAAAGATGTAGCCTCTGATCCTCCTCTTTAATAAAAGTTTACTCATAACTTTATATATAAATACATATTTATATATATGCTGTATGTATATATATATGTGTGTGTGTAAAATCCTCAAACTTACTCACCATTTACATTTCTCTGTCTGCATATAATGACCAATATTCTAACCTGATATAATACACAACACAGCTGATTGTGTGCCCAACTCAGACATACTCTTCAAAAACTCCACAACAAAAACTCAGACTGATGTCCTTTGATTCAGCCTTAAATAGAATCTAAATCTGAAAATCTTTGCTGTTTTGACCCAGAAAAAGCTTTTCTTTTTCACACTTGTCTCTTTCTTTCTGTCTCTCTCTTACTCTCACTTGCTCTCTCTCTCTCTCTCTTTCGCATGCATCACTTTGAGAGGCACGATAAATACACACACACCCACATACAGCACGCACTACTGTAAATACAGTTCAAGCAAACACTCATGTAGCCCAGTCAGTCATGTCGACAATTATTAGAATCTGTCTGGATCTTTCTGTCTTAAGCATGACGTTTTCAGCTAATTACTGAGTGAAGGATTTTTTAAAAGTACTTTTGAGTGGGCCTGTTTTTGATGTTACTTGAAACTGTAGTCATTGAGAGCACAGCTCCACTGCCTCTGTTGGTGTATAACCTCCTCTCACAGTCTCCACAATGGTACTTGTGTGGGTTTACTGTGGAAAATTGTTTTTTGGGTTTCTGAGATCCTTCAGGGGTCTATTTGTTCTGTGCCATCAAGTGCAAATGAAACACCCATTAGGTACCAATTACAACAGTCATTAGGTAACAAGTACAAACAAGTGCCGGTATATAGGGATAAAGTGCAAACAGGACAATATTTGCCAATCCTTATTGAAAGACATAGTTTCATATTTTAAAGAAACAATGCTGTTTTTTTGCAAAACAGACTAGTGCAAAAGATGTCTTCCAAACACACTGAATGACAAGTTTTTTTTTTTCCCTTGACCCTCCTCTGCTTTTCTATCCTCTATCTGTCTGTGACTTAAACACGAAATCACCATGCCCATTAGAGTCCCTAATACACAGGCTTTTTTAGAAGTCCCTGAGCTCTCTCATTCCGCAGGCTCCTCTGGATCGCTGCTGCAGATGTTTTGCTGCTGTGGACTATTTATCGTGGAGCACAGAGGGGAAAGGTTTGTGTGTGGGGGGTGGGACGCTTTTTTCAAATATGCCTCAACGCCTCAGTTTTTTCAACTGCTTCTCAGATCGTCAACCATGCCTTGAACAAGTGTTCAAAAATTACCTTTGTAATACAAATTTATATATACATTAATTTTAGAAAATAATAAATTCTAAAGGACTTCGTCCGACTTACCTAAGGGCACTGAGTTCATTGTGTAACACAATGTTCTGACCAGTCCCTGCCATCGCTGACACTGTGCTATCAAACCAATCACACTCTGTCTCACTTACTCCATCACACTTCCTCCATCTCTTTCTGCGTGAGAGAACACCTTCGCTGTACTCTTTGATGATTTGGAAAAGAAACATACTGATGAAACGGACCATCTGCTGTCAAGAAATTAGATCACTGCCAAACATTTTGGTGTCGTGAGAAGAATAAAAATGAATAAGATTTAGTCTGTCACAGTTTCCTAAATCACAACATCAGTGTTTCTATTTAAGGACATATGTGTATGTGGGGGTGTTTGAATACGTGGAGAAATAACAGCATCGAAAAAAAGTGTTTAAATAAGTGTCACAGAAAGCTCGAAGCGTGTTCGTGTTAGTGCAAGTGCACACACGTGTGATTGTCTGTGTATATGTATCAGAGAGTATTTATTTATAGAAGCCCCTCGGGAGAGGAGTGCCATTACTGTGCGAAGGTACAAAATCTGGCGGGGCTGCACTAGATGTCACACCGAGGTGGCTTCATCACTCATACCAGGCTGTTTGTCATTAGAATAAATACCGCCCTCTGTTTAATTAATAACCACATGACTACATGCATTGTCCATCTTAATTACTTTGTGCATAAAAACAATGTGAGCACACTGAGGATAGATGTTAAATCAACTGCAATGTCCCTCTTTAGTGTGTGATGAAAATCCATGCTTGAGTTGTAGTTTTTTGCACACAAAATCTTCAAGTAGTAAAAAGAAACGTACTCTGTCTTTGGGTTTTTCATGCTCTCTGTCATTATTGATCGTCTTGGCTTGAATGAGTTATTCTGTTCAATAGGAATGAAAGAGAGTAGGCGGACACATTGATTGAGAAATCGAACTGAACTCCCTGTGACAGTTTCTCTCTCACTCGACTCGAACACTACTTTAGTTCCAGACTAGTAACACACGCTGGACTCTCATGCAAGTGCTGCTCTTTTTGGGGTCCCAACAGGTGAGCTGGAAGGTGAGAAGATTGCATCAAAAATGAAGATATTATCATCCCTGTGTGGACTTAATTTGTAATCATGAGAGTTAGGGACACCAGAAATCTCCCCCTCGACAAAAAAGCTGCCTAATCACTTCAAACCACAGCAGGAATCAGCTCAGACAGTAAAGCATTACAACCTCCTCTTTGGGTTTATATGGACTCAACCAGTAAAGCTTTTTGAAATGTGCACCAGTCACACAACTGGATCTGCAGCTTTCTTATGTAATGCTTTTCTTTGCATGCAAGCTGTAGCACACAAACTTGATGACAGGATTTATCTATAGGCTCTGTGTTTACATTTTGTCTCTTCTCTATTTGCTGAAGAGCTGGAACTACTGAGAGAGACCTGCCTGCAGAACAATGGGTATCTCTCTCACCCATCTGCCTCTACCCCTGTTGATGATTTTCTTCACTCACTTCACGTGTACAGTGTCTGCTTTACCCCACTCATGTCTCATTAGGCCATGTAGAGACTGTATCCCTAACAGGCAGATTAATTAAAACGTCATCTTTGTTTACTACACTGTTGAACCTGAACATGTCACCAGCATCTATTAAAACGATGCAAGGAGATCCGCTCGCCACAACGGTAACCTGACGCTTTGTTTAATCCAGCCTGTCTAGCATCGTAGACACGATGCCACATGGTTAGAGACTGCAAGCGATCTTGTGTTAATTGAACCCTGTTGTTGACTGTTCGCCCATGGAGTTTTCAGGTGTTGGGTTCTGTATCAGGTTCAGGTAATTACTGTTCCTCAGTCTGGCAGTTACCCAGATCATTTTTATTCACTGTGGTCTAAAATTCCACTTTTTTCCTGTATTGCTTGGCTTGAAATTGGAGGAAACTTTGGGTTATTTTGTGTTCTTGTAAAAGCATTCAGATACCAATGGACCAAAGAAATCCTGTTTTATTTTTACTTTTGGACAAATCTGCACAAAGGGCCCAAACAGTTACCGAAAAGCATCAAGATAGAGTATAATTTGAATTAGAGGTGGTCCATTTTTACTGCTGAGGTTTGTGAACCAGATGGTACTCAGTATCTCCTACATTTCTGGTAATAATAATATTAATAAAAATAATAATAATGACTGCTGAAATTTTAATAACTTTGACTTACGTTACACTTCCTGCTAGTATGTCAATCTTGTTGGTGGTAACCTTTTCTTATATTATCAAATCACTGCGTCACTTTTCATACTCAGTTATCAGATGACATATGGTGGGCAGTATTAGACGCTGACATTTGCGATGACATCATTATCAGTATATCGGATAATGCCGGGCTTACAACATCATGAGAATATGTACACTGAACCATATCTGTCCCTGTGTATCATGAGACTAATCCCATATTGAATAGGTTATGCATTTGATTAAAGACAGCTCAAAGATACCCTCTACTCATTGTCGGGGCTTGACGGTGGAATAGTTCACAGTGTTGTAATTTCTTTTACTAAGAATTAGCCATGTTTAGTTGTTCAAAAAAGATTTTAATACGAAAAATTGCCAGCAAGTGAGCAGTATTTAGTGGAAATGACGTAACGGCTTGTCCCAAAGTCAAGCCCATGCTCTCAACCTGTTACTTGGGATGTTAAACCGAATAATGATTCAACATGTCACCCTTGCTAGTCAGAAGGATTATTAGTCTGTTAAACAAATCTTTAATTCTTATTATTTTAGGCCACAAATGCTGACCTAAAATAAAAAGGCAATAGTTTTGGTTAACAGCCACTGCGACTAATGCTTTTCAACCAAAATACAAACAAACACACACACATAAAGGACTGTGCAGTTTATCACTATTTTGATGTGTCACGGGGGACAAAAGTTTGGGGTACTAGCCCTGCTTAGGTAAGCCACTATTTACAAATTAATTTAGCACATTTAATCGAAATCATTTAACTTGTGAATAAATTTTCTTGTAACAAGGGGTAGACAATTTAAGTTTGCTTCTTTCTGCCCCCTTTTATTCAAGAGTTACAGTATTGTCTTTTTTTTGTTTAATTTTTGTTTTCATGCTCGATAAACGTATGAAATAAATAAACTAAACTAAACTAATCTGCAGACTCTATGGTGCGGTGTTTTGCCCATAGACTGTATATACTATGGACAACTTGGTTCCGCCTTCCGCCTGTATACCGATTTGAAGCCAAATATCTCTCAGTATTTCCGGGATTTTTCTTCATTTCCTGAAACCAGCGCTGCGCGGTAGCGATGCGCGCATTCGGCCGCGCAGTCGCCAAGAGTCACTGTGATGACGCTCAGCTCAAACAGCGTATCCCCTGGGAGAGACACGCAATCCCTGAACGCCCATAGGCTGAATCAAGTGTCAATCCACAGTCCCATAAGCTTTGCTGGCGGAGGCGGGATTTATGACCTATACTGCAGCCCATCAACAGAGGGTGCTGTTCTCGGAGTGGCTTCACCCAGCGAGGAGGCAGACGGCATCCATTTTATATACAGTCCATGGTTTAGCCATGCTAAATTAATTGTACCCAATGTTGACAGTTTTCTGAGTATTTTCTGACCTTTAGACCAAAATTGGACTTAAAGTCTATTTAAACAGCCAGTAGTTGCTTTGAAACATCCAGAGGATCCATATTATTTTATTCTATATTCTATAGCTCAACTTAAAGCTATTTAAAATTTCTCTCTGCACCCTTCACTTTGATTAAGAATAAACTTTGTTCTTTTTCCACCTTGAGTGATATTGTGGTGAAGGAGCAATTTTTAAGAGGGGAAACATGCAAAATCAGTTGTGCTCCAGTCCTGCAGCGAAACAAAAACACAAAGCCCTAGACCTCCTCGACCTCAGTGTCATCCCACTGTGTGCTTAACAGCCAAGTGACCCAGGATGAGGTGTACGCAATGACGAAAGTAGCTGGTTAAAAAATGCATGAGCCATCTTTTTGTTCAGCTGTCACCAGTTGATGACCAGCGGGGAGAGGCACATGTCCTACTTGATCTGAGGAGTCAATAAAGGACAACTTTAGAATGTAAACTCAGAGGTGGATCACAGGCCACACAGAACATTCATCTAATGTCAGGACATTTTATTATATTATCTATAGAATTTCATTACATTATTCAGTCATGTCTGTTGTCTCTGTATGGGTGGCTATAGTGTCTGACCTTTTCAGTCCCAGCCTGCAGAATGAGCGATGAAAACCTCGATATTGTTAGAAACTGTAGCTCCTGCTATAGCTCTGGCACGCTAAGTCTTTGGTTTCTAATATTTGACTCTCTGGAAACTTCTGTTTTAGTCTGCAGGTGACCACTCATCCCTACATGACTCTACAGCTACTTGAGTGATGTTCTCAAGCTGACAGGTGTGACTGAATAATGAATGAAGGTCTGCAGAAGAGTAGTTGAGTCTCTGTCCACTCACCATTGACCTCTCACCTTTTTAAATGTCAGCTGCGCTGGTGCAGACTTTTGCCGGCACCGACTCAGCCGCACATGTGTGTATGAGGAAAGTCAGATAAGGTATTGTACCAAAAATAAAGCATGGATTTAGTATTTCTGTCAAACAGAGATACTACGCAGCACGAGTCTGTGTGTGTGTGTTTGTGGAGCATACACTGTTGCCTCAGCTGGCATGCATGATAAGCTAATGTGGCGTGCTAGATCACCTCTCTCCATGGAAACTGCAGGGCAATGGAGGGGCAACAGTTGAGAAACCTCCTCCTAAAACTGAATGACTACAATAGCTGAAATAAGAGGTGTCCATCCATGCTCTGAATAAATAGACTGATACATTTATCGTGTTTTATGTGTTTATTACAAAAACCTCATTCTTTTCCCCTCACATTTATCACCCACTGTGCACATTTGCTGTAGAAAATGTTTAGAAAAAAGCATAGGATTCATAGCATCCATGCTATCACAATTGGCCTTCAATTGGGAGGCCTTGTTTTTAACTGAGCTTTTGTTTTTTATTTGTTTGCTTTACGACTGTTTATCAAAGCACTTTGTAAACTTCTGTTTTTAAAAGTGCTGTAAAAACAAAGTTATTATTATTATTATTATTATTGCTACTGTTACAGACTTCAAAGATTACAGGACCAAATGACAATCATTTGGACTGTGTCATTACCAGTTAAAAACTCCTGACAGGGAACCAATTTTTTATTTAGATGCACTTAATAAACTTGGATTTCCTACAAATGCGAAAAAAACAGGGCAAAAAAAATGCTTATGCTCTTTTTTAAAAATTGTGATTCAGTCTTCACTCCTCACTGTTTAAAAGAAGCAAAGCGCTGCACGATGCGCACCAGTTGGCTTTTCATTGGTCATCTGGTGTTTGGTGCTGGATAAGTAGAGTACTTAAGCTAATTTTAGACAGAAGCTGCCTGATTTGGACCAAAACAACACTGGGAAAATGTAAAGTGGACTTGAACAGTTAAAGCTCCTGTGAGAAATCTTTGTTTTGTGCCAGTTTTCATGCCCCCTTCCGAAAGAGAGGTACCTTTATCTCTTGACTCTGTCCTGGATGTTTTCATATGTCATCAGTGTTAATTTAAGCCTGTTTCATTCCTAATTCAAAAATTCCTTACAGGAGCTTTAAGTCATACAAGAAAACCAAAACAATGAGCTCAAAGGTGCTAAAATGCTTTGCTTAACTGAGGAAGATTACTTTGTTTGATAAAAACCTTTATAGAAAACATTTATGTTCCCAAAGTCAACTGAGCCATTGTTTTTAAAATGTACCGAATTGTAATTAAACAGTTTAAATTTCAGACTCTTAATTTGAAATATTAACCTTTGAAAAACATTAAATAAACAAAGCTATTTCCATTTACACTCATAGAAAACCATAAAACTGACAATTCTGCATTCCCAGTGTACCAACTTCATGCTCCTACACAGCATTTAATCCTACATGACCCCCCCACCCCCATGCATAGTCGAGGCGGTTAAGGATACAGCACATGAACAAATGCACAGTCACACAGGGGAAATTGAATAATGTAAAGCCAGCCTGTGCATTTGTCCGATATTAAGAGAAGCCAGTACAAGTTACATAGCACCCATATCCATAAAGAGAAATAATTTATGAATCAGGAGGAGAATCCTGTTCCATGGAATGACTTGTGTAATTACTGAGAAAATGGCAGAGAACTGCTGTTTGCTAAGTGAACTTCTATCTATCTAAAGTACATTTCCTTAAGATTGTGATACACTGGACAGCAAAACAGACTTTCAGTGGGAACTTACTGGTGAAGGAAAAAGCTTCTAAATGCACAGTCATGAAAAAACAACATGAATACTATGACAGCAACAAAACCCTTTCAAGTCTATTATGGCTTAGCAAACAAAGCATATGGAACAAACTCCATCCACTACTCAACCCAATCCTTGTCTCTGAAGTTCACAGATGAGCAGATTTTCTGTATCGATCTGCAGCCTCTCTGATGGGACATGTTGCCTCCTTAGGTGAAATACATGCGGTTCCTCTCAATGATCAAACAGCATCAAAGGGGTGTTATAAATCAATGGAGCTAGTGCATCCCTCTGTTTAGAGCAGGGCATCACTAAAGTGTGCACAAGAAAACCTCTACATGCAGCCTGAATATGAAGATTAGGCTGTAAAGATAGTTATATCATGTGGAAAAATGAGTGGGAAAGAAAGAGGGAGAGTATATGGGTGTTTTGCTACTCACAGTTGACTCTTTCATGATAAACATCTTGACAAACTTAATTTAGCCGTTTACAGTTTGGAGCCAACATTGAGGCAGTGAGCAAGCACTGGACACAAGTACAGCAGTGTATGATGGTTAAATAAACTGTACGACTGCTAAAGATCAAGGTTGCTACCCAAACAAACTGACTTCAAAAATTGTAAACAACTTCCAGGTCAACATCAGTCTTAAGAACCCGTATCCTGTCAATACAAGTGTTCACATCAGCAATGTTTTCCCGTCCTGCGATTTTGCGGCATTTATTTTTTCGTATCATGTTCGAATTTTCTAAAGTTTCGCATACTGTGTGTCCAGCTAACCTGTTCAGATACAACATACCATATGTATTTTCACTGTCTCAAACTCAATCACAGCGTTGCAGTCACAGCAGCATTAGGTCTCGGTTGTTTACCGTGAATTCAATCTCGTGAGATCAGACCCACCTCCACATGAGTGTAACACTTTTGCAAGTTGCAGTGGAGAGGAACAACTTCCTTAAACTTTGAGCAGAACCAGACTCATGTTAGACAGTCATCTGCTGCTACTGCATTGGGTTTAGAGAGGGGGGTGGGGTGGGGGAGAGGGAGAAGTGGATAAAACTCTGTAAATATAGAGTCCAGACTTTGGAGAGGTGATCAATTCTGACAATGAACAATGCAAAAACCAAACGTTTTGATGCCGTTCACTGTTTAATTTACAGAATGAAGTTTAGATGGACAGTGCAAAACTCTGCCTCTGTTATCTGAATTCACACCCATAATTTTGATGATGTAGGATGTAGGCAGATCCATTACAATAATGGAGAGAATATGAGTAGCTATACAAATCAACCTTTGTGTAAATAAAAAAGTCAATAATTGAGTGGTTTGTAGATTTAACCTATAAATAAATTATATCTACTTTCTACACTATGGCCTCCAAATATTCTGTATCCATCAATGAGCGCGGGGAAGCTATAAAAAGCTCGGGTCATATGGTAAATGAGCATAGCCATAATCTTGACACATTTAAATGAGAAAAGCAAATATATTCATTGAGTTTTCTTTATCCTTAATTGGAGTTGGTATAAAAATAAGTGCTTACAAGCTGATTAAGTTACTGGGACTTGAATAATGAGAGGAGGGAGTACAACAGAAGGAAAACAGAATCAGGGAGATGGGATGATAAGCGATCACGGAGGAGAGAGAGAGAGAGAGGAGACTTTAGATTCCCTCTCTGAAAGTGCCAAACAGTCCTCGTGATTCTGTGATATACACTGCTGCATTCAGTCTGACAGGTGGGAAACTGTGAGCCATTGATTTGTGGCTATTCAAGGCTCACCTAAACACAACGGTAGAGTTGCTGTCACCCAGCAACAGTGCATGAAAACGACTCAGAAAATATAGTGCGCTATAGCCCCGTGCCTGGATATTAGCATACAAACACACACAAATCCAATGAGAGGAAAAAGAACAGGGGAAAGAAATGGCAGCACAAAGAGACAGAGGACAATCTCAGCTCCATTACTCTGAGCTACGGCTGAAAATAACAACAGAGACCATAAAATCATAGTGGCTGTGCTGCTACATGTCCTCTGGTCCCTCTCTGCACTCTGCGCTGACACAGTGATGGAGGTCCAAATAAGTGACTGCACTCCCTCATGCAGAGCTATCAGAAGGCAGCAGTCCATGGGAAGTCACACGCCCAAATAGCTGGTTGGGGTGTGTCCTGAACAACTCAGCTTGCTCCACATCTTAATGCGTCTGCGATCGATTTGCTCCCTTTTCTTGTAAAAAGCCATGCAGGGGCATTGTGGGGAAAAAACGTGCAGTAGGTAACAGAACACAGAGGACGCCACCGCCATGTCTTTCACAGAGCAATCTCCCAGATTCACAAACAACAAAGTGCTTACAGTGAAGTCAGTTGGGCATGTCTGATGTGTGGTGAGAAGTGCAGTTAAAGGCCTCCAGTCATGGCTCTCTCTCCGGCTCACTGAGAGGAGAAGTTTCCATGCAATTAGTTCAAACTGTCTCTGCCTGGGCAAAACAACTAAGTGTCATTTTTATAGCCCGGTATCCATTTCTTGTGGACCAAAAGAGAGCGCTTCAAGGCTTTTAAGAGACACAAACTCTAATTCCCAGAGTGCAGAGGTGTCAAAAGTGAAACCTGTGTGTGTCAATGCCGCTTTTCAGACTGAAGAACTTAATAGAACTTTCACAATCAGAAAATGCTTCTTTTTAGTCTGTTAAGCTTCAATTATGTTCAATCAACTCCTTAGTAAGCTGGACTGTAGCTGACAATGTCCTCTCTATCGTGCACTTTGTAAATAGCTGCATAACATGAATTATACAGAGCAGCAATTTGTGGTTTCAGTCTTTCATGATTTCCTCCATCTACTCCCATGCCTGGAATGGATTAACAATCCAATTATGTTTGCCTGCATTTGTGCTTTTGTGTGCTTTTGTGTGTGTGTGTGTGTGTGTGTGTGTGTGTGCGTGTGTGTTTGTGTGTGTGTGTGTCTGTGTGTAATTTTAATTGCTGCATCTCTCTGATATGTTTCATCTCTTTGTTGTTTATTTTCCACACATTTGTTTTCTCATCTCTCTGAGTCATGAGACATTAAACACATCAGTGTAAAAATGAAACCAATCAAAAGACTAATAATTAAATTCTAACTTCTTTATGCTGAAGAAATATTAGTTTGACCAAAACTTGCATGAGTTATGTGTGGATACTTCAAATCATAATACTGAAAATAATCCGGTTGTTATTTCTCCTATTTTGGATTTGACTCTTAGCTTCTTTATACTTCATTGTGTAAAGGAGCCTTGTGAGCCGGCTCACACCAGCCATCCCTGATGGTATTACATTTCATATCGTAAATTAAACCGAAGCTCCTGTGAGGTTTTTACAGTTTTTTATTTGGCTGTGGTTAATACTTGATTCTGACTTGCCAAACCTCATTACAACAGTGATTAATTCTCAACAACAGTGACACCAGGGACAGCTTGATCACACATATCATACCCAATTAATCTGTGGAAAGGATTCCACCTTATTTTATCTTTGCTCATTGAGACTCGCAAAATCTTATCTTCTGTCAGCATTTTAAATTGGGAAACATTGAGACAAACATGTAGATTTCTATCTCAGGCTGGTCTTGGGTGTTAGTGTCACCCCCAGTTTCCACCACATCCGGAATGGCTATGAAAAGGCCGTATCCACTGGTCGCAGCCGATCATAACCATTCAAGTTAATGTGCCAATTTCCACCGGCTTCTTTTCATACCGCTGCGGATCGCCGGACTCCACAGCTGATTGCACAAGTTCTATTTTTTCTAGACACCGGAGCATGCCGGATAAATTCAGCACAGATTAACCCGTGCTGGAAAGGAAGTCGGGCACGGACACAAAATAAAACATCCGGCTTCTTTTCTAAATAAAACATTCCATGTTTCGAGCAGATCATATTTCACAACATGCAAATGGCAGGGACGAACAAGTGAAAGGTTTTTAGACAGCATTTTACCCCATGACACAATGGATCGGGGATGCTGATTTTAGAAGTCTAGAAGTAGATTTCTTCTTCTGGAAAGACATAAACTACTGCTTGTATGGTTAGCCTATGTGGCTAGAGACAACTTGTTATCGGGCGAATGCATGTGAATCTGCAGGTTCTTGTGAGTTCTCACGATTACTACTGTCCGTAATCCGCAATGAAATTTGCCTCACCAACGGATCCGGTAGGAATTGACGGACAGTGTAAATCGCCGCCATTACGGATTGGAGCCGTTCTGGATGCGGTGAAAATTGGGGGTCAGTGGGCAGCCTTAGGAGCAACTCTCTAATAGGGACAAGTGGAGCAAGATCCTGTCCTGCAATCCAGGCAACAACAACAGAGCTGGTGAGTGCTTTTCCAAGTTGCCAATCCCTTTAAAGTAACTAAAACCTTAAGTGGTCAGAGTAATAGTAACAAGATGGAACATTCGCCTCATCTCAGTTTTGAGTTGAGTCAGTTACAAAGCTGAATGAGAAATCAGGAAAGACCCTTCTGCTTCACATCAGGGTTGTATTTACCCTGGCATAATTCTGATTTGGATAACCACCAGCCTTTAGTCTGAAATCAACGATAACACATTTTTTATGACATGCAAATACTAAAAAGTACAGCAGCGAAAGTAACTGACTATCTAGTAAATGTAATCGTTTTTAAGGCATGTTACCACTGCATAGAGGTCAGTGTCAGACAACCCTTTGTAAAAAAAATTCTTACCGTGTGGAGAACACGGGCACAATCACACTGACATCATCCACTGATTTCTGAAGAGGAGTTTTGAAACCCAGTGATAGCAGTCACCGTCTTAGAAATCCTGACTCAGCCTGATTTCTGGTTGACTAAGCAAGAGGCAAAGAGCTAATAAGCCTTTAGGAAAAGTACTATAAGGTTTTTACTTTTCAGATGAGTCAATCACAACCTGGATCATTTTGCAGAGCTCCAAACCTCAATGTCTTCAAAACCTATAACATGAAAAAAAAATTCACACCTAGGGCTCTATTTTCGTGCCTCGCCAGAGACATGCCGCAGGCGTGGTGTAAGTCAGGTCCGCCGTTCCGACAAGGCGTTCCCAAGCACAACTTGGTATTTTGGTGAGCGGCGCAGCCCGGCGTAAGTATCCCCCCTCCCTCACTCAGCTTCTTCCAGCGGCTTAAGTAGTCAAAGAGATCAAGAGATGTCTGAAGACAGCAATGCCACATGATGGCGACAGAAGGCAGCTCCTCAACAAGTGTCACTGTAAGCGCTGCAGAGGGCGTCCTTGACACTGTCTCATATAAGCACAGATGGATTTGGTGGGTGTAATGTTGGACCCACTGGTAAGACAAACACCCTTTTCCACAAATAAAGACACTCACATAAAGTTGCATATATTCAAACCTCACGTGACAAAGGTGGGTTGAGCGCACAGATCACAACATAAATTCCAAAAATCAAAACCGTCTGTGCGTAAATGACGCATCGCGCTCCGTGGCCTGGCTCTTTCTTTCATGGATGTTGGCATATAAAATAAATTTGGCTCACAAAACTGAATATTATAATATTCGTATGTAGGCTTAAAGTAAATAACTCATCTGATCACTGAAACAAATCTTCTGTTCAGCCGCCGCAGCTGCAGCAGGACGGAGAGAGGACACGGAGACATGTCCAGGTCGAGCTGCGCGCGAAATAAAAGGAAGAGGAAGAAAGAAAAGGAGGGAGACAAATTAAATATTTTGTTAACTTCATCATGTGTGTCTATTTACTAGATATTCAATTTAATTTAATGCAGTTTCAGCTGTGTTGATTCGGTCAGGTTGTGTGTCCAAACGCGTGCCAAACACACTCATCGGATCAGATATACAGTAGATCAGAATATATCTGTATAGATCTGACTCAGATTATTAGTTGTTGATGATTATTTATTGCACTGAAATGTGCCTGACACTGTGGAAACCTGCTGGTGAGGCATCGGTGACGTATGCCAATACGCCGCCGGTCTACCAAAATACCTCTAGACCAGCTGCAACCAGGTTCGAATCGGCGAGCTTTCAGCGCACTTTATACGCCACCGTATAGCACTAAAAAGTCACTGCGCCAGCTGATTCTGTCGACACCTCCCCCTGCTGCACCACCACGCCCAGCTTGGCGGACCTCGTCACCAGCGGACACGAAAATAGAGCCCTCAATCTTAGAAAAAGACATTGGCTGTTCAGACCAGTATTGTTTTTTTTAATGTGTCAGGCTGCAAACATGTTTTTACCATGAAGATGGTTATTTTAACATGGGTGTTAATAGAGTCTCTTTGGCTTTTGGTGGACACTTAAGGAACTGCAGTTTTGCCACATTTCCACATTGGCTTTTTAACATAGGAGGTTCCTGCTTGTTTCTACAGCAAATTATCACACTGTGTGATACATTTGATAGTTTAAAGGAAGCTGGTTTTTAGTTATAAGAGCTTAACAAAGAGATACAGAGCACCAGTTTGTCCACAGGGGATGCCAACATTGTCACAAACATAAAGTTCCTTTTAGGAGCTTCAGCTAAATAAGCGCCAATTTACATTTTATGCCAAGACATGACCTAATCTTCTGACCTCATAGATGCAATCATGTGATGCAGATTTAGGTAAATCTTGACTGGGTCATGATAGTGCATGACATCATTGTTTCCCAACCAGACTCTGTTGTTTTCACAGCAGTCAGAAAGAGCAGACAAACTCAGTCAGTCATATAAAAATGAAGAAAACACGTTGCTGGTTTAGGAAACAGCCTTCAGGGTTTGCAGCAATGCCTTGCTCTATTGCCAAACTCCTGAGAGTGTGATGCCATCCCTCTGAGACTGAACTACACCTTGAAAAGAAATGAGCCACAGAGGCATGCTGGGACATGTAGCATTACATAGGTTGGTTTCATTCACAACCAGCTCAACCCTTTCCTCCCCCTGGTATAAAAGTGACGACATATACAGTCAGCATACACTATTCGGTATCAACAACAACTGATCTTTTATTGATGAAATGATTACCAGCAAGATTTTTCTCTGGGTTTCCAGGAGGCCATATTGTTGCCGTAAATAATTCAGTGGGAATACTCGTGGAAGAAATGCAGACTCAAGTGGATCTCAAACTGTTCAGTAACACCTCAACACACCCAAGGAGAAAGACAGACTGCCTGCTCACGCAGCATCCTTCACTGCCGCTTTGATGTGAAAAATAGCCCATCAGAGAGGTAGAGCCGGTGTCTGTATATTTTTGGGAAGGTTATTACTCTAAAAGTTCCAGGATGACATGACAAGACATGTAGAGTTATGGATATTCTGGATCACACCTTATCTCTCCAACATTAAGTCAAGCGTTATTAATGTGCAATTAAAATTTCATCAGCACTGAAAAATAAATGAGGCAGAAGATGTGTTTGGGAACAAGCCATTTCACCGATTCAACTCTTCAATTAAGCCTCAGATACAAGACTGCATTTAATGGCTGCTATTTAACCTCAATTTGACATTTTTACTGTGCTCTGTCTAATATGGAAAACTAACCCATGAGGAAATGGCCCCATTAGTCAAACAACATCAGCTTCTCTACCCTGTCTTCCATTCAGAAGTTCCTCTGTAATTGTGTACGCTGTTTGGCATGTACTTGTGTGTGAAGTTGAGGATAAGAGCTTGCATGCAGGCGTAACCAAGGGAGGAGGACAAAAGTTGTGTCCCTAATTCTGCATTTGAATGGCTAAAGTAATTCAAGCTGAATGTCAGAGCCGCAGTGATGGGAAGTCAGAGCTAAAATGAATAATGATTTATTCAAGAACCAGAAGGCGTTTCATGAAGTGGAAATTCTGTGAATTTTAAAACCCTGATTTTTATTTGTTTGTAAAATATTGCATCAACGCCATATTGAGTTGACTTTTCATGACATAGTGCCGTGAACTGTGTTTGAAGCCAGTTTTGAGTTTGCAATGTCAACACGACAACATAAAGAAATACACAATCACCTGGCCCCGCTCCTAACCTTTATTTTGTAATTACAAGCGATGTGAACTCAGTGAACTCAGGGCTGAGTAAATACTCAATATTAAAACATGTTTGCACATTTACTCTCACTGCAATCAGGTCTGTGTTTACAAGAAACCAGAGGATGGCAAAGTCAAACACAGATGACAACATCAGCCTTTAGGAACATCAACATATGACTCTGTGAATCAGTCACGGTATATAATCGTACATTATCATCTCGAAAAACTGGAGCCATTAATCTTTGTGGTTAATCTTTGGCGCATGATACTGAGAAAAGTTCCCACAAATATGCTCTCTCTTTTTCTCTCTGTTAACTGGTTAATAGCAGCATAACAGCTTTCAAAGGCAAGGGGAAAATATAAGTTATTGTCATAGTTTAATAATTTTTGAATTTTTTTCAAATGTCGTAGAGGCTAAGGGACACAAATCTTGAAATCTATACAAAAAGAATGGGTATGTCTGAATGCATTTTCATTTTATTTCTGATCAACCATTAATCTAAGGGTCATTTTAAACTCTGACCTTTCCTGTGGCACCAGGTGATGTAGTTCTGCTTTGCCCAGCTAAGACAGTTAACTAAAATCAGGTCTTTCTTTTTTTCTTGTCACAAAGCAAATGCCATCCATGTCTTCAATTATCCAGACTTAGCTATTGTTAAGCACATTGACAAACACAACATCCAAAGATTACACTACATTCAAAAGCTGCTGTCTAGCTTTCAACTGTGTAGAGATACAATCACTTTTCTACACTGTTTACTCCCCTGTACCAGCTACCTGCGAGTTTAAGAATCGGTT
Organism: Xyrichtys novacula; assembly: GCA_962446985.1. Lineage (NCBI taxonomy): Eukaryota > Metazoa > Chordata > Actinopteri > Labriformes > Labridae > Xyrichtys > Xyrichtys novacula. The sequence goes on from OY660865.1 coordinate 18,601,230, forward strand.
TTAGTATTTCACTGCTTGTCTTCAAAGCCTTAGATAGTCAGACTCCAGCCTGTATCTGTGAACTGCTGACTCCCCATGAACCTGGCTGCTGCCTGAGATCCTCCTCGGGGCCTTGCTAGTGGTTTCTACATCTCAACAGTGCACAAAGGATGTCTGCACTATAGCAGTGACTCAAACTCAATGTCCTCCTTTTAAACCTCTTTTCAGACTCACTTATTTCATCTGACCATTTCTTAACTGTGGACGTAGTTGCCCTTCTTTGTTATTACACAATGTATTATGGATGCACTGGATCTTATTTGTCTTCTTATAAGTCATGCATTGTCTCAATAGTTAAGCACTGAGTTACCAGTTTTTGAGGAGTGCTGTATAAGTTTAGTCTTTCTCCTCCTCTAATTTTGAGAGTTAGTTTATCACTTTTAGATGTTTGGATAGCAAAAGAAGAAGAAGGGAAGAAAAGTATGTGTTTTAGTTAGAGAAATGGGAAATATGTGAAGAACTTGACACATCATCTACTTAAAAAAGATTTTTCTATCTGTATTTTTTTTTACAAATGTCATTGATGCAGACTTCTAGAGCGCCTCCTGGTGTTTTGGCTGCAGTATAGCAGTAAAGCCTGACTCCTTTACTGATACTCATGGGACAGACTAGATACCCCAAATGTTTTTTCCTCTAACATACCTCCTACTCTTGCTCTTATCATGCTAATTTTGATACTTAGGTCTAGCAAGTTCTGAAAAGATGATTGATTGATTGATTGACAGCTCTGTTGACAGAAAACTTATGAACAATAACACAAAAGTCACAGGACTTTTTATGCTTTGAAGCAACACAAAAATTAGATATTTTGTGGACCATTCTGACTTGTATTTTTGTCGTTTTAGAAGTAAGTTTCAGTGTGTTTTTAGTTAAGAGGGTGTAAATGGAGTCAGTCCTGTTGGCTCTATCTGCACAGTATGTCAGCATCCATTGAGGTGGCACTTTGGCTACATGTCTCAGATTAGGAATTATACAGTCAATGGTTATAAATGTGATGTTGCATGAATGAAATGTATGAAAGATGTATCACCAACAAAATTTGACTTCTCCCATCCTTGAAAGTTTACTAGTCAGTGTGTAATTAACGACTTTAGGAAGTTACAGAGGAAACTCGGGGGTTACAGAGTACTTTAAATTGAGCATATCCTCAAGCAATGTGATTGAATAATGGAGAAAAATAATTAAAGGCTCAAGTAATTCAAGGTCAGAGATTGGGCAGGTTCTCTCAGTAAATGAGCAGAATAAATAATGCAGGAGGGTCTGTTCAAAGAGGTGTTTGAAAATTTCAGACTAATGATTCCTCTCTGATATCTTTTGTGGTTGGAACAGCAGACACTCTGTGTGGTCTCATGATTCTGAGCCCCCCAAAAAGTGAAACCTTCAGGCATTTTAAACAAAACATAGTGGAAACAGTTTAATAGCATCTGAAAATAACACACTTTCTTTAATTGTAGCGCTGTATTTCTGAGACTTTGGATGATAACACACCAGTGGATAAATATTTATCATTTTAATTGAATATTGACCCAGACACATCTTTTGCAAAGCCTCTTAAAAATGTTGTTAACATGAATACAACCATTGATTCAGTAAGTTGTAGCTATTACTATTGTTCCCGGAGAAAGAGCCACGAGCTTGCTAATGAGCTGGATGATTGAATACAGAACTGGAAATGGGGCAGGGGCAGCTAATGAAGCTAAGAAGAGATGACTATGCATTGTTTTATGGTCTAAAAATACAGAATACATTTCATATATTTTATCTAAAAGAGTCTCTTAAGATGTAACTCTAACAATATGTGTCACTCATTCAAAAGCACCCAATAATTACCCCGAGAGACTCTCTCCTGGATTATCTGGCTGGAGAACAAGTATCTGACTAAAGCCGATAAAAGCAGACAATGACAGCTTGATGTGTTTTCATTAAAAACCCTTCAACAAAAATGGGGTTTGAATTGACTAACCAGAAAAAACAGCACCCAGGCCGTTTCTTCTCAAGAATACGCTTTGTTAGGTGCATTGATTTAAGCACGGTAACAAAATTACTTGTTCCAAAGTCTTGATGTTCAATACTGACTGAGGAATGAGCAAAAGTTTGACATTCACCACTAAGTACAACAACAACATCCTCCTTTCTGCCTGTCTCGCTCTCTCTCTCCTGTGCTCAAGCAACTGAAAGTGACAGATTAAAAGCAGGAGTTTGGGTTCAAAGAAAGTCAGACATCAGATCAGGCTAGCCTCAAAGAGAGATTTCTGTTTGCCTCTGGATGTTAATCTAAATTTAAACCCCCTTCATTAGGCCCAAACTCTGCTTCTTAAGGGATAGATCTTCATAACACCTTTATGACACCCTTTCTTACACTTCTTTCACTTGATTTGCCCCGGCTGTGCAGAAATAAGAAAAAATGAACCCTACCTTAGCAGCAAACGAGGAGCTTGGCTTTTCCAGGAGGTCCCACAATTTCCTCCTCTTCTCGGAACAACACGTAGTGGTAAACTCCTCTCCCTCCCTCTCCCTCATGTTCTCAGCCTCTCTTTTCAGCTCCTCGTTCATTTGCTCCTTCTTTTGGTGGTACCTGGCCTGGCAGCAGGACTCTAGGTAGATCTCATCGATGCCCCAGAAGTCCAGCTCTTGGCTGAAGGACAGGGCGCACATCTCCTCCATCATGTGCAGCTTCCCGGTGCGGTAGAAGTTGAGGATGGATGTGAAGGCGCCGGGGTGTCTGTCGAAGAAGTACTCGTTGCTGTCCAGGCTGTAGTCATCGCAGATCTCCATGATGGACTCGTGGGTGTTGCAGTCTCTCAGCTTGCCCAGTCTGGTGCGGGGCAGCCGGTCTAGTGTCCTCCACAGGACCTCATGAAGAAGGCCGCCAACATTGAGTCTCACCCGGCGGGTGTGCGTCTTGCTGCGGATGATGTCCATGGTTTGTGGCGGCTGCGAGGAAGCCGAGTGAGATCCAGAGTTGATCATCTTCACCTTCAAGTCACTCAGTCACCTGAAAAGACTGGGAGATACAGTCTGGTGGATTAAGAAGACATGGTCTCAGAGTAAGCCACATCAGGGTTTCTTTTTGTTTCCTCCTGAGAAGAAAAGAAAAACAAGGAAGTCACAGTGTGCAGCGGAGTGGCAGTGTGACTGTGTCCTACAGCGTGAATGTCAGGTGGTTTATCCACTCATCAGACAACTGAATAGATATTTTAATCAGCTTTAAGAGGCACAGCAGCTTCTCTTACTGACAAAGGTGGGGGTGGGGTGGAGGGTGTAGGCCTCACTGGAGTATGGAAGTAAATCTGTGCCATCTGATTTTGAATTTGAATTCCTAAAGCTGAATTTTTTTTGCATCAAAATCAGATTTTGAATTTCAAAACCATTGAATTTCAAGTATGCATTTTTATTTCTGACACTTATTTTTTCACGATGATGAAATAATTCATGTAAAAAAAATCAGTCTCTCAAAAGATTTGTTTAGTAAAAATTCTACTTAAAAAAAAAAAATTCAGTGTCAAAAAATTGAGTATATAACAGACCGACTCAACATCCAGGTAATCAGGGAGAAGCAATAGATTCCTGGCTCAATCATCCATCGTCCAGCCAATCAAATAATCCTAGATGGCACCGACCCCAGTGGAAGATAGAGGAATCTATTGCTTGAGTCAGTCTGTTTTACACTAAATTTTTTTCCACTGAAATTTTTATGTTGAATCTTTTTTTTTTTTTACAGTTTTTTAATTTTTATTGCTATGACACAAATATTTTAAGAGACTGATTTTTTACACTGAATTTTTTTCATCGTGAAAAAAAAAAAAGTGAAGGTCCTTACACACCAGGAGTAACCCGTATCCTGTCAATACAAGTATTCCCATCAGCAACATTTTCCCCTCCTGTGATATTGGGCATTTATTTTTTCTTTCATGGTTGATTTTTCTAAAGTTTCACATACTGTTTACTTAGTAACTGTGGCATATGGTAGCTCTTATTATTTTTAAAAGGAGCACAAATTTGCCATCACTTGAAGCTGAAGTAGACTCTATTTTTGTCTTCTCGCTTCCACCCCGGACACATCTTTTTCCCCCCCAGAAAGCCGCAAAATCGCATCGCGCTTGATGTGTTTAGTCAGGCACGTCAAAATTCGCCTCTGAATATTTCGTAATTTCGCGTTGCATATTTGCATCGTTCCCGGTGTGTACGGACCTTAAGAATTAAAAATGTGTGCTTAAAATTCAAAGTCTGATTTTGATGAAAAAAAATAAAATAAAAAAAAATCTGCTTTAGAGATTAAGATTTAAATTAAGTGGCACAGATTGACTTCCATACTGGAGCCAATGATAGACTGGAGTCAACTTTGTCAGCGCTGTCTGGTGCTGAACTGCCTGTCTGTCGCTGTCCACGGACTGTGGTGCTAAAGCGTGCCAGCCCGGGTGGGACAGTAATGATTATCTCGATTCAAAGAGAGGGTGTTTATTTTAGGATTGTGGATGTCAATAAGGCTGTTGGGCGGTCAGAGTAAGGCGAACATGGCGATGAACTCTGAGTAAAAGCCTAAAACACACTAGAAGTGACTTTTAATGTAATCTGCTTGAGTACTTTTAAAAGGAATGCAATTATACAATGAAAGCTATTGATTTGCATCATTATATAAATGTGCCTTCATTATAGTTGTCCAGTCTCGTGAATACAATGAGAAAATCTCCACCAGACAGGACAGAAATATCAAAGTGAAATCATGTGGGCTGAAAATATTTCCAAACTCTCTGTAATTCAGAAGGATACATACGTGTCTCCCGTTTATCCGCGTTCATCCCATGAACGATCAGCAACATCTCTGGACTAATGTCGGCTTCAAACTTGGATTCTCCGTCCAGATCTCTACAGGGACCTGATGGAGGTATGAGCCACGTAGGGACATGCCGGAAATACACGAGTTTCACGCAGACACCACCATGTCCAAGTCTGATCTGACTGCTCTCGTGTGAGGTAAATATCAACAAGTCGACACCGGGGAGCGAGCGAGGATACTCTCGGTTCCTCTCCTCTATCTCCTGCCCTCAGAGGGAGTGTGAGTGTGCTGCTGGCTGCTGGCCGGCGCCTGTGACTGTGATGGGATCCTGCAGGGGCTGACTTCACTCTTCTCCTCCAGCGGCTGCAGCCTGTGAGAGATTAACCCTCGCAGAGCCGGACAGCTGCAGTTCAGCGCATCTACACTGTGTTTCTGCTTTGAGAAACAGAGCACTATAGGCAGCCAAACTGTGTGTCAAGACTTACAGTGTAAGATACAAAGTGAGGTCACCTTTGGATCCCATTAGCAGTGGTGATAAAGGTGCCTTATAGAAATGCAAAGTTTCCTATGCATTTTAGGTTAAAGGGATATTCCGGTGTAAAATTAAGTTTGGGTCAAACCATAGACTGTATATACTATGGACAAGTTAGTTGCGCCTTCCGCCAGGATGCGGATTTGAAGCCAAACAGCTCTCTGTAATTGCGCGTTTTTTCTCCATTTCCTGAAACCAACATTGCGCAGTAGAGTTGTGCACACCCCACCACTTGCGCTGTTGCATTGTACGCATTCGGCGGGAGAGTCGGCGTGATGACGCTCGGCTCAAACAGCGTATCCCTCGGGTGAGCTACACAATCTTCTTACGCCCATAGGCTGAATCAAGTGTCAATCATAGAAAACTTGAACCCCCTAATAACTTTTAAAAAGTGAGCTGTACAGAAAAAAAGAGGACTTGAGCAAAAACCAGTCTTACAATAACTACATGTCAACATCGCAAGCAGCGGGGAAAAAAAATGTACGTTCTGCGGAATAAATTTCTTAAGTTTGTCCACAGCTCCATGCGCTTTGCTGGCGGAGGTGGGATTTATAACCTATACTGCAGCCCGTCACCAGAGGGTGCTGTTCTCAGAGTGGCTTCACCCAGAGAGGAGGCAGACACTGTCCATTTTAAATACAGTCTATGGGTCAAACACACTGTAACACCGAGTTAGACACCCAGTCGAGAGATGAATGTTGCTGACCGCTTGCTTGTCTAGTTATACCAACTTTAGTACAGAGAGCCATGCGCTCAACCAAAACACCACTACGTAGCCACAAATAATGCTCAGAACAGCACCTAACTTGATCAACAGTACATAGAGGGTCCCAGCCATAGTACTAGCCACCATCTTTTTAGCTTTGCCTGATTTCTTTAGCAAAGAGACAAAACACAACTCCCCTTCTCTCTTCCAGCAGCCACTGTGTGAGTCCATCAACTGCGGGGGGGGGGGGGGGTGCAGCTCAAGGAAAAACATCTATGATCATCTCTTCATGGAAATGCAATCAGACCAAGACGCTAAGGCAGAAGAACCGGCAGCAGTGCGTAATGGACTGGCCCGAGGTCTTCGTACAAACAAGCAGCTGCTGGAAGAGAGTAGGTGAGTTGTGTTTAGTCTCTTTACTAATTGGTGGCTAGTGCTATGGCTGGGACTCTATATGTACTGTTGATGAAGTTAAGTGCTGTTCTGAGCATTATTTGTGGCTATAGAGTGGCGTTTTGGTTGAGCACATGGCTCTCTCTATTGCTATTGTGCAATTGTTACTAAGCACTCATCCCTCGAGGGGGTGTCTAACTCTAACTCTAAAACTGAAACATGGCCAAAAATACAAATGTGGTACAATTTGTTTTGGCACCAAAAACATGCCAAATCAAACTTAAGTTCCATAATCCACAAAAATGTCCTCTCTCTGAACTACTTAGGCATATCTCAGCTGAAAGTTCGAGGTGATAGCATATGCCGTGTTGTTCATTCACAGATCCACTCTGTTCCTCACACTCTGTGGCCCAGAGCGGATCTGCTTCTGCTACCAAGTAATCAGTTGCTTTCCAAAACGACATCTAAATCTAAACTTTCCACTCAGCCTACCTCTGCAAACAGCGGGCATGTGTGAGTGTGACAGATGTGTGGCTGGCTCTGTTTACAGAACAGGCAGTCCCCTCATTTTACTCATGCTTTGTAATCAACACAAAGAACCACACTTCCAACAGCTGCTAATGTAACACCTTGTGAATTTTAAGTAAAATCTATAAATCCTGTTCTTTTGTTTTATATGCAAAAATTTGGTTTACAGCACTAACATGAAGGATGTCAATGGACTTCAATAACTTAAGCCAAAACTCAACAACATTTGACTTCATGTGATCAGACACAAGGTCTGACTTACATTTATTGATAAATAACATGATAAATATAAAAATATAAAAAAATATATATCACAGAAAATAGAATACAAAAGTACAAAGGGCATATTTACACAATAAACAATGTGCATATGCAAAATATTTGTTTTGCTTCTTTAAAAGTCCTGGTGTGCATTTCTAGGTTTATATCTGACAGGCAAGTCCCGCTCCGGTTGTAGCATCCCAAATCCATAACGACTGGCGTTTACCTCCGGCATCTGAGCATTTGGGTCACACAGCTCCAAATCATAGTTAGTCAGCAGCATGTAAACAAACCTGTCGAGTAAACACAGATGGGACATTGAATTAGGAACATTCGAGCAGATATCACTAAAAGGTAAAATAAGTCTGTGAATGTGACACATTTGACATCTGAACATTGATTATAAATGTTGAACTCATTCTAGGACACTCACTGTCTGATGGTATTGATGGCAAAACGCTTTCCGACACAGCCATTGGCTCCTGCGCCCCATGGCATGGTGTAATATTTCAGTCGCCTCCCCGCCTTATAAAAATCTTTCTTCACTGATCCATCAGCATTCAGGAAGCGATCATATTTAAATATCTGGAAAGGAAACACATTTATTAGCAGGGAACAACAGATGCAAGCTCCGTGAGAGGACAGCTTTACCAGGTATAAGCTTGATCATATAGTGAATTGTATGTGGAGTAAGCAGAGTTTTTTTTTTTTCTCCACTAAAATCCCAACTCCACTATGTCCTTCCCACATCTATTAGCTTTGTTCCTGTTCCCATACTCTGATAATCCCTGACTGGTCCACAGCTCTGGGTTTGACCTCTCACTGAAACCACAGGGTCAGCTTTGTGTAGGCGGCGAGTCCACCTTATGTAAGCAACCACACTAATCACACTTTGGTCTCCATACTGCTAGTGCCAAAAACAATCAATACAACCCAGCACAGAAAGATCTTAATAAAGCAATAGAGATGGGGGACTTGAGAGATATTACTTCAGCAGAACAGAGCAACAAACCTGTGGTTCGTGGTGGATCTCAGGGTCCATTTGAGGGCTACTGTAGGGAAACAAACACACCCTGTCTCCTTTCCTCAGCAGATACTCCTGACCATTAGCCATCTGAAGAGTCTTCTCCTGCACTACCTCTCTGGTGATGAAGGGGGCAGCAGTGAGTCTGAGTGTCTCTTCCAAGGCGCTGTCTGGTAAGGGACAAAAAAAAAGATGTAAAGGACAGAAAGGAAAGATTTTGTCTTCCATAATACGTTTTTGTTTTTGCTATACTACACACATAAAATGTTAATCACTGCAAAATTCAGCCTTAAGAGTATACATTATTGCTCCATCTTAAAAAAAAGGCATCCCAGGCATCTGTTTCAACTTTATCTTCTTGCCAATAGAACAGCCTCCATCTCAAAATATCTCTCTGTTTACACAAGCTGGGATTGAGCTCTTACCAAATACAGGGGTGTCCACAGGTGTGTCCAGCAGAGAGGTGTCTGAAATCTCCATCTCTGTCTTCACAGCTGTCAGAGCTTCAGGGTTTGTCAACAAGTAGCCCAACAGCCAAAAAGCAGCAGGACCAACATTACCCTGGAAACAAACAAAGACTTGGATTAAGGCAAAGATAAGACTGTGTCTCCTGCTCTGGAACTGCATAGTGACAACAACACAGATGGTTATTTGGTAAGTAAGACCATCACATGTCATGTTTACTTCTCATGTGGAGCCTTTGTTTGGCTAGCAACAAAACATGAATTACAGGGATGTTTGATTAATAAAAAACAGGCCTAATGACTCTGACTCTGCAGACCAGATTAAAAAGAACGGCTTCTTTTCATGTGTCTGAGATGAGAAGAGTCAGGCTCTGGATTGTCTCACTACTGGCAAAGCGCAGCTCGCTAATGGTTTACTTAAAAAGGAAAGCCATTGGAAACCTGAGGTCCCCAGCCATCTGCCTGCTACCAAGGGCAGGACAAAAACCTGAGAGCTGTCTGCCAGGAAAACACATACAATAGAGAACACTGAATAAATAACCTACAAATGTGCCCTTTTGTGGCTGCAGATACACAACAAAACAGTGTTTACTCCACAATATATAAACTGTGGTGCTGATAAGGACAAGTACACTCATAAAACTTGTCAAAATAAGATGACAGTCTCCACACTTTTGGCAGGTGTAGAAAAGATTCTGGTGTAGACAACAGTTATACTTTGCTGAATGATTTTAATAACACAGCACTTACAATAATTTTAATCCTGTTTGTCATTATTGCATTATGTTTTACTAATCCTTCACTCTGCTAGCACATCCTGCAAATGTATTCTCATTTCAGTTACTTGAGAAATGTAAAAATGTGACTCAGACACAACCGAAAAGTTATGACTCAAACTTGAAAACAAATATAAATAAACCATGGTGACAAATACAAAAAGGGATGAATAAGCAGCGTGTGGAGTAAGACGAACGCTGACGTAAGCATCTGATTAAGTCATTTGGTGCAACCCTTCCTCCAGCAGCACTGCATGACTAAATACTGTCTAGTGACAACTATGGAAGAAAGCAGGACCAGGAAAAATCCAGTGAGTGAAAAACACACATTTGTGTTTTTTATTGAGCTGTAGCGTTTTTTTTTTAACATGAGAAGATGATGTTGCTACAATACTCCTTATCCTCAGAAAATATTTCAACTCGAAAGGGAACGAATGTATTTGATTAGAGAATCTTCAGGTTTCTTCAAACAGCTTGAACTCCTAAATCTCAGTAAAGCTGCTGTTTCTCTTATTTTGAAGAGAGGGGTTTACATGTCATCATTCAACATTTAAAAGCCTTTATATGTTTCTGAAGTGATTTCAAGGCTTTCCCTCTAAAATGTTAAATATCAGCCATGAAAGGAGTGGTGAACAGCACCCTCATGTGCCCAATATGAGTACTGTTCTGTATCCACATCTTCATCTGACTGAATTTAAGTCTTTTAGAGACATAGGGGACAAAAACAACCGGTCGCTGACACAGCTGCATCGAATTCATCATCTGACGATTATCTGACTCACCTGTGTGGCCCACACTTGCATCAGTACAGCCCTCCTCTGCGTCTCCTCATCAGCCCCCTCCTCCTGCAGGAGTTTCCTGTAAGATCGAAGCCAGGGACTCAACCCTGAGTCCTCAGTCAGACCTGCTGTAGCCAAGAGTTCCCACAGTTTGTGCCGGACATTCTGGGCTGTCCTCTTCTCCTCTGTCACACAGGAAAAACACCACAGAGTATGTGAGTAAGCATAAAGAGCCGAGTTTCATCTGTATGAAACACTAAAAAGATGAACTAAAGGGGTGGGGGAAGGGGCAATTATTCATGTATGACAGGAGCTACGCAATAGTGTTGTAATTAGCCTCCTTTTCAGTTTATTGCTAGCGAAACAGATGGATTCATAAGTCAGTGATGCAACGCAATGAATGATGAGGCCTGAGGAGATGAAGCAGTGAGCTACATGCGCAAGTCAGATCATGGTCTGCAGAGGACTATGACGATGAATGTGAACTGTCAAGGTCTACCAAAACACTAAGACACTGCCAGACGCTATGTAAGCACCTGAGTAATTAAACCTCACCAAGGCAACCAAATAACAATTGTGAAAAAGATGTCAGAGCTTGTTTCCCCAAGACACACTGACAAATGTAAACAGTGAGGACACATGTTGCACTTTGTCCTGTTGAATGACTTGTAATGTAACACACAGTTAAATAAAAGTAACCTTGTGTAATGTATTAAACAAATCTGCGACAAATTGTATCAGTCATCAGGAGTTTTTGCTAGCTAAGAATAGGAATAAATATAGGTGCCTTTTTTTACGAGTTATAGAAGGAAACAAGTGACAAAACAGCTTATTCTTTTGTCATTTTTGTTGCTTTTAGCCGGTGCTGAGGGGAAGTCTTTACCTGGCTTCAGCGTGCCTCTTGCTATCTTGGTTAATAAGCTGTCAAACTTCTTATACTCGTTGTAGACATATGAGGGATCTATGCTGTTGTTATTTTTCTCTCCTCCAAACAGCGTCAAGTACCCCGCCCTGCAGAGAACACAGAGATAAAAAAAGACGTCAGAACGTGCAGGGAACACTCTGGTTCATGAACAGGTAAAAAGCATTTTTGTTCCGATGTCAGGATAAGCAGCCCACAGTTTTCCTTCACACATGAACAACCCCATTTGACCTGGTATGTTTCCACGAGCAAACTGAAAAGAATCTGACAAGTCCAAACCCTTTGTCAATGTTGAAATTGCATACCATCAAGGGAGAAAACAACAGCAAGATTTATATCTGTCCCGCCAAAATTCTTACGGAAACATGATCTTGAAGGTTTATGTCGAAAAAGGTGCAGTGATTCTCACTGTGTTTACTAACAGAGGACCTCAGGACTGACCGGTGTGTAAACTGTTTAGCTGATGACTTTTGACATGAAAACACTCTTCAGTTGACACAAATAGCTTGGAGTGTGTGTGTGTGTGTGTGTGTGTGTGTGTGTATGTGGGGGGGGTTCTTACTTGAAGAGTAAGCTGTAAGAAAAGTTGAACAGTCCCTCCTCTTTCCAGTCTTTCTGGTTCTGAGGCATCTCAGCTTTCAACAGGACCTGCAGGTGTCTGTTCATGGTGCTGTTTAGGGCGGACAAATTCATCCCCGAGAAGTGCCTGCGGACACCAAGGGAAAAGGTTAACTGCTGTTCTACACAGAGAAGTCCTGTAATTCACGTCGCACTGATTGATGATGTTATGAAAACAGCGCAGCTACTCTGTAACTCTCCCTCAAAGGAGCCCGATGACTACGTTTCCCACCTATTATTTCCTTTAAGTATTATAACTTTGGTAAAAGAGTTTAAAATTATGCTAGAATAGTAAAAATATCAGTAAACAAAGGAGAACAAAATACAACTGATATGACTCATGCAACCTCTGAAATGTGGTGTACCCAAATGTTTGACATATAAACACACAAACAGTTTTGTGGCTTTCCTATCCGTTCTCATTTTTTCTCAGTTTGACGCTTGAAAACAATCAGCTTTGTTTGTCTTTAGTATGGCTCTGTTAAATAACTGGTGAATGACGACTGAGCAATAATAAAACAAGGAAGCCTAAAAATAGATAACTGAAAATAGGAGTGGTGCTCTACAGAAATAAACCGAGCACGAGACTTCGGCCGGTGAATTCCACTAACAAATTCCCCGTCTCTACTTTGACATGAATTGAAAATGAAAATATCAGAATATACTTTTGGTTTTTGGTCTAAATTTGGGGTACATACTTTTTCATCATTGCTTTTTCTTTTGACGGCTGGTGGTGTGGGAGTCGCAGGTTGAAGATTCTCTCCATGAGAACCTGAGCATACCGGCCGAAGTCCAGGGAGTCTGTGTCATTGATGACTGTGTCGTATGAATGAGGATCCAGCAGAACTGTCACATAACGTCCAGCTGCACGTACCTGGAGATCATTGGTGAAAATGCTTGAAATACATACTGACGCAACACAGAAGATCATTTGCCACTGATGTTCTTGTTTTACTCATCTGATATTCTAACTACTAAAGAGTTTCTAGGCAAAAAAGTAGAAAGTGTAGTTTTACTTGAATATTATATAAATGTTGAATAAAACTCAAGATCAGTCCTCTGGAAATATATTTTGGTATGGATCCAAAATACGACATATTGATTCAGCAAAATCCTCAATAATTATTATGCATGAGATTTCATATAGCGTAGGAGAATCTACACAAAAACAAGTAGAAACTCGAGAAGCTAACATTGTAATCTGTAGCTTTTACTGGACTGCTCTTGTAAATAAGTTTTCATGGTCTATCAAGTTGCTTTTCATGAGCTTACTAACAAACCCAATTATTTTAAGAAGTTTAATATATGGTTGAATTACTTTTTCATGTATTTGAATTAACATTAAAGTGACAGAAATTAGATGGCTGCCTAAAATGTTCATCTTCTTCCAGACTGTTCTACTCACTGTGAAAATGTCGCCGTGTTTCAGCTTCATCCGGTTCAAGAACTTGGCAGCGTCCTTTCCAAACTCAAGTGCATGGCCTAACCATGGGATCACCCCTTTGTCAAGAGGGGGCTCACTCTTCAGTCTAAAATAAAAATATTTTTAAAAATGACAAGTGAATTTTATGATACAGTGTATGCTGAAATTTTTTTAGACACATGTATTAATATTTTTAGTTCACTATTGTTTTAAAGATAGAGACGCTACTTAACCTACAGGAAAATGATAACAGTAATCAAGCCCGGTGCTATCTGTGTTTGTACGACTAACCTATTTTCATGAGATAACAATCACAAAAGCTATGGTCAGGAAAATAGTGACAGAGATTTGATAAGAAATGATCAGGTGCATCACATGATCACAACAGTGGTAATAGAAAACAAAAGTGAATTTAAACACCTTTAAAAGGTTATCCAGTTTCAACTCTGTTGTAGTTTTACCACATTCTTGGAGTGGGGAAAACCAGTTAAACTCACAAAATCTGGCGGTGAGGTATTTGCAGTGTTTACAAAGTTGTTCATATAATTGATCAAGAAGTAAAGCGTCGGGTTTTAATTGTACTAAGCATAAATCTGCAACAAAAACAGCTGCAGAAACGCCCGTGAAATTATTGAATAAAATTCCTTTAATTCTAGTGTTTCAGGTTTTCCCTTTTTCAGCACAAATATCGTTGTTTACAATTCACCAAAAGTCAAGTATGTAAGAAAAGTTACGTACCTCGATCTGTGTGTGAGAACAACATACAGCAGCACAGCTTGGAAAAGCAGGAAAATGGTCCAAATCATGTCGCGTTCACTTGTTTGCTCTTCAGTCTCTTTAGTCCCACAAACCCTCACGTGTCCTTTTATTAAAACTTCCCTCACCTCCAGCTACGTCACCTCTCGCCATTTCATTCATAAATCTACAGGAGTCACCGCCGACGCGCTGACGTCATGCGTAACACACCACCCACTGACTGATCAACACAAGGAAACAAATGACTGGAGTGTTGTGTTAATTCGGATTTAGGCCTTTTTAGCTTTTTCCAGGACCTTCTGTAATATAGTAAAGGTCGGCGGCGACGATATACGTAAAATACGGTGGTGCTCGCTGTTTACCCGTAACAATCAAACTTAAACACCCTCAGCTAGAACTGTAGTTAGATAGAAACAACAACCACAACAATGTATTTATATGACTTTACATCTTTCTTGCGATCTACTCACTATGTAAAATGTTTTAAATTCACTGCAGATCTTGCTCAGTACGTTATTTCCAATAAAATTATGAGGAAAGCAGTTATAAATAATTTGGTTGTATTTTTCCTGTTGGAAATGCCTAAAAGGTGTAAGTAGATTACTGTATTTAGAGGGAAGTACATGGCTCCATGCAACTGTTCACGCACACCGCAGAGATCCTCGTCATGAACTCTGAGTCACTCAGACGCGCGCTTACTTGGATACTTCCTTCTTGACTTTTCATCAGCTGATCCTCACTCAAAGCGTCTCCACCTGTTTTGTGCTCGGATCAGCACGTTCACCTCGGAGAAGAAACAGTTCAAAAGATTAAATGGATATAAAAGAAATATTAAGAATATTGGAAAAAAAATGCAGCAAAAGTTTCTTAACTTGTCCTTTACTGTAAATGTGAAACTGACCAAAAACTTCTCTGGATACTGGGTGAAAGTAACATGACTTATCAACATCAACAGTTTGAATATTTATTGACAAGAACAAAGAGTGATGACTGATAACAGCAAAGTGAACACAATAGGTCTGATAGGTGCGTGTGGGGCGCCAAATATAAAAATTCAGTCACAGATTAATAGGCGACATTTTGTGAAGATTTAGCTCACTTTTCTCATATGTAGCTCGTTTATCTTTCATTTGAGACCGAATTTCGTGCAAAACAGCATATTTGATTTATTTTTTTAAAATGTGTAAATGTTCAATCTAAATGCTACATCTAAATGTGAAATCTAAGTCTTGCTTATAAATTTAAATCCTAAATCTAAATCTAAATCCTAAATCCAAATCTAAATGTTAAATCTAAATGCTACATCTAAATGTGAACTCTAAATCTAAATCTTGCTCATAAATTTAAATCCTAAATCTAAATCTAATCCTAAATCTAAATCTAAATGTTAAATCTAAATCCTTAATATAAATCTAAATGTTAAATCTAAAAATAAATGTTAAATATAGCATACAGATTTAGATTTAACATTTAGATGTATTTTTCATGTGTACACATTTTTAACAAATAAAAAGAAAATGCTTTTTTACATGAATTTCGGTCTCAAATGAAGGAAAAACGGGCTAAATGTGAGATGATTGAGCTAAATCTTCAAAAAATGTCACCAATAAACAGTGACTGAATTTTAACATTTGGTGCCCCACAGATGCGATCAGCAAACTTTCAGGAGGTTGTCAAACACTCAGGTGTCTGAGTGTTTGAGGGACATTAAATAGCCACTTTTTATGTCATAGGCTTGTCCTCCCAAGATACCAGCTTATCAAGATGAACTAAATGTGAAATACAAAAATTAAACCCTTTGGCACATGTGACCGAGGAAGCAATTTTAAAGTGTTAAATCTGTAAAAATACACATAATGTAAACTAAACATTTCTCAAACACAAATTCCAAGCTTCGCTACAGGATGTAAGTTAAGAGAGCTCCTTGTCATCCTTCTCGTCTGCCTGCGTGTTAGTCAATCCTCGTGATTCATAGATGTCTTCCGGTGTTTCACCAAACACGGCCCCCGTCCTCTTGAGGAGGTAGACTCCGGCGTGTAAACCTCCGACGTTGACCCAAACAGTGTGCAGCTTTCTCCACAGCCCTCCCATCCTCGAAATAGCCTAGAGGTAGCATAAATCTCGTAAGGGCAAACTAACAAATGAGACACTTGTTTTGGGTTAAACATGGTCTTTGCTTGGACAAATACAGCTGTTTAGAATCCTCTCCAATGAGGTAAGTAGAGTTGATGTTACATGACTCCAACTATTTAAGGTTATTCAGAGACCTTATTCTGCACACAAACCTTTGAGTTTTTTTATGATGATGTGGAAGAGCACACGTAACCAACAAAGGTGTCTTT
Source organism: Xyrichtys novacula (assembly GCA_962446985.1). Taxonomy (NCBI): domain Eukaryota; kingdom Metazoa; phylum Chordata; class Actinopteri; order Labriformes; family Labridae; genus Xyrichtys; species Xyrichtys novacula. Next base: position 18,617,570 of record OY660865.1, read on the forward strand.
CACCATTTCACAATCAACTTTTTGTTATTTATTACTTGAGTTTGTTCATACTGGGAAAACCCTAAAATTGATAAAGGGAAATTGTCAAAAGGTGTAACACTCTTTCATGACTCACAATCCTTTCCTTCCAAAGAGGGATCTGCTAAAATACAAGGGAGTGTGTGTGTAGAAAATTGTCTAGAAAATTGTGAGTCTGTAATTGTAATTACTCCATCATTTTTTTCAAACATCAACTTCCCTCCTTTCCTTCATTTGATTTCATGTCAGACATCATCATGTCCTCACTGGCGTTACTTTTGCTGGTCAGAATCAGCTGGTTGGTAAGTCAAGACAGGCGTGTTATCACAGCATACCTTTAACAAAGACCAACTGAATACTTAATTGGTACTTTGCCAGCACTACAAAGACATAGGTGATAAGCACAACATTGATATTTTTCTAACGAGATGTAAATACAAACTCACGCTACATCAGGTGACTGTAAAACACATTTTTGTAGCTCTTCTTTCCTTCCTCAGCCATCATCATGCAATATCCCACAGTCACCATCAAATTGAAGCTAATTAACCTAAATTTGTTTTACAGATTGCTGACCAAATAATTTAAAAGCCCAGCCTGTGGATCCTAGGCTCAAACAGGTCAAATGTTCAAATCTTGCTGATGATCCTAAGTGCAAGGTAGTGTCTGGTTTTCTGCTTCCTGCCGATGCTCATATCATGACAATAAACTGTGATTGACTATGCCACTTTCATGCATGAGTTAGTTTGATCTCAACACACCTCCATCTCAGCCTTCCTAAGACACAGCCATTGATTACAAAGGGGCGGAGAGCACAACCAAAACAAGTATTGGGTGGAATATAGAACATAGTGTTTACTACGTAATGTCCTTCAAGGAATTTGCGCAAACTCCATGCCTGTGGCGGTAGTAGTCTCGTAGGTTGGAGCGGAACCATGAACGCCATTAGCCATTAATTATACTTGCATAACTTATTGTGCGGTTTTGCCTGTACACACCCCAGTGGAAAATAACAACAATATTTATCATATTAATTTGGCATATATGCTAAGGTTGCATTGATCTTTACATCACTCAGCATCAACAATGTGTGGAGACAAGCGTGCAAAAACTTTCCACTAAAACTATTTGAGGAATATCATGTTTGTACAAATAATGTAGCTTTGCTACGTGTCATGACCTGTCAGCAGGTTTCACAACTTAAGGAACGAAATTCGTTTTAATAGCTGTGTAATTATCAGCGTGAAAAATCAGAGCATCAGCAGAAGGCATTTAACAAGTGTTGCTTCTGTGTTTGATAACACACCATTTTCTATGAGTGATTTGTTTTTGTTGGCTGGTGTCTGAAGTGTATTTGGTGTCATGTGCTACTTCATGTGAAATTAGGCTTCTGAAGAAGACTGGTGTGATATTCCCAACAGGAAATTCCCAAAAGTTGGCAGCAGACCCATGTCCAGTTCACATTTCAAGTAAGTGAATAGATAACATTATTCTCACTAATGTTACAGCGTCTTCTTTTACTGGAAAATGTTGAAATTCATGGGATCTGTGTGGGTATTAAGTTTACCTTGGAGAAACATTTCTTGTCTTGTGTCAACAACACAGCCTTTCCTGATCCTGGTCTGCACACACGGGCCATTTCTCTCAAACAGGAGGGATAGAGGTCCCAGTTCTTCTTCCGGGAGCCCATTCTTTAAGACAAAAGGGACTGCATCATATTTTCTAAGTAAACAATGACTACAAAAACTGAAAATCTCATCAAATATTATGGTCTTTCTTTTTCACTGCTGCTTCGGTACCTCTTCCCAAAGGGCATGTCAGTGATGATAATGTCAACAGAGCTGGTCCTCATGGGTAAGTTGCACAGGTCCCAACGCACTGTGTCAATGGGCAATCCAGACGCACTGTTTGACAGCATCAGAAGAGGACTTTAGTTTGCAATTCAACTCAAGATGACTACACAAGCTTTTCCTCTGTCCCTCTCACCCGCCCTTTTCTGCCCTCCGTTTCTGGATATGGCATATGTTATTAACTGTGCGGTTCACTGCCATGTCATAGTTGTCTCCAGCGATGTAGAATGAAGAGTTGAATTCAATGGCCCCCTGAGAAAGAAAAAAAATATATCATGGGAATCAGTCGCGTCTGTGGTTTTCTTCTCTGGTCTTAGGACCCCCCCCCCTCTCTTGCTCCTTCAAAGCACTCAGTAAACCACTCTGATGATGTCCAGCTGGCCACATGTTGAGGCAGTAAATGTGTTTATTTTGAGATTGTGGAAGGAAGCAGCCTGATATGAACAAATATTTAATCCAAGCTAAACAGGCCTGACCAAAGAGACAAGGGTAAATAACTTTAAAAGTTTTCTGTTAAGTAAAAAGATAGGTGCAGGTCTGTGAAAATCACTGTAATAATGAAAAATACATTTACAGGAACTTTCAGGTAATTTGATATTATTTTCTGTACACCTTATACTCTCTTCCAAAACCACACATTTAAATGATGCCACCATATTTAGGAAGTTATGTCTCACCTCCAGTGGAATAGCTCCAGTCCCACACATTGGGTCAAGGATTATATCAGATACTTGAGGTTTGCACAGCCTGTAAAAAGACGAAAAGAATAAATAAAGCACAGATGTACCGTGGTGTGTAAATAAATACAAGAGAAAGGGATGTTGTTCAAACTCATAGCACCTTTATCATGATGAGCACATGGTTGTCATAACCACATAACACAGATTTCTACTGTGGAGAGTCAAACGGTGTGATTTTTGATAGTGAATTTAGAAATGGATCAGCAATCTCCAAACCACTGCACTTTAAGAAAACACTGAACACAAACTGACCAAACACCATGTGTTTCTCATAAACACAAACAGGTAAATAACCCAATAACATAGCCCTTCTGTCTTTTATGTTACACCTAGCTACACCTTTTTTCTCAGGACACCCTAACCATTATCTCCACTACTATTTTGACTATAACTAGATTGCTTATCAAGTTTTCTTTTATTACAGTACATACTGCATCTGCCTTTATAAGATACTAGCTTTGCATGAAGTGCAATTACATTTGTTAGTTGATGTTGTGAATCTTGGGACTTTTTGGCTCACTGCTTTTTATAAACACAAATTGGAGCAAACTAAATTTCTCCTAGGCATGGTTACAAGAATGGACGTATGGGTACTGGAAAACAGCAAGTGTTTATGTATTGTTTATTGTTTATTAGGATCCCCATTAACTTTTGTCAAGACAAAGCTAGTCTTCCTGGGGTCAAACACAGAAAATAAAACATGACGTAAACATTCATTCATAATTATACAATCACTCATTTACCAAACAATCAAATAAAAATGGGAAAAAGGATGTTTCTGTAAATATTTTTTTTCTATTTTAATTTTTATTTTGTTTTATCTATTCTTATTTTTATTATTTTTATTCTAATTTTTATTGTTTTTTTTCTGTTTTAATTTTTATTGATTTATTTATTTACTTACTTGCTGGTAGTTAAAAAGCCAACAGAAAAACTTTGATCTTTTAACACTGAAAATCTGAGGTTTACATGAAGGCTAATTAGAATCCGTTGCCATGTATGTACTTGGTTTCTGGGTAATAAATAAGACTGTGTATATCTTATATAATTTCTAGGCTAAGGTTATCTCTCAAAAAAGTGTTTTATATATTATATCAATAACCCGATTTACCTAACTTTACCCCCGGACGAGAAGCTGTCAGTCCTTCTGGATGAAGGACCAACGGCTCCATTAGCAGCTCAGTATGTTTCTATCTGTCTGTCTGCAACAACCTGAGGGCCTCACCCACTCAGTGAGAGCCCAAACACAGAGGAGCAGTTTAACCCTCACTCTGTCATCATCAAACTGTAAGAAAACTACATGTAGATTTAATACATTGAATTGTTTGTTTGTTTTTTTTAAGTATAAAAAGTTTAATCTTTGAAGAAATGTAAGATAACCATACTATCATGGGATGTGAATTTGTGACATAAATGTGATTTGTTTTGTGAACGTCTTTGCTGAAAGCAACACTGATTGTTCACACTAATAAAGCAATTTAAACTTCACACTAAAAGTTATGTTTTTGAATCATATCGAGAAAATGCATCATTTGAATATGAAGTAGGTGAAACCCTGTGTGAGAAGCCTCCTATCTCCTGGAGAGAATGATCAGACCAACTCAAACCATCGAGCGAGCAGCATCATCTCTGTGTATTGGAAGATTATTATCAGCATTTAACAACAACTTTAACAACGATCCTTTCTGTACCACTATGTACGGGAGATTTCCTGCAGGATACCTGGTAAGACTTTCTCACTGAACTCTCTGTAAATAACCACACTTGTTATGTATCCATGTCTACAATGTTCTGTATTTTTTTAAATGAACCTCATGTCATTTGCTCTCTCTCAGCCCCGTGTGCCAGTCACATATGTGGCAGCTGTTCACACTCTGAACACCCCAAATGCCGTTCAGCTGCAGAGACCCCGTCCCCAGCTCAGTGATGCTCAGATTGCCCAGAATCTGAGAGAAACTCTCTGCTCCACCATCGCTGAGCTGAAGACTCTGAAAGAGCAAAACCAAGTATTGAAAGTCTCCATCAGCCAGCATGAAAGCAAACACGCTGAACTGAAAAAAAAACATGAGGACATAAGCCAGGCCCACCAGAAGACCCTGGACCTGCTCACCCAGAGAGAGAGAGACAGCTGACAAAGCTGCAAGAGGAGCTCACAAAAAAAGATGACCACCTCATTAGAATGAAGAAAAAGGAGCAGGACAGAGAAAAGCAAAGCAAGGCCAAATTTGCTGAACTGCAAGAGCAGCTCAAAATCAAAACTGACCTCCTGGAAACCGCAGGTAAAATGGAGAAGTGCATGATCGAGGCCCATGGAGAGCACCTTGCTGATAAAGAAAGAGATATTCAGAAACTCCAAGAGGAGCTGAATCTCAAAGACAACCTGCGGAGAAAAGCCCAGCTGAAGGTGCAGAACACAAAATGGGCCCATCAAAATACCATTGGCCTCCTGGCTCAGACAGATTCTACGTTGATCCACGTCAAAGAGCAACTGAGGCTCAAAGATGAGCAGGTGAAAAGGGCTGCTGAAAAGGAGCAGAACTTACACAAGGCCTATGAAGAAAAACTGGCAAACAAAAACTCTGAAGTCTGCAGGCTGACAGAAGAGCTCAAGGTGATGGGAGAGGCTCTGCGTAGGGCTGTAAAAAAAAGGCGTGAGCGCACCAGAGCCCACATAGACACCCTGGATCTTCTCAACAGAAAGGACCTGCAGCTTCAGAGAAATGAGGAGAACTGGAGGACAAAATACAATGATCTGCAAAAGTGTCTCCATACCCAAATAGACAATCTGCAGGTACTTCAGAGCTCAGATATATTACACTATCAAAATAATCACTTCTTTGATTCTCTAGAGAATATTTAAAGGTTTCTACTGAATCAACTAACACACCATTTCTTTCTCAGACCCTCCAAAACTCTGTGCAACAGCAGCTGAAGCTGGGTGCATCGCAAGAACAAGAGGAGGAGAAGAACGAAGAGGAGGAGGTAGAAAAACATGATGAGATGAAGGAAGAGGATGAGAAAAAGAAAATACTCCAGGAAGAGGGGACCTCAAAACAAGATGAGGAGAAGACAAATGACAAGGACAAAGGGACTGAGACTGAAAAACAGTCAGACCTGGCTGAGGTCAAAAAATCCCCAGCCTAACCTCATCCTCCCTCCAAACCCCCCCTTTCCTATCTCCCTTCCCAACTTCCCTCCTAACCTTAACCCCCCCTTTCCTAACTCCCTTCCCAACTTCCCTCCTAACCTCCTTCCTAACCCTAAACCCCCTTTCCTAACTCCCTTCCCAACTTCCCTCCTAACCTCCTTCCTAACCCTAAACCCCCCCTTTCCTAACTCCCTTCCCAACTTCCCTCCTAACCTCCTTCCTAACCCTAAACCCCCCTTTCCTAACTTCCTTTCCTTCCCTTATTCCCATACCATATGTAAATATGCCTGTAAATATGTAAATATGAAACCTGTAAAGATGTACATTTGAAAGCATCAATACAGTTCTGTTGAGCTGAGCCGCTTTTCATTGTGTCTTTGTCTTTTTCTTGTTGACTTGATTTGGTTTTGAAACTGTTTTTACACATGGGGTAACAAGTCTCAAAATCTTTGCAAAGTTATTCAAAAGGTTCACAGCTTTAGATATTTATAGCACACACTTTAAATAATTTCTCATTGTGGAACACTTGAAATGCATCCAGTTCCTTTTTTGTGATGCTGCAAGCGTTGTGTTACACCTGTGTTTGTATCACACAGCTCTCATTGTGTACATTTTGAATGGGCAGAAATGTTTTTGTTCCACTAAGTGACCGTGCACTTTCCAGATAAGAAACGTGACACGTGATTCTGAGTTTTACTACAACCCAAAGAAGAACCTTCTTGTCTAAACAAACAAAAACTGTTTTTGGAAAACTTTGACCTGGTTATTATTACCCTGGATTTCCTTACAACAGAGATGACGTTCTTTACTTAGGATGGATAATACTGCAATTGCGTACAGCATTCTAAATGGATAATTAAAGTAATCTAGATTAATTGCCCTTGTTATAAAACAATGGCACATTGTCCTTGCTCCATGCCTAAAATTACAGCAGGCTGTCAAATTAACAAATGGCATCTATGCGCTACTGTTGTCACGTCAGCCTTAGTGCCGTTTTTAACTTATAAACCATCAGAGGTCTGAGCTGAGGTCAACAAACATCCACTATTAACTGAACCAAAAACTAGTGACACTTAATTTCATACCTAGCAAAACTAGTTTCACCTTTGAAACAAACTTCAACTTTCAACTCTTCTTAAGCAGAAACATTGGAGCAGATCCAGCTGGAAAAGTCGGGGAGAACATCACCTCTTTGTGAAAAGCTAGTTGAAGCATATAGCAGTATGGGTGAATTCCGATGGGGACGTCAAAAGTGCTTTTTGTGTGTAGCATGTTTTTGACGTACGTACGTGCTTACCTTGATGGAAAATTTTACTTGAGGGAGTGTTTTAGAGCTATTGTGTTACTGCTTGATATAAACCCTGAGCTGTCACTGAAATGATTATCTAAATGGAGATCAGTTTTTCTTGGCAACCCCTATGATCACACCAGTCTTGATATGCAAAAATTCAGTCATGCCTACTTCACTCTATATTTAATCCCCCGCCCTGCCAATGTGTTTTGGAAATATCTGTTTCGCAAAGGATCAAGTTAACTCTTTATTCTTCTTCATTTGACCAATTTTAAATAAGACACAGCTCAGTTAAAGGTTATTTGTGGTTAACTGGTGGAACACCGCTCAGCTTCCTGCTGGTGAAAATTCAGTGTTTGTCTATTGTCTTCATCTATTTGACTCTCTCTCTCTCTAACAACTTTGAGTTAGAAATACATTTTTAAAAATCAAATCTACTATCTACTGGTATGTTTGAGTCTTTTGCTGCAGCTAGGCAGGGTTTTTGTCAAGTAGTCGACCACAATCCTCTGTCTAATTTGCAACTGCCAAGGAGCACACACCTATCATTAGATGTGTCATTGTTATTGTTATGCAAAAAAGATCAAACTTGTTTTATCAAAACCATTGAGTCAAATGGCAGAGTGGTGGATAAGGCTTGATACATGTCCATTTTAGTCTGACGATAAAAATAAAAATGTGTAAAAAATAAGTGTTGCTTCTGTCATAATCTTTAGTATTTTTCCAGGTATACATTTCTCTGTTTCTTGAATACATTCAAAAATCCAGTTAACGCGGTACTGGCTCCAAAATCCATGTCCTATACATTAAGTGTACTGATTGGAATAACGGTGTTATGATGATCGTTGTATTTTTTAATATGATGTTGCCATTATGTACAGCTGTCAATGAACTTGCTCTCTGTCATTCCCCAGAAGGTAAGAGAGCTTTACACAAATTAGGCTCGTATTAGAGGCAAGCCAATCATATAACGCTCTCTCTGTTTGAGAAGTTTATACAGTACAGGCCAAAAGTTTGGACACACCTTCTCATTCAATGTCTTTTCTTTATTTTTTATATGACTATTTACATTGTAGATTATGACTGAAGGCATAGAAACTGTGAATGAACACATGTAGAATTTTTTACTTATAAAAAAAGTGTGAAATAACTGAAAAGATGTTTTATACTCTAGTTTCTTTAAAATAGCCACCCTTTGCTCTTGATGACAGAAGTACTAACCCTGACAAGGCACACCTGTGAAGTAAAAAACATTTCAGGTGACTACCTCATGAAGCTCATTGAGAGAACAGCAAAAGTTTGCAGCGCTATCAAAAAAGCAAAGGGTGGCTACTTTGAGGAATCTAAAATATAAAACATGTTTTCAGTTATTTCACACTTTTTTCTCAAGCACATGATTCCACATGTGTTAATTCATAGTTTTGATGCCCTCAGTGAGAATCTACAATTTAAATAGTAATGAGAATAAAGAAAATGCACTGAATGAGAAGGTGTGTCTTAACTTTTGGCCTGTACTGTACGTTTATACGTTAGTACAAAATGTAGGCCTGTTACACTTGGATATATCAGACAAAAACAAAAAAGATACCAAACAAGATCAAAGTCATAACACACGTGTAACAAGTTAAATGCTCCACAAACTGCAATGCTGAGCAGACAGCATCTCTGTGCACCAATGCAGTGCACAGATACTAAGTTGCAGAAATGTGGACTAGAAAATGCCCATTTCCATCTCTGGGGCTGAATCAGTCTGGTGCTTTCTATGTCTCAACTCCTGCACAAACAGGCGGTGCCATTACTCATGCTAGAGGTTTTGTCTGATTTTATTCTTTGTTTTTTTAAGTCTGAACAAGCTTTATGGCCTCATAAAAAGGAGGTATTGAGTGTCATCTGAACCTTACATTGTAAGGTCGGCTGCCTCACAGGGTGTGAACATGCTGCCAACAGTGCTATCGAATTACCTGAGCATGCCATAGCACAAGGTAGAGCGCAGAGTTGTAGGCCCAAAGTGACTGATGTTCCTCCTGTGAAGGCTCTCTTCTGTAAGTGCGATGCCGATCACCACCTCTTCATTGTGTATGTTAAGTAATACCTACAGTACAGGAACATACAGAAACAAATGATCAATTAAACTGTGCATATGCTTTTATATTGCACTGTATAGAGCTGAAGCTGTTTTCAGAGTTCGTTGCTCGCTGTTTTGATTTGCATTACAGTGTCTGTGATTTTGAAACATTGGTGCCATAACACTTATTCCTCAGACATGATATTTATTTATGTATTTTGGCCTAAGCAGATTGGATACACCACCTTTGGTTCCAAAAAGTTGTGATGGCAGCTCAATACTGTCTGGAAAATGTTACTCAACTCTTCTCAATTTTCCTTTTGCTGATGTTTATACTAAATACAAGGTTATGTCATGCAAAGTTATCTAAACGGGCAACGTTTTTTTTGGCTTGTTCGATGGTATTTGCTGTGCGTCAGTCAAGTCCAAACAAGAAAACCTACCTCTATGTCAAACTTTGTCATGTCTGCTTTCCACTGGAAGAATTCTTGCACAGCCCCACCAAAGTCTCTGGCTGCCTCGTTAGAAGAAAAGCTGTGCTTGTCACCGGCCCTGTTGCACGTCACACGAAACTTGATGACTTTGGCCTCAGGTGCCGTGTCCCCTGACTCCTGCATGCTGCTCTCCATGTCAGGTGTGCTTTCTGAATTTGTCTGGCCTCCAGGAGCAGGTGCTTCCGGTAACTCTTGTTGTTCAGTATTAGGCACAGGTGAATCAGTAGCCACATTTTCAAGTTTTGATTTGGAGCCATTCCCTCCTTTTCGATGGCCTTTCTTCTTTTTCAGTGAGCGATTTAGTTTCCAAACTTCCAAAGCTTTAGTCCAAGGGAGTTTGGAGGCCAGCTCATGCAGCTCCATCAAAGTCTCCTCCTGTACAGAACACATTTGCCAACTTGATGATGATGCTTTTCACATTATTTAGAGTAGAATAAAATTGGTTGCAGCTTACCTTTGACTCTTTGAACTGGTAATGATCATATTCCTCAACCACAACAAACAGGTTGTCCACAGACCTCAAGAGGTGGGCCTACAGAGGGAAATTCAATAATCACCCAGACAGACTGAGTATTAGAAAACTTACATGTGCATATTTTCGAATGAAAGTTAAAGGGATATTCCAGCGTAAAATTAAGTTAGGGTCAAACACACTGTAACACAGAGTTAGACACCCCATCAAGAGATGAATGCTGCCAATCGCTTACTTCTCTAGTTATACCAACTTTAACGACCACAGGATAGCAATAAACAGCAGTCTAAGGAGCCATAAAGAAACCTCAACCAAAACCCCACTCTATAGCCACAAATAATGCTCAGAACAGCATCTTACTTCATCAACAGTACATATAGGGTCCTAGCCACAGCACTAGCCGCCAAACACCTTTTTACTTTTGCCTAATTTCTTTAGCAAAGAGACAAAACACAACTCACCCACTCTCTTCCAGCAGCCGCTTGTTTGTAGCAGGACCTCCGGGCGAGTCCATCAACTGCAGTGAGGTGACGCAGCTCAAGGAAGAACATTTATGACCATTTCTTTATTATTTCCTTGAAGTAATAATCATCATATTAATCATTTTGCACTGTAGACGCGGTAGTTCTTCTGCCTTAGTGTCTCGGTCTGATTACATTTCCATGAAGAAATGATCATAAAGGTTCTTCCTTGAGCTGTGTCACCCCACTGCAGTCGGTGATGGACTCGCCCGGAGGTCCCGCTACAAACAAGCAGCTGCTGGAAGAGAGTGGGTGAGTTGTGTTTAGTATCTTTGCTAAAGAAATCAGGCACAGCTAAAAAGATACTGCTATGGCTGGGACCTTATCTGTGCAGTTGATGAAGTTAGGTGCTGTTCTGAGTATTATTTGTGGCTATAGAATGGCGTTTTGGTTGCATGCGTGGCTCTCTGTATTGCTATCATGCGGTTGTTACCAAAGTTGGTATAACTAGAGAAGCAAGCGGTCGACAACATTCATCTCTTGATGGGGTGTCTAACTTGGTGTTGCGTTGTGTTTGACCCAAAATTAATTTTATGCCGGAATATCCCTTTAAGGGGGTCAAATCTTGATTGGGGCTACATTCAAAGAGCTCAAATTCTATTCAAGAAAGTTTGTAGTTTGACAACCTCTGAGGAAAAATAAAGCAAGCACTTAATCACAATGTCATACCTGGTAAAGCTTGTCAGTTGTTATGGGAAAGTATATGCGGCCACGGTCTTTGCTGATTCGTGTTTCGACACCAATTTTTTCCTTGACCTCTTCTGCAGCAGTGTGCTCAAACCCTGTGGGGACAGTGGCTCCAATGGTGACGGTGATGATGTCTCCTGAGGTGGTAGCACCATTGTCAGTGGATGAAGAGCTAGATGGTCCCTCTGTGTTTGAACCCTGCTCTGCAGCCTCTTCTGCCTGCGAGGACATCCTAGACACCGAGGTGTATCCGTCGATGTATCTGTCGTAGCTGGTACCAAGATATGTAAATCACAGCTATATAATGAGCCTAATGAGGAAGAGAGACAAAGAGAGAGACACAGATGCACTGTCATCACTTAAACTCGGGGAGGACGACTTTATAAGACTTATTGGGATGAACCGTATTATCAACCAGCTAGTATAACCTTGTTTAATATAAAACAATATATAAACATGTAATGTGGTTGCAGGAATAGCAATGACACCGGTTAACTTAGCTAACTATGACATTAGCTTAAAGAAGCTACAAAGTTAGAGCATAAACAGGAGATTAATGATACAAGCTTTATACTAAACACATCAGGCTACCCGGTCAGGGTGTGTGTTTGTATGATGAAAGCAGATAGAGTCATATACCGTGGCTTGTAAAGTGAATGAAACTTGCTACTTGAAGTCAGACCGGCCTGTCAAACATGCGGAGAGAACATGCTGTTTCCGTATCGCTGACACACATAACCAGAGACATTATATACGTAGACGCCTCGTTACGTGCTGGAGGGTAATTCAGCGTCACCGCCATATTGGATAGGTCTCCCCACTCCATTCTCGCTCAAGAGCCAAACGGTCACTGGAGAACGAGCTACTATGCCCGTTTTATTTGCACTCCATGGTTGAAAAACCCGACGCAGTATTGAAACCAGATCACGTACGATTACATTTCAAAAAGGATTGAAAAATGATTTGTTTTATTTTTAATATGTGGCATTGTCCTGTATTATTGCTGCATCCCTGCCGTTGTAACATACCAAACAGTGTGAAAATCGGGCAAAGATTCGGAGAGTTATTATCAATATGGTTGGGCGTTCCTACTTACCTTAATGCACTGGAGGCGCGCGGGGGATCCATCCAAGATGGCGGCCGAGCTGATACGATAGCTCCAATAGGCAGCGTCAGGCTTTGAGGCGTCCACGTATATTATGTCTATGCACACAACAGCGACACTTCCGGTTGGAAACTTCATCTTCGGCTTCTTTATGTTTAATAGCGGGCCTAACTTTAAGGTGTATACCGCCACCTGCTGTAGCGGAGTGATAGAAGAGATCCAGTTTTTTAATTTAGTGAAAAAAGAGAGAGAAAACCAAAAACAAACAAACAAACAGAAAAAACCTCATGCAGATCTGGTTGTATCTCCTTACAGAGAAATATGCATATCAATATCCACAAACACTTTTTTATTAATGAGTGCTTTTACAGTAAGCACACCCTGTCCCCATTGATTTCCAGTGTTGCCTCTCTCACCTTTAGTCGCAATCCTTTACTGACATCTTTGTATTTTACACAATGCATAAATACATGTATATTATTTTCTCCTGTACTGCAACAATCTCAGATTTCTGAACTAATAGGTCATGTCATGTAATGGAACCCTCTTGTGGTCTCCAGGTACAGCTCTACATTAATCTACCAGAAGGAGACGCCATAGGCTCATTTTCATGAGCTGGCTGGAAGACTTTTTATGAATCATTCACCTGACATGAAACAATAAAGCGGCTGGATCAATGAGGTTTCCAACATTTGATAATATCTTTTTACATCTGTTTTCTTTTTCAGAGTTTTTCCTCTTTTACAAATAGTTATTGTTAAATGTGCTGATGTTGGTTTGTCAGAAACAACAGTCTTCTATTAGTTAAGCACAGCAAAAATGTCTTTAGGTGCAGTCCCATTATTGTTAAATTGTTAATTGTCACCGGTTGAACTAAAATCTCTGTCACATTTACATATCATGACAAGATACCAGAAACTTTTTGTTGACTGAAAAAATTCGTGACAGTTGTTTCTTCTCCCTGAACACTAAATGCAGTATGTTTATTAGAACTCTTGCTATTTTTGTTTAAAGTTTTTGCCAACACTCTTTCCAACAGATTAGTAAGTGTGAAGGTTGAGAAACATGTAGGCGTGGGTTGATGTCAACGAACAAAAAATCCTCCTCAACAGATGGCCGATGTTTTACAGAGAACAGCCAGACACTTTTTTTTTTCTAAATCCATGCATAACTCACTTCTGCAAAGAGACTAGGAAACAATTAACTGAGGAGGGGAGAGAGGCTTTGGGTGGAAGAAACTAGAGCAGCTTCAGGTTTTAATTTGACAGGAGATCAAACAATCACAAATCTGCTCTACCTGTTTGTGATTTAGGTTCATCCATGCAGGTAGAGCTGCTGACATACTTCCATCCACACATGTATCTCTGCCGCAGTTGCAACAACATGCAATGCAGAGAAAGGAAAAGCACAGGGGAAAGCTCTCAAAGCAGTAGGATATAATAAAACCTGTGGGATTTTCTCCCACTGTTGGGGAGACCCAGATGAGGATTATGTTTCAGATTCTTCTCTCGGAGTGTATTACTTGTTTGAATCAAAGGCGGGCATAAGCCAACGTCTTAGAGAAGAAATGTTCAGCATATCAAAGAGATATCGCTCACTCGGCTCAACTCCCAGATGATTGATTGATGGCTGTGTAAATCAACATCAATTATTATCGGGATCTGAATACAGAAATCTAGACCTGGAGCATGTACCTGGTCTGTAAGCCTGTCAATGCAGCCACAGCTCTTCTGTGTACTATAGATATATAGTAGATATATGTAATATATGAGAGCCTCTCTATATAAGGGCCCTGATTAATCCTGCATCCCTGAGAGTGTTTGAAAAATGAAGCGGGAGGTTTGAATATGATTGATATTTGTTGCTTTGTTAGTTTAAGCTTGTTGCCACTCAGTCTAGCTTGTAACAACTAAAGAAAAAAAACAAACAACAACATCAACACAATGTAAAATTACTCACTGAGACACCAAACAGAAACAAAAAGAAACATTTGTATGGCTGGTATAAGCAATAATAATAATTATACATTTTATATATATTATGTTATAGATCTGAGAAAACAGACCTCAAAGTGCCCACAGTAAAAAGCAATAGTAAAAACAGTAAATAAAAATAACAACAGTCAAAATATCAAATCAGCCCGGAAAAGCTTTTCTAAAAAGGAAGGTCTTTTTGTTAGTTTTTGAAATATACAGTGGAAAAACAGTTCTGTTTCTGTGTAATATCTGAAAATGGGATCAAATGTATTCATAAATCTAACTTCATTTTCTGAAAGATGTTTCATGGTTTATGTGTATTTTTCCATCACACAGGGTAAGTATTCGCCAAGTTTTGATTTATACAGAAAACCGTGTGGCTGTCTGACTCATCACAAATTTGCCAAAGATATAAGGATATAAGAGGCCATGCAGGTTAAAATAGAATACTCAACTTGGACACAGTGGCCTCTTGGTATTTTCACGTGGCTGCATACTGTCATGCATATTAGCATAGCTGAATATGCATTGCACTGTCAGCTCCTCGTAGGGGAATTGAGTAGTCCGTGAAAGTATATGTGACATTTTGCATGCACTAAAGTTCTCCACTCTGCATCATTTACTGCAGATTATTTGCTCGAGAATCAAAGTCACATGCCTGGAAGTTGTGAGGATTTGAAACAAGGTAATCCGTTACATCACTTAACCCACCTTGCTCCCAGTGTGTGTGTCCTCCACTGGTGTATGACTGTGAGTGTTGTGTGGTGGTGGTCGGAGAGGCCGTAGGCGCAGAATGGCAGCCACGTCTCCCCCACCACCACCAAAGTGTGACTGTGTGAGCGAATGAATGATGTATCCAATGTAAAGCGCTTTGAGGGTCTCTGATAAAGCGCTATATGAAATCTGATGCATTATTATTATTATTATCAAATACTCAATTTGAACTGTACATATAGAGTCCTGCTTGGCAAGGATGTGGTATATTTCAAGGAGAAGAAAACATAGAAACAAGAAATCATTAGGATTTGTTTGCTGTCCTTCCTAAAGAGTTTTAACCATCCAATCAAAATAGTCAAACATCTTCACATTGAGTCAAGTCATAGTGATGTATTTCTTCTTTGACTTACTGTGCAACCCTTGTAGGGCTCCCTTAGAAGTCATCCCCGTGTTTCTACGGTAAAATACTGTAGTTCTCACTCTTGCTCAACAGAAAGGAACAGCAACATGATCTCACAGTGGATCTTTGTCGCCTGAAACTGTGAAGTTTCAGTTTCCCAGTCTTTCTTCCCTGAGTAGCCTGGTGAGAGAGGTAACGGTGAGAAACAAATGAAAACAGGAAGGATGCAGGGACCACAGAACCCTCTTATGTAAACACACAAAAAAAGCTGAATCAATCCTGCTGACGCTCTGGCCCTCAAGCAGGTCTCTCTCTCTGTCACAACTGGTGTGTCAGTAATGAAGTGTCTGCTTTGTCATGGCTTCACTCTTCAGCTGAGTTGATACGCAAGAACTGGCAGGCATCATAGACGAACAACAGAACCTGCAAAGACATAATAGGGAGTTTATAGCAGTAAGACACATAAGACAGTAAATAAAAAAGTTGTTATTTTTGGTCGTTTCTATATTAAGCCTAACCAGTGACATACATAGCCATCACACCTCTCCAGGGCCTTTTCCTCCAGTGTAAAGGTCTGTCAACACTGATTTGAAGTGTCAGAAAATGTTTTATGGACTTCTGAAGCGGGAAAAGAATTTAAACCTAATTTTCAAGTGGGATGGCAACTAGGAGGCAGCCACCACCAACATTTTGTGGACACCATTTCTTGGGGTGAGCAGTCATTGAAGCTGTTGTGCAGCAGATGGAGCTCAAACGCAGAGGGTATTTACAGAGTGAGAGTTTGAAGTTTGAGTCATCTCTTTCTGCATCAACAGGCCGGTTCCCTCTCAAACTGAGAAAAATGAAGGTGACAGACAACAGACTGTTAGAAACATAGAAATGAGCAGATGATAGTCTTTATCAGAAAAAACATGCTCACCCCCCCTCATCTCAGTGCTTTTAGAGCAGCTTGTCTTTTACATTATAAATTGAAATGTTCTGATGTCCACATAAGTAACACACAAATCCTACAATAAAGGCACAGATAACACAATACTGTAACAAGGTTTGAGCACAAGGCTTTGTGTGACTGTCCTACAATATGTTTAGCACACAAATGATCATGTTTATTATGGGATGTGTTATTAGTTCTGCTCTGCTGCTATTTGACCTTCTATATTAAAGTTACTAGAGAGGTTTTGTAGCCTGCTTCAGGAACGTTCATAACTTTTAGTTGATCTGTTCTCACCCCTGAGGGAATTCCTTTACTTTTTATCGTTTCCTTTAAAATTGATGTCTTTGTCTGGGAAGTTCTGGCTGTCAGAGTATCTTACTCAAAGAAACCAGGGGCGTTCTCAGACTTATTATCTATAGGTGGCCAAACTGTGTACTGACCTTTTGCAAAGGTGTGTACCCTTTCTGACCCTAATGATCATATTTACTGATACAGGAACTGATACTGATGCCTCTTTATGAACTTCATAAGCAAACAAGACCATCATCTATGAGGCTGATAATTTCTTTGTGATAATTTCTCATTCCTGAAACCACTGTGAGAGGGTTTGTTTGTCAAACCAGATGATTGAAAGCAGACTGAACAAACAGCATTTTTAATCAAATAAAGACATCAAGATAAGAGTTGTCTGAAACCCTATTTTAACTGGTACAGAACAAGAGATTTGAGGCATCACTACGATCACAGGGGCACTAAAATCAAATCAAACCAAAACTTCCTCACAGCAGCTTCAAGTACCAATATTCAAGCATTGTAAGCATGTTTTCTCTCTGTGTATATTCTGAATTATGCTAGCATGGTTGTAGTTGGAGTATTCACTAATGCATATATTGGGGTCATTCATGTCCAAAGGTTGAAAGATTCTCGTTTCAGGCAATTGATGTTTTACTGTTCATATTCCTCAGCATCCAGGTGTATGCATTCTTGGAAATATGATGGACAATTTAAAGTCGGAGCAAGAGGATGTATTGTTGCTTTAGCTTTCTGTCTGTAAAAAAACTGTTCTTATGAACTGGATAATTCACAAACAGGACTGCTATAGCATTCTCAACTGGCTTATGGATTGTTTGGATTTGCTGAGGGCGTGGCCTCAACTTTTAGTGACCAAAGCAGATCCCTCATGGACTATCATCCAATAATTATTGGACCCCAGTTCTGGAGGCATAACCTTGCATGTAAAATGATTGTAACAAAATGATCATATGAACCACTGTTGGCATAACCTTGACTGGTTCTTTTCTGGCCAATCAGATTTCAAAGGGGGCTCATGCCAACCCTCTTGATACACCCCTGGCTTTGACTGGATGCAACATTAGGCTTCAGGGTTTGGAAGCTTTAACAGCTGCACAGAAAAAGAAAAGAAAAACCCTTTGCATGTAGACACTTGATATTCACTCATTAAAACATTAGTGGTGTGTTTGATGTGTCATGCTTGAACCTGACCTGTCACTCACGAATCCTCTTGCCTGCATGCTGACAGTGTTCCCTCACAACCTCTGCAGAAATGTGCCAGATCTGTGCAGGACGTGAACGTAACACGGAGGAAAGGAAAAGGTGTGATGTTTCCATGGAAATAGTGTACAAAGATGGGAACGTGTTTTTGCTTTGTTTGTACCCCTGGAAAAATAAATGATGTTGACTGCAATGTGAAAAGCAGCATGAATACATGCAGTGACATGATTGACACAGTTTTTCCTGTGTGTGGTCAGATGTAGGGGAGAGTGGGGTAAGATGAGACATTTTTCATATTTCAGATTGTAGTTGTAGCTCATACATACCACAATTGATGTGGTATCTATCTATAAAACAAATTCAAAATGATCTTTTTTGGTCTGAACACAATTCTGATAAAACTTATGACAGACTAAATTCAATTATAAGAGTGAAAAATGTTTTTTTTAATAAATAAATGTCTAACCCCTTCACACATGTGCTTCTAACCTTCACAGACTCCATGAATTGATGTCCATCTCCTAAATATTTGATCACATGATCAATTTCTTTTACCATTTCCAAGCAACAGGGGGTGGCTCAACTTACCCCACTCTTCCACTATATGTGCAGGCATATAGTTGTAAATGGAGAAATGGAGGCAATCGTGTTTTTAAATTCTGTGTGTGTGTATGTGTGTGTGAGAGAGAAAAAGAGAGAGAGAGAGGGCGGAGGTGGAGAAGGGGGAGGACGTGTGGCTGACAATATGAGGAGGCTCACGTGACAGTCTTTTAAATTCCTGTTTCCCTGCAGCGCAATTTGTCAGAATACGAGCGGTGTGTATTTGTCTACCTCCTCGCATGTACGCATGTCTGCTCATCTGCGGGCACAGAAGGTACGAGGACCTGCCTTTTTGAAAACCTTCACGCGCCTCTCCTCATCATGTTTGGTGGCATAGTTTTGAGCTCGTGAGCGTCTTTGTTGTTTCCCGCTGAAGCCTTAGTTGACCGGTGTCAGGAGGAGAAGGAGGAGAGAAAAAACTCACAGTAATTGACAAGAATGCAACACTGGACTGCTGCTCGTGTTGAATTTCTACCCCGTTCTCTTCTTGAATAAGCCAAGCGCTTTAAAGCAGTCGGGCTGAAGGAGTACGACACATTCAAGCCAATTCTTCTCAATGTACGAGCGCTAGAGAGGAAAGACGAAAACCGGAGGAACGATACAAGTCGAGGACCATCACCTCCTCAGACCCGATAGAGTCCTCGACCTACGGGGTCTCACCCCAAAACCAGAGGGAAAATGTCATCCACTAAATTCAAGAAGGATAAGGAGATCATAGCGGATTATGAGACCCAAGTGAAAGGTGCGGTGTGTGTGTGTGTGTGTGTGTGTCCGCCTCTATTTGCATTGTTTCTGCACAGCCTGCCTGTCGCCTCAGCCTGACCAAGACCCTATATTAGCCTGCTTTTCTTTCCTTATACCTCCATTGGTCTTTTCAGGGATCTGTGACAGTCAATCCAACGATAAGAGCATAAAAACTGATTTTTTCCCCCCACATCTTTCTCGGGTGAGAGGTTCCTTTCATGACAGATTTGTAATTATTTGGCATAATAATGTGGTAAAGCTGCTGGGGGATATTGATCCCTGTGATGAAACCGAGGCAGGTTGATGCTCCTACTGTTGTCAGCTTTTTAACAAATATTTTTATATTGATTTGGTGCACCTCATAGAATACAGATAGTGTTTTTACACATATATGCTCATTATAGTTGGGGGTAGCTTCATCTTTTATCCACAGTCCTCCCTAAGATCAGGCTCTGCTCACGGTTTTCTTTTTGCCTTTGATTCATTGTCAGTGATTGGCTGTTTCCTCACCTGGCAACATGGGTAAAGCAGTGTGGTGAATGGTAGTCACCATACTTCAAGGTCTCTAAATCTGTAACATGACTTTACTCAATGAGCTGTTAAACTATCTAGTGTCGGTATGATTAAGGTAAGGAAATGACTGTTTGGGAGGAGGCAAATTCAGGAAACAGGATTGAGTGTCTTGTGGGATGTATGTGGTTTTCAGGTCAGCATCATGTCATGTGTGTTCAATCAGACTTGACCATTTAATCCTGTGTCATCCAATTATATTTGTACTTCTCTACATTAGATAAACTATACAAGGCTACTGATTATGGAAACCATACAAGCACCAGCAGAAGACAAGTGAGACACAGTGGCCCATGCAAGCTCTGAATAGGGATGCACCGATCCAACATCTGGATCGGATATGGCTCCGATAAGAACAAATTAACTGGATCGGATATTGAACGAATGACGTCTACCCAGCATTCCGATCCAGTCTGTTTTTTCTTTTAATTAATTTTTCTTTTAATGCATGAAGTCTTACTTCTTTTTGCTGTGTGCTAATGTGCAATTTGTTATTTGTTGATAAATAATATGAGGTAAATTTATATTCGGTTAATTTGTTACCTTTTTTTAACAAGGCTAATGTCAAGCCTGATGCTTTCACTCACAGGGCAAAGTATACAGTTCATTCATTCAACAGTAGTATTGGATCGGTATCGGATATCGGCCGATTTGCTCAGCCCAGGTATCGGTATCAGATGGGATAGGAAAAAAATGGTTCGGTGCATCTTTAGCTCTGAATAGGAACCATACAACCAGTCCTGCTGTAAAGTGACGGCTATTTGTGCTTTGTGGTGTAGATATGAAAGATCACATACTGGGATTAAGACATATCTCTAAGTGTGGCCATGGTTCAGATTCAAGGCCCCCAGACCCATTACAGCACTCTGCCTCTCAGTGGGTTCACAAATGTTACGCCTCAGGGGTCTCAGCTGGTTTCTCCCATGTACCAGTCCAGACCTTTAGATGCTTGGCATGTGAGTGGATTTGTAGAATTGATCTGATCTTCTTTGTGCAGACAGGGTGTCAGTTGGCAATCCGATGGATTCTCACTCACTGCTGCTGGAGTAACTGCGGTTCTGTTTTGTGGCACGTGCCGGTCATTTGAAAAATGTCTCCTTGCACCAGCCCATTTTTTTGAAATACTGCATCATTAATTAAACTCAGATCTACGTGTGTCATGGAAAGTTGCTCTTGTTTCAAAGGGCCAGGCCCTGTCTGCTCCAGTGTGCATTAGACAAACAGGACCCTTGAACTGTGCGAGGACGATGGATGGTAATTTATGGAGAATGCTGCTTGTTTCTCATTCACAGCTGGCATGTTGCTTTGCCTGCAGACACAGAGGGCTCTCTTTCTGACATCCACCACCTCACAACAATGGCCATCAGTGGAGCGTAATGAAATTCAGATTGGGAAATTGCACCTGTCTTTTTCTGAGTTATTGCTGTATGGTTAATGTGTACATGGCAGAGGGAGCAAATCATCAGTGGGTCATTGACTAGGTCATAACAAGATCAGAGAGTTGCTCTATTATGTATGAGCGCTGATAAAAAAAAAAAAAATCACTGGGTTTCAGAAATCGTTTGACAATAAAAAAGTGAATGGTTCTTAGTAATTAGGTTTGCTTGAATGCATAGGTTTCAGGTTTGAAAGACCATCATAATGTAGAGTTTAATTCCTTCCTGTTACAGTGTAACAAACTGCTGGGCTAATATCTTAACCCAGGGCCATTCATGAATTCTTGACAACCCCCCAAGGCCGGGTGCAAAGCTGAGCTCTGAAGGACCTTGGTAGATGGTGTTCACTTAATTCAAGCTGTTCAGCTGGCAGATCTTGCATTAGCATGTCAATAGAATTGGTTTGTCTACATAACACAGAGAGACTGACGGACTGAGAAGCTGGGACCGCATTGCCTCTTTTTATGTAAAAACTTACATTTTCCAGCAAATTCAGGACATGGTGTCCTGAAATATTTTTAAAATTAGTCTTTGCACTTGAGCAACACAGTGGAGGGTTTGTCAGTGTTTAAATGCTCTCAACTTAAAATAGACGGTTTGGTTTTGGTTGGTAGACACCTGGGTAGGGAATTTATTTAGGTGAGGGAGGAGTGTTATTGTTTATGCTACTACAGCAAGTATTAAGCATGTTAAAGGTGGGGTAGGCAGGATCTGGGGAAGTTCCAGTTTGGGGGAAAAATCTTGAATGTAAACTCTACCCCTCCCAACCAGTTTTCCCCTCAGCTCCTCCTCTACCCTCTGTCTCTGCTACAGCAAGCCCCGCCCACAAACAGACGCTCCTGCTCGCTCGTATCGTTCCAATTAAATTCAGATATAATGCAGATAAAAACTCCAGATAATTACAAATGGAGCCCAGTCAACTTGATAGTAAACAGCATTGGTGCTACACAGTTTAGCGGCACTACAACACACAGCAGGTCCCGTTTGACAAGAAACACTTCTGTTATACTTGGCTTACTTTGTTAAAGCGGTTTACCTGTCCAGCAGAAAGGATACAGGGTCCGTAAGATCCCGAAGCGTCCTCCATCATTGTTGAGCCGGTTTCTTAGCTCTTGTCTGGTCTACCTCCATTTTAGGCGCCCGTTATTCCGCTAGAGTCTCTGGTATTTACTACATTGTCTTGCTTGTGTTGGTGGTCGTGGCTAAAGGAGGATTCAGACAATTTTCTGTACTTTCTGGTTGGTTTCTACTGTCTGATATTGTAGCACGCTAACTTAGTTTGGGCTCATGAAAGACACGGGGGAGCAGCATCTGTCTCACAACCAATCAGGATGGAGGAGGCGGGAATGGCTCTGTTTACAGTCAGAAAGCGTGGAGCGCTCAAAAAAATTAAAATGTTGACTACACAGACATAACAAAACGCAGCGATATTGTTATATTACCAAATATCATCAATGACTAATATCTGTTGACTGATATTAAAAGCTTTTTGTATATACACCACAAAAAAAGATGCTTCTTTAATGGATTCCTGCCTGCCCCACCTTTAACGCAACACAAACTCAACAGTAGAAAACAAAGTACAGACAACTGAGGTCACTACTATGCTTTATAGCAGAGAAACTGGACTAAATAATCGAATTAGCCCGCCCACTTTGCTACAAGTTTTGGGGGCTAATTTTACTGAGGAGCTAATAAAAAAAATTTGCATATGCTATTTGTAACATTTATAAAACTGTCTTAAACTTAGTGTAGTTTTTAGGGTGGGCTTCATGCAAGGCGAACAGTTGGAATTTTTACCGAATTTACTCCTACTTTTTCTGCAATTCTGCAACATTTCAGGGTAATCTGATGTAAGAACATTGCAAGGGGAAATTTAGTACAAATGGGCAGGAAGGCAGATATGACAGTGCTGATATATCTTGCGACAAGTGCAAACCATGAGTTTCATGCAAAGGAATGACGAAAATGTAAAAAAAAGATGGAAAAACAGTCATCATAGCATAGGTCTCTCTCTGTTGCCTCATCTGTAGTTAACATCTGCTCAATACTCATCTCCTACCACCAACAACCCTGTTTGTTCAACAGGGAAGATTTCATTCATGCAGTGAGGGACACGTGTGGATAATTAACTTTCAGGAGGCAGAGTTCCTAAAAAAAAATTCTGCATATAAGAGAGAACCCGACCACCACCATCACCTGCTGGACTGAAGCCCAATCATCTCACATGAAGCATTTTTATGGGCATCTTGTGGTGTGCTGCCTTCAAGCTCAACCATCAGCAGTTTACAACCAAGGTTGCAACACTAAAATGTTAAGCCTGTATATTTTATACTTCAATATATGGACAGCAAGAATGAATGGAGTCTTATGTAATAAATGTAGCTCTTTTAAAGGTCCACTGATCAATAGTGAATTAATTGGTTTAAGAGCTGGTGTTAATAGATCATCAACAGGAGAAAGCTTTGAAACCTTAGATGACGCCAGTGAAAGTCAAGGCATAAGTGCACCCAGGCCAGACTCTCCTGTCTTCATACCTCCGTTTTATTAAAGCCCTTTGTTTACATTTCATAGCCGTACTGTTTGAACCAAAAGATCGCAGTTTACCTCTTCTGTTGGCTGTGATCCTTGAATACTGCTTTAGGGCTGCACAATTTCTGTCTACTTTCATTTTCAAGCGTGCTGGACCTTTAGTGTTTTTGCTCAAGTATTCCCAGATAAATGTGTTATCACACTTACATTAGTGTGATAACTTACACTCACCGGCCACTTTATAAGGTACACCCTGCTAGAATCAGGTTGGACCTCTTTTTGCCTTAATTCTTCGTTGCATACTTTCAATGAGATGTTGGGAAACCCCCCTCAGAGAGTTTTGTCCGTATGAACATGACAGCATCACGCAGGTGCTGAAGATTTGTCGATTGCACACCCATGATGAGAATCTCCCATTACACCACATCCCAAATGTACTCTATTAGATTGAGATCTGGTGGCTGTGGAGGCCACTTGAGTACAGTGAACTCACTGTCATGGTTAAGAAACCAGTGTGAGATGATTTGAGCTTTGTGACATGGAGCATTATCCTGCTGGAAGTAGCCACTGTGTCCATGAAGGGATGGACATGGTCAGCAACAATACCTAGGTAGGCTGTGGTGTTTAAACAGTGCTCAGCTGGTACTAAGGGGCATAAAGAGTGCCAAAAAAATATCCGCCACACCATTACACCAGCAGCAGCAGCCTGAACCGTTGATACAAGTCAGGATGGATCCATGCTTTTATGTTGTTTACACCAAATTCTGATCCTATCAGAAATTTGGTGTAGCTGAAATCCAGACTCACCAGCCCAGTTTATCCAATCTTCTGTAGTCCAGTTTTGCTGAGCCTGTGTGAACTGTAGCCTCAGTTTCCTGTTCTTAGCTGACAGGAGTGATACCCAGTGCAGTCTTCGGCTGCCGTAGTCCACCTGCTTCAAGGTTAGACATGTTGTGTGTTCAGAGATGATATTCTGCAAACCTTGGTCGTAATAAGTGGTTATTTAACTCACTGTTGCCTTTATATCATCTCTAACCAGTCTGCTCATTCTCCTCTCTGTAAACCCTAGAGATGGTTGTTTGTGAAAATCCCAGTCGATCAGCTGGTCTGAAATACTCAGACCAGTCCATCTGGCACCAAAACCATGCCACATTCAACTTCACTAAAATCCCCTTTCTTCTCCATTCTAATACTTGGTTTGAGCATTAGCAAGTTGTCTTGACTATGTCTACTTGCCTAAATGTATTGAATTGACGCCATGTGATTGGCTGATTAGCTTCTTGTGACAGGTGTACCTATCAAGTGGTTGATGAATGTATGCGGCTTCATCGGTTTCTGTGTCAACCATTTTGCTGACTGTCTTGAACACAGAGTTCATGACCTGCAACAGTAGTCATTTCCGAGATGTAACCGTAGGTTGACTCAGTCCCAGCCACACCAGTCATTAACAGGACTGATACTGACACACACCCACACACACAAAAACAGACATGCATGTAAATTAAGTGTGCTCTTTGATTTGATTTTAAACCCTCATCTTTATACAGTTTCTCTGATTGTAGCCATAATGGAAGACAGCTGCTTATGAGAGTGTTTCTAGGCGCTATAAATGTTCATTGTTATTTCCCCTCATGCCACCCACTTACATATAAAACATAGTCAATGTGAAACACAAAACTGACACATATTTTTTACACCTCTGGGTTTGGGTTTCTCATTTTTCTACTTGCTAATCTCTGTGTGTTCCTTCCTGTGAGATCAAGGAGATGCAGCAACCATCTGAAGGCATTTCTCATAAGACAACATTTTACTCTTACCTTTACCTTTTAGTAAAACAAGTTTTGACTAAATATCACACGATCACACCCTTTTAAAGTAAAGACATGAACTGTTTCTGTAGTTATGTGTGCCATATTGTGTGTCACATCTTTGTTTTCATCTTTGTCACAGTTAACATCAGTCTGAGCTGAATAAGGCAGAGTAAGGTCACACACCTCACTTCTAATTGCGTGAATAAAAAAATGGTGTACTTTGTAATTTAATGACCTTCTAGCTGTAAAAAGAGTTGTTTTCCTAGTTAAATGCTGATAAGAATTGTAGGTCACAAAAGGTGTGTTTGTGTTTGTTGTTGCTCCTGGCTGCAGATAACTCTGCTGAGCGAGATAAATGCCGAGAGCAGTTCAGGGTTCATGGTGTTTTTAGCAAAGAAATAATGATAACTGAACGCAGCCTGTGGTCTGTTTGCTCTCTAAAATACCCAGGGCTGGAGATGTTAACTTGGGTTTATTATTGGTGCTGCATGTGTTGCTCAGTTGTTGCGAGAAATGTGCCTCATGATCAGAGCTTAATTGTAGCCATCATGGTGCGATTTGGTTAGTTAGCTATTAACACCCTGCTGGGCAGCATGAAGCTGGCTGTGTACAAACTGACATGTTGAGGCTTTGAGAAACGGTCTCACTGACTCAGCGGCTGATGATCCTCCAGCTGCCAGCTTGTTTGGAAAACCTGCTGCTGACTGAGAGAACATTTCAACACAAAAAATAACCAACACAGAATAATCTTCAGCGGGACAGCTTATTTATTTTACAGTCCAATAAACGTTGGCCACGTTTATTCAGTTTGGGAGTGACCAGTTGAAAACAACAACAACAACAACAAAACAACGGCAGATGGAGTTGGTATGCTGCTGACTCATTGGGAATTGCATGATTTCTATAAATAACTGTAAAGCTCTGAAGGAAAATTTTGAGATTTTGGAAAAAAACCTTCAGTTCAATTTCCTACCAATAATTCACAGATGAGATTGACACAACTTTCAAGCTTGCTGCTGTTTTACCAGCCAACTAGTTTTTTTTTTTTCTGGCTAACAATTGAACAGGAAGCATTACGTTATGCAACAGTAACAAGACTTAATAGACACATCATACCTTTTTAAAGCTCCTGTGAGTTTTTTTTTTTTTAGCTGGTTACATAGATTGGTTTGGTTAGGCAGGTATAAACACTAATTTAATATAAGCTGCAGAAACAAATGAGACCATCAGCAATAAAAATGAATTAAACCTGTAACTGGTGCCGCGTGGTAGGTCTGCTGAAAAAGCCTTTGTTCACCTTCTCTAGGTATTTACATGTTTGCTGACTTATTGGTCAAATGTTGACTTGTAAGTTAGCGCCTGAACTACCAGCTGGGTAAACAAAACTATTGATCTTTTTGATTTTGTGGACTTGGTAACACATCCAAGTACCTCGGGCAGGGGCTAGTGCAACATAATGCCATAGCGCTGACCAGTGTTTACAAGCACAGATATCAGATGCACAGATGAAAGATGTAGGGCTCGATGGTGTGAGTGTTTCACTTAGATTTGTGTCTAGAAAATAGATTAATACAAACTGTAACGCCATTTCTAAAACTCAAACTGGCTTGGGGCCACCACTGGTTCCGGATTTCTGAAAATGTACCTCTTATTTCCTGTATTCTTTTTTTTGTCATAGTTGAGCATGGACCTGTACTTGCATTTGCTAAAGTTTATTGTTGTGAAAAGCTTCTCACACATTTATGCACTTCCAAAAAGCCTCATTACACGACTGAAAACTTGACAGAGCTCTGGGAATGATGAATATAATTCTCTCAAAAACAGTTCAGTCTTGTTAGCTTTTCCCTGTGCGTCTCTGAATTTAGTTTTAAGTTCACTGTTACACTGCAGGTCGCTAAGTTCCATCTGAAACACATTTTGAACTCTCACCACATCAGCTGAGAGAGGGTCTGCAAACACTTGGAACGTGACAAGGTGTGCCTTGAAGTCAGAAAACCTCTGATCACATTCCTGCTGTAGATATTCCTCACCACTGCATGCTGTGCCTTCCTCCACAGGAGATCTGCATGCTGAAAAATGACCGAGATTTTTTGCATAGAGCTGAGTTTTCTACAATCTTAGTTTTGTGCAGAAGGCTTTCACATTTTCATAAGCTGCTGTGGTGAGCTGACTACGGCCCTGAAGCTTCAGGTTAAGGATGTTAAGCTCCTGTGTTATTTCCACAAAGAATGCAAGGTCCATGCAAGGTCCATAACCCATTTTGGATTTTCAATTCAGGAACATCCATCCTACCATCTTTCATAAGTCTCTTCAGGACATTAAGTCCTTTTGAGCCAATGCACCTCAATAAAATAAAGAATACCACCATACACTGATTAAAGTTCTTCTCACTTGCACACAAGCTCAGTAACTCTTCCTTTGCCTTGAATATGTCATCAATGTCCCTGATGAAACTAGCCCGCGCTGAGCACTGTCTGTTTTGTCTGCGCTTTCGTTGAATGCTACAGAGAATACAGTGAAACATTTGGCTTTCTCTTGTAACTGATCATAAGTGTCACTTGATAATCAGTGTTGGCTGATAGAGAAATATTGTAGAACAGATTCCCCTTTTATGGACACAGAAAATGGCCAGAAATGTCCCCCAGCCGGTAGATTGAGACCCCTGTGGTACATGAAACATGTTACATAATACATGGTCTGTTGGTCCAGCAACAAGAAGTTCATTTTAGTTTGTTTAAAACTTGTTGGTAAGTTGGTTTGCAAATTTTTAAAACAGGAAATTAGTCATCAAGACTGTGAATAATAGATGATCTGTTAACCATAGACGTCACAAAACTTGAGACATAAGAACCCAGACAATCGAATTTCCTCTTGAGGATAAATTAAGCTCATCTCGTCTCGTCTCGTCTCATCTTTAACCTTTGCCACAGCAGAGTATGACTACTGGGACACAGAGGGCTGTTTTTTCAAACAGAAGATACAGGGCAGGATCTGGAGAAGATTAGAGAAAGCACTAGCTCCACAGTAGACACCAGAATCAACACAAAATGAGAGTCACTGACAGGGCCACCTGACATATGTTACCAAGTCTATCAAAAATATCAAACTCATTTGTGATCCTGGAAGAACGAGGTACAGTGTAAATGTCATAATGAGCCTATCACTACACCCCCAGTAACCATAAATCATTCAGTTTTACTTCAGTTCTCTGGCTGCTCTGCTTTCTATCATCTCTGTGTGATGAATGCAGCTGCCACTTTGTAAACGAAGAGTTAGTCCTGTCTGTCTGTCTCATGGTTTGGGAGATAATCAGTCTTTTATTAAATGGGTGATCTGATCCACCAGACATAGATTGTCTTTTGACACAGTCTCACCCAGAATAGCCCTGATGATACAAAAGTCCATTTAGAGGCAAAACAGCTACACACTGACTAACTTGTTTGGTGCCAGTCACTATGTTATTTTCCTTCTCATTTCATTCACTTGTCTGTGCTGAATGAATTTTCATCCCCACTGTCTCAAAAACTTCAGCTTTTAACAGCGTGATTGTATTAGGAGTCCTGTAATGCACTACTGTCTGCTGAGGGACTTAAAGCTAGTGAAAGAGCCGGCGCACTTGACTTGAGCTTGATTTGATTTAGGTGTCTCAGTCCATGTTGTTATGTTCCACATATGGCATTTGTAGGCTTGTGCTGCAGGATACACATATTGTATGCTGTGGCTATTTTGCTGAAAAAATCCTTATAACCACATATACAAAGCTGCCACTTCCCTCCAATGTCACTCAAAGGGTACGATGATCAAATACTGATTTAAATTCACACAGCTGTTTCCATGTCTGTGCCATGAGTCCCTGTCCACACCTCAGAAGTTGCTGTGTGTAAATAAATTACTTTCTTTATCAGCTGTTGCTTCTAATATTTCAGAGCACTTTTTAGACCGCAATGTAAACCACACTTAGAAAGAAATGTGCAAATATTACTGAAGTGAAACTGAAAATATTGACGGGAATTAAGACATGAAATGGCTAAATTGCACAACAGGCATCCTGCTGACATGATGAAACCACAGAAATTGAAAAAAGATAAACTTCCTTTAAAAAGACAGAATAAAAAACAACAAAAAAGAGGTGTCAGAGAGGTCAACTCAGAGATTTCTTAAAGCAAAGACAAAAGGAAAACTTTTAAACAACAAAAACTCACTTCAAAAATGTCCAACCAGGGAATCCAAACTCAATAAACCAAAACCACCAGTTGACAATAATCAAAAGAAACAAAAAGGCACTGGGAAAACAAGAGGATAAGAGGTGGAGTTCACAAGGTATGGACAACATGGACAAAGAACCAACAAGGAAGAGGGGAAGACAGGGACAGGGAGGCAGACAAGACAAAGGTGAGACTTGAGAGTCATCAACAGGGAAAACTGAAAAAGCTAAACTAAACTAGATACACAGGGATCAACTACTACAAGACAAATAGGGAACACTAAAAACTGAACTGAGGGACCAAACAGTGAAAAACAAGAACATAAGAATAATGAACACAGGGAAACAGAGACAGTAGGAAAAATACACAGAAAAAACAACTAAATAACAAAACCAGAGAAAAACTAAACCAACAGAAACTGATCATGACAAGAAGGCAGTTCTGCAAAAATACCTCGCAGTGCAAAGGTCACATTTTAAGGACTAATTAGAGGAGGTTTTTTTATCGCTAACTTGGGAACTGTGAGATTAACTTTATCATGTCCCACTCTGGACTTTAGATAATTAGGGAAAGCACCTATTTGCAGCTAATGAACTCCCTCTCCTCCACTTCCTATGATAGAAATAGACACATATGTAGCACAGGCTCAGACAGAAGGGGCACACAACTTTGGCTTGATGGTGATTTCAAAGTATTTATGAATTTATAGAGAATTTATTTGACTTGTTATTTTTAGTAACTGATTGAAAAATGTCAATAATTTTAATTACCAGTAGTTTACAGTCAATGCAGGATATGTTTTCTACAATTACGACCTAAACGAGTGCATTTCAACTTAATACTCTGAAAGGAAGGAGGCTCTTGTCTTGTTGTGACTTACTTGAGGGTAATCTTGTCTCTGTTTCTCCATTTTAAAGCTGTCCTTGTGTTGATCTTGTTCCAGTGTGGGTTCAGAGCCCTGCAAACTTCCCTTTTAGTAAAAACTGTGTGCTGTCAGATTAATTCACGTAAACAACTTTTAGTGCATCTCTAAAGATCATCTGCACTATGAGTATTTTATTTAGATTTGTTGCATATGTGCATGGAGGGAAAACACTAAGTTAGTTTCACTGATTTGATTGGGTGCTGCGCTACACTGTTTACCTTATTAGCTGTAGATTCATGTTTATACCACATCTCGGTGCATACATCCACACTTGCATCCCCACATCCATCAGACTCCACCTCTCCTCCAATAAGCTGCTCTCAGGGGACTTGTACACACCCTTGTTGCCATGGAGACACCTCTAAGCCTGGTCGTGAAGAGCTGGATCTCAGCTACATGTAGTTATGGACAGTAAAGCCTGAAAAGGTAAAAGTCAGGCTCTCTTAAAGTATCAAGAAGACAATCCTGAGGTGATGATCCTGAAAGAGCCTCAGGATGAGACACAGCAGGACTGTGACGCTGAGTAAAATCTGCATTTGACAGTTGTTTGTATTGTCTTTTAGTGTCACAGTGCATGTGTAAGTTTATCACAGTGTTGGAATCCAAATTTGTGTTTGTTATTGAGCTAAACCAGCCCTTGATAGCTTTCAGTTTGAACCCAAAGATAGGAACCACAAAAAAATCAGTAAAAATAAGGCACTAGAACCTCTCATTTATAACCTTCTTTTCTCTTCTCTGGATTGATTTTTTTTCCCCGACAGAACATGAAGCAGAAAGTCTGATAAACAGACAGATAATTAGGAAGGAGGATTAAGAGTGACGTGTGATCCTGAGACTGACAGCTGACATCTTGTTGCAGGATGTGCCATCAGCTCACCTCTGCTCCCACCATTGATTGGTCTCAGCTCCTGTTGTCTTATCTTTTTGTACATGTGCTGCAGCACACAGAGCTAATGAGGAAACAGACAAGATATAGAGACAGACAGGAACCTGCTCTGACATGGCCCTCATGAATCCAAAATTGCATTAATCACTGGGGGGTTTAAAAAACAGAAAAGGAGAAGAAAAGAATAGAGAAGAAGGGGATTAGTTCACCAACTGGAACTTGTATTATGAGACTCGGTACGAAGGACAAAAAGAGTGAATTAGGGTCTGGATAAGGGGGCTGCATTTGTCTGTGTCTCTGCTTTTCATGTGAATTTGGCTCTGCAGTGTAGAGACCAGATACTGCAGAGCTGAGTCGGGGATTAGGTTAGTGAAATTTGGCTCAGTGCAGCTTTTGTCTTGTGTGTGTGTGTGTGTGTGCTCATTTTATGTGTTCCTTAAACACATTGTGATAAGAATGCCCAAGGATGTTATTTTCTAATTGTTAAATACCCTCTGAGACTGTTTGTGCTGTAGAATTTACCCCTATTATATCGTGACATGTTCCTTTTTTTTTTTTTTTTTGCACAAGCTGTAAAGAGAAAAACACGTGGGAATTTCTTCCATGTGTGTTAAAAACCGTGTTTTTATAAAGACATAAACAAGACTGACTCAAGTATACAGGCGGTAGTTCCTCAGCTGTGGTATCCTGCAGTAAAATGACCAATCTCTCCTGCTCCTCCCCTCACAGAGAGGCTTCACCCTGCATGCTGCCCTCACAATGCTCTGCAGACAATCCCTCTTATTCACTGCACCCCTAATTTTAACTCCACTTCATTGCGTCGTGATCTCACGTGGCCCTCTGAAACAGCAAACTTGCAGTAAAATGCTGCACCGGTGCATCATCGCTGGTGTCCTGGATTGACTTCTTTTGGAGGGGCAGGTTTTAATTCTGTGAGGTAACAAGTTACATCTTGTTCTCAAGCACTAAATGTGTTATTGCTTCAGGGTTAGGAAAATGAGTAATTGTTTTAGTGAGGAGGAAATTTCCAAAGTCTCCTTTGAGTGTTGAGTTTTATCTTTGCATCACTTTTTGGAAATTAATGGTAGTGCTGCTCTAAGCTGCGTCTTTTTCAGCAGGAAAAAACTTCAACTAAACACTCCATCCATGTAGATTTAATGCTAGCTTTAAGTGCATTGCCTCACTGTTTTTGAATAGAAATAAGCTTTCATGGTATAATGAGTATGCAAACATTCATAGACTATACATATTATTCTTAAAGTCCCACTCATTTTAGTGGTCTTTAAGTTGTGATTATTAAGTTTTTAGCCAAAATCATGTTACCTGTGTCATTTTCAAGGGCTTTTCTTCTGCAGAGCTCCAGTAGCTCCCAAGCAATTTGCCTCTGAGTCACGGGCAGAGACAGTGCTGCTCTGCACACTCGTCTTCATGTTAGCTTGCAGCCAAATGCCGGTGTAGTAGAAGTAGCAGGTAACATAGGAGCTATTCAGCTCTCAGACACTAATGTCTTTGGGGGCATGATGAAAGTTAATATCATTATTAGCTTTCTTATGAGCATTGCAATCCGCTAACACACATGCTTGTTTCGCGATAGTCCTCTCTACTTTCCTGAGTGTGGCCTGCATAGTAAGGCTGTGGGGGCGGAGCTTGGATTTATGACGTAGGAAATCTCATTATGTCTGAGCCTGCTGTTTGGTCTGCCAGAGATTCACAGCGATTTGAATGCAGAAATACTCAAAAATGCAATTTCGCACTTTCTTTTCTCATGATATGTCCTGTAGCATCAGAAAAATGTCACATGAACATGTAGACAACAAGAAAAACATGATTTTCATCAGAGTGGGTCTTTAAGGAGTCCTCTTCAAGCTTGCAAGCAGGCACAGGAGGTGTTGGTTTTTTACGCACATAAAAATCACTGCTGCACACCTAACCTCTATTAGGGTTCAGTGCTCAGGCTCAAGTTTGAGATTGAGCTCTACTTCCATCACCTCTCTCAGCATGCTATGTTGACCCCAAAGAGATTCCCATTGAACTGTCCTATATCCAGTTCTCTTAACACAGCTTAAAAGAAGCCCACACACTGTGATGGATTGTCGTGCTTTTAAACAACTTTCTGTAGAGTTTTATGGACACCTCAGATTTATAACCAGTGCACAAAATATTACCACTCAAACAGCTGAAATTACAAGTTTTTGTCTTTGAGAGTCAAAGGTCAGGGATCTTCAGCATCCTTCTATTGTTTTTAGAGGGTTTCCTGCTCTGTGCTTTCATTTCCTGTCTGTAAACGGTGAAAGAGAGAGACTATAAAGGAGCAGGTGTCCAGTGTAAAGGGCTTTTATCATGATGATGTATGGACTCCAGGTTATAGATTTGCTTCCTAGAACATTAGCAGTCTGCTGCTGTCATTATATGTCAGATGTAGTATATTCCAGGACTATAGAGCAGTTATAATAAACTAATCTAATTTGCTTAGACTAACTGTGAATGAAGAATACATGCAAATGAACTAATGGTGTGCTCCTGTAGTTATGAGCCGACTGCACTTCAATACATTTAGACCAAAACCTGAATGTGTGCAGACAACTCCAGTAGTTCAAAGAGGAAAGCTTTTGATTCCACCAGCTCTGAGAAATGTAAATACTGCTGCATGATTATTCCAGTTTTACAGGAAAATACTGATAGGGAATAAATTGGATTAATGCAGCTTTTCGGACTGACTCCGGCTCTTGTGTTATGTTATATGGAGGCTTGGAGGAAGATATATTTGACTTAGTAATTACAGTCACGTGGTTCAGATGTGTTTTAAAATAGGTAAAACACAAAGAAAAACAAGGTTTGCATAAAACAGGGAGAATATTTGTTGTCGCGTTTAACTGACTTTGCATCAAAAGGTTCAAATGAAGCTTGATTTCATCAGCAAAAATCTAATTTTGTTGTACTCTTAAATGGCTCTGAAAGCAAAAGGCTGTTAAATAAAGAAGTTTGGCCTTTGTATCGTTGATCCCAGCAGAGTGCGACCATATTTCAGCTGCTCCAGTCACATCCTGCCTCTCTCCATCAGCTTTTTTGTCTGAAGATAACCCCCACCGCCCTTCTCTGAAAGAAAAAATAAGCAGATGGCTCCCTCCTAAAACAGGGAGAGGCAACACACAGAAGGTCTGCCACAGATAATAGCAGCATGGTTAATCAAACAACAACATTAAAGGTTGGACTGGTACTCTTTGAATCAGATTTGTGTTTTAAAGGGGGTTTGTAGTGGAGGAAATTTAGTCAAAAAACTCAGTTAGATATAAAAGATCGAGAGCTTTAAATAAGCCCGTGGTGACGTTTCTTTTAAATAATGCCAACAGTAATACTAGGTACTAAAAAGCTATTTCAAAAACTCATTGTTATTTATTGATTTTCCAGAACATTTTATTATAAAACCAATCTTTAAACAGTGTTTTGTCTGTGCTCAATGATATTCTCACCAGAGCAGAGCAGAGCAGCTGAAAGTGGGGCAACAATCAGGACAGGATCGCTCAGAAATCTAAGGGTTGTGCTTCTGTGTCATCGATGTTGGGGTGATGGTTCAGGACATGTTTAAACTGAGGTTATTGGACACAGATAATCTGAAAGAAGAAATATACAGGATGTAAAATGTGCATCTTTTAATCGGTGTTAGCTTGCTTGTTGGTGATTGTAATCAGGAGGAAACGTTGTTGAAGGCAGTACAGGCTTATTGGTAAGTGTTTTATCAGTGCCATATGAGCTGGTCGTATTTATTTCTTCACCATAATGATAACCCTGTGAAACATCTCCCCTTTTATTGGGGCCCTCCTCCTCCTCCTTCTTGGCGGAGCAGAACCACAGAGGGGGTCGCTTACTTTGACTTAACCACCACAGCCAGTGAAGCCACTCAGAGCTGGGAATACTTAAGGAGTAATTCTCCAATTGCTCATGGTTTCTCCGAGGGAAGGGCACACTTCTGGTGTGTGCGTGACCTATTTTTCCTAGCTCATCTGTCAAATGCTGAGCTGCAGCTGGTGGTTTCAGAGTTCCCCTCTTTTCAGAAAGAATGTTTTCTGAAGTCTTCACTGTCACTCATGCGGATCTGTGGCACAGTTTCCAGGGGTATTTCTCTCAGCTTGACTCTTTTTCTTGTTTCTTAACGACAAAAAAATTGGGCAAACAGGGAACATAGCGGCATGTCTGGGAAGAAAAGACATTCCTGACAGGGGCTGCAGTGGTAGTTTTTGCTCTCTAAGCCTGGAGAGTTTTGGGGGTAGAGGGAGGATAAAGAGGAGGGCAGAGACTGCGGTTAACCGCACAGTGAAGCGGAGCACTCCAGGCTGAGGCCAGGCGGCACGACATCACAGTGAGAGAAAAGTCTCACCCGCCCCGCACAACATCACTGTTTCAGTTCAGATGGCAAACTTCCACCAGCAGTGAGAGGCTGCATATATCCGCAAGGAGGGCTCGGCTGACCAAATTACACCCTCAGCAGCACTGAAACACAGTCTGTGTGACGGCTGTGGTTTCAACTTTCAGTCAGCAGTTCGTCTAACTGACACAGAGTCACTTCACTGCCATGACTCAGATATACAGTATATGAAATGAAATCTTTAGAGTTACCTTTTGTTATGATTCATGCTGGAACATCAGGGTGTTACAACATGAAGTGACCAACTGGTACTCTGGGAAGAAGTGCATTTCTGACTGTCATAGGGATGGGCGATACAGGCTACAAAATTTATCACGATAAGTTTTGCCATTATGGCGATCACGATAAAAGTCCCGATAAAAAATATTATAATTCCTGTCTAAGTTTTTGACTCATTCTGTCTTGAGAACACCGGTTGGTATTGTCAAATAAAATACTTAACTACAAATTTAAGTGGTAGGTTATAGAGGAAACTACTGACATCAAACAAGTCTGAAATGTGAAAACGCTTTCAACTAGGAGAAAAAATCAATTCACAGAAGTATCACAATTTTTTGTTTCACAATTTTTAAATTGATTTTGTTGTTCAAAAATCTTTTTTTTTAATTGAATAATAAATCTTAAAAACTGACTTACATGTGATGTGTATTTATTGGGGAAATATGGTACCTGAAATAGTCAATAAACAATCATGATCATTTAAGTGTTTCACTGGTGTTAGAAATGCAGACTAAAAATTGAGAAAATCAATAATATCGTAGAATAGCAATTTAAATAGAATCAATAGCATCCAAAAAATCGTGAAAGAATCAAATCGGGAGAAAAGCATATTATCCCAGCCCTACTTTCAACATTTGTTGAAAACTCTTATCAGACAGTGGATCTGCTGCTGCTGTTCACTCTGTACAATGTCAGGCATACCCGATAGTGCTCATGTAAGCCCCAATCTTGAAGGAAATCCCTCATGTGGAGCCTCGTTTAGCAACAACCTGCTGAGAGATGTCTTCATTACCACCTTCGGCCATGTTTGTTTGTTATTCTGCTCTGTACGGGCTATGGTTGCGAGTTCGTCGCTCGCACTTATGTTATCAACTTGCATGGCATTTATCGTGAGATGGCAAATATTTATTGTGGAGGAATTTTCTGAGGATAAACACAGCATCCAAAATCATCAGCCTGCCCATCACAGACCTCTCACACCTCAACAATATCTCCATCACATGCATGGCCCGGACTATCAGCACAGACTCAGACCACCCTCTCCACAGTCACTTCTGCCTGCTGCCCTCAGGCCGAAGGTTCAGGACTCTGAGGTGGAAGCGGGCACGTTTCAGCAAGAGCTTTGTCCCTTCCGCAATCGCTGCCCTGAATAGTTTGCAGAGATAATCCCATGCCTAATCTGCATGTGTGTTGTCCTGTTAGCCCTGTCCTTATTGTTAGTATTGTGATGTCCCGTGTGCCCCTCTGTCCCTTATTATGTAACGTGCCTTGTTGTCCTTAAGTGTATGTGTCCATGCAAGTGTCTGTGAAAATGAATATCCCCCCGGGGACAATAAAGGTCTATCTATCTATCTATTTATCTATCTAAATTGTGAACAGTAATTTAACGCCCATACCAATTTGTCACGCACACCTTCAAAGACAAGAAAAACTAAGACATTTTTACAGTACTATCACAAACTCCTGAAAACTTCATCTCAAATGCAACTCATTTGGGAGTTAGCTATATGTGTGAATGCAAACGGCTACATTTTCAGCTCAACTTCATGCAAACTTCTTGCTGTTGGTGCCTTGGTAAAACCAGGATAATATAAGGGTTAGATGAAGTGAGATGGCATCAGGAAATATTGCGCAAAGTTAATTATTGGCAAGCGAGTGGGAGGGAGGTGATAATGTTTGTTTCACTCATCCAGTGTGAGTTTTGCTGCTTTCTCAGTACCTGCCAGTGTGTACTTCTTCACTAATTCATCTAAACTGTGGATAACTTTAATAACTTATAGCTCTGGTATAAAGGCTCTAACTGTTGTCAAAGGGCATATTTAAGTTAACCTGGATGATACCCAGTCAGCATAAAAACACACAATGAAGACTTTCTTTAACTCGACTGCTTCATTTGCCAACCTTTAAAAATATTGCATCATTGACAGTAACAGTGGTAAAAGCCAAACAAAGACAGATGTCAGAAGTTGACAGAAAAAACAAAATTGAAAAGGATTAGAAGAAACAAAACAACTATAAGAGTGTAAAAAAGGAACAGCCACTTAAATCCTGGATCAGGTGGTAAATCGTTGCACCCGGACTCTGCAGCATCCTTTTCACATTATGTCCAGCTTCCTGGGACCTTTGCTCCATCCAACAGGAAAAAAACACTTCTGGGCCTGAAGCTCCTGAAAATATCTAAAAATCTGAGGAGGTCATGTATTAAAGAGGCTTTTGGTTGTAAAAAAAAAAAAAGTTGAGCGAGTTATTTAAAATCAAGTCTTGTTAAAATAAAAACAGGCAAACACCTGCCTATCTGTAGTTGAACAATCCCCCCCAAAATCTAATACACAATCACTGCGATGTAACTACTCAGGTCCTGCTTTAATCTTTAATTCTTGCCATTTAGCTCTACTTCTGAACTCTGCTCAGGGATCACTCTTTGGGAAATCACACGTTTTATGTGACAAGAGAGTCTCTGATATGATCAAGAGACATTTAGTGTTTGATAGAGAACTCCCATTAGCTCGGGTTTCCTTCCCCTTTGAGGAGTGACATTAGACTCGCCCTGTTTATCGTAGCACTTTCAATCAGGTTGTGTTTTTACTCTGCAGAGTAGGCCTCTTTCTGTCTCTCTATTCCTGAGTGGGAGCATCTTTGCTGCTGATGACAGCACTACAAAGAGGTGTCAGGTTTCTCTCATGGGTTCCTGCTGGCATGAAGGCAGCCTCTCGTTCTTCGATCTTTTGCACTCACTTGAAGAGAAGTGAAGCGTTATCGTCTTGTTAAATACGCACACCTCGCTTTTGCATTGCTGCTCTTAAGAAGGAGTTTGTTAAAATAGTAAAGAATCATATCACAGAGCGTTTTAGTCAATACATGCTATTTTAGGGCAATAAAACATGCTTTTTTTGGTTTTTCCCTTACAGGGCATATGTTGCACTGCTGTAGTCAAGCAGCATCATAAACAATTGACTCATAACAATTTTGTTTGCTTTTTTCATGTGCAGAGATCCGTAACCAGCTGGTAGAGCAGTTCAAATGCTTGGAGCAGCAGTCGGAGTCTCGCATCCAGCTGCTTCAGGACCTGCAGGAGTTTTTCCGCCGCAAGGCTGAGATCGAGCTGGAATATTCCCGCAGCTTAGAGAAGCTGGCCGAGAGATTCTCCTCCAAGATCCGCAGCTCCAGGGAGCACCAGCAGTTCAAGTGAGTGACCCTTTATGCACGCTTGACATGCAGGGTTTGATGCTAAGATGGTTGCACATCAAATGTTAGTTTCGTCAAAAGGTTGTGTGCAAAGTTTCCAAATTAATAGCACTCTACCAAAAGTAGGAAGCTGATTTTCTC
Source organism: Xyrichtys novacula (assembly GCA_962446985.1). Lineage (NCBI taxonomy): Eukaryota > Metazoa > Chordata > Actinopteri > Labriformes > Labridae > Xyrichtys > Xyrichtys novacula. Next base: position 18,657,178 of record OY660865.1, read on the forward strand.
CCCTCCTTTATAAATTTAAATGATCTCCAACAGAAAACATGACCCTGAATTGCAACATAGGGCTGGGCAATAAACTGAAAGTCACCAATACCAAAATTTACGACAATAACCAACGTCATTTTGCCCATATCGATATATTTGGTGTAAAAAAACAAATAGAAGTTGGTTTTGGATGTGTGTAGGTAGGCTATGGTCTCATGTCCCTTTAAGATGCTGTCCTACATTGGAGATGTGACTCCACCCCATCCAGTCCGTAACAAAAAGGGAAAGACAGGTGAGGAGATGGAGGACGGTTCCAAAGTTGTAGCGGCGGCTGAAGTAGACGAAGTTAATGTGGTGGGGGGTGAGCAGTTTGTGGAGTATTTATCGTCCATTTATCGTGATCAAGGTGAACTGCTCAATTTATCCTGATATTCACTTGAGGCCATATCGCCCAGCCCTACTGCAACATCTAATGTTTGATGTATGATTTAGTTAAAATTAAGGCAACTTTCTAGAAAAATGTAAAATGATTCCCTTGGCCTGAAGAAAGTTTGACACACTACCCTGAGAAGTGCCTGCAGTATTTGGACTCAGACAAGCTGTATAACTTCATTCTATCTGAGGCTCAGATCTGTTTGCAGCCTCAGAGGCCCAAGGCAAAATAAAGTTTAACTCCTTTTTAAGCATTTTAGCTCATTGTGTAAATGTAAAAGTTAATAAAACTTTACAGTCTTCTCTTCTCTCAAGTTTGACAGCTTAGGAATAAAACTGTATTTCTATGGCGATCTAAGCAAGTGAATTCACCTATCAAGGAGAGAACATGCCTCATCCTATGAGAAACTAAAACTGTGTTTAAAGCAGTAATATGTATTATTCTCTCTCCTTCATGTTGCTTGTGTTAACCAGACTCTGTTTAGTTCAGTTTTTTTCTATAGTGTCTGAATTTTGGTTTGTAGCACACTTTCACTATTTATAACCTGACTGTAAGACCCCACCCTGCTAATCACAGTACTCCCAATGATTACAGAGCACAGCTATGCAACAAAATACTCCATTATGTGTGTGTGAACTATGAGGGAATATCTGATATCACAGATGAGATCTTTATGACGTGTGTTGGCTCTGGAGTGGAGATGAGGATTCAGGTCATTTCAGAAGTAAAACATTGTTGTAAAGCAGACACGTTACTTGTATTTAAATTAGGGCTTCACTTGAAGAAAAGTATTGTGTGTGTGTGTGTGTGGGGGGGGTGACATTTGTATCATATGATCACAAGAGGTCGCATTAATATGAAACTGCAGGTAGAGTGGAGATCTCAGTCATGATGGAAACATTACATTGAGGCTTTAGCAGACTTTGCATTCAGAAGACTTTTCTCTAACTAGTAACTGGTCTTAATTTATGGACAGCTTTATTATTGACTGCATTTTTGAGTTGCAGTCTGCAGTATCAACATTGTTTTCAGATAGAACTCAATCCAGTGATGAAACTAAAAGAGAAAATGCATAAATGAGTCCCAGAAGTTGAAAACAATGACTTTAAGTTTTTTTCTTATGTCATTACATTAAATCTGCTCACATGCTCTTACCCTGACCCACTAAGACCTGCAGTTCACACACTTAAAGGTACATAAAAGGTGTAGTCATCTGCAGAGAAACCACCAGGAACACATTGGTACATGAGTCACGCGGTGCATGAAATGAAGCTCTGCCGCTCCCAAAATCGAGCACCTCAGGCGAGTGGAAAAGCTTTAACCCTGCTGTGATCTGGCACTCGATTCAGTCATAGATCTACTCCTACATATTTGTAGTCCAGTCAGCTCTGAGTCTCGCACGCCGAATAGTGGGAGTGCATTCCTGACATTTTCATATTTTAAACCTGAGAGGAATGTGTAATTTGAGTGCTCTACACTCAAACACAAGATAATGATATTCAAATGAAAAAAAAAAGGAACAAAACAAACAGATGTTCCCAAATCTGTGGACCAGATGTGGAAATATGGTGTGACACAGAAAATGCAATAAGTTCACAAACTATAAACACTGTAATAATAAAACAAACAAATAAAACAAACATAAATAAATACATACAGTGTGGACAGCTCAAGCAGGGTTTCACTCAAATTTCCTTTTTCTATTTTTACTATACTCGATAGTGTTACAACCAAATAAGATACGACAGAGTTTTGTGCACGCTCAACATGGTGGAGCAGTGTGTGTCTGTGTGAATGCTTGACTTGTTTAATTGAGTCCAGCTGTGTTCGAGGGAGCGCTGTGCTGCTCTGTGTCGTCTGGCTGATAGTAGACAGAGTTTTCTGCTGCTGGGATACGACGGCCGAACTTTTACAGACTTTACAGATGATCTGCTCCACACAGAGAGAGGAAGGTGCTCGAAAATAATCCTCAGATGCATGATCTGATCATGTGACACTTAGATTGTGGTTGACTTAAAAGCAAATGTGCTCCGATGCAGGGTTTGGACAAAGGTCGCTCATAATCACACATGTATAAAAACGCAGCAAAGAGATAACTTCCTGTGTGTTGACATAGAGGCTTCACACTTTAAATGTGTCGACTTTAGACGAGTTTCCTGTATATTTTTGTTACTTCTTTGTAACTGAATGTATTGAAAACATGTTTAAAACACAAAAATAATAATAAAATTGGAGCTGAAGAAGTGCAGCAGAAACGGACCACAGAGGAAGTGTGTGTGGGAGGCTGCCCCTTCTTTAGGGATGTGTAAAGGATGTTAAACTGAGTCATCATGAAACTCTGTTATTTAAAATCTTCACCACACACACACTTTCACATGTGTCAGAAATACAGTTTACCTTTCATAGTGATTACCTTTCTTCACTCTCACTAGTCTGCACCAGAATTATAAGCCACTTAGACAAACCATAAATATTCTGATGACTGACCATAGACCTAAAATGCCATTCAAATGTTGTGTTGTAGGGCAGTCATCTGCTTCTGTAGCTCCATATAATGGCAACTGCCACATTGCTATAACGCTCAACCACTGGGATGTAAAAAAAGCACAGATGATAGGTGGCATCTTGCAGTATGGTGTAGATTCTTGATCTAGGAAATGGGGATAAAGTAACATATAACCGCTTGATTGCAGCAATACATATAACTAGCACAAACAGGTGGACCTTGACCTGCAAACACTACTGGAGGCCCGGGGTCAGGCTCTGTATTGGTAGCCACACCCGTCACATTTACCTGCAGACTGTGTGATTATCTGCTTTGCTGTGTTGAATAAATTGTGCTGACTGTGACTGCCTTTTTTTTTATTTTAGACTGTAACAATTTAGATTTTTGTGTAAAGGACTTAAAAATCTGTAAATTTGGATTATCCTGCTTTAACACTTAGAACTCCGCTGGATCGCCGATCCCACGTGACACCATTAATATTGTTTACAGTTTCTCAGGAACTATACCGTGTATCTCTATGGGATGAAAAGTGTTTAAAAGCTTACCCTTTTGGCGATCTATCGAGGGTTTCCAAGCATCTCTACCCCTTCCAAAAGGTTTACCATCCAGCCACAAAAATTGATGTTTGATCAAAGATGTTTGATAAACCGGTGAAAACATGGTTATGTCTCATATTGTAGTGGTAAAAAAAAGATAGCTATTGCTAAATGCCGCTAATGTCTTCCAGGTTTGATAAGCTGTTTTGATGACATCTTTTTCTGTCAAACTTTCAACCAAATACATGGTCTCATATTCTTCTTCTATTGTTCCCTTGGCAATAGTGTCCAATAAGAGGCAACCAAAGATCAACAAGAGACAAGAAAGTTCCCTGCTTGTCTGCAAAATAAGAAATAATGGTCGTCAATGCTTGAAAACAAGCAAAGAAGAGATTCTGAGCAGTATGAGGTGGCCCTCTGTCTCATCCCAGAAGGGAACAGCTTCAAGGAGTGGCATAAACAACTGTAAATAGCAAAAATGCCTGGAGGAATTATTGTAAATATGTAAATAGTTTCTGTTGTGTTTTTGTTCCAATCCCAGTATTTCTTCTCCTGATAGCCAAGACTTAACAGAATGATGTGCAGGTGAGAAAAGGCTTGGTCACTAGATTTATGTGTTTTTTGAGCAAAGTACTGTTTGTATCAATTTCCGTTTGTGTGTTTTGGTTGACTTTGATGGTTCTGAATCTACTGTCACATTCATTTTACATAATTTTTGCACCCATAAACTGACAGCTGAGGTTGTCCTGAAAAAAATATGTGTATACATTTGCTGTGCTTTAAAGGATAGAGTTGCTACATAAATTTTTACACAAAATAAATAAATAAAACAACAACAGGCGGACAGAAAATAGCAAAATATAGCAGGGAGTGCTAAGGGTTAAACAGGGTCCAAGGAATCTTGACTTGACAGTGTAAATTCCAAAGTTAGTCTCCTCTAATCTACAAAGAGGATCATTTTATGTTACACCTTATGCCCTAAAAACCTGGTCTAGTGTGGCAGGCAACCTATTAATCAGCTGTTACACACCCTTTACTGTGCCTTTTCTCTCTCTGCAGAGTTGTTAAGTTCATGGCGAAACCATAATGATGCCAATAAGGCCTGGCAAGAAAAACACTGGTTCTGGTCCAGTAAACACAGTTTTGGCATTAAGCCCAGCTCTTCAACATCAAACATACAGAAATCATAAACATTTAAGCCTTCAAACCTCTCTCTCTCTCTCTCTTTATTACTCATTAATAGATTTTCCTGTTAACTTTGACTGTATTGAATCTGATCCAAAACATCCGACCTATGCTTCACCCAACATCCCTAAACACCAGTGACTGGGATTTATCCCAGTTTTACTTCTGCTTTGTAAATTGTGACTTGAAAAGCAGTGAATTGTTCGTTCTTCTGTGTTTGTAGAGGCCAGAATAGGCAGCTTTAATAGAGTCATCTTCACCAGGATAGACTACCATATGTGCTGGATCTCAGCCTGCAGTCTTCTGGCTGAACCCTTCCTGTGCAGATTCATTAGCAAGCTGAACGCCACTGTGATTTACAGCTGCTGCAGCTACAGCTACACCGCAGCAGCAGCAGCCTGACCAAGCATCACTTTGCTCTCCACTTTACCTCATTTGCCACAGTGTGGATACAGTGAAGGGTTGCCTCGCTGCCTCACACTGCAGATAGAGAACCGCTTCCTTTTTTTTTTTCTTCCAGTTCCTGAGAGACAACAGCTAACCTGATTTTAATTATGGAGCAGACTTTTCAGGGTACATCATGAATGGGATTTTTAATGTAGCACATTGAATTAGAGGGGATGTGTATCGTCTGTCATACAGACATATTCAGACATTACACAACCATTAGCAAGACAACTCATGCAATATTGACATGGAGAATAACCTGTCAAGGGGAGATAAGACAGGGTTTGTAGTGCTGTCCAAAATGGTTTGAGTGTGTCTAAGCCAAGTGATTGGTCTGGGAGGGGAAAGTGTTTGGTGTTTAAAGCACCAGATCTTTGAAGACCGTGGGACTTATTGTAGTTTTGAGGGTGCCTTTACTAATTCCGAAGTCATGTCTGTTTTTATTTCATGGTCAGAAAAGTACTGCTTTGAAATCATCACCAAATGTTCCAGCGTGTTTTTCCAGCTCAATAAGATGCAGCCTTCATCTGTCTTGTAAGGACCTCTGTGAAGAAGTGTAATGAACTGCATGTCATTAGCCATGTTTACATGTAAAAAAAATCTTGATCCAATTAAAAATTTGAGGGATCGGACAATCTGAATCCAATGTTTAGATGGGTGCGAAATCAAATAGTCCGATCATGACATGCGCTAAGTTTTATTCAGATTAGAAGCATTGGGACATGCGCAGAGTTGTCTGATTTCACTAAAACAACTGCAAAAGAAGAGTTGTATTTACGCCTGTGCTGTCAGCAAACCAACAAATGCGGTAGTAGCTCACTTCATCCAATACAGGATGTTCCCCCCAGTTAAATGTTGTCTCTATATGGCGTCCTTGCATACTTATTTTACTGTTCTATCAAAGGTTGCGCTGTGCGTGCAGACGTGACATCATTACGCTGTATGTACGCCTTGTTATGTTATCGGAGGAGCAGACACGGCACCTGCGGTTGTGTTTTATGCCAGAGTGTTTATAATGAAACCTCCTGTACTGGCCTCAATAAATAAGTCAAAGGTTAAAGAGTGAAGATCAAGTCAGGTAAGAGAATCACGATCAGAATAAGTGTTTACATCGAAAAAAGTTTGGCATAAACCACCCCTCTCGATTGGAATACAATTTCTTTCCGATTGAGCTGAATTGGATCAAAATCTTCCGATTGACATGTTTACATGACACATTTTTATTCCGTTTGTTTGTGCCCATGTAGACTCAGCTCATGTGTTGAATTCTCAAATCTGATTGGTTAATTACGGCATTCTAAAGTCTGCTATATCTTAAGATCAGACTGTTGCTATGAGGAACAAGCCACGCTTAGGGATACAGCTTTGGTCCAACAGTTCTGAGGAGCTAGAGTAGTTAGAAGTCGAGAAGCTAAAAGAAGAAATGAGGTAAACAAGAAATCCTCAAGTGGACACCTCAGGATGGTTGCAGTTTTTGCAAGGGAGATGGCTCATTATTCATCAGTCAGCTGGTCGATTAATCGGTTTGTCCCTAGTTATAATGAGAAGCTTTGTAATAGGGGGCACATGTCTCTTAGTTATATTTAGTTATATGATAAATAATGACTGCTAATACAATGTGGTGCAGTTTAATTCCTCTTTCTAGGCTGTGCTCTTGCACCTGTCTACAGCTTTACAGCTTCAGTTGTTTATGTTTAACCATGTCACTCTGGAGCTCTGATGGGGTCAAAGGTGAAACTATATCTCTGGTCTGTTTGAGGACAGGTTTATTTGCTCTTGTCAGATCAACAAGCCCAGCTTATGGAGGTCAGCATGTACAACATCAATAGATCAGCTGGCTTGTACTTTGATAATCAGACCTCGTCAAACCTTCCTTACTGATAGTGCTCCATGTCTGCGTAGCTTTACACTATCATATGTTGGCACTTGGTCTCCTCACAAACAAGAAAAATAGAAAACATTTTTAACGACGTGCAAATCAGCACTGGAGTATATTGAAGCCTTGCCTAAAAATGGGGGCAGAGTGAATTTGAATGGCAAAGCTGGCACGGTGTGCCCACGTGGCCCCTTGTCTTTTGAAACTGTGTTTGGCTGCATCTCCTCTTTCTCGGCTGTTTCATTGATAAGCAGCAGGCAGGCAGGAAGGCAAGCAGGCAGGCAGGCAGTGTAGAGGGGATTAAAGGCCTTTCATAGAGCCCAGTCCTGGTTTGATAAATACAGACTTCCTTCTGGAAATCCTGGCTCAGACACATCATAGGCCCTGGGTGATTAGATGGTGGCAACTGGTGCAACCATGACTAAAGGATGTGCACTGCTCCGTACTATGATTAGGTTCGGGGTGCACACATGTTGGAGAGATCTAGCCATCAGCGTATCTCAGAATTATGACAGAATTCTTGAAATTTATCTTTTATTTGTTGTTTCTCTGTTCACTTTTGCTGTAACTGTGCCAGATCCTCTTCATGAATTTAAAAGAAAGCACTCCATGGATGCAGACCTTGGAAAAATCCATGGAGACAGTCAGGTCGAGACAGATGTAACAGGATGCTAGAGAGCTTCACCCCTCTCTCCTCCTTCTCTTCCCCCCCTTCCTTCTCATTTCTCTAGAGACCACCAGAGCTCTTCATTTGCCGCCTGCATGTTAATGATATCCTGTGTTAAAACACCACGGGCATGGTGCCATCCAAAACCAGCCCTTTGAAGCCATGTACATCAATTGACCTGCAGGCTCTCCACTGATACTTAGTATTTTGTAGGAAATCATTGATGGCAAATGTAGAATAAGATCAGATACAGGAATAAACCAGAGCATTGTGAAAATTAAGCACATTTGAAAGAGTCACTTTGGAAAAGGTAGCTCCTCTGTCCTATTAAAAAAAAAACAAGGAGCTACATTTATTATTGTGTTAAAATACCCAGCTCCCAGAGATGAGGCCTAATTACCCATCCTGCTTCTAATTCGTGCCAAATTAGGGCAGTGACCAGGGAAAAGAAGATCTCACAGTCTTTACTGTTTTTACTCCCTAAGGCCTACTAAAAGAAAGAGCTCTAATTCCTTTGGCTTCACAGTCAGTGAACACTTCTAGTGTTTATTTTATTGACACTGATGGTCAACAAACAAAGCCAATAGAATATGATGATCCTACAACTCCTAACAAGATGAATTTTGGTATTTCTTTAGATGATGCCTGGTCTAAATTCTGATTTGCTTGAACTTGCTACTTGGTAAATTGTTTCTCTATCGGTGAGTGTTGTTTGAAAATTGGAAAACATTGTCCAGTTGTGTCGGAAAATTTAATTAGGATATAAGACAGCAGCTTTACATCCCACTGAGCATTTTTTTTTGGTCTAAAAGAGGTCTAATAGACATCTAAATGCAGCCTAGACAACTGGTCTAAAATCAGGCAACCCCAGGTCAAAAAATTGAAGTTCTTTAGACGTCTAAATTTAGACCAAGTTTAGACTAAATCTAAATCTGGGATATTTCTATACTACACTGTATATTGCTCAATGGCTGTCATAATTATTTTGTTTAAGTACTTGGAGATCAGCTATGCAACTTAAAGTTGCTTTTTGAAATAAATACTTATCGAATAATGGGTTAAAGTGCAACGTCTAATTTGCGTCTAAAAATATACAGAATCTAGACGGTTGAAATTAGGTCTAAATTTCAACCGTGTAATAGCCGTCTATTGCTCAGTGGGATTGGAGAACCATCCTTAGCTACATGCATAAACACTTAAAACTGTTAGAGGAGGGCTAAGAAAAACTGCATTTAGATACATATTTGGGTAGGCGGCTGAGTGGGATGTAAAAGGAGTTCAAATGGGTGCATGGTTGCATGGAGTGATGGAGCATTTCTGACCACTTTTAGGATTAGCAAGGAGTCGAGCTGACATTCCCCTAATCTCTCAAGCACAAACATCAATTATACAGTTGGTAGCTGCATCCTTCACAGGCAGATAGGTCAGACAAGCAGAACTGGTACAGAAGAAACGGGCAATCCTGAGGAGGGGAGGGAGAAAATGGCCCGCATTAAAATCTATTCATCTGTATAGTCAGTCATTTGGGTTCATCTCACTTTGAAGACCTAATTTATGCCTAGTGTAATCATTTTACGATTTCTACTTAATTGCAAGATTTAAATGTGGCGTGACTTGATTGCTGGATTCTTTTAATTTACCGTTACTTTCCCGTAATGGACAATTAATTGACTTGGTTTCAGACAACGTGCATCTCAGGACACCGCTCATGTCAGAGGAGGAGTGATAAATGGGAAGATAAAGTTTGCTACACATGTTGTCCTGTTCTCTACTCTGCACTAATGCAGTGAGAGCATTGTCCTGGTCTCCTGTCAGCCTGATGTAAGTGCACTGAGAGGCAGAGCTGCATATATAGGAATAATGGGAAAAGCACTCTGAAGCAGCTATAGGAATCAACTTCATTAGATGTGATTAGCATTATGTAGGCTCTCTGAAGGGGGGCTCTTTGATGTCAGATCAGCTCATTTCTTTTTTCCTGCTCCACACTGAAACCCTATCCCCTCCACCCTGCTCCCGCTCTCTTCCTACTGTGCTCCCATTTCTCTCTCTGTCTCTCTCTTTGCCTCCTCTTCAGGGTTGGATGATTGATTAATGCCAAGATAGTATCCAGACAAGGGTGTGTGTATGTGCGCGTGTGTGTTTGATAGTGTAAGTGGTTTAATGTGAATGTACTTTGATTGCTTTATTTGAAAGTGCCCACAGGCAGAGACAGTTAAAACTGATTATCCTGCAATCAGGACCCATGACTCTCAGGATTATTGTGGTCAGCAGCATTACACATTTACCAAGTTGAGACTTTGTTTGACTGCAGAATTGTTTTGATTGGGTGTGTGGGGCAAAAAGGAAATAAAAAGAGGGGGAGAGGATGCTCAGTGGGGAAGAAATTGATCAAGAAATATGGAAATAAAAGACAAATTGATTATTTTTATTGTGATAATTTAAAAAGCTGAAGAAAACTTTTTCATATTAATTTCTAAATAATAATTTCAGATATACTTATCTCTGGCCATATCTAGCAAACTATAAAAAATCACAGACCGCTGTATATGGATAGCTGATGAAAATAGTGAAGATGTTCTGTTGACAGCAGGTTGAGTTGTAGTAACTGATCACGTGTAAGTTTCAAATCTCTGGTACTTCATGACCAAAAATTTCCAAAACACCTACAAGTTAAACTGCAGGATTAATTTCATCAGGGCCTGACTGTGTATTCAGTCGACCAAAAGATTAATGTTGTCATCCTTTTGAGTAAGCACCACATTTATCTGTCTGTCACACAAATGTTTCATATATATATTATTGCTGAACAAAAATGCCATGCCTAAGCTGCAGCATAGATATCAGGGCTGTATCGCCGGATAATGGCTGCTCCAGTGAGGCTAATGCTTCACTACCTGGATGTTAACAAGAGCAGATTACGAAATGTAACTTATATCATGGAGTGGTTTGTTTTAATCTTGAAAACAGAGATAAAGTTGTATTTATGTTGTCACATTGAAGTGGAATATAAACACAACCAGAGCAATATGCATCTAGCGCCTGAGATTGACATTGACCTGCAAAGACCAAAGACTTGTGGCACCACCTCTCCTAATATTACTTGGCAAGCCTACTTGGCAAGACTCATGAAGGGCTGAGATGGTGAGATAAATTGGACAGCAAATATAAAGTGATCAGACAATTGTTTTGCTTAAGTCCATTTACATGCTGAAAAAAGGCATTCTAACATTTCTAATGGTAGTGTTGTAGCATACGAATACCCTTTTCCCTTCCTTTATCAATAGGACAAAGAAAAATTCTCAAATGCATGTGTTTTTCTTGTTCTTTTCAGGAAGGATCAGCACCTGCTGTCCTCAGTAAACTGCTGGTACCTGGTACTGAACCAGACAAGGAGAGAGAGCCGAGACCACGCCACCCTCAGCGACATCTACACCAATAATGTCATTATCCGCTTGGCCCAAATCAGCGAGGACATCATCCGCCTGTTTAAGAAGGTTGGTGAGAATAGCTTCCTTTTTGACGATGTGACAATGCAAACAATATAAGAGCTAGATGGACAATGTTTTGGAAAGGTATAAACAGCAGCTCCTGGAAGGCTTCACTCTTCAGTGTGCAAGCTCGTGATATCCTATAGAAATATGTATTCTCATGTGTCAAAAAAGCATTGGGAAAAGGAAATGTAAAGAACCCCCCCTGAATCAACAGCCTACAGCCCCAAATGGTGTGAGCGCCGGCTGGCTGGCTGTCAGCACATAGCAGAGATGACTGAGGTCTTATCCAAACAGCAGAACCCTGTTTTCACCTTGCAGGCCTTCCTGTAGGTGAGCTCTAGTCTGCTTACTTGGCTCCATTCAGAAATTACTTTGTGTGTGCCTGTGTGCACGAATATGTCTGTCAGAATCAGTGCCAGTCCTGAAAACGAAGAGACTCCATCCTCTTTCAATCAGGTGCCCTCAGGAAACTTTTTTCGATATTTGAAGGTTTGAATGGATGTTTCTGCTGCTGCCTTATAAAAACATTAAAGAGAGGTCACATGTATTGTAGCAGAAACATCATTGAGCTCAGAGGAAAATGTTAAAGTGAAATAAATGAAAAGGCTTTGGGTGATTGACAGCTGTTTACAGCAAGGTGATCAACAATAGAAAGTTACTATTAAGAAAAGTGGGAACCAAAGGGTTGTTTAACATTTGGTCGTTTGGTCTGTCAAACATATTATTGCTCATCATGAAGACCTTTATAGGTGTAGTGATTGGTACTCTGTATAGTATGTTTAAGACTGCATATTTCCAAAGAGCTGGATATATTGAACACATTCTCCATGTTTGATAGGTGCTCTTTAAGTGTCAAGATATGTACGGGTTTTTATACCTTCAAGACATCTTTCATGGTAAAAGAGACATCTCAGAGGGATGGCCTTGGCCCCCTCACCCCAAAGAAACCTGATTGGCCAACACCTGCATAAACCATTCTCTCTGAATAAGTGCAGTATGAGTATGACTCTACACTTGTCAAGTTTTTACTACCAAGAAGGTCTATCAGTTCAAATTCCCATGCTTCCTTATTGTCTAACTGGTGCATTTAACACACTCATGTACTCAATACAAGAACATGTATGTTTCTAGTTTGTCTATTCTTTACTACAGTAAACATGGCAGAGTAAATTTGCGGTCTCAGTGGAAGTGAATCTGCTCCAATGGAGGTATTATTCTATTTCTACTGAGGGTTGTTTGGTAAATGTTATCCTCTGATTGAGCACCTTTGAAGCAGTGTAGTTTTTTGTGTGTATTTGAATCCTTAAATTATATGATTGTCTAGAGGCAGAAATCACTGTATGTCCAATGCCAACATAGTTATCAGTGCTGCAACAGACTTCTAGTAGTTTTGTGACATTTAATTTTAATGCATTTTCTCAAATCTCCTCTCAGAAGATTTTTGACGCGTATGAAATAGATTCAAAAATACGAAAGTATACAAGCCCGTTTACAAGAAGATTGTTGATTTTTACAGTAATATTTTTAATGCCTAAAACTAGTACAAGGGATAGGTATCAGCCTAGCATTTTAAATTACAGGTCTGTTTACTTTTTCCACATAAATCACTCAAAACAAATGATATATTTGACTTTGAAAAGTCAGAATTATGAGACTTTTTGTCAGAAGACACTAACTAAATATGTAAAAGACAAGATGAGCTGAGACTGCTTGTCCACAGGAAGCATCAAAATGAACACAAACTGTTCCCCACAGGAGCTTTAAGTTTGTAAGATAACATCTCATGACAAAGAGTAACGTCTGTATAAAGCCTTAATGTACAAAAATGGAATAATTATTATTACAAATGGTGAGAGAAATGTTAATCCATGGTATTCTAATAGGCATGTGGACACATAGTCCAGGTCAATTCTGTTGAACTCACCCATTCAAAGAACCAGAGTGCATCCATGCAAGGTAACAACATGAAAACTGTCTCAGAAATACAATCAGACTGCTGCATGTGTTAAAGCAGTGAGTTAATTCATGTTGCAACTGTTGTTCTTTACCTTCCATAGACAGAGGATGTAAATAATGTATGACCACAGGCAGTATAATAAAGGCTGCTACAGTCTGACCCACTACAGCTCTTACACTGTATTGCATCACACAGGCTGATCGAACCCTCCCTGCTCCCCCTGAGCCTCTGCAGTGCATGCTGCAGTCTGTCTGCCTTCAGAGTCACTCATGCAGGCAGATGCCATTCACCAGCTGCCTGAGATCTCCAAGGGTTCTCCCCATTTATCACATCATAGTCTGGTGCCTGCTTTAGTGCTGCTTAATGCCTTAAATCTATTTAAAAACAAAGCAAAACAACAAATCTTCCCTGTATTACTCGGCTTGTTCAGTCTCCCCCCCCTCCCGCAGCTACATTTCATAATCCTGTTAAGTGAAGAACTGTTGGAGCAAGATTATGTTTCATGATTTTTTTTCTGTAGTTTAGATTCTGACTCACTAGCAGCAAGTTTTCTCAAGCACAGATATAATAGCCAAGCAGGGTGTGGACAAAACCTCAACCTTTATCTGTGTGTGCATCCCTCCAAATAAATGCTAGGTGTGGTTTGAGTCGGTGTGTGTGTGTGATTGTGTGTTTATGTGTTTTTCACTGATTTCTCATACTGTGTAGTTACAGTGTTTGTTTTTTTTATAGCAAAACTCCCCCCTCCTTATTTCAGGCTGTCAGAAAATGACACCTCTCATAGTTAGCCATATGTCACCATGCATGACTGTCATGCACCTTGCTGAGTCATTGTGTTGCACCAGAATGAATGAATCAGCTGTTCAGCCTGTTGTAAGAGGTGTCTTTTTCAAAGGTAGTGCACACTGGGGGTTTACAGAACTCTTGTACTTAAAAGTTGCTGCCAATTTTAAAAGCACCTCACACACTGTTCACTTGGATATGCAGTCTGCAAGCTTCAGCTATTGTTAGCTCTATGCTAACAGCCTGACCTGATTAGCTGTGTGCATTAATCCAAGACCGACAAGGCTGTCAATGTTTTACTCCTGAACATGGATCTGATTCTAATTACCTTTCCTTCCTGTCAATCACCTGTGAATACTCTGAAAGTCTGATTAGCAAGTTGGATTTGTTGTCACATGAAGATCCATTATTTTTGTCAGCTTTCAAACAATGTTGGCCTTTTTGTGTGTGTAAAAAATACAGTGCATTTCATCCCACTGACCACAGTGAGCAGGCTCAAAGTTTTATTTATTATTTAAGTTTGACAGGACAACAATGATTATCAGTGAGAACCTTTGTTGACAGTGATAAACTCTGTGTAAACTTAAACTCCGTGGTGGGGCTCCAACTCTTTACGCAGAGCACAACACCACCATCGCAGGTCTTGCTGGCTGCTTTCCATATGATTTATCTTTTACTTTGAAAAAAAACTGAGTCAACATGAGATTAAAGATTGTATTTGTGCCAAGCTTCCATTATCTCAAGTACACTACACAGACTTTTTTTCTTGAACAGCTAACGATCCTTATCACCCATTTAATGAAACGAGGTCCAAAAAATGACGATTGTTCCTAAGTCACAAGTCAAATAATTCTTTATTTTGATATTGCAGTATATTTGTAAAATACACTGATATAGTATTACAATACACTTTTTAACATGCTTATTTAAGCTATTTAAAGTAAAGAAAACAGGCCATGAAATGTCAACAGATATGTAATATGGTTTGTGGATAGAATTTTCAGACCCTGATGTTTTTGGCTTTAAAAAGGTTCCCAATTCTCATATCTGTGGTGACACCTTGAGGCAGATGAAAGAAAACATCAGAAATGTGATGAAATGTTTGACTTGGCTGTTTCAGCTGGCTTAGATCCCTCACTCATATTACATCCACTGGGAGACTAATATTTAGGGGTTGAGAGCCGGCAAACTGAAAAACCTGAATCAGTTTAGAAACATTGAACTTTTCAAAAAATGATCATGAATTACATGTACATTAAATTAATAGTAGTAGAAAACTAAAAAGGGTGCCCTTAAACTGCACAAAGATAGCTGCTAACCGATTCTTGTGAAAACAGTGTTGAAGTGCATATCAGGGTTGTCCTAAAGTGACCAATTTCTTAGTTGTTTTAACTAAGTAGCCCAAAGTCAAGAAAACACTCAGAAAACATTAAAAACCCCTCAAGCATAATTAATTCAACACATCTAATCACAGGATCACAGGGTTTGTGAGTAAGACTTGGCTTCTATGAAATGCTGTTTAAACCCAATCATATGACTGTGACTCATGAGGAGATCCTCCTCCAGGTATTTTAACATTTGTTACATCCCTGTAAGAGAGCATTATTGGATTATGGTAGTAGCTATGATCTGAAGCTCCTGCCATGGCCCGGGCAGGTTGGACACAACAGACAGTATGACTAGCATTCAGGGCCAGCATTTATACAAGCATACAACACTGTTAAAAACACACACATATTCCCAGTATATACAGTTGTTAAATGTTTTTGTAATTGAATTGGAGGATTTTTCTTTATTTCAGCCTTCCTCAAACATTACAACTTCTCACAACTCTAATACAAGAAGAGGATTTTTGTTTTCTCGAATGTATCTGACTGTTAAACAAAGATGTTTGAGCTGTAGTGCAAATTTTCCCTCCAGAGTCTTCAAACCAAAGCTGTGTGTTTTTCACCCCCACAAACAGACATTTGCTCTGTCAGTTCTTTCTGCTTACAGCTGAGTCCTGTTTTTGATTATAAGTCTTGCTGCGTGAAGTGATGACTGTGAAAAAGGTGCCGTGGGACTTCCCGAAGAGTTCAATGCAGCACTCGAAACACAACTGGTGACAAGACAAACAACAGCTTTAGCAATCCTCACACTGCTGAAATAAGACATGAAACTGGAAGTCTGGCTGGTTCCTCTTTAAGATTTGTTGATTTTTTACTCGAGGTCACAGTCAAGCAAGCAAGTGGCTGTCTTCTGTTGTCAAGGATGTCACACTGTCTTTACTTCTCCAATGCACATCACTTTACCACAGTTTAAAGTTTTGGAGGAAAATACAACCTTTCAGAGGAAATATTGCATTTATTGTGTTATAATCCAAGGCTACCTTTCATTGTGGAATACTATTCAGATGTTCCATGACAAAATTTGGTCAGTTAATCAACAAAATCAGTGAGATTTATACTCTAATCATCCTCCAGACATCTTTTTTTTACTTTTGTGACGATCCATCCAATAGTTATCCAGACAAGCCTGCTGCATAATAGACTTTGTTTCAACAGATCACAGCTGAAGACTCAAACATGATTTGTTTTTCTCTGCTTGCTGTGTTTCAGAGCAAGGACATTGGGATCCAGATGCATGAAGAGTTGGTGAAGGTGACAAATGAACTCTACACTGTAAGTAATTCACTTTCTCTCCCTTTGATTGATCTCTCACATCTTATCCCATCGCTGAGCTCATCCAGTTTTGTTTCTTTTCTCTTTGTCTTTCTGACAAGTTGTTATATGTTTTTTTGTTCATCATGTTTTCTCTCTGGTTCATGGACACAAAGAAATACTTGTTTGTTTAAAGGTACTTTAACTTTGAAGCTGTAAACTTGTCTTAGCGCTTAAAAATGTAGTCTTTGAAACTGGCCTTGACTTATTTATTCTGTGACCATTCATTTGAGGGTGGGATTTAAAAAACACTATCAGTGCAGGAGTTCGTCCAATACCTTTTTCCAAAAATGTCTCTTTTTGGTGTTAACAGCTTTGGCAAGTATGATACAAAAAAGACATTTTCATTATGTATTACACAATGTACTACAGCGGCATCTAAAATAACCAAAAAGTCTGATAAGAACTCAGAGAAACAAAGAAAAAAAAAACAAAAGACTGTAAAAAGGAAAATGTCAAGCTCCATTTACTTCAAATATTGGCATCAATATTTTCAATGTGTCTTATATTTTCTGTGCAGAGGCTGAGGTATAGTTGAGGTCTTGGCAGTGGTTGATTTGAAAGGTGAAAGGAAACACTTGAATGATGGCATGGAAAATCACATTTTTTACTCTGAGCTGAACAGTGTGTGGGCTCTGATCACTTTCACATCTGTGGTTCCATCAGCACAGGACCTGCTCAGTGGTCTCATAGCTAGCTGTCTTTGTTGTCTGTCTTTAAAGAGAAGGATAAATATCAATCTAATTGTATTATCTGCATATTGTTTGAATGGACGCATCACTTGTTTTTAGGTCACCTGTTCCAGCTCAGTTACTTTGTTGTGTCTGATATCAGACATAGACCGTATAAAACATGGTGTGGTCACTGTGTGGTTACTGGAGGGACATTTCAAAGTCTAATCCTGGTTGGTACATAAAACGCATAAAGATAGCTGCTAACCGATTCTTGTTTAAACAAAGTAGCCCAAAGGCAAGAAAACACTCAGAAAACATAAAAAAAAAACCTCAATCATAATTAATTCAACACATCTAATCACAGGATCACAGAGTTTGTGAGTAAGACTTGGATTCTATGAAATGCTGTTTTAAACCCAGTCATATGACTGTAACTCATGAGGAGATCCTCCTCCAGGTATTTTAACATTTGTTACATCCCTGTAATAGAGCATTATTGGATTATGGTAGTAGCTATGATCTGAAGCTACTGCCATGGCCCGGGCAGGTTGGACACAACAGACAGTATGACTAGCATTCAGGGCCAGCATTTATACAAGCATACAACACTGTTAAAAATTTTTCTTTATTTCAACCTTCCTCAAACATTACAACTTCTCACAACTCTAATACAAGAAGAGGATTTTTGTTTTCTCGAATGTATCTGACTGTTGAACAAAGATGTTTGAGCTGCAGTGCAAATTTTCCCTCCAGAGTCTTCAAACTAAAGCTGTGTGTTTTTCACCCTCACAAACAGACATTTGCTCTGTCAGTTCTTTCTGACAGGGACATTTTAAAGTCCAATCCTGGTTGGTACATGATCAATGAACTACACATCCCCAATCCTTGTTGAATAAAACAATTTGTTTTGAGATGCAGGGCTCTCAAGTGTCACATATTGAGCGTGACAGTCACTCTTTTGGGCCTTTTGTCCCGCACTCCTGCTACACATTGTATTTCTCACATTGAAAATATATACATTTCTCTTGCGCGCTGCTCTAGCTATGGCATTGGCAGGAATCGAGCACGTCTCCCATTAGAGCGCCTGTGCCAGTACCAGTACCGATTGGCTGTTTCTGATTGGCTATTGTGTGCGAATCAGAAACAGAAGCATGACTGTATCTGGGTAAATCTTAACGCAACAACCGATGAAAAAAATTCACTTCTGCTATAACCGGCAATCCCTCTAAGTTTTATTTAAAATAACATTGATAATAATATAAATGATATGAAAGACCCCCATTCCTGTAACCCCTGGTCTGCATTTAAATCTTGAGAGCCCTGGAAATGGGCTGCTTAATATGGGACAAAATGGGGATTCTTTGACTTTTGGAGCCAGCCTCAAGTGGACACTTGAGGAACTGCATTTTTATTATTTTTTTAATTAAAGCATCGGCTTCATTTTTAAACACTGTAATTTAGTGCTTGAGGTCAGCTCATGGTCAGACAGCCTCTCTTCTGTTACAAATCCTTATTTCTAGTTGGGTTTAAATGTTTTATATATTCTATTTTGATGAGAGAAAGGTAGCCCTCACCTAAAGTTTATAAGTTCTGAAAGTTTATGTTCTTTCCAGCGCCCACATAGCTCATAAAGCTTATTTTTGATGACTCTCAGCTGCTTCCCATATGTTGTAGTATAAAAATTCATCATATCTGCTAAATGGATGCATGGATTGATGTCTCTTCATGTAATTTATCAATACGTTGAATTAATTGTTGATATGACTCATACTCTGATGAAACAGAGGAGTGATTTAACTATGAGAACTAAGTATAGCATTACATAACAGTATTGCAGTATCAAAGAAAGCAGCATTTCTCCTTTTCTGATTGATATGTTAAAATGTGCTGTCATTTTATGTGTTTGCATCAGCCTGTACTATTTGTATTGTATATATTTACAATAGCTGTCCAGAGCTGAAGAACTGAATTGTTAATAATAGGATTTCCAGCAGGCAACCCTGCAGACAGTTGAGCGTATGTCAGGGATAAGGATGCACTGAGCTGGGTGAGGCTTAGTGCCTGAAACTGGACGAGCTCCAGGCAACTTCAGCAGTCTCTTGCCCCCCGAGGTGAAACAGAGGAGATGGCAGAGCTGCCTAACTCTGTATGACTAATTCATCTGTGCAATGTGATGAGAATCAAACTACCAGAGGGCAGCGCTGGCAGCTCTCCCTGATCCTACCATCTGTACATTTGGATGCTGAAGCAGACGGGTGTTACAGGGAGCTTGTGAGAAAAAAAGGGCATATGTGTGTTAATAACATGCATATGCACTTTAAAAGGAATTTTATAATGTTCAAATGTCTCGATGGTTGAACCCAGGCTGAGCTGAAAGGAAAGGCAGGTATTATTATTGCCATTTCCTGTTTGATTTGAAATATCAGGGTGCATTCAGGGTCGCTGCAGACTTCAGAATCAAATCAGTCTTCTATGTTTTATATATATATATATATATATATATATATATATATATATATATATATATATACTGTAAGTGTCCTCCCTATTAAATAGAATCCTCATAAAACTAATAGGGCCCCTCTTCTCACACTCCACATTTCAGACCTGTAGCCTTTTTTTTTTCTTAAAAGTTGGCAAAGGATTGTGGTAGTTGTGCGAAACATTACAGCAAAGGAGGAAAGCATATTGCTGCATCGCCACCATCCTGTCTTATAAACGTAGTGATTTTATGCTTGTTGATAAACCACATACCTTTGCACATTCAGTATTTGTTTTCTCAATTCTCGCACATGATCCTTTATCTGCTTCATCTCTTTGCATTACTCCTTTAACTGTAAGTAGAGGACTGTCTAAGGGGAGGTGACTTGGCATCTTACAACAACAGGAGTTTCCCTCATTATCTTTGGAAAAGTTTGCCAGGCAGTCACCGGAGTACGAGACTACACAAAGAACTGGTCTGCTTTTATCCGTCTATCTGCCCCTCACCCAATAGTAACACTGTCTGCTGGAAGAAAATAAAGCACTGTTTTTCATGACTGCACCCCTGTTAGTATTGTATTGTACAGAAATAGCAAAATCAATAGCGCGGCCACATGGTGATAGCCTCGTGGTATTTTTTAACAGTTTTCTCTGGCTGCCAAAAAGGAAATTTAGCAGAAAGAAAGCTGTGAAATCCCGTTTGGCTCCCTGGCTGTGAAGTGAGAGTTCTGGGAGAGAGACTTTGTAAGAGTGCTAGCTTGTTGTTCAAATATTGTAGAAAGTATGATTCTGCAGCAAGAGTGTTGGAGAGAAAGAGAGCGAGAGAGAAAGAGAAAAAGAGAAGAGAAGAGAGTTCTTGTCTGTTCTTCCTGTGTCTGTGCCTCATCATTATAACCAAACTGGATGAAAAATAGGAGCAAAAGCCACATCCTGACATCACTCTCAGAGGCGTTTCTCTATAAAATTCAGCTTTTTATGATCGAACTTGTTTTAATTTCCTGCTACACTGACTTAATATCCTCACTGGGATCAATAAAGCTTATCTTATCCTCATCATTCACCACCTTGTGTCTGATGTCTGCTCTTCTGTCTCTTACACACATCTTAAGCTAACACTGAATAACTGGCTTTTGAGCCTGAGTTTTACTGACGATTTCATTCGTTCATTTTCATTTTTTAATTGATTTGCAGACTGTCATTCATAATTTTAGCTGCATATTTGTCTCATAGCTCAAGATGTGCACACTTAGTCAATCAAATAATTCAAGATTATCACCCTAAACAAACCTTTTTTCTACAAGAATTAGACCGACAATGCCTCCAGTGGTTTAGCTGGACTGAGATTCATCATAAGCCTTGTGACATAAGTTCTTTGGAGGAGATAAATCCTTATTTAACAATTACTTGTCATGCTTTTGTTTTGATATTTGTTTTTAGATTTCTGTACACTCAGAGAAATATTTAGGCCTCATTGCATATAAAATTCTCATCGACTGTGTTTGAGTGACTTAGATTTAACATAAACAGCGCAGGCCAATAAACTTTATGTGCTGCATATTTTTCAGTCAAGTGTAAATAAAACAATTAAGAATCAGATTTTTGTAACAATATCATATACTAATATAAGCCCAATGTGTTTTGAATAAATAGTGCCAGATTTATGTAATCATCATCGACAAATCCAATTTGTTTCTGTCTAAAAATATTTAACCAAATGAATCTTGGTTGATCCACAGGACTTAAATATTTAAACTCTATTCATACTATTAAACAGATAGTATGACAGTTATAATTTGAATGATGATGTGAATACTTAAAAATAAACTGTGCCATGATTTATTTTTCCGAGTGTATGCTATTGTAGTCAATTTGATAGATTAGCAATGAATTGTTTACAAAAGGCTTTATTCAGTTTCAACTGGATTTTTAGACAATGCTAAGCCATGCCAAAATGGTTGCTCAATTATTTCAGTTATCAGAGTGTTTTCATACTTTTAGATTAGTTGGATTTTAAGTTTCTAGTTAACCCGCTTAAAAAACAGGTGATGCTAGTCAACACATGTCAAATCCTCACAGCTGCTGCAAACTCTACAATCTAACGTTTAAATTTCATTATTTGAAAATGGTGACAAACTTTGATTTCTGTTGGATTATGATTTTTTAGTGAAAAGCTGGCATCTTATTAGTATGTGAAGTACATTTTCACCATGAAATGTTATTTATACTGTTAACTATTCTATGGAAATCATGGGAATTTTCCAAGAATAGTGAACGATGCGTTCTTTTTTGCAAAGCTTTTTCTTGTGAGACTGTTTCCCTTTGCTCATGCATCATCCACCATTTTAGCTAAAGATAAATGGGATTTCATCTGGATTTCATGAATAGGATTTCATCTGACAAGACTTGTTCTGTAGGAACAAACTTAAAATTTACATCTGCTCACTTATATTCTTGCCATGATAATAGGGTGGGCGATAAAAGGAAAAGTTACCAATATTCACAACAATAACCAACATCATTTTGCCCATATCTGTATATCTGGTGTCAAAAAAATACATAAATAAAATTTGGTTTTGGATGTGTGTAGGCTATTGTCTCATGTCCCTTTTAAGATGCTGTCCTATGTCAGAGACCTGACTCCACCCTATTCAGTCCATAACAAAGAGGGAAAGACAGGCGAGGAGATGGAGGACGGTTCAAAAGTTGTAGTGGCTGGAGTGGTGGCCAAAGTAGACAAAGTTAATGTTTGAGGGGGTGAGCAGCTAGCTGAGTAGTTATCGTCCATTTATCGTTATAGGGGTGAACTGCTCAATATATCATAATATTGATTTGAGGCCATATCGCCCAGCCCTACATGATAATCTATAAGACCCTCAGCAGGTTTTTTTGGTCATAAAGTAAAATATTGTTGTGGACAATAATAAGAAGTTTGATTTCTACAAATATCCTCAGCAGTTGTCAACGTTTTCATCTGCTGAATATTTTAGACACTCACTGAGTATGTTGTTTCTTTTCCCAGACTGGCTTTCATCATTAAAAGCTCCAGCCACACTCTCACCGTTTGGTTTCTCACAGCAGCTCACAGATTCAGCTCAGCAGTTAAATTGCTCTTGGCTGTTGTCTGTGTGGACTCAACTATACACACACCTACTGTAGACACAGCTGAAGCTCAGTCTTCCTGCAAATTACTGACGCCTTTAGCTGTAGGTGCTGGAGTCACATGGTTCAAAACTCGCTGGTAGCCTGTTTCCAGAGAAACTGTTTGACAGCCTGGAGAAGAAAAGACAGAAGAGGTTGCCTCATTCCTTTCTGTATTTTCACTCAGAGAATACACCAGTGGCTTTTATTCCATCTTTATAGACTTCAGGAGTTTGCCTCTCAGGTCTTAGTCACCCCTCTCTCTTTTATTCCATCAAAAACAAACAGAACCTTCCCGGGTGGAAGCCCCACTAAATATTACCATCAGGATTAGAGATCAGTAAAAGATTGTAGCTCAACTGACCAAACAGCAAACATGATTTTGATGAGCTGTGTTCAAAAACTTTAAAGGAACCCTGCTGCTCAGGCTCACTCCTGTGCAAGCATCATGTGCTTTACCACAGGAAACAAATAAACTGCTGTTTATGTCCACTGTTAAATATCCTGAGGTGTTCATAGAAAATCCTGGATGCCTGAGACGTTTGAAGATGCAGCTCACATATGGCTGTTCCTTTACGAGGCTCACGAATGAGGCTCCCATGAGGAGAAACCCTCTCTGTGAACATCTGGGACAAGTCTGGAAAGAACCAGGATGTTTCTGTCTTGTCTTACAAGGGTTTTCTGTCACTGCAGTCTTGTCATGACAGTGTTGGAATCACTTCAAAGAGAATCGTAACAGCGGAGAACAATCACTGCAGCCAAAAGAGATGAAAACGAACACCATCTGAGTGATGAAGATGTGCTACAGAACTAATGAAATGGTCTTGAAAAGCCACATTGAGACGGAGATAATGGGGCCAGTAAGATCTGATGACCACGAATGTACTACACCCAGACGTGTGCCCCTGGAGTGACATCTGTGTTACTGCTGCAGGCTAAAGAAGCTGAAATGAAATCACATTTTTGTGGGTATTAGCCTCAATATAATCACACTGCTCTGTGAGTCCATGTAAACACTAGGGGTGTCCCGATACAACTTTCTTTACTTATGATATGATACTGATATTGTAGCCTTCAGTACTGGCCACCACTGAAATTGATCCGCTACTGGCACAAACTTGTACATGGCAAGTTTTGCATTCAGCTGCAACGTCTTTTCCAGACTTAATCAAAAAAAAATATTGCCACACGGCCGACATCACTCCTACTCCTTGCTACTTTGTTAATACTTTAGTACACACTGTTGTTGTGATCACATGGGCTCTACATGCTGGATCTGGGTGCTGCTAGATAGAGGTGCTGGAGCAGAGTCTGGAATGGACTGTTTGTGTCAGAGTGCTGATATCGGAGATTTTAGATGCAGGCTGAAATAATCTGATATTCGTTTTTTGGCTGATATTGGACCGATATCCAATATCAATATTGGATCGGCACATCCCTAGTAAACACACCTCTGTGATGAGCATTGATGCAAATTTGGTGTAGGCTACATTTGTTGCATTGTTCTATTAAAATAGGTTTTCTTAATTTGCAGATTAATTGTCTAGTTTGTAAAGTGTGAAAGAATCAAAAAATATCAATTCATTGTCTAAAAGCAGGAAGTAATAAATGTTAAACAACTTTAGCTTTAGTTTTCTGCAAATCACTGATAATAAACCTTGCCATCCACTTCAAAGCAACTATCGTCCATCCATTTTCTCTTTTCATCATTAAGCTGATAAATCTGTTGAACATAGCTTGCAGCATTTACATCCTGTCTTTAAATCTTGTCAGTTTACCCTCTAAAAATGATTACAGATTTACTGTAAGATGTGTTGATGGTAAATCCTGGTAACAGCGGTCAGGTGGGAGGTTAAATATCTGTCATTCTCCTTCTGCAGGTGATGAAAACCTACCACATGTACCACACTGAGAGTATCAGTGCAGAGAGCAAGCTGAAGGATGCTGAGAAACAGGAGGAGAAGCAGTTCAGCAAGTCCGGAGATCTCAATGTGAACCTCCTGCGCCATGAGGACCGCCAGCCAAGGCGCAGTTTTGTCAGGAAAATAGAGAAGATGAAAGAGAAGGTGGGTGTGACAATGTTGTTGGTACACTTGATATATCTGAAGCTGCTGAATCTGAACTTTTTATGACGAAATATATTTAACAACCTTGTGTGAAGGGGTCACAGATTTAGTTTTATAGTGTAGCAATGTGTGGAGGTGGGACATATCCACAATGATGTGGCATCAAGTCGGGCACTATGATGAAAGCGGTCAAACATCATGTTAGGTAGGCCAGTCATTGCAATGTCTTTGCCAAATTTCATTTATATCCTTCACTTATATCCTGTCATGACTAGGAATAAGCATGACACTGAAGTGGCAAGCTAAAAATGAACTATTAATAACAAGCTAGCATCAGCAGAGTTATTGTAACATAACAACGTCTTATCCTCTCGAGCTCTCATGCTCAGATAATTTGCAGGCATGTACTAATAAATACTGGTGCAACGGATCACAACACTCACGGATCGGATCGTTCCTCGGATCAAGAGTCACGGATCGGATCATTTTTCGGATCAGCAAAAAGCAGTTTTGTCTGTATATTAAACACTTAAATGGTTGAATTAAAATATATAAAAGTAGTGCATACGGCATAATATCTTCTTTTCAACATAATTATTAATGAAAAACAACTTAAAGTGCAATATATAGGCATATCTCCTTCCTTTAAAATGTAACAATGAACCAAAAATGAAGTATGTGCGCGGTGGGATATTGTAACATGGCTCAAGCACTTTCAGCATGTTTTTAAAGCCCTCGTTTGCACAACTGAATATGGCCTCATGTCTGTAGCTATAAACACACCGATAGCGTTTGTGATAGCTTTAACCCGGTCGGATTGCGCAGGAAGAGGCTGCTTAAATGCTGCGGTGATGAGCGGTTGCTGGCCAGCTTTCGTTTTATCTCAGGTGTTATGACATAGAATGCACCCCTGCCGTAGAATGCACCCCCTGACGGGAGCGCGGTTTAAAGTACATAACGAGGCGAAATAATCCAAGTTTTTCTTACATTGGATGGATTCAAAAGCGTTTGCCTGTAATAATTTCATTCAGGCTATTCAAAGAAGCCAAAAACAACAGCCCTTGGAATATTGCTGTCCCGAAAATATAATGCTCTCTACCTGGACAGCTTTCTGTACAGTTTATACCCAAGTACACCTCTATATTTGCATTTTTGAGACACATAAAAAGAAAATGAAAGTTTGCTGCTCCATTTGACATGTTGTCATGATCTAATACTCGTGTTTCTTTAAATATGAGATCATTATCTCCACTTTAAGAAGCTAACGAGTGGAGGGGATGCAGGGGTGCGTTTTACGGCAGGGGTGCAGTCTACGGCACAACACCTGTCATTAAAACACCCAGGTGATGTTGCTTTCAAATGCGTGAACATGCTCGATGTGTTTCCACTGTCATATGGCTTTCTTATGCCACAGTGCCTACACACCTTTGCAGTTTTGTCCACTGACCTCTTTCCTTCCTCATCATAGTTGACAGGGAAGCCAAATTTTTTTTTTCAGAAATTGAACTGCGGGTAATGTGTGTGCCGAACCGATGACGTCGATCCGAACGGATCACGGATCAATGATGATCCGTTGCACCACTACTAATAAACAAGTGCACTGATAGCATCCAGGTTGTATTTTATTTTATTGATATAGAACTGGATACCCAAGCTTACATCAGAATACACTAATGTCTATATCTTTTCTACGGAGCCCGGGAGGTGACATAAATTTTTTTTTTTTTTTTTTTATTGGCATGTGTGATTTAGTATTTCGTAAGTGTGTTTTATTATATTGCAGATTTGATTTAACTGTTCGTTAATAAGCAAAATCACTTCCTACAAGTCCGAATATCGCCAACCGCAAAGTCGCTGTGCTTTAAGGATCCTGATGAGGTGTCCTCTACTCAAAACAATACCAAACGTGGCTAAGCTATAAAGTATCTCTTTGTTAGTCATACCAAAATAAAAGAAAATGTTGATTATATGCTCTCTGTGTATGACTCTGTCCTTCCTCTCTCACAAATGAGGCGCACGGAGGATTATTTACAAAAACGCATGCGAAGATACAAATAGAACGTACGTACCAGATACGTATAAAATCCAAGTTGGAGATACTAAATCGCATGTGTTAGACACTTAATTGCACGTGCGAATAAAAAAAAAAAAGTTCATGTCACTTTTCCAGGTTCTGTACTTTCCCCCCTAAAATATGTTCAATTTAAAAGTGATGACTCAGCACAAGTTACATCGTAGAAATACACACCAAAGCCATGTGATGTCAGTTTATGACAGCTCAGGTCATGAGATAAGGTCGCTCCTACTATTAGGTGCAGGCAAACTAAGCAGACACTCATGTAAACCCTTATGGATTTATCTTTATGGATAATACTTAAATGTTTTCCTGACTGGCTGTTATATTCAGGCTCTCATTGGCCATTAAATGACATAGTTTTCTTATTTAAGGCAATTTAGACCTTGAAATTTCCATTCACTGCTGTCATTTTATATAGACTGCTTTCACCCAAGAGTTAAAAGCTACATACCCAGATGATTGCTCAAGTCCAGTTTGAGTTTTGAGTCCTCACTGAGAATTTTCACCCAGTTCTGTTTTTTTTTTTTCCTCATCCGATGGAGTTTATATCATCTTGTAAAAAACTGTTTTAGTTTTCAGGCCTAAAAATATACTGAAGGGTTTTGTTTCAGTCACACAGGTGGCTGTTAATGTATAAACCTGTCATACTCCACCTGTCAAACAGCAAACAGGATCTATGTACAAATGTAGTGGTACAGTCAGCTGTTAGCATCAGATATTTCCCTCAGGACTCAGCAAACAGAGCTGACAAGGAATAAATATTAGAGTTTCATTCAGAGAGTCAAAAGTAGGACTCCAAACTGTTATGTTATATTTTGTTTAACTTTGTTTTTGAAGACTCACAAGACCTTAAAACCAGTACATCCAGTTTAAGAGGAGTCTGTGCTGGGTTTAAAGAAAATGTAAGTCTATATCACTACTAGAGCTAAAGCAGTCTTCTAGGCCAAGAATTGGACTATCTATCTATCTATTTTATGCAGATTTTTAGTTGTTTAAGAGTCCTCTCTGCCATCACTGGTGGACTGCTGGTCTCTGGAGCACACTAAACTTCTTATGCACTGATGTATGCTTTCGTCTGGATCTTATTCTGGAGTTCTTTCTGTGCAAATATCACACTCATTATTTCTTAGGTGAAAAGAATCAAAGACTGTCAGGGTGACAAGCAGCTCTCCCTCCTCAGAGTTGTTTCCTCAGAGATGCTGCTTGGCTTGGCTTGGGAGCTGAAACCGATTTATAACACGGCATGGCTGCCTCGTGCTGCCGAGCTTTTGCATCGTGACTCTGCTTACAAACAGTTCAGAAGAGGAAGAGGAAGAAGTAAAGTTAATCCCAGTGCAGAAATTTGCATTACAATAGGATTTATGAAAGTAGGAATAAACGGCTCATTTATATTGAAATGTGAAATGTGTCTGCTTTAGAGTTATGATGCTTTCGTTGTTGTGTCGACAGTAATGTTTTTTGAGCTTTCTGAAAAATGTTGCTGCCACAGTGAAACTACTTTGTCTATACTGACACTTTTTCCCCCCATATGTCATTCTGTCAGTGGAAAACACTATAATTCTGTCATTGTTCATCAGTGTTGTGTACAGTTGTTAGCATTTACCTGATTGCCCTGGAGACAGAGGCCCATACACAGCAAGTTAAACTAGTGTCATTTTAAACATGCAAATACTCTCAAACTTGTATTCTGTGTAAATAGTTTATATAAAGAGTAAATGATCATTGTGAGCGATGTCAAACAAACTCATCTTAACACCACCTTCAAGAAGGTACTAAAAGGGATATTCCAGTGTAAAATTAATTCAGGATCAAACATACCGTAACGCCGAGTTAGACACCCCCTCAAGAGATGACTCTAGTTAGACTAACTTTAGTAACGACCGCAGGATAGCAATACACAGTGGTCTGAGGAGCCATAAACAAACTTCAACCAAAACGCCACTCTATAGCCACAAATAATGCTCAGAACAGCACCTAACTTCATCAACAGAACATATAGGGTCCCAGCCATAGTACTAGCCACCAAACATCTTTTTTAACTTTGCCTAATTTCTTTAGCAAAGAGACTAAACACAACTCACCCACTCTCTTCCAGCAGCTACTTTTTTTGTAGTGAGACCTCAGGCCAGTCCATTACGGACTGCTGCAGGGTGACGCAGCTCAAGGACGAACATTTATGATCATTTCTTCATGGAAATTCAATCAGACCGAGACACTAAGGCTACTGAACTGCTGAGAACTACTGCGTCTGCAGTGCAAAATGATCAATATGGTGATTATTACTTCAAGGAAATGATAAAGAAATGATCATAAATGTTCTTCCTTGAGCTGTGTAATGGATTGGCCCTAGGTCACCACTCTGGAAGAGAGTAGGTGAGTTGTGTTTAGTCTCTTTGCTAGAGAAATCAGGCAAAGTTAAAAAGATGTTTGGTGGCTAATGCTGTGACTGTGACCCTATATGTACTGTTGATGAAGTTAGGTGCTGTTCTGAGCATTATTTGTAGCTATAGAGTGGCTTTTTGGTTGAGTTTGTGTGTGGCTCCTCAGACAGCATTGTGTATTGCTATTGTGCGGTCGTTACTAAAGTTGGTAAAACTAGAGAAGCAAGCAGTCAGCAACATTCATCTCTTGACGGGGTGTCTAACTCTGTGTTATGGTGTGTTTGACCCTAAATTAATTTTATGCCGGAATAACTCTGTAAAGCTGCTGTGAGCAACTTTAATTCGTGTTGATTCTGGTGCCCCCTGTGGACAAAGTGTTTCTTATGTCTTGTCCTGTATTTATGAAAACTGTATTTTCAGACAAAAAATCTCACCCTGTATGCAGGTTTGTTATGATCCATAAACAACTTCTCTGAGCTCTGTTAGCCCAAACTCTCCCTCCTCTCTCTCCCTCTTTTACTATGTTGTTCCTGAAGCTTGAGCTGACTGAGCCCCACACTCAACCCTTCCTACTGCTTGATTTCCCTGCACTAATGTGTTTTTCCTTCATGTACTCTGTCTCCTCTCTCCTCCCCAGAGGCAGGCCAAGTACTCAGAGAATAAGCTGAAATGCACAAAAGCACGGAACGACTATTTATTGAACCTGGCGGCAACAAATGCAGTCGTGGCAAAATATTACATCCATGACGTCTCTGATATGATTGATGTAAGTATGCGTATCAGGCACATGTGTGTTTGTTTACATCTCTCAGCTGGGATTTCTGGTGTTGGTTTAACTCTGCAGCACTGTCGCTTTTCTCACCATCTGTTCCTGTGCTGCGTTGACTCTCAGCCTGTTAGCTGTTTGTTTTCTAGCTGCTCTGTTGGCCCTGAAAAATGTATTTACTATCATTTTTTCATTATTCATCGCTGCATAACAAACCCAACACTGATGAATGTCGTTGAAAGGAGAACTGGTTAAATGATCTGTAGTATCCCAGAGCTACAGGAGGATATTCTTGACTGATGGTTTCAAGGGACTCCATCAGTGTTGTTGACAGAATGATTTGTGCTTGCTCTCTGCTTTCTTTGCTCTCTTACTCCTCCTCGGTCTTGTCCTAGTTCGCTGTTTTGTTGATGCTGTTTTTGTGAACTTTGCTGAGACAAACACAGCATGTCCTTGTCATGGTTTCGCCTCCAACTGTCATCTAGCAGATAAACATGACCAAAGACAAACTCATTCTTTCTAAAAGCAGCTAAAATTAAGTGAATAGTGTTCCCTTTTATTTACCTGCTATAATCATGATTTTAAATGCCCACTTAACCCACATTTAACACCTGAATATAAAGTGGTTTGAGTTTTCAACCACTGGCACTGCTGGGAAGTCTGATATCTGACGTGTGTTGAAAAGGAGGACTTTGTTTAGCGAACCACTAATGATTGGATCTCACTCAAAGTCAGCTGGTGAGCAGTGGCTCTGTTTATGCAGGCATGAATGTGGTTCATGTGGTTGGCAGAGGGGTCTCAGCTCTGTGTGACCCGCTACCAGTCACATAAACAGACACATTGGGTTAAATCTTCGTCAAAGTGATGAGTTAGTGATATGTTTTTTTGCCCTCTATATCCAACATTTTACTGTCTGATTTGTTCTTATATTTCACTTTGATGCAGTATACACTCTGAACTGGTTTATTAATTTTAGATCCTCAGTCAATGGATTTGAATTTCACAACCAGTGTAGTGTGGTTATAGTAGTTAGTGTTAAAGGGATGGTTCCTTTCTTTCATGCAGGGTTGTAAGAGTATTACCCACAAGAGATCCTGTTTGCTCAGCAACCTTTATCGACAAAACTGCCACACAGAGAACCCACACAGAAGCCAGGCTTTGAAAATGGAGCCATATTTACAAAGTAATCTGGCATATTTTAACAAAATTTGAACCAAAATGTAATGCAGGTGCGAGTTTATTACAAATAAAAGAAACTATGTGGGCTTTACTCTGCTGTCAGAAAGCCACTCTGTAACTGTTGTTACCAAGTCCCATTCATGGGGTAATCTGTTGGTCATCCATATCCCCTGTGGGTAAAACATATCTGATATTAGGTACCTCATACAAACCCACTTAAATAAATATATCTGAATACCTTTATTGGTTGTAGTAGCTAATTATGTGCCTTTCCAAAATTGTATTTTGTGTGCTTTTATTTCTGAGCTTTTGAAATGTAGCTTAATGTATTCACTTTTTTGTTCTGAGTAAAGACTGAGGTTTAATTTCTCTCATAAATTCATGTTTTATTGCTCAGTGACTGAGTTTACATACCATCTGGTTTGGTGGCTGAATATGCTTAAAAATATATTCAACTAAAACAATCACTTTAAAATGAGATTTCTGTCTCTGGAGCTAGTACACCAGCTCTGCTCTGCTGCTTCTCTCCATACTGACGGTCTAGTTGTCACATTTTTGCTCAGGGCCAAACCACCACACAACCTATGATTAGTCTCAATGAGAGATGCACATTCCCTTGTCAGACATGATAAGGTTTGATCCGATGAGATTCCTGTAATATCATTTTTGGTTTATGATTTAAAAAATGCAGTTAAATCTGCATGAATTGTAAATCTCTTACTATATGTTAAGTGACACTGATATGTTGATGGTAGCTGTACATAATGAAAACCACTTTCACTGTCATGACTCTTCGCACCCCTTTGCTGGACAGCTTTGAAGGATCCAGTGTTTTCAGTCTGAAAGGTCCCTGTCAGATCAGATCCTGCTGAGCCGTGGAGACTGGGGTTGTGAGCATGATCGGTTTGGCCACCACAAGGAGGCAAGGGGAGGGAAAAGGGTCTGTTTGTCATGTCAGAGTCACTGCACAGCACACATTATACTAGACCTTCAAGCACAGACAAGTCAGCTCTGTTGGTCAGTGAATAGCAACTGTTGGGAATGTTATTAAATCTACAGTGTTGGGTTTATTCCTCCACTTCACTGGACTAAAACGGATAAAGAAAGTGATGAATGTGAAAAGCTTTTACATAAAAGAGAAAAGACTTCGTGATGTGTAAACCAGAGAGAAGTGAGTTAAAACATACAGCAATAAAATTAAAATTAAAAATGTATATTTCTGTTGAAATTAGTTTTTTTTACGATGGAGTATTAGGGCCACATAAAAAAAAAGAAAATGAAGATTTCGAGATTAAAGTTGTTAACTTACAGAATAAAGTCATTACTAACGAGAATAAGGTCGTGACAAAATCATCACTTACGAGAATAAAGTCCCTATATTCTAAGCTGTTGTTTAAGATGACAGATGTTGAAATGAGAGCCATGGAGCATTTCGTGAAAATATACTTCAATATGGGTTTCTCAAACAAGGAGACACTTACTCTTCTGGCACATCAGCACCACATTATCATAAGTACCATAATGATTTTATTACAACTTCATTCTCGTAAGTAATAATTTTATTATGACTTTATTCTCGTAAGTAATTACTTTATTCTCATAAATTAATAAATTAACAACTTAAATCTCGAAGTCTTTATATTTTTTTCTTGATGTGGCCCTAATACTCTGTCGTAGTTTTTAGACTTGAGTATTATTTTATGGTGTAAATCCAAATAAAGCAATAGATGAAGCTCTTTTAGTGACGTATAAAAACATGGGAACCTTGACAAAAATGACCCTTTTGGCATATATTTACACAAAAGCCTCTTTCACATGTTGAGAATTTTTCAGAAGCTTCACCCCCAAAAGATTTAAAAAGTTGTTTGCTCACGTGTTTCTCTCACAGAAAAAGTCATCACTATTGCTTAAAGATGGTTGTTGTGGTGTGTGGAGTTCCACTTGATGTTTCACAAAACGACCAATCAATATAATAATGTATAGTAGTCATGTGTTGTGTGGTCTGTGTCATCTTGATAAGGATTGGCCTTTTTTCCACCTTTGATGATTTTCGTCATCTGCTATGTTCCTCTACTGTGTTTGCACTTGTCTCATGGTATAAACGTCATCACCCCTCCCTGCTTGCTCACAGTCAAGTCCATAAAGAGTTCCTGCTGCTTTCTTACAGTGAAATTTTTTTATTAGGGCTGCTAGGAAAAATTTTACACAAATAACAGCAAAAATCTCTCTGTTTGCATTCACACATCCCAACCAAAGAAGTTCTGTAAGGTTTGAGGACTTTTGTAAACGCACACCTACAGATTACATTTGAACATAAATAAAGCGGTTAGATTGAAAGTGCATGTACCTAATCTTCCTCCTCTATTTATCTGCTACTTCCAGCCTCTGCTACAGAAATTGGTGTTTCCTCACTTAGTTGGCTCATTTAAAATCAAGCTTCTTTTCTCCTTTAAGACTTCAGTCTACTGTGCCACTTTGACGGAGTGATGCAATAAAGCCTGTGCACCAAAGTGGAGAGGCCGCTCCCTCAGTGGTAAAGACCACTCAGGAGTGTTTACTTAGTGATTCACAGAGCTGTCAGATGCCTCCAGCTCCATTTAAAACCTCCTCACTATCATCCACTGCTTAATTAGGTTACTTCATGGCGCTCCATGTGATAAGGCTCTGTAATTATCTCTGCTGTCCTACTGTGCCAGCTCCTGTAATTCTCTGAACTCTACTGCTATTTTTGAAAGGTAATCTGTAGCAGGATGTAATTTTGGATTTAGTCCATTAAAGGAGTTGAAACATGGTAAGAAGAGCTAGAACTCAAAAAGATTACTTTTAAAACTTAGACTGAAGCACTCTTTCACATCCCCTGATAAACTTACGTAAGATTTGCTAGTTCTGCAAGCTTCCAGGGGTGTTACACCCCATGGTACTGAATGATGTAGGAGTATACTTAAGGGTGTGGTAGGTTTACTATGAAATCACTGTTAGGTGTGGTAATAAGTGTAAAAGAACATTTTTGACAAAGCCCATGAAAGATGCTTGTAAAATTATTTATGTGTTTTTCTATCTCAATAGTGCTGTGACCTTGGCTACCATGCTAGCTTGGCACGCACCCTCAGGACCTACCTATCTGCAGAGTACAACCTGGAAACATCACGCCACGAGGGACTGGATATCATCGAGAACGCGGTGGACAACCTTGATTCCCGCAGTGACAAGCACAAGATCATGGATATGCATAACCAGGTGTTCTGTCCTCCCATGCGCTTTGAGTACCTGCCACATATGGGAGACGAGGTGAGCTGCTTTAAATGCTGAGTTACTTTACAAAGTCACTCCTACAGCTCCAGGTGGATCCTGTGTTCTGCGTTCTAACCCCTTGTTTTTTCTCCTTAGGTGTGCCAAGTGAGCGCTCAGCAGCCAGTCCAGACTGAACTTCTGATGCGCTACCACCAACTGCAGTCTCGTTTAGCTACCCTAAAGATTGAGAATGAGGAGGTATGGATTTATGACTGGGTCTGTGCCTCCCTACACACACAACCTTCAGCCCCCCCCTCAAAACAGAAAGCTCTGTCTCATTTTGCCCTGAGCCAAGTAGGAGGGCCACATCACCATCTGTTCTTATTGCAATTACTCTCAGATGACCCCTGCTCGGTGGGGGGCAGAATATATTTAGATTGTCACAATGCCAGTGTTGTTCTCTGTATGGAGTTGTATTTGAAATTATCTCTTGGATGATAAAGAAAAGACTTTCACATTGAGAGGCACAGAAAGAGAGGTGCAAATGGAGGTGATAATAACCAGGTCCTTTTAGACTCTCTTGTGCCAATGGCTCCATCTATTGCCTGTCTGCCAATGTCATACAGAGTTAGACACCACCTCGAGACATGAATGTCACCGACCGCTTGCTTTTCTAGTTATACCAACTTTAGTAACAACCGCACAATAGCAATACAGAGAGCCACGCACTCAACCAAAACGCCACTCTATAGCCACAAATAATGCTCAGAACAGCACCTAACTTCATCAACAGTACATATAGGGTCCCAGCCAAGGTACTAGCCATCAAACATCTTTTTAACTGTGTCTGATTTCTTTAGCAAAGAGACTAAACACAATTCACCTACTCTCTTCCAGCAGCTGCTTGTTTGTAGGGAGACCTCT
Organism: Xyrichtys novacula; assembly: GCA_962446985.1. Taxonomy (NCBI): domain Eukaryota; kingdom Metazoa; phylum Chordata; class Actinopteri; order Labriformes; family Labridae; genus Xyrichtys; species Xyrichtys novacula. Next base: position 18,692,657 of record OY660865.1, read on the forward strand.
GGGCAGGTCCATTACCGACTGCTGCAGGGGGATGCAGCTCAAGGAAGAACATTTATGATCATTTCTTTATCATTTCCTTGAAGTAAAAATTATCATATTAATCATTTTGCACTGCAGATGCAGTAGTTCTTCTGCCTTAGCGTCTCGGTCTGATTGCATTTCCATGAAGAAATGATCATAAATGTTCTTCCTTGAGCTGCGTCACACCCTGTAGTCCGTAATGGACTGGCCCAAGATCTTGCTACAAACAAGCGGCTGCTGAAAGAGAGTTGGTGAGTTGTGTTTAGTTTCTTTGCTTAAGAAATAAGGCAAAATAAAAAGATGTTTGGTGGCTAGTACTATGGCTGGGACCCTATATGTACTGTTGGTGAAGTTAGGTGCTGTTCTGAGCATTATTTGTGGCTATAGAGTGGTGTTAGTTTGGGTGTGGCCCCCTAGACCGCTGGATATTGCTATTGTGTGGTCGTTACTAAAGTTGGTATAACTAGAGAAACAAGCGGTCGACAACATTCATCTCTCGAGGGGGTGTTTAACTCAGTGTTACGGTGTGTTTGACCCTGAATTAACTTAATGCCGGAATATCCCTTTAAAGGCGGCTTTGTGCAGGGCATCCTTAGCTTAATTATTGTTCATGGGTTGATTTGTCTTCAGCAAATTAGTCCTTCAAATGCATCCGTTTGCCTTTGACATGGTCTGCAGTTACCATGTTGTGATCAGTTAGATCTCTGTCATCATTTGTCCCTGTCTCTTTTGTATCTGCTCAGGTGAGAAAGACCTTGGATGCCACCATGCAAACCCTGCAGGACATGCTGACAGTGGAGGATTTTGACGTGTCGGATGCTTTCCAGCACAGCCGCTCCACTGAATCCATCAAATCTGTGGCCTCTGAGTCCTACATGAGCAAGATGAATGTAGCCAAGAGGAGGTCTAACCAACAGGAAACGGAAACATTCTACTTCACAGTGAGTTTGCGTCAGTTTTGATCTGTTAACAGCTCACGGTCTGCTGTGAACTTTGCTCTTCTGTCTTCAAAATTGAGCCATCAGTCATCACTTTCACATGCTCTGAATAAATAAATTAGACTACACTCCAGCAGATTGAATTTATGCTGATTAGTGCCACACTGAATTATTTGACCAGGCTCCTGTTACACTGGATTAGTGCTGCTGCTCGATCATTTGTTGCCTTTATTTCTCTATCCAGAAATTCAAGGAGTTCCTGAACGGCAGTAACCTCATCATTAAGCTGCAAGCCAAGCACGACCTACTGAAGCAGACACTGGGTGAAGGTAAGGGGTCGTTTCTCTTCATCTTTCTCCCGTGTCTGTGGAGTCTTTTACTGGCATGTGCCTGATCCAGTGTTTCCCCCTGTCATTATTAGCAACAGAATCCTGCTACAGCTCTGGTAAAATGCTGCCCTCTGGGTCATAGTGGTGCAGGTCTTCTCTAATGAGGTATGGGGGCAACAAAGACAGATTCTTTCAAGGAAGCAGGAAGGAAAGAGGAAATTCAAATGGGAATCTATCACACCAATAGCAGACCTTGTCTAATTTGAAGTATCCATTTCTTTTTCTGCTTAACCCATTTAGTCAAAGCCTTATCCGGTTAGTGTCTATATGTTATAGCCGCAGGGAGGGTTTCCATTTCCAAGCTGTGAGAGAAAGACTTTCCTTTGCCCCTCCCTCCCCCAGGGGTCCCCTTGTCACCTCAGCCGTGAACAGTTTACGCCCAATCAATCAGCAGGACCAGACCCAGGCCCATTTCTGCAGCTGCTCTTGCATCAGGGGTGCACCTAATAGAAAAAGATATCAGACAAGGACACCTGAGGCCCTGAAATAACATGCATATATCCAGATATTTCACCTTTGAGTTGTACTTAAAAATGTATTTTGTCCTGTCGCACCTCTTCGACCTGGAGCCATCCTGATGAATCTCCCAAAACACTCAGTCTTTGTTGTTTGTTTAATCCAGTGGACAAATGTGTTTATACGTCTTTAACAGAGCAGCTGATTGAATCTATGCATATGGCATGTGGTGCTTTCAAGTACCACCCATGTTTAATTATTTAGGTGATCAATCAGGGTTGTGTCGCCCTCATTAGCTTGCTGCTCCATACAGAAAATGCTGTGATTCTGTGTGTGTGTGTACGTAGGCACAGCATAGGGTACCAGATGAGACTTCTCTGCCACATGGTGTTAACCTCCCCTGCATGCATTAATAAAAACATAATATCCAGCTTTGGCAGCTGATAAGACGATACTTGGGTGTTTGCCAGCCTTTGTTAACCAGATTAAAAGTCACCAGTGTCTTTTGTTTTCTCACTTATTGGCTCACAGGAACATGGAATTGAATTTTTAGCACATGCTTGAGAAATTCATTTTCATTTTGAGGTCGGTTGGCCAGAGGTAGATGGGACCATCACTCAGAGGAATGATGTCTGTTGTTTCTTCACATGAATGCTCCAGAGAGCTCATCCCATCTGCCTGTATGATGTGTTGAGATATTGGTTAGCCTTTGCTCTTGCTGTCCATTGTTTGTTGGAGTAAAGAAATCATGTTGAAATGCTTTGGAGGCATTGCTGCAGTCCCTTTTGATTCATACACAAGGGAATGACAGACCAAAACAGTCTTATACTCAGCTCATAAAGTAAAAGTTGTGCGGTCTTTAACTTATCTGAAAAACCTGTCAATGTCAGTTTTACATCAGAATCAGAAATACTTTAATAATCCCCAGGGGGAAATTGCTTTTGTCACAGTACTCCAGTGCAAACACAGTAAAAGAGGAGATAAATAATAGATAAAATAAAAGATAAAGTAGATTAAATAAGTACAAATATAGAGATAAGATACAAGTATTTATACTATAAACAACACAACATGACTAAAAATGTACTGATTACTGTGGTATTCATGATTTCATCAGCTTTGGCATATTTAATCAAACACTATCTCTGAGATAGATGTTGCTCAGCCTATAGTCTTGCACTATGTGCGTATGTTGTTGGACAACTATAACAAAAGGCTCAGTGAGGCAGCACAGACATTGCTCAGTGTCACCATTGATTGACTCCCCCCCACCCAACATATACACCCAATAACCCCACCCCCTTTTCTTTGCTCCTAAAGGAGGTCTATAACCCCACAGGGTGCTCAGAGTCTGCTCAATAGCTTTTCCCAGTGAATGGTGCTAGCACTGCTGCATTCATGGCTCTCTCAATAGTCATGTTGTATCTATCAATGGTGGATGCTAGAGTCTGTATAATAAGTACCACAAAGATGTAACACGTCCCTGTTGTGTTTTTGTTTTCACAGGGGAACGGGCTGAGTGTGGAACTACAAGGTATGAAGTCCTCTGAGACTCCTGTTTTATTAGCCTTGTTGATAACTTTAAAGAGAATAATCTTTGTTTTGAAGAAGTAATTAAATGTTTTTGGTTTTTTTTCCCCAAGTCCCTGATTTAGATTCGCATTATTCCAACTGAGTTCAAATCAGAGGGGCCGGCTTTAATGATAAAAAGGTCTTTGATAAGACATCCTACTTTGTTTTTGTTCATTATGTTTGAAACTGTTTTACCTTTTTCTAAAATCAAAGAACATTTTGGATTTAACCCAAATCTACAATCACACAGCTTTGGCAAGCACTAAAGATAGTTTTACATTTATTTTGATCTCTATAACAGAAGAAGTCAATGTAAAGGCTGGCTGCTGCCCACTTATACCACAGTAATTCGAGGCAACTAGATATGTGAAAAATCACAACTTACATTAGCTTCCAAAGCGAATCTATTTGGTGACATTTATGGCCCATCATACGACATTTCCACTAAGCAGTCTTGTATGGACTGATATCTTTTAGGATGCAATAGTTTGCCTTTCCATGGTCAGGAGTTTAAATAACAGGTATGTACCATCTTTTTCTCTTGGCACCTCTCTGTTGGCATACCAAGAGTACTCATCAGGCCCTGATAGTTGAAGTAAAACACACTGTAATCTGCTGATCGAAGGAGAGGAAGGGAAAGAGATGGTACTTTATTATATCTCCCTCAACCTGATGTTATTTGACTAGTGACACTTAGTACCTCTGTGAATTTTGACTCAGGTTTATACACATTTTTATTCATATTAAAGATTGCTCTTGAGTGTTAGGGTTGGTCTTATTAGGAAACAATCTTGTTAAAATTGGGTGCTTTGTTTACTCACAGACACCAGCTTAGCAGTGAAAGCGGTGCAGAGATAACTGCAGACGAAAAGATCACAGTATAAGAAGTGTTTTCTGTCATCTGGTATTATTTAATAACAGACACAGTCACCTGCAGCCAGTAAGATTCATGATGACCAGTTTTACCACATATGCCGTGTGGAGAAAATTTGTGAGCTGTCTATTCTCTTGATTTTTGGCACATTTAGACACACCACTCATGCCGACAGTCTGAACAGTCCAATCTGTTAACGCGCATGCCAAATTGAATATCAAGCCATTCTGGAGCCATCACACAGCCAACATGCTTCCTGTTTGTAGAGCCCAAAGATACAGTTGGCTGTGGAAATGCAAGATCAGGATTTACCGTACCTGACTGTTTAGTGTGAAAGTACCATTTGGGTCCCATAAAGGGGCTGAGGGCCACACTGCAGAATCCCTGTCTTAAAATATTCAACATTTTACTCTGAAAGACTACATTATTATGACTCTATTACATTTTCTAAACATGTGCTTATTTTGAATTTTGTGTTTTTGTCCACCCCTCAGGCCCCCTACCCTTCCCCCTAAACCACAGAAAATGCGGAAGCCTAGGCCACGCTCGTTGTATAACCATAAGCTGTTTAATGGCAATATGGAGACCTTCATCAAGGTACCCTGTGGTAGTGGGGGTTTCAAACCAAGAGACGAAGGCAGCCTGAGCCTTCACTCTCATCCTCTTCCTCACTTTGGCCTTCTGTCTCTCCCTCTTCCAGCTGCCCGTCACGATGATATAACGCCTCTGTTTAACCTCTAATCCTCCTCCCCCTCCTCCTGCCAGTGGCTCTGCAGACAGAGCAGCAATCAGCTGTTCTTTCATTCATTTCCAGAACAATTTACCGTCTTAAGCTCTATTTTTGAATCTGGTCACTCTTTAGATGCCTGAGAGGCAGCAGACAGCACTGATTCTGTTTTGTCCCTCATTCCTCCTGACACTTTACTGCATCTCTGTAGCCTTTCTGTCACCAGTCCCTGTGCTGCTCAGCCTTCTTAAACCTCCAGAGGGGTAACTCATCACCTAAGCTTTTCTAACTCTTGGCTTCTCTGCTTTCTCTTCCTCTGCTGCTTTGTGCTTTGCTGCTCTCTTGTCCCAGAGGAAGAAGGAATGCCCGAACCCGCATTCAGGTACCTCTGTGTGCTGGAGAGTAGAGGCACTAAAACTTGTACCAGCTTCTGCCTGAGCTAAACTTTTATGCTGCCAGTTTCCACATTTTTTAATATAATGTTGTGCATCTCAAATTTCTAGTGATATATGTTGTAAAATATTTATAAGACATGAGTGTTAATATCATCCATATCTGTTTTAATGAACCATACCTGTGTGTTTGTTACTATGTAAAATGGAAGGCTAAGATATAATACAGACATATTATAATGCTACAGAATAGACTTTATATCAGATGCTGTGTTTTACTTATAGAAGTGTATTGCTACTTTGCCAGAATAAGAAAATGAATGTTATATAGGTGTAATGTTATAAGAGAAAAAGCTAATCATAGCTAAATATTTTCATGTTTAATAATAATTTTGCATTATCACAACATGTAAAAAAAGGTATAATGTTTAAACAAGAAACTATCATAACAATACTTCATATATCTTTTATATCTATGCTTGTGAGCCCTTAATCAGCTGCAGTGTTGTTGTTTTTTGGGAAAATAGTACGCGTGACGTTAGGGCTGGGCGATATGGGAAAAAGTTTATCAGAATATTTTTTTTTTCACATGAGTCGATATCAATATATATCACAATATAAAAAAGGAAATTTAACAGTGCTTATTGGTAGCATGTCTTTTGCAATACAATACACTACTGCATCTGTGAGGTCTTTGTGGCACTGCTGCAGGTATTAAAAATGATTTGACTTATTACCTCGACTTTACAAGAACATGTACTCAACATAATTTGCAGTACACATCACTCTGCTTCATGTCCGACCTCAAAAACCAAAATATCTCCACACCACCAATGTTTTGTGCCAGTGTTGTCGATGATGTCATCATCTGTTGAGCCTTCATCTGTATTTCTGCCGGGGGGAGCACTCATTTTATTTTCCCCCCCTTGGCAGTGCTGTCGGCTTCACGTGTTAAAGTGCTATAGTTGCATGTAGCTGCAGCCTGCTACTACGCAGTTGTTTGCTACTTGGTTCTAACTCAGCACATGATTGGCTCAGCGCGAAGCGGACCCGGAGCAACTCCCCTTTTCATTGGCTATTCGTATAGTCTACCAAAACACCGCAGAATGCCGACTGTCCAAAAGCATATTGACCATGTTTTAAATAGATATTGAGGGAAATTAATTTTCGATATGTATAATTATCGTGTTTTCGCCCGGCCCTATGTGACGTAAGTAAAGTGATTCACTTGTAGCTTTTGCTTTCACTGGGAGGTATTAACACACTTACTGAATCTTTTCGAAGTGTATTACTGTCTGCAATTATTTGTCTTGCCTTGTCTGTGTCTAATAGTATTTTACATCATGCCTTTGCAGGATTCAGGCCAACCAATCCCACTTGTTGTTGAAAGCTGTATCAGATACATCAATCTGTACGGTAAGACTTGTTGCTGTGACTGTAACTGCGTAGAGCAAGGGCAGACAAAGAGAAAATGATAGAATCCTCTGAAAACTCCTTCAGTCTCATGAAACGTGACAGCTGCTATTGTGTGAGGCAATTTATTTCCACAAATAGCAGCAGGTAGAGACTCTAACCTGCTCTGCTCTCCACCTCTGAGGCGCTCAGCTTTTCTCTGCTCTGCCTGCCACTGATTTGACAGGCTCATAACAATAGATCACACATGGAGAGTTCTGAAAGTCTATGTTCAGTCAGTCCGGCCGCCCTCCTGCTATAACTCCTCCCTGTCTACCTTCACATCTGTCTCTAGCTCGTTGCTGTAGCCTGCAGGCCTTTTCTTTGGGATCTGGACCTAATGAAACTCCAGAAAACTGATTAGGAGCCCTTTAACTAAAACCATATGCTGCAGCCTCACTGAAGGCTCTCTCACGGAAAAAAAACGTCTCCTTTTATGACTAGATTACATTTCCTGCCCTGTGTTATTTGTTTCCAGTGAGCTCCAAGTCAGCCTGCGTTGACATTCGGAGATAATGGCAGCTAGTGCATCTCCTCATATCAAAATTCTGTTTTGGTTTCTTTCAGGCCTGCAGCAGCAGGGCATATTTCGTGTGCCAGGATCACAAGTGGAAGTCAATGATATTAAAAATTCATTTGAAAGAGGTAAGTCAAAGATAGATGGCTTTAAATCTTCCCAAATAAAAAAAGATTGTGTAAACTTCATCTCGTGATTGTCTCTATTCAGGTGAAGATCCCTTGATTGACGACCAAAACGAGCATGATATCAACTCAGTAGCTGGGGTGCTCAAGCTGTACTTCAGAGGACTGGAGAACCCTCTCTTCCCAAAAGAGCGCTTCCTGGACTTTATCTCCACTATCAGTAAGTCACGCAACAGCGTTTGTGAGTAGACTGGCCAATTAGAAAAGAGAAAACACACCTTACAATCTAGTGGAAAAGCAGCCTTCCTCATGAAGAGAAAGACATGCAGGGCAGCACCTGGAAGCAATCTGCAGGGGAGCCGATACTTAACGGAAAGCCTGTAGGAAGAGAAGAGTATGGGCCACATCAGTGTGCCGTGTGTGAAGTCACCACAGAATAGTTTCTTGCTTTTTCTGCTGTATTAGTTTGATTTCTCGGCGCGCCCCAGGGCTTGGGTGAAAAGCAAACAGGGGGCATTTATCAAAGTGTCAGATAACAGCTTTCAGAATCTTACCTGCATTTGGCTCTCACACACAGTGATCAATTTTCTTTGCTGGGCTCTGGTTTGTATCCTATTTTAGTGCAGACCTAATGCCCATGAAGAAGGCTTTAAAATGTTTTACACTTTGTCTCTTGTTTGTGAAAGAGTGAATGGCTGTTTTAACACCGCTCTGTCTTTGTGTTCCAGAGCTAGAGTCTGAAGCTGAGAGGGCACATCACATCCAGCAGATTGTTGTGACTCTTCCACGCACCATTATCATCGTCATGAGATACCTTTTTGCTTTTCTCAATCAGTGAGTTTGCCGTGATTCACAGTACACTGTAAGCCATAGCTTTTTTGTTAATACAGAGGAGCATCCAGACATCAGTCATTTGTGGTGATCAGACCTTAAGCTTAACTTTTATTTGAATACAGGTCCATGTGGAGAAATCTAAGCTGTCATGTAAATCTAAGCTATCAGGTATAATAGAAACATCCAGGCTAGAAAAAATCTGCCTTCTCTTCATTGCTGCATCTGTCCGTGGTGTTTGGGAAGTTATTTATGGCCACGGAAACTCATACTTCACTGAAGTAGTATACCTGTCCTCTTCTAATGGATGTTATTAATGCTCCTTCTCCTGGGTTTGCCTCAAGAATTTAGATCTTGATTTCATACTCAGTTTTTTCTCCCCTTCTTTTCGACCCCCTTTAATGCTGGAGCTGTTCCACTCGTGGCTTTGATGCCTGGCTTTAGCCTGCTGATAATGTGCAGGCAATGATTATCACTTCCTCTTGCAGCTATGAATGATTTGATGTCTAAGAAGAGGTTCTGGTGTGCGCCGCTGAGTTGAATTGTTGAAGGGGTTGACTGATCGGAGTGCTTTTTAAGCAAATGTCTAACTAAGCTGTGCAATGAAGCATGTAATAGAGCCTGTCAAAACTGAAGTCAAGTGAGGTAACACTCTCAAAAGAGAGTGTTTCTGCTCCAGCTCCTTTTCAAGCTTGAAAGAATTGATATTTAAGAACCTTAAAGCAGCTATAATTGGTAATATTATACCAACAATGGACAATATAACCACTTTGTTTGAGAATAGTACTGGAAATAGTTGTTAACGCACAGAGATATTACCTGACTGTAGATGCATTTAGCTCTGGAAATATTAAAACACTTTCCAAGACAATATTTTGGTAACTTGAATGCAAGTTTTACTCAAAATTCTCAACAAAACAACAGAAAATTGACCCGATATAATCAATAACACCTATGATCAATAGGGAAGCAACAAACTGCTACTACTTAGACGTCTACTACAGTATTTTCCCGTAAAATAAACAGACAAAAATTAACTACACAACAACTTTACTATTATGTGTGTGTAATCAGACTTTTGTTTAAATCAGCTAATGTTGTTGTGTCCTACCCCTCAGTCTCTCCCAGTACAGTGATGAGAATATGATGGACTCCTACAACCTCGCAATCTGCTTCGGTCCAACCCTGATGCCCATCCCAGATGGACAGGACCCTGTCGCGTGCCAAGCTCACGTCAATGAGGTCATCAAGACCATCATCATTCACAACGAGGTCATCTTTCCCAGCCAGCGCGAGCTGGATGGCCCAGTTTATGAAAAGTGCATGACCGGAGGGGAGGAGTACTGGTTAGTACTGGTTGAACCAGACAGTAATTCTGTCAGCTCAGTAAAATTGCAGTATAAGGAAGGGGAAGTGTGTTTGTTGGTGTTCCTCAAACAAATGTCAATAACCTTCCAATATCCACACGTCAGTAACTTTTTTCCTCCCACAGTGACAGCCCACACAGTGAACCAGGAACTATAGATGAGGCTGATAATGGAACTGAACCACACACTAGTGATGAAGGTGAGCATACTGTATGGGACAATTTAAGCTTTGTTATTACCCAGATCAGTTTTAGTTTGGCATAAACTGTATGTAGAATGGACGCTGTCTGCCTCCTCGCTGGGCGCAGCCACCCCAAGAACAGCACCCTCTGTTGATGGGCTGCAGTATAGGTCATAAATCCTGCCTCCCCCAGCAATCCCTATGGAGCTGTGGACAAACTTTAGAAATTAATTACACAGAATATGAATTTTTCTCCCCCTAGTTGCGATGTGAAACATAGTTACAGTAAGACTAGTTCGTGCTCAAGTCCTCTTTTTTTCTGTGCAGCTCCATTTTTAAAAGTTATTTGGGGGTTCGTGTTTTCTATGATTGACACCTGATACAGCCTATGGGCGTACAAGGATTGTGTGGCTCACCCGGGGGATACGCTGTTTAAGCCAAGCGTCATCACAGTGACTCTCAGCGACTCTCCTGCTGAATTCACACAACGCTACTGCGCAATGTTGGTTTCAGGAAGTGGAGAAAAATCATGGAATTACTGAGAGCCTTTTGGCTTCAAATCTGTACACTGGTGGAAGGCAGAACCAAGTTGTCCATAGTATATTCAGTCTGTGTAGTTTGGTAACAGTTCAAAGACGAGGTTTGAAATCAAAGCCAGCACTGTAAAAAGAACAGACAGTTGTCTACATAAATACTTTAAGACATACGGAAAAGAACATTTTCTTTTATCAGGTATCAGAGACATCAGGGAGTGTGATCTCATTGTTGTCCATGCAAACCCATGCATGGACGACATGAACTATTTTTACCATAATCATGCAACCCTACTGTTTACCATTGTCTATATTTGTAGATGTATTTTTTCTGGTCTAGTACTGCTGTAGTATCAAAGAGAGGTGTTGAGCAATATTGTGTTTGTTGTTACTGTTACTCACCTTGTGAGTATTGTAGTTTTTGGAAGGCATTGTGGATATCAAAAGTGTACATACATACAAAGCAACCTTTTTTCATTAAGCGCTTTGACCGAGAGGTGAGTGAGATTTGTGATGCTGTTGCTCATGACTGCAAAAGGCTTATGTGATGTTTGAGGCTGAAGGCAAGTTGAGTAAACAGTGTTGGCATGCAGCAGTGCCTCTTTGATCCTGCAGTCTGTAGTGTGTATTTTTGTGTATTTGTATTTATATGTGTGTGTTTGTGTGAGTCTCTCTCTCTCTCTCCCTCCTCCCTTGCTTGCTCTTTGTTCAGTGTTAGTCAGCAGTTCTCCTGGGACTTTCTCCTTTGTGCCGTATTTCCCCAATTCTCTTCTGAGCTTTGAATACACAAGTGGGTCATGCTCCAAAGCTAAAACACAGATAAAACACGATAGAATAGCGTGTCAGTGAAGAGTTCGCAGACAGAAGTGTGGAGTGCCAAATCAGACTAGAACCTCAGTCATCTTTGCTGTTGAATGTGTTTGTAATAATAATTGCTCCCTTTCTGTTCTTTGACTTGGAAAAGACAACAAAGGTGGATTGATTGTTGGAGGTTCTGCTCCAGACTGAAAGCCTACACCAAAATAATTGTACTGTTCTTGTAAAAAAAAGAAACAATTTGCTGTCTTTTTAAGAACAAAGCAATCCTGCCATGTGACAAGGTCCCTTTCCAATCATTAAAGTTATATTTATCTCTCATCTGCATTCACCGCAACTGTTCCTCTGATTGATTTTAACTATACAGTGAACTCTGGCTGACCCCTGCTGGCTGTTCTGGTCAAATACACTCACACAAGACAAGGACACTTTCAACAACACAACATTTCCATTATCAAGCCAAAAAGGATTTAAAATATGCACTAGGTTGTAGCTATGATGCTTATTCAGCATATGTCAAATGAAAGCACTGGTTCAAAGTGTTCTTTCTAAAAAAAAAAAAAAAAAAAGATTTTACAAGAATGTTACTAATCAAGAAAATAAAACATATTGATGATTGCTCTTTTGTTAATTTTCCTTGTTTTTTCATCCTTTCAGAGGTGGAGCAGATCGAGGCCATTGCTAAGTTTGACTATGTGGGTCGCACTCCCAGAGAGCTGTCCTTTAAGAAGGGAGCGTCTCTGCTCCTGTACCACAGAGCGTCTGAAGACTGGTGGGAAGGACGCCACAATGGCGTGGATGGCCTTATCCCGCATCAGTACATTGTAGTGCAAGACCTGTGAGTATAATTAATGTACGCTTTAGGTGCTGTTGTTGATGCTCCTGCATGTGTCAGGGATGTCTGTCTGTCCTCTTCTCCTTCACTTTTTCACAAACTGACCTCAGGATGAAGTAATTTAATTTTGCTAAGAAAAGGTCAAGTAAGCTGTCCCGTTCTCGTGAGCACAACATTTTAAAAGTTTAGCTTACACCCACTCAAGTAATATTAGATGATCTGAAGGTCATCGCAGAAGATTATACTCCATTCTGACAAATACACAGAGTATTCACAATTTCCCATTAATGAAGCTTTGTGTTAGTGCAGGCAGGACATGTACGTCATGCACCTCATCTGTATTCATCCAAAAGCCTGCTGGTTGAATTCCATCTTGTAACCTGCTTCACATTAATCACCACATATTCACACTGAGGTAGTCCCTGTGAATGGGACTTCTGTCTCACCATCCCTGCCACACCAGAGCTGCATCTTTTCTGTCTGAAGCCTTTGGTCGATCTGTAGCCCAGGGCTGTGTACAGTGCCCAGCGTAAGTCAGTACACCCCCTATGAAAAGTAATGTATTACTCAATATCTAGATGAGCAAAAGTACAATTTCCAAAGTTTTGACAAAGCTGAGTTTTATAATAAGCGTAATATGGTAACTAAAATGTATCTTTGCTCCAGGAACTTTGATTGGGGTGTACTTATTCTTGAATGCTGATTTTAAACTGAAAAAAAAAACAAAAACTTTTTTGTATGCAACTTAAATCTTTTTTTGCAATCAATGGCCTACATTTGGGGAAGTATTTTGTTGTATAGTCTGACATAGAAAATGTTGATTTTGAAAGGAAACTAAAGGTTTTCTGACAACTCAAGGGGTTTACTCATTTATGCTGAGCACTGTATAACCTATGCATGCACAACACATACAATATCACTTTATCTCTGCGCTGGTTTGCCAACAGAGCTGTCAATCACAACGTCACATCTCCTTTTTTAAATCAAATATGAAATTAAAACTAAAGTTATTAGAGAGACTAACTCTGCAGCATAAATCAGTGTGATAAAACTAAACTATAACAAAGAAAATCATGTTTGAGAAAAGTTTGTTTAACATGTATTTGAAATTAATGACAGTATTACACTAAAGCCTCACATTGGATCAGAAAATGCTTTTCACCATTTGAATGAATGGCCATAGATATGCTCTGTATATTGTATGTGCGTACTTGTGTGTTTGCTCCATCAAGCACGAGTGTCTTCTGCTCTTTCAGGGATGATGCTTTCTCTGATAACCTCAGTCAGAAAGCAGACAGTGAAGCCAGCAGTGGACCATTACTGGATGATAAAGGTTCATCCAAAAATGATGCTCCATCACCATGTGAACCATCACCTGACTACAACTTTGGAGGGGTCATGGGGAGGTAGACACCAGAATAGCTTTACCAACTTTTTTTTTTTTTTCTGTTAAGAGACTTATTTCTCAATTATTGTCACGATCCGCTCTTTGTCTACAGGGTAAGATTAAGGTCTGATGGGGCTGCAATCCCACGTCATAGAGGTAATACAGACACCCACAGCCCCACTCGAGTTGCTGACACTCCTCCACGAGCTGCAGCCTGCCCCAGCAGCCCCCATAAGGTGTCCATCAACAAAGCCCGCATCGAGAGCCCAGAAAAGAGACGTCTTGGCACATTTGGTAGTGCAGGAAGCATCAACTATCCAGACAGAAAGGCGTATCCTGAGGGCCACCCTTTGAGGCCGGTGCCAGGGGCCACTCGACACAGCAGCCTCGGGGACCACAAATCACTGGAGACTGAAGCTCTGGCTGAGGTAAAGGTGGGAAATGTTAGCTAGAGGCACAAGTGTTTAGAAAATGTACAAAACAAACTGGTACAATTTGATTACGTACATATCTGCTCGGCTGCTTTGTGGTCCCAGAACCAGACTTGATATATGAAGTGTCACGTAATTATAGGACATAAATTGATTGGAAAAGATTGGCGGAACAGAGCCAGGCCCCCTGATGTGGCTGTCAGTCTGAGAGCAGCAGCTGGGACTTAGAGTAAATGTCAGAGTTAGACTGCAGCTGTGTGATGGACGCACACCTCAAGGACACAGAGGGCTGGAGATGAATAACAAGCCGAGGAGCGCTGAAACAAACAGTTTTCATTGGTTAATAGCTGCAGCAGTGGGATCCGAACCCAATCAATAACAAAATGTTCTATGTGCAAAAGAACTTGACTAGAACTGAACATTAATTTTTAAAATGCCATACAAGTAGACTGGAATTTTTTATCAGGCCCAGTCAGGCATTTTTTTCAGGATTTCAGGACCGTGTCCTAACATTATGATGCTGAGTTAGCGAGCTTTAATGATGTATGTCTTACAGAGGTTATTGGGATCTGCAGCTTACATTGTTGGATAATGAAAGGGGAATTAACGAAACTTAAATGTGGAAAAAGTCATCTTGCTGACAATAGTCAATAATAATGTTACAGGCACATTGGGTGGAGATAAAGAGCATAAAAGAGTGATCCCAAACCACTTTTTTCAGAGTGTTGTCCTTACTGAAAGGGATATTCCAAACGCATATAACAATACAGAGAGCCACGCGCTCAACCAAAACACCACTCTATAGCCACAAATAATGCTCAGAACAGCACCTAACTTCATCAACAGTACATATAGGGTCCCAGCCATAGTGCTAGCCACCAAACATCTTTTTAACTTTGCCTAATTTCTTTAGCAAAGAGACTAAACACAACTCACCTACTCTCTTCCAACAGCAGCTTGTTTGTAGGGAGACCTCTGGGCAGGTCCATTGACTGCAGCGGGGTGACGCAGCTTAAGGAAGAACATTTATGATCATTTCTTTATCATTTCCTTGAAGTAATAATCATCATATTAATCATTTTGCACTGCAGATGCGGTAGTTCTTCTGCCTTAGTGTCTCAGTCTGATTGCATTTCCATGAAGAAATGATCATAAATGTTCTTCTGTGAGCTGCGTCCCTGCGCTGCAGTTGATGGACTCACCTGGAGGTTTCCGTACAAACAAGCGGCTGCTGGAAGAGAGTGGGTGAGTTGTGTTTAGTCTCTTTGCTAAAGAAATTAGGCAAAGTTAAAAAGATGTTTGGTGGCTAGTACTAGGGCTGGGACCCTATATGTACTGTTGATGAAGTTAGGTGCTGTTCTGAGCATTATTTGTGGTTATAGAGTGGCGTTTTGGTTGAGCGCGTGGCTCTCTGTATTGCTATCCTGCGGTCGTTACTAAAGTTGGTATAACTAGAAAAGCAAGCGGCAACATTCATCTCTTGAGGGTGTGTCTAACTCGGTGTTAAAGTGTGATTGACCCTAAATTAATTTTACGCCACAATATCCCTTTAAGTTTGTTTTCATTCTGCACTATTGTGAACAAGGGAAAGGAAATTCACGTTTTTCTTTGAGTCTTGAATGAACATTTTCAAATGTTTATCAAACAGATGTCACTGATGTGTCTTTGTCACCTTTATCCCAATTCTTCCAGGACATAGAAAAGACCATGACCACAGCCCTCCATGAGCTTCGTGAGCTGGAACGACAGAACACAGTGAAACAGGCTCCTGATGTGGTCTTGGACACTTTGGAGCCCATGAAGAACCCTGTCAGCTCAGAGCCCGGCAGTCCTCTGCACACCATCATGATCCGCGACCCAGACGCAGCCATGCGCCGCAGCAGCAGCTCCACCTCAGAAATGATGACCACCTTCAAGCCCGCCCTGTCCGCTCGCCTGGCTGGGGCTCAGCTACGCCCTCCACCCATGAGGCCGGTGCGCCCTCCTCCCACCCAGCACCGCTCCAGCAGCTCTAGTTCTTCAGGGGTCGGCAGTCCTGCTGTAACTCCCACAGAGAAGATGTTTCCGAGTAACAACACAGCTGCTGGTTCTAATATAAACACATCCGGGGATGCTGGTGATAAATCTGGTACCATGTAGCGAAGGTGGAATCTGAAAGTTGGGAAGGTTTTAAAACTTTCTGCATGAGGGGAAAGCTTATGGACAGAGCGCTGATGTGAAAAAGGAGATAGCACTTCCCTCTGTGTTCTGCTTCACTTCTTCACATGTATTCAGGAAGCTCTTAAAGCAAGTATATAGTGTGTTACTTAAGTGATAAAACGGTGCAAGAAGCTGCAGAGGCGCGATAGTGTAAAGCTTGTAGAAACTTGATTCAGCTGCAGAGTGTCCAAGCACACATGTGTTTCAGTTTTACCTCAGTTACATAGATAACAGTGAATGCAAGTGAAGCAATACTTGTGTGAAATCTGGTTTCCACTCAGCAGACGTCGTCCAGCTACATTTGAGTCCCTCCTGGTGATGAGTACAAAATAATATCTGGATGGGCGTGTGCAAGCATTCAGGAAATATACCGTGTCTGTCTGCCATTTTGGTAACAGCCCAATGACTGTACATACAATCTTACTTGAAGTCACCATAAGTTCTTTTTGTACAATAATACATTGGATGTTCATCAAAGTAACAACTATGGGACATTATATTCTTCTGCATGCAGTGTTTGGGGGTGAAAAGGGAAAAAATCAAACCTTACATCATTAAGAAATTTGGAATTGAATTTTAGATATTCAGATATTTGACAGTATTATTCTTAAAATCATCAACATAAGAGGCTTATGGTAGCATTAACATTTTCCCTCAAGTGCGCTGCAAAAAGAAAATTAGCATGATCACTGAAAACTTGAACATTGCTGATCAGGACTTTACAAAACATGTCATGCTCAGTAGGACAGGACTCTGTGTGTGTCCTTGTATGTCCCTCAAAATAATGCAGAAAAATAATACACCAATATGGAAACCTGTGGTAAACTTGTAAATAGTATATAGCTAGTTCTTTTTTAGTGTTAATTTTGTACAGTAAAGAAGAAGTAAAAGGGATGACTGTGGAAGTAATTTGAGAACAAAGACGTCTTTTATCATCTTCAGTAAACTGCAAGAATGTTCTGTAGGAAAAAGAGTTCAAATGATCTAACTTGTTCTGTGTGCTTAAAATGCATTTGGGAAAAATAATAGAGGATTGGACCGCTGATAGGCAGACAACGAAGACAGATTTTTTTTTGCATCATGTTTTTACCACATAAATTTCTCGGTCAGATTTGAAGCTGGGACTGTTGCCTCTTCAAGTCTTGCCTGGGGGATTTTATTGCAAACGAGACATTGAATTGTAACATTTCATAGGTCTTCTTTCAAATGTAAAATGTGACGCGTACCCAGAGGAACCCAAGAAGCAAATGTGAAACATCCTCTTCTCACGTCTGTCCTCTAGCTTCCCACCTTTTTTTTTCCTTACCCATGTTGATTGACTCAGTTACGCTCTGATTGCAGACTTTTTTCATCGGAAGAAAACTTCAAAGAAAACATTTCAGTGCTTTGATTAACTTTTACCTCTCTTATCATTCTGACAGCTCTGATCCAGAGACCGTGTTATTCGCATCCCAAAGAGCTTGCTCTTTTCTGCATGTTTTGCGCTATAGCGCCTGACTCATCCTCTGGGGCAGTTCATGGCTGTATGCGGTGCCTTGCCTTGGTGAAACGCACAAGGAATTGCAATTATGGATGTTTTTTTTTTATTTTCCTTGAGAAACAGGCCTTAAAATTAACAGGGATCGGGAATGATAATTTCTGCTGTTTGCTGCAGTTACTTAAATACAAGGACTGAAAGAGAAAAATGCTAGATAGAACTAAAGGTACCTACATATTAGCATGTAAAGCAAGCTCTAATTCCACTTTTAGCTCTGCAGCAATAATCAGATACAAAATGTAAGCTGAAAATAACTGCTTCTCCCTCTATGGGTTATTTGTTACTGACAGATCTATAAATGTCCAGAATGGGAAGGGGGAATTAGAAAGAAAAGAAAGTTATGCAAAGAGGAAAACAGCATTTAAAATCATACAGTGCGCTTACACCCTCTGGTGGTTCTTGCTGGTATTGCCTCTTGATAACGTCACCTCGCGTAGGTATTACCAGTATGATCTTCAGCTCGTTTTACAATCACTGAGCTTATTCATATAGTTCTATTTGTCCGTCCTGTTTACAGTTTTGCACCAAGAAAGCACAGAATATCAAAAGGTGGACTTCTCATATTTAACTAACTAGACTGTTTTGGGGTTTTTTTTGTAATTTATAGACACTTGTTTAAAGTGGTGCAGAAATTTTGAGTGCCTTTTGTGCACAACATCATTTTTATTGGACTTTTATATTTTAATTTTTTTTTTTTACTGTAATATTATTGTCTATTAGTTGTCATGTTTATTATAAACCAATGTTGCTTCTTTTAATCTTTACTTATTGCTACTTGTGGAAAACCATCATAAGGGAAACATAGTGTAAAGTTAATCCTCTGGTGAATTACGAAAGAAATCACCATTGAAAGCTTGTCTGTGCTTGAGTGGAACCTAAAGAAATAAAAGTAAACTACTGTATACATGATTTCTACTGGCAAAGAGCAGTAGAGTAACCTCATGATATTTTCTGTCATCTTTTTGTTCTCTGTGTGAAATGCCTGTGCTGTGGTTGAGCCGTAACTCTCGTACGTTGTTGCAGAAATGTTGGAAATGGCAGGACTCATGGACCCGCTACCTGTGGCGGTAATAAAGCACTTGATGCTCTCTTGTTTCCCCTACATGTGATGTGACATGGACATTTTCTCTCTATGCCGAAATGGGTAACACTGTTGGACAGAAGATTAGTATTCAAAGGAGACTTTACAGTGAGGGGTGGAGTGTGAGTAGTTGTCACGCTGTTAACCTTCTCTTTAGTTGTTTGTCTAGTGATGCTGTTTGTCGATGAGTGTCTGGATGTTTGAAACCCTGTGAAGTAATGTACACCATACCACTGACTGGTTGTTGAAAAACCTTGAGTCCAAATAAAACCATTATTGCTCTGTGAAGTATGATATTGTGCACTCCTTGTTTTTGGTGTTAGGGTCAAATCCAGCTCAAATCACAAATCAAATCACAGATTAAATCACTAATGGAAACATTTTACCTCTCTTTGACCTAATAGACCTTAACCGACTTATAATCACTATGAATACCTCTGAAACATAGTATCTGTTTGGAAATTAGCAACACAATTCATCCCTACTAACACATGTGCGGACTTGTGAGAAACAATTGAGACTAAATTTGACCTGCAGAAATGTCCTCACCAGGCTACTTCAATTATTACAATATTTAACCCCAATATCTCAGGTTGAAAATCATATAGCTTAAGGGCATCTCCTGGGTTTTGTCATTGCAATGCATTTCAATTTGATGACTGAGAAAAGAACAATAAAGTATGACTGACGTATATTTCAGTGTAAAACAATGGCTTTGGTAACAGGTTAGCTGTGGTCGGATAGTAGCTGATGCTAGCATTTGTGCACTTTCAGTTATCTAAATTAGCAAGGAAAAGTCTGAAACCTTGAAACTTTGATGGTTCACAGATGGATTGTAAAGGATTCATCAGATGAAATTTAAAAATGTAGGAATTTACCTCCAATTTCAGGCAGTTTTGGCCTGTGAAATTTAAAGGTACCATGTGGAACTTTCCATTTGTATCGATTCTGGCACCCCCTGTGGACATATTAGCTATTTCTTATCTAATTCTTGACTGTCAAATGTATAATTTATTATGAATGTTTTTGCAGGGAATTGTAAAGTAGTTGTCTCCACCGCTGCTTGGTTGATACCTACCCCCTCACAAGTTTCAGGCATTGAAAATTACTGTATTAAACTAATCAGTCTTGTTGCTTATAGTTTTGTTTGCTTGGTTATATCATGAAAAGTCATTAATATGAATTTCATTATTTCATTAATGTCAGAAAACTCCTCACAGGAATTTTGGCATTAGCAGTTGTAACCACGGATCAGTATCAATTATGTTATTAGGATTAAAATTTGATTAACCCTGGGATTAAAATTTCAATATTGTTGCATATAGTGAGAGAGGCAGTGAAAAAATGTTATTTTTGTTAATCTACTTTTTTATTACATGGCCATAAGTTTACTGCACCTGCATCCCAGAAAACTAGCCACCACATGTGAGGCTGAAATGAGCTTTATTTATGGGGCTTAACGTCATTGTATGAGAAAAATTTTAAGACTTATAAAAACTTAAAACAAGTAGACTGCAACAGGAGGACATACATAAAAATGGAAGTTGTGAAAGAGGTTTAATCTAAAACAGCTCAGTTAACATTTATAAACTATATTGAATAAAATAGCTCAGAGCGATGCAAAGAACACGTGGGAGAATATTGGTTCTTTTGATTGGTTATAAAATAGAATAAAGGAAGTAGGTAGCTCTATGAATGAACTCTCTAAAATTCTTAATGAAGATGAATGAAATGTCCAACATGCAGCAGAGCCTGTGGTTTACTGTGTGTCCACACGGGGGAGAAACTGCAGCAGTGACATTGTTGAATGAACAAGGTACTTACATGGAGAGCGTGTAGTCAGCCCTGTCTTAATAACTCTCCAAGGATTAGGAACCAGCGTGTTTGGTACACAGTGAACAGCGTTTTGCATAAACTAGGTGATTACATTTCCCTTTGAAATTGGCTTTCTAGTTCATTGGTCAGAGAGTGTTAAACCAGCATCCTCTCACTGACAGCATACACAAAATGTAATTTGTTCCACCTGAGAAACCACTGCTCCATAATAATGTGTCAAATAAGCAACCGTCTTCTTGTTTGTAATCATCCGGGAAGATTATAACTCTCAGCAAATAAAGATCAGCTGGAAGTGTGCTTATTAAGATTTGTAGATATGACACTGAAGTTATTTACAGAAGTGATCCGTTCCAAGGTTAGCAGTGGTTCAAGTTTAATGCTACAGATTTTCCTTTCAAAGCAGAGAATGGACACTCGGGAGGTGGGAAATACATGCAGCATATTTAACATTTAAGATGCCATTGTAATAAGAAGACATGTTTAGTTTCCCTTGTTACACTTCAACCTTGACGTGCCTGTTTACAGTTTACTTCTGCATTTCTATTCTGACTTTTGTGGCTCTACAGGACCAGTACAAGCATAGTCGTTTGCTTTAAGTCATGAAGAAACAGGGTGTGAAAGAAGTTGCAAATAGTCATAAATTATTTAGATTACTTGGAACATGGAAATTAGACCTAAAGAGCTGTCCACCAACAAACACGTCTAGTTTCAATGTGATGCCTCGGTGAATATAATGTACCTCGTTAGTCCAGAACAGATACCACAGCTGCGTTGAAAAATATGTTGCATCAAGCCTCTCCTGTGGCCTGATTCAGTTTATCTTCTATTATGATTAACATACAAACACAAGCAGACATCTCAATAACACATAATCTCTTTGTAACGGTCACAGCACAACAGAATTATTATGACTTCATGTTTAACCTTCGTCCTGTCTGCCCACAGCAACGCTGCATCACAATAATGAATGGTGAAGCAGTAATAGGGAAAGTAAATCCCCTGGAGAACCGATGATGAGCTGCAAATCATTCATTCATTCATCATCTGAATTGAATAATGTAAATGAATGGCTGTCATGTTCCTGTTCTCCAAGTGTTACTATCCTTTTTAAAGCAAAAACGGCTTTCTGTGCGCCTTAAGATAAGATTAAAAATCTATGTTTTACTTGAGACCGCACTATCTCAAGGCGCGATGACACATAAATACTGAAACTGAATTTTAAAGAGCTTTCGCTAAGTGAAAATAACTTGAAAAAGGATAGTACAGGCTTGTAATGACAGATGGTAGGCATTTAATCAATTCAGTGCATGCTCTCTGCAGCACATGTGTACACCAGAGTCCTGCCAATAATAAAAAGAAAAGAGAAAAAAAAAAAAAAACATGTTCAGTCAACCTTGAATTAGTTCAAAACGCTACAGAATAATAATGACAGAGAAAAAAAAAACAAACACACACAAGCTCTTTAATTTTTAATGCAAATGATCTGATCAACAAACAAAATGCTCAAATGTGATGGTTTATGCTTTACTTACTATGCATAAATGAATCTTTTCTGTTAATTTGATGGATTAATTTAGTGTTTTAATCTTACAAACATTTTTCTGCTGTGAAACAGACACTTTTATTGCCTTGGCCTAACAATTGGGTTAATTCTGTTCCATGTAGTCTTTTTATTTACTATCTTATTCTTTCAGTTATCTGATATTTTACTGATGCAATAATATGGCACATGCTACATGCTAACATGACAGATGCTTTTTACTTGAGAAACTAAAACAAAGAAACTCTAAAATATTAATTTCTGTTTGTTACATGTGCTCGTGATGGTATTTGTCTCTTGCTCTCTTTATTATCATGTATCTGAACCACAGAGTTCCTGTTCTATAGAGTCTTGGTCTCTCATACAAATCTAATACAAATCTCTCAGCCCAACCAACCTCAACTTCTTTCAGTGACTGGGCAGAGGATTGATGCCTTGCTCAAGGATACTCAGGCAGAACAAATATTTTCTGGATGGATCAAAGTAGGTCTCTCCAGCAGAGATAGATAGATAGATAGAGAGAGAGAGAGAGAAGAGAGAATAATGAGAGGTCGGGGGAGGAAGAGAGACCGGAGGAGAGCAAGATGTAGCTGGTAAGAGGAGACTGGAAAATTTTCTTTGAAAGTATAGGAACATGAAGCTTTTTCATCTTTCATTTTTTGCCAGGATCAGTGTGTCAGACAGGCGTCAGAGGGCTGCAGAAATCCCCATTATACTTAATACTTCATGCTGCTGGGCGATCAATAATTTTTCTTGATGCAACCTTATGAAAAATGTTGATCTCACTTTGAAATCAGGCATTCTATCAAATTTTCCTGATATTATTGAAACCAGGCTCATTGATATTTCCCTCAACCAGTGAATGGAAATGTTCCTCAACAATCAGCAGACATTTAAGTTCATAGCAGATGACTCTTAATTCTGTGACATCAACAGTTATACAGTATATGTCTTTGATGTGTCAACACATGGTGAGACACCTCAAAAGAGCATGCATAATATATTCGATCCAAAGAGGCAGTGCAAGTAAGCCTGCTTGTTCTCTCTGTGTACACATACTTACACAAATACCTGCATAAACGTGACACTTCACACACAAATTTACACACACAGTCAGTTTGCATCACTGCTGATATTAAATCCAAACAACCAACAATGGAACATACTGTCAACAGCCTACTGAACCGTGAGATGTTATTCATGCTTGTTGATTTTTCCATCTTGAAAAATTTTAGTCCTGGCCTCAGGTCAGTCCATTATGGACTGCTGAGGGGTGACATAAATGTTCTTCCTTGAGCTGCATCACCCCGCAGCAGTCCGTAGTGGACTGGCCTGAGGTCTCTCTACAGACAAGTGGCTGCTGGGAGAGAGTAGGTGAGTTGTGTTTAGTCTCTTTGCTAAAGAAATCAGGCAAAGTTAAAAAGATGTTTGATGGCTAGTTGATGAAGTTAGGTGCTGTTCTGAGCATTATTTGTGGCTATAGAGTGGCTTTTTGGTTGAGGTTTGTTTATGGCTCCTCGGACTGCTGTGTATTGCAATCATGAGGTCGTTACTAAAGTTGGTATAACTAGAGAAGCAAGCGGTCGGCAACATTCATCTTTCAAGGGGGTGTCTAACTCTGTGTTACGGTGTGTTTGACCCTAAATTAATTTTACGCCAGAATATCCCTTTCACTGTATATTAATTAATAATCAGAGTTTACCCCAGGTAGCTTACAAGTTGATGGCATTTTATTAAAAAAAAAAACATTAAAATAAAGTAAATACAGATGTTTGGTTACAAAGACAGAGATAACAGAACAAGTACAAACTTACATGTACCATTTACAGGAACAGCATAAAAATGAAAATAGACTGATATTAGTTTGATTTACGGAGTTTTTGAGCCAGCAGGTCTGTAGAAATAGCATAGTAGGGGTGTTTGTATATGCAAGATTATTCAAAGCGCTTGCTTATGCTGCAAGTGTAAATGTAAAGGTGAAGAAAAGCATGTTTTCATTATATGGGACCTTTTAAAACAAACCCCATCCCTGACCTGGCACTGCCTTCACACCCACTCAAATGACTTTAGTTAGCAGTCGTCTCATATTCCCGTACTGCCGACAACCTAGAATTACTTTGAGCCAAGTTTTACATGTGCAAATATACTAATGACTTGGCTCTAGATAAGGCCATCGACCCGCTCCATGTTTAATGGACCTTCTGAAAAGAAAATGTATGTGACCTGTAGTAATACAGCATGTAGATATACAATTCCTGATAACAGTATTAACTTGTTTGATTGCATTTTTAGACTGGGACCAAGGTTTATTTTTCAGTGTATGTCCTCCAGTATCAGGGAGTTTTACAAAAATTCCAGGGAGTAAGACTCACATGGTATGTCCTTTGAAAACATGGTGCAAAACCTGAAAGACAATAAACAATATGAGAAGTTCAAACAGTGAGTCCGAATAGAACAGAAGATGAGAAAAACTTCTTTATCAGCACTCTGTCACCTGTGAGAAGGTGAAAGAAGACAGAGGACACACAAAACCGGCAAATACAATTTTTAACAAAATGTTTTAAATGCTCCTCCTTTGCAAACTTTAATGCATTATCAGGAAAAGAAAAATACTTCAGTCTTGCAGTTTACTGGTCTTTGCATTTACTTCTAATTGCATGAAGATGAAGCAGGTAAAAGAGGATATTATCCTGAATTTTCTCCTCCCAAATAAAACTAAAATATGATTTTCTATGTTGGAGTGGAAAACATACATTACATAAAAAATGCAACAAAAATTATTTGCATTTGGTGGCAACACCTTGAAGGACAAAAAAAAGCTGCCTTTTTAAATGATTTGTTTGACACCAGGTACAACTGGCTGCGCTGTTTCCTCTCATTACCAACAGCTTCATCCATTGTTAACATCCCATACAGGCTTAGCCCTGGGCAGTGTGGGTAACACAGGGCTGTATGAGTCACTTGCTAAGGGCCTCATTAGACAGAGATGCGTGGCTGATAGGAAACTGTGTAACACTGATAAGGCCGAGCACAATACAGTCCTCTGACACTGTATTTGTCATGGTGCAGATGTTTCAGGCACTGTAAATGTGAACTTTTAAGCCTCAGATTCCACAACCTATGGCTGAATGTCGAGCCCTGCAATCCTATATCCCAGGACTTATGTTCACATGCAACTATTGTGCATTAGCAGAGGACTTTGGGGGGAAAATATGAGGCTGGATTAAGTTCCACATGAAGGCCCATACTTCCCAGAGCACTGGAGAGTTAATGAATATGTGACACTGATCCATGGCGTGTTTGTTTGAACTTGCTTTAGGCATACATTTAAGTGAAAAAGACCTTACAGATTTTCTCACTCTCTGAAGCAGCATAGTCTCTTTATCTGAACTACATTACAATGGCAGTAAGAGGCCACCACAGAGCTGCATAAAATCATGAACCTGAAACCTCACTCGGAGTTTCTGTAATGTTTCTCACATATGATTCTTCTTTTTAATAGATATTAAAAGACTTCACATGCTGCACTTGACTGAAGAAAAGCTGAACAAGATTTCATTCAGATGTCTCCCCGTGCGACGTGTTTCTCTGCAAATCTGTTTCGTGGTCCTGCATAATGTCTAAATTAGGGGTTGTTGTAGTTTTTCAGCTCAAAAGTAAACACATACTGTATCTTTGAGAGAAAAAAACATCCCCAGCAATGAAGATTCAGTTTTAAAAAAGCCTGGAAATGACAGAGAAATACTTAGGAACTGCAGAAAATAAGTTTTTATTCTATCCGGACAGAAAAACAAAGAAACTTACTTTTATCTTAAAGCAAACTTTTCTGAGTGCTGACCATAAACGTTATATTTTCATAAATCTTTCACATTCCCCTCATCTGGTTACAGCCTGGACCAGCTCAAGACCCCTTTTAACATTGAGCAGGATGTAAACAGGGGAGGGGTGGACAAACTACAAGCTCTGTAATAAAGTGATTGTATCTTTAAATCACTTAAAAACATATTGCTAGAACATTGAAATCTCATGTTGTAGTTTTTACTGGAACAAGCTTCCATAAAATTCACTTTTATTCAGGGAAAGCTTCGCCTTCTCTTACTGACTACGCTGTAAAATGACTTTAACCCAGCAAAACTCGAAAAAAGACAAGTATAACAAAAAATCTTTTAAATATTGATAAGATTTTCCTTAGCTCTGTTCTTTCAGGTTGACAATCACGAACACATCCAAATCGCTCCCAAGCCTGTGTGAAAGATGAGGGAGGATCTTATCTCGCTTCATATTAGTTTAATAAAACAGCACATCTTGGTAATGTTTTCTTCATGCAAGGAAAAAGTTTAAAGGAAGCCCCATGTGTAAAAAAAAATGTGATGACAGAATTTGTGTGTGCAAGTGTAACAAAATATTAGAGATTATTTAATGTACTGAATATGAGCCTTAAACACACAGAATCAATTATATAACCTAGAAAAGAACATTTAAAAAACAGACTGACATGGACTCTGTGCTGAACACCTGATAATGGCTTGAATCTGTAACATATGTCCTGGCAAGGGGGTCTCACTGGAGTTCAGTACATCATGTCTACATGCTGGTATAAGCACATAATTGCAGCCTGGCTGAGCGTGCAGTGATTAAACAGCACCAGTTTCCGAAGCCATCACAAAGTCTCTGCAGACTGATGTGAGGGGAGGACAGTTGTTGGTGAAACTCTAGCTGAAATCCTCAGGCAGAAAAACACTGTGTCTCTAAATGATTCATGTCTGTGTGCTGCTCAGGTTTTCGATGTTTATAGGTCCATATTTTGTGGCCTCAGTGTGGGCATTTATTCATTCAGTGCCAGCCAGGAATCAAAGCTCAGACTGGGCCTTTTATGATTTAATAAGTGAGAATAAAGAAGGCAGAGAAATGACACACAAACTCCCATGACTAAAGAAATCATTTCAATATGAAGACTTCAATCAGTGAAAGGGCAAAGCAAAACGGCACGGTATTATCTCTGGATGAATTAATTCAATTTATCAGACCTGGGACAATGAATTGAAATACAGGAAACCTGATTGGCCTTGACATTTACACCCCATTGATTCCTGAAACATTTTGGCTTTCATGCAGTCAAACAGGTGTGACACTGCGCACAAAAAAATTAATGAATGTGGAAAAATATTCATTAATTTTCATAAGGGAGGGAGAGATAACAGAGCAGCTTATTACAGGACAGATGTGTCATTTTGTGTCATGTGTCATTTGGCATTCATTACAAGATGATGAATGCCAAACAGGCTTCAGATTGAAGCATTATCCTCATCTGCCGCAGGGAAACCTCCTACCCAGATTGTTTGGTAATGTTATGGAGACTGTTTGGAAAGAGTTGCTGAAGCTTTGGCAACACATGGCCAAAGGCTTCAAACCACCAGGAAAATTAAAGCAACACTCCCACTAATTACTGTACATATTTTCTCTGGATGTTTCTGTGGCTAAATTATCAAATTGCAGACTTCATGTCTAACATGATAACATCTTCAAGATAAATGTTTGTGCCTGATTTCAGAGACTATAACGACACTCATTTTAATCCTGTTTCTGCACACAAAGAGAGCAGCTAGCTTATATAATACTTTCTAGGAAATACTAAAAAAGTATTTTTCTAAGCGCTTTCCATCTGGGGTAGGAACTGAAATGACTTTCTAAGGAATGTCAAATAATATTATGGGTTTTATCGATAAAAAATTACTGTTGTTGCTTGATATACTTAGCCTCTGTGAGGCCTCTGAAAGTGTTACTTAGAATTTTCCAGTTCAAGGAAAAGACGTAATGATTACTCAATGATGAATAAAATAAAAAGGGATTGTTTTGCAAAAGACTTTGCCATGCTTAACCGCAAAGTGTCAAGAATTTAAGCCATACTCCGATGGTATGATAATATATCTCAGAGTCTAAGCTTAGACCCGGTTACAGGATTATTTTTCATACTTAGAGTTGTCACAAAGGATCACTTCTCCCATTCTCAAATGAAACGGTGATCAGTAAGGCTGGCCCAGCAAGGGAATGACCAGCAAGTCCACTTCTATGGAAATTTCATTTTCAACTCTCAGGTTTCTGGTTAGAGTTCGAGATCTAACAGAAAGTTAATTATTATGGGCTGACTTGGTTAATCTACCGACATCAGGTAATGTCTATTCTATCTCTACATCATGTCTTAGTTTCCAATGACTGTACCAAAATATGACCTCATTATAGCAGATTTGGCTTTAATATCCATGATCACATTTTTAAAAAATTATCTGTGCTATTTTTGTTACTTTGCTTGAGGTAGGCTTCGACTTCTGAAAAATGATTCACTGAATAATCAATTACACAGCCTAGCATGAGATTCACATTGTGTATTTCACATTAATATAGCATCTAATTTGCCATGAAGGAAGTGTTAAAACATAATGTTGTGTCTGTATGAAGTTATTTACCAACACTGTAAACTGTTAATGTTACCTCTGTTACCTCTCCTCCTCCCCAGAGAGTTTTTCAGTCTGTTGTTTCTGCACTTGGGAAGGAGCAGTATGTCACTGAACAGGATCCTCTGGTTGATAATGACAGTGTGGAGAGGGTGACAGGCATCGTCCATCATGTCCAGTTGTTTGTCCATAGTCCTCTTCTCTGGTCCTGTCACCGAGGAGTCCAGCTTCATGTCAACTACAGAGTTGGCTTGTTTGATCAGTTTTAGTTATTTGATATGAAAGTGATTTTTAAAATGATGGCCTATACTGGTCTGACATAACTGAATTTAACACCAACTGAATTATAGTCTAAATAAACCAACCGATTTCATAGCAACACTATGGAAAGTAGGAGGTACAGTTGAAACCAGAATATCTTTTCCTGATATCTTGGCAGATTTCTTTCGATTTTTCCCATGATGTTACACAAAGAAGCAGTGTGTTTCAGGTGTGCCCTAAAATACATCCACTGGTGTGTCTCTGAATAACTCAAATGTTGTCAATAAACCTATCAGAGGCTTCCAAAGACATGATATCATCATCTGGTCTTTGCCAAGTTGTTTAAAGGCATAATCATCTTAGCGTATGTAAACCTTTGACTCTTGAGAAAGTGATAAAAATTGTCTAAAAAATTATCTCTCTCATTATTTTGGCATTTAGCATAAAAAATAATTTTGGTAATCCTAATTGACCAGAAACAGGAAAAGTATAATATGATTAAATGTTAGACAGTGAGGAAAAAAAAGGTTATGTGCCTTTTTATATCGTGTATGTAAACTTCTGGTTTCAACTGTAGCTTACTGTGCCAGATTTTTCTATACAAGGGCACACATTACAGATCCAGTTGGCTAGATAGGACTAAGCTTATGAAAAGTGTTTTAACAGAGGACCTAAAGGTGCAACAAACTCGACCATTTTGGATTTTGTTGTCAAGAGTGCTAACAAGAATCTGGTTTCATTCAAAACCTACAGTCTATGTTCAAAACAGAAAGGCTCCATCGAAGAAACAACTGGTCTTTTGAGGTATTAGACTTAAAAAAGTGTACACATTTTACTCAAGATGTGAAGCAAAATCAATGACACAGGAGTCGTTGGGAAACAATTATTCAAAAGATCAAACAAAACAAACTAATTTTAGATGTTATTTTAGATGCTAGTTTCCGTTTAGCAATCTAGAACTACAAATCGCCACCGGAAGTTGTCAAAGTGACGTAAGAGGCGTCATGCGTCCCTTCAAGCGGGACTTTCAGTGTTCCTCACCGCTCTTATGCAAGTTCTATGTTGGTTTCTATTAATCGTTTTTGTGGAACAAAATGGCTTTTCAGATCGATCCCGATTTGCCATCTGTCCTTGCCCCTCTAAAAGTAAGTTGTCTGTTTTTTCCGAAATATATTTGTTTGCTTAATAGGCTGTCGTTAGCTCTTAGCTATACGCCAACCAAAACAGACAGGTCCCTCAGTAGAATACTAGCAGGCGTTACACAACGACTCCCTTGTATAAATTTAAGCCAATTTAAGTTACAACACACAGAGAAATATACAGGTGTTTTAGCGACTGTTGATTTTTGTGCTTGGGCAACGTGGCGATGTGACAAATTCACCAACTAGTTGCTACGGAGCTACAATCTGGACAAATCTGTAGTGTTACCTCATCTTACCTTACCACGGTCCATTGACTAGCTGTGTCACATTTGGTGGTAAACCCACTATTCCCGCGCCCAGATGAAAAAATGCACAGCGCCAAAGTGATCAAACAATCATTTACCTCAATAAAATAATATTCATGTTGCCAGCAACTCAGCAAAATGTGTTAATCTTTTTCATCATTGATGGTTAATCTGAGTTTTTCATAACTTTGCCTGAGTGTATGAATCAGCAATGCAGCTAAGTCTTTGATTTGTACACATGCTTAGATCCATTTTTCTGATTATTCGTCAAGTATTCATGTTACATCTGTACATGGTAGTTGTGTTGTCTCATGAATATTTTGTTCCCCCTGTGATTTCTCTCCTCTGCAGCAAATTGACACCCTGCTCAGATGTCCAGTTTGCTTCGACTATCTCAATATCACAATGATAACAAAATGTTCTCAC
The DNA here is from genome assembly GCA_962446985.1 of Xyrichtys novacula. Lineage (NCBI taxonomy): Eukaryota > Metazoa > Chordata > Actinopteri > Labriformes > Labridae > Xyrichtys > Xyrichtys novacula. Next base: position 18,723,280 of record OY660865.1, read on the forward strand.
AACTGTAAGTAACCAGTGGAGCAACAGTGAATTCTTTTTAAAAAGTGCCATTAGAAGTGAAGCCATGCCTTGATCATATGAAGAACAAACCGAGCAATTTAGGGATCAGAAATATTTAGCTGTGATCATCCCACAGACGTTAAAAATTTATTTTTGCAATTGATTTCCAATCCATAAGTTTAGAGAGGGTTTTAAAGATTGAGGTTTGTTTAAGGTAGAGGGAAAGAAGATGTTGAATAATAGTGCAAATGTAGCATTTCAAGTTTGGCATCCAGCTTTTGTCTCTCCATTCATAACTCTAAGTGGGTATATACTATGTGCTTAAAGGGATATTCCGGTGTAAAATTAATTTTGAGTCAAACACACTGTAACACTGAGTTAGACACCCCCTTGAGAGATGAATGTTGCCAACCGCTTGCTTCTCTAGTTATACCAACTTAAGTAACAACCACAGGATAGCAATACACAACGGTCTGAGGAGCCATAAACAAACCTCGACCAAAAAGCCACTCTATAGCCACAAATAATGCTCAGAACAGCAACTAACTTCATCAACAGTACATATAGGGTCCCAGCCATAGCACTAGCCACCAAATATCTTTTTAACTTTGCTAATTTCTTTTGCAAAGAGACTAAATACAACTCACCTACTATCTTCCCATGGCAGCTTTTTTGTAGTGAGACCTCGGGCCAGTCCATTACGGACTACAGCGGGGTGACGCAGCTCAGGGAAAAACATTAGTGATCATCACTTTATCATTTCCTTGAAGTAACTATCACCATATTAATCATTTTGCACTGCAGCTGCTGTAGTTCTTCTGCCTAAGCGTCTCGGTCTGATTGCATTTCCATGAAGAAATTATCATAAATGTTCTTCCTTGAGCTGTGTCACCCCGCTGTAGTCCATAATGGACTGACCTGAGGTCTCGCTATAAACAAGTGGCTGCTCGAAGAGAGTAGGTGAGTTGTGTTTAGTCTCTTTGCTAAAGAAATTAGGCAAAGCTAAAAAAGATGTTTGGTGGCTAGTGCTATGACTGGGACCCTATATGTACTGTTGATGAAGTTAGGTGCTGTACTGAGCATTATTTGTGGCTACAGAGTGGCGTTTTGGTTGAGGTTTGTTTATGGCTCCTCAGACCGCCGTGTATTGCTATCCTGCAGTCGTTACTAAAGTTTTTATAACTAGAGAAGCAAGCAATCAGCAACAATTATCTCTCAAGGGGGCGTCTAATTTGGCGTTACGGTGTGTTTGACCCTGAATTAATTCTACACTGGAATATCCCTTTAAGTCAGGACCAATTAATTTAGATGCATGTATCTTCACTCACATCTTGTTTTACAAGACCTTGCATGCCTTTTTCTAATTTTGCTTTGTGATGTGTAAATAAGCACTATTTAGTTGTATGACACTTTTTAAAGGTACAGCATGCAGTGTTAGAAATGGGATATAATATGTGTGTATGTATGTTACAGTTAGTTAAGAAGTATATATTTTTCAAAAATCAAATGTTGTCTGTACTTGAATTTAAACCTAGATGAATAGTTGTCGTGCTAACCAAAACGTTAAATCTACTTTTGGGTGTTGTTTATTTCACAGTTTGCTCCTTATGCATCAGAAAATGTCTTTCCTACAAGCTGCAGTGTCCACTTTGCAATACAGTAAGTATGAATCAGCATAATCATTGAAGTCACACCTCAGATCATCAAATGAGTGTTGGACTACATCGTAACACAATGTGTTAGTAGGTGAAAGAAGCAGGTTTACCTTATGTACCATTTTTTTTTCCTTTTAGGAAGCAACAGAACAAGATTTAAGAAATAATCGTTTGTTGGATGACTTGGTCATAAACTTTCAAGCTGCAAGGTAAGCAGACGCTAGTGTAAATGGTAAATATTGAACTGTCTCTTGTCAGACAGAATTTTGTTTTTAAATGGACCTGGGTGCAAACCGCACCAGCAAAATTGATTTTTAAACAGGGATGAAAGTGATCAGAACAAATAATGTAAACATTAATGATTCTGCAGACATCAGTTTTAAATTGCTTTCAGTACAATCTGTGACAATCTGGCACAGAGTAATCCCCAAACATTTCATGGCATTGATGCAAAATTGATGCTTCAAGCTGGAGCCACGAGCTGCAAGCTTGTTGGTTGTTTCTTGGCGAGCAATAGCACAATAGCATTTTTCATCTCTATGCAATGGAATTCAAGTGTCAGACATTTTGCGCTTTAGCACAGATCACAGCAGTAATGCACAGATTAAAACAGTTTTTTATAACATATTCTTTTCCTGTGAGAGACAAACTAAGTAATTCCAATAGCTGATCCAGAAATAAGACTCACTCCACAATCCCTGTAAACCTCTTTACTATGAGCACAGGTGCATCGTCTGAACATCTCTCTGTTTTTATACATTGAGGTTCTAGGGACGTTTACCGTGAAGATTTCAGGGGGATATAGTTGTTATTGTCAAGATTAGAATAAATCCACAAGGGAACCAATTTCAGTATACTTCAATTAACCTGCATTTCAAAAGCACTTATAATTGCTTTGCATTGATCCGCACCTGGTTTTATGGATTGTCTGTAAATCAAATGGGGATTTTGTTTTAATAAGCTGGGGTTGTGCAGTGTTGTCCATGTATTGCACTTCTCCCTGTGTTGTATAGCTTTAGGGCTGTTGATTTTTTTCAGAAGATCGGGATATAGGATAAAGGGAGCAGTATCCTGACTGAGCTGGTCTAAAGGAAATTTCTTTTTCCTTTTAAATTGGAGTTTTTTTCCTCCTGTGACATTCATCACTGCGTAGGAAAACATTTTCTTTAATGTCTGGTTATTGGTAGCTTTGACCACACAGGTGCAGCTTACAGCTTGCACTTATTGATTTTCTTGGCCAGACTTATAAATGTTTGGATGTTTCATGCTGTTGTTGTGAAGAGTAAAAACAACCACCTCCAATTTGGGGGTACAGCTGGACAGCCGTGTGCCCCCTGGTGATGATCTCTTACTGATCATGTGGACTCTTTTCTGTCTCCCAGTCATTCTTTTTCCTGTCGAATGAAAAATAACAACAGAGGAGGATAGAGGAAAGGTCTCCTTAGGGTCTTACTCTTGCTATTACAGAAATACAGTGTTTCCCCTAAAATGTGTGTTCCCCGCCCTGCCAACAAGATCCCAACCTAGAAATTGAAGTCAAAGATGCATTTGATTTTTATTTTTATCAAAATGGCCTGTAGAAAATAATTTGCCCAATTTCAGACTCTGAAGCTCGCAATCGTTTCATTACTTTCAAGAAAAATGTATCTCTTTGCTCCTGTGCGAGGAGCAGGGCCCGCCGCTTGCTCTCTCTGTCTGACAATATACACGCGTGCTGACATGCCGCATGGCGTAGTTCAGAGGTGCGACATGTCAGCACCACTGATTCTGGTATTCTGGTCGCGAGTGCTTGCCACTCATACCCTGCTAGTTTTGCGCAGGATGGTTTTGACAACCCGGGGTTCCGGCTTCTTTCCATCGTGTTTGCCGCCAACAAAACAATAAAAAAATCCGTCATGGAGCATCGAGCTGTCCCCGAACCTTCAACACCCCAGTTGAAAATATCTGCATTCTTCAAAAGGACGCTTCGTAGTGATACAGACGCCACACATTCTCTTGTGGATGTTGGCTTAAGCATCTCTCCCAGCCCCCAAAACAGCGCTGACTTATCTCCCACCACCCTGTGTGGACATACATCATACGGAGTGACGTATGTCTATGTCATACGCCCCCCTCCTCCACCACCAAAACACTGAAATAGAAAAGGGTCTTTTGATGCTTTTGACTGACCTGTCTTGTAGGGTGCCTTATGGCTGTCTCTCCTTTAAGGGAAATTAATGACAAAAATGCTGTGCAGACACCCACTTTTAGTGTATCACTCTGCGTTTCCCCTGAAAAATAAAAAGCAATACAACTCAAACCAAAATCATCAGAATTGTTCAGACTTATGTAAATCTAATTTCCCTCCTTCTATCCATCGTCAATGTTGTTAATATGCTGAAAGGTCTCCCCCCAAACTTTGGAGCCTGTGATTTTTATCACAGTTGTGAGTGAGTGCCTTGTGTAGCTGTGCTTTCCTGAGTTTTTTAATTTCCTGTTGTCTAGAATTGAGTGTCTGAAACCCGTAAATCCTTGACAGATAACTGTCGTAAACTCACACTGTTATGTGGAAATAGACTTGTCTCAAACAAATGACCTTTCTTTTGGATCAATTCCTTTGTCCTTGACAAAGTGTTTAACTTTTAATTAATGATTATTTTTAATGAATGGCTATTTCTTTTACATTTAAACCCTGGACCTGGGTCAAACCTTTTTATGAAATATCTTCTTTTTGAAGCTTTCCATGTCAATATTTTCAACTTGAACAAGTTTGTTTTGATTGGATCTGTCATTTGCTTTCTCAGTTTATGTCTTTCTCGCTGTTTAAGTTGATGGGAAACGCTCCAATGGGTATCTGTCGGCCACTTGTGGTAATTACTAGCATAAAATTGGAGGCTTATTTCACAAGCCGAGGCTTAGTTGTCATTGCAGAGCAGAATGTTTGTATCACTCTGGCTCTGAAAAAGAGGCTGTACTGTGTAAAATGGTGATAAAAACAGATTTTGTCGGTTTGCAAATCATTTGCGCTCAGTATAATTTAGAAAAAAGAAAAAAAACGTGAGGTATTGAAAATGAAAGAGGTAATTGTTTAATGAATAATATAAACTCATTTTATATTTACTGCAGCAGTACCATTCTAAACGTTGTGCCATGATTCTTGACTGGGTGGTCTGGACCCAGAATTTGAGCTGTCTTCAGCAGGTTCTGGATAGGGCTGAAAGATGTGTCATGAACCCAGCTATATTGAGTCATGAACATCCAAGGCAGTAATTTCGTAAAACCAATGATACAGATTTTCCCTGAGTGAGAATAACCCACAGTTATATCATATGGTGCTCATATCAAGATATCTGGCATAAACATCGAGATATAAAATGATGTCCAAAGTGTTTAGCCTTTGTTTTGGGTTAGGGTTAGTGTCCATGCACGGTAGTTATTTTTTACACTCCAGCACCTTAATGCTTGTTGCCACTCAACAGTTAAAGAAATTTTAGAAATTTGGGTCACATACAAGTATATAATACTTGAGAACATACAATAACCTTTTTTGTGGAGTTAATGCTGTATTTATTTATTTTTTCCAAGAGGGGGTATTGTCTTTTTATTTTGCCTTTATATTGCCCCTCTTATCACATCTTAGCAACTTGACATGGTTTAGAGTTCAAAAACATATTTCAGGCTTCTGTCTTTGAAAACCCTTGTATCAGTCTCCGTCTGAGATGCTTAATTTAAGCCACTGTCCCTTTAAGGACCCCCCAGCATTCCAGAACCCAGCACTCTGGAAGCCTCTGTCATTGTTGTCTTGCAGTTCAGTTGCGTTTCTTTTTATGAAATGACAAATTTGCCCTTTTAGGGAGATTCACTGTCTGGTGATGTCCTCATCTGAGCAAGTCTCACATTGGTCTAATTGAATTCCTATGTGACTTTTTGAACAAGCCATTCAAGAGCAACCCTGTCAGAGTCCAATCTGGGGATAAACCACACCAAAACACACATAAACCTCCCAATCTGAAACTTTGCTCATGTATAGTACTGATATTTAACATTTTATCTTAACATTTGTTTTGAAACTGAAAAGAAAAAATAATAACTCATTAAGAAAATTGTAAGGTTTAGGTACATCTTCACCGTATTTGGTCAGCTGTATTTTAAGTTAAATTGAATATATGGACCAAGGATATTTAGGGAGAGTATTTGGACAAAATGGTGAATGTACAGAGGTGCGTGTGAGTGTGTGTCAGTTTCTGTGTCTGTGTGCAGAAAAATATTTGTATAAGATCCCCTACCTTGGCATCAGAGGTGCTATTGTTTCTGTTTTTGCTTTGAACACCCAGTTCTAATTATAAAAGGTTATTGTAAGGGTTAAATAAGGAATCAATATTGTGGGATTAATTGAATTAGTGTGTATTAGTGAAGTAGATAGTATTGACTTGCCTCTGGCTGTTTGGGTTATTTTCTACAGGTCTGGCTTTTGTTGTTTACTAGGCTTGAATCTGGAAGCTTAAACTTCACTTCTGCCTTCACACAGTGTTTGGATCAGACAGTGATAACCATTGTATATGTAAAAGTGTTTATTGTTATTTTTTAATCCACTTCATATACTGTAAATCTTATTCATTTGTTGGTTATTTGTCATGGTCGTTTGAAATGTGGATTGGGAGTCACTGCAAACCCTTTGAATCCATTTCAGTCACAACACCCTGAAAGACATGGTGTATATATTAGGATTAAGCTCCAAGTTGTCTCTTATTTGAAATGAGTTCAAGCCAAGCCAGAGCACTCATTAAGTTTATTTTCTGAAGTGCAGTCGTAGAGTATCCTTTTTTTTATTATGGTGTCAACACTAGAGAACAATAACTTAAACAAAGTATACTAGTGTCCTGTCTTTGTCCTTGAAGCTTTAAAGTTTTCATAGATGTTCAATTTATCAGCCCAGTCTTAATGGGCAGATAATCTTGAGCATCATCTACAAGGGATGTTGCTTTGGTTTATTTCTTGCCTAAATGTCCTCTTAAACTTTGATTTAAGAGCACTATAACAAAATCGAGGAGATACACTTACCATATAAGGCATAATAAAAAAGTATAACGCTAGTGTACCTAATAAAACAAAATGTTTGTTTGTCATTTTGCAAAGCCAAATGAACATAGACATTTGTCATAGCCCTCTGAATAAGTACAGTAACAGTAGCCATGTTTACATGGGCAAAATTTCTTGATCAGATAAAAAATTTGCGTGATTGGATAATCTGAATCCACTGTTTACATGGGTGCAAAATCAAATAATCTGATCATGATGTGTGTATACATGCACCAAGCTTTATTCAGATTAGAAGCATTTGAACATGCGAGTCACGATCAGAACAAGTGTTTACATCGACGCATTTCGGAATAACGATCGGCATAAACCATCCCTCTCGATAAGACTACAATTTTTTTCTGATTGAGCCAAATTGGATCGGAATCTTCCGATCGACATGTTTACATGATGCATTTTTATTCTGATCGGGCATTTTTATTCCGATTGTTTGTGTCCATGTAAGGGCAGCACATGTCACAATTATCATGGACAAAACAATTCACAACAATCATATGTATTATTACAGTATTTACTTTATTGACAAATGACCATGGCATATAGAAACAATAAGCAGAGAACAACAACAAGCTAAATAGCCAGGGGTGTGATGCATTAACTTGTTGATGCTATTTACTCAAGTTGAGTAAATATATTCAGTTATCTGATCTATGTTTATCTGATTACCTGATGATCAGATCCAAGCTCTTTCAGCTTCTCCTGCAAAGATCTCCTCACAAACATCTTTTTTCTTTGGTAAAGTTTCTTTCTGAATAAGATTAATTTTTTCTTGGGTTCAAAATTTCCTCCCATGACAATGAAGCCAGATTTACCTCATCACCGCAAGCTTCTGTCTTTCTGTCTTAATCAACAGGACTTCACCCCTTTTCTACCCTCTGGAGGTGTGTAATGAACCTTGGGTGCAATTAATTAAGAGACAAAATCACATCATGCAGTAAATGTCACGGCATAACTATGTGCCACTACCTTTGAACACAGAGTGTCCTAATTATGCACCGGGCTTGATCTTTAAAAATAAGGTCTTATATGCTCTTCTGACAGGTGTGATCTCCATGGTAACAGCCAGTAAACCACCTGCACTCAGCGATATTTAGAACCATTTGACACACTACGGATATGGAAAAAACCCCTTTGCTCTAATGAGGCAGAAACAGTAACATCTAATGGCTGTGATGTAAGATTATCGAACAGTTAAACTAGCAACTGCGGAGTCATATTGCAGTTAGCACTGAAAATGAAGAATATGTTGAAGATAAACAGCAGGGATCATAGTTAAGTAACTACGAAGTGCCTCTATTCACTTCTAAACTCATGATTATGAAGGCATGGCTTCATTGAGGTTTTTTTTTCCTTTTTTTCTTCCCCTAAATATTCAAATAAATCACACTTGGAGAACCTAAAATGAGGCATTGTTGTTGCTTATTGTCTGAGCTGTATGCCATGCCATTGATTAATGGTGGGAGGAGATCATATTTCTTCAGGGTCTTTGTGTAGAGAAGGAGGTCTTTCCACATCCCATTTGTGCAGAGCCGCTTTGAAAACAGCTTGTATGAATTGCCAGCGTGTGTGTGAGTGTGAATGTGTGCAAATGTGACAATGAGCGCAAATAAGTTTTAAGTATGGAAAGGTGAACATCACACACCTCATTGGTTCCATTTTATTGCTAAGTAATGGCCCGGTTGCAATTTGTTTGCTTTCCACATTTCCAAGGGTAAAGCCAAGAAGAAGAAGAAGAAGCACAGTTTGTCTCACTCTGTGGAGAGGGAAGGAGATAATTGAGTGGGCACAGTTAGCCTTGAAGGGCTCTCAACAGTATTTATCGACAAATACCGCTCCCATCATTTTAGGGCCTGTAGTATATGTGTTAAACCTATGCAATTATATTGTGACTACACTTTAATGACCTTATAAATCATTTTAAGTATATAATTTCTTTTCGTGGAGACTCAGAATGTGCTGCATGAACTAGCCTGGATTTTGTCTTTTCAAAGGGGCATGGTTGACTGCGTGCTGTAATTATATGCTGCTCACGTATATTACTCACATGCACTTTGCCTTTCCTTTTTCTTTTTCCAGGCAGCAGTTGTCAAAAGCAAATTTTGACTCTCCTCCAATCTCCCCTAAGACTCCAGCTTCAGCTGTCAAGTGCAAAACTCCCAGAGAGAAAGGCCAGAAGTCTAACAGCACCGTTTTGAGTCAATTTTTCCAAAAGAGGCCTAAGACATCTCTGTTCAAGGAAACCGAACAGGAAAGTTCTGCTGCTCATGGTGCTCAGCGGGGACTACAGACAGCAAGCATGCACAATGTAAACAATACAGATTTACATTCGGCAGCTGCCCCACTTCCAGTGAGAGTGAAAGAGGAGCCGATGGACACTGAGGTGGGGTCCATCCAGGGTTATACGTCAATCATAAAGGAAGAAACAGTCTCACATAGTGTCAGTGTGGGGCTTGAGATCGCCCATTCCTCGTCACTGCTCACAGATGTCAAGCCCGTAATCAAAGGTGAAGACTTTCTATCTGTAGGTTGAGTGTGTGTTTCTCAGTATGATTGTCCATTTACTGCCTCAGAAACTGGCAATCTTACTTGTTTGCTATCAAAAAGTGACAGAAATCCCTCTTTAAAGGTGTAGAAGCAGGAAAAGAAAAGTACAGCAGATGTAAACTTGTTTTGGTTGCCTCTGCAATCAGCATCCTGCAGCCGCATACCAGCAGTCAGCTCCTTTGTTATTTTCTCTTTCTATTCATTATAGAAGAAGAAGGCATGCTGTTTACCTTTTCAGGGGGTTTGACACAAGAACAGAGGGTTTCATGTCCAATGAATACAAACTACACTTTTAAATAATGCCAAAAGTGAATTTATTTGATTTAAAATGAGCAACATTCATCGTCTCGCCAGGAGCAACCGGTATGACAGAGCGTGTACATAAAACAGTTGCATGTTGTAAATGTTTAATAAACTTTATGCACACACTTTTCAGCCAAGGAAACAATTGAGTGACTGCAAGTTAACGCCAGGCAACCTAATAAAACTGTTAGCTTTTCTATCATAATTAAACAGAACAATATTATCGATGATGTAAGAAAACAAAAAAAGGAAAATAACTTTTTTTTAGTTCTAATAACCTCGTGGACTACAACTTAATGAGTTTCCTTCTGAGTCGGAAATTCTGGCACTGTGCCTTTTTATTTTGTGGTCTGATATTACATAAAATGTTGCAGGCAGGGGAGTGGTTTGCCCTCTCAATGGAATTTAATATGACCAAAGCACCTAAAAAAGATTGATTGTTTGAAATTAAAAAGCTTCTGATATCGTCTTGTGAATCTCTTTGCAGTGGAGTGCCCTGTGTGCTCTGTTGGGGTGCTGCAGCAGTTCATCAATAAGCATCTGGACACGTGTCTGACCAGAGGAGAGAAGAAGGATAGCTTGAGGAGGTAACAAGCTACTGCACTTAATGGACCTCCTTAGGGAAGGCTTTGTGTTGTTGTTTTCTCAATACTCAATAAGGAGACAGCGTTGGTGTCAGAAATGCTTCATAGTTTTTCTAAAGGCCAAAATCACAAGAAAAGTGTAGCAGCACATCAGTGCTGCAGTGAGATGCTCTGTAAATGACCTCAATCTGAAGTTAGCAATTCCAGTGGATGATGTTTGTAATTTGCAGATTTTTAAACTTGTCAGTTCTTGGTGTTTCTTTAAGGAAGGGAATTATGTTCATCGGTTGGACATAAGTTGGTAATGCAAATTAAAACTGCTACAGGATGACCAGAAGCCTGAGTATTTCCATTAAGTAACATAAGACCAGATGATTTAGATTTCACTTGTATTGACATTTCTGTCCTCAATCAGCTCCCTTGTTTTTGGGGCTTAGTAGCTCAAACACCTTTAACCATAAATGAGGCAAATGTTGTCGCTAGCATTGCTACCATTAATAGTTTAAGTTACTCTGTAAAAATGAACAACTTGGAGATACAGTTGCCTGGGATCTTGATCTACATTTCTCATATCAGAGATGATTGGGGCTCAGTGTCTCCTCAGGCTGCTGTCACATCTGTGTCTGTTAACCATGATCACCTACTGACTTTTTGGACCACCCTGGATTAGACATTGACATTTATGCCTCAGTGTTGAATAATTTGATGCTAATGGAAACTAATGTTTTTGCTGCTGTATCGACAGGCAGGAATAATATCCAGGTGACTCCTTCCCTATAAGACCTGTGTGATCAGTTTGTTCATAGCTTTGTTTTTACTGATGGTAGGCCTGTCACGATAACAAATTTTGCTGGACGATAATTGTGCTACAAATTATTGCCGATAAACGATATTATTGACACCGTTTTTTAAATTATAGATTATGATATTATATGGCATAATAATGCGAGTACACCGTGTCAAAAGTGATAAACTTTAATTTCCGCTGTCTGTCAGCGCGCACCATTTTGCGCTGTTTTGTTTATATTTGCTTTGCTTACCAAACGCTTCAGTAAGCGTTACCTGTCGGGACGATGGCTCCGCAGCACCTCCGGCGGTACTTTTTTTGCTCAGTTGAGAAAAATGGAGGGGATGATTGTGCTTGAGGTGCACATGCATGTTCGTCGTATTCCCTTTCTTTGTCACCACAACTTTGGAACAAATACGACATATCGGCTCGTCTGTATTTGTGGGCTCACCTCTTTTATTTGGTTTAAAGCAGTGTTGTTTTCGTCATATTTCGTCAAATATTTTCGTCAAATATTTTCGTCAACGCCAGCGTCAAAAAAGGGAAATATTGTAGTCAACGAGAACACTGGTTGTTTTCGTTGACTAAATATTTCCCTTTTCTTCCACGACGAAGACGTAACGTTGACGAGCTAAACATAAGTCAGAGATGACTAAAATGTGACAAGACGAAAGTGTGTTTACGTTGACGGGACGAGACGAAAATGACAGAGTTGCAAAACTCAGTCAGTTAAACGCTCAACATATAGGAGCAGCTTCAGTCCGCTCTGACAGCTCTCATCAGCCTGCTGTGCTCCTCCAACACACAGACACACACGCGCGCGCGCACAAACACGTGGAGTTTTGTGGTTGACGAAAACAAAACTGATTTAAAGCCGAAATATTCCCACACTTGGGCTGTTGCGTTCGGTTTAGACACCAAAGCTGTCGTGTTCATTCTGTTTGCTTGCTTTTCACTCACGACGCTCACTTGCAGCACTGTATCCAAAAAGTCTGTGTCTGTGTGCCTGTGCGCGCCAGCCCCGTCGTGACAAAGACACTGAATGACTGACAGGAGGGTTCACTAACTCCGTTCATTCCGCTATAGAGCCAACGCCCCCAGGTGCCGAGAACAATGCGCAGAGTGAGACCTCTTCTCTCATCCAGCGTGTTTGGTAGCGAGAGAGGAGGACGCACGCACGTCAATTATCGAGGCTGGCAAAATGACCGACCTCGTTTTTATTTACCGAGCGATAAGGCGATTTATTGATTATCGCGACAGGCCTAACTGATGGAAATTGGCACTATGGGGCTTTGATCAATGAGAATCAAGTACTTAATACAGCCAGATAATATTTGGTATTTCTAAATGTCATAGACCTAAAAACAAGTGATCAGATTTATAAATAATGAAAGAGATATTCCGGTATAAATTTAAGTTAGGGTCAAACACACTGTAACACCTAGTTAAACACCCCACCGAGAGATGAATTTTGCGGACGGCTTGCTTCTCTAACCAACTTTAGTAACGACCGCAGGATAGCAGTACACAGCTGCCTACGTCTCCATGTGCAAACCTCAACCAAAACGCCACTCTATAGCCACAAATAATGCTCAGAACAGCACCTAACTTCATCAACAGTGCTTATTGGGTCCCTTTAGTACAGCTGCTTGTTTGTGAAGGAGCCCCGACGAGTTGATCACCGAATGCAGCAGAGTTTTGTAGCTCAAGGAAGAACATTTATGAATATTACTTAATGGCAATGCAATCTGAGTTCTTGTGTATCTTGTATGTGCACTGCAGATGCGGTAGTTTTTTGGACTTAGTGTAAGTAATAATCATAAATTGCTCCCTGCATTTGGTGATCAACTCGTCAGGGCTCCCCCACAAACAAGCGGTTGCTGGAGGAGAGTGGGTCAGTTCTGTTTGGTCTCTTTACTGAAGAAATTAGGCAAAGCTAAACAGATGTTTGGTGGCTAGTACTATGGCTAGGACCCTATATGTACTGTTGATGAAGTTAGGTGCTGTTCTGAGCATTATTTGTGGCTATAGAGTGGCGTTTTGGTTGAGGTTCGCATGTGGAGCCATAGACCACTGTGTATCGCTATCGTGCGGTAGTTACTGCAGTTGGTATAACTAGAGAAGCAAGTAATCGGCAACATTCATCTCTCAAGGAGGTGTCTAACTCGGTGTTACAGTGTGTTTGACTATAACTTAAATTTATACTGTAATATCCCTTTAAATGACGAATGTGTATCATAGCAGCAGAAAGGCTTTGAAGCTAGTTCAACATGCAAACCTAAAGGTTTCTAATGAAACACGATGCACAGACTTTTGTTGTGGTATGGCCAACAACCAATACTAAATACCATAAACTAACTTAAAACCTAACTTATTGTGGAGTGGATCACAACTGGAGTTCTAGCAGACTCTGAGTGCTTCACACTATAATAACAGTCCTGTCCTGTGCCACTCCCTTCAGCAGCCAGTCTTTGAATCATGCCCGTTTCATATTAAATGTACGGCAGTGTTTTTGCCATCCCAAGCTTGAAATAGATCTGAATTTAGTGGACTGCAGACTCTACTGCCTGAGCAAATGGAATATTATCTCGCATATCCATCTTTTTCTTAGGACACACTTCACTATGATATATAAAGTAGGGCTCAACTGGCTTCATTATAACACTCCGCCTGTTTTTTATCTTCCTCTTTCTGAGATGATGGTGTTCACCCAAGTGCATGCTCCTTTCTGTGATGGCTTGCTACAGAGCTATTGTTTGATTTAAGTGGTAAAATTATTGCAATAACACAACTACTATTACTAATGGAAGTGTGGTATTACCACAAACTTGGCTACGGGACCAGGTCTTTATCAGAGTGTGGCTCACGGATCCTTATGAGTGGCCTTGTTAAGAAAAAGCTAAGAAAAGGCCATTCGAGGACCCAGGCAGAAATTATGAGGTCCTGCTAATGATTGGTTATATTTGTGTATTAGAGCAACACACTTCATCAGGAGCAGAACTTGGTGTCATAATGATGAATGCCAGAGGTTTTTAATATTCTAGCTGTTTGTTGCCAGCTATTATGAGAAGGCTTCCTTTCACCTACAGTTTTAATAACTCACATTAAATGTCTCGTATTCGGGATAAAATTTCAAATGTAGCTAAAACACAAAAACCCACAGATAAAAACAGGGCTGTGGATCATCAGAGGTCTGATCCACCACAGGTTGACAAATGGCGAATCCCCATCTGTTAATATCACTTTGTCATGAGCTCTGCAAATGTGGCTACTGTGTGATATATCGGATTAAGCTGACATTTTCATCATTCTTATTCGGCTTATGATGCCCATCTATCCAGTGCACTGAGATGCCCTCCAATAGACATTCTCGAGTAACATCTGATGCTCAATGAAAAATATCAGTCTCCTTGTGTCAGTTGCAGTTCCACTGGCAAGGCGAGGCGTCCAATGGGGAAGGTGGTGTACAACCTTCTCTCCATGCAGGAGCTGAAGAGGAGGATGAAGGAGTGCCATCTGTCCACACAGGGCACACGAGAGCAGATGATCAAAAGACACCGGGAGTTTGTTCAAACTTACAACGCCCAGTGTGATTCTCTAAACCCCAAATCAGGTGAGAATAATACAGAATAATAAATACTTTCATTTCTTTTATTTCACCTTTGTTTAGCCAGGTTTGTCTCATTGAGAGCTGAGATTTTTCCCCCAGATCTTTCTGACCTAACTAACCCACTAAGCAATAGACTGCTATTAGACATCTAGTTTTTTATTTAGATCCAATTTCAACCGTCTAGATTCTGTATATTTTTCAATGGAATTTAGACGTTGCACTTTAACCCATTATTCGATAACTATTTATTTCAAAAAGCAACTTTGAGTTGCATAACTGATCTCCAAGTGCTTAAGCAAAATAATTATGATAGCTGTTGAGCAATATACAGTGTAGTATAAATATAGCCCAGATTTAGATTTAGTCTAAACTTGGTCTAAATTTAGACGTCTAAAAAAACATTCATTTTTAGACCTGTGGTAGCCTGATTTTAGACCAGTCGTCTACATTTAGAAGTCTATTAGAACGCTTTTAGACCAAAAAATACTCAGTGGGAAGAATTGCACATGCACACAGATTCAGCACTTCAACCTTTACCTGTCAAATTGTTAAAATGATCATCCAAAACATTTGCGCAGAAAAACCCGAGTTCCAGATTTTTCTTGAAGAGTTGAAAGACATTCACGGAAATCGAAGTTTTGTAGAGTAGAGTAGCAAATTTTCTAGGAAAAGATGGAAAACCTAAAAGCTCTCTTTTCCTCTTCACTTTGGACTTTTGGTATGACAAATAGTACAATACCTTTAGGTTAGTACTGTGATGGAATACAAGTAATTTTTAAATACAGGCTATCTGCAGGGTATTAAAAAGTCTTAAAATGACTAAAATCATATAATTTGAATTTAAGGCCTTAAAATGTCTAAAATTCTCATAAAATCTCATAAAATGTCTCATATATGATTTTGAAAGGTCTTAAAAATAAAATGAATAACGTGCCATAGGAACAAAGATTGATTTGAAGTAATGTAAAATGTTCCCATTTCCCTTCATGTCTTTTGTACTTTTTTTGACAGAATGGATGAGGTTTTAAATTGTATTCATTACATTCTTTAAAATGTCTTAAATTTAACTTGTTGAAACCTGCAGAGACCCTGTAAGTGTTTAATAATATTTAACTAGCTTTTAGTACTGAAGAAAGTCCAGCTATTGATATAATCACAACAAGAGACTGAGTCCTCTTCTTGTCAAAGCCAGAGTCATAAAATGTAGTTGCTGATCTTCAAATGGGACAAAAGTTCTTTTTCTGAAGATTTTAACAGATAAAGCACGAACTTCTTCAATCTTAAAGACGTTTTGAGTTTACTGGTGCTCCCACGAATTCCTCAATATTGAACAGCATCCTCAAGGGGATGAAATCTTTTATCTGCTTGATAATGCAGCTTTCATGACAGGCAATATTTGCAATCTTGAGAGTGATAAAGACTTATCTGTCCTCCGTCAGCTGAAGATATTGCCAAAGAGGTGGAAGCCAATGAGAAGATCAAGAATCAGCTGCAGGGAAAAGCAAAACCTGTGAGTACTTACTGCAATATTGGAAATGTGCAAGCTGGAAGACTTGAAATGTTTTATTATTTTTCCTTTCAAATTCATCCTGTGGAGATTTCTAGTTAAGCTCCAATAGCACTTTAAAGCAGCAAAGGGTCCTGCTTGTACTCTGTTAGCTGGAGTATTCCACATAAAACAGAGGTGAGGAGGGAAGAGATTTACACTGAACATGTTGGTTCCATCTCCACTATAGTGTTATTTTATTGGCACTCGTCAGATTTAAAGGAAATGAATGAGAGTCATACCTTTGAGAGCTTTCAGCTCGCATACATTTCTTGAATGTTGGTCCCGATGGTAGAAACTGATATCAATCCATCCTCGTCTTTTACAGGTGATGGTTTTCTCAAAGAATCAGTCTGAGGTGGAGATTGATCAGGTGCATTCAAACTATAGTAAGTGATATCATTTCAAGAATATGTATGTCTTTTTAAAAATCATTTACTGATACCTGTAGAGACTGAAACACCATAGCCTGGCTGGGTCATCCAGTTGCCGTTCCTTCCCACAACAGTCTGGACTTCGGCCAATTGGGAGCCCTAAAAGTGGGCGGGAGTACTTTCCTTGATAGACAGACTACTGTAACCAATCACCGTAACCAAACATCTGACGTCATCACAGTGCGCAACTGTGTTCCCTGCTGGACTCTCAAGCATCAAGTAAAGGTCTGGTAATATTTCAACGTGTACGAGCAAACAATGTCTTTAACATCTTCTTCTGTGGATATAAATGATTTCTGCCGACTTTGCAAAGTCAACTGCAGAATTAACGGCGTTCTGAATGAACGGGGCTTTGAAAAGTCCTGCAGCATGTGTTAGACGTCACCATCTACACATGGACCAATCAGGGGCTGCCTTTCCCTGTTGTCCGTGGAACAGTGGAAACACAGTCACTGATTGGCCCGGTTATTTTCTGAGTTCTAATACATGCTCCCAATTTGCTGAAGTCCAGACTGTTGTGGGAAGGAACAGCAAGTGGTTTACGCAACTGGATGGCCCAGCCAGGCTAGAAACACCAAGCTGAAGGGTAAAAAATGAGTGACAATACAAGTCAGATGATGAAAATGTAAAAAGTTGAGATATTCAGCTGAGTGCTGTCTGTATATTTAAAGAAAGATGTCCAATCTACCTGTCAAACACAAATAACTCTCTGCTTTTTTACACTCCTTTATATATTCTAGAGGAAATTGCCTTTTTTGTTTACAGTTTTGTTCCTTTTCCCCTTCCATACCAGGGCTCTTGCACATTCTTAGATATTTTTTAATGTCATAGATGTAATTTTTCAAAATAGAAGATCAATAAGTCTTAGGGCAATAGGTCTTAATTTTTAAAAGGCACTTTGACTGATGTATATCTGAATATTTGTACAAATCTGTATCATTTTAGTAAGCATTATCTGATTTTATATTTCCTTTTTGGAGGATTTGCTTGTTCATGTAATAACAGTGTACGCAGCAGTACCCATGTACAAACCACAAAGCTAAGAGAAGGAGAACTTGTTTAAGGTAACTTGGCTTTAAGATCATCAACACAGAACGGTCGACAAGGACAAACAAAGATGATTTGCAGGAAAAGCTTTTAAACTTGTGATTTATTGTTAAAAGCCACACACTGGTGTTTATTGCTGTTTGTTCTGCTGTGCTAAAATGTATTTATCTCTGTCTTCAGTCTTGAAAAGGTCTTCAAAAGTCCTAAACTCTTTTTTCAAAAAGTGTGCAGTAACCCTGGGCTATATTTCCTTGTACTTAAAAAGCTGGATTGAGAGCTCTCTGGTGTGATTTTCCATTCTCCTGAGGTACACAGAGTCTCTTGGTAGAATTTAAGGTTGCTGAGTCTTGCTGAGCACATCTGTGAATTATATCACCACTTTTTAATAAAATGCTAGCCAGTACAAGCAGGCAATACAAAACGCCAGTGTTTAAATTAAGACGAGGCAGCAAAGCTAGAGAAGTACCTTTGGATTATTTATTAATGTTATACCGCAAATCTTAATAATGTAGGCATTCAACATGGACCTGCTTTTTAGCGGGTTACGTCAAACAAAACAATGCCTAAGATCAAACTTTTGGGCTTTTATGCCTTTTATTTAGAGAGGATGAGGTGAAAGAGGATTTAATTATCTTTAAAACCGTGTTTGATTGCCGCACTCTGGAAAAGCTCACAGTGATACTGCTTAATGTTGAGAAGAGCAGACGCACACAGGCGTGGCGCACTCATTGTGCAGTATACAACTTGTAAACATGGTGGAGGGCAGTTTTTCGGTTTTTCCGTGTTGCAGAGATTGTTCTGCCGTCAAAGAAAACAAAGTCCGAAGTCTGGGCGTATTTCGGCTTCTACAAAGGGTTGCGAGGGTTGTCAGAAAGCTTTTGTGCATCCCAGCAATCAGTGTGCCATCCGAGAGACTATTCATCGCCAGCGGGCACATCGTTTCCCCTCGCAGATCACTACTCAAACCAGGAAAGTAAATATGCTGATATTTCTACATTTCAATCTGAAGTAGTGAACAAAGTCAGCAGCAGCACCTTATGGTGGAGGAAACAGACAATAGGTGTGGTTCATTTGATTTGTTTACATATTGTATGTTCTTTTAAACACCTGAGGCCTGTACTACGAAGCTGGATTAACACATCCAGGATAACTCTGCGACAACTCGCTCAACTTCACCGGATCTCCGCGATCCCGATCAGCTGTACTACGAAGCCGGTTATCAACTCGATAACTGAATCCAGGGGTGGCCACTTCAGATCTGTGCGCTCACACGTAAAGGGGGGGGGTCAGTGCCACCGTACCAATCTCCACAATGGAGAAGGCTGCACGTCATTTTTCACAGCTGAAGAACAGAGCTTTATTTAAACGGTGAGACAGCCACAGCCGCTAAAAGCCAGAGGGACTGCTGGAAAAAAAAATCACCGGTTGTGTAAATTACATTTGTGCGTTCATAAATTTATGGCCCCCTAATATGTTGTCATGCAGTGTGTGTGATCACCTCCATCAATGACCTCATTATTTAAGATACAACAGCAGTGGGGAAAAGAGTACGTGGGAGCAAATAAAAATAAATCTAAAAACATCCTTTTAAGTAGTTTGTAAGTTTATTGGAAGATTTTATTTGTACATATTTCACCGCGTAAACAGTGTTTTCCTCACACTGCCTTTTTTCTTTTTTCTCCATCATCTGATAGTCACATGTCATCTGCAGACACATTTGGGGTTAAGAGTTTTCTAATCTGCTTCAATAAATTCTGAATGATGACTGAAATGCCGCATGAAATTGGAACCTGGAGCTTGGCAAATATTAGTGCATTGCTTAGACTTCATGCTACCTGAATATTGAGGCCGTCCGAGGAAAACCTGTAACGTTCATATATAGAACATCAGGTAAATCAAAGGGGTTTGAACGATCATGAATATAACGCTCTCGGCGAAGCGCTCCTCTCACTATCCGTGCAACGATGTCCCCGGGATCCGGCAAAAGTGGGCAAGCCATTTTCCAAGAGATCCGATTGGTCATCGGGCGGTCTTTTATACCTGCTGAGATCTTATCCTGGAACATAACCTGCTCTGGAGCAGGATGCCGTTCCGCGTAAGTTACCGGGGCAACGGACCCGGAAAAAAAGAGATCCACCTGAAAATCCAGAAGTTATCCAGAAGTTATCTCGCTAAGACCAAATCCAGCTTCGTAGTACAGGCCTCTGCACTACACATTTGTTTACATGTGGTTGTTTCATATAGTAGTGTTGCTCTGTATTATATTTGTAAGAGTAGATTTTTTTGAGCACTGAAGATACTGACAATTTGCACGATAAGGAATGTCATTTTATTTAAATGTTATTTATTTGTTATTATGTTGATGTTTATGTCTCTGGCACATTACTTTGTACTTTGTTAATACTAGTAATAGTGTTGATTACCTCAGGCTCTTTTAAGGCCCCATCTTTAATTTTTTAAGCTTATTGTTCCTCTCTTATTTAAGGTTAAGGAAAAGTTCATTCTGCATGTTATTTTGATTATTATTATTTTTTAAATAAAACTGTGTTAAATGATTTCAGGGCGAGTATAAGTACTTTTTAAACATTTTGAACATATTCCAACAATACCGTGATAATATTGATAACCGTGATAATTTTTGGTCACAGTAATCGTGATGTTAAATTTTTAGATCGTTACATCTTTAGTAGGAACACCACAACCACATATGCGAACATAATTCGTGGGCTCCAAAGTAAAAGCAGTCATACTGGCAACCTCGGTCCTGTCTGACATTTTGATCAGTTACGTCAGCGTTGGATTTGTGTTTGATAAGTAATGTCTGCACATGTCAATCCTAACTGACACTGCAGCACTCACCTCTTAGCAGGCATTACTAATCATTCACCACTCACTGTCTTGGTGCATGAGTCAGAGAGAAATGGAAAATTATTTGCACTTTAACAAATGCTGAAAAATACAATCTGCCACAATTGGAGTATGTGCCACCAAAACAGTCATAGTTTTGAACCCTGCTGTCTTTTGAAGGCTGTCTGTACATAAGGCGCATGATTCACCATGAGGCACCCAGTTGACTAACAAGCTTGTATATGAGATATAATCAACCATTAGACACACAAAGCACAAAACACCACATATATTACAATTCTTTTGATTAAAATTCTTTCTGTTTATTTGATGAGTTGTCACAGCAGCTGTTGAATGTCTCATCTTAGTTACACATGTCCCAAAAATGTCTCAAAATTGAGAAAAGTTTCAGCATCTTGATAATGGCCTGTAATGACTACTCTCCCGACCAGACTGGAGGCCTTCTAAACAGCTGATTGTTTTTCCCCCTCCATTTCTGGGCAGACAGATTAGTTGGAAATTGCACTCTTGCAGGCTTGAATCTTGCCTGAGATCAATCCAACAGCCCAAAATGTGCAACATCATTTTTGGTGAGAGTTAAGTAAATGTAGCACAGCAGTGTCATGAAAGCGAGTCAGTGTGTCTCCCAGCTATAATTTCAATCTTGGTTGGTTCAGTCTAGAAGCTGGTCCATCAGGAGCCAGCCTCATATACCTTCCCAAGCACATTGCCAGTTACAGAAATGAGCAGAACTGCTTCATCTTCAGCCAGAGAGGGATTTCACACCGAAAAGTGTCTTAATATTTTTGCCAATTTTGTAAGAAAAAAGTATATCTGGTTTTTGACACGTTTGTGTCAAAAACCCAATATACATGCTTTGTCAAAAATGTTTACAGGTTTTTTTTCTTCTCTGTTTGCACTCAAAGATGTTCACTTAAGGACTTACTGAAGACAGTCACAGGGATCTTGTCCAGCTGGGTGTTTTTGTCCTCAGGGCAGAGGTTGAGAAAGAGCAGCCGACACTATTATCCAGAGTCATGTTGTCATGTTTGAACAAGATGAAAAAACTCAACTGAGCTAACTTTAAAAGTGTTTTTTAGAAATGGATGTGACTCACAGGAGGTGGGGTCTAAAAATAGCTGCACTGCTGTGATAACCTCTTGATTTATCAGAGGAGGATGTGGATGACTCACTCTGCCGGCACGGGGGAATGGTGAATGAGCAGACAGGAAGGTGAAAGCAGCACACGTGTATGCACAAACACTGAATCCATCAGGTGCTAGAAGCTGTTTTTTTTTCTTTTTTTTCCTCAATGTGACGGCGTGTTCTTTTAGAGCTAATACAATCAGAGACCGCTTGTTTAGAGAAACATCCTCATAACCAAGAATAGCTTCAAAGAAAAACATGGAAATCCTGCTTCATAAGGCCACCTCCAGGGAAGTTTGAAGTGTGTACGTGAGTCCCCGCTGTCATCACGGGGAAGAACATTTTGACTGGAATTTCACCCTTTATGGAGACTTGATACTTCACACTTTTTGTTTTTCAAATATTTGCATTAAACCAGGACATGACATCAAAACATTTCCTGTGGTCCAAAGACAAACTGTATGAACAAAATTCCATGTAAAACTAAATAATATGAAGCAACATACAATGTGCAAAAACTTAGTCCATGCAATATTGAAAGAGTTAACAATATCAGTGTTTCTTTAAACTCATGGTGCACTCATTCTTGGCTCATTTGACCTGTTTCATAAAAACTTTGACTACGTTTACACATGCCCGGGTATTTTCATAAACGGACATTTAACCCTCTCCATTTGCAAAAACAAAATGCGTGCACACCACTATGTTTTCAGAAAAGTATTCGTTTACACTAACCCGTGTATATATGCCATCAAGAGCATGTCAAACATGCTGGTGGCAGTGTAACGAGAAGCTCAAGCCCACGTTAGCCAGTCAGAATCCTGCATAGTAGCAACAACAACAACGTCCGTTCTCTGTTTTCCTCTGTTTTTCTCTGTTTGCATGCAAACATGTATTTTTTTGCCGTTTTCCAAAATCTCCACTCCGGCTAGTGTTTTTAAAAACCATCGTTTTCAGGGGCAAATTCTCCATTTGCGTAAAACTAGGGTTCAAACGATGGTTAATGTCTCTGTTTTTAAAAATAACCGGGTACGTATAAATGTGGCCTTTATCCCCCTGTCTTGATCAAAATACTGCCAAACTTCACCACATTTCAGATGTGTGTCCAAATGTGTTTGTTTCATCCAGGTAGTCGACAATCACAACGTTGTTTCAGAGGCTAGCCATTGACTGGAGCTTCAACCTTGGGTAGTGTGGCTTGCTGCGCTACAGCTTTGGCATTTTAGGCATACAAAAATAGAAACATTTACGACCCCTCAAGTCATCAGGGACAGGTCTACTCATTGTTCCCAGGGTCAGACCCAAGCAGGGTGAAGCTGCATTCAGCTACTGCGGTTGTCACCTGTGAAACAAACTCCCTGAACGCCTCAGGTGTGCTCAAACTGTCATCTCATTCAAATCAGGGCTGAAAACATTTCTGTTTACTAAACCTTTCCTGTGGCGTCAACTTCTTTTATTTCAACTTTGATATCAGCTGTTCTGTTATTTTCAATGTTATTTTTTTTTTTATACTTTCTTAGGTCCATAACATATACAGTAGCAATACAATTCAATTGCCATTTCATCAGTGTTTCTTTTTCATCATTTATATCACTGTTTTACAGACATTTTGACCCTTCTTTTTTTTTTTTTCAAACACCACTGTCTGTATCAAAGTACACATTAAACTCTAATTGTTGGAGGGAATGTGGGGAGAATAAGGCTGACCATACCCATATATTTTTTACATGTTCCAAAGTACAAAGCTTTTGGCTGAAGGTCTCACACACCATAGAACAAATATTTGGAAGAGATATTCAATTAGAAAATCACAATGTAATTCTAGGAACACGTCCCAAACGATTGAGGAGCCAAGATCTTTATCTCTTCTGGATACTGAGAATGACTGCACTCAAACAAATTACAAGAGGTTGGAAAAGTGTGGACCACCCTAGGATGGATAGGTGACTGGAAACAATGGAAAATATGTATTTAATGGAAAAGGTGACATATAAAATTAATGGTAAGGAAACTTTGTTTGAGAAAAGATGGGTCTCTTATCTTTCAAATAAGGATAACCTGTATGCCTAAAAACAGAATTTTCATTGCTGAAACAAACACAACAAAGCCATTTTTTTAAATTAATTAATTTATATATAGATTTTTTTTCTTCTATTTCATTTATTTTCCTGTTTTTTGTGTAGAAATGTCTTGTTTCACTTTTCTGTTTGAGTTTATTTTTGTGTTTTCAGAAAAAAAGGGGGAAAAGAGAAAAAAAAAGGGTATTTTCAATGGTTTTAATGATTTTAAATTACAAGTTAATATCTTATTGATTTTAAGATGACAAATGCTTCCTCTAGTCTGTGTTTCTCAGGGGAATAAAAACCAAATTTGGACCTAACTAATGAAATAGGAAGAACAGGTAGAAGGCTGGGGAGTTCTGGGTCAGGGGCCTCCTGTGCACTGAGGTCTTGGGGACCTGTAGAGTCTTGGAGACTCGGGCTGAGTGCTGGGGCGCTCCGGGTCTGAAAGCTTGTGACTTATTTAGTTTATCTGGGAAAATACGGTTTTCATAAATAATTAAAGCAAACATGGAACAGACAAAAATTTTACATGTATGTATTTCCTTGCATCTATAAAGCACTTTTTGAATTGCCTTGTGTATGGGTGGTACTATACAAATAAACTTGCCTTGCCTTAGAACTTATTCAACTGACTTGATAGCTGCTGACCAGCTAGGATGATGACAATTAATCACGTAGGTGATTAAATGTGTACGTTCCTGTTTAATGTAGCCACCACGTTTGAGTTGAGACTGAAGAACTGTGTTTTGACTTTGACTTTTCCCTGAGAAACACGGTGTTCATTCATGTATCCTTGATTGACAAGTGTTCTCTCCTAGTACAGTCAGCAGCTGTCGCTCGCTTCCAGCTTCTCTCACCTACTACAAGGTTTCCTCTCCTTCTCTTAAATTTTGACTGACATATGCACATTTTTCACAGCAGTCCCTCAAAACCCCAAAGATGGTGTGTCTTTCTTTTTGTATAGACAGTTTTTATAGTTCATTCACATTACACTTTCCACACTCTTCATTTGTGTTTAATTCACCTATACCATCTGCATCACACTGTCCACTGATGTCTGCTTTAGAGACAAAAGAGTGTCTGTCTTTCATTCATAGAACTACTCTGTAGATTGTCTTTTATTTAGAAACTGAGTAATATCTGGCTCAGAAGGTTTTCCAAGTGTACCAGCAATAACAGTGGGAGGAAACGATTGCTTTTTAAGGATTTAAAGTCCTGCTTCTCCATCATAGTTTTTACAGCAGGTTAAATGAAAAAAAAAACAACAACAACAACAAAAAAACGATTTTAACGGATATGGGCCTCAGGAATGTAGGCTGTTGCCAGGATACAGTAGGAATAAACAAACATTTATGTCTCACCCAGGTAAAAAAAAAAAAGTGGTTTCCCTTATCAACTTCAGAATACCAAAACATGTGAAAAAGAAACCCTTAAGAAGATAATTAAAAACAAACAATGCCAGATTTCTCTTTGCTTAATTGCAACATTTGGAGCACACTAATGTTAATTACAATATTGGGTTTTTCTGTCTGTGTTTAAACAAGAATCACATTGACGGATGTTGTGGATTTCTGTGGAGAGTGATTAAATAAGTGATTACATTTTGGCTGACAGCCCAAACTTAAGTGAGGTCCTTGTAGCGCCTGCTTCTCTTCTTAGTCAGTGTTATGTCTTTTAAATGACTTTTCAGCCCCAACCACAGCAGCAAAGGTGTTTTTTTTTTTTTCATCTTAAGTGATCTCATCTAAGAGCTTACATTTGTGGGGCTGAATAAATTCTTGCATTTTTTTTTAAATCAGTTCAACCTTTCAAGGTTGGTGCTTATCTCTATAAAGTCCAAACATTAATCTGACTGGTGTTATGTGTTAGAATTATCTCTCTATGACAAATAAGCCCACAATGTTTAATGCTTCCCGGGTTGTGCTGTGTTTGTCATCTGTTTCTACCCCCACTACATGCATCCCCTCAACTGTACATCAGCATATGATCGTTTCCCTAAACGATTATATGCTCATTGACATTTTGTGTTTGCCTCAGCAAATGCCTCAAAGTTTTATGGTATCCATCATTGACGATTGTGCCCTGTATACGTTTCCTAACATATATGCTTTATTTCCTGCAGGGAAGCAGCACAGCAGTGACTTTTCCCGCCTGATTGCTCAGGTCCGGGGTCGCCTAGAAACCAGCAGGCAGACCCATATCAAACAGGAAGTCGTTGCAGAAAGAAAGGATGAACATAAAGTATCCTCTGCAGGTACTGCACCAGCCATAAAACATACTCTCGCTGCAGGAGACTTTTAAGCTCCCGTGGTACCCTTTAGCACAAATCACCTGAACTCTTAAGTTCACCTTGTATCTTCACTGAACACATTTGCTGTTGTAAAAGTCGGGCAGATTAATTGCTTTGTGACAAAATTGTTTTCCTGACAAAATGCAAATGAAGCCATGAGATGCAGCCTGGCAGGCATTTTTTGTGAATGCCTTGTGGTTGTGTATGTGAGGGTTTTCTGAATAGAGCGCATCAATTTATTGTTCCATCCCTTTGAAATTCACATATTAAATTGTTTGTGTGATTTTAAGTGTTTTGGGGACAAGTTGAAACTCAGAGGACAATTTAACCATATGCTGCGCAGAGATAGAATAAGAGAACTTGACACTAAGAAGAGGCAACATGACTCAAAATTCAACTCAGTGCACTTGTTTTTCTTTATACATAAATGGCTTTATATCATGATGTTATCAAATAAGAAGGACCACATATGCAAACATATGTTCACTCGCTACAACCCCACTCTCCCCTAAACAAGCAGAAGATGCACAGAATTAATGTATGTCTGTGGCTGAGACCAGGAAAGGATGGTTCTATTTACTACTACGTGTTTAGAACTCGGTACTTTCAGTTTCCTACTGAGTGTCTGTGATTGTGAATTTTTAGTTCTCCTTTGCTGCCCTCTTTGTATTGGGTTGTGTTAGAGGTGGGGTAGGCAGGAATCCGTTAAGAAGCATCTTTTTTTGTGGTGTATGAACAAAAAAGCTTTAAATATCAGTCAATAGCTATTAGTTATTGATGACATCTGGTAATATAATGATATCGCTGTGTTTTGTTATGTCTGAGTAGTCAACATTTTAAAATGTCAGAGCGCTCCGCCCTTTCTGACTGTAAACAAAGCCATTCCCCGCCTCCCCCAACCTGATTGGTTGTGAGGCAGACGCTGCTCCCCCGTGTTGTTCAGAAGTCCAAACAGAGTTAGCGTGCTTACACGCGACAGTAGAGACCCATCAGAAAGTACAGAAAATTTAGCCACGACCGCCAACACAAGCAAGAAAATGAAGTAAATACCGGAGACTATGGCGGACTAATGGGCGCTTAAAAAGGAGGTAGACCACCCGGACAAGAGCTAAAAAAGCCGGGTCAACAATGATGGGGGACGCTTTGGGAACTTACAGACCCTGTAACCTTTATGCTGGACAGGTAAACCGCCCAGCCAAGTTTCTGTAACAGAAGTGTGTCTTATCAAACGGGGCCTGCTGCATGTTGTAGCGCCGCTGAACTGTTGACCTCGGGTCCTGGACTATGTCACTTTATCTTAGTTGTAGAAGTCCTGCAAACATTGTGTTTGCTGGTAGTCTGTTGGCATCTACAGTAGCACCATTGCTTTTTAGTTTCAAGTTGACTGGGCCCCATTTGTAATTATCTGAAGTATTTATCTGCAGTATATCTGAATTTAATTGAAATGATACGAGCGAGCGAATGATACGAGGGGCTTGCTGGACCAGAGACGGAGGGTAGAGGAGGAGCTGAGGGGAAAACTGGTTGGGAGGGGTAGAGTTTACATTCAAGATTTCTCCCCAAAAACTGGCACTTCCTCAGATCCTGCCTACCCCGCCTTTAAGTTACTACTTAAAAAGCTTGTCAGAAATGAAACAGGTTTTCACTGAATTGAAAAGTTTTGACAAAGCTAGGATTATGTGATAATCATCAGGAGCTACAGTCACTACTTTGACAGTGAGTAACAGCTGTTGCCTCTTGAAATCAAGACAAACACATGACACTACTTTTACACGCCATCATGGTTGCGCAGTAGAGTAAATCTCTGTCATGTAAGGACTGAATTAATAATGTAAATATACACAAACATGTCTGTTTTAACTGGTGTTGACAGGATTGCTATATCCATGTTCAGTCAGACTCTGACTTTGGTAACAGAATTAAAATCAGTGCAGCCCCTTGCACGAACTGGTACCAACAAATAATAGGTAACTTGATCAGTCTGTAAATAGTAACAGATCTTTTGAGTTTTGAAAGAACACACAAAAAGCAATTCTTCTGTTTGGCCCAAACAACAAAAGTCATCATCTGTCTCACTAAAGCTTACATCAAACTCTACATCTGTGACACCAAAACCAGCCAGGGTCCTTCCCTGCATCATTAAAACCGATAATCATAGCCCTTTGTCTGTTCAGTCAACATGCTGCAGCAGGAATTGGCCAACCCTCTCTTTTTGAAGCCTGCCAGAGCAGAGGGTTTTACTTTTGATCCATATTATCCCTGCCCAGTGTCTGCCTTGTTTGTCAATATCACAGATGTTTTTTTTTTCTTTTGAATTTTATTTTCTAGCTTGTTTTAACTTTATACCACAGAAATCACATACTGCTCACACTGAAAAGTTGTCATTTAAACATCTCACCAGCTTGTACGCAATTGATATGTAGTTAGCAGGCCGTTTTGTGGAGTAGAGTCCCATCAGGATTAGACGTGACGTCTGTCCACCCTGAAACCCACTCTCCATGCAACCCTTGAAGTACCAACTTAAGCAAACATTTTGACACCAAGTATTGATCTAAAGATGATTTTATTGATTTAAATATTGTTCATTGATGCAGCTGAAAATATAGTCCGTCAGAAATGACTGTGGAAAGCGTTTCCTGAGAAAGGCGTTCTCATCAGTCCATTTACAGGTCGAATTGAAATTAAACTCACGGTTAAGCTTCAACATCAGCCAGATTCTCTTTCATGAATCACCATAAACTCAACATCTTCAATCACAGTAAAGTCAGGAAAGCATTTTTCCATCAGCATTCTTAACAGATGCAGAAAATTACAGGCCTGTCGGTGGTAAATGTTTTTACAATCTTAGAAATCTTGGGTTTAAAAGAGGAACTCATTTCACACCCTTTTTGATAGGCAATTCCTCTCCTGTTTATTTCCACCTGGATGTCTTACACAATGATATATATTTCTGTGTCCTTCAGATCTTGTTGCAGAATCGAAAGGCTGCTCGATGGCGAAGGTAGAGGACAGAGAGGTGGGCGAAGAGCCATCAGCGGAAGTGGCTGAGTTATCTTTAAGTCCCACTCACAGCGACGTGTCCATCAGCAGGTGAGCTCCAGACAAGAGACACAAGAGAGATGTTGTTCCTCTTACACTAGATGAGTCAATCAAAGCTTTTCGAGCCTCATGCAAAACACTACTGGTCGGAATTTTACAGTGTTAATGAAAAGGGATAGATAGAACTTACTGATTTGTTTGCAAAGAAGTACGTTTCAACCTGCAGCTCTGCGTTTAATAAATCCCAGAGGGCATAATTGATGATTATGGCTGATTAGCTTCATTTCAGAAACGTGATGATTCATTTTCCCTGTGTGGCATCCACAGGACTGGTAATCTCTAATCCATTCAGTATTCAATTAGCAGTCCCCCTTACCCTACCATAGCAATAACAATAACTGCGGTAACTCAGTCTGGGACAGTGATATTCAGTCATGGAGAATCTGAACAGATTACATGACATGATGATGCTCGTAATGTTGTTAAAATTTTTATTTACACCATGGAAAGAGGAAAAGCTCATCAATCGTCTGACTTCAGGGGGGCGTTCCAGATGAATTTCCCGGCTCGGAAATCACGACTTCCGAATACAACTGGAATGCAGCATAAGTAACCAACTTTAGCACGCTCCACTGGTCTTCCTCTAACTAATCAGTATCTAATAAGTAAAATAATTAATTACGCCTTTCTTCTGCTCTCATTGAGGCATTGATGTTAATATGATAGGTTGACTTAAATATCCAACTAACAGTATAGTGTAGCACGTATACTTTTTCATATACAAATGACCAGACAGCAGAGATTGATATAACGTACTGGTTGAAAATAGCCCTGTAAGAAATTCATAGTAAAGTTTACAAAAAGTTAATATAATAAAAAAATTCACAGAGAAGTTCAGACATTTCATCCACAAAGACCTCTGGTTAGCACCCTCATTTAAACCACGCAATTCTTTTGACCCTGCCTCTTAAAAGAATCGAGAATCGTTAGGACCTGGAATCAAAACTCTGAATTGAAACTGTGAATCGGAGCCGGAGCCAGAATCATTCAAGTTCAAATGATGCCCAACCTTATGCTGCGTTCCAGTTACCTCGGAAGTCAGAAGTCTGAGCTGGGAATGTTGTCACACCGGAGTTACCAGCATTTCAGTTACCAAGTCAGAGCAAAATCGGAGGCGGAAACAAGATGGCTACATCTAGGAAAGTTATTTTTGCGCTTGCCTTGTCCGAATATAAGCCAGGACAAGGCAAGCGCTAAAATAACTTTTTGAAGATGTAGCTACCTTGTTTCCGCCTCCGATTTTGCTTTCTTCAGAATTGGTACTGGTAACTTGAGTGTGACGTCAATCCCAGCTCAGACATCTGACTAACTTGAATGCAGCATTACTTATCAATCAGGTGTTCTGTATTGTGAAAAAGACGGACTACAAAGATCAAATGTTCCCAACACAAGACTCCAGTTCCTTGTCCTTAAAGTCTGTACATCTCAGCTGGTAACAAGCTGTATGAGCACCACTAGATCGAGCCAGACAAACAACACACTTTGACTGAAAGGCTCATCCTGTTCTTTTGTAGATGAAAGTAAGTGCAGTGTAGTCAGAGGCGATTTCAAGGCTTCACATGAAACAACAAAGAAAACCTGACATTACCCCTCTGTGCTTAGCGGATGTGCTTGAAAATGTCACTCTGATATTAAACACAATATCAACACTTGCATACGACATGTTCTTTTATTTTCACAGAACTCCCCATCACTCAGGTCTTGCTGCGCAATGAAAAGACACTGTTTGTTAGCAGGTTGTCTAAGTACTTGCAGTACACCCTTGTTATAAAAAGAGAATCATGTATGGCTTAATTCAGAGGATTTCTCTATGAACCTTCAAGTGTCTCAGTGGGAGCACTTATCTCTTGCCGTCACACTGCGGAGGCCTTGAACATCCTGCTTAAGTCTTTATAGTTCTCCTATTTTAACTGAACTTTTACTGTGACACAGCAGAGATTTACTGCCTTTAGTCCTGGTGCCTTAGACCAAATCAGCACTATGCTCACTTCTTCAAGTGTGAAATTGCTGAATTGAATGTCAGCCGGGGACACACAAGCATGTGTGGGTTTTTGTTTCGAATTTTCATTCCAAACATACGATCAGATATCACACATTTACAGACAGTCTTTAACTTGCAAATAACCGCATTTCTCCTAATCATTTGTCTTCTAATCAACCATGTTTTACAAGAGTTGTCATATCAGTAAGTGCTTGTCAAAAACTTACATCACAGAAGAAGACATGAGACAAACACAAAAACAAGCTGATAATGCATTAGCATGTGGAAAAAGGGATGGAAAATAAAACCCACAAAATTATTCTAACAATCAGGGTGAAATCATGCAGATGAGCAGTGAAAGCTTAATCACTGCATAATAACAAACAGATCACTTGCTGCCTCAAAATGAAGTCTATAAGGGCCACAGTCTACGTCTTGGTCTGAAGAACCAAAAAAAAGAAAAAAAACCCTCCTCTACCACATCATAAAAAACTGATATTGATGATGTCTCGTCTTGCGTGGTCAGCAGAGCCTTGCACAAATCTGCCAACCCTCTCTTTTAAAAGTCATTCACAACACGATTTAACGGGTTTTCTCCGCCTTGTTTGTCCATAAAAAAGTGAAGGGTTTATGTCAGCCGTTGGTGCTTTATGTGTGTATGCTTTATCCTGCAGCATTAACATGGCTGAAAAGACTTTTTAGCTTTAAAATTTTTATATTGGTCAAGGGAAATTAACTTGTCACCTGTTTCCCTCACCTTAGTTAACACCAGCTGATTAGAAATGGAGCTGCCCTGAGCTAACTGCAACTGCAGCAGTGAAACTTAGCTCACTGTGGCAGAGAAATAAGTGCAAGTTGGAAGTACTTTAAATCTAATGATGACTAAGACTGTACCCTGCTGAGGAAAACATGCTTTTATACCAGTGACCTCCAGTTTTATTCAGGCTGTAGCTTTTATAGAAGGACCGAAGGTTTGTTTTTTACCTCCAAGGCCAATGTTGAAGAGCCGCAGGCATTAAAATAAGGCCACTCACCAACTACTGTACAGGATACATAAGCACCAGAGATGAAATAAGGGCCAATTAAAAGTTTCAGCCCATAACAGAGGGCCTTCAACCACTGAACTCTTAAGGAGTATGTCAGTTTAAAGCAGCCGTGCTGCTGCCGCTGCTGAGCTGAACCGAATAAATTATGAATATATGTTTTTCTACACGAAAAAAATAGAGATTGTTCTTTTTCAGCAGACTCAGTATAATCCATCTCTTTCAAACTTGCTCTATAGCTGCAGAAAAAAAAACATCTGAATGAGCTTTTTGGTGGTTCTTGCATGTGTATTATATAGTCTGGCAAAGTGATGTCTAGTAAATCAAAAGCTTTAACCCTTTGTTGTTAGACCAACAATAATTAATGTTTGAAAAATTGTTTATTAGAATATATGCAAAGGTGAAAATCCCGACTTTAACATTTCACTAGAGTTTGAACTTTGTGGACTACCTTGCTATGATAATATATATTAATTTTATTCATAGTGTAAAGTAAGAGATATCAACTCTCCTTTTAAGAGCATTTATGAGAGTTAATATATGGCAGGGTTATTGGAACAAGTTCATACTGGTTTAAAGCCGTTTGATGATTTTCCGTCTTTATTCATGATAATCAGCCCTATGATGACTCAGGGTCCCTCTTCAGACATGTGTCTCTGATCCCTGAGTTTGAGCTTCTGCAATTAACCTGTCTGTTAACACTGAGCATCTCATATCCTTTGATAGATGGAGGATCAGAGGTTATTTTATTGAATGGTACCTTTGCTTCTCTTTAAGAAAATTACATTGCACCAAAAGCGTGCATAACTTAAAAAAGCTAAAGACATCACAACTTTACAGGAGAGCACATAAGCCATAAAACATGACAGAAATACTAAAAAAAAAACTTATTAATATTATTTATATTATTATAAATATATTATATATTATTATAAATTAGCCTGAGTGTGTTGGGGTTAAGTTTTTAAAAGATCTTGTTGTATTTGTCCTGTTTTTGCCCCTGCTGCATTTCTCAATTTCTACTGAACACTGCATACAGTACATTTAGTAAAGTACTGATTTTTCTCTTTTCTCTTTTTTTGCCTCCACCCCCTTTCTCACAACAGTTCTATTTCAGACATCTTTGGTCCAGAGCCTGCCAGAGACCCTGAGTAAGTGATTCCGCTGTCAGGAAAAGTAATATCATTTTAGTTTTTCATCATTTTATCTCTTTATGCTTCAGAGGCCTCACAGTTTTTCATTACAACTAATTGCATGCTTGTGTTGATGCATAGATTGGATGTCAACACAGACTGTTGTTGTCTTTCATATAAATTGTTCGAAGCCTTGTACCGTATATTAGGCTGTCTACATACAACTTTATCAAGGGGGATAAATGCCACTCAATACATCTCAATGCCTTAATTTACGCATAAAAAGACTCATAAAGATCAAAAGCAGATTAATTTGTAAACTGTGCCCTGATTGTAACTCATCATGGCGACAGGCATTTTAGTGACTAATCTGCTTTCTTTGATTTGGCCTTATTTTCCTCTGTGGTGTAGGGAAAAAGCTGCAGCTGGAGGCATTATCTCTTTGGGTTGTTTGTTCATCTGTTGGTACCCCTGTTTAAATTCTGTGTGTGTGTGTGTGTGTGTTCTGTATCACAGGAATTTCACAAGGGAATGCCTTTAAATTCAGCGTAAAGTCCGCTTTAAGTCCAGGATGCATCGATTAAATACAGTGTATCCCAAGAGTTGACAGGCTTGTATGGCATAATGTCATCTAAATGCCTAATAAATGAGGTGATAACATATTTAATGCTGCGTTCCAGTTACCTCGGAAGTCGGATGTCAGCGCTGGGAATGAGGTTACACCAGAGTTGACGGTGTTCCAGTAAACAAATCAGAAAACCAAGATGGACGCCTACAGTTAGCCGTTGTTAGCTGTTGTGTACAATTGTCAGCTGTCGTTAGCTGTTGTCAGTTGTTGTTAGCAGTCATCAGCTGCTGTTTGTTGTTGTTAGCTATACCAGTAGGATGGGTATGTAACCTCACGGATTACAAACAGGGGTGGACTAGCCGTCTTGTATTGTGCTTCATTACATTATTTTATGGAATGCTACAACGATAGTGAACGCAACTGTTCCTATTATGTTATCGTAGCTTGTCAGAGATTAATCCTGTTATTTTTCTAACTTTGACGATCTAACATGTGACAACATATGAGCTCAGAGTTTAA
This sequence comes from Xyrichtys novacula, assembly GCA_962446985.1. NCBI lineage: Eukaryota > Metazoa > Chordata > Actinopteri > Labriformes > Labridae > Xyrichtys > Xyrichtys novacula. Next base: position 18,757,555 of record OY660865.1, read on the forward strand.
GGACTGTGAAGGTTGGTAGTTGTGATTCTATTTTGTTTAAATATGCCAAATTGTGAATTTCAGACAATTGAGCTAAGCTAGCCAGCAACTGCTAATGACTATCCGAGGAAACGAACTCTGGTCCGTTTAAAGCAGACCAAACCGCTCTGGTGTGAAAGCGACCTGAGTCAGAAAACTGACTTCAGCAGGGCATTACAGACGAATTTCCGACTCGGAGCTCGGAAATCCCGACTTCCGAGTACAACTGGAATGCCAACTCTAAGGGTCAGAGTTCAATTCACCATGACAAGCTTCTCTGCCTTTCTTGTGAACACTTTTTCCTGGTACTAGAAGGAATCCAGATTTTTCTGCAGCTCAGTCTGTCTTCAGCACGTGTTTGCCTTTTAAAGTAGCCCCATCCTTTAATTTCAAAAGGATCACATTGAATTAGATTAGTAAATACGCTTTTGAGGTTCCCATACTGACGTCTTTTACTGGACCAGGGTTGCTCAATTCAACTTGGAAAACAAAAAGCGACCAAAACTTTATTTTAAATAAAGCTATCATATGTGCAATCTGGATTATACATCATCTCAGCGTATTCATAACTGTGTTTGTTGAGAAAGCTGCTGAAAGGCACTATCAGGTAACTGAAAACAGCCAGACTGCTCATCATCACAGTTGTAATCTCATTGGAGATGTGCTTGAAACAATCCTGACTCCTTTGCCCCGGTTGTCATAAATAAATCAATATACTGCAAACATGGAGTAGGCAACATGTTACTTCCAGTAACCACAGACACTGATACCTGGTTATTACTTAGAGATTACAAAATAATACCAGCTCTTTACTTGTGGACAGCAAGCTTGTTACCTGAGCTGAAAGGTCTTGCTGTGTCTCTTGGCTTTGCCTTATATTCGAATTTGATGTCTTCTTGAGTCTCCAACTCAAACTGATGCTTGCTACAATTTTGGGTATTACCAAATTGTGCAACATTTCCTGAATTTGGATCCCGTACTGTTTTGACTGCTCTCTGTCTTCATATTCAGACCAAACCGGCCATTATTTTATTGAGAGGTACTTAATACACTGAGCAAGAAGAGCAGCTAAGCCTGCAGCACTGCATGCCCTGGTGTCTGCTTTCATAAATACTGCTTTTCACACACAGATTGAGATTTCACCACTTGCCTCTGGTGTCCTATGCAAACATTTAGTGTTGTGCTTTTCCTGGAGGGAGTTTGGGAAACACCTTCGATATCAGAGGCATGAAGATAGCACAGCTCATCAAGTTTCTCTCCCTGAAAAATTGTTGGACAAGGTTTGACAATTTATCTTCCTGTTAGTGACTCTAAGCTTGTTATTTAGACAACTTAACATCCCAAGAAAGAGGCCCTTATCCAAGCTGTTGTCAGAAATTGAGATATGCCGATGGTAAATATAGCTGTCCAATAGGAGCTATGGAGATATTTCACTCCAGTTATAGCTGTGAGAAGCGGGCTGAATACTTAGACTCAATACATACTTCATTTGTAAAACTGCGCAGTTTACTCTTTTTATGTTTCTTTTCCTTCTCTGATCATTTAGTAACTGAGCTATCAGTGCTGCCATCTTTGTCAAATGACCCTGATGGTGCAATAAGACAGATGCACATAGATCTCCTGCCTGGGGGAGACACACAAAGAAATGGAGAGCTGAACAGTTTGTAAAATCCACAATAAATTGAAGTAGATGGTTCAGCTGTCTTTTTGTAAATAGCCTTATGTTGCAAAGCTCAAACTTTTTATCAACAGAACAAGTAAAGGAACAAAATAAATGAATATAAATGATTTTTAGCAATGCAAACTAATTGAAATGAATCCCTTGGCTCAATTCTGTGTGTTGTTTAACAGAGATGCCTGTAAATGTGATGGTTGAATATAGCTAATTAAATCTTAAGAGAGAATATCTTTGCATGCATGGGCATTGAATACATTTAAGACTTCCTCTGTTGAAACAAGGAATAAGTAACGTCATGGGACTCATTTTTAACCGCTTCTTTTGGCAAGAGGATTCACAGAGAGGAGGCTTCAGACCGCAGCCCATGATTTTATTTGCAGTGTTTTTTTAATGATGCCACCTTAAATACTGCTTAGCGTTGTGCATTACGGCTTCATTAAAATGTGATCATCGTGCCGTGTTTCTGACACAAAGCCAAACCTGTTTCAAGGACACACAGGAAGCTCTCCTCCGCCTCATCACTGGCAAAACATCAGAAGCACTTAAGTGTGGATGTGATTGCACCTTGTGTTTTTTGCAGATAATCAGGACTCATTTCTGTCTGAATGACCTCGAGACCAAACCTGCCATAGTTTGTTCTTAATGTCATCCTTCAAAAAGCCCTTTCTTCTCGGTAAAGTCATACAACACCAGAGTTGGGCCTGTGAATGCATCAGAGCAGATAAGTCCTATCTAACAAGAGTGAAAGTTTTTTTTTTTTCTCTAATCCTTTGAATAAAAGCAAGGTTTTATCTCCTTCCTCCAGTCTTTGTCAGCCTCAGTTATCCAAACTTCATCAAAAACCAGCTCACCTATAATCCTCTAAACATAGATGTCACCTCATCCTTCAGCTTACCCCATGTGGACTTCTGACCTGAATTCCAGTGCTGGAATTTTGTTTTTCCTCCCTGTACAGTCAAGATGAAGAGGTTGATGACCTTGTCGCTGGCTGCAGGGCGATATACGTCTTGGTTATGATGAGCCAAAGAGAGCCCTTCAGAGAGGCTCTAAGTGGTTCCACATGGAGGACACTGAACTTTAAGGGGTTCCCCTTTGGCTTCTGAGACATGTTATCTGTGCAGCTTTCACGAAAAAGAGAAGCGATCTCGTCCACTGCTTTGTGTCAGAGGTGATTCAGTTACAGGGCTGTAACTAAACACTGCGTGCTGAGCTGGAGAGTCCGACGGGACACACATGGTCAGAGATGATATTAATGTTGCTATGAGTAATCCATTAGTGGTGGACAGTCTTTTTTTAGAGGCACTGAGTGTTCACTCCAGATGTTCCCTCCTGGAAACACTGAGTATTTAGTTATTTTTTCACAGTAAAGGTGGGTAATCATGATGCTGAATTGTCTTAATAGATTTATTTGATAAAAGTGCCGATTAGCAAATGTGTCTGAAATGGATCAAATTCCGTCCTTGTAATAGGCATCATTTTTTAACGATAGAAATAAAGATATATTTTAAATGCAAACATTTCTAATTGAAAATGATTGCATCTATATGTAACAGTTTATTTTACAGCTATATTAGTCATGTTGAGTGCAGAAAGATTAACTTGAAATAAGCAATACATTTTTTAATGTTGCTATACCTGAAAACAATTTAAGTCTTTTATGAGAGCTTCCCATAACTTTGCTCCAGCTGGGCAGTTGTTGTTTTTTTTAAACCAGTATTAGCCAGTTGAAAATACATTGCTAGACTATCATTGCACATATTAATAGAGATGTTACCACCAGTTTATAATATTCTTGTTGGAAATCTGTCTTCAACTGGCCAAAATTGTAACGCTTCGTTTGAGTGGACAGACTCTAGCAGAAGAACATCTTAACATGAACCTTTCTTACTTTCTTACCTTGTTGTTGCCTGGATTGCAGGACAATATCTTGCCTGTCTTGACTCTCGAGACCATCTAGAGACAGCGGCTTGTGTTTTTTGCCTGAGTGTTAAAAGGCGAAGTTGAAGTGAGCTGCGACTGCAGATTGATTTGGTATGAGGTGTGTGATCAGGTTGTCTCTTGTATTGCTTTTGCCATCGAGAATAATCACTCTTGTCATAGAGGTTTGCATTCTGACCAATCAGAATGAAGTATTTAACACAGCTGGGTAATACAAACAATTCACTCAGGATATGCACCTGATTCCACACCTTCATTTCAACTGCATATTTGAGATTGTCGGCCAAAATAAAAGGGCTTTTTACATGAATTGTGAATTGTTAACACTGCTGGTTACGAAGAGGCTAGTGCTGGCTGCTGGGCATTCATTACACCTTCTTGATATAAGAAGCACTGGTGGAGTTTTTCCACAAAAACCTACGGCAAATACTGTCACCTTTTTGGCTAAATGAGTCTCTGCACCCATCCAGCTTCCTTTATTTGTCCATTGAGTGTTTTAAAAGCCTGATGTGGATAACACAGTTTCTTCTCTTACTGCAGATCAAGATGACCTCAAAGTGTTGATACAAATGTGTTTTTTGTCAGCAATAATGTTTCATATTTCCATTTACCTCCATTCAAGTTTTGTTAAAAATGCTCTTCAACAGAAAGACAGAAAAGACTCCCGCCCGGAAACGGTCGTCCACCTCCAGAGCAGCAGACGCACCATCGTCCCCTGTTTTTGGGAAACGCCGGCGGAAAACATAAGGAGAGATGAAACATTTCTCGGGACTACCAAACGGTTACCAAAAAACTTTTTATGAACTGTGAAGCCTTCCATGAAGTATTTTTATGCACAGTCCCGCCCAGGATTTGTGGAGTTTTCTAACGTTGCACACTGTTTAATAAAAGTTTCTTATTTTGACACATTCTCATGTCTGGTAATCCACGATGATGATGAGATGATCCCTTAGAAATCTCAGGTGGTCTGAGCAGTGAGAGGACTCCGGGTCAATACTTGAATATTTTGAAATACTTTGAATTGTAACTATTTAGTTTTTAGATTCTTAGATTTAAATTAAGTAGAATGGAGTAATGTAGCCAGCATCCCTGGTAATATCCTTTTTTTTTTTTTTTTTTTTTGTGGTTATGCCCTGAATTTCACATTTCTTTCCTGTTTTCACCTTACTGAAAGGTCAAATGTTATATGTAGTTTTAACTCAAATAAACTCAGTATTTAGCTTTAAAAAAAGCTTTGTGGTTTATGTAGTTGATTTATCTTCCACCCATATATTCAAAAAAAAAATGTTGAAGTCTTCATACGGTGTGCCGAGCTGAACATTTGGATGTCGCTGCTGCGGTATAACTCTGCTACATTAACAGCTGTAAAAAAGATCATAAAAATGCACTTTCCTTCCATTAAATGGCTGCACGTCTGTCTGTTTGCTAATCTATTGCCTCCATCTTCAGATTTTCCCTCTTATTTGGATTCCTTTTTGGCCAACTCCGATTAGGAGCTCAGTCACACTGGATTCATCTGTCATGTGCAATTTTCAAAGTTGGCAAACAAATCTGTAGCCTCTCGGGCTGATTGTTTTCTTTGAAAGAAAAAGAACCGAGGTCAGTTTAATTCAATCAACCTGATGCTTGAGGAAACCCCAGGTCAAAGCAAGCGAGAGTGTAAACACTTCTGAAGTGGAGGTGGTGTTTGTGTATGTGTGCATGGGAGAGTGAGCAGGAGCATGTTAGGGAGCTGCGTTTGATTGGAAACAGAGCTTGCCTGGAGTCAGAAACACGATGCTTCTTCCTTGGTTGTCTCCTTCATCAGACAAAGCACGGACACACCGACAGACACTGCTGGACACCCCTAGTCCCAATGCATCCGTATCTCTTTCCCTATACAATGGCGCTGTTTGTGTCTGGTTTAATTGGCAGGGATGTCACTCTAGCTTGAAACCACAGGAGAGAACTGAGTGGCTGCTGATTCCTGCCTCCATTTGGAGAGTAATGAAGCAAGCACTGATATCACTGATTCCGTACACACTCTGTCTCTGCGAGAGATTCACAACAACTGAACCCTTTCGCACAGACATTTTTTTGTCTGCTTGGGTAATAATGTTGAAAGGAATATTTGCAATCCATGATACATATTGTGTTTTTCTGTACTTGCTTATACCATCTTTTTAATACTTCCACGATGGCTTTTTGCAACTCCAAAGAACTGACAACCAAATTTAAAGTCGCAATGAGTGATGAAGCAGGCTCAGTAGCAGACCCACAGGGCCGCATTTAACCCCAGGACACTTGTTTTGCATGAACTTTTCTCCCTCTGACCACAGCTCTCATTGAGCTGGGCCTTGAGCACAAAACCAAGCAGTTTTAATAGTCCCCTTGTGTCTAAAATCTTTTTTCTTTCCTTAGAAGCAGTTGCTAAACCCTTCCAGTGGAATGACTAATGGCCCTTGATCCGGGAAATACACCAAGACAGGCTGGAAGGGTTGCCCATACTAATAGGAAATTTGTCCTTTTTTTAGTGTCAGATTTCTTTCTGGTCCAAGACATTTCCATTTGACCTTAAGAGTTTTGAAAATTTGTTTGGGAAGCAAGAGCTGCCAGTCGCCTGAAAGACTTATCAAACTGTTTTATTTTGTTGTTTATTTTGAGGGTTTTGCTTTTCTTTCTCTTTGCTGTTTGTGCTTAATTTTGGAAATAAAACAACAAGCATTTCCTGAGAAACCTAATATACCTAAGAGTGAACTTGTAAAATCTTCAGGGTAGGGTTTTAATGATATAAAACACTCTTAGAAAACAACTTTGAAATCACTTCGGCTGGTGTGAATACCAAAAAATAGGTTCGGTTTTTAGCTCATGCCTTAAAGGTTAAGGCTAGACTTGCATTTTTAGAGTGAACAAACACATTGTTTAAACCAAGGCAGACACATTATCTCCTGTTTGACTTTTTTCTCCAAGTTCTGCAGTGTTTTTAGATTAAATTGAAAATATAACCAGCAAGATAGTATCAGTTATCATAAAGGTAGACATAACAACTCAAACACTACATGGTTGTTTGGAAACTCATCAAATACCAGCACATTGTTTGTCAAACATGGAAGGCTGAGATATTTTTTCATGGACAGCTTTATGAGTATCTAATATCACATTTATTGGCACTTTGTCTTTTTGTTAAAAGGTCATTTAATGTTCCTTATGCAACACTTAATTGAAAAAAGAAACCTCAAGTATTCAAACTAAAACTTGCCGTGTCTTTGATTATGTACGTCCATTAAAGAATGGATATGACTAGACTGAATAATAGATTAACTTATGAGTACAAATCGAATGTAAAATGCATGAGTGCTTCTTTTATCTTATTAAGCTTTAAATACATTTAAATATTCACTGCATCCAAACATTAATTCCTGCACATACGCACACCATAAAATATACACAGATGCATTTGAACAGGGCCAGCACTTGTAGAGGCTGAGAGCAGCAGGCCATTAGTCAAGTTTTATAGCCTCAATGGGCCTCACAATGCCAACAGCACGAGATAGTAAATGAAAACCACTCTACCCAAACACAGACCCTCGGTGGTTATAAAAGTCAGATCTAAATGGTTGATTCCCTGTGGTTTTCATTCCAGCACTCAAACAGTACAAGGATTAAGGGCAAATTACACAATTTAAACAAAAAGTTGCCGATCGGGGATGTGAAAAAACAAAAATTTAGAGTGGAAGTGTTTCCTTACATGTTATTTTTATCTGAGGACAAATAAAACGGATTCATACAGAAAGATATTGCCTTTACAAAAAAAAAGCTCTGTTTTTCAGAGTAATTTTTTTTTTCTTCTCTGTTTTTCAGAATATTTTCGCCCCTGTTTTCAGACTTTTTTTTGTTTGTTTTGTTTTCACACTAATTGTTTTTCCTATTCTCTAAGACCATGACCATTTAAAAACAGACGCTTTCATCCCCCTCTGCTCAATTTATTGGAAGCAAACATGGCCCACTAGTTTAGATTAATCGAGTTTTACTTTCTTTTGTGTTTGAGACACTGGGAGATACTCCTTTCTTTAAGTCAGATAGATCGAATCAGTTTAAGTTTGTCTACTTTGCCAGGCATCCTTAGGATTTGCATACCCTATGTTTAACTATTAACACGCCATACCTGCATTGACCCCCGTAGTGGAAGTTATCTAGGAGCTGGAGATTACGCTCATTTGGAGCAGCCGCGGTGGTTAATGTTATCTGATTGTATGAGATTCTCGCAGGATCTTGAAGTATCTTGTTTAGTCAGGGGAAAAAAAACGTGAGAAAAACAGAAAGACGGAAAAAAAGTACGAAAAACCGAAAAGAAAAAAAAATCTGAAAAAACAGAAAAACGAAAAAAATAGTACGAAATACGGAATAAAAATTTGTCCAAAAAACAGAAAGGGGAAAAAATATTAGTACAAAAAGCAGAAGAAAAAAATAGAAAAACATTAAAGAAAAAAAATACTCAAAAAAAAAAACACCCATGAAAACAGTTTTGTTTTTTTTTTTGTAAGTGAATGCAATATTTTTCTGCGGATTCACACAAGTTTCAAATCCTTGATAAAAAGCATTATGTTGAATGTTGTAAGATCAGACCTGCCTGACTTATTTGTTATTAAAAGGAGACGACAAAGTGTTAGCAGCTTATTCAACATTTTATAATTTATTTGCAGCTCACATGGAGAGTTACGTAGAATTTTAAGTATAATGTAATTTTCTAAATTATCTTAAGTCTATACCCTCTTACATGTGACAAATATATTGTGTTTTAAAGATCTGAATGTGTCACCAAATGATGTGATAAGGTTGCGGGAAATTGTCTTACGGATATCAACCAGTAGCTAAACATATTTCTCTCTTTAACAGTGTTGTTGACTTTCCCCAAATCACTGCAGTGGTGATTGAAATGACCTCATAAGTGGGTTAACATTTGACTCAAACCTAAAATAAATCAATAAAGCTCAAAGCTGTAAAATTAAAATGAATTTTCCATTTCGAGTTGTACTGATGCAAACCAAGCCCTTTTTTGCAGAAACGTGTAATTTAATGGAGACGAGGGCTGCTGCTTCTCCTTTAAACCTGTTGAACTTTGCTCACGTAATAAGTTTTCAGTGCATCATGAAATGCGGTGTCATCTGTGCAGTTAAGGTTAGGCCTAGTTTGTAAATAATAGAGCGGTGATTGTTTTCTTCCGTGCAATCAAAAAGGAAATGATCAGAAACTATATTCAACAAATGTAATTACCCACCTGGCCGGATGAAAAAAAGCAGCAGCAGCAGAGACAAGTTCATATATTGCGTATTATGTGAAAGACTGCTGTAGCACAGAAAGTACATAAAGATTCGGAGAGTGAAGGGACATGTTGAAATTCTTGTTTTCTCCTGGATTTTCTTTGATGTTCATCATTCTCAAAGGTCTTAGAGCCCCTCTAATAATCTGTGTTTGGCCATTCTTGTATTTTTGACTGTTTTCAGCACCCTTAGATGATTTCAAATAGATGGAAGAGTTATTATTATATATATATTTTTTTTGTTTGTTTTTTTCAAAGGAAACCAAGATTATCATGCAAGACACTTTACTACCTAACCTAAGTGTAAACCTGCTTTACCTTTAGTTTGTTAACTTCAAAGACTGCCAGGATCTGCGCTCTGTCTTGTTTTGTCCAATATGAAAGCAGTTTAATAGAAGAGTAAAAATTCTGCTCAGTGCCTCCCCCCGAACCTGTATCGCCCTCCCCACCACACCCCCTCTGGCAGAACAAGAAGCCGGCCGGCAGAAGATCCTACGCTAGCTTCAAACAGGATTCACCATGTCGGATTGCTAGTGACTAGTGGCAGTAAACACCAGCTCTGCCAGCGAGCACCGTCTGCAGCTGCCTGGACAGCTACCGTGTTGACATTGCAGAGACTAATAAGAGTTACTTATGTAACATGTGCCGCGATAAAAGGCAAAGATTACCTGTTCAACAAAAACTCTGCTGTTTCGGCGTCTGTTTTCAGGCTCAAATCCTGGTGGAGCTTTCTCCTCTGCTCGAAGGATGACCCGATGTTTATTCGAGTTGGATTCCTCACTTGTTCACATTTCCTCTTTGACTCTGCCCTTTCTTCTGTCAGCCTGTGTTTTCTTTCCACTTTTGGTGGTGGGGCAAGCAAAGGTGTTTTTTTTTGCGTCCTTCTCCTTAACAGCTCCTGTTGCTAAGCTGCTACGCTACTTTTAGCCACTCAAAGCTTCGAGGAGGGCCGAGAGAGTGGGAGGGGATGAGTCGAATACAGCGAGGTGATTGGATGGAGATTGATCAATAGAAGCTGTCTGGGATGGAACGAACTCACTAAAAGCTTTTTGAATGCCAAACTTGAACACAGTGACCTGAAACCTGCAGTGTGTTTTATAGCTATACTTCTAGATCTGTCCATTGGTGGTTGTACCCAGTTCTGCATTTTGGGCTATCTTTAGTTTATGCCAATGGAGACATCAGGACTGGAACCACATATAAACAGAAAAAGAAAATAGTTTCACAGTGGGAAGAAAAAGAATAAACTCTGTGAGGATGTTTAGTGGATTTCTTTGATTGGATTAAAACGATCTTGTACTAAAATTGCAGAAGTCTCTTCACCTCAGTGTTGGGGAAAAGCAGTGTTTCAAAATGAGTTGTCACTTAATGCCAAACCATGCTCAGGGGAATATTAAACCAGCCAGTTTATATTAATATGGTTTAACTGAATTACGACTTTGACATCACTGTAGTCTTTTCTTGGCATTTAAAACAGCCTTTAGTTTTTTTCCTAAGCCCTGCTGATATATTTTTGGAGTCCATGTAGTGTATCTGCTGCCTGATGTTGTGGTTTGAGTGATGCCCAGTGATGCCCAGACTCTAATTGTCCCTACGAGAGAAGTAAAAGTTTGCTGAATTGAATTACTAACCATATTTGTCTCTCTGACTTCTTTGACTCTGAGAGACGTGAGGGGGTCACTCATCAGCAGCTTGTGTAATGCCCTGTGAGACCCCTTTTCTGGTTAAAAATATGAACATAAACATCTCACAGTACTCAAATGTCATCAGGCAAGACACCAAATAGCCTTCTGAAGCAATTGTGTCACACAGAGAATGACTTTGTGCTCTGACCTCCCTGTAGGGAAAAGCAAAGAAAAATAGACATTTTAGAGATCAGTGGTCTGTGAAGTAGTTCCCTTCCCTCAGGTGTATTTAAGCCTGGAGTGAGCGCACCAGACCCCACATTTGAACCCATGGTTCTGTGTATTTTTATAGATTTAATAAAGTTTTTACAATTCTTCCACCACAAAAACAGTCCTGTCTCCAAATCTCCTCCTCTGGGTGTTTTTCCTTTGCTGCTCTGTCAGGGCTTATTACTGTGTTCAATGGTAGACACATGACACTGACCGCTGAGATGGATGAGGGCTATATTGAAGGTGAAATGGAATTCTATTTAGGGTTGTCTTTCATCAGCATTAGATGCTAAGTATAGGTACCATTTAAAATCAAAATGCCTGAAATGAGCTCTATTTATGTCACGATGCATTTGACTTAATCTTCCACTCCATGGCAACCTATATCAGCAACATGTTGCTGTACTGTAGGGACTCTGTCTCCAATACTGTATTTTTCATCAACTTTAATTGGTCTTTAATTTTTTTCTTATTACAAGAGAGCCTCACAATTTGACTGTAAATTGTGTTTGCAGCTCTTGTGCAGACATGAAAAAAAAGTTACATGAAGCCATTTGTGCTCTCAGAAGCATTGTGAAGTGTTGTGTGTAGAGTAATTACTCTCTCAGGTTATGTCACTTAAACACACAATTACAACAACATCTTTGTGAGCTATTACACTTCTGTGAACAATGTGTGAGTGAACAAGATGATGGACGACAGAGCCAGCTTCCAGAAGTAAAGGCAAAATAATAAGAGCTCCCCCTGGTGACTGCCTGCAGTATAGATTATTAGGCCTATCTCCTCCATTACAACACGCGGAAAATGGGCCAAACTAGAAAACTGAAAAAATAGACAAGAACAGCCATGGATTTTTCTTTTTTTAATGCACTTTTAATTCATGATAACGACTTATTATGTCATTATTTCAACATAACAAAGACCCTTTTCCAATGATAACAGAAATGGCATTTGAGTCAGGGCTCGACAGTGCGACTGTTTCACTCACATTTGCGACCAAAACTAGATGTGTGCGAATTGTAAAATGTTTTTAGGGGCATGTGTGTGCAGAGAGAAATCAGCTGAGGCAACAAATGTTTTTTTCATGTATACCCCGGTGAAGTTTTTTTTAGGTTGGATATCCGACGGACATTTATTGAGGATCTAATGAGGTCTTCTCTCTCTCCATAACCGGGAATAGCAACAGCAGCGCGGTTAAATCTACTCGGCATCCTCGCTGTCAACATCGGCTGTTGAATAAGGGACCATCAATAAATTACTGGTTGATGTTCTCAAAAAAGGCTGTTTTCCTTCAATAGCTTTCATGTCCTGGACCAAATGACTTGAATTTATTTCAAATAATAATACTGAAGTCGGACAATAAGACACACCTCTTTTTTTCTCAAATTTGTCCTCCCAAAATTTTGGGGTTAAATCTAAGACCGAATTTTGAACCTTTCCTTCAGTAGCTTCCATGTCGTGACTAAAATACCAAAATTGATTTCAAATACTTATGTCGACAAATAGACACACATTATTTGATTAATTTTCATTGTGCCCCTAAAGTTCTTTGTGTGTTCCTTACTTTTTCAACTTAGGAGCACATGTGCTCTTTGTGAAAAAAAGTTAGTGCCAAGTCCTGATTTGAGCAGACCTAAAACAGTAACTCTTGAAAATGCCCCCCAGATTGGAATATTTCTGAAATGCTGCAGCCACCGTTGTCAGCGGCAAGCTGGAGTTTTCAATGAAAACACTAACAGCACAGTCCACTTTGTGCATACGCATCACACTTTAAACATGGGAACCATTAACTGCCATGCACTAATCTGACAACTACAGTAGCAATGGCGGACACATCATTAATTAGTTTGTTAGACTGAAAAACCCCAACAGTCCTGTCTTTAACAGGCAGCATTAAAGGGGCAATCTGTGGCAGGTAACTTAAAAGTTACCTGCCACATAATTTGTGGAAGTCTGGAGTAAGACAGACGTGACTGCATCAGGCCTTGTGACTATGTAGGCTATCAGCTTCAGGCCACACCAAAGACCACTTACCTTTTCAATATACTGGTGCTGGTGTGATGTGGATCATCATGGTTTTCACAAGAGATTTGTTGACCCAAGAAGATAACATGGCTCTACTGCATCTATTTAAAATCCTTCTCGGTCACAGATTTTGCTTTAGAGTGAAATGCTGAAGGAGTGGAGTGTTCTTCATGTGAAGCTTGATGGGGACTAAATCCATAATTTTGTCCAGAAAGATTTTACTTTTGGATAATAACAAGCAAAAGTTTCAGGTACCAAGTGAGTGCATAACTTAATTTCTTAGTTTTAATATCCACTTAATATTCTAGTCTTATTGGTCCAGTGCAAAAAGTTTGGGAGTAGTGATAAGGGCTGATTTACACCATGGTAGAGCAATAAGATGCTGTATTTTTGGTGAAGGGTTGACCGTGTAACAGTTTTTCTTTTGAGACAAAACAGTGCCAGCTAGTTATCTTCGGAAGCGAAATGGACAAGGCAATTAATCAATATTCATTGGACAGCATTTATAGGCTGCAGTGACAAACCCAAGCCCCATTTATTTCACATCAGTCCATGCAGATCAACATAATGTTCTGTAATTGTTACACTCTAAGTGTCCATTTTTTTATACTCACAAATTTGATTTCATTAACAATGTCATTTAAAACTATTTTCTCGAATCATATTCATTTTAGTAAAAGCTATTACAGGCGCCTCAGTCCATTTGTTCAGTGTCTTTGTAGTCCAGAAAATGAAAACTTTTCATCATTTGATATACTTTCTGCAGCCTTGCACACAGAGAACCCTCTTCAGTGTATCATAAACTGATTATAAAACAGGAGGTAATACATGGGTTCCTGTGCAGATTTGATGTTAAAGTAATCCAAATCAATCTCAGCTTACCGTCAGTAATAGTTATCTTTCATTGCCAGAACTCTCTCTGCAAAGTTTGCACTATTCCAGCAGCACAGAAAGTAATATTACACCCATTTCCACAACCACTTTAAAATGTGTAGATGTGCCTGCAGCATTTACGTCATGGTAAAAATGTGTGTGCTTAGAGCTGCAGTGGTCAGTCTCTCACTCATTAATCAATTTACTCTTTAATCATCCAACACGACCTCTATTCTGTTTTCATATCTGCAGTGAAATTCACTGATTCTCCTGATATGCCAGGTCAAAGCTCATCCCAGTCATTTGAACTGATTATTTAAGATAAGACAAGTGGGAACAGAGTGTACATGAAGCCATAGAAGGCAGTGAAGAGAGTGTGCAGATAAATTCTTGGAGTCTTATCTCAAAGTGGGAAAAGAGGACATCAAGGTTAGGTGGGGGGAGACCTTGGTTCCCAACATGACAACCATATTTTTGATAGGCTTTATTTGACAATTCAAAGTCTCCTGTGAGGTTTTTTTTTTCCTTTATATAACAATGCACTTAAGTTTATGTTCATTTATCATCCATCAGTTTAAGAAAAAGTGCTGCAACAGCGGAAAAGATTTACCGTAGAGGAATGGCAACATGCTCAGCAACAAAACAACATACAAACAATGCTGTTATCCATGCCTTCATCCCATCATGCTTTGTTTACTGCAGCAGTCACTTAACCTGCCACAACTAAACAACTATAAATCAGCTCCAGATTGCACCAAACTAGAACTCCTGGACTCTTGACCAGAACCAAAAGATTAATGCAAGTTTATAATATTGCTTCACTGGCTCTTGATGTGTCTTATGATCAATTTTGCTGTTGCCTCGATATGATATGAGTCCAAGATCCTCAAGGAGAGTCTATATATGTGTTCTTAGCTGGAAGCAAGGGGTGACAGAGCATTTGAAACTAAAGTCCTGAAGCTCTGGAATGAGCTACCTAAGAAAATCAGGTCAGCAGACTTATACTTTTGCAGAGATTTTCTCGAACCCACATCAGTTTATTGATCGTCTCATTGTTGGTGGTGTTGGCCGTTCATGTCTCCTAATAGAAATCTTAAAGACTGCATGTTTGCAATCATCAGCCAATGTGTAAGGGGTTACTTCCTTGTGAACTAAAATCGGAGACCTCCTAATACATATCCAAGTTGACTGGATCATCAAGTGTTGTGATTGTGAATGTAAATATATATACAGTTAAATCCTGAGTATGAGGTACTCCACTTTATAAGATGTAGCCTGTTTTTGGGAGGCTCCCAGAGGGGAAAAAAGGTTTAAACCTCCTCCTGTGTGGCAAATTCCTGCATGTTCTGTAATGTGCAGTTTCTGTGCAGACGTGGTTGTGACTTGTGCTCAGGGTACGGTGATCAAGATAGTAGCAAGACTCGACTTGTTTATTTACAGTGAATTTCTCGCTACCCTTTTGGTTGTCAACTGATGATCTTTTCAGTCGAACAAATGCTCCTAATGTTTATTTAATTGATAGTATTCTGCCACTTTATTTAAATGCACGTTTATGACTTGGCGAGGAAAGAAAGCTGTAAAAAAGTGGTGCTGCTACATAAGTCTGTACTGCTTTATTTGAGTAGGGGAGTGGCCACTTTCAATATCATCTTCTGGGTGAAATACTGTTACACAATAAAATTCTCCTCTAGGCATTTCATACTGTTAGACTCACCGCAGTAGTGCAGGCCCGTTTTTAATATTTGCAGCTCACTTTTTAATATTTCACAGTGCGTAAAACACTCACTGTTGTTTTGTCTGATATAGAATACCTGTTATGTTCATATCTGCCTGCAAAGGTGCTGTTGGTTTGTCACTTATATTCTCTTTGATTCCTAAACATGGAGCACATCACATCTTTATGAATCACATCATGCTGCTGCAATATCTGCTAAAAATGTCTTTCAGCCACTTCCACTTCCAGTTTGCTGATCACAGAGGGGCATGGCTTTCCAAAGTTTCCAAAATTGGACAATTTAATTTCTATTTCTGCCCTCAAGGTGTCTATTTCAGACTCCTCTCCTCTTATGCCTGCAATTCTTACTCATCAAATGCACTTTGAAAATACTACAGTAGGTTTTGCAGGAATAAAGCTTTCTCCTCTCTACCCCTTCCTCTGCTATGATATCACCGTGTTTTGACTCTGCTGGCTCTGAGAGCTAGTTCTTAATATATTTGTCTGGTATTATGCAAAGGTGAAGCAGAAGTAGAGGTTAAATAAAAGCAAATATTGGGGAGACCCAGCAGGAAATTGAAAACGGCGGACCAATCGTGGGTACCCTCCGGAGCTGAACCTCTCTTCAGTGGATTTCATGGGATGATTTTTGACCCTCAGCTCCACTTCCAAGTTAAACCCTTGAGTTTTTATTTTTCTCATGGTGGTATTTGCAGGTTTTTACACAGAAACAGGTCCTCAAAAGAAACTATGTGGTTTAATATAAATATATATATATATATATATATATATATATATATATATATATACACATTATCTTTTGTATTGTATCAACAATAGGTTTTGTCTCAAAAATGCTTCATTTGAGAGATAAATATAAAGAAAAAAATGCCTGTCTGAGTCCCTGGGAGATATTTATGACGCTGGCATTTTTTTTCTGCTCCTCAAAGATCGGCTTACAGTCACATTGAGTGGGCAGCTTTGTTCTTGGATTTTTACCTTGATTACTTCTTCCATGTCCAGCTTTGACATCTTTCAGGCCTGGTGGACAGTTTTGCACCTGATAACAGCTCAGTCACATCATTTTTTCTTCTGAACTCCACAGTGATGTACCTGAGCATGCTGGACTTTTTGTAAAAGAGTTTGACTCTTTGCAACAAAATTAGTGTTTCGAACAGGAGACATGGATTGTCAGGAGCTGGTATGAACGATTGAAAGCAGGCCTTGATAAATAATGCAAATCAAGCCTTTGGATGGCGTGAATTCAGGAGATTTAAGAGTTTATTTTTTCTGTGGATTAGCTGGAAATATTTTGATGATGTGACAAGTCTTCTGCTGGATCTCTCACAGACTCTTTTAAAGAAGATGCCACCCATTGATTTCTAAAGGTAGCTATTGCAAACAAACTTTTTGCTAAACTAGAAACCTGCAAAAGTGGTAGAATTGGGGCAAACAGATACAATGCACCTACCCACCAGTCACTTCAGCCTAACCTCTGATGATTGATGAATATTAGAGATGCACCAATAGTGAAAATTAGATCATAAAATTATGTCTTACAGATTGTAATATATTCTCAGACACATTTTTTCTCATGCTCGATCACTAAAACCAATCACTTTCCACGGGGGGGATTTTTTGCCTAACAATAAAAAACTTCTCTGAACTGGGATTATTAATGTGATGAAGATAAAACAGGTTGCAACACTGTACAAATGACTATCAGCTGACATTGGTAAATGATACGTGTTGGACTGATTTGCTGACTGATGTTCACCTGATACACCTGTGCATCCCTCATTCCTAATAAGTATATATGCAACTCTTAACCATTGTAGAACACCTTTATAAAATCAAAACTTAGGTGTGAAAACAAACGTTATTCTGCAAAATACTAAGAGAAAACTGGTTTTGATAGTATCAATCAGCCTTGGGTGAAAAATTGTTCCAGTTTGGCTGTAACTGACTTGAAAGATATAAAAATATTTTATTGTAATGGCAAAAAAATATATATAAATTTGAACTTGAACTCACAGGAGAGTGGAACTTTCAGACCAAAAGACAATCTCAGGAAAATTTAAGTCAAACAAGTCATCTTACACATTAGATGTTATTAACAAGATCTTCTTGGTGGTTTTGTTTGTTTTTGTAATTATTAAGTGGTATCTGTATTTATTTCATTGCATCCAAAAATCAACTAAAATTAAGAAAAAGGATTAGGGCCGCAAGAGAAAAAAAATTACAGGAGGGAGATTTTTTTAATTTCTATTTCGAGACTAAAGTGGAAATTTCGAGATGAAAGTCAAAATTTTAAAAAGTTGAAATTTCGACTTTATTCATGTCGACTTTCATCTTGAATTTTTATTTTTATTCTCAAAATTTCGACATTATTCACATTTTGAAAATAAAAAATAAATTTGTCATGCCCAAATTTCAACTTTAACCTTGAAATTTCCATTTTTAATGTCAAAATTTCGACTTTATTGACATAATTTCGATTTCTTAATCTCGAAATTTAGACTTTAATGTCCTTTCTGTAATTATTTTTTTTCTCTTCTTGTGGCCCTTTCGTAGAAAAACCCCTCAAGACCTGTTAAACATTTAAAATTTGAGTTTTAAAACATGATGTAACTATTTCCCCACATAGTTTATGACAGTCTTTCTTGTTAAAGGTCAGATAAACAATTTCTCCCACAGGTGTGTTAGTCTATGCAAGATGTATTTTTCATAGAGTTCTCGTCTCTGGCCTGTCCTCACAGCACTTGTTTGTTTTTTCCTGAATCTCCTGCAGCGTAATCCCTGTCTATGACATTATTGTAGGGATAAAGAGTTGAGGTGAGCCGTCCCTCGCCTGCTGGTGTCTCCGAGCATCTTCCAGACCGCAGAAGGCATCTCTGCAAACAGCTGTCCTTCCAGAGACAAAACATTTCATTTGCTTTCCTCTCATCTGCTGATATGCCTCAGACAATTGGATTTGTATCCTCTCCAGTTGCTTGTTGCTCAGCAGGCAGCAGAAGTGATGGATGTACTGAGGTTTACAAAACAAATAAAACACAAACATTTGTGTACTTCAGAGGGGTTTTAATAAACAGGGGACCTTATTGTGGAAAAAGAAGGATAGACTTGTAAGTTTGTTCTTGCTGACAGTCTATGTGGATCAATGCTCAGACTGCTGACATTTTCACTTGATTTTATTAACCCATGCTTTGCCGTCTCCTTATTCTCCTGCCTTTGTCCCCCCAGTGTGCCCTGGATTGATATTTGACAGTGCGTGAAATGGAGACAGAATGAAACCTGTTTTAATACGAGTCAATCACAGCACTCTCTGACGTTAAGGGGATTGTAAATACGGTACAGAGGAGGGAGAGAAACAGCAGCTCTGTGTTAATAGCTCCAGAACACTGTGGATATAATCATTTCAATAGCTTGTAAATGAATTGGCACCTCGGAGACAGCACACAGCATTCATCCTGTCAAATGCATTTTCTAAGAGAAGCTTGTCCACAAGGGCCTTCTGTACCAACCTGTGTGTCATAGAAAGTGTCCACAGTTGTCTTGCAAGTTGATTTTACTTTCATATTTTCTTGTCTTCTGTTTTATCATGATGTTAAACACAAAATTTTCTGAGCAACTTGTGTCTACAGACCCTTTGAGGTTTTATGGATGCCATTTACAACCATAAACTATCTCCAATCTCCCTGCAGCTGCTGCTCTATTAGACGACAATATTTTTTATATGTGCACATTTGCTTGCTGACTTTTATGAGGCATTTCAAACTCTGAGGTCGAAATTTCGAGGCTGAAATTTCCAATTTCTGATTTGAAACTATTTAAATGCACGACACCAAAAATAACTAAAACAAAATAGCTTACATTTACAATTTATATTGCGATCAGTGTTTCCCCTGGAAATTTTTTCAGCAGCAGTTAGGGGTTGGGGGGGATTTCCTTAGGTCAGTCTTCGCCTAGAAATTTTAGCTGGTACCCCCACTCTCTAGCCACCCATGGAGCTACACGCTGTTACCATTCATTAGGTTACTTTACATTACGTTATGTTACTTTACATTACTTTACGTTACGTTACCCGTAACGTGCTACTCGCTATATGAACCGTGTAAAAGCTTGAACTTTACCCTTCACATGAATGGAAGAGGGTGACAGGACTCGATGCGCTTGTGATGATTCGGAACAAGTCGAAAAAAATCTGGTGTGTTGTTGTGCTCACACAGTGCAAGTAGAAATTATTAATGGTACATTGATATTAATGCTACTAATGCTGTTAACGCTACTCGCTATAAAGACCGTGTATAAGCTTGAACATTACATTTCACATTGATGCTCGTTGATGACTTAAAACAAGCTAAAAATAACGTGTGTTGTTGTGCTCACACAGTGCAAGTAGAAACCATTAGTGGCACATTGATATTGATGATCATGTGAAATTTCAGTAGCAGTGCATGTAATTTGAATGAATGTAGGGGAAACACTGACTAATGTACTCGTACGTTCATTCCTCTTGGACTGGTATTTTGGATGTTACATGGATACGCTGTAGAATAATTGTGACTTACTACGTGACGCTTTTCTAGCTAAATTGCAGTGTCATTATTCATCTTTATAGTGTAGCAATGTTATTCCACGGCTAGCGAAGTTATTGCTCCCTGTATTTGAGTATTTTCTTAAGCTAATAACCACTGCAAAGATGGCTGTGGCAGACTTAAGGAGTCAACACAATGCAAAGATCTTGTCCTCTAAAGAAGCTAACGTAACTGCTAAAGATAGATTTCATCACTTTTTGGAGATTTCAGTGGTTCTATAGAAAACACCATACAGCCTCAGTTGTGTGGTGCTGGTAATGCCACTCCTGTCACCTCTAGGTTATCTATAAAGAAGATTACAGAGCACATACCAATAGACTTTTCATCTTGTCAGGTTTACTGAAAATAACACACTTAATGGAGCTAAGAACACTTCTGGTGGTGTTCAGAGCGAAAGACAAAGTTTTACCAAAACAGCTGCAAGGGTTATTTGAAATTAGTTCAGAGAGTGAAAACCACAGGAGACCATATGATTTGAAACACCAGTTTGCTCGGACGACGCTGAAGCAGATGTGTATTTCTGTTGCAGGTATAAAGTTATGGAATTCGCAAAATAATGAGTTGAAGAGTTGTACAACAATGTTTCAGTTTAAGAAAAAGTTTAAAGGAGGGAAAATCAAAAATTATGAACTGGATGAATTGGATGACTGATGATGTGTCAGATTGTTTTTTGTTATTGTTTTTTTGTTTGGTATTTTCTTTTGTTTGTTTTTTTTTTGTGGTATTTTTTGGACCTTAATTGTATAATAATTTGATCAATTGCTAGCTGGTTGCCATAGATAAAGGTGTTGTAGTGAAGGGGCAGTCGTATATAAGACTTGTCTTCTGTCTGCTCCTTTTCATTTCACATGATTACACATGAAAAAAAAGGATGAGTGCAATGTATTGTATTATGTATCATGAATGAAATGAAATAAATAAACATGAAATAAAATCTGTTTATTCATTTTGTGCATTACTGTATGAAAGACATAAATGACCTGTGATAGAACTGTTCAGGGAGGTGAATGAGCTCATGTAAAAGTAGGAATGTGTCTCTCTTCACTTGTGGAAAGGTTGTGTTGAAGTTCACTCTCTGGGGCATGGTGCTGCAGCAGTCTCTGTTAATTTAAACACCAAAAAAGGCAGTAAGAGGTCGGTCTCTGGAGAGAGAGATGAAGCTTTGCTGACTTAAAACATGCTTTTTTGTTTGATATATTATAAGTTCATTATAGAGATTTTCTTGCATTGGTATTTATTGGTTCATTCGTGTAATGGAGTTCACTGTAAGTAAACTCCTTTCTCTGTGAAAATAACAAGTCAGCAGAGTTTGCTTACCTGTCACCTTTCTTGACACTTGAGCTTGGCTATTCTAAAGATGGGCATTATAATGTATTTTTCTGGTATGAGATCCTGTCTGCTTTAAACACAGTATCAATATATCATAAAATGTATTCATTCCCCTATAAGGGAAAATGTAATTGTGTAGTTTCCAGTTGGATCATCCCCCCTCTTCCTTCAGCCGAGCTGTTGCCATGCATGTATTATTCTGAACAGCTATGACCAAGAGTTTGCAGCTGCATAGCCTTCTGCTGCTCTTCAAATATCAATAGCTTTCAAACTTCATGAAAATTTATGAAGGAAATCCTCATTGATCCATAGCCAGAAGACAAAACTAGAGCCGAGGAGCTATTTTTAACTTCTTTTTCTTTCCTACAACCCCAATAACTTAGTGTTGCACATTTTGTTCTGAGAAAAGAGTGTAACCATGGAATAAAAACAGCACAGACTGTGAAGAATTACATAAGAGATGCCTTTTTAAAAAATGAAAAGAACCACTCATTTAATTTCATTGGACTTTAAATCCCCTTTCTGTCATGAATCTCATTTTCTCTCTGTAGTGTTGCTGTTTATTTTAAGAATCAAGGGCTCAAGCGTTCACCTCTGAGTATAGGCTGGCCACAACGTTTCAATCAGCCTGTGGTGGAGTCCCATGCTGTGGGATTTGTGGATGGACTAAGCTACAGAGGAAACACTTGGTCTGACTGTCCCCCACTGTATCAGGAGTCCCTGGGCCGAGGCTTCACGTAAATAGAAAAATCCTGCAGGCAGCCACAGAAAGTCTGAAAACACTTCAGTTACCTTTATGTCCAACCTGTCAGGCTGCGTTAAAGTCACACCCCAATGTTTTTTTTCCTACTTAAAGTGTTCACAGTGGTCTTTCAATTGTGATTATGAAGTTTTTACCAAAAATTGCGTTACCTGTGTCATTTTCAAGGACTTTTCTTCTGCAGAGCTCCAGTAGATCATTAGCAATTCGCCTCTTAGTTGTGGTTGGGGACAGCGCTGCTCTGCACACTTAGCTTGTAGCCTAACATTGCTGCTGTTGTAAAGGTGGCAGCTAACATAGGAGCTATTCAGCTTTCAGACACTAATGGGCTCTATTTTCGTGTACGCCGGTGAGGCGACGGAGGGCGGCGAGCCCTGCGCAGTTGTATTTTCGTCTGGCGGAGCCCGGCGTACAGCCAGTTTGGTATTTTCGTGGACTGAGGCGCACGGAGGCGAACCGAGATCCGCCAAGCTGGGCGTGGTGGCGTGGCAGGGGGAGGTGTCGACAGAATCAGCTGCCGCAGTGACATTTTCTTGCTCACCAGTGGCGTGTAAAGTGTGCTGAAAGCCGGCCAATTCAAACCTGGTCAGCTTTCAGCGCAGGCGGAGCGCAGCTGGTCTAGAGGTATTTTGATAGACCGGCGGCGTATCGGCATAGGTCACCGATGCCTCACCGGCAGGTTTCCACAGAGTCAGACACATTTCAGTGCAATAAATAATCATCATCAACTAATAATCTGAGTCAGCACATACATTTAGATCTATATAGATATATTCTGATCTATATCTGATCTGATGAGCACGTTTGGCACGCGTTTGGACACACAACCTGACCGAATCAACACAGCTGAAACCGCATTAAATTAAATTAAATATCTTAGACACACATGATGAAGTTAACAAGATATTTAATTTGTCTCCCTCCTTTTCTTTCTTCCTCTCACGCCATGTGTCTCCGTGTCCTCTCTCCATCCTGCAGCGGCTGAACAGATGATTTGTTTCAGTGCTCAGATGCGTGATCTACTTTAAGCCGACATACGGATATTATAATATTCAGTTTTGTGAGCCAAATTTATTTTATATGCCAACATCTATGAAAGAAAGAGCCAGGCCACGGAGCGCGATGCATCATTTACGCACAGATGGTTCCGATTTTAATGCCATTTATGGAGTTTATGTTGTGATCTGTGCGCTAAACCCACCTTTGTCACGTGAGGTTTGAATATATGCAACTTTATGTGAGTGTCTTTGTTTGTGGAAAAGGGTGTTTGTCTTACCAGTGGGTCCAACATTACACACACCAAATCCATCTGTGCTCATATGAGAGAGTGTGGAGGACGCCCAATGAAGCGCTTAAAGTGACACTTGTTGAGGAGCTGCCTTCTGTCGCCATCGTGTGGCATAACTGTCTTCAGACATCTCTTGATCTCTTTGACTACTTCATAAAAATAGTAATACGCCTCGCCGGTGGCAGATTTAAAGGCAAGGAGAGGAGCTTCTGTGATTGGTGAAAACAGGTCTCGGCTGTGTTAAATCCACTCCATGCCCTCTCTCCTCCCTCCCTACGACTTACGCCGCAGGGAGGAGCTGAGTTAGGGAGGGGGGATACTTACGCCAGGCTGCGCCGCTCACCAAAATACCAAATTGTGCTTGGGAACGCCTTGTCAGCACGGCGGACCTGACTTACGCCGCGCCTGCGGCACGTCTCCGGCAAGGCACGAACATAGAGCCCTAATGTCTTTAGGGATGTGATGAAAGCTTATATTATAATTAGCTTTCTTACAAGCATTGCAATCCACTAACGCACACGCGTGTTCTGGAATCGTACTCTGTATTTGTCCTCTTTATGCAGAGTGTGGCCTGCATAGCGGGGCTCCGGGGGCGGAGCTTGGATTGGTTACGTTTGAAATCTCACTGTTTCTGAACCTGCCGTTTGGGTCTGCCAGAGATTCACAGCAATTTGAATGAAGAAATATTCAGAAAAGCAATTTCGCATTTAGTTTTCTCATGGTATGTCCTGTAGCATCAGAAAAATGCCATATAAACATATAGACAACAAGAAAAACATGATTTTGATCAGAGTGGGTTGTTACAGGGATAGAATGAATAACTGTTCTCCAGAGCCACAAAACCTTACCACGTAGCAAGGGGGAAAACTGTAAATTTAGTCTAAAGCATTTGGCAATTTCTCAGCAGCAACGTGTGTTTTTGGGGGATGGGGACAGGCTATATTCAGGTGTTTTTGCTGTATGTGAGTGTATCATCGTGTATATTTTGTAATGCACAGTGAAAATATTTCAACAATTAATACTTTCTCAGTTTTCAAATGTTTTACATATTCGAAGGAGGCCTGACCTAAAGGCTATGTTTCCCCCTTATCAAAATGCATTGCGCTCCCATAAGATGTTTGCTGTTTGTTTCAGGAAAAAACTGCTAAAGTACGTCAATCTCCTTCTGCACCAAGCATGTCCTAAGTTTAACAAATTAAAAACAAAAATAAAATCGTTTTATTTGATGATTTGTGCATGAAAAAGTTAATATTTGATACATATTATACTCAACGAGATCATTTTTATTTTCAAAAGATGTGCAGGTCTTACATTAATAGGTGTTTCTTTGCAACTGTGAATGTCAACCTCTTATATTAAGGATTTCATAGTCTGCCCTCAAACTGTAAGATTAGCTCTTTGACTTGGAGTTCTGCAAAATCCTACCTACTTTTAAGCCAAGAGGCTTTTTTTTTCATATAGAGGGGGGTTGTATTAAATTGATCCGTCGGTAAGATAAAATCTTGCCAAAGAACAGAACATTCGGTCCACAAAAGTTGTTTGACAGAAGTTGCCCGTTTTCAGTTTCTCTCATTTGGCTTTGAAAATTATGCCAGTTTGGAAAATTTATGCAGCTTTCAGGAAGGTGAAAGAAAAATGAAAGTGTTACAGCCTACAAAAAATGACACTGAGAATATGACAGTTTGAAGTCCAGTTATCTGCTCTTGAAGTCAAGTAGCATTTTAACCCCGATGAAACTAATTGGACCCCTGCATTACACTTCCCTGGCAGTGTTTCTATTTCAAGGTGGATTCCTCAACCAACTCTCGTAGTTATATTTTCTGTTAAAGCAACACCTTTGTAGATATTTGATAAAACAGAATGTTAAACATCTGTCCCAAGGACAAGCACAGTACGAGTTTGGTCCCTTTCCTCACTTGTCATTCAGATTGTTTTACTCATCTTCTTTTCTTTGGGGACTCAAGCTCTCGTGCAAAGGCATATATAATATTCACATGCTAAGGAGAGATGATATAAGCCCTCTTTTAGCGCACTTTGAAAGGTCCGGCACCACTGGGACGCAGTAATAGAATAGTTCAAAAATGAGCTCTCCTCATCTATCACAGCAGGCTCGGATAGAACATCATGACCTCACTGTCTTTGACAAAATAAATCACCAGCTACGACTCAAAGGCCCTTGTCTTCCACGCGAGCAAGTAATATATTCTTTAATACATGTTATGTCCCATTTATCTTAAACATAACGCCGGCAACCCCCAGAAACTTCAATGTCACACCCAGAAACTTCAATGTCACCCTATCTCTCTTATTCTTTCTCTCTCTCTCTCTCTCTCTCTTTCTCTCTCTCTCTCTCTCTCTCTCTCTCTCTCTCTCTCAAGTCGGTTATCACCCAATCAAAAGGTCAGGGGTTCAATCCCAGGGCTGTCCACATGCCAAAGTGTCCTGAGGCAAGATACTTGACCCCCACCTGCCCACACTGGCTGCACCCAGTGGTGTGTGAATGGGATTAGTCAAAAACTGATGGTAGCAGCCTCTGCCATCTGCCATTTGTGTAGAAAAGTCAGTGTATTTTCAGCATGTAAACTTTCAATCTGTGTCCGTCAGGTTTATGTTAATTGTGAGAAGACAAGTCCAGACAAATTCAGGACCTGAGTCATCGTCAAATGCCAAAGGAATAAGTCAAAGACATGGATGTGTTTTCTCAGTTACAGCAGTTTAATGCTCTTTAGTGGTTGGGTTGCTCTTCCAGGTGAAAGAGTTACCTGTGTTAAGGGTTTGCAGAGACTGCAGGTTATTTAAAGCTCCATGAGGAAATTTTGGCACATGTCAACATTGGCACCCCCATTGAACAAAAACTGTCTCTGCAGTCTATTATGAATATATTAGGTGGGAAATGTAAAAATGGGCTCTTTCTTCAGCTGCTCAGCTGACACCTACCCCCTTGCACAGGTTTCAGGCATTAAAAATTACTATATAAAATTTATCAATCTTGTTTCTGACAGTCCTGTTTGCTTTCAAATATGATGAAAAGGCATCAACTTGAATTTCAGTCTATTTCATAAACCCTTTAGCTTTAACTGTACTTTATATCGTAACCCTTGTTCTGTGCGCAGTGTGTGTGGTGTATTGCACTGGTTTGTAGCTACCTATAGAAACAAAACAGGTCTCTGTGGAAAGATCATCTTTGTGTGCAATCTGCAGTTGTAACTCTACATATCATTTAACAATTTACAATGTACTCTGGCCACTTACAATAGCAGAGCAGCTTTTGGCTGCATGAAATAGAGCCCACGTCTGTTGCTACACATTACCATGCTGCTTTCTTCCAACCCTTAAAAAAAGAGATAAACTTCAGACCAAGATAAAAACTGAATTTAAGCAGGATGTAAAGATGTCACCAATAAATGTGCAGACACAGGGTGGTCGGTTTGTAGGACTAATGAAACGGCAGCTCATGATAAAACAGCTTGTGAAGCAGAGGACAGAAAAGAGATAAAGAAGATAAAAAATGACAGATGTTGGTGCATAAAAAGAAAACGAAGGAAGTTGACTTTCTGTCAAGGTCCTAATCTAAGATTGATTATTGTCCTAAATTTTTCTTTATCTTGGTAAAATGAATGTTAGTTGGGAATTTAGTGTCTATGACAATGATGTGGAAAATTTTTTATCATAGATAATAAAAGTGGCCCCAAAGTTAATAAGCAGCAGTGTGTCACTTTAGGTGCCCAGCCTAACAGTCCACCAGGAAATCTGAGTTCACCGTAGATGAGGAGTCCGCTGATTCTGTGAGTCCATTGGGGTTAAACTGTTCACTGATGTCCTCCTGCTGGCCCTGACCCTCAGCTGGAGGAAGGCAAGAAGCAGTTCATGGTGCACAGACGGACATTTTTCACTAGTTTTAGCAGCTGTAGCCCCCTAAGGTTGGATTTGACCTTCTTTACCTTGGTCTCCACTTGGAAAATGGGGTATATCCATGCTTGCATGTTCGTGTTTGGCTCCTTCTAAAATGGATGACAGTGGGATTTTTGAGATGCACACCGACAGTGTCAAGAAAATGAAAAATGAAGAGACGGTGATCATCTGGAACAGAGGAGCTAAAAATAGGCCAAAATTAACCAACAACTGAGTTGTGGTGCTGATGTTTTAGGTAATAGTTTTTCAGAGTCATTAATCAACTGTAAGGCAGCCAAAAAAGTATGGTGTCACAGAGTGTAATGTTTGTAGAAGGCAAACTCAGAAATAACCCTCCTACAGTGCTCCCAGCCAAAGAAAATAACACTCAAAGGGGGCTGCTTTTAAAAAGAGTCTGTGAGAGTAAATCACTGACAAACAGAACAAAGGTATGCCCATTACCGGTGCTGTCACCCTGCTGAAAGCCTTGGAGATCACCATGAGACAGAGGGCCAAAAAATAACAAACTACGGGTAATTTCTATTTTTCTGCTTTAAAATGAAGACATAGTACTTGTGCTCTAATGAAAAAGGTTTGGCACTATGGCCACATTTCTATCTGCCACCTTGGAGGGACTCAAAAATTAGCTCCAGCATCCCTCTGCAAATATACCTTCCATACAAAGTTTTGATCTTCTTTATACTCAAGCATTTACATACACAAGAAAGGAGATAAAGACACAAAGAAAATAAGACACGGAGAGATGTAGAAACAAAGACAGGGAAGGCAAAAAACTTGTTTGGGCAAGAACTCATCCCCACCAAAGAAGACTGTATATTGTACCTCCTTCTACTCCCCAGTTTTATGTGGAAAGAAAGTGAGAAAATCCTCAACCAGAAGTGCTTCAGTTTCACATGCGATTATATTTGACTCAATTCCAATGAAACCTTTTATTCCATGAACCATTAAAAATACAGTTTTGTTCCAAAAATCTTGTAAGCAGCCTCCTTCACTTCAATGCAGTTTGTTTGAGTTATATTGTATCGATGAAAAGAAGTGGTCTGCACAGTGTATAATTTGAAAGTAATATTCCAAAGCTTATCTTATATTATGTTGTGTAATTAAAGCTGCCATTTAAATGACATAATTAAAATTCAGATTCATTGCATGCTTACTCCAAAAGAGGCCTTAAAGACCCACTCCGATGAAAATCATGTTTTTCTTGTTTTTTATATGTTTATATGGCATTTTTCTGATGCTACAGGACATATCGTGAGAAAACTAAATGCGAAATTGCTTTTTTTAAGTATTTCTTCATTTAAACCAGACCCAAACGGCAGGTTCAGAAACAGTGAGATTTCAAACGTAACCAATCCAAGCTCCGCCCC
Source organism: Xyrichtys novacula (assembly GCA_962446985.1). Lineage (NCBI taxonomy): Eukaryota > Metazoa > Chordata > Actinopteri > Labriformes > Labridae > Xyrichtys > Xyrichtys novacula. The sequence goes on from OY660865.1 coordinate 18,786,249, forward strand.
CGGAGCCTTGCTATGCAGACCATACTCTGCATACAGAGGAGAAATACAGAGGACAATCACAGATCAAGTGTGTGTGTTAGCAGATTGCAATGCTCGTAAGAAAGCTAATTATGATATTAGCTTTCATCATGTCCCTCAGGACATTAGTGTCTGAAAGCTGAATAGCTCCTATGTTAGCTGCCACTTCTACTACACCAGCAATGTTAGGCTACAAGCTAACGTGAAGAGGAGTGTGCAGAGCAGCACTGTCTCTGCCCATGACTCAGAGGTGAGTTGCTAATGATCTACTGGAGCTCTGCAGAAGAAAAGCCCTTGAAAATGACACAGGTAACGCGTTTTTTGGTAAAAACTTCATAATCACAATTGAAAGACCACTGAGCTCAGTAGTTAAAAAAAATAAAATAAAAAACGAGCGTAGTGGGACTTGAATGTCCTCTTTTTACTGTGACTTGACGTTCATTTCACAAAGGGAATGTCTTTTTTCAGCCTTTTTAACCCTCATCTTTGATCTGTTGTGTTCAAGTACTTTTTGATGGCGTGTCAAAACATATCACTGTCACTTTTTTTTTGCACTATTAAGGATTTCGGGGAGAAACATTTCACCCTTGTGTAAGAAGCAGACTTCACTGGCACTCTGATGAATGAAGTCAAAACTATAAATAGTTCAATACAGACACACACCCTCTTTATCACCCCTTATGATATGGATCCATGTAGTGTTTTCTACATGGATCCATATGTTTTTTTTTTTTTTTTACACATTTTCTAAAAGTAGCATTACTCCTCTGTTCCTGAAATTGATTATCTTGCAATTTAATAATGGGTAATCTTATTTTAGGAATAATGTATTGTTTTCACTGTTTTAATTTAACTTACAAGCCACAAATCAGATAAAAGATCTCGATGTTTTATGATGCATTAGGAAGTAATCTACTTCATGGTTTTCCACAGGGCATTTTCAATAATCTAATAATAGAGTTAGTTGAAAAATATGGAGGCTGTCTGATGGAAGAACTTCAGATTACACTCCTACATTAAACCAGGTTGTGAAACGTTGCCATAATCAAACTCAGTCTGACATTTTCCTCGTATGACCACATAATGCTGACAAATACAGCAGGCCATACTGTTGATAATGACAGCGGTTTACATTGTGGTTAATAATGGTTCATTGCCATTTGTGAGTCCTTCCTTTCAACTTGTGTTAAACTTGTTCAACTCCTACTATCAGTGTCGACTTTAATCAGTCCAGTGATGCATATTGATGGTAGCCGTGGCTGACACCTAACATTGTTTAAATGATACTCAGCATGGATGAGACAGGAAATAATGAACAAATACTTAATCTAGTTACTGCAGGGGCAGAGGGACAGGAGATTTTTCAGTCTGCATGAGAAAACAGTGCAACGTGATGTGTGTACTGCAAGCTTTCCAGGTTTTCTGCATTAGTAATGAATGATAACACACATTTTAATCTGTATGTGCTTGTACAGACCATGGATGAGGACTTTTGGTATAAAATAGTAATCGATTGTATCGCTTATTTACACAAGAAAATAAACGGGTAAGTCAGTTGCTGTCACCCTGAGTACTACTTCTTATTCAGAAGTATTCACAATGCAAATCACAACATGGGTTAATGCATTCCTTAAACCCCTAAGTTAAAGGGATATTCTGGCGTAAAATTACTTTAAGGTCAAACACACCATTACACCAGGTTAGATACCCCCTCGAGAGATGAATGTTGCCGACCGCTTGTTTCTCTAGTTATACCAACTTTAGTAACAACCACAGGATGGTAATACACTGCGGCTGTTTCTTCATGGAAATGTAATCAGACTGAGACTCTTAGGCAGAAGAACTACTGCTTCTGCAGTGCAAAATGATTAATATGATGATTATTATTTCAAGGAAATGATAAAGTAATGATCATAAATGTTCTTCCTTGAGCTGTGTCACCCCGCAGCGGTCTGTAATGGACTGGCCCGAGGTCTCGCTACAAACAAGCGGTTGCTGAAAGAAAGTGGGTAAGTTGTGTTTAGTCTCTTTGCCAAAGAAATTAGGCAAAGTTAAAAAGTTTTTGTAGGCTAGTGCTGGGACCCCATATGTTCTGTTGATGAAGTTAGGTGCTGTTCTGAGCATTATTTGTGGCTATAGAGTGGCGTTTTGGTTGAGGTTTGTTAATGGCTCATCAGGCCGCTGTGTATTGCTATCCTGCGGCCGTTACTAAAGTTGGTATAACTAGAGAAGCAAGCGGTCGGTAACATTCATCTCTCGAGGGGGTGTCTAACTCGGTGTTACAGTGTGTTTGACCATAACTTAATTTTATGCCAGATTATCCTTTTGAATAAAAACAATAAAAGTAAAATAAAATAATGTCCCATATTTATTTAGTATTTTGATCCAAGGTTTATCTAGAAAATGTGGTCAGTAGTTCTTTGATTAAAGTGGCTTTGTTATGTTGTTTAAGAGAATGAAAGAAAAAAAAACTTTTTAATATCAAGGTTATAACATAGAAGATGAACATGCATGGTACAAAGCAGCTTCACGACATGTCTTGGCATATCTACTCTGTACACCAGTTTTCTATTGAAGGGTTGGATCTAAAATGACTCTCTTCTGCATCTATATGGAAATAGTCTTCAGCAAATACCTACAAGCTAACCTTGAGAATCACTTTATCCCCATCAGCAATTGCAAATTAATTACTCCCTTGTAAACAAAAGCATCAGTCACTAAAAGCGAGGTCTGAGTCAGATGCAAATATCTTCAAAAGCCATCACAATTTTAAAAAAGGCATGGCCTTGAAACTATGGGTAACTATATTCACCAGAGATTCAACAACTTATGAGAGCTGAGGAAAAATTGCTCACATAGATGAAGATACAACCACAGCTTTGCTTGGAAACTATGCCCAAAGCCTTGGGAATTGCTTGACTGAGTTATAGAGGGGCAAAAGTTTAACAACTTCCTAATTAAGAGTTTGTCAAACTTGACATTGTGAGCATTAATTTATCCATGTTTAAGTGACATACAGTACGTGAGGCTGAATTAAAAGTGGCACTAAGACTTTAAATACTGCTCTACTGCTCTCACCATCAACACGCCTTAACAGCGATCTACCTAAGTAGGCCAATCTTTCATGCATAGTCCATCTTCTTGGGCCAAAGGCAGTTCATACTATTTGAATTTTAAGCTAGTCTCATTTTGAAAAAAGGATTAAAGTAAGATAACTTTGACAGCCATAGCTGATAAGAGCTTCTGGTGACAGTTGTCCTTCTTGCTTCTGCTTGAGTCCTCTATTGACTGAAACAGATCAGCGAAATTTTTAATCAATTACAAACTGATGTGAATACTGAATGTGATTGAGTACATGCATTCAAATTGTTACCAGTGTTACTAATGGGTTGGGATTTCAGCTAAAGGTCAATTGCTGCTGGGTACAAATTGGTCATTAATTATTGACAGAATAAAAAATGTTTGAGGGCGAGCTTAGAGGTAGATTTTGCACTGAAGTCATTCCCTGATGAGCCAGCTAATTGTGTTTTCTCGGGTAATGACTTTTCTGCCATCGTCATCTGTGTGGTAACAAATCAACGCACCTTAACGAACCAGTTTGTCTTCTCTCTGTGTTGCTGCTTCAACATCAAAAAGTGAATGTACCAGATAATTTCATAAAGCTCAAGAGTGCAACAGGTTAAGGAACGCCTCCCATCACTGCTAGGCTAGACTGTGTTGCTGGACAAATTATATAAAAAGACAGAGAGATATGCAAGGTTCGTGGTTTTTACCCTGGAGATATTATCAACAACTTGAGACCATAGACTGTATATAGAATGGACACCGTCTGCCTCCTCGCTGGGTGAAGCCTCCATGAGAACAGCACCCTCTGGTGACGGGCTGCAGTATAGGTCATAAATCCCGCCTCCTCCAGCAATCCCTATGGAGCCGTGGACAAACTTTAGAAATTAATAACACTGAATATAATTTTCACTCCCCCCTGCTTGCGATGTTGACATGTAGTTAAGTAAGACTGATTTGTGCTCAAGTCCTCTTTTTTCTGTGCAGCTCTATTTTTAATAGTTATCAGGGGCTGCATGTTTTCTATGATTGACACTTGAAATAACCTATGGGTGTACGAAGATTGCGTAGCTCACCCGGGGGATACACTGTTTGAGCCGAGCGTCATCACAGTGACTCGGCAACTCTCCCGCCGAATGCGAACAATGCTACCATGCAAGTGGTGGAGTGCGTACAACGCTACTGCGCAATGTTGGTTTCAGGAAGAGTAGAAAAATCACTGAAATACTGAGAGAAATACTGAAATACTTCGGCTTCAAATCCGTATACTGGCGGACACCGGATCCAAGTTGTCATAGTATATACAGTCTATGCTTGAGACACACTTGCAGCCAAAACTCGACCAGGTTTCTGTGTACAGCAGCACTTTTGAGCCCATGCAAAAATAATGATGTGATATTATTATTCAACACAACGTTCAGTCAGCCTTTAAAAACTTATAGCTTGACTTACTCCTCTACTGATACTTCATTTGAATTTTTAGCCCACTTGTCCTTTGTTTGTTTTTTTTCTCATCTGCATTAGAAGGCAGTGAAGGGTAAATGATATAAAATTCTTCACAGGCACAATGAAGCCTTGGCTATTTGGACTAAAATGGAAAACTTGACACTAATGCAGTGAGATTATAATCCCCAGGATTCCTCTTAATGGGGTGAGAGAAGGCCGGCTAATAAGCTAAGTTTCACTTGTTAAGAGGATTATGTTTTGTTTCAACTAAATGGGATTAATAACCACTGACTCAATACTCTTTGTCATTGGACAGGATCATGAGCTGAAGTTTACTTTCATGACTGTCACCCACTGTCGAACAATAACTTAATTATTCTCTACTGACCTGTGGGGCATGAAGACAGAAAGCAGGATGAATAGACGGTGCAGCGAAAACTCTGGATTTAGGGTAGTTACACAATCATCAACAATACAAGTAAAACTATTATTTACTACTTGGTCTCAAGTCAATAATGAGCTGGGTGTCAGTGATAACTCAAATTACTCTTTAAAGTGATAGAGGCCCAAAATAAAGCAATAAAAAGGTTGACTTTAAGAAAATTTGCTGACATCCATTTTTCAATACCTTTCATACAATTTTAGAGATCTGTGTTTTTTTTAAGATGGTACTGCAGGTTTAACCAGGAGATACAGCTGTGTGTCAGTGAAATATGAAGAGCTGTCTCTTATAGCTGTCTCCTATAACCCTCTGCCGCAGCCTCTCAATCATATACATGACCCTGTGATCAACTGTATGCTGCAGTTCAATTCCAGCAGCACAAGGACAGAGCATACACTAGCTTCTCTTGACTAAAAGACCATCAGTCACCCTAATAAGCACAGTCTTATTATAACAATAAGTGGAACTTAGTTATGTTTTTGTCTAAAACCAAACTGGAACTTTTTGTAAACGTTGCCCAGTTTGTGTGCTTCAAGGGGTTGCACTGAGACAGTCCTCTCAAGGGTCTTGTGAAGGAAAAAGTTTTAGTGTGTTTTCACACCTGAAAGTATGGACCAAGGTCCATGTTTTTGTTACATTATGTACATTTGGTTAGGTCTGTTTAGGTTTCACACTGTCATTATTGCAAACGGACTCAGACTTTACATAATGAACCTACGTGATATAATCATCAACTACTGTATGTGCTTTGTGTGTCTCTGTAGTTTTCATTGATTTGTCATTTGGCTGGCAGGCGTCTGACGTCAACACGTTGAATAACATGGGTCGTGAATATTGTAATGAATAAAATCGTCATTCCCCCCATCATATTATTGTTGATTCTTAACTACCTACAGCGATAGTACGAAGGTCCGAACCTTTCAAAATAATGCTTTCACACTGGGCATTAACCAGACTGTGGTTCAATTTGGTCCGAACTGAGACCACCTCTTTTGGTCTGGATTAAGGTCCTGGGGAGGTTTCACACCTATCATTTTGGTTTGGACTAAACAGAAAAGTCTGAAAGTCTGGACCAAATGACGTAGGTGTGAAAGCCGCCTTAAGATTGATCTAAAGGTAAGTGTATTCAGTAAAGGCATATATTTCCATCAACTTTTGTTGCTTATCGCTTATTATTTGGTAACAAGCCTGTGTCTTAAATCTATTTAAGAGCACTCTTAAGTGTCTGTTTTAAGGTCGATCATTTCTGTTATTAAATTCTGGTGATGTTAAGTTTCAGTGAAATCAGTGAGTGTTGTTTGCTGCAGGGGTTTGTCTGTGAATTAAGACTATAATGAGAAGGCTGCCCTCATGTAGCCTTGCATGTTGCTCCTCTGATTTCACTCCTTTCTCTTCCAAGCAGCATTAAGACCTTAGAAAGACTCCTTGATATAGCAGATCCAAAACTACTTTGAGTTTGAAAAAGGCAAAAGGGCTGAGAAAATAGTATTTAAGAGCTTTAGGATGCAAAGCAAGTGTGCTTGCGCTCCATGTTGTGTTGAAAACACATAAAAATTCATAGCTGTTTTGACTGGTCTTTCAATAATGAAGACGCCACAGTGGCAAACAGCTCTGTAGCTACTCCACACCCCAACATTTGTCAGGGCATCCACTGCATCCCAGCATGTTTAAAAAGGGTCCAAGGGTCCTTTCAATGCTGTTTGCAGCTTGAATTTTTATTGTCTCTTGTTAAGATGTGCACAGGATTTGGAAGTAGTTGCTAAACATAGAGGAGCAGTTCTTCGCAAAACAAAACAAATATTCTCTACTTATTGACATTTGTTGTAACATGCGCTAACATGTTCATTCTAACTAGTTTTAATGCGATCATGAGTCTATAGTGTATCTTTAGATACAGCAACCCTGAGTCGCTAAAGATATAAATGCTGCTTTTAGTTTTGGAGCCTAAAAAGTGACACAAAATCCACTACCAAGAGTAATGATTTCACCTCTCATTTTCATAGTGACAAATCATTACTTTCCAATAGCATCAATAGACAATGTGGAGGAAATACTCAAGTACATACAAGGATATAAGTGATAAAGAAGTCAACAAAATGAAAGAAAACAGACACAAAGTAACCACAAACTACAACATGGAAAAGCAATCTATGGAATCCACTTTAACCACTGGCTAACACCATCCCTCACATTGCAAATACATATGTTGCATGTTAGGAAGTAATTTGCGGTTATTGGCCTTGGTCACAATCCTCCCATAGATTACTGGAGAAGCTGAGCATGTGTTAATAAAACAGTGTGAAATAATTTAAAGGATCAAACCGAAAATGTTTCAAACTATACAGACCTTAAATGACCCCAATGGTTACACTGATGCTTCCCTTAGGGGGGTGTGCTTTAGCCCTGTGTAGCCTACAATTTGCATTTATTTCATCCAGGGGCGGATCTAGGATTCTAGGCGGTCAGGGGCTTAGCCCTGAGGGTGCAGATGCCGATTTACTTTTTCCGTCTTTTTTTGCAACCATGCACACAAAACTACAATTTTATTTTACTTCAGCTTACCACCAGTTTAAAGCCGGCAAAGGACACAGAAGAGAACACTTTAAAATTCAGACCCTTTAATGATGCAAATGTCCTACCACTAGCCTTGTTGAAGTCACTGTCTTATGTCATGAACATATGCCTCAAACGTCCACTCAAAGAAAATATAAAACAAAAAAATTATTCAGACTGATCATAAACTAAAGATGTGAAATAAGGTACAATAAAATGCATCTTATTTCCTTACAGCTATACCTGTAATCCTGGCTGACGCCTCTGCTGTCCTTTACTGCTCTGTTCTTCAATCTTTTATCCTCAACCCTTTTTCATCTGCTGTCTCTCGTCTTTTGCTTTCTCTGAAAGTTTTTGTGTGATTTCCATTTCTGTTCATTTTTTCCCCTCACTTTCTCTTCACTCCTTCCTCTCCTTTGTATTCCTCACTCTTTAAATACATCAGAGCTATCCTCTTGTCTTCTCATGCCTCCTCTTCTGCTTTTGAATGTTTTAGGTAATCTCCTGTCTTTTCCTCTTCACTCACTCATGAACTAAAATTCAAAAATAACTATTTACAAATAAAACCTATGAACATCCAGATATATTGTGTTTGTAACAAATAGCCATTTGACTCCCTTTCTCCTTTTCACTCTCCTCCCTATGTTTTTTAATTATTTTTTATCGTGCAGCCTTTGCTGACAGTGTGTTCATGTCTGTGCTCACCCAAAATCATGAAACACGCCAATAGTGTGAGCCTAAGACCTCATTATGAAGAGGTTGTTCACATTGCTGGATGCTTCTCCTCTGAATTTGCTCTCTGCCTTAGTCATTGTTTACTTTCCTCTCGAAGCACGTAGCAAGATCCGAGCATGAATCCGCTTTATTAAGCATTTTTAGCCTATCAGAGGTAGAAAGGTATGATGATTTGATTTGCCACTACTGTACTTGGGTACATAAACTGTACGGTAAGCTGTCAAGGTAGAGAACATTATATTTTCGGGACAGCAAATATTCCAAGTCAGAGGGCTATTGTTTTTGGCTTATCTGAACAGCCTGAATGAAATCATTAAAGGCTCACGCTTTAGATTCCGTCCAACAGTAAGAAAAACTTGGATTATTTTGCCTTGTTATGTACTTTTAACTGCGCTCTTATCAAGGGTGCATTCTACGGCAGAGGTGCATTCTACAACACAACACCGGCTTGGAAGGTTGAAATGCGCTTCTCCCGGCTTGAAGGGTTGAAATACCTACATGCACCCGGCTTTCCGACTAGAAATGCGCAGCCGCGCTCCCGGCTTGGAAGGTTGAAATGCGTACACGCTGTCCCAGTTTAAATGGGTTAAAATCTGCCGTGGAGGCGCTTGACTCGTCGTTAGATGCTGGCAGTAGAGTAGAGGAGTAGTAACAGCCACTATAGGAAAACACTTCTTCATCTGAACAGGAAGGTTACAGGCTGCTTTCCTGCGCATGCTGCCACTCTGTGGTGAAGTCAAGTACTGCACATTAAACTCAGACCAGCTTAGGTCCAAGATTCGGGGCTCTTGAGCCCCAGTAGCCACCCCCTAGATCCGCCACTGATTTCATCAGGATATCAAGTCCATGGCTTTGCTGCATTGTAATACCTACCCAACTGTATTTCCGTATTGATTTTGCTGTTCAAACTGGTGTTTGGGTTTTTTCTTGAGGGAGGTGGGTGTAAATTGTTTTTTAACCAACACAAGGTCATTTAGTTTAACCATTAATTGAAAAAGTGGTACAAAACTTAAAGCTTTGATATACACTCAATGTAGACAGTCTTCAGACATAAGCATACCAAGTATACTGATGGAAGATTTAAAGGAAAAAATCATGGCGACTTCGCAGCTGGTGGCAGTCTTAATCCAACATAAATTTTACTGAAAATGAAAGCCTCAGGCGTCCTTCTGCACAGACACTACAGCCGTGGCTGCAGTCTTTTAAATAATAGTACCACAGACTCAATACCCCCTCCGAGCACACCTCTCACAGCCACACACGCACTCACACATACTCACACACAGTCGGGATAACAAACAGTCCAGTGGCTGGCAGCTTACTGGTGCATTTGGAGGTAATGGTCTGAGAGAGAGAGGAGCACAAGTATTTCAGAAAGCTTTGATTATCCTCTCTCACCTCAGCTCTGTGCCATGTCTGTTTGTGGAGATAAAATTTAGTCCAATGAACAAGTTTTACTTATCATTCTATGTCTGAGGTAAAATGATAAGTTTCTTCAATATATGCTTCAAGTCACTCCTTGAATTTTCAAATACAAAGGTCCACTTCTAAGACTTTTCAATGTACCAAACACAGATAATATCAAACTTGTTTATTTAAAATCTGCCTATAAACATTTTAGGTCTCTAGTTTGGACTCTCCATCAGGTAAAAGCTGGTTTTGCCAGAACTGAAAGCACCAAGGCTCAGTGCAACACTCTCTTGGTGAGACAGGCATGTTTGCTCTTTGTTTGGCAGGGGTACAGCATGTTTAAGGTAAGATTATATAAGTGACTCTGTTCTTTGTTCCTGACCTCCTTTGAGAGACTCTAAACAATGTCACATAGAGGCTTTGATTCATCGTCTCTGTGTCCATTGCTTTTAAAGAGTTGTCCTTGGCTGTGGTGCCCATTTACAACTATATCCATCCAAACGAAGTGCAGCCACTTAGTCAATATCACATCTCCCTTTTTTTTCCAACTCTCAAGTCCTTGAAATGCCTCAGCTTTAAAGTCACTTAAGTGGTTGTTTTCTGTTATTTCTTGGTCTTTATTTGAATCTATTTAAATAGTACAGCACCAACCATCACTGCAACTCTTAGAAAAGAGTGAATGTACCATAACATTTGTGTAAAAACTACAAGTCACATCAAAAACATGGCACAAGGTTGCACTTTCAGAAGAAGAGTGAAGTAGCTCTAAATGACTCGTGGAGCAAATGACTAATTAGTGTGTGAAAGATAAGTCTCTGTATAAATGTTCAACGAGCTCATAACTCATCCTGACAAGGGTGTGATATGAAAATCCATTCAAAGGTTGCTGTGGTGTTTCTCTTAAAGCCATAAATTTTGTACCAATTGACTGTCTATACTATAGACAACTTGGTTCCGCCTTCTGCCAGTATACGGATTTGAAGCCGAAAAGCTCTTGGTATTTCCGTGACTTTTCTCCATTTCCTGAAATCACCCCTTGCGCGGTAGCATTGTACGCGTTCGGCTGAGAGTCGCTGTGATGACACTCAGCTTAAACAGCGTATCCCCTGAGTGAGCTACGCAATCTTTGTACGCCCATAGGCTGTATCAAGTGTCAATCATAGAAAACTTGAACCTCTGAATAACTTTTAAAAACAGAGCTGTACAGAAAAAAGAGGACTTGAGCACAAATCAGTCTTACTGTAACTACATGTCAACATCAGAGGCAGGGGGAGAAAAAATAATATTCTGTGTCATAAATTTCTAAAGTTTGTTCACAGCTCCATACGCTTTGCTGGAGGAGATGGGATTAGGGTGCTGTTCTCGGGGTAGCTCCACCCAGCGAGGAAGCAGACGGCGTCCATTCTATATACAGTCTATGGTTGCACCATATTAGAGATCAGAGATCAACAAAGTCAGGGGGGTTCATATTCTGGGCAGCACAGTTCTCAATGCAAAAGCCTCTAGTTGTTACAAAGACAGTCAATCGAAAAGTATCAAATGTTGATGGTGCAGTAGGAAAAGTCAATAACATATAATCATGAGTTGCAAACAAAATGTCATCTCAGTCCACCCAATAAATGAAGAACTAACATGGTAACATACTGACCATCAACCATCAGACCACCTTTAATTCAACTTGTCCATCCATCAGGTCACCGCTGTTTGTTCAACAGCAAATTTATAACTGAGCTCTGTAAACCAGAACAACATACAGTGTTTGCATTGAGAGAAAAGAGCGTATGACGGATGATGTATTACCCACCATGATGAGGGCTCTGATTTATCACACTGATAACATCAACAAAAGGAGGACTCTAGTTTGTAGGTCACACATCCTGATAAGCCCGGTGCCCCTGCTTTTAAACACTATAGTATTGTGAATATGGAAAACCCAGTGATGCTAATTAGACATCATTGAAGCCTGTAATGAAAAGTTATTCATAGTAACATGTCTAATCTCTTTATTCTAATCTCCATCCCTTTGTGAAGTGAGTCATTTGTGGCCATCCGTTTATTATATTATCAAAGGGGTTTTCTCTCGTCAAACAGAACAAACATGAATTAAACATTTATAGCTGAGCAAGAATGTCTTGACCCAGAAGCACATAACATGCTGTAGGTGAGGGCTATTGTTGGGTTGTTTACTTTATTTATGATCCTCTGCCACTTCCTGTGAATGCCCTTCAAAGCAGGCAAACCTGAGTGTAAACAGTGTCTCCAGACATGCCACAGGAGGCATCATCCTGTCATTGTTTTTTAAAGGCAAATGTCGTAGATCTGGACTTTTAAAGCCACCCAGCCGGAAGTTCTTGTAATGAAGCAGGGTGTTGTCTCCCAGAAAGTGAGGCCCCCCTGATGAACTCTGCAATGTAATATTGTCCGAGACATGTAACACGTTTTCCGACTCCATGCTTGAGTGAGAGATGTCTCGAGCTGGTGTGATGTATGACTTGTTTACAACTAATCTTACAAGCCTCTGAAACATGTGGTTATCATCCTGATATTACCAGCTGCCTCTGCCGCTGAAGCCAAAGGGGAGTGCTTTACCAAACAAAATCTGGTCACTTGTGGAAACTGGCATTATGATTACCATATAACTCACACAGCTAATTAATGTTGAAGTTTTTTAGATTGGTGTAGACTCAAATGCACGAGTATACAAAGCTCTCCACAGCGCAGTCACTGTGGCGTAGGCTAGGGTGACCATATTCTGACTTCCCAAAATGAGGACACGACTACAGGAGGGGGAGTCACAGAGTTGTATGAAGTTAATTTTGAGGGTTTATAAGGTTGGATCGAGTGTCTTTTGAGCGCTCATAACTCAGTAAGTCCATGTGACACAAGATCAAAACTTACGTACAAAACCGCGGACATTTGAAGGATTTTATTAACTTCCCTTGATAAAGCCGAACAAACCAGATAGCCCCCCAAAAAGAGGACATGTTTGGGTAAAAGAGGACGTATGGTCACCCTAGCATAGGCCAATATGGCGTAGCTACATTGCGTGGTCAATTCAGAAGCATAGACCAAGCTTTAAACATGGAAAAACTTTGTCATGTGTTCTCATCTTGTAGTAGAAAACTACAAACATACACTACAGGCCAAAAGTTTGGAAGCAAGATCAGATTTGTACAAAAAAAAGATCATAGTTTCATTATTACACTTTGCAACACAATAAACATGACTATTGTGTAAAGAGTAACTGATCAGAAGACATTTTGACTATAATTATTAGGTATTTGAGTTATTGTTGACTTTGCTTTCTTTAAAGTAACCTCCTCTGGCTTTAACAACAACTTGGCATATACCAGGCATTCGTTCCATAAGTTTTTTAAGGTATTTTCCAGGGATTGCATTCCAAGCTTTCTTAAGTTCATTGAAAAGAGACTGCTGATTCGTGGGACGCATTTTTCTGACCGATCGATCCAATTCATCCCGCACAAGCTTAATTGAAGAAAGGTCTGGAGACTGAGGGGGCCAAACCATCCTTTGAAGAACATCTTCCTCTTCCCTCTGTCTCGGTAACCCTGACAGAGCTTGGCAGAGTGCTTAGGGTCATTGTCTTGCTGCAAAACAAACTTATGAGCCACGAGTCTGAGTCCAGATGGAACAGCATGGTGCTGGAGGATGGAGTGGTACTGTTCCTTCTTCATGATACCCTTTACTTCAAACAAATCTCCTACTCCATCACCTGCAAAGCATCCCCATACCACGGAACTACCACCTCCATGCTGAATTGTGGGTGTAACACATGGTGCTTTCAGACGTTCACCAATTTGTCTGCAGACATAGACTCTGCGTTTTGAACCAAACAGTGCAAACTTGTTTCTAGTCATCATAAGTCCAATTTTTGTGAGCTTTTGCCCACTCATATCTCTTTTTCTTGTTCTGTGGACGAAGTAGTGTTTTTTTTTCAGATACACAACCCTTCAGACCAGCCTTTCTCAAACGTCATTTCACGATTGTCAGAGAGATGGGTTTCGACCTTATCATGTTGATTTCCTCCCTTATTTTTGGTGCTGTCTTTCGCCGATCTCTCTTACTGGTGACAATGATATGTTTATCCTCTGCTTTTGTAGTAAATCTCTTTCGTCCAGGTCTTTTCCTATCATCATGTCATTCAGAGTGTAGTAGACTCCTTTGTTAAACACCTTTAGGTGTTTTTCAATTTCTCTTTCTGTGTATCCTTCTTTCCTCAATGTACAAATCTGTACTTTTGTTTCTTTACTCAGTTGTGACTCTTGCAAATGTTTTCAACCCTAAAACTAAGCCCTTATTATCTTTTGCTGACATATTTAGCAATGGTCCGTTAACATCAATGTATATCTAAAGGTAAATGGAGTAAAATGGTGCATTTCCATGAAAGCAACATCTGATCATGGTGTAAATACATCCCAAAATACATAAAACTCATGCTGGATTTTAAAAAAAAAACTTGAAGTTACTCCCAACTGTTCGGCCTGTAATGGCCTTGCTTCCAAACTTTTGGCCTGTATTGTATATCTACTAAAGAGTCATATTGGTCCTTTTTGTGCATTAACAGTAATGATTTTTGTCAGAGTAAGTAAGTTTAGACTATTTGTTTTTACACATCCTACTTACATCTTCACAGCCTTTCTTACCCTCAGGTATGGACATAGGCTACAGGCTTAACACAGTTCTAATACAGAGCATGAAAAGGATGTATTGCAGATGTTCATAGCTTTTGCTTAACGTCAACTCTTGTCCTTAGTTGAGCTTTGACACACAGAGTATAATTAAAATGAACAGCATCAAATACCATAAAGCACATGTAAATAGTGGCATCGAAATACAATCAAAGCGTATGTCAGACCAGTGTCCTGGTCACATTACTAATAAACTGTGTTCCTTTGAATGTTTTCAGCCCCACACAGATAATGCTTACCCAGTGAATGTAAACATTTACCCTTTACAAGCCACTGTGAAACGCCTCCTCATTAGCAGTGTCTACTTTTCCTGAATTATGTAGAATGACTGGGAAATAATCCAGCTAGATTCTTGCTAAAGAGCACTGCTGCACCTATCCATTAGGAAAACTAATGCTAAACTCATGTACAAAATGAATAAAAGAACCTATCAAACAAGACGTTTCACAACAACAACAACAGTTTAACCTCTGTGCACCTCCTCCTTCTCTGCCACTTTTGTTGTTTCCATAATTACATGTCTTGTCTCTGCTTGTTACCATTGACCCAAACAGCTGGTATGATATTGTTCGCTGTGCGCATGGAGATACAGAACTGTTGTTAGGTTTAAAATATATGTTGGAGAGGATAGGGCTGTCTGACATTTAAGTTAAGCAGTAAAAACAATGAATACAATTTCGTGTAACTTAGGGTGACCATACATCCACTTTTACCCGGAACATGTCCTCTTTTTGGGGGGCTGTCCGGTTTGTCCGGCTTTGTCCGGGGAAGTTAATGAAATCCTTCAAATGTCCTCAGTTTGGAATGTACGTTTCAAGTTTGTGTCACGTGGACTTACTGAGTTAGAAGTGCATAAAAGACACTTGATCCAACCTGAAAAACTCTCAAAATTAACTTTGTGCGACTCCGTGACTCTGCCCCCACATAGTCGTGTTCTCTTTTTGGGAAGTCAGAATATGGTTACTCTAACGTAACTTTCTTTTAAGTCCCACCAAAATTATATACTTTTTTACTTCTTTTGTCAGTGGTCTTCTAATTGTGATTGTGAACTTTTTAGCCAAATTTACATTACCTGTGTCATTTTCAAGGCCTATTCTTCTGCAGAGCTCCAGTGGCTCATTAGAGATTCGCCTCTGAGTCGTGGGCAGAGGCAGCGCTTCTCTGCATGCTTCTCTTCACACTAGCTTGTAGCCTAACATTGCCAGCATTTTAGAGGTAGCAGGTAATAGGAGCTATTCAGCTCTCAGACACTAATGTCTCTGGGTAGGGTGACCATATTCTGAATCCCAAAAAGACGACACTACGCAGGGCGGAGTCGAATGCAAAATTTTGTGGGTCGGGTCAAGTGTTTTTTTACAAGCTTCACAAACCCAAAACTTCCATACAAAACCCCTGGACAGGTGGGGCATCCACCCAAATCTCATGATATGTTCTCTAGCATCAGAAAAATGTGGGAAACAAGAAAAACATGTTTTTCATCTGAGTGCGTCTTTAAGCGGATAGGATGTGCTTTGCTAGAACTCTATGCATAGTTTACTGTTTCTTTCATTGGCAGTTCGGCAGTCGGCCTCTCTATGCTGACTGTCATCTGCTATGGATTATGCACTGTATGTTTAAATGCATCTCATACAACCCATTTTCAAAAATTCTGAACCATCCCTCCAGGTGGTATTAGCATGCAAAATACACCATACACCCACTGAGCCAGAGAGTGCCCCTGCTGCGTGTTGGTTCAATTCTTACACTGACCCCCAGACACAAGAACATCAGTGGGAAATGGCTTGCTCGGGAGCTCATGTACTGAGTGGTTACATAAGCAGCAGGAGCCAGAAGTATTAGCGTGCAGAACCTTTGTGTTTTAATTCATCTTTGAACCTTGTCTCTAATTAGATCTGTCAACTCAAAGCCGAGGAACTGTGGGAATAGCAAAGAGAAGTGCTGAGCTACTGGAATAGTTGTGGTGGAGGGGTAAGTACTCTGTGTGTTGCACAGGTTGATATGGCTTAGGAGAAAGGAGAAAATTAACTGATTCTTTTATTGGACGAGTTCACCTAAGGTTTTTTTTTTTTTTTTTTTTAAACAAGCTTGCTATCAGTGTTTACTGTATGTCCACTGTGCACAATTACAGGTTAATGTGGCACTAAATTTAGGTTTACAGCAGCAGTCTCAGTGACGTGTCAATTATATGACTGGACAAACAACAAACATCTGCTGGGTCACCTTAAAGTTCCCTAAAAACCTCTCTAAAACTGGGACAAATGCCATGCAGGTATTAGTTGCTAGGTAGAGATACTCCTCCAGGGAGGGATAATATATGGGGATGCTATAAAATATTCTATTACATAAAAATTTTAAAGCACAATGACAGTGTTATTGGAGTAAAATCATAGTTTTGTTTCACTGTAGACATACTTTTTCTTCTTATATTCCTAACCCTAACCCTACATTATTTTTTGCTTGAAGCCAGTTTTCTCCTTTTCCTTCCAACCCCCTCTCCCCTTTTTTCAGCCAATATTCAACAGATTAATCCAAAGAGACATTAGGTTAATCCAGAGAGACAAACTTGGGTGATCTGCATCTAATGTCCCCTGCTGATATCAACCCGGGGTTAAGGCAATTTCATCTTTTCCACCTCTGACCAAACATCCACAAGTATGCCCTCAGTGTCTCTCTCATATTCACTTCAGTCATTTTGAATTATCACATTCCATCTCTGCAGACCTAATTTACCAACCTCTTTTTCACACTCTGAGCTGGCCTGACATTAAATAAATCCTTTCAATATTCCCGAAAATTGTCTCCGGCAACATCATTAATAACTGGAAATTCAACGGCATCATTTTTTCCATCTGTAATCTTTCTTACCTCCACCCAGTTCTTTTTTTCCATGATGGTTTGTGCTCACAGCAGTGAACTTGGACTTCCCTGTATGTCATCTTAATTTGCTGTCTTCGTGGAGGGAGGACACACTCGTCCTGACTATTTCTGCTTTAACATTCAGCTTTCTTTCAGCTTTTTAACCCATCAGCATAAATCTGACCTTATGCTGTTCGATGTTCATCTGAATACACAAAAGCTGACATGCATCCATCATCAACACTGCATCTGGACAGTTGAACTTTTTTGGTGATCTTAATTACATCTGTAAGCTGAACTCTAATCCAGTGAGATCCCAGTGTCCTGTGTCAGGGGGTGGGGGATATTGCCCAAAAAGATAGTTCTGGATCTGCCCCACTGCATGAGAAAGTCAACATTTACTTTCAGAGAACAAAAGTTACAGTTCAAAAATACTTCTACTACTATAATTACACTCCGCCACGGCAACTGCTTTACAGAACTGCTATGTTTACTAGCAATACCAACATTTTCCTGCACTCTCTACTCAGAGTATGTCCTGAAACAACCACAGATTGGTCTTACTGTATCTCATAACTCTTCTTTATTTCTCCATATTTTATGCATACAGTATATTACGAGTCTTCTGATATTTGCTCTCACTGACAATTTTATTCTGGAGTAAGAGATTTTCCAGTTTAGACAAAGTTTGTCCACCAAAGTGATTCAATGCATTTTGTTTTATCTGCTAACTTTGTTAAAAATTGCACTTTTATAATATTCTAATAAATATCCATACCAAAGGGACCCTGAAAAGCATTAAAAACTGAATGCCAATAATATCAAAACATAGTGTCTCACCACCATAATTTCTTAGGGTATAATCTTTAACATTATTTCACGACTTGAGACTAAATACGTGATTCAGTAGCCTGATATTTTAGATTTGCATGATGAAGAACTCTTGCAGCACATAAGTGGTGCTCCATATTCAGGCTAATTCTCAGTAACATTCAGAGGAATCTTTGAAATAAGACAGACCTTGCCAACTTGTTATGACATATTTAGTCCAGGAATGTACACTTAGGAGGCTCAAGCCTTTGATGGGACATGAATTATATTTAGCAAAAAAAAACTGTACCTTTAATCTAATCTAACGGAACTACTTCAAAACAATGCCGCTTGAGTCACTTGCACACTTACCTTTACCTCTGTCTCCGTCTTATACAAACTGACATGCATAACAGATCTGGAGAACTTCGCCTCAGTGATACTCTGACAGAACTTTGCAAGCACTGTTGGGAATCAGACCCTGAAAATTGGTTTGTGAGATATATTGGGTGCCGGTCTGAGAACACCGAGTCATCAGAGAAATTTCAGACGCTGACTTGCAGTTTGCTGACCGTACAAAATGATACACAAAAAAGCACTGCAGCCTGTTGCTCCAGCTATGTCTAGGTTGTGTCTTAATTCAAGTCCACACTGAACCCTGTGTTGAAACTAGTTAATTTGTAGCTTCAAGGCGGGGTAGGCTGGGGTGAGGAAGTGCCGGTTTTTGGGAGAAATCTTGAATGTAAACTCTACCCCTCCCAACCAGCTTTCCCCCTCAGCTCCTCCTCTCCCCTCCCTCTCTGCTCTAGCAAGCCCCGCCCACACCCATTCTTGCTCCTATTGTTCCAATTAAATTCAGATATAATGCAGATAAATACTTCAGATAATTACAAAAGGGGGCCCAGTTGACATGAACGTAAAAAGCACTGGTGCTACTGTAGATGCCAACAGACTACCAGCAAACACAATGTTTGCAGGACTTCTACAACTAGGATAAAGTGACATAGTCATAGTCCTGGTTGGTTTCTACAGTCCGATATTGTAGCACGCTAACTTTGTTTGGGCTTGTGCACGTCATTCGAGGACGTGGAGCTTGCCTCACAACACGAGGGAGCAGCGTCCACCTAACAACCAATCAGGATGGGGGAGGCGGGGAATGGCTTCGTTTACAGTCAGAAAGAGCGGGCAGCTCAAAAAATTTTAAATGTTGACGACACAGACAAAATAGAACACAGCGATATCATTATATTACCAAATGTCATCAATAACTAATAACTATTGACTGATATTAAAAGCTTTTTTTGTATAAACACCACAAAAAAGGATGCTTCTTCAACGGATTCCCGCCTACCCCACCTTTAAGTTGTGACGATGAGGACATGAGGTTTATCCTAACTAGTAGACCATAAAATCCAAACCAACCAAAATACTATTGCAGATATGAGGTTTATACCTCCAGTAGCTGATCAGAGAGCAAGGTAAACTCTCTGCTCTTAATCTTCTTCCAAATTATTCCGTCTTTTAAAGTAATGCGCCAAGACAGCTGGTATATAAAGAGGACTTCACACCTACTTATTACTGGGTTGGGATTTATGCTCACATTAAAACTATTTCTGATGGTTCAACCAAAATATGCTAGTAACATGTAAACTCCATCCTAAATCAGGAATTATGTTCAAACTAGGCCAAGTTTAAACTGACTGTGCACTCAGATTAACACAAGTAAGTTAGCTAAACTGAGCTAATCAGCAAAACTCGGAGTGAGGCTGATCACTTAACATCTTATTGAGATCACAAAGCAAAAAATGCCATCTGAAAATGCAAATCAAAGTAACAGAGGTAGAATAAATTCATCATGTTACATCAATATTTCAACTCAAAGGGAACTTTGATCATCAGTGACCTCTACACCGCTAACAACGACACAGAGAAAGATATTGTAATGGTATGGTGATGGTAAAGCGGCAATAAAAGGAAGCAAAAACAACCTGCACTTTCAAGATACCCTTTCAAAATAAGAGTCTCTGACCTGAAATGTCCCTGAACATTGAGAATACACAACAGGCTCTTTGCAGCGTTGACCCCCTCTTTTTATTTGTATGGTCATTAAACCGCTGTGAGGACAAGGCCTTAATCTGCAGCCATAAAAATGATGCACACTCATCGGTCCTCTAATTACATTTTGTGGAGTTGTAGCAACATGCCAAAGTTTTAATTTCTGACTTGTTACATTCGGAAGGTTGCACTTGTTATATTGTTATTGTTTTTCTCACACCATAACCAGTTTCATTATTCGTGCTGGTTCTTTTAATGTGGCAAACCAATAAAGTAGCTCATTAAATATTTCATTCCAAACTCACAAATCACATGATTTAATGGATTGTAGTTCTTTTCTTTTTTCTTTCCTTTTTTTTTACTTGTCCATTTAATTTCCAGTCAGTGCTGGTTCATCCTCAGTCTTTATATTGCTGATTTGAAATTCCTGTGGGGTTGCCATTTTCCAAAGCCACAAAAAGGGGGAACAACTCTGTGGTGTTGATAGGACCAGAAACTTTTTCCCACTGCTTTTTATATTGTGTGCTGCTGTAAATTTAAAGGGTTTGCAAAGTTTCAGACTTTGCAAACTGCATCTATAGTGTATCCAATAAATGATTTAAAGTTTAAAAAAAAAATCCTTGCTTAAAAACACAGGTGTGATAAAACAAGCAAATAAACAAACAGTTGGGATTTATGGTCATTATCTGTAAGGTGTTTGGTTTGCCATAGAACTCCCTAAAAGTAAGACACTCTGTAAGACATCACTAAGTGCTGAATTTAACAGCTTGAAGATCATTTACACCCAAGATTTGATTAAAATTGTCCAAAGACAACATGTCAAATGTTGACAGTAAAAAATGATTTAGTTTCATGATGATTTGATACCAGCAACACAGTCAAAGAAAGTTGGGGAATATTAACTATTATGTTTCATCCCCTCTTCTCTTAAGGACGCTCTCTACACATTTGGGAACCAAGGAAACTAGTTTCTGACATTTCGAAAAGTGTTGTTGTCCCATTCTTGTCTGATTTGGGATCTCATCTGATTAACAGTTTGGGGTCTCCTTTGACACATTTTTGTTTTTTTCTGTGCTCAGTGTTTTCAGTGAGTGACAATTAAGGACTGTAGGAACTCTTGTATTACAGAAACATGCTGTGATAATATGCACAGAATGTGGTTCAGTATTGTTTTGCTAAAGTATTCAGGCTCTTTCCTCAAAACCACATAATCTGGATGCAACATTTGTTGCTCCAAAACCTCCATTAAGTGTCCAGAGTTCATGGTACCTTTCCAGACATGCAAGGTACCCAATGCCACAAGAACTCATGCATCCCAAATTGTATCAGGAGTGCTGCCTTTTGAACTGTGTGGGGGTGACAAAATGTGTGGTCCCTCTTCTCTTGAGAGCGCAAGACATGGTGTCAATGATTTCCAATAGACATGCAAATTCTGATCAGTTAGACTGCAGTACAGGTCCAAAACTTTGTTTGTGGATGCAGCAACAAAGTCTGTTAAAAGATGATGGTTTTTGAAAGTGCTTTTTAGCTCATGCAGTAATCTCCACAACAGGGTCATATCAGTTTTAATGCATTTCAGAATGTTCTGTAGGTCACATCCATTCAAGCTGCGATCATTTTCAATTTTGTTCAGAATCGAAATATTGTGAGTACTCTAAATGACAAAATTTGCAAATCCTGCAATTTTATGTTCAGGAATATTATCCTGGGACTGTTTAACTACTTGATAATGCAGGTTCTCAATGACTGATGAACCTCCTTGCTTCTGAGCCCCTCTCCAGAAAGCCTTTTTCATATCCAGTCATGTTGCCAACCTGTTGTAAATGACCCTCTTAGTTTGGAGATGTTTCTTTTACAGTTTTGTTGTCTCTGTCCCAACTGTAACATCAAATTTAAATTTGAGTTTATACTATATTTAAGATGAAACATAGGCTATATTTTTAGAATCAATATTTGATATATCTTTGCACTATTTTCATTTGAGTATCTGTCTGAATGATTTGCAAACCATCAAAATCTGCTTTACATCAATCTACCCAGCATCCCAACCTCTTCAGATAAGGATTTTATTTTATTTTTTCTATTTTGTATCTATAACAACAGACTTGGGTTTGGGTTAGGGTTAGGGTTGCAGGTAGCACAACGGCAAATGATTGATATTACACATAGAATTTATAAATACTTTGGTTTCCATGTCATACCAATACTTGAGCCACAAACTATCAACACTATCAGTTATATAATTTTATTAACCAATAATTTTATTTCATTCCAACACCCGTCCAAGTCCAGCATTGCAACATGAGGGAAGGAAGAAATATGGGCCTAGAGAAATAGCCTGATTAGGTCATATCATATCAATATGGCATCATACAACAATACTCCCTGAAGACTGCACTAATATTGTCCTATCATATCAGATCATTCCTGACATTTTAAATTTTTAGACAAGATTTTCTTCATAAATGAAAACAACTACATCATGACTGTTTTGCAGGCATCTATATTCATATTGTTAAAAACAGATGAAATATTACAATTTAAGACAAAAAACGTGGCATCAGAAAGCACTTGGTTGTATATGTGCGGGAAATGGTTACAATTTACAAACTCATTCGTGTATTTCTAAATGTTATCTCTCTGAGTTAATGGGCTTTCTCTCATTAAATAATTTAAATAACGTATGTTCAATTTAGGCTTGTCAACCACAAGTTCAAAAGAATACTAAACTTCACTTTTTTTTTTCATTTAAACCCTAGATATACCGAAGATGCCGTCCTATCACAGGCTTTGTACCAGTCTGAGACTATATACATAGAGTAACTCTATACCCAAAGTCACACAGACTCTGACAACACAAATCTTCCCAGCTGTGCTCGAGTATAAAAGTAGATCCTTGACTCTGATTGATTCAGAGACCTGTGGGGGTTTTTGCTCAGCGGAGGGTTGAGGATCTGAGCTGCAGAGCGGGACAGGGAGGTTACTGATGAATTAATCACATCGCCCCCCTGTGGTGGCGATGGGTAAGGCTGTTTACTCTTTGAAGCGGGGACGGCTATAACAGGGGCTTTTGTGCTGAGGTGCTGGCCATTCTGTGTCTCTCCAGAGATGATGATGGAGCATTCACTTTGTCTATACTTTTTGCTCTGTCAGAGTGTTAGTATCTTTAATTAATTTTCAAGGTAGGCAATCCTTACATCGCCTAGCTATTTATTATTGTCTACAGATTTTTTTTGGCTGCTCTGTTTTGGATTTGCTCTGACTGATTTTGGAGAATTACCTTTGACCACTGAGATGAACTTCTTGTTTTTTGTGGCCATCGTTTTTCTGTTTCGTATGTCTGCGTAGTAGGTTTTTCCCCTTCGGTAACTTGCTTTTACGCACAGATTTGATCTAATTGTACATGTTATTTGGATTAGTATTTTTTTTCCTTTCAAGAATTGACAATTTCAGAAAGAATGGACAATTGTCACTCAGCTGGAGGAAAATGTTTTGAGCTTCACCACTTGTCTTGTCACCTTTGTTGACGCGAGGAGGACTTTGCCGGCTCTCACCCCTCAGGTGACAGTTTCAGCAGTTGCATGACTGCACAACCCTGACGCATCTGCAGAGGACCAGACTGCGGCAATGGAAAGTGTTTCCAACGAAAGTGACTTTTGGCAATTTAACGAATCCTGGCGGAACTCCAGCTTTCTTAACGGAACCGGTGTGCTGAACCAGACGAACCCCCTGAAGCGGAATGAGGAGGTGGCGAAAGTGGAGGTGACTGTGCTCGCGCTGGTGCTGTTTTTGGCGCTGGCAGGCAACCTGTGCGTCCTGTTGGCCATCCACACCACAAAACACAGCCAGTCTCGCATGTATTACTTTATGAAGCACTTGAGCATCGCAGATCTAGTCGTGGCTATATTTCAAGTTCTCCCTCAACTTATTTGGGACATTACATTTCGGTTCTACGGACCGGACATTCTGTGCAGGTTGGTAAAGTACCTGCAGGTCGTCGGGATGTTCGCCTCCACCTACATGTTGGTTTTAATGTCAGTGGATAGGTGTTTGGCCATCTGTCAGCCCCTGCGTTCCTTGCATAGGAGGAAAGACCGGTACTATGTGATTTTTTCGTGGATACTGAGCCTGCTTTTCAGTATCCCGCAGATGTTCATTTTCTCTCTGGTAGAGGTCGGCTCTCCGGGATCAGGAGTGTATGACTGCTGGGGAGACTTCGTCAAGCCGTGGGGGGCCAAAGCTTATATCACATGGATCAGTCTCACAATATATATCATTCCTGTCGCGATTCTGAGCATTTGTTACGGGTTGATAAGCTTTAAAATATGGCAAAACTTTAAACTAAAAACCCGTCGGGAGCAGTGCATCAGCCTGACGCCCAAAACATCCAAAGGCAACACGCTGGCGCGCGTGAGCAGCGTGAAGCTGATCTCTAAGGCGAAAATAACCACAGTGAAAATGACTTTTGTGATCGTCGTGGCTTACATCGTCTGTTGGACCCCCTTCTTCTCTGTACAGATGTGGTCTGCGTGGGATCCAGCTGCGCCACGTGAGGGTAGGTAGAATTAATTCATGTATTATACTTGGCGCAAACAGGTGCTGCGTAAAGGCTGGTGTATAACCATCACGTCTTTACGCATATACCACTTTGAAAAACTGCAGGACACATTATGCTCAATTAGCTATTTTGTCTGTTTTTTGAGTCGGTATTCAACGCTAAATACGTGATGATTTTTTAAATGCCGCATCCTTATTGTCATGCGCGCCTTTACGCACGAGCCCAGGGTCTCAGCGTTGGCTTATTCATTGAGAACAAGCTGCTACAGCTGGAGAGTCTGATTCAGCTTCTTTTCCCGAAATAAAAATGGGTTGTGCTTTTCAGTGCCAGGGTCGAAAACACTGTCAGGGTGCGTGGTGATTGACAGAGATGAGCTGACTTTTTCATTGATCACACAGCTGAGAGTTTGACGCCTGAAAACAACATATGAAAAGAGAGGAATCTAGACAATTTATTCTGTCCCCCCCCCAAAAAAAACAAAAAAAAATCTTTGTTGATAAACTGTTTGCTCGTCTGAGTGTTTGGGACATTTTAAAACCAAGTTAAGAATAAGGGAACCACCTCCCCGATTTCCGCTGGGGGTCATTGAAGCAGTCTATTTCTGATTCTGATCCCGGAGCAGCATCTGTTAATGAGGTCACAATTTATTATGTGGTTAATGATTCGTTGATTAGGAAACGATTGAGGAGCTTATGGAGCCTTTCTATATATGCTAATCCTAAAAAACGATGCATAATCCTTAATGAACGGCTATGGGTTGTCCCCCAACACATAAGGGTGTTAATAAATTGCACTTAAAATTATGAGACTACTGCACACAATATAGTCATACAAAATTTCTAACATCAGCTGAAGGCTGTAGCAGATTTCGATTAACAGCAGTGCAATGAGATGAAGTTCACACCCACCTCTGGGGGTCCAATGTCTCACAGAACCAACAGAAAAAAAATAATAATGAAGCCATTACATAACATAACAAAGGATGGCACAAGGTAAAAATCTGACATGTCATCCTAAATTTCAACTGACTATTTTTGCAGCTATTTTAAACCAATGATGTTTTAGCTGGATTTTCGATGAAATAATAAAAAGACAAATACAATATGGTATGCTAAAACATGACCGACCAATGTCAGGAGTAGAAGGGTATTTCACCATATTATTCAATACATCATAACAGACATTATATGAAACACTAGCTGTTTCAGATTCAAGATGACACCATTAGGGATGGGAAAACTGCATTTTTCATCTTGAAAAGATGATCATGATTTGACCTTGTGAGGGCCAATGCCAATATGATGCCAATTACGTTTAAAGGCCATTAATCAGCCCAGTTAATTGACCAATAAATAGATCAGTCTAGCTGTAATGTATGCTAGCATTAGCCTGTTTGAATTCATAGTTTGATGTTGAAAGGTCCCCAAATTTACATATGTTTTTTCCAATCAAAATACGTCAGCTGTTTCTTTGGTCAGTGAAAAGCAGAAGGTGAGAGTCTTAATATTTCTTATAGGGCACTGGAACCAATGCATTTGTCTTCTTGAAAAGAAAAGGTCAAAAGTGACCCAAGAGTTCTGTAAAGAAAATGAATCCCCTGTGGGTGTTGTATATTGAAAGATTTGAAACTTAGAACAACAGCTTAGAACGACAAAATCATATTAAGTTATGTGAGAATAAACATATACATTTCTTTTCCAATTTAAAGTAAAAGTGCCTGTTCAGATGCAAAGAAAATTTGACAGAAGCTGATCTAATTTTGATCAATATGTCAGCAAACTATCAGGCTCCTTTAATTTCAAGGACCCAAAAGGGGTTAGTTATTAAAAGTCATAAACTTGAGACAAACTAGGCTACTGGATATGAAGTCCCACTTTGTTTTAGAGGGGGAAAAAAGGGTATGATAAAGTATTGAGGCAACATCTTGTAACTACTTTAACCTACAGAACAACAAATAGAAAAAAATAGAAAACCTGGTGTAACTCAGGTTTTAGTTCTTTGTAAAAAAAAAAAAAAAAAATTGGGCATTACTGTGTCATCCACTGCTGGTTCAAGGATAAACCAGAATCCCTCACTTTAGTTTTACACCTGTTGTGTGGTAACAACATCAGTGATAAGACCTTTCAAGTTTCCCAAGTTTCCTCACAGCCTCCTCCCCCTCCCCACACTGCAGAGGCCCACCGGCAGCTAATCATTAATCAAATTAGTGTGCGCCACCACGCGCCAAGCAGCTTGTATTTGTGCCTGTGGGCACGTTTGGAGAGTGTCGTTGACATTTAACCACAATGGCCCACTAAGCAGCCACTTAGCAGCCATTTACTGTATGTGCACCCTATATTTATTGATCCGCTGAGCCATGACTACACACATAAAACAAGGCTAGATTAAATGTGCCAGCTTGACTTCACAGGGGAATTGTACAGAGTCTCTGTGCTCCTTCTTTTATTTCATTACATTTAGATAAAACTGGGTAAAAGGTCCAATTAAAGTAAAAGCCTTACAAGGAATAAAGACGTTATCTGGATGTTTGACTTAAGGGAAAAAGGTTGGATTTATTGGAAAATGATAGATCTTCCATCTGAAACATTGTTGGTTAATACTGAATACCCCACTGAATTCTGTCAACACTGGACGTAAGGACTTGTTTTTCTGTTTCCTATCCTTTAAAGTCTCATGGAACTGCAATTTCTCATAAATAAGTTAAAAGGAACAGCTATAGAAACACACCAAACTTAAGTTGAAAACAATAACGTCATGGGGTTTCTCAGTGGGGAGAAAGTAAACAAACCTTGAGTTTCAGGCTTTGGCTCTTTTCTTCTGCATCTTGTGCTCCAGGTTTCTGCTTGACTGGCTGTGTGTGTGAGGTTGTCATCTTTGTAAGAAGCATTGTTCACATCAGCTAGTTATACAGGAGCTAAATAGGTGCATTATACACTTTGCTGTCATCCTAAACTTCAATGACAGAAGGGCATATGGCTGGTAAAAAAAAAGGAAATGACAGTAATTGGCTTCTGTGCTCTATCCAAACAATGCTGAAAGTTGCTGAGGCAAGAAAATAGCAACAAAGATGCTCCAGGCTTTGAATGAGAAAGAAATGGAGGAGGACACTGATGTCTGATGGCTCTTTCTTCCACGTGACCATTGCTCAGAAAGGTCAGAATTGGCTGTAACACGTGCCAGTGTTTGTGTACAGAAGATAGGCACCTGTGTGTGTGTAGATAAAGTGTCCATTAGAGTCATACTCAGAAAAATGAGTGCCGACCACAGAGCTGGGAATAAAAAGACATGTCAAATATTTCTACAGTGTCAACAAACCAAAGTAGTTTTGAAATTTAAACCTGTGTTTATGACTTGGATTTTGTTGGTATTTGTGTTAGTTTGAGTAAATGTGATCAATTTGGAGATTCTGTTCAGAGAAAAATTCAATTGTTTTTACCTGACTGAAGGGACTGGATCCCCCTTTAGAGCATTAAACCCATTCCTCGGGGATCCACCTGATAAGAAGTTGTTGTTTTTGTTCCTCTTTCCCCATAAATCACTCTGACATCGTCACAAAATGGAAGTCCACTACTTCAAGGATGCTGTCCATCTTTGAAAGGCTGCTCCCAGCAGACGCAGGATATAAGAGCAGCAGTTTCCAATAGACACCCACACTCCTCTCCTGCCTGGCCCATTAGTGAATGGTTCATAAATCTGTGCTTCATATTCACTGTGCAAAGAAAAGAGCTGGCATTAATTTTCTTGTCTAACTCTCATCAAGAAAGTGAATGAGCACTTAAGCCATAGTGAAGAGTACTTTCAGCCAAAGAGGGTGGCAGTGGACTTTTTCCACAGACAGGAGTTAGCCACAGATTATGAAACAGTCTTAAGTTAATGTTGATGCCTCTCTATGGAAATAAGTAAATAAGAGCATCAGCAACAAGATAGACTTTTTCTAAATTGTTGTTTTTGCTAGGTGCTGCTAGGAGCTGGGTTTGATTACAACCTGTGACCCCTTTCCTATCTGACATTCCTCACTGTCTCTCCTGATATTCTATTCTATCCATTGTCTTATCCTCCTTGAAAACAGGTCCCAAAGCCCCCAAAATAACGTAGATTAGATAATTAACTGCAACAAAGATGCTCAATGTGTAATAAACTAAACACAGGGTCTGACTTAAAGGGATATTCCGGCGTAAAATTAATTTAGGGACAAACACATCATAACACCAAGTTAGACACCCCCTTGAGAGATGAATGTTGCTTCTCTAGTTATACCAACTTTAGTAACGACCGCACGATAACAATACACAGCGGTCTGAGGAGCCATAAACAAACCTCAACCAAAACGCCACTCTATAGCCACAAATAATGCTCAGAACAGCACCTAACTTCATCAATAGTACATATAGGGTTCTAGCCACAGCACTAGCCACCAAACATCTTTTAGCTTTGCCTAATTTCTTAAGCAAAGACAACTCACCTACTCTCTTCCAGCAGTCGCTTGTTTGTAGCGAGACCTCAGGCCAGTCCATTCAGTCCAATACTGACAGAAACTGGAAGTTCCTCACAAGCGTGTTAAGCTCTTTTGCGCTTATTAATCTTTGACTAGACACCCAGACGATGGTGAAATGCCTCATTCCTCACAGCTTTGTCACAGTGACATCAGTGACGTCTGTTGTTCCCCAATTAACAGCTTCAAAGAGTCCACTGTGTAGCAGACAAAAACACCTGAAGGTTAAACCCTGACTCAGACACTCACACACAAGTTCCCAAAAGATTCTGTGGGCACAAACATCTCCCCCACTGAAACTGGACTCGCTGACGCAAACTCACACTATGTGATCTATTGATCTGCATTAATGGACAGAAAGCCCAGTGTTCAATCTGCAAGTAATACACTTTTTGGAAAAGCTTAGTTTCTCTGCAAGCACCAGGGAAAATAAAGTTATGTCTTCTATGCAAGGAGATTTACTATGTATAAATCTTAATTAGACAACTGCCAATGCTCATTACAGAAACGACAATAAAGCGACAATAGTTTTTGTTAATGAGTGACTGGAGTGTCTTTTGGGTTTCACAGTCTCAGCTCTGACTCCCAGACAGATGTACCACCAAGGGGATGATTATCGTGCCTATTCATTTGTGTGTGATTCGTCATTCTCTTGTGAAAGACACCATAAGCTAATTCAGAGAAGATGTCTCTGTGATTGCCCTCCACATTATTCAAATTAGTTTTCAGACAATGCTCTCATCTGCCCTGATGAGACTGCCTGACAGACAATGGTTTATCCCTCGCACTGTCTCCAGTGAAGGAAATGCCAGCAGTGTTATAATCTGTATAACATGAAGTTTACTCAAGACTAACAGGGTTTGTTAGATGAAAAATCAAATAAATTCTAATTTCCTCACCAGTGTTTTACTGTAATTTTGATATTTCAAACCTATCTCCATTATCAATTTACATTTACACATCCCCAAATTAAAATTCAAAGCCATTAAGTATGAGACCAGTGAACAGGACAAAGCTAACCATTGATTGACGCTAATCTAAACTCATGTTTGAGTCTGATTAATCAAAAGCTTAATGGCTGAAGATCAATTTTTACTAATTACTTGTGCGACTTGGGTGCCCTTCCAGAGATCATTTGCTTCAATTTTCGTTCAAGTTCAGGGATTGTCATTAGAAACGACATGAGAATAGCAGGAGCCCAGACAGGCTAGAATATAGATTAGCAATCAGCAGGAAGAGGTTAAATGCAGGATACAAGCCAATTAGGATGAATACAAAACTAATTTGCCAAATGTCAGAGGGAAGCTGGAGTTAATGTAGCATAAATGTCGACAAAATACCTCAGCTGGTTATTACTTGTGCAGGACCCTTTTCCTGTTGATCTTGTGAACAAACGCTAATTTGCTTTTTGAAGAAAGAAAAAAAGACTATTATTTCTTCTTATCTAAATGAGTCAACAATAAAATACTTCCTGTTCACTCTCTTTATTCAAACCTCTCCCTCCTCATAGGCCTCTCATTCCAATCAGCTATAGATAAAGATAAAATTTCACATGTTACACAATACACAGATTCAGTAAACAGCAATATTTAAAAATTGATTTTCTCTCAGTTTTAAAAAGAACCCGTCCAAAGCTGAAGTTTTATGTTAATAATAACGTTAATAATGCTTACATAAGCATTCCAGACCAGCAGGTGGCAGTAATATGTAATCAGTCTGCTACATCACAACACCATAGAGGAACATTAAGGACATGTGTATGGGGCATCTTTGAGAGAAAGAGGTGGTGAGAAGCTCACTTTAAATACTGAGTAGTGAATAGCAAATTAAAAGCTGTTAAGCATTATACTTTTATTTGCCTCTGTATCGGGGTTTAATGATAAAGAATGATGAAAAACAGCGAGGTTTCTATGTAAACACGCAGACAGACCTAAACAAACTGTTAGTCTGCCATCTCATTGCATGCTCAATAAATGTATATTGAAACAATAACTACCTTGTGCAAATATTTCAGCATTTCCCTTAAACTTCTTTTATGCTGTGAACACAACAACAGCTGAACTGAGTTTTCTGAGTTTGCAACCTTGGATTCCTTTTACATGTTGACAGAAGGCAAAACACAAAGAAAATACCACATTTTCAAAAATACAGCCTTGGAGGATGTACTTTCTGTGAGCAGGCATAACTTTGCTGTGAAGTATTTCTCTTCAGGAATCGATCAAGGGACCCAGTCCACAAAGGATCAGGCCCGGCTACATGCTGCCACCCCGATGTCTCACCATTCCGACACAGCTTTCCATATAAGGGGGGGGCATTCACATCTGGAGTCCGTCATTTAATCCTGAGCGTAGCTGGGCGTGTCCCGTGCAGAGGGCTCCGCAGCCGACCATAGCAGACGAGAGCTGTCGGAATGACCAGATGTGTGATAGCATGGTAACATAACGCTACTCAGACAATTAGAGACCAATGTCGGGATGTCGGGATGTCAGGATGTCGGTTGCCCCCCATCAGGCCCTTATAACCTTGGTTGACTGCTCAGGCAGGGCAGAAACAGGAGTGTCCAGTGTACTGAGCATTTCGTGTTTCTTCCCTTATGTTAGAAAGAGATAAGATAAGAGATAAACCAGAGCTAGCAACAAAACAAACATCGTGGAACTGATTAAATTACTTTAAGTCTTTAGGCCCTTTTGTCTTTTAACATTCATATTACTGGCTGTTTAACTGAAATGACACCAATAACTTCCATTTAAAAGCCACTTGACAGTCCACCATTGTGTTTGAACTGGCGCACGAATGACTCATACGATAAGCTAGGCCAGAAAGGAAAGTAATATCCAGCTGCAGCGTAGGGCTGCAGATTAATGGGACTGACAAAGGATGCACCAACTACAACTTTTGTGGTCTGGGAAAAGTAAGATATTAAAAAATGGTCTGAAGCCTGCCACTATGACGTAATTTGTCTTTTCACCCTCTGAAAATGGGACATAGTTGATGACAAACATGTCCTACATTAGCATTTTAGAATGCTAATACATGCTAATCAGCTCTGATTATTGATTATTTCGCTAGCTGCTACACAACAATCAAAATTTGCCGTCCTTCTGTCCATTGTGTTCTTTATAACGAAGAAGGTGAAATAACAAAGTTGCCAAAATCCATTTAAATGAGGAGCATTAATGTTTGTACCAAGGCAATGTCTTCAAAAACCGCAGAGAACATGCACTCAAAATTACGTATGGGCACCTCATCCAGGTGACAAATCAGGCACTGACCTCTAGTGAGTCTGCATGTCTGTACTAAAATTCATTGTTTTCATCTAGTATGTGACATATGGTAGTCTGGGCCTATCAGGGGACCCAGACCGGGGAGCAAACAGATGGACCAGCACTGTAACCATGTAGATTAAGATTAAGATGGACAGTAAATCACTGGAAATGCATGTGTGTTCACATTTCCCTTCAAGTGACACAACTGTCTCGGCCTCAATCTCATCATGTCTCAGTGATATTTCAAGATGGATGAAGAAACACCACCTACAGCTCAACCTGTCCAAAACTGAGCTTCTTGTCATTCCAGCCAGCCCCTTTTTGCAACCACAAATCAGTATCCAGTATGAATCAAATTAACTTGTGCCCACAAAGTCTGCTGGGAATCTGGGTGTCATAAATGATGACCAACTAATCTGTAAGGTTCATGTCACCTCAGTTGCTCGGTTCTGCAGATTTGCCCTCCATTGCATCAGGAGGATCAGACCTTACCTGTCAGAGCTCTCAACACAGCTCCTGGTACAGGCTCTTGTTATGTCACACATTGACTACTGAACTCCTTGCCGGAAGGCCTCCTTGCATGCTCAGTCAAACCTCTGCAGATGATCCAAAGTGCAGAAGTCTGTCTGGTTTTCAACCAACTCAAAACAGCATCCATCACTCCACTGTTCACCTCTCTTCACTGGCTTTCTGGAGCAGTCAACATCAGATAGAAAGCCCTACTTCTTGCCTACAATACTGCAACTAAATCACCTCCCACATCTGGCAGTTCTGTACTCCCTTCCGCCCGTTACGCTGTCAGTGAAAGGTGCCTGGTGCTCCCATCACAACAAGGCCCTAAGTCACAAACCAGACTCTTCTCCTTTGTTGTCTCCCAGTGGTGGAATGAATTACCAAACTCTGTCAGACCTGCAAAGTTTGTCTCTACCTTTAAGAAAAAGCTAAAGACTCAGCTCTTTAGAGAACACCTATGCACTTAAGCTCAGCTCTTTTCCTCTGTCGCCCTTAGTGGTAGAATGACTGAAACAAATGGCCCTGTCTACTTTGAGACACTTTGCCCAGCTCTTAGTGAACAATTCTGCACTTGGTACATGTGATGATGATGATGATGATGATGATGATGATGATGATGATGATGATGATGATGATGATGATGATGATAGTTATGACATGACAATGACGACACGGTTAATAGCTGCGTTTACATGGGCATAAATAATTGGAATAAATGCCCGATCAGAATAAAAATGCGTCAGGTAAACATGTTGATCAGAAGATTCTGATTCAATTCAGCTCAATCAGAAAGAAATTGTATTCTGATCGGGAGGGGTGGTTTGTGCCGATCGTTATTCCGAAAGGCATCCATGTAAACACTTATTCTGATTTTGACTCTCTAACCTGACTCAGTCTTCACGCTTTAGCCTTTGGCTTGTTTATTGAGGCCAGTACAGGAGGTTTCCCTATTAACACTCTGGCATAAAACACAACCTCTCCTCCGGTAACATAACAAGGTGTACATACAGCGTAATGATGTCACATCTGCACACACAGAGCAACCTTTAACAGAACAGTAAAATAAGTATGCAAGGGCGCCATCTAGTGACAACATTTAACGGGAAAACTCCTGAATCGAATGAAGTGAGCCACTACCACGTTTGTTGGTTTGTCGACAGCACAGGCGTAAATACAACTCTTCCTTTGCGGTTGTTTTAGCGAAATCAGACAACTCTGCACATGTCCAAATGCCTCTAATCTGAATAAAGCTTGGTGTATGTATACATCATGATCTGATTATTTGATTTTGCACCCATATAAACAGTGGATTCAGATTATCCGATCCCTCAAATTTTAATCGGATCAAGAAATGTTGCACATGTAAACGTGGCTATTAAGACTCTATTTGATTTATGGATTGATGGTGGTTATACATAAAAAACTGCATTGTGCTTGTAGCAGTTTTCAGCGATCACTGATGTTTCTTTCTGTCAATATCTTGCTTGTGTTGTATTTACTCTTCAATGTACCATGCGGCTAAAAACATCCGCCAAATGACATTGTGTCATCATCTATCATTCTGTTTTTACGTTTCACCTGCTGGTTCCTTTGGGATGTGTCATCACATTAACCTTCACGTCTCTCTGTGGTCTCCTGCAGCAACGCCCTTCATCATCACCATGCTGCTGGCCAGCCTCAACAGCTGCTGTAACCCCTGGATCTACATGTGCTTCGCCGGGCATCTATTTCACGATCTGAGGCAGAACTTCCTGTGTTGCTCCTCTCGCTACCTCAAGTCGTCCCAGTGTCACTGTGAGCGTGACTTTGACTCGAGTCACAAGAGTAATTCCTCCACCTTTGTCATCAAGAGCACAAGCAGTCAGAGGAGCATCACACAGACTTCCTGCACTTAAGTCCCACACCCACTCTTCCCTTTTAAAGCTGCCTGGTCTGCCCTCCACAATTGCCTATGAGATACAGCACTTGATAGGGGGAACATCAAAAGTCTTAACTTTTTTATTTTTCATCAGTGAAAACTGACTTGTAAAATAGACGGATGTACAGATTGGTATCTATTGTGCAAAATTTTGCTCATGAAAATTGTGCACGATAATCATTTATCAAGCTGAGCATTTAACAGTCACTGTTTGTTTTTACTTTTTTCTTGTTTGAGATGTACAGTTTCTGTGTCAACAAGTTTGCAAAAGTAAAAGAATATTATCCGAATGATTTTCAATCTTTGCCGCCCACACTATAGCTTGAGTTGATGTCAGACAGCTTGTGGGCTCTGTTTGTCTGTATTTTGATGAAGTTGATCACCTGTTATGAATATCTGTAAGACGTTACTGTTACTGTTGCAATAAATAAATTGCATAGATGTAAACTGTTACTTGAGCTATTGTTAAATGTGATCTGTCATGGCCGTCACTGCTAATCCTTTTAATTGAAACAATAAAAAAATGTAAGAAGCATAAACGCCCTGACAGCTTTATTATTTACACCTTTAGCTGATGCTTGTTAGAGGTTCTTTTTGCCTTCTGGAAAGGTTGACGAAATACTTGGCAATGCTGCTGGGAATGTCCCACGGGAAAGTTTGTCCACCCTAAATCAATAACGTCACTAAGTTCCTGCAAAGTTTTGCCAGTACTTTGAAACTCTGACATCCTGTTCACCTCAGCCCCAGAGTGCATTATGGGTGTGAAATTTGGACGATGTGACTATTATTGAAATGACCCGAAGTAACTCATGCCTTTGAAGGTTTCTTGGAGTAGCGTTTGTTTTGTGAGGTGGTGCAGTATCCTTCAGGAAGTGACATTAAAGATAAACACTGGTCAGGAATTCACACATATTCTTCAGAGCCAAGCTAATTAGACCTCTGCTAGGTCAGTTGTGTTTATATTACTGTCAGTGATTCAAGTATGTGAGCCATTAGAATGAGAACAATACAATTACTGAACATTAATAATCATTGGCAATAATAAGAGTGACATGAATAAAAGCAAACACTCGATATAAGTCGATATAAGTCAAGTAGAGACAGATTTTTAATAATTTTATCCAGCTCTTACTGATACTTTGGTTTTCTCACACCTAACAAATTAAAGAAGCAAGGTTAAAACAACACCATCTCCACAAACGCTTAACTCTAATCATTGTCTTAAAATCCATTTATTGTTCAACCAGGTGCTGCTCTGCTTGCTTCATCATGTCACAACAGAAGATGCAAATTAACATGTGACTTTGACAATTGTACAGTCAATAACTACATATCTTCCACAGTGCAGAACATACAATGTATGATATCGTCACCCTATTACAATAATGGCCTGAGTCATTTTTTGATTGAAGAATTTAGGCGATTTTTACCAGAGATGGCCAGCATTATCAAGAGATGACTTAGGCCAAAAACTCATTTTCGTCAAAAAATGACTTAGGCCATTATTCTAATAGGGTGACGATATCATTCATTGTATGTTCTGCACTGTGGATGAAAAATATCATATGCTATTTTTAAGTGACAGTTATTTCATTTTTTTTTTGTTTTGTTTTCTTATTGGATCCCTGGTATCACACTCTTTCAAAAGACAGTGTTATGAAAAAAAGTATTTCAAGAGAAATTATTCTATTAAGAAAAGCCAAAGGACACTACAGTCTCACTTATATGCACAAAAACCTTAGGTTGATGTGTATCCAAAGGTCTATTTACTGTTTTCCAGGAAAACGTAATCCCAAATGTTTTATCAAGATCGTGACTTGGCATCAGATTATCATGATTCATATCCAGAGTTGCAAAAGCACAAAACAAACATGTAAAACAGGCTAAACTTGCTGAGATATTCAGTAAAAGACAAGACGATTAAGTCAAGGTCTTGAGAAAACAACTGGGAAATCACTTGCTATCAAAGAGTAAACAAAATTAGTGCGTACATTCCCACTACACTACACGTTATCGTCCCTGGGTGACTTTATAAATAATCACTGCCTTCATTCTTTATTTACACAGGTTTAAACAGATCATTTATCAGATTAATGCTTCATGCTGTTTCTGCACAAATCAACTCCTAATTGTGTATTGAGTGAGCCAACATAACCAGGAGAAAATACACAGGCTATTACCAAAGCGGGGTGTGGCCCTGATGTATCAACCTGTAATACAACAACTCAACCAATAAATAATAGTCACTAAAACACTGCTCAGTAATTCTTAAAAAGGTATTTATTCTCACAGAATCACATAAAATTAAACACATATTATCATCCGAACAAAGTCTGAAGCACTGTTGCGCTGGATATTTTCATCAAGTGTTTTTAAAATCAGTTTGAACATATTTATTTGCCTTTAAAATGTAGATGCAAAGTGGCAATATACTTGTTACACTTGTCTACATATCCAGAATCACACAGCTGAACATGAACACAGGTCTCTTAGGTTTTGACCCTATCAGGAGTAAGATTCACACATAATTACCGAACATCTTGTAATAAATGCAAATGAAGTTTTATATATTACTCTGATGTGAATTATAAACATATTCCTTATCTTTATCTTAAATTCTTTGGAGCCATTGCAAATATATTAGGACATATTTTAAGAAATCAAATAACATATATGACTTTTTGTTAGAACTTTTAGAGATGGGATTCATTGATTAATTATGATTAAATTCAATCAAAATTAAAGTTCTGAAAAAACACACTAAGCAACATACAACATCGATGTAAATTTAACTTCAAATATCCAAATATAAAGCATTCAGGCAGCATCATCCACAGGTGCAGCAGTGTTGGGAAGTCCCAGTTGTTGTCAATGATGAGTGGTCGTCTGAGCTTTTTGGCATACATATAAACCAGGACAGACAAATCCTCCCCATGCCGGGCAGCCCCCTTTCCCACACTGAAGGACCCTGAGGCCTCCGGGAGTGCCAGAACTGTCACAGAACCATGCCGCCCACTGCAGCTGTCGCAGAAAATCTGATGGAGTATGTTATGAGGGGAGAAAGAGGAGGAGGAGTATCAGGGAGTAAGCAGGATGCCAGGACTTATCTTCTGGTGTAAAAAAAGGTACCACACTTCATCCAATCATGCTAACAAACACTACACGGTGAGTTTTTTTAGACTTCTTTGCGCAGTGCCACACGCACACTGCTGAAGATCTTGCCCAGGGCTTCGAAGAAGGGGTCGCAGAAGGTCTGAATGCAGAGAGAGTAGATGCGGCTGATGCACTGTGACTCGATCAGACAGCTCTTGATGCATGGCACCACGGCCCAGATGTGGCAGAAGGAGATGCAGGCAAACAGGAATCCCCAGAGCAGAGCGACAGGGATACCGAAGACGGCAGACAGGATACGGTAGCACCAGTACTTGGACACAGTGAAGGTGGTGTAGCTGAGCTTCCACACTCCATCCAGGCTGTGTGTGCCATCAGGCTCTGCAATGACATCCTCAAACTCCACCTGAGAGTGAATTCAAAAGAGGATTTCATTGAGTCCTTCACGAAACATTTACTGCCTCCAGCTATTACACACATAATCAAGAGTCAGGTTCATAACTATTAATGCTGCAAATTTAACACAGTCGAACCAGAAAAGGTTTGCACTTAATGGAACAGCAAAGTTATAGAGTGGCTTTAATGGCTGAGCAAAACCTCTCAAAAAGCTCTTTTTTAATCATCTGAATTTATTCTCTTTTTAATGCATAAAAGCAGCTATATAATCTTCCGATATTTTCCTGTTTTCTGATCCAGCCAGCTGGTCTTTTGGATACTGTCCCATTCCAGGAGGAGATTCAGCCCCAAAATTTTAATTAACTTGTTGGTAATCAGGGCTGCCAGATGCAGCAACACATCCACTACCTTTTCTTCTCTCTTCCAGCATTCCCGGGGATCAGTATGTGAAATGACGATTTACTGTCCACCTCCTGTTGCGATAGCAGCCTGAGATCATCCTCTGAATGAATGGCTGGACATGTTTTGTTTTTGTTATGTGAGGTCGGACCTCGTTTTTGCTTTCAGAGGGATTGCTGGGGTCAGATTTGACAATAGAACAATCAAATCAGAGTCGTATTATCTAAAAACTGAATTACTGATATGATAAGACCTACCGACCAGGAACACAGTT
Organism: Xyrichtys novacula; assembly: GCA_962446985.1. Taxonomy (NCBI): domain Eukaryota; kingdom Metazoa; phylum Chordata; class Actinopteri; order Labriformes; family Labridae; genus Xyrichtys; species Xyrichtys novacula. The sequence continues at coordinate 18,825,273 of OY660865.1, forward strand.
TTAGCAGACCCTATTTATCAGGTCTGTGCAGCAAAAATAAAACTTAGCAAAGAGTGCATGGATACAAAAGGGCTATTTTATCGCTCCATGTGACTTTTAGACCAGAGTAGTAGAAGTTCAGTTTAAAAATACATAACCTTTATCTTTATGCCTGGGAACAGACACAGGAAGGTATGTAAATCCTTTCAACCTGAGCCATGCAGACACTCAACATGCACTCAATGGTTTACCATCTTTTGCACTATGTTTATCTTAGCGCCTTTCAGTTCACCAAAATCTTATTTAAATGTATATTCTGCTCTGTACATACAGAAAATATTATCTGGAAGTGACCTGGCAACAATCAGGATAAACATTGGTAAAACCTAAATTAAACATGGTGGTAGAGTGTATCAGTTTCATGATCTTCTATCTCATTCCCAAAATAAACCTCATGTTCGACATCAGGAATAGCACTTAGTCTATTTTCAGCTCTAGACAGTACAGTAGCCCGTCTTTGTCCTTAACAACCTCTTTGCTTATTTATTCCACAGGTATACTTATTATAATCTCTAATCCTTGCTGAGACAGGCAGGTGAGTCCATGCAGCACAAACCTTCACCACGTCCTCATTGATCTGCTTGGGGTCTCGATTAATGAGATCGATCTCCTTGGTGTGGCTGTCTTTCACAATCTTCTCCTCGTTGGTGTTGTACTGGTACTGATCCGCCATGCTGGGGCTGTAGGACCTGGACCGGCTGGACACAGTGAGAGCAAAATCTTCCAAATGGATCAAACGACTTGTAGTTCACTTCTGAACCCCTGTATCACCACTGTGACGCTCCCTCCAGCATGCCAGTGGACAGCTGCTGCAGACGTCCTGGTAAAAATGGAGGCTTGACCCCCACCCAGCACACACCGGCACTAACACTCACACGCACACACAGATGGTGTCCACTTGTGCACACACACACATACCCACAATGTAGTGCACACAGACAGAAAAGGCATGCCGTAAAGGAGAACCCAGGCCTGTGTCACATTTCACATAGGGTTGAGGGGCTAACTGGGCAGGGTTTGCATGCTGGCACGAACTTCCACCACAGAGTGAGGCAGGGAGTACAAACACACCCTCCTGCCTCAGTGTTATTTGTGTGAAGATTGAGCAAAACTCAAAAAGAAATAAACATTTTGCTTTTGATTTGCATTGCAAGTGAAAAATAAAGACAAAAATACTGTCACTATGGGAACAAGGATTACAGTGATGTGACTGATACTGTAAGTCAGGCGGTGAGTTGGCCATAATAACACAGTCCAACTCTGTGAGCAGATGGTTCTTTATATGTTGACGTTTTGCCAGTTTGAAATTCTACTGTACTTCTTCATTCGCAGTCACTTGACAGTTCAACAACATCAGACTGAGGAGTAATACTTTATATAGTACGATGACCAAGTTTTATTTTAAGACCAACCTAAAAAAGTCAAGCCCACACTCTTACTCCATGCCACAAAAACATTTAGTTCATTGCAATGTTTCAACCATGGACTGTTTATACTATGGACAACTTGGCTCCGCCTTCCGTCATTATACGAAGCTGCTCTTAGCTCTTGGTATTTCCGGGATTTTCTCCACTTGCTGGAACCACCACTTGCGCAGTAGAGTTGAATGCATTCGGTGTGAGAGTCGCTGTGATGATGCTCTGCTCAAACAGCGTATCACCCAGATGAGCTACGCAATCTTCGAACATCCATAGGCTGTATCAACTGTTATTCATAGAAAACTTAAACCACTAATAACTTTTAAAAATGGAGCTGCACAGTAAAAAGAGGACTTGAGCACAAACCAGTCTTACAATAACTACATGTCAATATCGCAACCAAGACGGTGAAAGAATTATACTCTGTTATGAATTTTTTAAGGTTTGTCCACAGCTCCATTAAGTTTGGGAGGCGGGATTTATGACCTATACTTCAGCCCATCACCAGAGGTTGCTATTCTTCCAGAGGAGGAGGAGAAGCGAGGAGGCAGATGACGTCCATTCTAAATACAGTCTATGGTTTCAACACACCCTTTATATCTGCGAAGATTCTGAAAATCATGGATATCACACCAATTGCCATAAATATTGCATGACCTCAGTGATGGTCCTGAGTGTTATAGAGTAATTCAATGTGGACACAAGATATCAATGCCCCAATGGAAGTGTGCCACCCCCCCACCCCCCCCAAACACACACACGCGCACATAAACACAATGACACCTTCACTATAGTTGTGTCATTAGTTATAGTCGACTAACTAGCTCTCAGTGGATGTCTTCAAATGGCCCAGGCTCAGTTTACCTGAGCTACAGGTACTGGAAATGTTGACACAGTTTACCCTGTCTCTGTAGAACTGAGCGAGACATTAACAAATGGGCGCCTCCCTTCAGTCTTTTGCCAGTCTGGGCCAGGGTGAGAAGCCTGTTTGGGCTCCCCCAAGTCCTCCATTCTCATTAGAGAGGAGAAGAGAGAGAAAGATGGTGGTGAACGGTTGTTTCTTAACATTGGTTCAGCCTCCAACTGGCATGATTTCTTCTCATTTAACCATTGAATTGTTTAAACTGCTTTTTCAACATCTTCTTCACTGGATCTCACAAACTTTATCCAAGTTCTCCTGGTAAACTTGAGATACTTGGCTTTAACTTCAATACCCCACTGGGTAAACTTTAACTTTCCATCCCAGCTGTTCAGCTTGTGCTGCCTAGTCTGCATTTCTAAGCTATTTTTTTCATATGCATCCTACACTAAGTCCCGGGGCAGCACCAGTTCTATAAAATAAACTATTTGCTGACTTGCAGACCATGACAAGTCTAAAGTTAGAACAAACTGCTCCCTTTGGGGCTGTAATTCTGCCTCCTAGCTCTACCTGTAACTCTAAATGAGCATTTTTCCTTTTTTGCAGGCCAACTAAAACACTTATTATTCTTTCGTAAAATAAGTCAAATCAGTTCTTCAGTTTAGTAGTTAAGCATGAGGCGTGTGTATTGCCTTCTGTATGCATTTGGCAGTGCTGATGTTTTATTGCAGCCACAAAGCCCCAAAACATTTAGAGCTAAGAGGACATAGAAAAATGGAAATTGAATTTAAATCACCTCCTTTTTTACTTTGAATCGGAGTGTTGTCTCTCCTCATTTCAGTTATTTACCAAATCAGTTAAAGCCTTTGATTGTCCAAGCCCCTATTGTATGAAATTACATTCACAAAAGACGAGCTCAGAGCCATTTGTTTCAGTAATTTCTGATTTTAGCAAAGCCTAATCCATAAAACTTAATAGTGGCCCTAAAATAAAACTCTGATTCAGTCTTCCCTAAGCTGAGCAGTTGTTGCTATCACTCATGGCTTTCTATATCAGCATATTGCATAAACAAACCTCCAACAAGAGGGAGGGTGTGGCGCTGAAAACTAGTACAAGTAAAACACCACCAGCTCTCTGTTGCTACTTATTTCAGTCAGTTGGGCGTTAGAACAGATCAGAACAGGAAGTGTGACCCTGAGAGTTTGGATTGGCGTTGCCTGTGCCGGTTCCCTGGTGTTAGGGACGGGGACAAGGAGGGAAGAGGGGAATTGGAGCACAGTGCATCTGATCGAGAGCCAACCCAATTAGAGGTGTATTTCTGTGAGTGGCGATGGAGAGAGAGGAGAGGCTGGTTATGCAGAGAGGCAGGGGGACAAAAATAGCTCGGCAAAGAGAAATGGTGGACATACCTCTGTCTCTGTGCGTGTCAATGCAATCAGCTGAGACTGCAGCGGCTCTTGTCTTACATTTGCTGCCGGCATGCTCGGTGCTCAGACCTATGTTTAGAAACATATAGAGTGTAAAGACGAGAATGGGTATCACTGACCTGGTATAGTATATTAGTATCAGGAATTCTTTCTCGGGAATGAATGAATGAATGAATGTGTGGGTGTGTCACTTAATTCATTCAAAACTTTTATACATCACCAGGGCTCTCAAGTTTTGAACTAAGCTTAGAGTGAGATTTCCTTGGGGGGGGATTATAAGTATAATTATCTCTTAAATACAACGGAGTATAAGGGGCACAATTAGAAAAAAAGCGCTTTTTAATCTCAAAGAATAAAGTTATTATTTGGGAGAATAAAGTCATTAATATCTCAGTATTAAGTCGTAAAGTTACCTGTTGTGAAGGAGAGTTGTTAAAATCAGCACTGTGGAACATTTAGATGAATTGTACTTTAGTATAGGTTTCACAAACATGGAGATACTTAATCCTTTGGTACATGAGCATTACACTGTCATGAGTATCAGAACTTATATTTGAGATATATGAGAAATGCTGCTTTTGCGGAGGGGAAAATGGCTGGAAATGGCTGCACAGAGACTAAATCCGTCAATACAGCTGTTAATAGCAATAGCATAGGGCTTTAGTTTATCATATGAGTTTATATGCCATGAGGTGTTGAGGTCTCTGCATGTGTAGGTTACTGACTTACTGTAATCATCGGGTCTATCTCGTCCTTATAAATAACCTGCTCTATTACGGCGAGTGTCTGTCTTCTTCTGTAGTCAAACCGCAAGATATCAAAATCTACCCGGATACAGCAATGCTGCTTTTTGATTGGCTGTTCAGTAGATATACTTTATTTGATTGGCTTGCGCGTGGCACGCAGCTTCTGAACTCTCGAAGAAACTCAGTTGATTCCTACCTGTTCCATAGTTAAAGAGGTGCAACTTGGTGGACATCACCATGTTCATATAAATGCGTGAGAAATACAATGTGTGGCGTGTGAGCGTGTGAACGGGTGGGAATGCGTGTGTCTCACGCTGATTGCGTGAGACTTGAGAGACCTGCATCACAGTGATACCTGTTCCTTGGAGGCAACATTTGTGACAGGATTTTCATGCAGTCTTGTTTAGTTCTTAATAGGTATCCAGGTTCAACCACCAAGAGGCAGATTATAAAAATTAAACCCACTTTAAATTCAAAGTTCTGTAGAGGCCCAGGAGGGCGAGACTTAGGATGAGGGCTCCGTCTCAGGTGTTGTTCTACCCTAGCTTAGTCCAACCTTGACTAAACCTGAACTGGATTAAGACCAGAAAGATACAAACATAGAGATGTGGTAGAAGACGGAAGGAGATAGAGTCAAGAGGGAGGGAGGTAGGGTCAAAGAATTGCAGACAAACAGAGTGGAGTGGGATGGCTGTGTAGAAGGCTAGCAAGGTGACTGAAGGTGTGGGGAAGGCGTGGTCCTGCTCCTGAACCCTAAGTTAATACATAAATGTCATAAATTTGCAAACAGTCTGAAAAAAGTTTGACAGAGCTGTACTGCACTCTGGGATTTTGGCTGTCCTTACTTCTAGTTTCCCATCCTTTGAATTCAAAGTAATTTGCAGAAACACCCAAGGAAGCACTATTCATCTTGTGATTCTCATAATTTCGAGTACGCAGTGTGCTGGCTGCTTGGGAATGAACTGTGTCTGATTTTAATGTGAAAGCATTTTTGCATCTTTGATATCTTAGCTGTCAGATCTGTGGCTCGAAAAAAAAAAAAAACTTTTATTGCTGTTAAGTAGCTGGTATGGCCCAGTGGTTAAATTGCACACTTTATGTAGGTTGTTGTCCTCACAGCAGGCGGGCAGTCTGGGTATGATTCTAACCTGCAGTCTTTCACCTGTCATTCCCCACTTTCTGTCTCAGTCTTCTGCTCTCTCCGTTGTCTTGTCCTTTCTATAGAGGCAACACTACCACCACTTAAAATTGCATTAAGGCAGTCAGATCACTCTCTGATAACTTTCATATCTTTGTTTCACTTTTATTCAAAACCTTTGGATTGTGTGAACCTTTTCCCCAGAAAACAAAAAAGCATCACTTCCATAGTAAAATAAAACATTTATTGAGATCCATAAGTTTGGTTTCATTGAGTTAATTGAAGCAAAAGTATCAGCACATTATTATGCTGTGCTAATTTCTTCCCACACAAAGAATTGATATTTTTTGACTACGGTGCAGTTGCATGAATATTGTTATAGTTTGATTGCCAGTCAGGCACATTTCACTGCATTCTTCTCTGTAATTGAGTAATTGTTTTTGTACCACTTTTCTCTAATTTTCTATCAGTGCAAACAACTCAGAAATAATCACTGAAATTTATGATGTAGATCTAACTCACTTGTAAGGTATTAGTATGCAATCTGTCCTTTTCTTTGTTGTCTTTGTGCTAAACTAACACTTTCACTCTGTGTGTTTATCTATCTTCATCCCTTGCCAGATGGATAGTAATTCGGCTGCAGCACTTCCCAATACTGCTAAAGTAAGGGCTGATGAGAATGTTCAATATGCTGCTCCACACGGTCCTGATCCAGTGCATGTTGATGAGAAGGAGCTGAACACAAGGCATAATCAACCTGGAGAGAAACAGGGCGGAGCATGAAACATATTGTCACTGAAATTTATTGTCACAGAGGAAAAAAGTCTTTCCTCCCTCGAAATCGGTCATCAGTCCTTCCTCGTGAAAGCAGAGAAATAAGTAAATAACACCCTACCAGATGTGGAGACAGCTGAGCACAGCGAAGAGGAGCCCTGCAGCCAGAGAGAGCGGCACAGCCAGCAGGAGGGAGATGAGGCGGTAGCACCACAGCCTGGCCACCTCAAACAGGGCATGGCTCCACAACCACACTTTATCAAAGCTCCGCACAGAGGGAGGCTCTGCAATCACATCCTCAAACGTGACCTCAATACACACAGAGATACTGTGAGTGAGTGCCAAAACACTTCTATCACCTATGATGTTTAATATAACACGGACAACTTGGATCAATAATCTTAGAAAGTCTGGAGGATAAATGAGATGCACATAAACATACTGAAAGGAGCATTTTTAATTGCAAATACCTTTTTTTAAGTGGATGGTAGTTACATATTAGTATTCAACATGCATAGACAAAAAAGAGCAATGTGTGCGATCGTGTCCACTTGAGGTCAGTATTTTTCAACATATTGATATTGACCACATGACATTGCCCATCATGTTTTATGACTAAGAAACACAAAGAAGATAAGTAGAGGCCCTGATGAATATTTCTATGAAAAAAAGAAGATGAATTCTATGTAAAATATTGTTTTTTTCCTCATGTTTATGCATCCAAGATTTACATTACGAAGACTGGAGACAGAAAGAGGAGATACAGTAAAGCATTTACAGCAGGACTGCATATCTCAAGTGCTGTATGCTCTTATGATAGTGAACATGAGTTACCTTCAGGTTCTTGTTAATCCCTCTAGGGTCCCTGTCTTGAATCGATACTCGACTTGTGCCACTCTGGGTGAAAGTCAGATCTTCAGATTGCATGTCCACTTTGACCTCCATCATTTCTCGTTTTAATCCTTTCCTCCTCTAAGCTGAGCTTTGTCTCGGTTTGTTGGCTTCTGCAGTCATGTCATTGGAAACATGGAGGATGTGCAGGGCGTAGCAGTCTCACCCAACTTGTCACTGACACCCAGGTGGAACATAGTGGAGTGCTGACTGCCTTGCTCCTTGTTGAGGAATGCCTTTATTGGCTTTCAAAGGCCAGCCTTTGTTGACATTTTCCATGTAACACACTCCATGGGAAGTCTCATTTGGACCTGTGTGAGAAATGTCCAGTAGATATTGCTAATTACATTACACTGGCTTCCACTTCCTGCTTGAATTGTAAAGTTGTGTTGATGATCAGCAGTCATTATTTGGCTCTATCAGAGCTGACAGTGCAGGTCCATTAAGAGCACACTTCAATTCAGGACATGTTTCTTGCCAAGAGCGGTGCTTCCAACCATACCTGAGCTGGGACTTGGCTGCACCACTGACAGTCTCTCCCCTGACTACACAAACTGACCATCGCTGTTTTATTCATTCAGTTGTATTCCTTTCAGCAATACAGCACAGTACCAGCATTCAGTGTGCAGTGGAGTATGCACCCCTCCCATCTCTTTAAAGTCAGCCTGCAGTTGGCATCATCTGTGGAGCTGCAAATTGTATTCAAACCTTTTACTTCTTTTCAAATACCTGGTAGTGTGCAGCACCGGAGGCCTTATTGTGTCAATTTGAAGTCAACAGCGACTAGTACAGCCTCCTGGAACAATGCAACAATCCTCTTAGTTGTGGTTCAGTAAGAGTATAATTTTTCTCACTTAAATGCATCTAAAGTTAAACCATGGTTAATGCAGATGATTCTCACCAAACTGTCAGTTTGTATCATATAGTGTTAATAAATACTGTCGCAGACAAAAGTTTCATGTCAGAATCAGAATGAAGGAAGTGCAATTTGTTTTCATATCTTTCAGTACAAAAGCACAAATTTGCCATTTACAGTATTTCATCTAGATTTTGCTTTATGTAGTTTTATAAAATTTTTTATGCTTGTATCTTCTTCCATTTAAGGTCCCCTGGCAGTCATATTACTGTTATGAAAAAGATTTATGCTTTTTCACAAATGTAAACGTCTTTATTTTTAATGTTATATTTGTCTGTCCTCGTTCATGTTCATTGATTTAACACGAGAACACTAAGACAAATTCCTTGGTTGGAAACCTTCTTGGCAATAAACCTGATTCTGATTCTGTGGAGCTGAAATTGTTTGCCGGTTATTTTATTGGAGAAAGCAATAAAAACAAGTCAGCGTATCCAAATCAAAAGAAACAGCATCAGTTGGGGGCAAAAACAAAACGGTGTGAAAAGTGTTTGTTTCTTTTTTTTTTTTTTTACTGTTTCTGGTCCTGTTTTGTTCTCCTTGAAGTAGCGGGTAGGTGGGGTGTGCTGCCTCACCCGACAGGGGAGAGCTCCAACTCAAACAGATTTCTCACCTCGGCTCTGCCATCTCTGTCTTCTTTCTTACAACTTTCCATAGACTCATCTCCACTGTCTCTCTCCTCTTATCCTGTATTAGAGTGGGGGAGTAGGTATGATGTCTAGCATACAGCCTTACCCAGCAGGGGTAAAGTCTTGCCCAAACAAGCTTCTTGCCCTGGCCCTTTCTTCCATGTCTTCTTTCAGTTATCTTACACTCTTCTCTCAGTGGTGGAAGGTGAGAGTTATCCCAGAGGGGGGTGGTTCCAGGAGCTAATCATTTAGCCTCCTTAAGGTGATGCAGGCTGAACTTAGTGACGCAGGTGAGAGGAAGTGCCCAGATGATAACCCTGTGCGGTGGCTCTTGTTGTAAGCGAAAGGCCACATGTATCATCAGAAAAGAACACAAGCAGTGAGCGCTTTTCCTTCTCAGTAGAGTTGAGTTATTTGTGTTTATCTTGTATCACAATCAGCAGAATTACAGCACCATTAACATTTATTTAGAAATATACTTCTGTAACACTGTATTTGACACCTATCTCTATAATGCATTATAAATATATGCATAATGTGTTATAATGATGTTATAGCACTGTATAGCTGTAAGTATAAACACTCATAAATGATCACAACTCACTGACAATGCCCACATAGATAATGCATTATACATAAATTTATGATGTGTTATAATTTGCGTATAAACTTGTATAACTTTCATTATAAACACTCATGAATAATAATGCTTTAAAACAATGAGTATAACACATTATAATACCGGACCTTGTAAGTCATGATGAAATGCTTTATAATGTGTTATGATTATTGCTATAAAGCATTATGATCATTTATGAGTGTTTATAACTATACTTATACAGTGCTATCACGTGATTATAACGCATTATACATATATTTATAATGCTTTATAGAGATAGGTGTTAAGTAAAGTGTTACCGAAATATGTTTCTATTGATTGTAACTCTATCACTGACACTCTCTTTAACACTTGATTGCATATCACCAACCCTTTAGTTTATTATCAAGCTCTCGATCTGGACCTAACCCTTAAATTAACCTAGCAACAAGTTCTTTATGTAGTATGGTGCTGAGAAAACTGATTGCCTGATTTCCATACTGTGCTCTGCATTTTAAAATACTGTAAGAAGAACAGTGAAAGACAATCAAGACCAAAAACTGAGCACTGTGCTGAATAAGCAAAGAGAGAAAGCCATATCTGATCATTCCTAATCAGCACGAGCTATCCGTCTGACAGGCACGGTTTAATTGAAAACGAGTATTAATATGAGAACCAAGGAGCCGTCTGTTTTTACACAGCTATGGTACACTTTAGACTCCTCCTATAGAAAACACTGACTGGGAGGTCTCATGTAAAATTTGTGACTACTGCACAAGCATTGTGGCCTTGTGTATCTATTATTTACTTCCTTAAAAATTCTGTAAAATAAAACTTGCCGTCATTGAATAAACCCGGCTGACCTCTGCATGTGACTGTAATGAAGATTTCATATGACTGCAGATCATTTTGTGCTCAGTAATAAGTTGTTTATTTACACCGATCACACACATTTCACAAACAGGCAGCAATCTGAGCCCAATATCTGATTGAGACATCATTCACATTTAGAGGGAAGCATAACATTTCGTTTGGCAGCCTAACGTTTGTTTGTTGAAAATTCCTTGAAATTCTCACGTCAGGTTTGTCCTCTCAAAGAGGGAAGGGGGGGAACTACTGCCACACGGCGCACTCTGTTGGTGACACTTGGAAACTAATGCTGTTGGTTTCTGAAATATCTCCACTGATAAATAATTCTTCTCAACAAAGGTGATTTAATCAGTCTAATTTCCTGCTAACATGCTCAAAGAGCTCATTTTCTCAGAGTGAATGAGAAAAACAAAGTGCTTGTTTATTCACAGTTTATGTGCAGTAGTGGAAGTGGAGTGGAGACAGGCTCTGATGAGCTGATGATTAACAATGTCTGTGTCTGTGTGTGTACGTGCATGTATATGTGTGTGTGTGTGTGGTTACTATGGTGATCAAGAAGACCTGATATTGTGTAGTGTATTGTGTCTTAAGATTATTCTCGAAAATGTAGATATGTCCAAAACATCTTTAGCTGTATAGTGCATTTTTTTCAAATTGACAAAATTCGAAATATTGTGTTTTGTTAAATTCTGTAATACATGCTATCTGGATGGACTTTGGAATCTTAAGAACACAAATGTAATCACTGCTGCGTTGTATTTGTACTTGTAGGTTGATAAAATAAAAACCATGTAATGTCAAATAGAAGTGTGACGTCAACTGATATGACAACATCTGTTATATTGACAGTCTTCATGAAGCTTTACTTGGATGTGCTGAGATTTCAAGTTTTTCTAAAATATATATAAAGAGGTTTCAATAATGGTTGGATAGTTTGAGACACTAAGTATTCCAGACACCCATAATGAATGTCCAGGAGCTAACCTGAGCCTGTGGGTCGCAGGTCCTCTCTTGCGACTTTGTTAATTATCTCATAATTTTTTTATAAAATTTTCCACTGATGTAACCTGACTACTCAGGGGAATTTTATTCTGTTTTCTATTCTGTGATACTCAATCAAACATGTGAGCATTTGCTGTACGGACACTCAAAATTTCACCACTGTTTTTTTATTTCTTGCAAACTAGAATGGACATTAAAGGTTGCTGACATGTCTGAGTCTTTTCTGTGCCTTTGATTTGGGACTTTGAGCCGAATTTTGGCAGTGTTTCAGAGATAAAATTCCTCTTTGAACAATCCGTACAGACACCTGCCAGAAATACTGACCTTGTTGCCACTGTCTTCTTTAATCCATACATTGTGTAATCTCCACTTGTGTGTCAGACAAGCAGATTTCAAAGTTCAAACTGGGACTGTGTGAAAGAAAGAAGTGTGTAAAAAGCCAAGCAGCACCTGCTGTGGAAAGTGTTTCTGTTTTACTCAAGGTTTTTCTGTTTAATCTGTTTTATTAAACAATTAACACAGGCTCATAATATGTAGCTCTGAATGTAATATGCCAGGTAAGAAATGATTCAAAAGTCTGGGCAGGTAACAAGAGGATGATGGCCATCCAGTGACCTTATTTGTGATCATTTCTGTTTTACCAATCTAGCTAATATATTCAGATAAGGTTCTGTAATAGCTCCATTTGACCATTGTACAAAGACAAAGGCTCATGAAATTCAAATCTCAGCACATGTAATGTTGTTTTACAACTTCTTAATGAATGACTTCACATCCTTTTGTTCTCAGGAACTGAATAAATAATGTAAAATAGAACCAGCAGATTGTTTTACAGCAACCATTAGAAAAAATGATAAGAGTATACAAAATAACAAGAAAAAGAAAAGACCCACAGCCTGCACGTTTCACTGCTGTGTATGTTTTTGTTAAGCATCCTTATCTTTGCAGTACTGAACACACAACCACAGTTACGTAAGAGTGGTGTACAACCTGGTTAGTGAAAGCTACACAGCAAAATGGTATTTGCTGTTATTTGCTTTGACCACTCTATTCTTGGTTATTCATCTATTGTTCTGTTTGTGAAAGATGAATTCAAACACCAGGGGCCATAAAACGTCACTTTGTCTCCACTCTCAGAACATTATCAATGCCCAGTAATGATTGCTGCTGTAAAGATCATGTCCCTGTCTCACCAGATCTTAGCAGTCCATATAATGAGACACTGGTGCTTTTTTATAATCAGCCTCTATTCACATGCTAAAGAGTTTTGCCCGGACTTAAAGGCATGACGCCCATTACAAGATATAAATTGAAATCTGAGGCTAAAGCATACATTTAGTCCGAGGGTCTCAGTTGCTATGTGAGTCACAGCTCACTTGATTTCCATGACAACATGAGCAGATGACATTCAGCATGTAGGCTTATACAATATTTGCTGCACAGAGGACTGCTGAGACCCATTTGATTAGCAAGACTCTGGAGGATCATTCTGTGGAAACATTGTGGGCATATATCATGTTATTACGTAGATATAAATAACAAGTTCTTGACATCATTCAAATTTAATACATTACGTGGTTTAACAATGTCTCACATTCAAACTTATCTATTGACATTAAAAATAAAACAGTGTAACCAACAAATATTCTTATAATACAAATTAATATTTTATTTTCAATGTCCATCTGATTATAAAGTTGGTGTCCAGATTTGTAAATTTCAACGTATATCAATAAAATCAGGTCATTCAAATTTACAGAGAGACAATTACAGTATATCAGTATTTCCTGTTACATTAAAGTAGACAGCACCCTTACCTTTAATGAGAAAGCATGCTTGATTGGGCAGTAAAGGACAATAAATATGTAAGGTGTGTAGTATAAATATAAATCAGGTCTTCCTTTTAAAAAGTACCAACATGACAACATGTACTGTATGTATATCGTAAAGGCTGGTACAACAGCCAAGCAAAACACGCTCTCTTTTTTTTATCAGGTTTTTATCAGGCTAGTTTGAGCTCAAGCCAATCACATCCAGTATGGGGTTGGTTTGAGCATTTAACAACCAAGATGGCTGCCACTGATGGGGCACATAAAGAGTTCATTGTTGAAACGCTGAAAAGAAGTTTCTGTTATATATCAACAAAAGGTGTTTGCCACGAAATCATGTTGACATGAAACAGGGAGCCTTTTTGAATCTCATGCCAGCTAAATTGTTTGTTGGAACCAGCCACCAAGCCTGAGGGCATAATGCTGTATCATGTTTTGTTGCTCTGTCCAAAAGTGTATTCGGTTCTTGTTGATGATGTGTCTTGACTGAAAAAAAAAAATGAGGTACAGTCAAGTTCTGGTTTTGGTTTTGTTTGATAAGGTGGAAGGAAGAGGACAGAGTTCTCCTAGCCACCAGCAAACCCTCATACTCACAAGCTGACATCTCCAATATGTTGCTACAGTTGTCTCTTTTTCAATATTGGCCATGAGGTGATCAATTCTTATTGAAATATCTGCGTAAGATAAACAATAAATAATCATACCTGCATAGCTGTATGGTTTGAAGATAGAATTCACAGGAACCTATCCCACAGGACAAAAAACCCTGCAAATATATATTAAACTCACATAATGCATACAGTAATGTTAGCACTGTTGTCCATTAGTCTTGGTCAGTGTCTAGGTGTTATCCTCTGGTATTTGTCCTGGGATTTTCGCCCGCTGGTCTGAAGTGTTTCTGGGACGTGAGTTGACAGAGTTTGACGTGGTCTCAGCTGTGCTGCTGGTTCTCTGGATGAACTGCAGGAAGTTCTCCTGAAGGGATCCCTCATGGCTGGATGCTCCAAACTCTGCTGGCTGAGTCAAGCAGCAGCGTCTGAATTTCACCAGCTCTTCTCTGATCTGCCTGTTTAACATCCCGTAGAAGAAAGGGTTTACGGCAAAGGAGGAGTAGGCCAACCAGGTGACTGCCTCTTCTAAGTCCCCGGGACTATGCATGGAGCCAGTTAGGGACATTTGTAAGTGAAAGGTGAAGTATGGTAGCCAGCAAACCAAGAACTGACCCACAATGAACACCAAAGTCAGAGCTGCCTTGCCGCCACTGAAGGCCCTTTCTGGAGAAAGTCGTTGTGGGAGACTACGAGTGGTGTGGATCATGGTGGTCTGACTATTGATGGAGTCTGAACGATTCTTTTCAGGACTCGTATTGGCCCATGTTTGCACAGCAGGGACTTGCTGTAGGGCTGCAGAACGAGCTACCTTGTACACAGCACAGTATACAGTAAAGATAACCACAGCAGGGACCAGGAAACAGACCACACTGAAGAGCACAGCAATCGCTCCTCTTAATCGACTGTGGCTAGCATGGAGAGAGCAATGAGCTGCAGCTATAGAACTCTGAGGTCCATAAGCGGGCCACCCAAACAATGTGACCAGAGCCAGAATGAGTGACTTCACCCAGATTAGGAGCATGACCCCGATGGCAAGGTTGATAGTCATCTTGACCTCATAACGCATGGGATGTACGATGTAGAAGTAGCGCTCAACACTGATGGCTGTGATGGTGAGAATGGACAAACAGATGAGGAACACATTAAGGAAGATGTAAACCTGACACTCTAGGACTGTAAAAACCACAGTGCCAAAAAAGGGTGAACTGGATATGATCCCCAAAGGCATGAGGAGGATGGCACACAGCAGGTCCACGGAACAAAGGTGGCACACAAAAGCAAACCTCTTCAAGTGTGGGGCACGAGCAATGGCCACCATCACACCGGTGTTGGCCAACAGAGCAATAAGGTTAAGGGTCACCATGCAGAACAGCCCGAACAGGTCTTTGATCTGGGACTGGGAGCTGGTGACAATGCCCACATTGGCAGGAACAGTAGGATCAGGCTCCCATGGGGTGGTGGAGTGATTTGTCAATGAGTGGTTTGGCACAGAGGGTATCATCGGACCAGTTTTGTCAGCCATTATTCTTTCAAAGTATCTCTCATTTGATTCTCAGGGATCTTATGTGGTAGCCCTGTGTTGAGAAGAAAGAAAAAAGCAGCAGAATTACAGACCAATTTAACACACAAAGCTGTTTCCTGCTACTTGTAAAATTAATCATCCCCCCTTCCCATATTATGAAGAAAATGTAATCTCTAATTAGACATATTGGACACCAGCTTGCATGTTGTATGCATAAACAAACACCAGTGTGTAAAGAGAAAAATCACGCTCAGCTTGGTAATGTAAAGGTTAATCCTACAAGAGGTCTGAAGCACACCTCTTCTTTCTGATTTTTTGTGGTAAAAAAAGGATTACGTTCAGCTTTCCAATGCATTTTATCCATGACTCCATTTGTCAAAAATAAATAATTTTTTTAGAAAAGTGTAGGTCAAGAAGTTGCACGAATAAAGTAAACCGCTACATCTGGTCAAACTCTGGACACAAGAACAATATAGCTGCAAAACCTGGTCACAGATTTTTTAAGGAGGAAGTGATCAAGTTGAAATAATTCAAAGACATTTTCTACCCCTGTCTTCAAAAGTGTTTTCAAAAGTTGAAATTCATCTTTTCTGTAGTGTACAACAAAGTGCTATTTTATCCTAAATACATTGCAAAAATCCAAACTACGCAAAGG
The DNA here is from genome assembly GCA_962446985.1 of Xyrichtys novacula. Lineage (NCBI taxonomy): Eukaryota > Metazoa > Chordata > Actinopteri > Labriformes > Labridae > Xyrichtys > Xyrichtys novacula. The sequence continues at coordinate 18,841,194 of OY660865.1, forward strand.
TTTTTCCTCATGTATAGGATCCAAATCGCTTAAGTAAAAAGTACAGAAATACACCAATTGGGGAAGTACATAATACATGTTTAGTTTCTTGAGATAAGAATGTCTCTTGGAGAAAAAAAAAAGTAAATCAATAAATAAAAGAAGTCTGCAAAATAAATAAATAAATAAATAAATATGAAATGCAAAATAATTAAGTCTGTTGTTAATATGCTGTCCTCTTGTTTTGACATTTACTAAACTTAATATTTGGGACATGAAGAAAGGATTTTTTTCACTAGCTACAAGACAAAAACATGAGATCTTTTAGTATTTGACACAAGTACATTTTTATGTAAATTTGTGATTTTTTTTTCACACATATTTGCAAAAACAACAACAAAAACTACTTACCCATTATCCAGTCTGTGTGATGCAGGTCAAAGCAAACTGATAAACCGTGTGTTTCACTTTTCCCTGTGTTTCCTTCCTAAAAGGAAAATAATCAGTTCTGAAACTGTTTATCATTGGTGTCCAGTCCAATAAACTCCAGTGTCATGGGTTTGGTTCGCCTCCAGAGGTCCAGATATGTCACACGTGTTTACCTTTATTCAAAGAAATGGTGATCAAGAAATCCAGGGTAATTTTTAGATATGGTGCTTCCTCTCTCTCTCTCTCTCTCTCTCTCTCTCTTCTCATCCCACCTCCAGTAACACTGTCATTCCTGTCCTGTGCTGTGTTTGGCTGTGACAGTCACACATTGTATTGTGTGTGATTGTGTTTTTTTTTTCTCTTGCTTCAAATAGACACACGCGCCACTGTCCCACATCTAGACCTAAGTCTTCCCTGGGTCCTAGTTTCCACCATTTTCACAGGGAATCTTATGTTTACCCTGATGCAGCCTGCTCTGTATCCAAGAAGTCTTTATTATGTAATCAGAGGTCACGGCTACAAAACCGAAGAACCAGGGTGCTCCTTGGTCAACAGTTTGTTCTAAAAAATATGAGACATGCTAAGAAATATGAATACAGTGTTATATTGACACCAAAGTCCCTATACCCTCTCATGTCTCCTAAATCCAATCTCTGTTCCTAGTTTCCATGAAGCTTTTACTTCCTCTGATCCAAGTCTTGATGGCAGTGAACACAGCCTCTTCGTAGATGATATAGTTGGAATTAGCAGCTCCTGATACAGCATCTTCTGTTAGGTATAAAAGGCTAAAAACCTTCTGTCTGCCTTTCCTGAGGAAGGAGTGAAGGATTTTCAAGAGGCAATCCAGGCAAGCAGAACTAAAGTTGAGAAAGGAGCAGTGAAGTATTTCCCTTAGTGCTCTTAAACATCTGATCTTCATGTAGGGTTCAGTCAAAGAGGCACAGCAATCTTTCTTTTCAGAGCTCATTGTTAATCATACTTATAATCATAGTCTTGTTTAGATCTGCAAAACCTATGATTGGTCCCTCACCTGGTCAGTGTTGAATGAGAGAAAAAAGAACACTTTCTAAAATTTTTCACCAACTTAACCAGAGATCCATCGCCATTTCAACTCTGGATCCAGTGAGCCTAATTTTGTCCGACTAAACTCTTGACCATCTCAATGAAATTTCCTTTGCAACCCTAATATGCACTGTTACACTGTTTAAAACATCCACCTGCCTTGCAGACTCTTTACTCACCTTGTTTAGAAATCTGAGTTTCAGACAGTTGGTCTTCATATTTAAACTGATGTCACCTGTTCACTGTCTTCCAGATTTGTCATTTCCTTTTTTGAAAATCCTGTAGCTTACCCCCTTTTTAAGAAACCCTCTGTTGATGCATCTGTTTGTACGTCCATCCATTCTCTTGCACTCTGGGTCACAAAGGTAGCATGTTGCCCCAGCGATGCCTCTGCCCAGCTTTCCAGTGCTTTCTGGGGGATTTTTGAGGTGGTCCAAGACCAGACAGGACAATTCCTCCAGCACCTCGTGATGTCTGCACTCCAAGCTCAGCCACCTTTTGGTTAACTGGGAGTTGTTTTGCAAGGGGAAGCACCCCATGGTAGGGACTCCCAAGACAAAGTGGTCCCAAGAAGATCCAGAACCATAGGAAAATTCAGAACTACACTTATTCAAAGGAATAATACCAGAAGACAGGTGCAATGTCACGCAGGTGGCAGGCAGGGTCCTCGATGTGCTGACCCTCAACAAAGAGCCTTCGATACAGTTGATGTCTTAATCAGTCGTGAAATTTTGTGTTGATATTGGCTTCTTTATTGTTCTGCTTTCTGTGTGTGGGGGTATTTTTGTCTTCACTTTAACAGTGGGATTTCTTGACGACTGTGTTTTATGTATTTCCTATGTTTGTGAGCAACAAGTCAAATTTCCTTCAGTGTTATAATGATAAACCTGGACTTGGACTTAATCCCTTCAATAATTGTGAACACTAGATAATTTACATAAAGAAAGAGTCTTAAAACATCCATAATAAAGTTCCACTGGGACAAGTTGGAGGGGCACTTCAGTTTATTTACTAATCACTGATTCAAGTATTGCATTAGTGCAAAAATGCAGCGGTCATTACATTTAAAAGGAAGTCGCTCAATACAGACACCATACCATGACATTTAAAAATGTAGACCTTCTGGGTTAGTCAGTGCACAGACTTTTCATGATTGACATGTTACATTTCTTTGCATTGCCAACGCATTTTAAAGTCCCTCTCCGATCTTTTTCTCTTTTTTACTACTTAAAGTGATCTCAGTGGTCTTTGAGTCCTGATAATTAAGTTTTTAGCCAAAATCACATTATCTGTGTCATTTTCAAGGGCTTTTCCTCTGCAGAGCTCCAGTACATCCTTAGCAATTTGCTTCTGAGTCGTGGGCGGAGACAGCGCTGCTCTGCACACTCCTCTTCGTATTAGCTTGCAGCCTAACATTGCCGTTGTAGTAGAAGAGGCAGGTAACATAGGAGCTATTCAGATCTTGGACACTAATGTCTTTAAGGACATGATGAAAGTTAATGTCACGATCGGCTTTCTTACGAGCGTTGCAATCCACTAACGCACACGCCTGTTCCGCGATCGTCCTCTCTACATTTCCGTATGTCGCCTGCATAACGGGGCTCCAGGGGTGGAGCTTGGATTTGTTAGGTAGGAAATCTCACTGAATCTGAGTCTGTCGTTGGGGTCTGCCAGAGGTTCACAGCGATTTGAATGCAGAAATTCTCTGAAATTAAATTTAGCACGTAGTTTCCTCATGATATGTCCTGTAGCATCAGAAAAATGCCGTATGAACATGTAGACAATAAGAAAAACATCGGAGTGGGTCTTTAAGAGTTTACTTAGTTTAGAGAAGATCTGATTTTTTTCACTAGTGTTCAAGCATCAAATATAAATTGCACTTCATTCCTCTAACTCGAAACATTTCTATGCATAGTCTCAGTTTTACATCTGCTCCATAATACAGCATTCTTGAGCACAAGCATATTTTTTCCTTGTTTATGTGAGCATTATTAGTTATATTTAAAATTCAGAGAGGTAAACAGATCCCATAAAACTAAAACACAGACGCAAAAAAACAAATACAAGGTGCAAGTAAAAAAGTTGTAAAAGGTGCTAATACGGGCCTCTCAGGCATTGTCTTATCAAGACCAAGCAAGAAGTTAAAACTCTTCATGTTACAAGAAAGGAAATATTCTGTGTGTATGTTATGACAGCAGTGCAGCCTAGTTTTTCAGAGTTCAAAATATAAGGCACAAAGATGTATGATTGTTAAATGCTGTAAGGTAGAAACATCAGCCCAATGTTAAACTAAAGACCATGTTATTATGAGCATAGCCAAGCTCTAAGAGAAGCACCTCCTTCTGGTGTATCAGTACTACATGTTGAGCTCCAGCAGGAAGCGAAGGCGACACTGGCTCTCCTTATAGATGAGATATTCACTGTTAGAGAAGTGGCTGTTTTTGAACGGGGACTGTTTTATCGGCTTACCCTGAGGTACAGCAACAGTTTTGCCCTCCAGTGTGATAACGATGTCCTTGGATGGATCTACAAAACGCAAACAAGAGATGCTACACATTTTTTTCTGTAACTGCAGGTGACATAGACACAAAACAAGGAGGGGAAAACAGAGGGAGACAACATGCACAAAGACCAGACATAAAGGTTCCTCACATAATAACAAACTAAACAGGAAAAGAAACATAATGAAACAACATACCGCAAAAGAGAAAAATAATATTTAACAACATCTAACAACACTGAAACTAAATTTTTGCTCTTCTTTGCATCTCTCTTTTTTTTGGTTGCATTTTTGAATTGTGATAGCACAGTTGCCAAGTGAACTTAAATCTGAGCTCAACTGTGCACTATAGTGTTGTGTCATTCATGAACAATTCGTTCAAAAGAACCAAATCTTTTAAGTGAACGTTTTGAACAGAATCACTTCCTCGAGTGATTCGTTCAGTTAGATTTGGTGAACGAATCTTTTGAACGAATCTTTTTAGTGAACTGATTCTAGTGATTCGGTACATCTAAAAGAACTGCCGTGCCCATCACTAGTTCCCAAATGGTGTAAATAAACACACAGATATCGTACCTGGCTCCACTGATCCTCGTGCCACCACACTGTCATAGCCTGAAGGAGCCTTTTTCAGAGAGGAATCATCCTTGGTGATGGTATACTCTTTTCCAAGGGCCACCTCACTTAAAAACATCACTCCAGTTTTCTTTGAAGTGCGCACTTAAATATACAAAGACAATGCTTAGATTAATGATTTGCTTTTAAGTGTCAGTAGAAAGTATTCCATCCTTCTTTCTTCAAATCAGCTTACCATAGCCTGCAGACTTGCTGTTTTCTGAAGCAAAATAGATACCACGACCAACACGCCCCCCTGAATGGGGCATTATCCTCAGACCACTCTTCAGGATAGCTGCCACCACTGCTATGTTTGTGCCATGCCACAGCAGACGGCGGTTCTCCAGACTCTCATGTTGACCAAATCGTTCTCTCTGCAATATGCAGCATATGTTAGATCACAAGACTTTAGTTTTAGGAATTACATTTGTTGAAACTGTGTTAAGATCTTACCTCCTTTTCTCGATCGACTTCCCAGACATTAATAATTTTTGGTTTGTAATAGCCATTTTCTGAAGTCACCTTCAAGTATTTCTCTATGATCTGAATGCAAAGAAATGTTAAAGACAGTTATTATTGGTGTCAAAGAGGACAAAATACAGGGGAAAATATCTGAGGTTAGTACCTTGAATGTTTCAGTGTCTTGGTCCATCAGAGTGAGCGCACATTTGAGAGAGTTGTAGTCCTGGTCCAGAGGGTGAGGAACTGTCTCGACCATTTCTTCCTGAGCCTTTTCAGTCTCTGTCTTCAGAGTCTGGGCTAGCTCAATATCAGCCAACACCTTTATATAGCATGGTAAGGGAGAGTGATAAAAGACCACAGAAAATGCATGCAGAAACAGCTCATCATAACATGAAATATAAAGAAGTAAATCACCATCAGCATCTCTTTCTTCTGGTCCACAATCTCTTTGTCGTTAATAGCTGGGGGTCTGTTGCGGCCAAAGTTGTGCGGGACAATAGTATAAAACTTGGAGGAAAGTTCCTCCAGAGCTGCACTTTTTCCAGTTTTCCGGTTCATTGCTGCTTCGATCTCCTCCAACACGTCAAAGCCCTTTGCAATCTGCACCTTACTGAGCTTTCCCAAGGGCATCTTCTTTATGTCTGAATAACATCCACACACACACAAAGACATTAGTCCCACCATCAATTATTGATCGTGAGGTTAGCTCCTAAAAAGCATCTAACATTGAGTAATTAGCATTTTTAAAGGTTTACATCTCTAATCTCAATTACTACATATAGAACCACCACATGTAATCAAAATGCCATGATTAGTTGTATTGTCTGACGGCCCACATCACTTTATCTAAGGTGATGGCTCATTATTTACTGCACTATTCACTATTTGATTGTTACTTTGCATACTGTATGTTTTTAAACTACTTTAAGCTACTTGTAAAAGTAATCCAATTATCTCATTATCTTGTATTGAGAGAAATTATTAACTCTGGACTTAATTAGATTGATAGATACAGCAGACAGCCTTTCATACAGAGGTAAAAAAGCAAACCCATTGAGTCCTTTCTGCGGGTCACAGCTTGTGTTTACAACAAGTCCTTAGCTAGACTGAAGACGGCACTGAAAACATGCAGTAGATCAGTGTCAATGAAAACAAAAAAAGCATGACAAATCTTTTCCACCATCCGAAAAGGTGTCAGTTCAATTATTCAGAGTATTCTTCCAGCCCTGTCTCTCAGTGGCGGCTGTGGGCTGGATGTCTGATCTTTTAAATGTTTCTAAGCAGCCTTCTTTATTTTCTGTTTCAAATTATTTTCTCTTCGCTCCCATCCATGTCTTATTAGAGATTTTAAGAACACAGTTTTTAATTATCCTCAGATATCTGGCCACTGATGAAACTGAGGGAAAAAAATGGGGCTAATTTTAAGTTGCAGCTTAGCTCTCAGTCTGTTCTTATACTACATTTAACATGGAACTGCTGTTTATTTACTTGCCTGCATTTACTATCTTCATTTTAAAATTAGCCTTGACAACTGTTGTATTTCCAGTGCTTGACTGACTAATACACCAAGTTTAGGCAGTTGAATAAGTAGTCTTACATTAGTTTTATATTCTTCATACTGGCAGCCCCTTTACTTTTCCTAATTTTGCAAAATATTGGTTTTGATTGATATGAAAAACTGGGAAAATATTCTTTCTTTTCCAAGCTCTGTTCACATCCTATTCGAAGGAGTGGTCAGGTAGGATACAAAAGAAGTACGACGCTAACGTTTATGCAAACAGAATGAACCAGTTTGCATTCAGAGCTGGTGAACTGAGACACACCCACCCAAGTTCATGCATTCCATCGCTTCCTTAAACATGTCATTGCTGAAAATGAGCTCAACAAGGCTCCCTGTAGCAGTGTCCAGTTTGCTGGGCAAGACATTTTTGGTGACTAATACAGTCTTTCCATCTACAGTGTCAACCTGCAACAGCAAAAAGTACAACAAGTGAATTTTAAAACTTTAATTTTAAAGTCTTCAAAACATTAGTTCTCAATAAGACAACAGATTCTCTGAGGTATGGCATCAAGGTTTCTAAGTCAGTGATTCTTTTTCAAGTGGCATTAACTTTACCTTGACCTCAGCGTCCTCGTCCCCATCCACTTCTATCAGGGTGTACTTCCCAGCATGAGACACAAAATTAGACCTGTCACTCCATTTGTTCTGGGTCTTATCCTTAAACTTTTTCTCAAAGTCCTTCACAGCATCCTCAGGCGAATCAAAATCTTTGAGTTTGCTTTGTCCAACCTCCCCCTGAATTCAGGTCAGAGATTTGGAAAGCACGGTCAGGTCACTTTACATTGAACATACAAAGATTGAACATACAAACTTGGATTAAAATAACAGCGTAAAACAGTGATAGGGGAGAGTGGGGTAAGATAAGCCACTTTTCATATTTCAGATCACTACATCAAGGCAATCATAGTTTTGTCTCTAACTAATGTATCTGCATATATTTCAAGATGTTGTGCATCCCTGCAAACCAACAGAATGAGTGTAAACATAACTGTCTTGATAATATAGCATGCCAAAAAAAGTGGTCTCCTATGGTCAACTTACCCCGTGTATGGGGTAAGTTGAGCCGTATCCCTACTAACACCTCTCTCTCCACCCCAGCCCTCCCTCACCTTCTCTCTCCCTAAATAACAGTCACTTCTTCACATTCATGTGTATTTTACTTATTATACGCTATTCAACAAGTACAATAAATCTTTGTATTATGATTGCATATAACTGCTAAAAAGCTGTTTTGTAAAAAGTCATTTCGACATGAGAATGTCTTTTAGTGATTCAGAACCAGGGGTGAGTTGAAACACTGGTTTAACTTACCCCAGAACTACTATTATGACTTTATTAGTCCTCTAAGCTAAAATGATGGACGTCTATGCTAGGTTTTTGACCTCATATTGTAGCTCATAGATACCACAATTAAAACAAATTTAAAATGATCAATTTTTGGTCAGAACACGATTCTAATAAAACTTATGACAGACTAAATTCACTTTCAAGAGTAAGAAATGTTTTATTTATTGGAAATAAATGTCTAACCCCTTCACCCATGTGCTTCTAACCTTCACAGACTCCATGAATTGATGCCCATCTCCTAAATATTTGGTCACATGATCAACTTCTTTTACCATTTCCAAGCAACAGGGGGTGGCTCAACTTACCCTTTGACTCAACTTATCCCACTCTCCCCTATAGTATTTTACATTATGCAATCGATAACACCAGCTCTGAATATTGCTTTAATTATTATATAATAGCATTATTGTGTATTGTTATTAGATAAAAGTAACAGAAAAATGACAAGATAGAGATTCAACTGAACTTACCACTCTGCCCCACCGGTTCCATGAATAGTATAAGTTGTCTGATTCAACAACTTGAATGACATAAAATTTGTTATTATTGTGTCCAATATTTGTCTGGTTGAGCATACAGTCATAGTCCTGATACACCTGATGGGAACAATGGTAGACAGTCATCAAATTGTGTTATTTTCTTTAATCTTCCAGTAATTTAAACTATACTTTAAGGAAATCCTGTTTTTCTCTGCATCTCTTTTACCTCTCCAGATCCTGACAGCTCGCAGTGCGTGTCCACTTTCCTCTTTCCTTTTACTTGTGCCCCCGCAGCCAGAAGTGCCTCTTTTGCTGTGGTGAAGGCATCCTTGGGTTTGGGTGCTACTTCTTTTGCTTTTTTTCCACCTGCCTTGGTAGCAGAGGCAGCTTTCCTCTTTGGTGCCATGATCCTGAGTGAAAACCCTGCGCAGAGACTTGCCATGTCGTGATCTGGGCATGATGCCTGGACAAGCTCAGACATGCCTACACACACGCTCAGCTTACTCTCTCAGGCTGTGTGTATCAACACGATTGAATGGATGCAACATGCATGCACATACTGAGTAATTACCAGTTAACTACAGCCACAACCAACAGCAAATCTTTATCAACAACATGAGTTAATGATGTTATAAAACATGGCCGAAAAGCCTCCACCCTCAACACGGAAACAACCTGAATTTCTCTTGCTGTAAACTTACCTTTTATTCTTCTGTGGTGTAACTCGGGCTGGAGGAGGAGAAGAGGGTCGGCAGACACGCAGAAACACAGTAAGGGTCTTCTCGCTGCTCAAGGCTGAGGCTGTCACCGGGTTAAGTGGGGCCAGCTGGTTTTCGGGAAGTTTACTCTCACTTTACAGTCAGAGGAAGAGGCGGAGCTTTGACTGTATTCCCTGCTTTGCCCTCTTGGAGCTGCTGCTGGAGAGAATCTGCTGAGACTGGATCTGCGGGGCTCTGTCAGCTGCACTGCCACCTAGCTTTCTCCCCTCTTTGGTTGGTAACTTCAGTGTTTACTCTGCCCAGTTTCTCTTCATTCTTACATATAATGCATTACTGACTGAATATATTTTCATGGTAATGTTTACAGATGTTTCCTGTAAAAACAAATGTGGACACCATACCTTTACAGGTGAACAAGTCCAGGTTCCATTTTTTTTTTTTTGCTCGAATGGCAAAACACTTTGTAAACCCATGTTTTTTGCCATACAGATTAATTATTTTAAGGAATATTTACCAATTCATTGCTAACTTATTTGAATATGACTTTATTTTACAGCATAATACGCAATAGAAAGTCAACTCTTCTCCAGCTTTACTGTTCCCTTGAGAAACATCCTGTCTAGTACAAAGGGCCCCTCTTCTGAATTTAAAAATTTCTTATTTTGTTTTTAATTTGGCAAATTTTTTTATTCATGATAATTTATTTTGAGGAAAGAAAAAAAAACTGCTTGGTTTAACATAATGTGATACTGAGAGAAATGAATTGTATCTTTTATGCTATTAAAACAAAGTAATTTTTTTTGTCTTGCATGCCTCTTCAAAACTCAAACATATTTGATTTTATCAACATTTTAAGAGGTTGGTATTTAAAAATATCAAAATATCACGATCTTCCTATGTTTCTTTTTCCTGCAGTTTTAGCATAATCACTGTTAGTTGCAATACAACACTCAGCTTTTGAGATTCAGGTCTTTTTCTCTTGAACTTTTCCTTAAGTTTATCACTACATTAAAAAAACTATAACCAAGAAAAATCTCTTATTTGATTAGTAATTGCACAGCTTTGTCTTCTGTTAGGCTGTTTAGGAAAGTAATTCTTGATCTAGAATTAATATGATAATCACTAACTACTAGCCATCCTTTCATTAGTAAATTACTTAGTGTGGTGGAGGTTTTCTGTTTTATCTTTTTACCAAAGTTCACAATGTAGCTCTGATAAGGAAATTCTGTCGACCTTGTTTGTGTTACAACAATCAATAATTTGTTAAGAGACACAGAACTGATTATATAGAATTACTAAGGCTTCGTATCTTTCATCCATCTTCTCTGTAATAGCTCAATTTGCAGTATATCCTCGAGTTGCCCAGATCAAACACTTTGAACACAAGATGGCAGTGTTAAATCACATACTGTTAGGCTCTGCTCATGTCTCTTATACTCACATGGGTACAGGCTGCTGTTTGTATTTATAAGACAACTCCGATGGATTTCAGCAGATGATGATATTGGTTCTGGTTATATTCATGGGGAGATTATTTGGTCTCAGTAGATGGTGTAAATTCAGGCAGATTAATAGTTGACAGCTCTTGTCCCAAATCAACTCTAGGTTCAATTTGCATTAGCATCATCATGTGTCTAAGTGGTTAAGGAATCTGATGACACTTCTCCCTGAGAAGTCGCTGGTTTGGGTTCAAGTGGTACAGCAGTGTCCATCATTGACAGGGTTAATAGTTAATAGTCACCACTTTTTGAAGCATCCTTGAGCAAGATGTTTCTTTTGCCTTTGAGCTTGACTTCTACCATTAGTAATTTAGCATGATACTGATATTCTGTTTGCAGCAGAGGATCATACTGCACATAGCATATAAACACTGCATGTTTGACAGATCTGGACAGGCAAGGACTGCAATGCACATGTGTACATTTACTGTCATCAGCAGTGTTCAAGCTATGAGTGCATGCAAAGAAATTGTCAGACTTTAAATCATCTTAGTATTAATAGAAAACACATTTTATTTACATAAATTACAAGAGAGCACAAACTGGTTCACCAAAATCTACATTAAAAACGTCTTGTATATATTACATATAACAGATTTACTATAATTTACTCCATTGTTGCAAGTAGAATCTTCAATAAAAACAAGGGCTATATAAGAATTGATCGGCATCTCATTTAAAATCGCTACGAGCCAAAGAACAAAATCAAATAATTGGGACATTGTAATCACAGCACTTTGAGGACAACAAAGTCAGGACGATCGTCTGTGTGACCTCTTTAATATCTGAGACATCTGATTCATGACTAGTGGTTATATAACTCTGGTTACAATGCTTGGCAAAGGAACTCAGCTAATCTTTACAAGGAGGATGTTGTCGAGTCCACCACCTCTCGTCCGTTACACACTGTTGGAACAACATTGGAGGCTGATGCTGCAAAACACACAGAAAAAGTTGTTGTGGGGGCACAAACAATAGAATTCTACTTATGGCATATTGGTTTTCCTTTTCAATGAGACAATACACTGCCAACAGCACAGATTCACCTGAAGTGACTCATGCATGATATTTCAAATGTGGTCTTATTGTATTTCAATTATGTAATGAACATTGTATTGATTTTAGGAATGAGCGTAATCTAAAACAATTGTGTATACCAGGTGTTACCTTGAGAAAAACTGGAGCCTGGGCCTGTGGTGACGCTGAAGCGAGTGGTGTTCACTCTGAGGTTGCACACATTCTTCTGTGGCTGAAACAGGATGATGTGGACTTTGGGAGCGAAGAGGCAGCCCAACACCACCGACCCACTTAGACTGACAGAGATACACATGGTGGTGGTTTGCACCTGGAGGAGAAGCAAGAGGTGAGAAATAGATTCTCAATGAACTAAAGAGTGACTAACTCAGATAAAGTCTGGTTTCAAGCTCTTAGTGTAACATTTGCTTACATTTTAGGATTCAATCAATGATGATTAATGGAATTACTTTGCTTTTCTTAATTGTGAAATGATTTATATTACTTGTAAAAATAAATAAATAAATAAATAAAATTGCAAGATAATAAGTTTACCGTTTTCATAAGTGCCCTTCTGAATATCATACCTTTACCAAAAGTAATTTTCGTTCATTTTTTAGAGCTAATATGGCTCAGAATAAACTGCCAGGTATTAAATTAACTCTGTTAGTGTGAAATCACCCAAGCATAAGAATCAGGGTTGGTTGAGTACACTTTTGATGTCAGGAAATAAATAATTAATACATGTTTCATAAATCAAAATCAAAACCAGGTGCAACAGAGGAGGGAGGAGGTAGCTGGGACTGTAAGGGAGAGGTGTTAAGTGAAGTGTTTATTTTCTTGTCAATCAACTGCTTAACCCTGCTCCTTCCCTTCTCACTCTGCCCACATCTTGCTGTGTGTCATTTGCCTGCTCTTTTATTTCCCATTTCCTCCCTTCTGATTTCTTTCTTGTTTTCCCACTATAACAGAATACAGCACAGCATCGTGTGGTGTGTGTCAGGTGCATCCCATTTTCACAAGGCACAGTAGGTGTCTGTTATCACTCTGAATGCTAATGTTGGCATTTAAGTAATGTGGGCACACAGTATTGGGCTGTTCACACTGTCCTGCAATAAAGATAACAAACAGACAATTGAAACATGATATATCAAATTAACAACATCAAGTACATAAACTAGAAATGTAACTGTTGGTTACATTATTTAGTGATTGTATTGCAAATATAGACAGGTGCTCTTAGATCCAAAATGTTGATATAATATCAAATCCTCTAGAAACTTGGAATAGTAGCACTTGCATAATATAAAAAGTGTCTCACCAACCAACCAAAATAATTTGAGTGAAAGTAATCACACAATATAGCATTAGATGAAGTTATGTGCAAAATAAACTTGATGCCAGGTTACAACATAGCTGGGGCAAGGACATTAAAGGGATGTCCCGGCGTTTTCTGATTTATGATCATTTCTTCATGGAAATACAATCAGACCGAGACACTAAGGCAGAAGAACTACCGCGTCTGCAGTGCAAAATGATTAATATGGTGATTATTACTTCAAGGAAATGATAAAGAAATTATCATAAATGTTCTTCCTTGAGCTGCATCATCCCGCTATAGTCTGTAGTGGACTGGCCCGAGATCTTGCTTCAAACAAGCAGCTGCTGGAAGAGAGAGTAGGTGAGTTGTGTTTAGTCTCTTTGCTAAAGAAATTAGTCAAAGTCTAAAAGATGTTTGGTGGCTAGTACTATGGCTGGGACCCTATATGTACTGTTGATGAAGTTAGGTGCTGTTCTGAGCATTATTTGTGGCTATAGAGTGGTGTTTTGGTTGAGGTTTGTTTATGGCTCCTCAGACCGCTGTGTATTGCTATCCTGCGGTCGTTACTAAAGTTGGTAAAACTAGAGAAGCAACCGGTCGGCAACATCCATCTCTCGAGGGGGGTTTCTGAATTAGTGTTACGGTGTGTTTGACCCTAAATTAATTTTACGCCAGAATATCCCTTTAAACTAAAGAAAAAGTTGTGTAATGCTACAAAACCTGGAATAAAACCTGCTTACCTACTGAATAAATTTGTAACAGCTTAGTAAAGCAACTTAGTAGGTAAGTGTGAGATTCTGACGATATGAATACATTTAATCTTAAAATGGTCTAAAATGGGTTCATTTTAAATGTCGGGGACTACACTTTTTTTTTTTTAAACCAAACACAACCTAATTTTTTTTAACGTCATATAGAATAGGACTCCTGGTTTTTTGTGGCACCAAAATATTTTATGATTTTATGACACTGCAGGATTTAAGCACTTGGTTCTAGCAATCAGTAATGTGTGACCCTCACTCGTCGGCATCAAAGTTACTGGTCAGATTAATTCTGGTCATAAAATTGTGTGTTAAGAGCTACTGATGCCAGCTCTGCCAACATCAGCCGAACTCAGCAAAACAAATTTAAAACTAAATAGAGGCAGAATCTGTGAACGCATATCTTGTCTGTATTCTGTATTTTCTCTTAGTTTGAGACCAGCTGGTTCATCAGAATTTCAATTTTCCTTTAAAGTTGTGAAACAACTACTTCAGCGAATACGTTTCTAGATTTCGAGATGTATTCTAGGTTTCCACAACATTTATATTCACCCAATGCCACTTCTGAAATTCAGGAGAAAAAACTGAAATGCTTAGGTCCTGGTTCGAACCATAAAACTGATCAATAAACGTCAACCTTGTATGGTTGGAAAAAGGGGTGTAGGAACATACAGGCTTATTATCATCTTTGCAGTACTGGGCTCACAGAGGCTAAATGTCCTACTGCAGAAATACAGTAGTTTTGAATAAAATTGAGGACAGTAATGCATAGAAATGACCTGTTAAGTGGTTTTAATAATTGAAAAGTTGTTACTGCGGAAGAGCAGAGGACAAAGAACCTGCAGTAATATATAATGTCCAGATGTCTTGTGCTCAACTGAGGAGAACAGGATGTAGCGCATCACTACTTTGGTCCGTCCTTTTTCCCTTTACGTTTTTTTTTTCTATATTTGGATTTGAAAGTATGATTTGTTGGATAAATACAGCACTGTTGATTCAGATACAGACAGTTTAGGTAGCTTTATTTCTTCGGATAGCCCAGCATTGATGTGGTGAGATTCCTCATTGTATTGGGTTTTGTGCTGCAGGTTTATTGAAAAGCTTTACTGCAACCAGCCACAGCCCACTCTTGGTAGGCTGGCTGAAAGACAGAGTTGACAAAATACTCAAGTACTTTATTGATGAAGACAACTGTGGGAGGTTTTTAGGTTTTACAAGGGAATTGTGCTTCCCCCCTCCATTTAACCCACTCTACTGTAATTTAATATATTAGGTAGTCAAGCACGAGTTGTTGCTCATATTCAGCATACCTGTCGTAGCTGTAGCTTGTACCTAGTCCGTACTGTTTTCTAACACCTGATCTACAGTAGGCTACTGTGATTCTTCTACTTATTGTCCTTGGCAGGTTTATGTCTGAACACGTCCTTCAAGTCATGCTGAGCTCTGAGGAGTGGCACTTCCTGGTTTAACTTTCAACTGTGCTGAGTCTTGGGTGGGCTTTAGCGCTATTTATTCACAAATATCATCCAGTATTCATTTTCCTCCAGCATCATTGTCAGGGTTGGAAGTTCAAATTTTGTAATAACTTTTTACTGGTGTCTTCAGTTTTACAAAATGTACACAGTTTGGGAACCTGTCAGATTATTTTCATTGTATTTCTCAATTTTTCTACAACTAACAATGCAGTGGGTGGTTGTTGAACAGAGGGATATATGCATAACATATTTGTTATGCATATGTTTGTTAGACAACAGCATTGTTAGTGTAAAACCACTTTTATTACTATCATGATCTGAAAGATTGTGGCAATTTTTTTTCAAAGTCTTTTTAAATGTCTTTCAAAAAATGTGTTTATATTTCAGAATTACTTCATAACTTTCTTATTGTAACTCTATCAAACTGCAGTTTTAGCCAGGTCATTGTTGAATGAAAGTATTAACTGTTGTTTAATGGTAGTTAAAGGGTTATCAAATATTGAAATTTGTAATGATGTCTCTAAAACTTCAGATTTTTTTAAGTGGCTAATCAGACAGCAGTGGCAAAAGGATTATAATTTGCCAGATTTCTTCGATTTTAAAACCTGGATTACATCAGTATGACATTTTTGCGTCTTACTCCAAATGTGACTTCGGAGTAAAATTACTCTTGCGCCTACCCTAGTAAAAAAACAACAACAGGATATGCTGTAGTAAAATGGTTTTGAGGAGACTGTCTGCAGTCTTTGGTGTTTTCACAGGACTGCTGAGACTTTTGAGTGCAGCAGCTGTTTAATCAGCTTTGTTTGCTTCTTCGAGGAGATGACCAGCATTGGCATGTGAGGAGAGCCTGTTCCCTCAGGGTTCAGGGAATATCTTTAATATTTCATATGATAATGAAATGTGTTATTCATGGCTCACTAGACTGTATTTGGTCAGAGTTAACATTTTATGACAGACCACCATCGAATCTGTATCTTCTATTCAGCTGGAGATTTGTTTCTGGCTGTGACAACAATTTAAGGAGCAGTGTAAAATCTAAGGGAACACAAGTTATATGTCCCTGCGAGTGAAAAACTAGAAACAACGTGCCAACTCAGTTGCTCTAGTAATTATTCATGGGTCAAAGGGGAGTTTTGTGTCTATCTGATAGGTCCGTTCTGGCTGTGAATTGCTCATGTTGCCTGAGGGGCTTGGAAGAAGAGTTCCTCTGGGCTTCACTGAAGTCCCAGGACGGAGGGCACAGCTGGGACTCTGTATCCCAGTGAATCACGGTCCATTCAACACAGGGAGACACAGTGGTGCTCAGGGACGCACAGGGACGAGCTGGGACGTTCAGTTCCTTTTTAAGCCTTCATGGTCATGCTAGCCTTCTCGGTGTTTCTGCAGAGGCAGCTGTGTTAGAAGATACCTCTTTCTCTCTCTCTCACTTTTCTTACCACTCAAATCCTAAATATAACCCAAAAGCTTCAGACAGCCTTTCTCTAAAGTTTACCAAATCCCTACAGATTATCAGGGTAGAACTTAAACATCATTTATGGCTAGGTTGGCTGTGATTGTTCAAACTCTCAATGACAAAACTGATGCTAGGAACAACTTGATTATGCACACATGAAACCAATGTACAGGGGGGAATCTGGCATGTTTACCTCTGCCTGTTGACACTGTGGCAAAAACGTTATTTTTTCAATTGCACGGGTAAACGATATGAAGGATATTTTTTTAAGGATATCTATTCGTGGAACGCACATCTTCAGGTTTGTGGTTAATAGCTGACCAATCACTAGTCAAGAAAACAAGAAGAAAGGAGGAGAACAGCACAGAAGCAGCATATGGTGTTAAATAGGGCATGACCTTTGGCAGTGTTGAAGCACTGGTCAAAGGAGAAAAATAGGTCAATAAACGGACCTTTATCATGTGCTCTGGTCATTTAATTCATCAGTTTCCAATGCAATCAAGAGACATGAATGTTTATATTTTATTGTGAATAAAAATGAAATGTTCAATGTAAATCAGGCTCAAAGAAGACTGATAAGAACATACCAGAGCTCCAAACCTTTCCACCTCTTGCTGGGGTCTTGCTCATTTGCATAATAACCTGCTCACTTGATATTGTTCCTAACTAATCTTATCAGTATATGTCTTTGTTAACTATACTGCACTAATTGCTTACAGTTTTACCTATCCATCCATCAATTAACCATTTACATATCTTACCACCTGTCAGCCATATTTTTGATTACTCAAAAGTACAGGTGAAAGTTCAGTTTCTGAGTGAGCTGACACAGGTTTACCCTTGTTTTTTTTTTTTTTGTTTGTTTGTTTTTTTCCTTTTTTTGGAAATGCGGATCTGTTGTTTGTATTAGTATTGAAATACCTCTTGCCATACTATGAAGAGGAAATAGAAAGCAGATAGTGTGCCTTAAGACAATGCCATTTGTTATTTTGACAAACCCTGACAGTTTTGTGAAATATTTTCAACGAAAACCTCAATAAAAGAAAATAAAAAAATAAATAAAAAAACAGTTTGGATTTGGCCTGGATTTCTTAAACGTTCATATTATACAGTCTTATTACTATTTAATATTAAAAGGGAAGGTAAGGCTTTAGAAGTTTTGGTCTTAGGAGGCACCTAATGATCGTAAGCCTTTAGATAATTATGAGGAATTACAGCAGTGCAGTCATATATATACATTCTTAAGAGCCACAGGCAACAACAATTCAACTGACATAAGGTTCAATGTTATCTGGCATAAGATAGAGATTTAATGCATGTAAAATCCAGCCTCAGAAGTGGTTATCAATTAAGATTTATTCTGCTCAGATAGCAAACGTAGAGCAATTTGAACACATGATAAAGAAAAAAACAGACTTTTCTAAAGCATGTACTGAAAGAGGAAAGCTGTAGTGTAACTTTGTAAGTTTACTCACCCTGTAGTCACTGGCAGTAACGTAGAAAATAGGCTGGAAAGCCAGCCAGATGATGCAGGTGGTGTACATGGTGAACCCGATGAACTTGGCCTCATTGAAGTTCTCAGGGCATTTTCGGGTCTTGAAGGCATAGACTGTGCAGAGGATAATGAGGATGCAGTTGTAGGTGAGCGACATGAGCATGCTGGAGTCCTTGCTATTACACTTGAGGGTGACCACGTCTCTTTTCTCAGGGCTCACTTCCTTCCTCACTCCAGGGGCCTCCACCAGCAGCCACACCACAACCACAACCAGCTGGCAGGAAATCAGAGCACCACAGATGGCGACCTGGGAGGCTGGGCTGATGAATCGTGGCCGTTGGGCTCCATCTTTTACCCCACTGAAGATTCGGGCAATGCGATTGGTTTTGGTCAGGAGGGCTGAGTAGCACACAGCGAAAGAAGTGCCTAAACCCAGCCGGCGCAGCGTACAAACTGCGGTTGATGGTTTGGCTATGTAGATGAAGGTCATGCTATAACACATCAATACTCCCAGGAG
This sequence comes from Xyrichtys novacula, assembly GCA_962446985.1. NCBI lineage: Eukaryota > Metazoa > Chordata > Actinopteri > Labriformes > Labridae > Xyrichtys > Xyrichtys novacula. Next base: position 18,859,885 of record OY660865.1, read on the forward strand.
CAGAATGTAGGAGAGTTCTCGTCCACTGGCCTTCACCACAGGCGTTTCATTATGTTTAAGGAAAAGACCGATGACGAAGAGTGTACACATCATCCCAAGACAGGATATGGTGACAGGTCCGATGGCCCAAGCATCTTCCCAGCGAATGTACTCCTCAGGCAGATCGTAACAGCCTGTCAGATTAGCTAGAGGCCACTGTCCAAAGCTGCAGTCAGCACAGGTGAACTCATCCTGCAGGTACTGGTATGGTTGACAGGGTATACAGATCCAGCAGCACACATCTCCAGGCTGCATACTCTTCACCTCATTCTTCCTGCAGGGATCACTACACTGTGAGGTTGGTGCGATGTGACCAGCCCAGGGGATCAGGCTGGTGTTCAGCGTCAGACTTTGAGCCCAGTAGCCGACCTTACGGTAGACATAGCGTCCATCTTCTTTGTGATAGTGGAAGATGTTGTAACGGCCGAGGCTGTCCCCGAAGGCATCAAAGCGGACTACATTCTCTGTGTCTGGTGGACGAAAAGGTGCTAAAAGTAAAAGAAAAGAAAAAAGTATTATAACGGTTATTTAAACTGTGGGAGAATGTTTTTTTTTTCTTGTTTCATAGTCTTATTAACCTCTGCTTATTATTTGTTTAATTTATTTTTCTGGCAGTGTTGACCAAACAGTGACCAGACTCAGGTTCAAGTTGTCAATTTACACAATGGAAACTTTAGTTTAGATCTGTTAAATATGTTGATCTGTTACTTATATTGGAAATTTTTAGATACAACACTTGAAAAAGAGCCTCAGCCTCCTAGTAGCACACAATTTAACACTATGTACACTTTTCTTTTAAAAAATAACAGTTAAAAGACGATTACTCAATACTATTTTGAATAATGATTTTTTTAACAGCTAGTATGTTTTTTCTTCTATTTTACCATCAGTATTCCTTGGAATATAACAAAATAAAAAATGCATATGTGGTTATATATTTTACATATTTACTCTTCAGTGGGTTGCAGTGCAGATGTGTGGAATTACCTCAGTCATGACTTTTAATTTCTCAATTCTCATTGGTAATATTTTATTGGTGATTATTTTTTTATTATAAAGATCAAAAAGCCCAGCTGTGAAGAGCACGCTGGTCTCCCCCCCCATCATGGAAATGTCAGCATTTCCATAAATCAAAGGATAATACAATACAGAGTGTAATGTTTGCATGATCAGCATAGAAACTGCAGAACACCCTCTTTATTCAGACCAAAATCAAACTGCATAAGAAATAAGCATCAACGCATTCAGGTAAGCTTATAGTTTCATCTTTGCAAATTGGATCATTACAGAGTGCATCTGCAGCTGCAGTGTATAAACATGTAAAACCGCTTCAGCTCTAATTCAACATTTTATATGAATTGGCACAATGAATCTAAATTGATACAACTCAATTTAGCAGCAAAGAGTTTGTTCAGAGTGCACTCGGGGAAATTAAATGGAATTATATTCAGGAAGTCAAAAAACAGATGACAGCAATGAAAAAAAGTGGCTTTTATGATGAAATCAGGAGTACAACACTGTTAGATATTTGGTCATTATTTTACTCACCCTCAAACTTGACCTTGAGTATGTAGTCCCTGTAAAACTTCCTGCCATTGCCAGGTTTAAGAGCCTCACAAACCTTGGTGGAGTTGGGGCATAAGGCTTGCCTCATGTTGTGTAAAGCAGCAGCTATTGCATAGACAGCATTCACCACAAACATGATCTTGGATTCTGGCTGAAACGGAACGTCACGGAGAGAGTGCTTTCCACAGCCCAGATCATGGAGGTTGCACTGGAACTGGTTCTCCCAAAATTCCCTAAACCAGGGATTTCTGGTGTTGTTGTACGGGTGCAGGGCAGTAAAGTAGTCATTAAACTGAGGGATCTGATAGGAGGCTAGTTCAATGGTGAACGCCCCATCTGCCACAGCTTCACTGCCTCTCACCACACTCTCCTGGGCCCCCCACCCATCACTGGCCACCCATGTGAAGGTGACATTCATGCGGTTAGCTGCCACCAGCAGCTCACGGGCATCCTCACTGCGCGTAAACAGGATGACCACCTTGGCGTTGGACTTCTGCTGCAGCGAGCGAATCACGTTCTCATAACTCCAGCGGCTCATGGAGCGGCTGACCTTGGCTGAAGTGGCGATGCAGATCTGACGGGCCCGGGCCTCCTGCTGGAAGGCATCAATACCAGTTTCACCGTAGTCTCCTTCCGATGCCACTGTCGATACATATGTCCAGTTGAAGTAGCGCAGGATCTCTGCCATGGCCTTTGCCTGGTAGAAGTCAGGGGGCACAGTGCGGGCGAAGTAATCATAACGGGTCTTGTCGCTGAGCTTGGCACTGGTAGAAGCATAGCTGATCTGAGGGATTTGGAAGAGTCGTAGCAGGTTGGCCACCTGAAATAAATAAAAGACCCAACTATCATATTGTTTGTTACTTTAAATAGTCATCACAGACAAAGAATGAGCCTCTATTCGGGGTATTGTGAGCCTTATGTAACACTCTGTTTTGAAACAGTTTTTGGGAAACTGATGATTAACTTGTTACACTTCAGACAGAAAACATATTCCTGTCAACTGTATGAATGACTGAAAAATCACTTGAATTACTCCGTCTACACAACATAGCTATTCCCCTGCAGATGCAATTAGTCTCACCCCATTCAGTCTCATCTCCTCACTGGATCCCTGCTGGGGCCTTTCACAACTTAACTCTCCAGCTGACTGACTGGTGAAATGCCAAATTCCACAGTTATGGGAATGCCTGACTACCTCACCTTTTCAAACCTGCAGTGCTGTCATCAGTGCTGACCAAAATTTATGCAGGACATGCGAATGTCTAGGCTCATTTGTCAAAGTGAATGGCTCATTCTCTGCTACAAAAATGCAACAAATTTCAGAAAGTTTCCTCTCTGCTTGAAAGAGAAAGGAGAAGAAGACAGAGAGAGACAGATTGGGGGTTGAGGGCAGGGATTTGGAAGAGAAAGGGAGTCAGAGTATCAAAGAATCTTGAAACTTTGTGTTTCCTGTGTAATAGGTTTTGTCAGTGTTGTGACACTGCATGCAGTGTGCAGAAGCAGCTACTGACTAGCTGATGCTTCAGGCACTTCTGTGAAAGCCTAAGGGGAGCGAGTCCGATCTGTCAAAAGGATGCCAACCTAAATCTGGTTGAGTCTAATGCTGGCACTCACACCGGCACACTCGTGGCACAACATCTTGAATGCCAATGAGTCATTCCTGAGGATGTCAGGGAGAAGAATGACATTCAGTGCCCTCACTAAGTTTAAAATCCTCATCCCTTTGAAGAGTTATAGATTTATTATGAAAGGTATTTACATTTTCTTTGTTTTACCTTTATAATCATAATGCTGTCTTATTTATGGATTTACATCAAATTGGACGGATGTTGCTGCACTCAACCAGATAAAACGCTTGATAATTCAAAGTGTTAATTTAGGCAGTGAGTGTGTAGTATAAATACATGACAGACCGAATCGTCTGACAGCTATAATACTTCGAAAGAGAGATGTTTCAAAGTCTAACGATGAAGGCAATGGCTCAGCCTAACTTTTGATTAATCCAGATTCATTCAGAGAAGTTGAGCTGAGGCTATTAGAATAAAAAATAATGTGTTATAAAAAAGAAAGAGAAAAAACTCGACTCAATCTTTTTTTTTTTTTTTAAAGGGGCATTCTAACAGGTTTCTTGGTTGTTGCAGCCTCTGATGGACAGTTAAGGAATTGCAGTATTTGTACCTTGGACGAGGCTCCAGCATTAGCTTGACATTTCACCACGGTACGTTGCTGCTTGCTTCCAACACAGACTAAATACAGCAGCACAGACAACCGCACTTGCGAAGTCGAATGGGATACATAGATACTTCTTGATTAGTTTGTATCTCAGCTGAACAAAGCAAACAGTGCACTGAAACACTACAATAAACCCAGAGTGGTGTGCATGTAGAGATTTTGATTGCTGGACAGTTGTTGTTCTTTGGCAGGTTATAACGCATAAATATGAAATGAGCCAATGGCAGTAACTTTAAGAACACTCGATTTATTGGAATAAATCGGGGAACGTTTCACAGAAAATCTACATGCAGCAGCACAATCAAGAGCGACTTGACCTGATTTATTACCACCACGCCAGCATCACTGCTCATATGTCAGGGAATGTATCACAGATCCTCTGTCTCTAAAGAAGAGCTATTTATGACTTGGCTGTTGTGTAGCATCTGAAATACAAAAATGAGCACCTAGGTTGTCGAAACACATCAGTGAGCATTTGATGTCAGCTCAAAGAGTTGGTTTCCCCAGAGATTTTCTGGTCAGCTGGAGAACTCCCTGATTATGCAGACAGGCTAATAATCACATTTCTACTTACAATTTTCCCCCCTTCTTAAACTGCCTTGACAGCCTTTCTCTACATGTGGTGAAACAGCTGGCAGCCTCATGCTTGTTCTCTTAGAAAGTAATCAGAGTAAGATTTAAAGTGGCAAGTGACACATAAACACTAACTGATTAATCATTTTAACTTAGTTCTTTTTTAAGCTACAAAAGCAAGACCTGCTTTGAAAAGTCCTCTCCTATAAATACATGGAAGATTTTACATAATAAAATATCTGAAATATGGTTTATAATTAGTCAAGTTCACTACATGGATTTAGTTTTGTGACCTTTGAGTGAACTGGCACAACCCTTGACCCTTACGTGTCCAGATATTTCACATGACAAAGTTTAGACAACTTTATTTCCAACACGGAGATGCTCAATAAGTACTACCCTGAAGAAAACCGATCTCTAACTAATCGCAGACACTCTCAGAAAAATGGATAAAACAATTTTGTTGACTGAAAATGTCTCTCATACAGTCCGACTTACTCTCAGATGTATGTTGCTGTGGACAAAGCATCTACTAAATCAAATTATGATATAACATTATAACCATGTGGAATAGGGATGGGACAACTGACTAATGTCAATCACTTAGTCTTGGACTTCTCACATTGGCGCTTTTGACAGGACTGAGGGTAATGTGAACAGAAGTAAACTGACTGAAGAGGAAGTCGACAGCAGCATAAAGACAAAAGCCAGCAGGACAGTGAAAAGACACTGATAGACAAAAAGAAAAGACTCATGTCTGCAGAGAAGGTTGCACAAACCTGCAATTACTGGATTCACCTGCCTTTGTCACATTTACTACCCGATTTGTTGGTATTGAGAAATTTATACCTCTATGTTAATATGCTGATATGATGCATAGGACTTACACGAGTGTGCATATGGCAGAATTTTGACTGAAGGCTACAGAGGAGTGGATACTCGCTGAAACAGGTCTTTCTTTTTATTCGAAGGCTTGCCTTTAGGGGCATTTTGGATTCTTCACTTAATCAGATACTATGATTTATCATGATACAATTATCATTTCATTGTAGTATCCTGATAGGATTTCATCCTCATGAAATCATCCTTATCATGGGCCATGAATTGTATTGTATCATGAGTTACCCAGTGATTTTTATCATTGGTGTTAATATCACTTACACTAAGAAGTTTCTTGATTTCTAAAGAGTCATTTAAAGCATATGTAGAATAAAAGCTACTGTATAACTCTGAAGAGTGGTGGCTCTTAGGAAGTACTATTTGAGTTCAGACCTTGATACTGAGAAATGTTTTTCTATGCCAACAGAAACTTGTTTTTTTCGATGGAAATATGACCCTGATAAATGACATCTGTAAAATAAACTCTTCTCTTAATAGATGTGAAGAAACATGTACTGAACAGTTCTGTAGGTGTAGATGATCTATAGTTTGATACATGTGCTTGAGGATTTTGGTGTTTGGTGAATGAACAGTGTGTGGTTTTAAACAAGGTGACTACCACATAAAACCCTATGAATAATATCTTTGGGCTCTCCGTTATGCATGTTTTCACACAAAGATGTTTGGAAGGCTGAGGGGAAAAAAATGGAGGTTATGATGGGATTTTTTTTCAGACCACATTCGAATCTTTAGTCGTTGCTCTGAACTGTTTTTAAATATCAAGTCTTTCTCGACTGAAGCCACACACAAGGGACAGACTTATCAGGAGATGATTGTGTGTGAATTTAGGTACAACTTTTCCCTACACAGATACAAATGTAAAGAAAATACGCAAGGTTGTAAATTCATTTGGCTGAGATTGGGCTATGCCTGTGGAATTGAATGAGTAATTTCCCCGCAGGGTATTGAAGGGAGCGCTTTGCCAGTTCAGTAATCCACTTACATGTGGCTTTAGCTTGTTACATAGAACAGTGCCAAACATGTCACCTGCACAATGGGCTTATTGGAAATCATTATTATAGATGTTCACATGGCTAAGCCAAGACCCTTCTTCCTACAGTGCCTGTGAGTGACATATTGTGAGTCCAGAGAGCATATCATGAGGCAGATACGATGTAGCACTATGTATGAAAGGTATTGCTGTCAAGTATCCTGTTTTGGCTAGGAAAGTACCATATTTTACCCTTCTTTTCCGCCGCCTCCCCGTATAAGTATCCTCCCATAAATCTCCCGTATTATAATATAAACCTAATGAAAGGTTTAAAGACAAATACCAAATTCTTCTGTTTGGGATTAAAAAATTGAGCATGGAGTTAGTTCAGGCAGGTCACAGAATCAAGCTCAGCCCTGCAGTACACCCGCTTATCTTTATACCAGCCAATATCAGCTTGACAGCTCAGCTGATCGTGTGCACAGGCTTTAACACTCCACATACACACATGGAAAGACAGGGAGCTCTCAGAATAAAGCCATACTGCCAAATATGAATAAACTTATGCAAATAATTCTCTCCAATTAAGTGTTCCCAACTGGAATTGAGCAAGGTGTTAGTTCTGGCCAACCATGAAGTCAAAGAGGAAGCAGCTATTACAACTTGTTTTAGACCGAAGCTGAAATAATGGTATTTTAATACACCAGAGAGAGAAACATAAGGCTTTTTTGATCTGAAAATAATGTAAAGCTATTAAAGTAGTATCAAGAAGTACAGAGTCTGAAAGAAAATGCATAATACCCCCTTTTTAAAGGAGAACCAAAGTTCTGAATAGTGAGATACTTAAGGACAAAAAGAGATTGGGGTGAAGGTAGCATGAAAAAGAAGCAGACCTTTTTTTTTTTTCGTCCTGTCTTTGTTAAGAAAGGTTCAGTGCTCTCAGACAATAGTAAGTTTAATCTGTGCAGCAGCTCTCTAAACCCAAGGTTACAGGTTTCCACAGTGTCAGGCACATTTCAGTGCAATAAATAATCAACAACAACTAATAATCTGTGTCAGCACAAACATTTAGATCTATATAGATATATTCTGATCTTTATCTGATCTGATGAGCGCGTTTGGCAGAACCTGACCAAATCAACACAGCTGAAACCGCATTAAATTTAATTTAATATCTAGTAAATAGACACACATGATGAAGTGAACAAGATATGTAATTCGTCTCCCTCCTTTTCTTTCTTCCTCTTCCTCTTATTTCTCGCGCAGCTCGACCTGGACGTGTCTCTGTGTCCTCTCCCTGTTCTGCAGCTGCTGCTGCTGCGGCTGAATATTATAATATTCAGTTTTGTGAGCCAAATTTATTTTATATGCCAACATCTATGAAAGAAAGAGCCAGGCCACGGAGCGTGATGTGTCATTTACGCACAGATGGTTCAGATTTTAATGCCATTTTTGGAATGTATGATGTGATCTGTGCGCACAACCCACCTTTGTCACGCGAGGTTTGAATATGTGCAACTTTATGTGAGTGTCTTTATTTGTGGAAAGGGTGTTTGTCTTACCACTGGGTCCAACATTACACACACCAAATCCATCTGTGCTCATATAAGAGAGTAAGAGAGTGTGAAGGACGCCCTCTGCAGCATTTACAGCGACACTTGTTGAGGGGCTGCCTTCTGTCGCCATCGTGTGGCATTGCTGTCAGCTGTGCCGCTCACCAAAATACCAAATTGTGCTTGGGAACGCCTTGTCGGCGCAGCGGACCTGACTTACGCTGCGCCTGTACCACGTCTCCGGCGAAGCATGAAAATAGAGCCCATAGAGACAAATGGTGTAAGATAAACTTAAAAAGACATTTCAAGAGGAGACCTTTAAGAGTTTTTTTTAAACAACAGACTCAGCTGATTTAGAGGGGAGTAAAATAGTCTGGGAGTGAAACAAAAGAGCAAACACCCTCCAAGAGTGGTATAACCAGGAGGTTCTTGTTGGACAACCTGAGAAGCTTTGCTGTGTTTAAGGGGCTCAGAAATAAAAACGGAGGCTAAGTCCTAGAGTGCTTGGAAAGTGATAAAAATAATTTGATGAGCAGTTTAAATTTCTTAAAGCAGATTGACTGAAGCAGGTGAAAAATTAACTTAGAGAAGATAAATACATGAAGGATATATTCTAACCCTGCAGCATATAAGACGACCTTATTTTAGCAATATTTTACTATTGAGTGAAGCAGGACCAATTTTTAACATGAACATCTTTTCAAAATGCTTAACTATCTAGGAAAGGGTTTGACGAACATAAATAGTGGACTAATCTGCCAGATAATGTTGTTGACAGAGTATTTGGGGTTAATCTGAATCAATCAGACATACGGATCCTAAATTCAGCCAGGCAGTTTTCTGGGGAGGCCAAGTTTCTGACAAGGACATACAACTCAGCTTCATCAGTGTGGCCATTATAAAATGTGCAAGTATTCCTCAATTGGACAGAGAGCTGATCCCTGAGGTGTTGAGACCCTTCACTAAAGGTTCTCCTGTAGTGTGTCTGGCCTAGATTTAAATCTTACAACCTCCTGGGTCTCCCGTACAGGAACCTTAACTAGCTTTTTGATATGTGACCTAAATTTTAAAAAGACAGTCTATGTTAGCTCATTTATGTTTTCAAAAGACCAATATATCTGATAGGCGATGATCCTTTCACACGGGTGTATCAGTTGTTAGGCGTGCTGTACATGCCTGAGGTTGTGGCCCCTCAGTATGGCTTACAGCGTTTCAATTTCAGCTGTTGGGATCAGACAGTACCTTATTTAATTAAGAGAATTAAGAAGTGGCCCAGAGTGGCTTTGCACAGCAGGTTCTGTTTCAGAGACGATTACTGAGACGAAAATGGTTTCCTCCCAAGCAACGAGAGCATGCAGGACCTGGTAGCTGCATTTGACACAGCTACACCGAGTAACAGGATTGTTCTTTTTCTCTGTCGTATTCTGTTTCCATAGAGATACCCCGAAGGCCCAGCTATGAGTTCGAATAAGTCAGACATCTGCCCATGTAAAATATCAACATACACTTGTATGACAGAAAGTAAAAGCTACATAAACATGAACACAATTTGGATACAAGTCAACGGTTTAATATATCTAAAAAAAATTACCAGGACAATCTTTTGATTTATGGAGATTCACAAATGCAAGAAGTCACATGTAAAATTGATTAAAAAATAAGCATTATCATAGTTTTTTTTCTCTGTAAAGTGTTCTTTAAAGATTCAGCGCTGCACATCTAGCACATTTCCAGCACTGCACTTGTTTTGATTTGTTTCGGCATAATACACTGTTGACCACAGGAGACGTAATAAAGAGAAAGAAATAAAAAGAAAGTGAGAAGGGACACAGACACAGGCCAACAGACAAATAACACACACATGGACTGACAGAATGTCCTGGTCCAGGAAATATCAGGTCTACTTTGAAGAGATGTCATGATTTTTTTTTTTTTTTACATGAAAAGCCCATCTGTTAGTCCCATAGGAGTGTCTCAATGTGACTCTACAGCAATAACACTGTATTCCCAGAGCAGCAGTCCTTAGCTCCACTCAATATCACACATATATGGCCTGCTGCAGCGCTCCTAAACACAAACTAACACACACAAGAATCAGCCATGCACATTGTCACACAACACAAGCAGAGTGCATAGTTGCGCCAGATCATTATTAGTTTATTTCTTATGATTTAGTTGCTTGGCAACAGCTTTAACAGGGTGTGAATATGAACTATGAGACACCTAGAGGAGGGATGTTTTTTGACCAGATTCTGCCTCCTCATCCTGCAGGATAACACAAATCTCCTTTATAATGCAGCCCCCCAGTCATGCAACCATTCAAACCGCAGCACATGTTAAGATATGATTGCACTTCCATGCATTTACATATTTACAGTGTCAGTAACTCAGTGCATGGTCTTTTTTTTTGTTGTTGTTTTTTTTATAATCACTCCAAGCAAGAAACTCTTGAAGTTCCCAGTCAGCTATATATCCAATTACAAGCCAATTTTAGACAGCCATCAAGTGACTGCTTCCTAAAACCTTGTAATTTAAGGGTTTGTGCGATGGACACAATATGTATTTCAACTGCACAAATAGTGGATTCTGCCGTGCCACTGAATAATCCAATCACGTGTAAATTATTTATGATTTGTGAAGCACGTTCTTTAGTTTTAGTCATGAATAATGCATTTTCCCTGCATGGCTTTACTGATATGTTTCATCATTATTGTTCTCGCATGAATTCTGTCATGTGTGTATCCATGTTTAAATCCTTGTATGACTCATGTGTGCTCCAGAGACTGGCACAGTCTACCATACAGATGAAGAAAGTTCTATAAATAGAGTTGTTCCTGGATGATGAAAATGGGAATCTGAGCTCGCTGAAACCTCATACATTTACCTTATTATGCCGCTCACACAGTTTAGTCTGCAAATGTCAAGCTGATGTTCGTATAAGGATCTACATCCTTTAATTTCAGCTTGCATCATAGTCTCTGGGAAGAAAAATCTACTAATCTTGGGCAGTGTGCAAAAATATCGAAATAATCACACTGTTCAACTTTACTTCACATCCCCTGAAACAAGACCACTTTCTACCTCAACACAGACATCCGAGTAGGAAACATCTTACTGGAAAGCTCCTCTGTGTTTCATGCCTGAGACCGTCTGAGTGTTCGACATTCCAGAGGTGTTGTTTTTCTAATGCGCCCTGGTGATTCTGATGTTTTTACCTCAGGGATGCTCTCTTACCAAGTGAGTCATATTTAGAAGCACAGGCTGCTGTCAGGGTAACAAAAGTGAGAGTCCTTTGCGTGTATAATCAGAGGCCAGCCCTAAGGCTGCCTGTACCTGGGATGAAAATGTGAGGTAAAATATATCCCTTATTAACCCACACCTTTAGGACTCAGAGAGAAGGGTTGATAATCCTTCTATTAAACTGCAATATCCAGAAAAATATCCACTAGCTTGTATTGTTTTAAACATTATTTGGGGTGCAAGCATATTCGATTATTATTATCTTTCCATATCTTAGGCTCAGTACGCATCTTGTCAGCGCCTCAGCCCTTCCCATATGAATGAACATGCTGAATAACATGTCCTCTCAGGGTTATTACTCACCTTTAAATGATAACCTGCTGTCAAGATTAACCACAGGTAAATATGTCAAAGACTCTATCCCTATAAATATTTCTACAAGTTGGTTCATTTCTTGCCCAGATGGCATCACAACTTCCCTCTGACTGTCTGTGACGCTTTCAAATTAGGAAATGTCGCATCGTTATAAGACACCATGCCATTCACTCCATCTATTTCACCCCCTGTGATCATATCCACCTGTCACTGTCTCAGTGTATCTGTGAATCATGATCTCACATTCAATCCCTCCACATCCTCTTTGTGCAGGGATGCTTCTGCCAAGCCACCAGACAGCCCTGCAGCAAACCGCAGATGGGGGGATGCAGGACCTAGCCCGCGAGAGTGTCACAGAACTTCGCCTCCACACTTCTACTCAATCTGCGCCCGTATAACGCCAGCATGGCCAGGCCAGCAGCCAGATCCGCCCACATCTCTGTGATTGTCACACCGCAACACCAGCAGCACAGCAACACACTCCTTCATTGTGACAGATTTAGACAGCACTCTGTGTTCTCACCACCTGTCAGTTCCCCATGTTCCTCTGTGTCGCCATGGCGATAAGGATCTTGGGACTGATATTGCTAGTTGTCCTGTAACTGTCTCCCCTTTGGGGTGAATAGCATGTCTTACTTTACAGCCTGTGGTTTACACATGAGGGCAGGCAGGGTAACCTTTAACACAGCCAGACTGGTTCACTCAAAGGTCTGACTGGCTGTAGATTATGAACAACGCCTGCAGCAACAAAAGGGACAGAAACACTATGTGGAGATGGTGTCTGCAGAGAACAGAAAAAACATATAATCACACAGTGCAAACCTATGTGTGGTAACATTTGCCCTAAATACACTTTGTAGGTGTAGATAAATATCTAACAAAACTCAGCAAAACCCCACCAACTGAGCAACAGACGGCTATTAGTTGCTAGTTGTTTTTTTTTTAGACCTAATTTCAACCGTCTAGATTCTGTATATTTTTAGATGGAATTTAGACTTTGCGCTTTAACTATTTATGGTGCGTTTGAGTTACCTCGGAAGTCAGATTTCGGAGCTGAAAATTACGTCACACTTTCATAGATGGCTACATCTACGAAAGTTATTTTAGCGCTTGCCTTGTTCGAATATAAGGCAAGAGCTATAATAACTTTCTTAGATGTAGCCATCTTGTTTGAGGCCTATGATTTAGCTTTTTTCCGACTTGGTAACTAAAATGCTGGGAACTTGGGTGTGATGTCATTTTCAGCTCCAACATCTGACTTCCGAGGTAACTCAAACTCAGCATTATTTCAAAAAGCAACTGTGAGTTGCATAACTGATCTCCAAGTACTTAATCAAAGTAATTATGATAGCCATTGAGTAATATACAGTGTAGTATAGATATAGCCCAGATTTAGATTTAGTCGAAACTTGGTCTAAATTTAGACATCTAAAAAAAACAAAAAATGCTCAGTAGGCTGTAGTTGTAGTTGTAAAAAGAAGTTGCGAGAAAAGGTATATATCTAAAAACAGTGACTGTATTTGGCTACCAGAGTTAGACACTCGCAAACCAGCAAAGAGAAAAAGCGAATTCTTGCACACCTCATAAGTGCAATACTTTGTAAAGGTTTATTCACGGTGAGAAAGAACAGCATCCTGTGGTGTTTTTCCCCTGATAAGGAAGATTCACTGAGAAGCTAGGGCAGACCTCAGACCCCAGGCTTGTAATAGTACATCCATATATTACCCCAAGACAAGAGCACTCTCGGAGGAGCCCCAGATTCAGGGTTCCACGAGAATTACAGCTCGTTTATCAAGCCACTTTATTTCCAAACTGTCCTTTTCACCAGGAGTCCAGATATAGGACCCATTTCCCAGGAGCTCTTTACCTGTGTAATGTATCATCACACTGTACTATATTTTTGGAGTGTAAGTTAGGAAACCAAGCATTTGTTCTACAAAGTACAGAAAACAAAGACGTTTGCAGAGCCATAGCGTGATGAAGAAATATTACACTTCACGTACTTTTAACAGAAGCCCTTACTTACTGGAATAAAGGAAATGATATGATTCATGATCGAGATATTGCTGTTGTGTTTTCTACAAAATAAGGACAGTAAATTAAATACACTCCTGAGAAACCATTTATAAGTCAGCAGATATTATACACTGAGGCAGCCTCTCATTTTGATTATTTTATTGTTTGCCTGTTGTCCTGAAGTACCCTCTGGGGAGAGCTGTTTACAGCACACACTGGCGCTGGCAGGGGTTCCTTAACTATCTATGGTTTATCAATGATCCTAAGCCAATTATTTTCTCGGGATGGGCAGCAGAAGCGTGTTCCTGTCTTCAAACAAGCATCTATCTGGAACATGAGACATGCAGGTCTTGGAGTGAGGTGAACCGTACTCCTCACCCCGAGGCAGCAGACATGCTCCTCCAGCCGACTCAGTCAGGATGATGAATTGAAGTTAATGCTTAGAGGCATGTATATTTGTGGACAAAAACTAAGTTCAACTAGACACCCTGTCTTTTTACAACAATGACTTGAAATTACACAGATGTGGCAGCTGTATTAGAGCTAAGATACAGTGATACAATTAGCTGAGGTTTCATGGTATCAGTTTGAGAGAGCCGAAAGGAGCACGGCTGCTGCTGCTGAGAGTAATCATGCCGTCACTAGTCATCCTGTCAGACCGTCCTGAGCGCAACAACTGTAGCACGTCTGCCTCTGACAGGTCTGCTGCTGAAGTGTGAATTACCAGGAAAGAGGAGGAGATGGTCTAAATTAGATCAGCCAAGCAGAAGGGGGTATAGGTAAACAGATCCTTCTTGCGGAACTGATACTCATTAAGTCCCCGTGTTAACATCTCGCAAGGGGTAATTGCACATGGTACTTAGGTTTAAATGGACATTTATGTGACCATCAATCACACTCCTACGCCAGCTTGTAGTCCTTTTTCTTGCTGTTTCGTCTAAACTCCAGATAGCTGCTGATAGTGTAACAAGACTACGGTAATTGCACTGTCTAACAAAACAAATGTAGCTTTTCATCTGCACATTTGATGGCATAAAACAATAAAAATCTTTATTAGCAAATAGAAAATGATTTCTTCTCTAGCCGGAGGATGTGTTTTTGTGTTATGATGAGCTTTTACCTGAATGGAAACATCACTGTAGGAGCCACCTATGACCCCCGAAATGGCCAGAGGGACGTCGTCATGGATGGCGTAGGAGCCATCAGGACATGTATACTCGCTGTCATCCACTTTGGTGAGTGAGGCTCTGACAAACTCCAAAGATTGCTCCAGAGCATAGGTGTCTTTAGAGCAAGTGTCCAGGATGTGAGCCCCCAGTCTGATCCCCGGAAGGATGCGCTCGTCTTTGTTGATTTCATCTAACGCCAGCAGCATGGCCTCCAGTCTCTGGATCCCTCTCTGAGCATTGATCTTCCCACAGTCCTCTGCCCCCTCACCCTTCTGGTGCACAGGGAACAGACCACCAATCATCAAATCTCCGTCCAGTGTGATCTCCCTCTTGGAGTCAGTGTTATAACCCACCGCTGGCAGACCCTGGGGAGCTTGGGCAAAGAGAGATACACATACACACAGCAGGCTGAGGTGGGACAGCCAGAGGGGTCGGGGCACAGGACGCACCCCCAACACAGGGGACCTCCCCAATGACATATCCCCAAGCAGAGCGAGGTCAGTGTCCCCGCCTTTGTTTTCTGGTCAGCGTCCGCTCAGCTTTTGATGACTGCGTTTCTGAAGAAAAGAACAGTAAGGCGCAGCAGCACCAGCTCTCAAAGCACCAGTGTTTTTATTCTGACAGAGGCCATTTACAGCACCAGCGCCATCCTCTTCCTCCTCTTCTTCAGGGTTTTGGTAGATTACAGCCTGCAGATCAAACAGAGAAAAAATCAGTCAAAGCCTTTGAGCTGGAGCACAATGGTCCCTTTGTCTCACTTACATTGTGACTGCCAGGGACCGACTTGTCCCATGGAAATATTCAACATCTAAAACAAGTAATTGAGTATGTTTTCTCTGGTGCTTATTGATGACTGAAATGATATGAATAAAAGAAAAAAGATGAGAAGTACACATAGACCCCCATTTATAATGTAGCATAAATATAATAATAAATCAACAAAATCTATCGACTGTTTTTTTTTATTTATTGGCTCCATATCATAATAAGATTTTTCTCATAGCATTTCTATTAAAGGGATATTGTGGTGTAAAATTAAGTTCAAACACACTGCAACACCGAGTTAGACACTCCATCGAGAGATGAATGTGGGGCGCAGCTCAAGGAAGAACATTTATGATTTTTTCTTAAGCATTTCCTTGAAGTAATAATCATCATATTAATCATTTTGCACTGCAGACGCAGTAGTTCTTCTGGCTTAGCGTCTCGGTCTGATTGCATTTCCATGAGGAAAGGATCATAAATGTTCTTCCTTGAGCTGCGTCATCCCGCTGCAGTTGATGGACTGGCCCGAGGTCTCACTACATACAAGCGGCTGCTGGAAGAGAGTGGGTGAGTTGTTTTTAGTCTCTTTGCTAAAGAATTCAGGCAAAGTTAAAAAGATGTTTGGTGGCTAGTACTATGGCTGGGACCCTATTTGTACTGTTGATGAAGTTAGGTGCTGTTCTGAGCAATATTTGTGTCTATAGAGTGGTGTTTTGGTTAAGCGTGTAGCTATCTGAATTGCTATCTTGCAGTCATTACTAAAGTTGGTATAACTAGACTAGTTGGTATAACTAGCGGTTGGCAACGTTCATCTCTCAACGGGGTGTCTAACTTGGTGTTACGGTGTGTTTAACCCTAATTTAATTTTACGCCGGACTATCCCCTTAAGACCCAGGTCTAGACTGTAGTCTTTGTAAAACCAGTTACAGACACCCAAATGAACCCACAAATGAGCACTTGTTGGTAGAGGCTGCTGAAAAACTATCTCAAAACAGGCAGATATCTTGGAAAGAACCAAATTCAAGAGTGAGCACTCATCTGCACTGACGAGTCTGAGTAATATTTCCATTTTCCATTTGAAATACAAAAGTTCAAGTTCAGATAAGAGTTCATGAGTGACAACAACAACATGTCCCACATGGATCTCAAGCATTTTCAGCCAGCACTACAGAATGAGGGTCATCCCCTCAGACAGAAGCCTCCTTCAGAGTCTCTGTGTTTTGTGTTTCTAAGTCTACTCTCCTCTCCTCCTCTGGCATTGTCTGTCCGACCTTAAGATATTTCCCTTTTGAGGCATATGATTGTACAAATCTTTTATAATCTAATGTGCACATGTCTCTTTGCACCATAAAACCACAGAGATAGTCATGTCTCCAAGGAACTTGATGTCAAATCCCATCAGCTTCTTACAAAATTTACACACACAAAAACACAATGTGTGCACAAGTAATGCACAATCAACATGCAAATAAGAGAAGTATTGAAATATCTTTCAATTTTTGTAAGGGAATACAGCAAAGAGGAGTTTGAATACTTGGGCATTTTTTCCTTTATTTTTATTTAAAGAAACCATGATACACACATAATACACAATCTATCTGCAACATCTGGTAGCAGGAAAATACAGACATGCATATTTAGGTCACTATGTTAATTCAAATTACAGTTGAGAAGAGATTGTGCGCGCTGAATCTATCCTACAGTTCAATTTGTTTGATGTAATGCATTTACTAAAATGTGATTCAATATATCTTTAAGTCCAAACTGATCCGTTTGTTTATATAAGTAATTATATGTGGTCTCATAAAAGGCTCTTGCGCTGCAAAATTATAGGTCAGTATACCAAATATTTAAAGCTAGACACTAAAAATGGTTCCTTTTTGTCAGATTTCTGTAAGCCCACATAAACCCAAATTGATCTGGCCGTTTTGACTGATTAATGTATTCTTTACCAAATGAGAATCCTTCAACTAATATAGTGAGTATACAGCATAGTTCAGTATGACAAATAAATAAGCCTTTTAAAGACAATCAAATCTATCATTAATCGAGCATTAAAGCTGACTCATGTCAGGAGTTAAATCTGAAGCAGTTCATGTATGGATTACCAACAGAGGAGCCTATTGTTCAGACCTGGTGTCAGTTTCCTCGAATCCCAGTGGCTTAATTAAGCTGAGAGTGAGAGTGGGAGAAGTTTACCGGTGTGAATTATTGAGCCAGAATTATCTGCCTCATATCCACTGTCTCAACAAGTCAGGCAAGATGACATGCAGTAATTAACTGTAGTTAAAGGTTATTAAAATTCATATGTCTCTGTTTGGGTTACAAAATACTGTCTCACCTTTTGAAACAACAAAGAGCTCTTAACAGGAGTCACACTGCAGACTAAATTCTGTGGGGTTTTCCTGTTTCTTTTTTTTTTTTCTTATGCTGGTTTTACTTCCCTTTTAATCTCTCTCTCTCTCTCTCTCTCTCTCTCTCTCTCTCTCTCTCTCTCTCTCTCTCTCTCTCCCTCTCTCTCTCTCTCCCTGTTGTTTCCATGGAAACTTGCCAGTAGATGGGTGAAGAGGATAGGGAAGACAGACCAGGACAAGTGGGCCAGTCAGACCATGCATGCTTCATGGTCAGACTGGTCCTGTGGGAGATCTGGGAAGCTTGCATTGTGAACTCATCAAACTGATCTGACTCTTATCAGAGCTTTACATATTCTGCCTTTGAAACACATCTTAGTAGAGCAATAGCAGCACGATTGAAGCTACAAATGTGCTGATTTGATATCTCATCTTTCATCCATCTATATTCTGTCTTGTCTAATGCTTATTTTTTTGTAACAGTTTATTGCCTCAGAGATTTTTCTGTTTCAAACATTGTTGCCTTTTAATAAGACATAAGATGTGACATGTTGAGTCATATTTGAAGAACTATCAGTGAAGCTTTTATTTTTCAAACAAAATAAGCATGAGGATGTCAAATTTTTCATTTGTTCCCCTGATTGTGTCAACAAGTGAAAGTAGATTACAACAGCCTGTGCATCCGAGCCAAACCCCAGTGTCTTCCCTTACTCAAAGAAACAACACAAAAACTGACTTGTTTGCAAGGGTTTCAAATGCTTGGGGAGTTCATTCTGGATGCCAGTAGCTTTTGACACATAGCCACACAAGTTAAAATGTGCAAATGGGGAAAGAAACTACAAGTCAGGCCTATAAGCACACTTAATAAATGACACAGCATCCAAATGCAGGCAATAACAAAAAGCACTTAGCCTGAAAAGAGAGTGGTGACAAAAGATTTCTGACTGACACATTGCAGTCTCCTCCTCTATAAAGCATTCACCTCACCTCCACCTCAACCCTGGACTCCAGTTTATGCTCAGTTAAAGTCATGGTTGACGATTGTAGGGATTGGTAATCATTATGAACCTCATTTATATGGCGATCATGGTCCTAAAGTGCAATCTCCGCAAAGTGAAGAGAAAAAAGAATGGAAAAAATCTGTTCACCCTAGCAGGTGCAGGGCTGCAAAAACATTGACCAATGGGAGCCATCCGTCCTGGACAACTCCTATTGGTCAATCTCCTGCTCCGCCTCTCCATCCAATTGCCTCGCTGTATTCGACACACCCCTCTCCCGTAGTTCCGACTCATCCCCTCCCACTCTCCCGGCCCTCCTCGGAGCTCTGAGTGGTAAAAGTAGCGTATCAGCTTAGCTACAGGAGCTTTGATGGACAAGGACGCAAAAAATAAAAACACTTCTGCTCTCCCCACCACCAAAAGTGGACAGAAAACGCAAGCTGACAGGAGAAAGAGCTCTGCCAGGATTTGAGCCTGAAAACAAACATCAAGACAGAGTTTTTGTTGAACAGGTAATTTTTGCCTTTTATCATACATCGTAACATCACACGCTACAAAAATAACTCTTATTAGTCTCTGCAATGTCAACATGGTAGCTGTCCAGGCAGCTGCAGACGGTGCTCGCTAGCAGAGCTGGCGTTTACTGCTGCTAGTCACTAGCAATCCAACATGGTGAATCCTATTTGAAGCTAGCGTAGGATCTTCTGCCGGCAGGCTTCTTGCTCTGCCAGAGGGGTTGTGTCATGGGGAGGGCGATACAGGTTCAGGGGGTAGTTATCATGGAGAACAGAGGGGAGAGGTTTGTGTGTGGGGGGTGGGGACGCTTTTCTCAAATCTGCCTCAACGGCTCAGTTTTTTCCAGCTGCTTCTCCGATTGTCAACCATGCCTTTAACTACAGGATACAACCTATTATGACAGCACTCACGCCCTCATGGGAAAACCATTTTTTACACTTTTACTAACATGATGCAGGCAGGAAAAGTTCATACATACTGCAATTTTGAAAAGCAGTACATGCCTTCTGACAAATGTAACAAATACAGTTAAGTTGAAAGACTTAACTCTAAACTGTAATTTGAATTTCAGGAAAAATTCTCATGTTAAACAACACTTTTCTGTAACTTTTAGGCTTGTATTTGAAAACTTTATCACACTTGAACCTTCTGTTTTTTTAATTTTATCATGATCTTTGTTTTAACAGCTTCTGTAACTTTTAAATATCTTCTTTAAATGACTTGTTGATGTCTTTTTTCATTTTTTTCCCTGACCTTTCTCATGATTCTTTTGATGTCAGTGTGGAAAGCACTTAAAATTGCCTTTAAGCTGTAACATGCATTTCATGCATTTACTTGCCTCAGCTTTTCTTAGTTTGCATCATCTTGCCTTGATTAAAGGTGGGGTAGGCAGGATCTGAAGAAGTGACAGTTTTGGGGAGAAATCTTGAATGTAAACTCTACCCCTCCCAACCAGTTTTTCCCTCAGCTCCTCCTCTCCCCTCCTTTTTAAGCGCCCATTATTCCGCCAGGGTCTCCTGTATTTAGTTCATTTTCTTGCTTGTGTTGGCAGTCGTGGCTAAAAGAGGATTCAGAAAATTTTCTGTACTTTCTGGTTGGTTTCTACTGTCTGATATTGTAGCACACTAACTTTGTTTGGGCTCATGAATGACACAGGGAGCACATCTGCCTCACAACCAATCAGGTTGGGGGAGGCAGAGAATGGCTTTGTTTACAGTCAGAAAGAGTGGGACGCTCAAAATGTTGACCACACAGACATAACAAAACACAGCGATATCATTATATTACCAAATGTCATCAATAACTAATAGCCATTGACTGATATTTAAAGCTTTTTTGTGTATACACCACAAAAAGATGCTTCTTTAACAGATTCCTGCCTACCCCACCTTTAACTAAGAGTTACGTTAAAATATACAAGCTAGCTATCCATCTCCATGTGGATAGCTATAGTTTCTTTTATCACATTTTTTTTCTATCAAAATGGTTTGAGACATCTGAAGTTCCTGTGAGGAACTTTCAATTAGTGTCAACTTTGGCACCCCCTGTGGGCAAGACAGTTGTGGCTTGTCTTGCCCTATACAAGCCTCAATAGTCTCCAACAAAAGTCTCTTTTTTTGGGAACAAATGTCAAAAAACTCTCTACAGGAGCTTTAAGTGGGAATTCATACTCAAAAATCATATTGTCATTTCCAGAAAATGAAATATTTCTTTGGTTTTCTGAAGTCTGAAGCCATCAATGTAAATTTAAAAGCACTTTTTAAACTCATTTATCACCACTTTTTTTTAAATTATATAACTGTAAGTTTATTTGACGGGGACAATACCTACAGGTATAAAATTATAAACATAATGTAGTAATAAAAAAAAAAAGAAGACTAGAGCTCATCTACATTTCCATCTTTGACACTAGACTGTGATAATGCTGTCAAAAACTCTGTGTGTTTGTGTAAACCACTGATGCTAGGATTAGTATTTACACTTAAGATGCCATCTCTCACATGTGGTACTGTCTGTGTGTTAACTTCAGAGACAAGCTCTGCCTCTCATTTTCCTTCTCTCCTCCTATGCAGCCATCTCTGTTTCACTCTTTACCAGATGGCCTTTTTAATTCAAGAGTGTAAAGCCAGCCAGCCTCTTACACACTCTACACCAGACTGTGTGAAGGAATGGGAGGAGTGGGTGGGGGCTGAAGGGAAAAAAAAGAAGAAGAAGAGGAAGAAGAAGATGGCAGATGCAAGAGGGCAGGAACAAAAAGCAGAGAGGATGGCAGCGTGGGCAGTAAGTGAAAGAGGGATAACAGCAAGGATTGAGAAAGATGCTATCCAGGCTGATTTTTTATAACACTCATTTGCCCCAGGAGTGGAGTGCAGCATTAATATGGTAAAATCCCCCCAGGCAATAGCAAGTGTTGAAGAGTGGAGGTCATCTACTGTATATGCAGCCCTGAGCCCGGCTGAGCAGGTTGGAGATTCCCTGTGGAATGACTGGGAGGCTGGCTAAGAGGAAGCTCAGGTAATGGGAGTCAGGCTTCCCTAAAATCACATTTCCAGCTGACAAAGAAAGTGGTCCTGGGTGGGTGGGAGACTGAAAATGGTCTGTTAATGGGAAAGAAGACTCAAGAGTACACACACAACTCATGCTAGGCATAAACAATGTATGGAGCTCAATTGCCTGAAACACCTGCAACAAATGAAACTCTGCAATAGTTCCCTTTTAAATGGATTTGATACCTGATTGGATTTCTTAATTTTCCTCACAAGAAAAGACTTAGAGAAGCTATTTTCTCATCACAAGATCAAAGTTAAAAAAAATAATTATTTTTTTTACTATATGTACCCAATATTGTTTTTTTTTTCCATAACTAAATAAGTTTGTTGCCACAAACTTTGTTTTTAACATGAAAAAAAAAAAAAAAATTAGTTAGGGGAGCTAGTGCATAGAGGCTATTGTCCTGGAAATTGATTTTCTGGATTCAAATCCAACCTGCAGACCTTTTCCACATGTCATACCCCATTATATTACCTATTTCTAGCTATACTTTCCTGTAAATAAGACACAAAAGCCAAACCAATTAAACTTTAAAAAAGATCCATTTATCGTACCATTGTACAAGGTGGCATATCCCCTTTTACCTTGAAAATGTCATTTTTTATTCTTTTTATTTGATCTGACAAACACTAAGGTGGTTTTATGAATATTCATTAGAGCACCATATTGTACTCATTTTAATCAACTGCTAGAATTAGTAATTGGTAATCAGTGAAAGAATAATTATATCATTAATAAGAACGAATAGGGAGAATTATAGATAGAGAAAACAGACAATGATTCAAATTTTGCAAGTGTTTTATTAGCGTCTCTTCAAGCTTTGTGACAGTTACCCACAATACACTCCTCTTCTTATTGTGAGCTAAGTGCTGATTTGAGTAGCTACATCTGATGCATATACCTAACCACTACTGTGTGATTTTTTTTTTTCATTTGGCAACAGTGAAGGAGGCTTCTGGAATGTTGGGGTGTGGAATGCTGGGGTTGGAGGGGGCGGGGCTTAAAGGGATACTGGTTTACATGAAGCATTCTAGACAGAGATTGAAATATGTAAAGAACCAGTTGAGAAGCTATCAGGGGGATAGTATAAAGCTAAAAATGAGTGTAATACTCCCCCTTTGAGCCTTTCGAGGTTTGTCAATTAGGATTCACAATCCATCCATTTTCTGAGGAACCTGACAAACAATCGCAGCACTGAATCCGTTTCCACCTATTAGAAATATTTCCTCTCGTCATCCCTGCAGAATCAGCCGTATTAACTCATTCAGACAGATGCAAACATGGTTACATAAAGCTGTATCGTTCATGTCTGTAAGATTAACAGCTTAATCCAGCGTAACTATGGAATACATTTGTGTTAGTTATGGGATTTTCAGAATATTTAACATGCTTACTTTCTGAACAGCGCTCAGAATGAACAGAACATTTAAACCCAGTTTAATTAATGTTGCAAAGAGAGTAAATCAATATCATACAAACTGAAGGTGGGAAACAATTTCTCTCAAACACAGGACTCCTAACCTTTCCTGATAAGGTCACTGATGCAATTAGCAATTAAAAAGTGAGGAGAAGCTCTCACTCCATGTTTGAGTAGCAGCCACGGCAATCAAAGGAGGCATGGATCAATGCAGAGACTCTCTGTGACGAAGAGGCAACTTTTAACAATCACAAAGTTGATGTAAACTAACCTCATATTCAGTCCTGATTATCACACAGTCTACCTCATTCTCCATATGCTTTTATGCATCTTCTTCTTCTTCTTCTTCACAAACGCCAACCACATTTTTCAAGCTGACTGAACCACACCTCCCCCCCATCCATCTCTTCCTCTTCCTCTCTTTTCCTCCTCTCCCTCTCTCTCGCTCCACCTGTATAAGGGGGAATCCCTTGCATGTCCCTTCTCCTCCCAGGAGCCTCATTCTGCCTCGCTCATCAAACATTGATCCTCTGTCTTTGTCTCTCAGAGATCATTACTACTAGGCCTATGATTGGCCAGAACATGGTGATGGATGTGTGGTGCTTTTGTTTCAGAGCTCTTTATTGTATCTTTGCATTATTCATCATCACACCGTTACACTGGAAAGAGAATAAAGGAACCCGAAATACCACAGTGTTTCAAAAACCCATTAGGACTTCTCTTTGACTGACAATTGATATTAGTAAGGAAATTAAAGTCATGTCATCTTATCTGTGGTGACACTAGAGCGAGGTTTGAGTTTTTCATGTTTTTTAAATTGCATCCTCTTTTAAATTAAAAAAATAATATGAAATATCCTGAAGCAGAATGAATTGATTTAAAGTAGGTGGTGCAATTTTTTGGAAATTGGTTTTGGCCGGAGCTATAATGTTCAATGAGACCAGTTTTAATGTTTTGATATGTGATATTTTGGGGGAAAGCATCATGCAAGATTACACTGATGTATTTTATAGATGTTTTTCTTAAAGGTGGGATGGGCAGGAATCTATTAAAGAAGCATCTTTTTTGTGGTGTTTATACAAAAAAGCTTTTAATATCAGTCAATAGCTATCAGTTATTGATGACCTTTGGGAATATAACGATATCGCTGTGTTTTGTTATGTCTGTGTGGTCAACATTTTAAATTTTTTGAGCGCACCGCTCTTTCTGACTGTAAACAAAACCATTCTCTGCCTACCCCAACCTGATTGGCGAACACTGCTCCCCATGTAGTTCACGAGCCCAAACAAAGTTAGTGTGCTACAATATCAGACAGTAGAAACCAACCAAAAAGTACAGAAAATGATTTGAATCCTTCTTTGGCCACGACTGCCAACACAAGCAAGAAAATGAAGTAAATACCAGAGACTCTGGCAGAATAACGGGCGCTTAACGGGTTAAGTGGGTACAGAGGAATGCCCTTGCTCATAAAGAAAAGAAATTCTTAATTCTGATACCAACACTGCAGGTTATTTGCAGACTTCTCTATAAGCTCTGCTTCTATGTTCTATGATTTTAACAGAGGTGGGGTGTGCGCAAACTTTTTTGTTGTTGTTGACTGGTTTGTGCTCAAGTCCTCTTTTTTTCTGTACAGCTCCATATTTAAAAGTTATGAGGGGATTCATGTTTTCGATGATTGATACTTGATACAGCTTATGGGCGTACGAAGATTGCATAGCTCACCAGGGGCTACAAGTGTCATCACAGCGACTCTCAGCGACTCTCCCACCAAATGCATACAACGCTACTGCGCAATGTTGGTTTCAGGAAGTGGAGAAAAATTGCAGAATTACCGTGGGCTTTTTGGCTTCAAATCGGCAGAAAGCGGAACCAAGCCGTCCATAGTATATACAGTCTACGCATGTAACTATGTACATACTCATCTATGAATGACATTTATTCACCCTTTCTGTTACACATATCCACTCCAACAACTTATTGTTTAAATAACATACAAATGATGTATTCCTGTGTAAAATCAGTCAAACACTGTAGACGTGCAACATGCAGCATATAAATCTACTGCTCCTTATTCTTGAGGACTGACACAGACCCACATTTTAGTTTCTTGAAGTCCATTTTAAATACATTTACTTATTGAATTAATCAGACATATTTATTCTTCTAAATAAGATCAGTAAAAAAATATCAATTAACAAGTCACAAATATCAATAAAGGACTTGGCGCAATATTTAAATATCAACAGCCGAATAGGATGAGACTGTCTGAATAGGATTTCAGGTGAAACTTGGGATGACCAATCAGATTTCAGTTAGGAGGTGTTAACGTCCCTCACCATTTCTTTTGACACCCCATGCATTTAAGCAGCCAAAGTGATGACACTACCAGAATTTAATCTGCCTGACCTGCTCTGAAGATATATAACAGTTGCATCAAGTTATTGCCTAATTTAAGACACCTTGTTAAAAAAAAAGCGAACTGCTGCTTTAATACATGGATGTTTTTTTGTCTGAAAACAACAGACAGTTGAAGTAACCTTTCAATATTCTCTGACTCATAGGGTCAGCTTGAATCAGTTTTTCTGAGTATGAGACGGTTACTTTCAGCTCCATGTGACTTGTTCGAAGTAGAAACAGCTTGGGCTGTGCTGAGTTGATCGGTACGGTATAATGAGAATTTCAGGACTCATCATGAGGGAGAAGTAAGCAGAAGAAATCAACATCAGTTCATCTTTACTCACAGCTTCAATTATTGATGCATCTGACCCAGGACTCACCTAGGAGCCTTTCACACATACACCAGGAATGTAAAACAGGAGTGAGTCATTTGCAGTCAGTGCAGCTGTTAATTTCAGTCTGAGATTCAAGCACACATCTTTAATTAATAGGGAACTTCTTTATGCTTTACTTAAAATACTCTGCTTAAACATGTCTATATGGGCTTCAATCTACTGATGCTACAACACCTTTTCAAAGTTTAATGTAGGATTAAAATATGATTTTGCAGGGCTTCATCCTGGGGAATGGCAGACTGCAGACTTGGTGAAGGTATATGTTTGAGCTAACACTAAATTCATTGGAAAAACACCTACAGCATTTTCTGCAAACTAATTTTCTATTTATTGTGGCCATCTGAAGGAAGTATGTTTCCTGTCATTTCTAACCTTTTTCTTTTTGTGTCTCTGCCACAAAAAATTGTGCTGAGAACTGTGTTCTTTTAACACCAGTGCAGGTGTACTATCAGCTCACTGAATACAAAACAGCATAAAACAAAAACCCTACTTTTTTTTTTTTTTTTTACTTTAATGCAGTGGCACAGTACATATTCCATGTGACAGATGTTACTGGCACTAGAAGCACAGACCAGGCTTTATGCAGAAGGTGCTTACAGACCTCACCTGCACATGTGTGATTATGTGTGTGCATGACCATAAGGCAGAGTAAGCTATTAAGCTGTCCCTTTTTGATAGGAGCAGAGTGATTCATCCTTCAGGTATTTAATCACTAAGAGCTGGTGGCTAATACAAAGAGGCTCCATCATACGGAGGATAAAGTAACAAGGCAGATGTCTCTTACTTAAAACTACAGTCTGAAAGTAGAGCAAAGAGGAAAACTACTGTATCCCAGTTTGCATGTGAGTGGTGGACAGGAGCTGTGTAGACCACCAATATCAGCAGAAAATTTGGACTCTTTTCAGTTTTTAACAAGCGTGCAGAAATGCAGAAATGTCTGTATCAATGAGATTGAGTCATGCAGTTAAGTTGTCTTTTAGAACTATTCTTGCCGACACTCTCATCTTGATAGTAATTAACAGGAATCTCTGTTGCATTGAGTCCTTGTTGCATCAACTCAAAAGTAACTGGGGAGGCAGACTGCTGTCAGGACTGAGGGAGGAGGTAGAGCACAGGTCAGACAGCTTCACCTCCTCCTGATACTTTTGGCTTCCGGATTCAGATGCTGATGATCGAGGGTGGTCTCCTCAGTCAGCCATGAGCTGAATAATTTACAGTAATCCTCATCCTTAGCTACAACCCCTGATTATTTCTGAATCTCATCTTTACAGCAAGAAGATTTCCAAATATGCTGATCTTTACTTTAAAAAACATGCATGACGGTCAGGTACAATGTCATCTACCACTCCTGTGCTTTGAATCTGTGTGTTCAGTGAAGGGAGTCTTCAGCAGGCTGAAGGGGTTTCCTTTTGTGTTTTATCTGCTGAACATGCAGCACAGAAGCCCCTGGGACTGCAGGAAGCATCTACAGTACATTTTGCTTCCTTCATAATGACTTTGTCCACTATTAACCACGCCGCCTCTAAATATTTACACCCTGAGGTACTCATTTATATTCCTCCTGTGTTTAAAAATGTATTTTAAACTCTTGTCTATTTAAGCAGTTGGCAATCCTTTCACCTTACCCACACAAGCATTATATCACAGTTTATTCAGTATGATGTTTATCTGCACTGATGAGACCACATTGGAGTATTATAGTATGTTAAGAGGGGAACATAATAATTATAATAGACAACTCTCCTCTGGGAAGAACAACCTGTTAAGGAATTAGCCCAAGATTAGAAACCAAAAGAGAGGATTCTTCTCCTTCTCCACACCTTTTTACTCATGAACGACACATTTATTTTTGACTACTTTTAAATAGACTTTTTGGCTTTCCCCCCTCACTTCTATTTTTCACAATCACACAAAGGCATAATCCAAATAAGGGTGATTGGAGACATGGCGATTGTTATGGAGCTTCTGCAGCGCCTCTTAGGTAGTTTGTCAGCAGCCTCGCACATGTGAAGATGAGGCTGTGGCCACAGATGTGGAGATAAAAGAAAGAAAAGATGCTCAACATTTGACAAACGATTCTACAGCCGATTAAAGCAGAAACAGACCGATTATCGCAAGATCATTGGAAATTACGCACTGATCTTTCCCTTCATTTAGTCGGAAATCATAGTAATGGGACACAACTCTTCAGTCGAAATCATTATAGAGACGACCACAACTATATCATCACCATCACAGAACTTCTCTTAAATGTACCTTCAGCCGCACAAAGCTCACATCAGTTCAGACAAAAACACACAGCATCTCTTACCTGTGCGGGGATCCTCAATTTGCAACGCTGCCGTGCGATGTATGGAGGCAACACATATCCTCAGCAACACTCTTACACTTTTTTTAGCGTAAAGGCGCCAGCGAGGCTGTGAACTACGGTGGAGCTGTGGCTGAATGAATGAATGAATGAATGAAGCAAAGAGGCGAGTGGTCGTTTCCCTGAAGTTTGCACAGCGTGCCAGGACCTGTCCGTGGTGCTGAAACGAGCCCCCCTCACCCAGACGACGCGCCGCTGGATACCTGCCGGTCTGATCGCGCTCAGAAAAAAAGTCACATTTCCTTCGCAAAAGCAACTAACGCCCACCTTCCAGCAAGAACACAGGCGTTTCACTTTGTTAGGTGTAATTCAAGGAAAATTTGATGGAAAACTCGACGTTTTCTAGTCTGGTAAAACGCTACCCTAAGTGATTACGCGCTTTCAAGTGTAAATTCTACCTGTTACTTGCGCAGGTTACGTAAAATCCTCAATTAGACTTGCAACAAATTAAAACAACTGCCGCTGCTCTGACTGCAGATGAACCTCCACAGCTCTAAGAAGGTTTGGACACTCAGACAAGGGCGCAGCTGCTCCACAAACGATCAGCCCATGAGATAGTCGGTCTCAACACTGTTTGCCAAATTTACGCACAAATAAACAGAACCTTATGGAAAAGATTTCCTTCAGCCGCTGTTGGTCTGGTTTGTAAGCTGTTGGCTTGACTGTGGATATCAAAAGCAAGGGAGGGGGCTTAAGAATCGGCCCCTATTTGTTCAAGCGGTCAAAAAAAGGGGTAGAGTGTTTTAAAATACCGATTCTTTGGAGACTGCTTATCTCCAGCGGTAGAAATTTTAACAAGTTGTGACACGGAGCGGGAGGGTGCGAGGTCAGTCCCAGATGGCACAGACATGCGCTCTGCGAGGGATGAGCTGCGACCTTCTTTTTTTCTTCTTCTTCCTGGCGAAATCAACTTCACACATACGCAATTCTCAGGATCCGAACTTCTTTGTCGAGACATCTCCTCCCATCTCAACCTCCACGTACAATGTAATGAGATTTATCATTAACATCAGGGGGAAGCAATAATCTCAGCGCCCTCAAAGCTGCATGACACCCCCTTGGGTTTCACAATTAATTAAATCAGTGTCTGACTCAGTGCTTCATCCTTGTGCAGCCTTCAGACTGATTCTCATTTTTGCCTTGAGACAAAGTTTGAGGTGCCAGGATTTAATCTACAAGTACAACAAACGTGGTGGGGGCAGCTGTCCCTTCAGACGGATCACACCCCAGTGAGCCATGCCACTGAGGTGTGATCAGTCTGCAGGGGAGTCACTGAAGTAAAAGACATTTTAAAGAGAACCAACATATTGGTTGATATTCTTTTGCAAACAAAACAACTCTGATCAGAATCCCTTAAAGCCCCTTATTGGGGGGTTTTGTGGCTGTAGCTGTGACATCTTTCCAATGCAAACAAAATTTTGCAAGCGTATGGAAGTAAATCTGTGTCATCTGATTTTGAATTTCTAAAGCTGAAAATCAGACTTTGAATTTCAAAACCATCCGATTTCAAGCACGCAATTTTATTTCTTAAGGTAATTACACAACGGGAACGATGCAAATATACGACGCGAAATTACGAAATATTCGGAGGCGAATTTTTGACTATACTCATCAAGCGCGATAAAAGACACGTCCTGGGTGGAAGCGAGAAGACAAAAATGCTATCACTTCAACTTCAAGTGATGGCAAATTGGTACTCCTTTTCAAAATAATAAGAGCTACCATATGCCACAGTTACTAAAAATAGAAAACACAACACCAGACTGAGTGTTTTTCAGGTCCGATTAGACACTAGTGTTGAGATGGCTGTCTGTCTTGATAGCATGTACTGAGTCGGGGCCAGTACCAGATAAGCACATTAAACTATAATCCATAAACGTAAGGTAACAATGGAGACCTAATGGTGCTGTGACAGCAATACATTAGGTATGTTGTATCTGAACAGGTTAGCTTATGAGCTAAAGTAACTTAGCACAGATGAAAGTTAAAACAAAGACATTTAGCAAACTGTTAAAGTACACAAACCATCGTCATATGAGAAATCTGACGCTATAACTCTCCACAAGTTGTCCTTCAGGTTGTTATCTTTGTAATATTTGTGTCTTTTATCAAAACGCACTCTGTTATCCGACGCGTAAACAATCAGCCAGTCGGCCATATTGGATATACTGCTGAATCTGACATCGCAACAATACGAAATCTGATTGGTCAGAAGTGGACACACAGTATGTGAAACTCAAGAAAAATCGACCGTGATACGAAAAAATAAATGCCGCAATATCGCAGGACGGGAAAACGTCGCTGATGTGACAGCTTGTATTGACAGGATACGGGTTCGAAAAGAAATATTGACGTCCACACTAAAAAATGCTCCTGGTGTGTAAGGACCTTTACCCTTTTTTTTTTTTTTCACATTGATGAAAAAAATTCAGTGTAAAAAAATAGGTCCCTCAAAATATTTGTGTAACAAAAATTCGACTTAAAAAAAAAAACTGTTAAAAAAATTCAACATAAAAAAAAATTCAGTGTCAAAAAATTGAGTGTAAAACAGACCGACTCAACATCCAGGTAACCAGGGAAAAGCAATTGATTCCTTAATCTTCCACTGGGGTCGGCGCCACATGACCAAACTAACATTATTTGATTGGCTGGACGATGGATGATTGAGCCCTGGTTACCCGGATGTTGAGTCGGTCTGTTTTATACTAAATTTTTTTACACTCAATTTTTTTTCTATGTTGAATTTTTTTTTGTTTTTTTTGTTAAGTTGCATTTTTACAAAACAAATATTTTAAGAGACTGTTTTTTTTTTTTTACAATAAATTTATTTCGTAATTGTAAAAAAAAAGAAAGTGTGAGAAATAAAAATGCATGCTTGAAATTCAATAGTTTCAAAATTCAAAGTCTGATTTTGATGCAAAAAAATTCAGCTTTAGAAATTCAAATTCAAAATCAGATGGCACAGATTTACTTCCATACAAGCGCCTGCTAATCAACAATTAAATCATAGAATGCAGTACTATTAATACAGCGCATTGTAAATACCATCCATCATGTCAGCTAGACCCAGGGTAAGGAGGACTTTTTCCCCCCTCCAGCTGATTATGCATCAATCACAGTGCCTACTTCAGCTCTGGATTTACATGACAACAACAGTACTTGTAGGTCATGATGCTCATTAAGGAGCACCTGCAAAAGAACTCAAGTGTCAATCAAATATCAACTGTGCTTTAGAGCCTGATCTCCCTCTTTGGCTGTACACACGGATGATTAAATAAATTGTGACACAAATGCCAAACCTTACTCAGAGTGGTGCACTTCTAGCTGAGGTTACAGAATTCTGACACAGCTACTTCTTTTGCAATCACATTTACAAGTCCTTGAGCATGCCAAAGGTAATCAAATTCATCTCAAAGTGAGCAAAACAATTTAAATTTTGAGTGCATCAGGGCTTTTCAGCTGTTGCTTAATTTCTAAACTTGCGCAATAAGTGGCATTTTGCCTTTATTGGCTCCTTCTTGAACATTTCTTTTTTAATTCGTCTTTTGAATCCTGTGTCTGTGCGTCCCCAAAGGATGTCACAGCAAAAGGAACCATAACAATGTGGAAGCGTTTAAAAGAGAGCTTAATAAGTTATTATGTGCCTGGTGTCTCATCAATAACATCTGCACAACAGTGTATTTCAGTGACACCCACACTTTGTTACATTTCTCTGTCTCTGTTGAGAAACAATAAAAATGAGATTTGTCCTCAGGGTAGAGCAGTAATGATGTGACTTTGTGTTATAAAACTTCAAATTGAGGTTGTTTTTGACAGAGTGTCAGGACAAAATAAGGGTTACATAAGTGCGCAGCAAAATCTTTGCAAAAGTGATGCCTGACAACCAAACTTTTCATTCAAACATTTTATTACAGACATAATACACAACCATGGCAATGTACTGTACATCATTTTACCAGATTTCCACCTACACACGGATCAGAACTAGTCTCTCAAAGTGAGAAAGTTTTGGCATCAAACAGAGCGGAGGAGGAGGGGTTTAACAGAAAGTTATGGGAGGGGGCGTTATGGTAAAAATGTGAAGCAACTGATTAAGCGCAGAGTGATTATAATAAAGATCTTTACGTTGTCCAAAGTAAAAAGTTTACATCTTAAATGATATTTTAAAACCTAATCCTGGTCACTCGTGTCATCTACTGAAAGTCCACTATATTGATTTGGATTTAATTTCCATTTGTAGGATTTAAAAAAATAACAACTACGTGGATGTCTCTATAAGATTAGGTCCTGCACACTTCTGTTCCATCAGTGACAAAACTCCGACAGCTTTCACAAACACACAACATAAGCTCTCTTGACATATGACCTCAGGATCATGTATCAAGAGACAAACAGGGACAAAACATGCTGTGTGATGATTCTGTTAGCTGTCACATCTAATCTGGACAGAAACGAATGGGATTCATGTCAAATTGTAGTAAAAAATATACGTATATATATAAGATGTTGTTGCTCAATCTTGACGGTTTTGATATAGGCTCAGGGATTATTTTATAAGAAGGATTCAACAGTACAATAAAATTACAGGATTTAATAAGCAGAATGACAAGGCGCAGAAATATGGCATGTTGGTCATGGCATAAACAGAATTAGCTCCACCAACCAGATTACACGACAGATAACCAGCAACAACTGAGAAACTCTCTAGCATGCCAGTGTGGCTGCATCCCTTATCTCCTCAGCATCCCCCTACTCCTCGCCATCCCCCAAGGGCTCCTTCTTCTCTGCCATTAGTTCAACTTCTTCTCCATCCCCCTCCTCACTCTCAGGGACCTTCTCCTCCTCCGCTACCACCTCTTCTTCTTTGTGTTCCTTCTCTTCCTTCTCTTCCTTCACCTCCTGCTCTTCTTGATCCATGTCAAGCTCTTCAAAAGACGAGCCACTGCCCATAGACTCGTTTGAGCCTCTGTCACTCTGGTCTCTGAACTTAATGTCTTCGTTGATGTCCACTACGTCCCTCAAAGGCAGGGATGAGGCCAAGGAGGCAGCTGTGGAGGCAGCCAGGGATGTTTCTCTGCTGTCCCAGGGAACACCTCCACTTACTGAGCTCACATCACTGTGAGAGTCTGCACCTGCGGCAACACAAAAATAGTGAATTACCTTCTGTAAGAGTGCAGAAAACCACATCAATTTGAAAAGCATTCATGGCTAGATTTACAGAGCAGATAATATGGGAGATGAGCATAAGAAGTGTTTCTGAAAAAATCTCACCAAATTTATTACATTTATTTGTGTCAACATCTCTGGGGTTAATAAAAGGCGGAGTATAGGCATTCTCAACAGACTTGAACAACTAAAGAACTTAAGAATTAGATTCAAATTGCTTCTTTTTTAATCCAATAAATGGGTTTCTGTGCAACGTCATCACAGGTATGCACGTGCAGCCAGGGGGCAGAAAGCGGACAGTTCTTATTTGTTTCCTAGCGGAGTCAACAGAGAAAGAAAATGACAAGGAGCTGTTGTGCTGTAAACTGCACAAATCGGCAAAACAGACAATCTGCAAACATTACGACTCTGCTCCTGATGTTAGAAACATCTAAAAAAAACGTCACAACCTGGTAAATTGAGTGAAATTCATGGACATTTCAGTAAGTGTGTTTTCTTTTTTTTTTTTTTTTTGAATTTGTGATGTAATGAAAACAAAGGGATTTTTCAATGAAATGACATTTTATTGCAACTGTGTCAGGGGGGAACTTGCAAACAATACAGCATCTTCATTGATATCAGTTCACCCCCAAGCAGGCTTTTGCCCCCTGGTTGCACGTGCACCTAGTATTGTTTGTACACAAGAAACCCATCTATTAAAACATGGACATACACAAAAAAGAGAGGAAGTTCTAGTTAAGAGCCTTGAGGTTCACCAAAGAAGCAACAATACATACACTTCACCGTGAGGTTTTTCACAGTGAAGACCAAACAATATTGATACTAGCATGACGACAGAAGATGACCATGATAGTGACCAAAAAGTTAAAGTTTCCTCGAGTTTTATTTAGATTAGATTAGATTAGATTAGATCAGATACAACTTTATCTATGTTCTTGGGAGTTCCCTCAAGGAAATTAAAGAAAAATTAAAATGAAAAAATAGATAAAAATGAGAACAGTTTACTTTGTCTCAGCTATGGTGCAGAAAAGCAGGGACACATTCAGCACTTTGCCGCTTCCACTGACAAAAGGAACAAAGCGTAAACACTCCTTTGTTTCAGTTTTTTTTTTTTTTTTACGGCAGATTTTTGTTGAAAATAAAACTATAGATTTGTGGTATTTTTTTCCAAAACACTTGGTAAATTTGCCCCTGATTAAGAACAAGATTGTATCCTTTTGGATATGTGTTATCAAACAATATCAAGATATTCGAAATTGGACAACACTGATCTAGATGAATGAAAAAAAAAGTAACTCAAAACTCAGTAATCATATGCTACAGAAAAAGCTGGGGGTCCTCCAAAGTTACTATGATTGATCCTGTGGACACCATAAATGCTTTTTGAATATTCCATACATTCAGTAGATGTCGGGAGAGGATAAGTTGGAACTCAATATTAACTTGTTGTTTCATTCAGGGGACCACTATTGCCACTCATATTAATCTTGGAGGAGCTATCAGTACACCTGCGACTTTTGATTAATTCAATGATATTTAATATTACTAAACTAAACATTATTCAACTCATTCTCCAAATAATCAAAGAAACACACTGAGCTAGATAAAGCTGCATTGTTGATGTTTACATCAGTTAAAAAAATGAAACAGAGAAAAAGCAACCTTACATCTCTGCTGTCCTTCAATCATAGCTCAGCTCTGCTTTTTTGTTACTTGAAATTTATCAAAGCACTTCTGGCAAAATGTAAGCTTTTAATTTTATATTTCAGCACATAAGGATTTGATGTGTCATCTGCACTCAACAGATTATTATTGTTAACAGGGAAGGATGTTTTAAATAAAAAAAGAACTCCCACTGCTTCTATGTATGTCATTTTCTTGTGCTGTGCCATTACATAGCTATCTATAGCTCTAGGGGGAGGAAGCGTTCTCTCTACCAACGTCTGAAGCTCATATCATATATCTGAAACCATCAAGAAGAACGTCCATTAGCCTAATTGATGGAGATTTTCTCACCCACATGATCAGCTTGCTAATGCTTTCAGACTTATCCTGATTTTAATTGGCCTTTGATCTATGGCTCCATGTGAACGGACGGCCATTCATTATCCTTAAATCCTGGCAAACAGGGACATAAATGTAATGTGCACAGCTGTAAAGCTGAAACAGAGTAATTTCAGGGAAAATTAACAGAAAAGTTAAAATTTATTGTGCACAAGGGTCAAAGGTTCATACACAAGGCAGCCCTAAGTGTGAGGAGAGTGAGGTTGAAGTTGAAATCAAGTCAAACAAGAGACAAATGTTACCCAAACCGCCTAAAATTACACCTTGAAAAATAGCATTAAAAATTATAAGGCACTTCACATTTTCAACCTACGCAGCAAACATTAGTCACTGAGCTTTCCACAGTTGGTCCTCCAGAAGAAACTTCAGAGGCACACAAGATGAAGAAAAAATAAGACAACCTATAAATAATCTGCGTTTTGTATGGCAGCTAATGTTCAAGCTGTGCAAGCTAAGGTGGATGACTCATCATCTGACTAAATTTGCTCAACAAAAAGCAGAATTAAAACGTTTGTTCTGCACTTAAGTTACTTCAATTTTTCAAAACTTTTCTTATCTGTGTACACACACAGTAGACAGTTTGTACACCACATTTCTTCAGCTAATAAAATACCTCTAAACATTAATAAAATCTGACTCGAGTTAATTTGACCATCCAAAAGGTCACTGAAATGCCCCTGTCCAAGCTATTTTCCCTCTAGCTTCACACCCCAAATAGATTTCATCCACATATCAAAGTGGGTTTACACCAAATGTATCTTTAGGGACCCAAATACAATAAACAGGGAGTCTCTGAGCGCTGGACCCAGGTCACTCTCCCTGTTCATTCTTCCCAAACTCAACATCACTCAGCAATCTAATTATCACATCTAACAGATCTCATCCTGTCTGCAGTGAAAAATGTTATAGATGGGAAGTCAATTTAGGTTGTTTATGAGATCTATAAAAAGGCCTGTTGATTAGCTAGCACATCTTAACAAAACCTTTGGGGACTGTATTTGGTGGAACAGGTCCAGTGTAAATGTGATCTGTCTCAGAGGTATTGCTTTAAAATGCAGATTGATGGACTAAACATGGGGATTTTTTATTATTAAATTTTCTGTTGAATCGAAGCATTTATCCCAGGGAGACTCATTTTTCAATACAAAAAATTCAACTGAAAATAATGGATCTCTTTTCTTTACCTAATTGAGTGGACTGCCCCAAAAATACTGGCTAAATTAGGCCCATTGGGAAAATTAGCAGTGACTCAAGATTCCTCAAACTGTTTGAAATAAAGGTTCAGAAATTTTTAAGAGATACTGAAACACAGACATAAAAATGAATCTGATTTTTTTTTTTATCAGAGACCCTCAAACTGCTTTACATTGGATCCATCATTCTTTCACTTACATAGTCACACCCTGGTGGTGGTACAGTAGCTTCGTAGTCACAGCTGCCCTGGGGCAGACTGACGGAAACATGGCTGCCAGTTTGTGCCTACGGCCTCCCCGACCACCACCACATGACATCCATAATCATATACCAGTGGAGGACACACAATGGGAGCAAGGTGGGTGTCTTACCAAGGACACAACGGACAGACTCTGGATAGTGGAGAATTGAACCACAAACCTTAAGAGTTATTGGGTGACCTCTTTACCTCCTGAGCTACTGCCACCTTCAACTCATGTCTGAGGGTTGCTGAGAGATCAAGTCTAGATAAATAACCAGAAGAGAGTGACAGTGACAAAAGAATTACCAGGATGTCAGTACAGACACAATTTGGATATTCTTGTCTGAAGTAGGGCCTCGAGGACTGAGTAATTAGGGGTGCTAAACATAAAAATATGTAGACTGACTGAGAATTTGTGAAACTTTGTTTCTAAGAGTACAAATAACATAAATTGAAAAATAGCAAAAAGTACATTCATTCTTTAAGTAGCTGAAGTTAGTGTTCATATTAAGTTTATTCATATGACTTCAGGAAATAACAAAAATGAACGACATTCAGAACAGAATTTGTAACAGAGAACAAAACAAACGCAGGATTAAATTTTTCCACCACTGTGGGAATATTAATATGGCGTAAAATCCTTTTTTTGCTCTATTTATCTGTTTTTATATCTCTTATGTTAAATCACCAGTGTGTTGTTCAAACTTTATGATTTTTGTCTTTGTCGTCTTTTCATTTCTCTCCTATGTGTCTCTTAATTTGTAAAGCACTTTGTAATCCTGTTTTGAAAAGTGCTATATAAATAAAGTCTAATATTATAAAGCCGAAAACATACAGGATCCATATTAAGCGCGTTCCATATTTTCTCCGTAGAGCATCATTGGGTATCGCATACATACAGGATGCATATTTGGAGCAGGGCAGCAGGGTAGTGCAGCCCCGGTCAGCTGGGCTCAGCATAGTGAAAAAAACATGCTCACAACAGGTTGTTTTGCCTTTCTGTGGTCTATTTCCTGCTAATTTGGATATAATTCAGTGACTGTTGAGCCTCTAATATATGTAAAAAGAGTATGGGAACACGAGTATGTATGTTTTCGGCTTTAAGTGTTATTAATATTAGATGTGCACTGCGATCAAACTGAAGTGTGGAACAAATTCTATTTTTTTATAAACTAAAGATATTAAGGGCCTTATAAGAGAGCTTAGTTAAAAGATTTCAGGCCTTAAACAAACAATAAACATTCAAACACATGACAGGATGATTCTTCTTGTATTTTGGCAAAATCTGCTTCCTTTGTCATATTTTGCTTTCAATCAAAAAGTTCAAAAAGTGCTTTCAAAGTTTTTTCAACCCCACTAAAAGCAGATGCATTTATTCACTTGTTTTCAGGAGCATTAAAATAAGAGGACAAAAACATGGGTGCATTTTTATTGAGAATTATCAGTAAATGATGTATATGATGCAGTAAATACAATCACATGAGTTATACATGCATGTGCCTATATAATACATTTATGAGTGGACCATAGATATAACCTTTGTAGGGTTTTTTTGTAGCTGGAACTACTATGCACCCTATTAAGTGATTTTTCCTGATGAACTATTTACTACAAGAGTGTTAAACAGGGTTAAAATGAGTCTCCCTGGCCTGTTTCACTCTGAGGCTGGATTAACAAGCTCCTCTCAGCACAAACACTGGCTGCTGTGATCACCAGATTATCACGAAAATGTTTTCACTCTATCAGTGTTTACCGCTGCCAGTGTGTGGTAAAAGCTGGACAAATGTTTCAAGCACTGCCAGAGTTTATGGTCACGATGGTCTATAATGTGGACAGTTGAGTTGAGAGATAAAAAGTGGAAGCCAATCTCCCAGGTGCCGGGGTGGGATTTCCACAGTTGGCTTGTCAGGAAAAGCTTTGCTTCCTTGATTGATCCGTCTCTCATTAGGAAAGCTCAGCCGTGGCTGAGACAGCATAAACACACACACACTTACAAACTATTATTAAAACTATTCTAATTCTGACTACAGTTATTAAACCCTTAAATTCATGTAATATGCACACACAAACTCATTAACACTTAGATTAATGATGCAGCAGCTTTGTCCACAAATAGTGCAAACATACACCCTCACATCTGCTTTCAATTTGCTGTTTAACTTACAACACCTGAGCTGGCAGTGCTGAAGTGCATGCCTCAAAAACAAACAACAATACTTACTTAAGGGTGGGGTAGGCAGGAATGCATTAAAGAAGCATCTTTTTTGTGGTGTATATACAAAAAAGCTTTTAATATCAGTCAATAGCTATTAGCTATTGATGACATTTGGTATTACAACAATATTGCTGTGTTTTGTTATGTCTGTATAGTCAACATCTTATTTTTGAGCGGGCCACTCATTCTGACTGTAAACAAAACCGTTCTTCACCTCCCCGGCCTGACTGGTTGTGAGGCAGACACTGCTCCCTCCATGTCCTCGAATAATGTGTGAAAGCCCATGTTCTGTGTAATAAATTTCTAAAGTTGGTCCACAGCCCCATAAGCTTTGCTGGTGAAGGCGGGATTTATGACCTATTCTGCAGCCCATCAACAGAGGGTGCTGTTCTTGGAGTGGCTTCACCCAGCGAGGAGGCAGACTCTGTCCATTCTTTATACAGTCTATGGTTTTAACAGTATGTATGTTGAGTGTTTACAAATACAATTATAATAAAGACATTGCCCATAGCATAAGTAACATGTTTTTGCACTAAGAGATGCAGCAGATTCCAAGTTTAAGCCAAACAGCACATAATATGCATCAGCCTACCTCCACCCACTCTGTCCCATCAACCCGACACCGTTTCTCTCTCTGGTGATTTGTGCAATGGCAAAGTCAATATTGCCACAGGTTCAGCCCACAGGTCCAGCAGGTTTGGAAGAATAGAAGCACCAGAGAATACATTGTGCTTGAAGAAACACAGTTGTAGTGACAAAACAGTAACAGTGTCTCCTATAATACACGTCCTCAGTGACCATGGACAGATTGAGGGGTCAGTAAAGTGTCTGACTAAACAAGAATTGCCACATAATTCTCTTTTGTTTGCTCTGTACTGGCACAAACTGCATACCTAATGGAGCAAACACAGCATTTCTAAAAAGTTTTCTTAAAACTACAGTGAACAAACTGGCATTTCTTTAAGTGTGTGCAATTGTGATGTAACGGAGAGCTTTTTTGGCTGATGGTATCAAGTGTTACTTTTCTTGGAGTCGCTTGGACTACGAAAAAAAAAAAACTGCAAACTTTTTTTTACTCTTGGAGATGCCTCTGATTTCCCTTCTGTGAAAACAGTTTTCCAGCCATGGTTACACTTATGACCTTTAATTCTTAATGAGGTGGGTTTTATGATGCTGATACTGAGGTGCTTAAGAGAGGAATGTTGGTAAACAACCAATATGAGGGACACCTTTAATTGGCTGTTCTGTCGGGGTTGAACAAACTGGGCATTCATCCACATTAGGTACTAATGGAGTGAAAAATATCTGAGCAAGCTACTGAAACTCTGTACAACAACCATTTTAGCTGTCATTTCAAAGTCTACATATGGATATACAGTGATTTTTATTCTTATTTTTTGTTTTTCTTTAATATATTTCCACTTAATCTTTGGAAGTATATTGTTGTACTTCCCTATCCCTTGTTTTTTAGGCTGCTATAACAATTTCCCCCTGTGACAGATCAATAAGGTTTAATAGAGTATATCTCATCTCATCTTATCTTATCTCATTTTATCTCATCTCGTCTTATCTTATCTTATCTTTTCTCATTTTATCTTATCTCATCTTATCTCATTTTGTCTCATCTTATCTTATCTCATCATATCTCATCTCATCTTATCTCATCTTAAACTAGTGGAAATACAAATATGATGTTCAGACAAGCCATCTAAGTGACATGTCATCCATCCAGTTTCTCTGAATGTAATAAGTTTATTGAGGCAATTTGGCCTGCATCCCTTGGATTACAAACAAACTGAGAGCTTTCAGGCTAACTTGCACTAACAAATCTGCTCTGACATACATCCTACATTTAGGATACTTCAAAAGTAGCAGCAGTTGTTGCCTCAGATTAAAGCTCCTGTCACGGACTTAATTGATAAAGAAAGAAAGCTGTTTCAGCAGCTTACACTTGGTCACTTTAGCTGACATCTGCCCTGCAGCAGTGATTTGAAACCTAAAAAAAAAATGCAGAAAAATCAGTCTATTCACACAATTACCTGTAATGTCAGTTCCCCTGTCTTCATCAGAGTCCTCTTCTTTAACATCTGTCTTCACCTCCTCCTTCATCTCTGGAACAAAGAAGTCTGTCTGACGTGCCAGAGGAACCATGTAGTTGGTGACATCTGCACTACAGATCTCTATGGTTGGGAATGCAGATAGTTTCCTCTCCTGTGAGAGCAAGAGACACAAAGAGGACACTTAGATGTAGACAATAAGGTTTATAAGAAAAAGAAAAAAAGGCAACCTAATGTCAACATGGAAAATTTGCTGTAGTGCTCTCGTACCAAAAACTACACAGCTACTATGAGTATTGACTGCTGTTGTGCGCTGAAACCTTCAAAGAAAAAGAGGTTTGAATCAGACATTTTAATAAAGCAGCTCCACAAGCTCTAATCAAGAAGGTGAGAAGTGATAGTTAAATAAAGACAACCACCTGTTCAAATTATAACTTGGTCCAGTCATAAAACTAGGCTCAAAATTTACAGTGAAAATCTTGGCAGTTCAGATCCTGCTATTCGGTTTTATCAACTACTTCACACCCACACAATTGGACAGATTCAGGCTTGACCAAAGTACATGGTAAGAGTGGACTCTGGGCTTGTCCAACTAATCTTTTGATAGTTAAATGGCACATGAACTGCAAAGTAGATGGTTTCCATTGAGTTTCTTTATCGGTTGTAGGAGTACTCACAGTGTAAAACATATGAACCCATTCACTTTGAAACCCACATGTGTGTTCACAGCACAAAAGCCATTTAAAAAAGTACAACATGTTTCAAGGGTAGGAAATAGATCTACTTGCTCTTGTGTTAAAACTGTCGACTTTTTGCAGGGGAAGTAGGGATCCAACAGCATCTTTACTCTTTGATGCAAGACAAAAATGTGCCAACAATATGTGTTGCCTGTTTGATAGCAACACAAATGTCTTCATACAAGAGGATTTTTGTTTCTGATGATCCTTCTAAATACATTCAGATTGATAGTATTTGACTTTTGCTTGAGTGAAGATTTTTTCAAAGAAAAATTTCACACAGATTCTCAGCCAACTCACTGTAAAAATTAAGAAATTCACAACCTTCTCCACCAGCGCCTCTTACATCTGGGTTAAAACATGAATCCAGTCTTGAGTGACTGGAACTGAAAATAAGGAAAGAGTCAATTAAAGTGATGTTTTTTGATGAGCAGAGTACCTCAGTCAAGTAGAAAATATCAGATGGGTTTCTTCAGAGTGCCTTCACTTTGCTGACATAACACTATATATTGGTCACATTAATATGAACATGCTCTACCATGTGATGCCATTAAAATTGCATAACCCCATCCATGCGTCTACATTTGCACCCTCCAGTGGTCTGCACAAAAAGTGGAGAGTTTATAAATATTATACCATATTTTATCTAAAGAGAACATTAACCTTGCATAATTTCATCCCATGCTTTCATTTGGCTCTCACGGGAAGGCCTCTAGTCGACCATCATCGTAAAGCTAGCAGAGGCCTGAGTGAGCCGTACAGGACGGTCTCAGCTATGATTGCTTGCAACGTGATGGATGAATTTTTTAAAGTATGAGCTATCGTGAGGAAAATTTCCTTCGCTTATTCCAGGAGGTCTGTGACTTATTTTAGCTGTTAAATTACCACAGAAATGTTAATCCAAAGTATCCTCTAGTGGCTAGCTGCAGTACAGTCATAAAGCCTGCCATGTTAACAGATGGGACATGGGTGAAACAAAAACATTCATCTACATATCAAATAAAATTTCCTCAAACATGCTCTCTGTTGTGATCATTATTTCAACTATGATAGTTTTCACTTTAATGAGTGATTCACTCCTGACCAGTTACTTGATGTTTGAAGAAGACCTGTACAGTATTCATCACCCAATTAGCAGATAGAAGAGGCACCAAACAGACTTTCAAGTATTTTGGCTTCATGGGGCATGCTGAGCGTGTTTCCTTCATATTGATTTTATTAAATATAATCTTGTTCGCAAAAAATGTGTCAAAGAAGCATTTCAGAAAGTGTCCTAACTTTGAGATAGCACCTTCTCCTCCCCTCATTATTCTTATGTAAGCATTGCTGCACATTTTCCTAATTTCTCTAAAGAGTTATAAAACTTCTGACTAGTATGCACGGATGTAATTTGTTAGTTTCAACCGTCTGAAAACAATGTTACTTTATGCTACAGCAAACCAATACACGTCAGGCACCAGGACTAAATGGTCACTCAAGCCAAAAACTGGTTTCCCTCAGTTTGGACCGCCCACAAGGTCCTTCATCGGCTCTGCCACAGGTCTGCTTTTTGTGTGTGATTGGCTATCCCTGCCGTCAGTCATTCCATGCCCACCAGACTAGTATTTTGCAAGTTGCTCATAAGAGTCAGTCCATAAATATCACTATCTGCCAAAGTAAGTTTACAGGAGGGCAGTGTTCATTTTCCCTCCATAACGCCACATTCATCAGAGGTTTCATTTACATCTCTGTATTAGGTTTGTACTTCCATCCACCCACTGGCCGTATTGCCTCCTCTGTCACTGTGTGTGCAAGTTGTGCTGTTTGCTAGGCTATATGTCTCAACAATACTCAACAGTACTGAAGTCACACGTGTGTCCCCC
Organism: Xyrichtys novacula; assembly: GCA_962446985.1. Taxonomy (NCBI): domain Eukaryota; kingdom Metazoa; phylum Chordata; class Actinopteri; order Labriformes; family Labridae; genus Xyrichtys; species Xyrichtys novacula. The sequence goes on from OY660865.1 coordinate 18,903,811, forward strand.
ACCTTTGAAATCAAAATTTCCCCCATGTATATGTAGTATCTAGTATGTCTTTCAGTTAAATACATGTGAAAATTTTGGTGATCGTGTTTTCCATCAGGGCTCCAGATATACAATTTACAATAATCTAATTGAACTGCACTTCACTGTGTGTAGTCAAACAGCTTCCCTGAAAGATATACTAATTTCCCTTAGTAACATTTGTCTTCAGTAACTCCTCATACTGTCTGGACTACAATAGTTCCCCCACGTCGCTCACATGTCTGAGATCCAAACACTCAAATAAGTTAATCTTTCAGACCTCAAAAATACTATCTGAACATCTGGGCCTAAAGTGACCAGTCTGGATCTCTGAACCTCCTCTCTCTTCTATGGGCAATACTCTTTTTAATACCACCTGAGGAAACTACAGGTATTATTTACATATAGTTGCTGCTAGAAATATGTCCTTTTGTTGACTGGTTCTTTGTTCAGGATCTCTTGTGGTGGCTGTATCAGCATGTTAACAGATCAAACCCCTCACACCCCACAACACTTTACATTTCCTTTATTTGAATTTTTATGCTCACATGGGTTGGCCTCTCGCTGTGTGAGTTTTGCAGGAATTTCAGAAATGTCTCCTCACTGAATTTAACAGAATTGATAGACCTGCAATATTGCCGTGGTTGTGCGACAAATGGGTCTATTCTGGTCTTTTCCGAGAGGGCAAGAAACATATAGGCTGGTCTTATGGCAGTCTCAGAGCTCATTTTTCCTGTGGGTCAGGGTGATCTAGGCTGATTGATTGGTTTTAATCTAATCCTCTGCAAAATAAGACTGTAGGAGATGGCATGAATCACCTGGCTGCTACACACAGGGGTTCCAGCCCCGGGCTGCCTATGCAAATGAGTACCCATCTCCTTGAACCTGCTCCGATAATGAGCTGGGAAATGGAGACAAAGACAGTTCACTTTACAGTAGGGACGCACACATGCATGTCTCCAAGGGATACTGTCACAGATAAGAGACTGAAAACAGATTGCGAGAAAGATGTGTACCAATGTGTGCAATACTGACGTTAACATTTAGCTTGTTATAACAGTCATAGTCTCTCAGTGTGAAAGATTTTTAACTCCGGTGTCAGGAGGAAGGATACAATTTCCTTATATCAGCTGGAGTGGAGAAGCCAATCATAAAAAATAGCCTTATATTCATCTTTGGTAGAAATGAAAACCTGAATTTTTTCATGAATTTATGGACCACACCCTACAGTATCTGTTTTTTTCCTTGCCTCAGGAAATGATGGATTTGCTAAAGACTCTGATTTTTCTTTTGTTGCTGGACATATTTAGTGACACTGACCATTTAGAGAGACACTGAGTGGATTATGAGCTATTGCGGTTCTTACTTAAAATAATTTAGTGACAACATTTGGTTGGATAGCTTTTTTAAGGGATTCATGAAACCTGAGAAATGTCTGCATGCTAAGTTAAGCTCACACATTGTTTACATTTATTTTAAAAACTAAACCATTCATTAAAATATTGAGAGAAACAGTCACTGTGTCATTTTTAATCCGTGTTTTTGATTCCTTGTGTATGTCTGTGCGCATGTGTGTGATCCAAATCAGGTATTGGCTGAATAGGGAGCATTAATATATTTACCAAATAATAAAACTGATATCAGAGTAAAAGCAGATAAGAACTAAGAAAGTTAAAACTAGTTTACAATGAAGGTGTCAAGTTTACAGTTTTCTTTCAGTGTGAGCTTCCAATATTTGTAGCTACATGTGTACCTTAACACAAAAATTTTATGTTTCATTCTGAGTATTTGAATAATTTGTCATTGAGATTTCATTAACACACCATGTTTGAGATGATGAGTTTCTTCTCAGTTAAATGATGTTTTGGCAAAATCTTCAACTTATACAGTGCCACATAGATATAAAATTTGGTTTTATTGGCAGATTTGCATATCAGAGGATCGACTGGACTTTTGGCCTGTTGCAATTATTAATATGCAGTTATGGTATTCATTACAGTTCCATTTTAATATCCTCAGTTTTGACTTTTGAATAATTTAACACAGCTCTCTGGCTAAGGCAGAGCCTAATTTGAGAATATCAGGTTCTTCTTATCACTCTTAATGGCTGACATGAATGATGGAATAAAATTGCTTCAAAAAAGATGATCATTTTTCAACTTGAAACAACTCCAGGTGAGATTTTTTAAGCATCTTTCCAACAAGAAGAATTTAAATCATACATATCAACCAATTTCCTCAAAGACCTTTAAAATAGGCTTTAATATAACTGTCCACAAACCGTTATTTGATATAACAGTGGCAGCATCTTTCCTTCATGTAGTTTAAGCTAACAATATAGTCAAACTTTTTAATCACAATGTTATTCTTTCCTCATTTTCACTCTACCGATCTGAACCAAACCTATGCTGTTCTCTGACATTACAGCAAAGACAGGAAATAAAAAAACACTCTTCCCAGCATCTCATGGTAACTGCTGTCTTGGCTGACAAACCAATACTTAAAAACTATCAAAATCTATTACAAACTTTTTTAAGAGGTCTTATTTTTAGAGAGTAGCTACATTATGTTGACCAGTCATCCATATTTCCCCTCATCAGGGAAATGAGCTAAGAAGTAGTTGACGGATTAAGTGTGCCATCATAATTTAAACTCACTCTTGGCCTCAGTGTTTTAATTGTACTGCAAACAAGTGCTTTGTTTCCTCCCTCTGCCCTTTTCTACTCTCCGCCTGCATGTCTGTGGTCTTGATTGGTTTCTATCTATCTCCCTATAGTCTATCATAAAGTCAACATGCATCCACTTAACCTGCGTCTGTGTCTAGTAGCTGCCTGAATTGAAATGCGCTCCCCTGCAGGACTCATAGAAATGGGACTGAACCCTCTGAAAATGCAGATCAGGTGTTCCTCTCTGCTGCCTGAACAGTCCCAATCATCACAGTCACACTTGTTCTATCAAAACTGATCCATCAATATGGGCAAAATATATTTTGATCACCAGTGTTTTACACAGTCCATTACCTCTCCCTCACCCTTATAATGGCTCTAAAAATGGGTCACTCCCATGGCCTTACTCTCCATGTTATGTAACCTCCCTCTTAAAAATTAATGACCTTGCAGCACTCAAGTGTTTAGTCTATTCAACTTAAATTGGTGGAAAATCAGTGGCTGAAAAGAAGTGACCCTAGCACCAAAATAAATAGCTTTATTCTTTCTCCTTGTGCAAATATTGCACAAAAATATAGACACATTTGTTTTTATTAGTGTTTGCTCCTCCCCTCTTGTCTGTCACTGGATTCCTTTCAAAAGAAAGTGACTGAAATTCATTTTACTCAGCACCACACCGAGGATTCAAAGAAATATTTCATGATGAAGACATTTTTTGTTGGAGTGTATTTTGAACTTTAAAGTTTAACCTGTATTGATCAACAGTTTGGCGATTTTGCTCTTTTTAGCAGGTGCTGGGATTTCTGATGTGTTTTTAGCAGTGACAACTTTTTAAATTTTCTGTATTCGCATCTGACGGAAAAAAGAAACAGCCAATATGTTTTAGTTTAAGTATTGTTCTAACTGTAGGGGACATTTGAGCTTTTTCTTTGAGCCCACTGTGATATCTGCACTGGACAGCAGCTGTTGGCACAGCATGAGGTAGCTTGAAGATGTTTTATGAGGCTGTCATAGTTTCGTATAACATTATTCATGGCCTGTCAGACCACCTTGTTTATTTTTGCTGTATAAACGTAATCAATAATAAAACAACCTTTAGGAGTCAGATCCTAATAGACTTATGCTACTACAGTTTTTAACAACTCTGCATTGACTTCATATTTACAAGATAAAAGCTGTCGCCATGGGTATGAATAAAGTTGTCCAGCATGTAATTGATTCTGTTACATGTACAGCATATACACTTCTATGAATGCATGGAAACCTTGACAGTAAGAGGTGAAAAAATATAACTTTCCTTGTAATTAATTATGAAAATGCCCATTCAAACTGCCCATAAGGCAGTAAAACAGAAAGTGAACTTGCAATTAGTATAAAAACTTAGTTTTATAGGTAAGAAACAGATCAAAAAAGATATTTCCTTGGCTTTCAGTTGTTGTCCTGCTACTATGAGGCATAACTAAAAATACTAACCAAAGTGATACGAAGCCTTCTCCTTGGAGGGGTTAGTTTCATCTTACATATGATTAATGCAAAGAGACAGCTTAGTATATTCAGGGGCTAATAGTCTGAGAGAAAAGAGAAACACAAGAAAGTAAGTAAATATGTGACACAGTGACACATCCAGCTATATGGTAATAGTCCTTTAACAGGTCAAAGTTCAAACATTAATTTTGCTGATGTGCCCTCGACTAAGACGCTGTCGCACCTGTTTCCCCAGCATCCCCCTGCTGTTGAACTTTTCCCATTACTGATTACAGGCAGTAATCTCCCACAAAATCAATAAAAAACACATTTTTATTATGGCCACTCTCTGAGTAGCCTCTGAGGGAAAATATAATTGTTATCCTTACGGTCAAAATGAGACCTATAATTTTAACAATGCCAGAATTCAAACAGTATTTAGAGACCAAACAGTAATCATGAAAAAAAAAAGACCTCAGAGAAAAATAGAAAGAAAAAAAAACCTCTTCTTTGTCATTGTCCAAAAGTTCAATGAGTCTTAATGGGATTTTTATTTTTAAAAGAAAACAATTTGAGAAGAAAATCATTCCCGCTAAAGTCACCTCATTTAGTTGGCTGGTTCATTACATGCTGATGTAGCTGGTCCTCTGGGTAAATCATGAGTGATTAGATGGACAGCCTGGACTGTTTTAGGACTACAGAAACACTTGGATTTGGTCCAGCTTTTTAAGAAATACTGTATTACATGTAGTATATCTCTGGTAACTCATTATTATTTGAGTATAACTATTAATGCTTTTAAAGTGATTTAACATTTATTGTGAAATACAAAATATTTCAGTCCAATTTCACTTTTCAACATATCACCCTGCATTTCTTACACTTCCAGGCAGTGATTTATGTTGTGAGAGATGTGAGAGTGGGGTGGGAACCCTGTTACAAATATAATATGATTGTGACAAAAAAAAAAGAATAAATGTGGGAGGAATAATATATTATTGAATATTATGTTTGCACTGAATAGAAGTCCCAGAGGCTGTCAAAAAATGATTTATTATGTTTGTCTGACTGACACTGTACTTTTGAAATTTATGTAAACACGTCAGTCAGACTGAAATCACACTACAAAACAGAACTAGACTAAACTAAACCTGGACAGAAGAAGACATGAAATAAAAAACGTCACTTTCACACTGAACACACAGAAGTTACAGAGCTGTAAGGTTATTTGTGTTTTCATCATCGGACCTACAGCGCAGACTCCTGCTGCGTTTGCTAAATGTTTTGGTATGTGGTGTAAAACGTCAACTGTGAGTTAGCCTAATCGTAACAAGCTGAAAGGGAGCATGTCACCTAGTGCTGGACGATAATTCGATAACAATATATATTGATCGATAGACGTGTGGTGCGATAGAAAAAAAACGGGTCGATAAAAAGTTCGATAGAAAAACACAGTTTCCCTTTCTTTTTCATCATAGCCTATCATGTAGCTTTTACTACAGTCATTACTTCCTCCCAACCAATCACAAACGCAGACCCAGGTACGCTACGGCACCAAGCCCAGCCCCTATCAAACCACAACAGACAGCACGTGTATTAGAAAAAATGATACAGCAAGGAGAAGGAGGACATTGTCCCGAAAAAAGGTTTCAGTAGTTCACCAGCATGGCAATGTTTTGGTTTTTAGAAGTCTGACAAAAAGCGAACAGCGGTCGTTTGCAAAATTTGCAGAGAATTAGTAAAAACCAAGTCTGGTAACACAACCAACTTGTTTAACCATCTAAACCGATCGCACCCGCAGGAGTACGAGCTGTGTCGGCCGCGCCGCGGCTCCACGTCATCGTCGGAGGAATCCTCTGGAACCGCTGCCAGCACCAGCACAAAGCAAGTGAAGCAGACCAAACTGGACTTCGTTTCTTGCCAAAATACGACAAAGCGTCCGAGCGGCATAAGGACATCACCCATGCAGTAACATGCTCCATAGCGAGGGACATACTGCCAATAACTACCGCTGAAAAGCCTGGCTTCGACCAGCTTCTAGCCACTCTCGACCCGCGATATGAAGTGCCCGGCCGCAAGTATTTCTCAAACACAGCGCTTCAGGCATGAAAATGGGTCAGGGGTTGAAAAGGTGAGAATGGTGCGGAGGAAATACGTTCAAATGAGCTCATATTTTACAAAGACGCGAGTATTTGGATCATGGCTACTAGCAGGGGGTGCATTCGGCAGGGGTGCATTCTACGACACAACACCGGCGTGGATAAGTCCTGCTTCTCGTGCTTAGTTTGTGTATTAAGTCAATCACATGATAATTAAAAATAAATAAATCTCCCGACCCCGGGAGAAATATTTCAGTGTTCAGACACCAGGCTGTGGGCAGTTTCCCACACAGTTAAAACTGGTAGTATGCTATTCCCACCTAAAGCTATTCTGTTTATTTATATATTTGTTTGTTTTGTTTATTTTCATCAAAAGACTATTTAAATATTTATTTATCAGATTTTCTGGTCACTTTAGTCTTTATGTTTGTCAGTATTTACTGACGTCACTCAGGCCACTTAAGTTGATTTCTTTTTTTTTTTAGTTCTTTTTTTAAAAACTTTCAGTTGTGGTAAAATAAAAAAGGTGGTTGAATAAAGGTTTGAATTTGAATTCAGTGCTTGTGTGTTCTTTATTAAAAGTAGGTCATTCAGCAATAGCATAAAACATCCAGGGCTGCAATTAAAATATATGTTAAATAATTATAATAATTATATCGATAATTATCGATATCGATCAATATGATTTATTTTTTATCGATATGCTTTTTTTCTATATCGTCCAGGCCTAATGTCACCACCTTCCATAGTGGAGGCTTATGCCAATAAATTGATTTTTGCTGGTGCTTGTAGCCTGAGGCAAGGACAGTAGTCGAATTAAGTCACCCGCTAGAGCTATAACAGTAGCTTGACTTAACTATGCATGAAAATGCACTGAGCTTTCCTTTTGGGAATACCAGCAGACAGCGCTGGATTTAAAAAAAACGTCAAGCCATGATCAGGTCAGTCCCAGAGACACTTGGGAAAGGGTCTATTTAATGAACTAACTTCTTACTCATCAGGTGGATGTTAAAGACTTGACAATCTGGCACTGTTCTGTACGTGGATCAGGTACTTGACATATATGCTGCGTAGGAGGGTTGTTGAAAATAATCATTTTTCAATGCATTGCAATGCAGACATAAACAATTCTGCATCATTGCAGTGATAGGACATAATCCATTATTATTATAACTGTTATTTTTGATTAAAAACAAGCATAAAGCAAGTTGGATCACAACAACAGCAACAGCTTTACGGCAGCCAACGGTAACCCTGTAGGGACATACTCTTGCAAAGAGCGATAGCAAAAAAACAAGGAACATGGCAGACAGCAGCCACTAAAAAATGCTCTTGGTATGATGAAAGCGGACATCTGGGCTCATTATGGATTTTACAAACTCCTTAGAAAGCAAGAACTCGACAAGGCACTCGGTGAACAAGATATGTCATTCAAAATCAAATACTGTAATCTGAGGAACCACATCAGCCATTTCCACCCAGAGAAGTTTACGCCTGCTAAATACTACTGTTAATTTGCATGTTACATTTAATATGTTCAGACTTCATTCTTTTTTGTGTTCATTTCTGTGATGTTTCCCACATCCAAAATTGTTCTTTCTTGGAGCAAAAGACAGTTGTTAAAGGCCGTAGCTAGACTGCAGAGTTAATCATAAATACAAGAGGGCTACATCTATTTATTTTTGGTTAACTATGTAAAGGCATTTATGTTAAAATTGATTTCTATTTCTAAACATTCTTAATTAATAAAGACAGGGAGTTGAAATGTATCTGACTGCTTGCTTGTCTTCATTGTTGCAAAAGTAGATTTCCTGTTACATAAGAATTCAGGATGTAACCTGTTGTAATCAATCATGATGCATCCCAATATTAAATCGGATCCAATCCAAGACAGAATCATGAGACCAGTGAACATGCGCAGCCTTACTGTGTAGACTCTTTAAGTTTGTCTATTTATGTAAATAAAAAGGTACAGTGAGTGTTTGCCTTTTTGTGAGGTAAGCCATTGAGGACAGCAGGAACAGACAGACAGAGGGTCTCATGGGGGGATTGCTGTGTCTGTGACCTCTCTGGCAGCTGCTCTACGAGGACAATACACAACAAACCTCTCAAGAAGCAATACCAATAACGGGAAAGTAAACACAGACAACAAAGCCATAGCTGCAAAAGTGAACAGAGAAGTGTAATGGAATTCTTTTTTTGACATTTTTAGGAGTAATGATGAATCAAAGCTTCTGTGAGAGATTTTGGGTTCGTGATGATTTTTGAAGCCCCTGTAGGCAAAACGGTTCCCCTTGTCCTATAGGAAAATCTTGACCCAAATGTGTAATCTTTGTGAGGTAAATGCGAAGGAGGACTGTTTCTGCGCGTCCTTCTTCAGCCACCTATCAAGTGGCTAGAAGAAGTCAAACATTACAGAAATAGTCGATAATGTACCTGACGGTCTTGTTTGCTCTTGTATCTCTCATTTAGAGGCGAGAGTATGGATTTTAGTCCCGATGCATGACACATATCAAACTGGTAGGTCATTGGTTGATAAAAGTAAATTTCCATTATTGTCCATTATTCAGATAATAAAACCAACTGATTAAAATTGTTTTCATTTACTTATTGCAACTAGACCTTACAAAACAGGTGGCAAAATGCAGTCGTTACATTCAGAGATGAACACACACAGCTGTGACAAGCTGGTGAGAGAGCAAACATGGTACCACCCCTGTGAGGATCTTTTTACTGTTTCAGAGGAGGCTAACATGACTGCAACTTGCAAAACATGCCAAAAGGAGGAAAATGTCCTCAAATTGCAACTGCATTAAAGCAGTTTGGCATTACAAAACAACACCAAAGCTGGAATTGGTGCCAATAAATAATCTAGCAATAGCAATAAAGTGCTAGAGTGTTGGTTTGAGGATGGTGGAAAATTTGGTAATGGTAGAAAAAACAGAAGCTAAAGCAGGTAATGATCAAATCACTGAATTTACAGTACCTCATGACCTAAGATCTCACCAGCTGATAGGTGAGATAAGTTTATGATACCACGCAATTTTCCTACCTGTCCTGTGGGGTGTGAAGAGTGAGAACTTTTCTTTGTTTCCTGTGTAATCCATACTGTAAATCCCCAAAAATGTAATACTTTTCAAGCTAAGCTAAAAACTTTTACTAGCAGCTGTTCAAAAAAATGAATCCTGAGATGCAGCCCTACAAACTCAATCTGGATTTGGAGCCACTGTGTAACTAGAGCGTTGTACTGACACCAGACATAGATCTTTCATTCTGTATGAAGTGTGTCATGTCCTCTCAGCTTGGATAAGTAACATATACCAACAATGTTCCACATCCAAATGTGGCTTGAAATACATGACACCAAGAAGCCATTTTCAAAGACCAGTGCATTAGCTCCGCTCTTGTGTTCGTGTTTCATCTTAAACTCTGTTTGTGTTCAGCTCAGAGGCTCTTCTGGCTGATGGCCAGGAGGAAAAAAAGACAGGAGACAACGGAGAATCTCATTCTCAAGAGGAAAACGGACAAACAAAGCAGAGAAGGAAACCATAGCAAATACCCAAATATCAAGAGGTCTAACTGGAGCCCATCCAAAAAGAAACAGTTTTACTGTGTTTTGTTTCAGGCAGTTTCAGGAATACGCAGTGGGATTCCATGGTTTCACTGTAATAAAATTTGAGAAGTGTGTGCTTATGGCATGATGTATTTCTGAAAATATACTATAGACCCTCCAGTAGAGTCGGTTCCTATTCCCAAGGATGTGGGGGAAATATGCACCATCACTCTGATAAAAACCTGAAGAAAAGACACTGATTTACATGCTGAAACAAAGTCCATTCAGGAACCCCAATGCAATAATAAAAATAGCTGTGAACACTGGCAGTTACTGAACACTCTCCTCAATCAACAATATAAGATTCCCTCAAGCTGAGAGACTTGAGCTCACTTGTTTCGATTAGAAATGCACCATCCTGCTCTTACTTTCACTCCTGTTCATTATTCCCTCCACCAACACATAAAACTCCGCTGGGCACTGAATGTCCTGTGGTGTTCCCTAAGAGACGTTGGAAGGTATTCTAGGAGATTCAGAAAATCACAGACTTAAGTAAAAAGAGGCACGGCAGGCACCACTTCATCACAAACCCTGGGATTCTTCTTACCTGAACAATGGAGGATTTATGGGAGTGGATACAAAGAACCAAGCATACATTTGTATTAAAAAGCAGCAAGGCAGAGTGGTGAGAAGAGTGCTCAGGATCTTGACTTGACTGCGGCAACCATTTAACTAGATCTGTCATGCCATGTTGCCTGTCTGCGTCTGAGGAGTGCCCTTTGTGGCACCTCAGTAATGTTAATAGCTATTTACAACTTTTCACAATCTCATTTAAACTCCTCTAAACTAGTGAACCTTTCAGAGCTTCACCCACAAATCATTAATTATCAATAACTGCTTTACAGGGGTCACTTCCTCTGCCCTCTTCCGCCCACACAGCATCGCAGGTCAGCATCTCTGTTGGCATTCACACAAAAGTTTATCTGGAACTCTTCAGCACTCAGTGGTGAGTTTCTTATATTGTCTTTAGTGCTTTGTTAACTCTAAAAGTCTTGCTGGAGTGATGTTCGTGTATTTGTTACTTCCTGCTATAATTGTGGTAGCCTCAGTTCAAAAGTCCTATTGAAAAACTGTAAATTTACATCAAGCTGCCGACAGAGATAATAAGAAATACTGAAAGTGTTGAATTTTTTGTTAAAAATTTCTGAGGAATTTGAATGTTTTCCAATGTTTATTTTAATTTTATAATTTTGTCGGTAATAGATTGATTATTAAAAGTTGTCTTAACTTATACATACATTTGATTTGTGTGAACTTATACAACTTGTGAACTTGTACAACAAAGATACTGCTTATTGATGTTAAAATGTTGGTTATTTTTCACCCTTGGAAAACAACAGATGGCGAGCTAATCACAGACGCTCTTAAAGATTAACCAACCCAACTCATCTTTTCCTTTTCTCAATACTGTGGCGAAAAAAAAGTGATTTGAGATAAGATAAGAATTCTCTTGTTTCAGCAGCTCAAAATCAATTGACTGGAGAATACAACAATGTACTGACAAAGTTTGAATGGAACAATATTAAAGGTAAAAATACAAAAATAACATTATATTAATATTTACACTTCATAATTATTGCTAAATTGGTCATTTCAGAGTTTCATCAGGTTGTCAAAGACACACAGTATATAATGATCTGATGACAGGAGTGCTGCAAACAAGCATTCAACACAATTGTACAAATGCATAAAGTATAATTTAGCAAAGATTTTGACCTTCTAATTTAACTGTGTAACAATAATAATGATTTACTATTTGCTAGATAGGTATACATAAACATTAAACCTTAATATTGTAATCATTCAAATACCAAACGATCCAAAATAATAGCGATCACAATTTGCATAACATTATACATGAATTTAGCTGTGTATTTGGTTGTTTTTTTGGTATTTATAAGAAAAGGTCTCCTAAAGATTAGCCTAAATTGCTTCTGTTGATTCATGTTTTTATATAATTTCATTTTAGGATCACCCACACACTGCACATTACTGCCTCTTAGGTTTTCAAAATCTTTAATAATCTTCCATTTTTATGTTCAGCAGTATTGAGAAGGACTAAAGCCAATCTGGAAACAGATTCACTCTCATATTTTTTACCAGAAGCTGCTGCAAGCAAAAAAGAGAGAAGCAGTAGCCAGAAGTCTTAGAGTGCCAAGGAACATTTACCTGACAGGAAGTGTGTCAGGAAGTTTTATTCACTGTTAAGAGTTTGGGTCAGACTGTTAGGTTAGATTCTCATCTTGACAAAGAAAAAAGGGTGCACAGGAGCTCATTTTTTGTTGCTGTAGTATTCAAAAAGGATTTTGACATTCTTTAGTTTTACTTTTTGATTTCTACAGGCGTAATATCAGAGTTCAAACGGCTGATACTGTGACAACCCTACTTAGTTGTGATCTTAGCCGATATGAAAAGAACAACAAAATTAATGCAGCAAGTTGTAAAGTTCTTTCTGTAACTACAGCCTATAGGGGCTGGGCGATGTGGATAAAAGTTTATCACAACATATTTTTTTTTCATGTCAGTCAATATTGATATATATCACGATATAAAAAAGGAAATTTAACAGTGCTTATTGGTAGCATGTCTTTTGCAATACAATAAGCTACTGCATCTGTGAGGTCTTAGAGTCTCTTTAATGTTTTGTCATAAGGCGTTGCACTAAAGAAAGGGGACTGAATAGTCAGCTGTTTCAGCTGCACAGGCGCCATGGGCTCCTTGCCCCACTTGGGGTTTGTAACCTTTTGCATTGCGTGTGTTCTGCCGTGTGGCACTGCTTCAGGTGGTGAAAAAAGATTTGAGGTATTCCTCGACTTTGCTGTACTCGACATAATTTGTAGTACACATTACTCTGCTTCATGTCCGACCTCAAAAAACAAAATACCTCCACACCACCGACGTTGTCATGCCAGTGTTGTCAACAATGTCATTATCTGTTGAGCCTTCATCTGCATTTCTGCTGGGGGTAGCACTCATTTACTTTTTTTCTCACCGACAGTGCTGTTGACCTCACATGTTAAAGTGCTATAGTTGCGTGTAGCTGCAGCCTGCTACTACGCAGTTTTTTGCTACTTGGTTCTAAATCAGCACATGATTGGTTCAGCACGAAGCGGACCCGGGGCAGCTCCCCTTTTCATTGGCTATTCATGTAGTCTACCAAAACATGGCAGAATGCCGACTATCAAAAAGCATATTGACCATTAAATTTTCTATCTATATCGTTATTGTTTTATTGCCCAGCCCTACAGCCCATTTCGCAGTTGTTTCTAAAGCCCATTCAGCGGAGTCTGTGTCCACTGAATCACAAAGGTCTTAAAGGAATGACCACCGAATTACCACCAAAAAGGTAATTCCTATTTTTAAAAGTGGCTTAAATTGGCTATCACACTTTACTAAAGGAAAGTAAATTCTTTACTCTTTATTTTAAATTATCTATTCTTCTTCATCCTACTTCTTCTAATTAGCCAACATACCACGAAACTGACATCAAAGAGACGCACAACAGTCTACCACAATGAATGCTCTGTCTGTGAGTGAATGTCTCCTTTCAGTGTCCCTCACTGTTGCTCAAAGATCATCCTGAAATTAGAAAATAAAAAAAGCTGTCGTCTTCCCATTCGTGAGGTTTGGTGAGAGCACACCTCTGCCTCAGGGGACAGATGTAAGATATAGCTGAAGCGATTGATGAAAGGCGAACAGAGCATTCATTCAGTTCTATATTCACAGTCACACTCTCCAACTAGCATGGACCCTTTGGCAACAAGAAGAAAGACCCCGGCCCTCAGCTATGGGTGAGAGCTACTCCATCATAGTGGGTTATGTACAGGACACACACACACATGGACACTCTCCTACACACTTCTATTTTAAGGTGGGTGATTTCTCACCCGACTCTCCAGGCACACCAAAAGGAAAATTAATACAAAGGCAGGGCGACTCATGGTGACGATTGGTGACAGTCTCCTGAGCTCCCCCTCTCCTTTGGTCTATCTACTCCCACTGCACTATTACAGCCACCTACTCTACCCTCCCTCACACCCACCATAACCTCCTCATCCTCTTGCTCTCTGTGGGGTGGGACAAAAACTCTACTTCACACCTCTGTGGAGGTGTCCAATTCAGAGTGTCCCTCATGGTCCCATATCCCGGAACTGAGCGTTTTCATTGTGCCTGCACTGGGGTTATTTTCTGCATCTGTCTTAACAAGCCCAGACCTCCTCTGTCACTCTACCATGCCCTGGTGGAAGGAGTGTGCAAAGACAACTGTGAATGAAGGTAGCTTAGATCTGAGGACTGAAATTGGCATTGCTCTCGAGGCTTTGGGACTGGAAGGGTGGGAGTCAGGGCGATGGGTTTGCTGCAACCTTTCGGTGCACCCGTGCAATCAGTGAGCAGAATCACTGGATGAGCTGCAAGTATAGTGGCTCTGTCAGCAACTGACATGGTCGATCTCCAAAGCGCAATTGATCTAGTGAGCTGCATAGAGAGGTGAGAGGCAATAAGATTGGCTAGTTTCTCAAGTGACAATTAAAAACCACCCATCCCCCAACAACTACCAAGCTTCTGTACCACCAAGGAGCTCTTCCACACATGAGAAAATGGAGAAAGAAAAGGTGAAAACAAGTTATTCATTCTTTAACTGCAAAATAAAGCTCTGCTACACGACACCATATGTGCTTCAGAATCAAATCTTGAGTAATACTATGTGTTTAAGGACTCAAATACCACTTTTAAAGAACCTGAGGGCATTTATGGTCTGTAGTTGGCAGTGTCATTACTTTAGTAGAGACTTTAATAGCTCAGCGATGACTGAATGAATCATCATGAAGTTTAAGACATACATTTAAGTTTCCCTGAAGATGGACCCCAGAGACTCTGGTGATTCACTTGTCTTTGGAGCTCTATGTAGTTGGATTTACATGTAATTCAGGACAGAGGGCCATGATGAATTTCCTTTTGGGGATGAATAAAGTTTGTGTATTGTATTGATGCCAAAAGTAACCGCAGTAGGAGGCTGATGTCTTGACACACATTGTATCTATCTATCTATCTATATAAATATCTCTCTCTCTCTCTCGATCGATCGATAGATAGATAGATAGATAGATAGATAGATAGATAGATAGATAGATAGATAGATAGATAGATAGATAGATAGATAGATAGATAGATAGATAGATAGATAGATAGATAGATAGATAGATAGATAGATTTTTTTTTCTTTTTCACATCCAAAGTTCATTAAAAAATCTGGTAAACATCCTTGTATCTCAGTTGACATCTCCTGTAACTTCACATTGAAAAGACTGAAAAGTGGGGTTCTCAGTGAGACCACCCAAAAAGACTAAATGAAATAACTTATGTGATCACCTCATTTGATGTCTTTTGCCATGGTCTATTCTAAAAACAATTTATTCCTCATTTGTGATTCGAACTAGACAACACCAATATACTTCAACATTGAGGATGAAGCTGTACTTATAATACTACCTGCTTGAATTAAATCAACCAATCAAAGTTTCTACTTTGCCTGGGTATAAGCTCAGTTATTTCCTGTGTGGTTAAATATCATTGAAGGTAATGTGCTGTCCTTCAGTTTTCCACACAACAATCAGAGAACTACTTTCCCTCAGTACAGCCTTTGTCCTGTATTATGTATCTTTAAAAAGGCGGCTGAATCCTGGTTGCGTGTAACCATAATACTGGGATAACCGGGTTTTTCTTAATCCCCCTCAAAATATTTTGGGTTCTCATTTACATGATGCTCATGAAATCAGGTTAAAACGGAATCACAGGATTACTCGAGTGAATCCAAACACAGCAGAGCTCTAAATACACGGAGGAGAAAACTTAATATGCCTTCAAGGCCTGAAATAAGGACTAAAAAGAGGAGAGTAAACTTAGAGTAGCAGTGAGATCTTCTCTGAAAACTGATTTAACAGAAAGCACAAAGCCATTAAAGAAACCATTGGAGAGGCTTGTGGTCAATTAGTTCTGGCTTAATGCTTCAGAATTCAGTGAACCATGGCAGGATATAGTGGATATGAAAATACATGAATATGAATAATGATTCATTTCGAACTGGGTGACAGATTCCCTCCTTTAATTGAGATCTTAATCTGAGAGTCTAATGTTAAAGATATTCACATCTTGTTCCTAACGAGATACAATTAGTGCAAGGGAATCAGTACAGAGAGACAGGACAATGTCTTCATTCGTATGTCGGCTTCTCTTATACCAGAGCAACTTAAATACAGCATACGCCATATAACAATAACAATACTCTACACACTGTAACCGTTTGCTGTGCACCAGCAAACCTGGAGGCTGCTAGACAGGCTGAAAAGTTATTATTAGTGAATCATTTCTGACCTGTCAACCAAAGACGGCTCAATTTTACAGAAGTTGTGAAGAGCTTCAGCACAATAATTAACTCACAAAAACCCCAAACCTAAAATGGATCATTAGGATCCTGTACTTTCCTGTGGCATCTTGTTGCAAAGCCAACCGTTTTTATGTGTGAGTCTTCTTCGTACACAATTAAAAAGTCGAGATAAGCAGAAGAGGCAAAATAAAACAGGTTTATGTCCAAGGACGGGGAAAGGTTTGATTAATATAGCAGTAATGAGTTTTGGCTTGTGTGTTTCGAAGACTTGGCTAAATAATGAAATGATAGACAGGGCAAATTGGAGCTGTGACTTTTATTTTAAAAAAAGCAGCGTGGACTGAGAGCGTGAAAAGACATAACAGGTGATTAAAATTATTCTTTCCACACACAAATATGGATTATTAACAAAGAGCCCTGATCCTGCTGACCGGGCTTGGCTTCATCAATTGTCCTTCACAAAGTCCTCGCCTGCCTGGCCTTGTAGCCTTAGAAATGAACCATGAGGCATTCTACCACCTCTCTATGAATAAACCATGGGTACCATCCTTGGCATTCACAAAGGAAGAGGGCACACATCCGCTCACAGAGCACATGTGGTCACAGTGCACACAGAAAAACAAGCAAACTGACAGGAGGACTACAAAACAGGACTCATTAGCCTCTTGAATCGTTTCCCCTCCCTTTTTTAATTTTCTATTAATTTGCATCCCAGTGAAGGGAAATCATCACACTCATTTCACATTGTGTACCATTTTTTTGGAGCTCCATCCTCTCAACTAAAAAAAATTGAGATGTCTTTTGCATAATTTGAAGCCCACACACATCTCTCCACGATACAACCTGACATATTTGGTATCTTTGGTAACCTCAGCTCCTTGGAGCAGAATTCAAAATAAAATCCTGTGGGTTTGAACACGACAGCCTTCCTCTCCGAGAGCTCAGATACACAGAGCGGTAACTGCTTCAACTAATTGTCGCAATTCTCAGCTCATCTTCAGAGACAAAAAAAAGTCCTCGTCTTCCCTTTTTTACACTTCCTTTCTGTCCCAGTCTTTTTGCTGCTGGACATGTGGATGACTGAAAACACCCTAAGCAGAACACTGAGACCTCAAAACCTTTCTCATGTCTTACTGTCTCCCTTAACTAGAATCCGAGAGAGAATGTGGATCCTTTCTGCCAGCCAGGAAGTGGGAGAAGTCCTCTGATTTGTGCCAAGTGTGTAGATCAAACTTGCAGAGTTTTTGGACTGACTATTTAAAGCGTCTTCTATTTTGTACATCAATTTGGAAGCCTATATATCGAGGCATTCCAGCTCTGTCTGTTGGCAAGTCAAACCTAATTATATTTTAAGGTGGGTTTTTTTTTTGGTCATGTGAAAAGTAGGAAACTACTTTAAACTTCATGATAGCATCAGATTAAAAACTGAGCTTTTACAAGTTACAATTCATCCTTAAAGGAAACATAAATATGAAATGGCAACCAATCCAAAAGCTGTTGAGATATTTAACCACCATTTATTTATTAAGGTGTGGTTCTACAGCAAGTGTGTGCACTTTGCACTTCAGGTGTTTCAGTCAATGCTCATGTTTCCTCAGTGCACAACTCCAGAACAAAAGCCCCCCAGAGTCATCTCTACCACACAGTTCAGCTAGTTTTAACAAAGTCCTGACAAATCACTATTCTCAGAGAATGGAACTACGCCATTGTGTGATTTTCAGCACTTCACTTTGCTGTCAAAAAGCCCTTTAAAAGTCTTCCACCTGCAGCGCACTTAAGTTTCATCAGACTACAGGCAGTTGCATTGTGTAAATGCAGGCAATACATTTACACTACAATAAAGAATGTGTTGAATTAAAGGGACACAGGGAGTACAATCTCTGTGGCTCAGACAAGGAATGCACAAGGAATGCAGAACTGGGCAGACCTGTAATAAGAATGGGGATGTCCCGATACAACTTTTTGACTTCCAATACAATACAGTCATTGTAGCCTTCAAGACTGACGATATTGATATGATATCGGAACAAAATTGTGCATGACAAGTTTTTCACTCAGCTGCAATGTCTTTTTCGGACTTAAAGGGATATTCCAGCGAAAAATTAATTTAGGGTCAAACACACCGTATCACCGAGTTAGACGCCCTCTTGAGAGATTAACGTTGCCGACCGCTTGCTTCTCTAGTTATACCAACTTTAGTAACGACCGCATGATAGCAATACACAGCGGTCTGAGGAGCCACAAACGAACCTCAACCAAAACGCCACTCTATAGCCACAAATAATACTCAGAACAGCACCTAACTTCATCAACAGTACATACAGTGGGATGCGAAAGTTTGGGCAACCTTGTTAATTTTCATGATTTTCCTTCATAAATCATGGTTCTTGGGATAAAAAAAAATGAGTTAAATATATCATATAGGAGACAAACACAGTGATATTTGAGAAGTGAAACGAAGTTCATAGGATTTACAGGAAGTGTGCAATAATTGTTTCAACAAAATTAGGCAGGTGCATAAATTTGGGCACTGTTGTCATTTTACTGATTTCAAAACCTTAATAACCAATTATTGGAACTCAAAATTGGTTTGGTAAGCTCAGTGACCCTTGACCTCCATACACAGGTGAACCCAATTATGAGAGAGTATTTAAGGGGGGCAATTGTAAGTTTCCCTCCTCTGTGAATCTTCTCTGGAGAGAAGCGACATGGGAGTCTCAAAAGAACTGTCAAATAACCTGAAAAACAAAGATTGTTCACAATCATGGATTAGGGGAAGGATACCGAAAGCTGTCTCAGAGATTTCAGTTGTCTGTTTCGACAGTTAGGAACATACTGAGGAAATGGAAGACCACGGGCACAGTTCAAGTTAAGGCCCAAAGTGACAGACCAAGGAAAATCACAGATAAACAGAAGCGAAGAATGTTTAGAACAGTCAAAGTCAACCCAAACACCAGCACTAAAGACCTACAACATGATCTTGCTGCAGATGGAGTCATTGTGCATCGTTCAACTATTTGGCGCACTTTACACAAGGAGATGCTGTACGCAAGAGTGATGCGGAGGAAGCCTTTTCTCTGCCCACATCACAAACAAAGCTGCTTGAGGTACGCTAAAGCACATTTGGACAAGCCGGCTTCCTCTTGGAATAAGGTGCTGTGGACTGATGAAACTAAAATTGAGTTATTTGGACATAACAAGGGGCGTCATGCATGGAGGAAAAAGAACACAGCATTCCTAGAAAAACACCTGCTGCCTACAGTAAAATTTGGTGGTGGTTCCATCCTGCTGTGGGGCTGTGTGGCCAGTGCAGGGACTGGGAATCTTGTTAAAGTTGAGGGACGCATGGATTCCACCCAATATCAGCAGATTCTGGAGACCAATGTCCAGGAATCAGTGACAAGGCTGAAGCTGCGCCGGGGCTGGATCTTTCAACAAGACAATGACCCTAAACACTGCTCAAAATCTACTAATGGCCATCTCAGTCCCCAGACCTAAATATTATTGAAAATCTGTGGTGTGACTTAAAGAAAGCTGTCCATGCTCGGAAACCATCAAACCTGAATGAACTAGAGATGTTTTGTAAAGAGGAATGGTCCAAAATACCTCCAACCAGAATCCAGACTCTCATAAGAAGCTATAGGAAGCGTTTAGAAGCTGTTATTTCTGCAAAAGGGGGATCTACTAAATATTGAGTTAATTTTTTTATTGTGGTGACCAAATTTATGCACCTGCCTAATTTTGTTTAAAAAATTATTGCACACTTCCTGTAAATCCTATAAACTTTGTTTCACTTCTCAAATATCACTGTTTGTCTCCTATATGACATATTTAACTGATTTTTTTTATCCGAAGAACCAATGATTTATGAAGGAAAATCATGAAAATTAACAAGGTTGCCCAAACTTTTGCATCCCTCTGTATTGTATCCCATTGGTTATCATTTCCTTGAAGTAATAATCATATTACTCATATTGATCATTTTGCACTGCAGACGCGGTAGTTCTTCTGCCTTAGCATCTCAGTCTGACTGCATTTCCATTAAGAAATGAATATCCCTTTAAACAAAAAATTCTGCACAAGGCCAACATCACTCTTACTCTTCGCTACTTTGTTAGTACCTTAGTACACACTGTTGTTGTGATTTAGTGGGCTCAGCTTGCTGGATCAGGGGGCTGCTAGACAGAGGTGCCAGAGCAGAGTCTGGAATGGACTGCTTGTTTCAGAGTGCTGATATCAGAGACTTTAGTTGCAGGTCGATGTAATCCGATATTTGTTTTCTTTGCTGATATCCGACCGATATCCGATATCAATATCATATTGGGACACCCCTAAATAAGAACAAAGTGTTTGAAATGTCATTTTTGCAGCCTATGTTTAATGCTCTGCTTAACAATAATGCTCTGCAAAGTAAGCCGTTAAAAATACCAAGTATGACATCAATTTGAATACTTTTAACCATTACCATGTGATAAATGTGAAGAGTAACAGCATGCTACTGGAACAGCCTTTCTCACAAGAAGATTCAGTGCTATGTACGACTGGTGTAAGAAGTAAAACGATGGAGAGAAAAATTTACACTCCCGTGTACAGGACAGAAACAGTACAGAGATGAGAGGAATCACTTTGTCCTGAGCGACCCCATGAATTTACTCACACACAAAATTTCTCACAGTGGCTTTTAGAAAACCCTTATCTGCATGTTTAGCCAAGCAGGTTTCACTAGTTCTTTCCTCCTGTTTACTTTTATCACAACTCTAAATGTGAGCAAATCAAACACCCATCACTGTTATCCTCAAGCATTAGTATCGCCAGTATCTAATTAAGGCACAACAGGGTGTCTAATAGGGGTTTAATTATGTTTGAAGCTTTCAATTAACACCATATAAACTGCATACATCCAACAAAGCTAAGATTTATCAGACAAAAAACTTCTCTCCCACAGCTACAGTCAGCTTGAGTGTAACGGAGAAAAAAGCAACGGAAACTGAAGCTGATCCTCTGACTAATGGCATGTTTTTAAGAGGAACCAAAGGTAACAATTTGTTTCAGAACAACGCCTCCAATCCCTGAAGACCCTGGAAAAACAACCACAGAGGGCTGACTCCTTGTCAGCTACAATACAGGAGCTGCTGTGGGGTTTGGGTTAAAATTGCTGTAGCCCTGCTGCTGTCCACAGGGCAAAAAGGCATTTTTAAACCAAAGGCCAGTGTCTATTAGAGCTCTGTCAGCATAGCACCACAGCAGCCTAATGGTTACAATTAACAATCCCTTCTGCTGACAGAGCCCCTGACTGAATGCCCCCTGTGCGCCTGATCCTGCTCTAATGATTGTATTTTATGGGTGCAGTGAATGAGAAACAAGAGCCAAAAGATGTGAAGAACAGAGTGTGAAGAACACACCAAAAAAACCTGATTTATATGGGAAGAGAACTGAGTAAGAAGCTAATATAAATCTTAAAATAGCTTTGAGGAGATAGCAAAGGATGTGACTCCTGGATCAAGACGAGCAACAGTACATAGTGATATGAGACACTGGAGTTATTGCAAGATTCAAGGAGAGTGCTATTGCATTACAAAAAAATAAATATGAGACAAAACACTGCCAACCAATCCATCTTGAGAGGTTTCCCCAAGATACTGTCTTCAACCAAATCCTTAGAATAAAAACATTGTGTAGAATTCATTTTATACAAAAAGATCGACTGCACATACTGTACATCAATGTCTGCTGTGCTGGAAAACAGTCAGACATTAATACCACAGACAGAAACAGCATGATTTTTGCCCTCATGCCTAAATTAATGTTTGGTGCTGTTTGAAGAAGTAAACCCTTAGAGAACAGGGGCTCCCACTGAGTGCTGGGAAAAATACTGTATGCTGTTTTTTTGGTCCTTTTTACCGCCTATTTTGCAAGCAGCCTCTAATTCAAAACACCATCTGTGGAAGAGGCAAAGTTGGGCAAACTTCTCTTCATAACAACTGCAGTTATTTTGTAATCAGGAGCTAGGTCACATAGCTAATTTTCAGTTATCTAATGTTGTTGTTGACCACCTTTTGATTCAACTGCTGAAGTTATTTAGGTATCCAAAACAACGCCCGCACAGATATTGGCAATCAAAGGCAGACAGGCCATCTGGAGGAGTGGGAGTTCTTCTCCTGGTGGGCTGTTTGACCAGCGGGCTGGTGATGAGTCTAGCAACACCTCCAAAAAAGAAAAAGACCCTCTTATGTTGTTTGAACCCTCATTAGGCTGACTGGCCCATTTCATACACATGTGAATCTGGCAGAAATTACATTTGAAATCTCTTGAGTCCATTCTTCCTCTGCTGCCAACATCACTTTGGTGCATTCTGCTTTTAAAATCTTCCAAGAAAAATTTTGCTTAACATTTCGCTCTATGGGATTAAATATGATTGCTAACATTTCATGATACTTTGAGGTTTGTTTACGAAATACTCGAGCCAAAAATGTACAACAAACTTGTACATGCAAATTCAGGGGGAAGTTTTTTTTCTGCTCAGCAGCAGCTGATCTCTTCATGAAGTCCCTGAAATTAAAAATTGAATCTGATTCAAGAGTTTCTAAGTTCACTACCTTGTTTATTGCAAATTTTGTACATAACCACTCCATACTGGCACTGATTTCTGTAGTGCATTTTAATTAGTTTGTAAGCTTTGTGTGAACTGTATTTGGTTTGGCTTTTTCACAATATGGTCCATTTTGTATCCAGGACATGCATATTCAGAGCCACTGTCTAAGAAATGTCGATGACTGTTTCCAAGCCCATACTGACATATTTAAATTTTTTTTTTTTTTCCCTAAACCAAGAGATTTTCACTTTGTTGTGACTAAGGAGCGAGCTATACAAAAAAATCTAATCTAAAAAGATGGAATCACTAGCTTGAGCTTTTTCATTCAACATTTCTTAAAATATTGGATTAATTGTCAATAAATTTGGATTGTTTACAGTTTTCAACTAATCACTTCCCAGCTATAGCTCTTTGAACCTCATAGTCTGGCTTCAAAACTGTTCATCTTTTATTCAAATGATGAAAAAGAAAAAAGATTATTAGTCGTTTGCTATTATTAGTCGTTTGCTATAAGTATTACCATTATATGAAGAGTTTTAGGTCAAGGAAAGAGAAAAATAACTTTAAGAGGAGGAAGATTTTTTTTTTTTATTATGCACCACGAGGATAAAGTCAAAAATTTGGAAATTAAATACATCACGATTGTCTCCCCTGTAACTCTCCTGTTGGTGTTATTTCCCTCTGCACCTAGTCCTGTAAGATTTACAAAGCGCACGCTGTGTTGTGCCTGATTTTGAATTTGGTCAAAAGCTCTCTCACTGATTTAACATCCCTTACTCTCCTTTTCGCATCTTATTTTCTGTGTCTGGTCGGCCATTAAACACAAATCTGACATTTTATACTTTTCTAATTAATTGAGGAGATGAAATTTTAACCTATTTGAATGTGCTGGACTCTTTTTTTGCAGCTTGATTTCGTAGGATGTGTGTGATCTGGTTGTCTCGGGCTTTGCTCTTGCTGTTCAGATTTAATTACCATTGTTATGAGGTTTTTGACTAATCAGGATTAAGTATTTCAAGCAGCTGGGTAATTAATAAGAAGGCCAAGTAGAGTAAAGCTTACAGTTTTAAACAATGACAGTGAAAAAAAAGCTGTTTATTAATTATCCTGATTAAGGCAACATAAATTGATTGTTAGTTTTTGTGGGTGCATGGGGACATGTTGTGTAACTAATACGAGATATTTTATTAAAAAGAAGCACATTACAAGAAACCTCAAAGTCTTTCAGGATTCCTGTATTTTATTCATACTTTTCAAAGTCTCTTATAAGCTCACTCCAGAGAACACATGAAGCTTAACCCATCTCTTTTTCTAGAGTCCATTCACTTTTGCCACAGTCCACTGAGTCTAAATTACTATTTAAATAGCTAAGAAAATCCTCATCACAAAGCCCCTGTGTTCAAACCAAACCCAGTGATTAGGGTGTCTTTTTCACTGCTTTCCATCAGTATTTCTGGCCGTCTACAGTGTGTCTCAACTACTGTCACTCCGTCTCTGATAGCTACTCACTATGGACCGTCCCTGAAGGTAACACTTGAAGCAACGTTCAGCTGTCTGTCAATCTTTAGATCCACTCTTCTTTCTCTGTCTTTTTGAAACCTACCTTATATTACCTCTATTTACAACTAAGTTAGTTTGATTTCTGCAGTTTATGATTTGATCTAAAAGGGTGAATTTTTCTTCAATGTTGTCTTCAAACTGTCCAGCATATTGATGATTCTGCACTCCTTAAACACTTCACAATAGTCAGCGTTTCCTGAGGTAGAAGCAGTTTACTAACTCACAGGAAAACTGTCAACTGATGAGATGGACGTTTGTCTATTACATCCTGTGCCGCTACTTTATCTGATATGGCTGACATTTTCATTTTTTGGACCTATACTTTCAGGTGTTTCCATGTTCACATTCCCAGCCTGTCAACGGAAAACTAATTGGATCATAGATTCCCTCAGGAGAGAAAAGACCGGTCTTTGTCAGCAGCAAAGTTGCTTTCAGTCAAGACCAAACACTGTTGGTTCAGAGCGAGAGAGAGAGAGGGAAAGAGAGAGAGAGAGAGGGAGGGATGTATACTCCTGAGCAGGTCAACTCGACAAACTGTCAGACCACATGAGTTACACATGCATTATTTAGTCTTCAAGATTTTAAGATGTGGCCTCAAACTGTGAATCAATACACTTTTCTCTGCTGGGCAGACTGGACAGAATTTCAAAGTGCATGAAGGTCTTCACAGCCCACTGGATAAAAGAAACCTTCCAATAAAATGAACCAAAGCAGTCAGTTTTACTGTAGCGTGTCAGGAAGAGAGGTAGATCTTCAGACAAACCTGTAGTAGGTTGAAAGAACATGCAGCTTGTCAGATTCAGTTTTCATGATTTTCTACCTGGGCTGACAGAGGCATAGTTGATAGAAATGTCAACAATGACTGCTTCTGTCAGTGACATGTTACCAGCCTGACAGCTATCCTTAAAGTCACTCCAGTATAGGAGTTTGAAGGAAATGGGTGCACTCAGCAGCTTTGCACTAACAACCCATGACACAATGTTGTGATGATGACTGCAGCTCAAAATACCTGGCGTACAAGTATAGATGTTTTGATACAGTTTTTTCTTCCCAGTACTAACCCTGAAAAAGCCTTAAATTTGGCGTGATACCAGTTGACCTCTCTGACACAAGAGGCAGATCAGGGTGACAAATTTGTGTATTAAAGGTGGGGTAGGCAAGATTCTGTTAAAAATGCATCTTTTTTTGTGGTGTATAAACGAAAACGCTTTTAATATCAGTCAATAGCTATTAGTTGTTGATGACATGTGGGAATATCAAAATATCGAATTGTTCTGTTATGTCTGTGTAATCAACGTTTTAAAATTTTTGAGCGGCCCGCTCTTTCTAAATGTAAACAAAGCTATTCTCCGCCTCCCCCAACCTGATTGGTTGTGAGGCGGACCCTGCTCCCTCATGCTGATTGGTTGTGAGGCAGACGCTGCTCCCTTATGTTGTGAGGCACAAAACAAAGTAAATACCGGAGACTCTGGCGGAACAGCAGGCGCTGAGAAGGAGGTAGACCACCTGAACAAGAGCTAAAAAGACGGGTCAACATCAGTGAATGCTTTGGGATCTTACGGACCCTGTAACCTTTCCGCTGGACAGGTAAACTGCTTTAACAAAGCAAGCCAAGTGTCTTTTACAGAAGTGTTTCTTGTCAAACGGGACCTGCTGTGTGTTGTGGCGCCGCTAAACTGTTTACCTCAGGTCCTGGAGTATGTCACTTTATCCGAGTCATAGAAGTCCTGCAAACATTGTGTTTGCTGGCAGTCTGTTGGCATCTACAGAAGCACCGGTGCTTTTTACTTCATGTTGACTGGGCCCCATTTGTAATTATCGGAAGTATCTGCATTATATCTGAATTTAATTGAAATGTTAGGAGCGTCTGTTTGTGGGCGGGGCTTGCTGGAGCAGAGAGGGTGGAGAGAGGAGGGGCCGAGAGAAAAACTAGTTAGGAGGGGTAGTGTTTACATTCAAGATTTCTCCCCAATACTGGCACTTCCACTGATCCTGCCTACTCCACCTTTAACTGGCATACTTGCTGGCACACTGTATTTCATATTTCTATCAATACCAATATCCTATTGGCATCACTACTAGAACAATTCAAGCTGCAAATGGTAAAAGTTCTTGCGATTAAGAGGAAATAAGTGACACTGTTTCAAAGAGGAACACGCAAAGTGAGAAATTTTGAGAAGGACTACTTTAGGACAAATGTAAATGGTGATATAAGGACTCACCGTTTTGAGAATGGGTACAAGGATTTAAAAAGGACTTTGAAACTTTAAAATAGATCTTCGGCTTCATGATCCATTGCACTTCCTCCCCCAGTTTTCTTCCCAGACGGAGACAGGTAGCTATTTCATCCTGTCAACTTTCTGCCAACTTCCAGTTATGTGGTTTTGGTCGGTTGTGTTTTACCTCTGCTCTGGGCAGCTGACTTTACTGAGCTTGTTGCCAGGGCAACCGTCTCTTGCTAAAGATCCCCCTCTGTGTTTTCCATGGAGACCGGATACTTTGATAATCTGAGGGATTGCAGAAGACGTAGGGGGAGTGTGGAGTGGCTGCCAACTGTCTTTTGAAGCATACGAGTTTTCTCAACAGAGCAACAAGAGAGAAGACGAAGAAGAGGAAAAAGAAGAAGAAATGCCACTAGTGATACTGTGTGTTTTTGGGAAGTCTGCAGGTAAGGTTGTTGCCTCAGAAGTCCTAGAAAACAACAGTGTCCACAATAGTGTCTTCAGAGGTCTATGGGAGGCTGCAGTTACACTTATCATAATCCCAACGTTCAATTCATCATGGTGATAAACTGTCGAGAGCCAGAAAGCAGAGTGAGGTTTATTCTATCCTAAATGATAGTACATAGAATCTGAAACGATGGGCTTTATGCACTGATTCCCATCTTTCTGAACTTAAGGCAGCTCCTTTATTTCTGCCTTACATTATTGGACAAACCGATTAATCCAGGTGTGTCTGAGTTGTCACAATGATCAGTCACATCTGAATTAATCAGTTCGTCCAATAATGTGAGACAGGAAATAAAGGAGCTGCCTTAAGTTCAGGAAGTAGTGGAGCTGTGCATAGAGCCTATTGCAGGCTCTCTATGGTGTATAAAATAATGTAGTGTAGCAGGACTCGAC
The DNA here is from genome assembly GCA_962446985.1 of Xyrichtys novacula. NCBI lineage: Eukaryota > Metazoa > Chordata > Actinopteri > Labriformes > Labridae > Xyrichtys > Xyrichtys novacula. Next base: position 18,931,330 of record OY660865.1, read on the forward strand.
AGTGCAACCGCTTCACTTGGATTTGCGACTAAAAATAGATGTGTGCGAATTGTAAAATGTATTTAGGAGCACATGTGCGCATAAAACAAATCAGCCGAGGCAACAAATGTTTTTTCATGTAAATACCGCCGCGAAGTTAATTGTAGGTTGGATATCTGACGGACATTCACTGCGGATCTACCGGTGTCTTCTCACTCTCCATAACCGGAAACAGCAACAGCAGCGTGGTTAAATCTACTTGGCACCCTTGTTGTTAATGTCAGGTGTTGAATAAGGGACCATCAATAAATTACCTGTTGATGTTCTCAAAAAAGGCTGTTCTCCTTCAATAACTTCCTTGTTGTGACCAGTAGACCTATGACTGATTTCAAATTATAGTAATCAGACAACAAGACAAACCTCTTTCCCTAGTTTGTCATCTTAAAAAATTTTGTGTTCAATCTAACGGCAAATTTTGAACATTTTCTTCGATAGCTTTTATGCCATGTGACCAAAAGACCTATGTTTTACAATAAGACACACATCATTTGATCAATTTTCATTGTGCCCATAAAGTTCTTTATGTGCTCCTTACTGTTTTAACTGAGGTGCACATGTGCTCCTTGTGAAAAAAGTTAGAGTCAAGCCCTGTGTAGTGTTAATTCTGACATAAAAATTAGTCATGTTTTGTCATATCTATAGCATAAACTAATGTATTTTTCTATTTCAATCCATCTAAAACATTTTACTGGCTAAGATAATCAAGTTTATTAGACTGTAATGTGCATGACATAATGAAACTATTTCCACCTTAATTTTGCTAATATCTTTTTTAACCAAACCTGTTTTTTTAATTATTTTTATGGATGTCTTAAAATCCATTAAGTCCCTTGCAGCAATATTTTCCTGGGTAAAATATTTTTCTGCCAACATTATTTGAGGAAATGGTCATCCAAGTTAATCTTTTTTTTCTCACTTGTTAGTATTGTTAAATTGTTATATTCTATCAAATGCAAGACAACAACAACACAACAACAACAGGATATTGACATAGTATTGAACCCTGTAGCATCCTTCTCTAATGAACAGCATCAGCAATGGCCACTGAAAACCAGTATGGATCTACCTTTATCTACCCTCAGACACCAGTGCCTTTCAAACATTTGAATAACATAGTCAGAAAAACAGTGACAGCTTTATTTGACTGGGATTACACTCTTAGAAAGCACCATGGTGGTTAAGAGTTTTGGTAGATTGTAATCTAAAGACATGTAACAAACTCTAATGACTACATATTTCCTTTTATTGTGTTTTCAAGCAAAGTTTTCCTACTTGGAAAAGGTTACTGATGACATCCTTGTAGGTGAGGATTAAGTTTTTTCTACCTCCTTTCTGATATGCTAAAGCTAAAAAGAGGTCCTGTATTCACTGGGTGTTTGAAACGATTTATTGTCTAAGATCCTTACACTGTTTACTTTTTTAATAATAGGCCTAAATTTATTTTCTGATTATCCTAAGAAAATCATCGTAGAGGAATTAGACTTTTTAGACTAATGGTTTTTCATCCGCGGTCCCTCAAAAAAGGTTTAGCCTGCAGTCAGCTTCATCATTTTAATGGGATTTGTGACAGAGATGAATATTCTGTTATATATGTCAGTGAGATGACGAAACATTTCAGAGATGATTCACACAAGCCTAGCTGATGGCTGTCAAAAAATAAATTTAAATAAGATCATATTTGCCAAAAACCAGTGCAGAAATTGAATTCCAGGAATTATTTTCTGTTTACCAAAAGAATTAGGTTTCCAAATTAAATCAAGCTATTCTGAAATATATGGTAAAGAAACTTTCTTTGGTGAGATTTAGAATTTCTGGGTCACACTGATGACGTACTTGTGCAAAAAGAAAAAAAGCTAAATCACTAAGCGGTATATTCCGAACATGTTACACTTCAGTGTTGGCCTTAAGGAAAGTGTTCATTTAAACCCAACATCATCACACTACAACTGGTAAAGTAGACAGAAAACAAACAGTCCAGTCGCCCATGGGCAGGGAAACATAAAATGAGCATGCATGCAAATGAGTCATGGAAAGAAGAAAATGTAAATCTGTTCTCTGTCTTCCACATAAAACTAAGGAACAATTTATCTTCATTTTCAGCGAAATATGAAAAAGTTCCCCAGACAAGAAAATATGGAGAACAATAAGCTGCCAACGAGTCTCAGGGGACAGAGGATCTATATGAAAGTATTGCTCATAGCTGCGGCTGTGCCAGTGACAGAAGGGAGATGTATGAAGACACAGAGGATAGTTCTGTTCTCCTCAGTGGCAGAGCGGCGGAACAATGACACAATATAAATGTACAGCAAACAGGGAGCATCCTGGATTGCAGATCATTGCCTGATTAAAACTGTCAGATAAAGAGACAAGATATGTAACACACATACTCTCACACACACACAAACATGCACACATACCAAGTCACAAAGTGAGAAACATATCTGAGACAAATTCCACTTCCCAGTAGATGTGCAAAGATTCCAGGAAAATCCTATTTATAGCACACACCCTGTCCAATTAGCAGACATGTTCAAAAGCAAAGAAACACACAATTACAAACACACACACGCACACACAGACTGGATTCAAGCCCTTCTCTGTCTGATATTATCACATCTATAGTCTCTATACCTCATAAAGCACCACACTATGAGGGAAAATACATTATATATTATACAGCTCAGTGCAAAAATAGAGTGCTTTCTATTGGTGGACATCGATACACATACCAGTACACACACACACACACACACACACACACACACACACACACACACACACACACACACACACACATGCATACTCATGTCTGTACACTTAAATGAACAGATTTATTAAATGAAAACCAGGTTCAGCAGTCAATATTTCATTAAAAAAGAGGTTCCCAAACTTTTCAGCCTGTGACCCCAAAATAACAGCGTCAGGGCTGGCGACCACCACTGTCTGCTGAGGTTAAATGCGGCTCACTGCCTTGAAACCACACGACTCAGCCACTACAAAAACATGACACTTGTAACAACACAAAAAGATCACAGAATCCAAACAACGTAACTATTATTTATGGAAATTTTAAAAAATTCACAGCAGAAATTAGGTACTCTTGATGTTTGGGCTGCAGCAGTGATTGGAAATCTTTGTTAATTGTGAACTTAGGCTGTGTTCCAGTTGTACTCAGAAGTCAGAATTTCTGAGCTCCAAGTTGGAACTTCACCTGAAACGCACACATTAAGTCAGATTTCCGACTCAGGAAGTCAGAATCCTTACCAACCCCGACTTGAAGACAACATCATAATCCAAGATGGCAGTGCAGTGCATCAACAGTAAAGAGTAACAGTGAGAGTTCTCGTAATATATTATTTATTAGCACTTCTGTTTTGTTTTTGTGAAATGAAATAAGTGGTATATGTTGTACTGCCCAACGTCTAACTGTGAACACAGGGCTATGGTATTTGAAAGTTGTTATGCATTGTTTACAACTGGTATAGCTAACAACAACTAACAACGGCTTACAACAGCTGACAACAGATGAAAATTGAAAACAACAGCTAGAAGTTTACTGGAACGCTGTCAACTGGGGTGTAACGTCATTCCCAGTTCTGACATTGGATTCCGAGGTAACTGGAATGCAGCATTATTCATTTACCAACAACATTTACTGTGTTATAGAGGGGGACAGGCATGGGAGCACCAAGCATCCTGTAACTGTAGTTACTACTGCCAGCAGGTGCAGTGCACATACTGCCAGTGGAAAGGGAGGTATTGCTTGAAGAAAATGACTCATCTACCCTTTGGTCATTGGATTTTTCTGTCCAGAAATAGGCACCCAAATAAAGTTTACACCTATCAGAGCCATTTTTAACAGAAAATCCAATGACCAACATAACTTGGACTAAGGAGCCACAATAATAATCCTTCATTGCCTTTCTAACATCTTTCTCCATGTGTAGTTTGCTCCACGCTGATAACAGATCATATCTGGAATCAAATCATAAATCGGCTGTAGTAATAATTTTAAATCCTAAATTACCTGTCCCAATGATACTGTACCTGCTAGCTAGCAGAAGAAGCAGAAGAAGAAGATAATGTATATCGCAACGAAGAAGAAAAAGTAGAAATTGCTGCATGAATAGACTAAATGTATGAGCTGATATCGATCACTCCCTTCTGAGAGCTTGATAACATATATAGAGACACCCAGTCTGCTATTCAGTCTTTCCTAACATGTAGAATAGTTTCTACCATACGCTTTGATTTTATGGTTAAAAACAGAGACCATTCTAGGGACAGCTTCAGCTGAAAATAGGCCACCAAACAGAGACTGTCCCTGGTACAAAAAGGCTGTTTGGTTAACTCAACACAGAAACACAGAAAACAACTCAATGTTGCATGAGCAACAAGCTTATAGAACAGGGGTGGGCAATCATGTGGGGGCCGAGAGGCTGCAGGTTTTCTTCCCAACCCAAAACTCCACCAGGTGGTTAGTCCCTGCTCTCTGCTTGGAGGTAAGGTAATCAGTGAAATCAGCAGTGCATCAGTATGCTGATGCACATCAGACAAATTAATGCCAACAATTGGAAAAGGGGGGGGGGCGCAGTAGGCCCTGTCTTGCAAAGCTTAGATATTTGAAAATTGTACAAATATTGCAATTTCTTTTAATCCTATATCATGACACACACTATATATCATTTTCACATTTTGTAATCTCCTGTCAAACCTCTGTATGAATATTACATTTTACCCTTTGACACACAAAATGCAACAAGTAGGATGGTTCAAGTTGGCCCTCTTGTTTGAATTTGCATGCAATAATGAGAATATTACAGCCATGTTATATTAAATAAACTTTATACAGTAAACCAGAGAGGCTCATATGCTATCAACAAATAAATAAAAAATGGCACAGTCGACCTTCCTATCATAGCCTTGTTCACAAGGACGAGAAGAAGAGATAGAAGACATAGTAACAATAGATGACAATCAAATAGAACTCCAATCAGTGTTTTTCATGCTCTATATCCAGCATGAACTGTCCTGTATTTTATTGATCAAAGTATGATCGATGCCCTCCACGTCCTCCTATTAGAGTTTATCAGTTCAGCACAATTATGAGACTTGGATCCGTGTTCATGACATCAATGTTTTTTCCTTGAAATTCTTTACTTTCTTCAGACAGTAAAAGAAAAAAAGGAACCATAATCCTCTACAGTCTCTAACTTTTTCAGGATTATTAAAACTGTATGCGATCTGGGAGAGACCGTTTGTATAGATTAGCGCAGCCAGAAGCATATACAGGAGAAATTAAAGTTGAGGAATGAAACAAAAAAAAGTAAGTTTGCTAAAACAGGGCAGTGTTACAGGAACAAAAATGTTGCACTCAAAAAAGTTCACTTTGTCATCCCTATCTCTTACATTCACAATCCCCCCGAGAAGAAATTCAACAGGACAACTGATTACAACGGTGAATGACACTCATTTGTGTGGATATGCATTATTTCATTCAAAACTGTGAAGCCCTCAATCAGTCCTTACAATTTTAGATATAAAAAAAAAACAGTGTAACATATTCCCAGGCCCACTTCATTGTCAGATCTGTCAGTAACTTTGATCTGCATACTTCATCAGCTGTCATGTGTCACTGCTCCTTCAGGCCTGAACTGAGTATGCTAGCCACATACCATGAGCCCCACACATCAGAGGCTATAAATTAATACACACAAGCCCAGAGAGAAGGAGGCTTAAGTCTTGCAGTCTAGAGGTCTACAGCATAATGCTGCCTTCACTACTCTGCTTATGCAGCGTTCTTCATTGCACTCGGATGCATTCCATCACCTCCTGCCATCCTGCTCAGTAAAGCGTTGAGTGAAATGAAGACTATTATGGTATTTCACACCAGGCCCTGCTCTGCCTCATTCCTCTGAGGGACAGCTTTATGAATGACATTAATAAATTGGAACAACCAGTTAACTGTCTTTACTTGGGCACACTGAGGGACAAGCTCTAGGTGGGCATTTGTGAGCGATCTCTAATCGGAAACTTAGGTATGTCCAAAGCATCTTACTGCCCCTTAAATCCTCACATCACCCTAATTCCTGATTACACTAATGTGGGACCATTCAATATATAACAAGACACAAAATACCATCATACAAAGTCAATGTTTATAGTTTCATCCTTTAAAAAGTTCAGCCATTGATCTCACTGTCGCTTCACTGTCTTTCACTGCTCTAGCTTGAACTGTGGGCTACAATGCTTCCTAATGGCACTGCAACATTTGGTGTATTTCCAAAAAGCCTCCAGAAAGCATGTAATAATGTTGCGTTCCAGTTGTACTCAGAAGTCGGAATTTCCGAGCTCCAAGTCGGAAATTGATCTGGAACGCACACCTGAAGTCGGATTTCCGACTCGGAAAGTCGGACGATCCTTGCAAACCCCGACTTGACAACAACATCATTACCCAAGATGGCAGCGCAGTGCATTAAAGGTAAAGAGTAACACTAAAAGCTCTCGTAATGTATTGTTTATTAGCGCTTCTGTTTTGTTTTTGTGAAATTAAAGAAGTGGTTTATGTTGTACTGCCCAACGTCTAACTGTGAATACTATGCTATGGTGTTTGTACAGTAGACAGTTGTAAACAACAGCTAACAATGGCTTACTGTAGGCGTCTATCTTGATTTTCCAACTTATGAACTGGAACGCCATCAACTTGGGTGTGGTGTCATTCCCAGCTCCGACATCTGACTTCTGAGGTAACTGGAACGCAGCATCAGACCAAAAACTGAATGTAGAGTACTGGCATGTGACATGTGTCAGACATAGAGTAGAAATGATCCTTAACTTGTTCATTTATGTAGCACCATTTGTTTTTTTGGGGGGATAAATGATCAATTGTAGACCAGGATCAGTACACTGGCTAACAGACTCAACAAGTAGCTGCATTTTTGGTGGCTCTGGCTGTAATGACAGAATCCGGACCTTTATAGCCATCACCGACCCCCATAATTGTGCACATAGCTTACATGTTTTTGGCTATACTTGTCTTCCTTCACTGGCAGTGAACCAAATATAAAAACATCAGTTTTAATCACTGATCTCGTTGGGCAGTTAAGATTATCCTCACACTTTGACTTCCTCCCTCTGTAACATTAACCTTTCCTTCTGTTGCAAGTGTTTCTAGCCCCTGCAGACAAATAAGAAAATTAGAGTAGACATGGGAGGAGAAATCGGGCCAATAAGGGCATGAGCAGTAATTGTAGAAGTAAAAGGATATGAGGGAAGAGAAGGGCAGAGGGTGTGAGGAAGAGTATGACTTAGACTGCTGATCCATAACCTGTGGCATGTTGAATGTTAAAATACCACATCTGCCCCTCAGATAGAAAGCCCATCTCTCTCTCACTCAATCCCCTCCCACAACTCCCACAGCATGATTTAAAGTCAGTGTTGCAGAGCTGAATGCTCCTTAAAGGAACCACAGAGTGATTAGATTCATTTCATGTTAACTGGATGTTATCACTGCGCAATATTCAAGACACAGTGGATCAAGAAAAACACTTATTGCTTAAGTTTGTGTCACCATCATTGATTGTAAATGAGCCCTCATGAATGTATGTGAAAAAATAAGAAACAAAAGTACTGCAAAAGTCCAGAATTGAATAGCTGATCTTTAATGGTCATCGTTCAGGTCTTCAGTAAAGCAAACACTTTTTTTAATTAATTAAAAAAAAAGGATAAAGAATTAAATTTTTTTTGAAAAGATTAAGAATTAAAAGATAAAAATAAATACATAAAAGGGATTAAGAATTATTATTACTGTTCGCTTTACTTACTCTTTAGATCTTTGATAATTTAATGTTTTTATAAACAAATTTCATGGTCGACTAAGTCATTTAGCTGAATACTACAACCACCAACTTTGACAGGAGTCTCAAATTAACTTTATCTCATTAAAATGATGGAGGAAAAGAAAGTTTAAAGATCTGCTCAAAGATCTGTCTATCCTAATCCAAAATTGGAAAGATATTGTCTCGGTATCTGCCTATTGACCATCTCATATTGGTTTGATATCTAGGTCTGAAGTCTAATAATGGTCTGGTATGGATGCTTGTTGGTGATTTGTATATTGTGCGACTGATTCTGGGCTGATCAATTTGATTCTGTTTGTGCATTACTAATTTAAGTCAGAAGTGGCCATTTAGCCATCAGAAGAGGTAGCTTGTGTATATTGGTAGTATATTGTATAGTACCACACAGTACCATATCATATCATATCATACCATATCATTCTGTGTCATATTGTGCCATGTCAAGTCATGCTGTTTTGTATCCTGTCAGATCCTATTCATGTATGGTATCGTATCATGTTGCATCATATCATCTCAGGTTGTACTGTAATTTATCACACTGTCCCATATGGTATAATATAATAGTATTGACCATGCTGTATCATTTTGTATCCGTACTGTACTGGGTTGTGTTGTGGCCTTTTATCCTTATGCAAGTGTGATTACAAACATTTTAACTTATTAAATTGATGCTTGTTGAATTTTGTTTGTGCATACAGAAGAACATTGTATGTTTCAACAGAGATAGAAATAGATAAATAAAACATCCATGGTTGTAGGAGTCCATTATTAAAGAAGAAGGTCGACAGATGTAGTGTGTTGTTGTTTTTCTATCAGTCAGTCAACAAGCATTTTACACTGTTTCATAAATCATCCATTTCTCCCTTTTCTCTCTGTTTATGATTTGCCTCATTATTTCCACTAACAGCTGACATGGTTGTTGCAGACTGATTTGTTTACTCTTTATTTTGTTATCATCTATTTTTCCATGTGTTACACAGTCCTCTACCACTTTTATTTAACTTGGCAGAAATGAACAGAAGTAAGGATTTGTCTCAAGGTAGACCAGTTTTACACTACATATATTTTCTACTGTATGCTATTTAGAGTCTTCCTGAATACTGTTAAGGATCCATGACGAGTGGAGAAATGCATAAACCATGATGGAAGCTGCTGCTCAGTCGGAATAAGCAATCTATAGGTGGCAACACAGGTATAAGAGCTGTCAGTGTGATGCCACTGTGGGAGACGGTCTAAGGCATGCTAATGTGGCATTTGGCATCAGAAGTGAATGTGACAGGAGATAATGGGAGTAGACAGGAGATAGGCAGGACCTTTATCATCAATGTGATAACCAGCTCTTCCTTCCTCTTACCCATTTCATCTGAGGTCAATCAGAATTCAACTACAATTTGATCAATACACACATGCACACCTTGCTCTATTATGGAAGGAGTCCCTATTATAAACCAGATCTGATCAATAAAAGAAAAGAGTGGAGCTAAGCATGACAAGGTCATAAAGACAGGATATGTTGACAACGAAGAGCAAGAAATAGTAATCCTAATGATGTCAGTAATTTTGCCAGTAATTTTCTTTATGGATTAGCAGTTTCTTGTGTTTTCTTCAAGTATGCATCAGGACTAAGGATGGAGGCACAAGCATACAATGGCAGATATGGCAAGGAACATATGCCACCAGTAGTAAACACAAAAAAAAACAAGGAGAGAAAAAAAAAAAGAAGAAAAAGAAACCTACAGTACACACTTGTAAACAACACATTAAACATTCTTAAATTAAACATTCTTGTCCAATTATGATGTAGAGAAAGCACTGACACTCCTTAAAGCTCCTGTGAGGAACTTTTTGTTTTTGACAGTTTTGGCGCCCCCTGTTGACAAAACAGTCTTTGCTTATGCTGCCCTCTGTATGCTTATGTAGAGTCTTGCTGACTGCTGATAGTCAAATGCAAAACTTAAAAAAGTGAAGATTGCAAATTCAAGAATGTGTCTAGAGCTTCTCGGCTGACAGCTCCCCCCTTGCGCCACTTTGAGGCATTCAAAATTACAGTATTAAAAAACTGTCAGTCTTGTCACTGATGGTCTTGTTTGCTTTTGGATATCACAATAATGACAAAAATACTCACAGGAGCTTTAAGAAACGGTAATTGGTTGATGAAATTTACAATGACGAATATATTGTTAATGGTCACTCGAAAAATGCATGATTGCTCTTAATGTGTGGCTTCTGTTGGAGTGTCTGACCATTATTCAGTGATGCTAATGTAAAGACATTGACAGTCACTGCGCTATGTGAATGCTGTGTCTATGTGTTGATGGAAAATGCAAATGTGTTCTTTGGGTTCACAGATGGACATCCAGTAATAGTCTTCTGCTGAATTCATGGACAGATGTACCTTTTGGAGATCTAAACTGAATAAAACTTTCTTCCTTTTACATGTACACTTCTCTTTCAAAGAAGATTTGGTTAATTTAAGGTTAACACAACAGAATATTTAAAACATAGTAATTTTGCTTGAAGACTAAGCCCAAGAAAATCTTATGATCTTCATTTTTGCATCCTGGGATCAAATTCTTTTTTTCATATAGGCCGGTTTTAATGTCTGGATGCAAGTCATTCTGCTAGTCTATCAATCACCTCCCTGTGTGGGATCCCCACTCACCTATCTTTGCTCCACCTCCTCATTCCATACTCAGCCTATTGGCACATTAATCCCAAACTGCAATAGCTGCCGTAACGCAGATTGCATTAGCTGCTGAGTGATCAAATTAGGCGCCAGCACGCTTTCCCGCCTCCACAATCAGTGGCACTTTCCAATGGAGACAACTACACGCTTACAATCAATTTGCTCTCCTAATCTAATCAAGCAGCTCACGCATCTCTTTACCCTGTTGTATTTCTTGCACACTTGGTGACATGGAAAACATGAGCTCTGCAGTTACATAGTGACACACACTCACATCCACAGACACATGCATACGCCCCCACACGTACTGACATAAATTGCATGCATGCGCGGGCTTAAAGCATTTTCCAAGCATTCATATCTACACATGTCCTCGTGGACATGCATCACTACATCCACAAATAAACAGATTTGCCTCCTTCCTCTCCTAGGAGCTGGCTGCCAGCTTGTTAGGAGTTGGTTAAGATGTAGAGCAGTGAGCAGAGAGCAGGCAGCAGATGATGTTGACACTGTGTCTCAATCAACACCATTCATCTCTAAAGTGTGTCAGGTGAGAGGACAGGTGAGAGGAAAGGAGAGCGTCACAGTGGAGCAGGCAGCAAAAACACTGCTGTGCTGACTGTGTCATGTAAAAAATATGTCTACTGTGTAACAGAGACTTTCATGAAACAGTTAACACCTCTACTCATTTTCTCTGAGATAAAACAAACAGAAGGATTTTGTTTCTTTGAGAAATTCGATGCTCAAGACTGTTGACCAAACAGTGGTCTAAACTAATCTTTGTTCACAGGTAAATTAAAACATATTATCATGCACATTTCCTTGGTTTAAATTTGTCTTATGCAATTGATTTTATTGCAAAAACACCTAAATGAAGACATGATTTTTTAAAAGAATAAAAAAATGAAAAAAAAAAAACAAGCTTTTGACTATAATGGACATGTTTCAAAAAATCTCAATGACTTTCAGTCTTTGATCATTAATCAGAGCAAACACTCCACCACATGGATCTACAACATTCATCCCACAGGGAGAGAATCAACTGAATCAATATTTGCACCCATGAAGCATTTCTCCAGGCTCGGCAGTACAAACCACGGATGTCTCATCTCTTTTAATGAGGGATGGCTCACCAGGCATCTTTAACACAAAGATTGTTCCCTCTGCAGCTGCAGGCAGCCGCTTATTATAATAGGACATACAGTGCAGTCCATGGGGAGATGCTAAAAAAGGGGCTTAAAATACCAAACTAAATATCTGCATGCACATGAAGTCAGTATATGTGTAAAAAAGATGGAAGAAGTGGCATGGCCTTTTTCCATCATTTTATCAAGTGATGTCTTTATTCTTAAGTCTCTCTATACCAAAAAAACCCCACACATCTTAATCATTACTTTAAATGCATTTCTTCCAAGACCACTTTTGTCAAAAAGAATTAATAATTATTTTTCATGCAGTGGTTATAAGTCCCTGTTCTTACAGCTCCCTGTCTTTTCACATGCGTAAATGGAGTGCCAAACCTGCAACAAGGAGAGCACACCTCTCCTCTGTTTCATGTCACGGTAAGGAGAGCAGCAGCAAAGACCTCTTGGGGTACAAAACACAGCAGGCATCAGAGACATTACAGATGACAGTCATGAAATCAGTTACAGCACAGGAAGAAGGACCTGGGAGTGGAAGCTGGTTGCAAAGTGGCTTGTGGAGAAAGCAGCAAAAGAGGGCCGACTGACGCCATTTAAATAAAACGCTCATTTTGTCATGTACCAATGAGATGCACAGATGGTAATCTGAGCTGAACGGTCTGGGCTATATTGTGCTGTACCAGACTGCTTTGGTTGAAACACAGCTATTGATTCAAATGACTTTAGAAAAATATTTGACAGTCAGAGAAAAAAAATGTGTGGACTTTCATTGCTTGTGTGAAAATCCATATACTTGGTTGTTGAACCTGCTGAGTTTAAGGTGCAGAAACAATGTGGTGGAATAGGATTATGAATCAAATTAAGAATGGTAATATTTATAGATTTAATAGCTGCACGAGGGTAATGTCTCCTGAAGCTAAGCTGCAAATAAACTGTAATCTTCACCTGGAAATAAGGAGCACATTTGTGAAAAAGTAAAGGAGTTTCTAAGCTTCTATCTAAAAAAAAAAAACATGTGAAGGTTAGGTGGACTTCTTTTAATCTAAAGGTGTAATTCTGAGAGAAAATGTGTTTGTCTGGCATCTGGTAACTGACTGGTGACCTGGTTGCCCACCAGAATTGTCATCAGAGAATCAATACAATTGAAATTGATATGTTTTTTTAGGTCAGATGGTCCAACAGCAGGGGCATCAGGTTTAGAAAACAATCCAAAGAAACAGGACACCAATCTGAAACAATAAATCCGGCCACAAAGTTCAACAAACACCACGATGAGAAAAGAAAAAAAATATCTGAGCACCAGGTGTTAAAAAAGCTGAAAAATGTCAACTATAAGGACTAGTGTAGACTTTTATACAGGTACTATGTCTTTATCCTGTATTTCACTGGTCAGACAGTGATGACATTTATGCTAGGTGATTTTGCGCACTCGTTTTGAACTAATTAAAAAGCATAATAGCTTTCTACAAAGGCATCAAGAATAACCTAAGCTTAAAATGTGAAAGTGGCCACCAAAGACAGAGGTGAACAAGGTTTTTGATGATTACTTTTACATGAGAAAACAAAAAAAGGCATATACTGCGTGTCCCTCCATTTTTGAACCCCTTTAATCCCCTTTAAGATAGCAGAGCAGCAAGTGGGCAGTGATGCTGGCACTGAGGAAGAGGCCACAGGACAACACTGATGACAACAAAGGGAATCAAAGCTGGTCTCTGATCAGAGAGGATCGTCACTGGACATTGTTTCATTCAAGACCCCACTCAGTTAAAACAGAGCTGACTTCATTATGTTGTTTATGAAGCTGTGTCCTAGTTTTAAAGACTCCTGCTTACCTTCCTTATGTCAGACCTGGATCCCCCACTCAGCGGTGGAGACAGGAGCAAATACTCTTTCATTCCCAACAGGATTTAACTCTGTTTATATCCTAATAGTGCATGTCTGATTCTTAGGAGGAAGTCATTTTGTGCTGGATGCACTTTCAGTCCTAAGACTCGACATAAAGAGAGACACCTGCTCGTTTTACTGCATGAGCTACTGACTGATAGGTTGACTGATGGTTGCTCAAAATGTTCTCTGCATTATTTTGTTGTTTGTTTGTTGTTTAAAAGCCATGTTAGAGCCCAATATGCAATAATGACCTGATATGTAACAATGACTCAGTATGTACTGTAACAATGACCAGATATCCGATATGTAACAATGACTTGATATCCAATATGGAACAATGACTCAATATTCAATATGTAATAATGACCCGATATCTGATATGTAACAATGACCCAATGAAATGTAATAATTGGCCAATATTGTAACTAAAGTGTTCAGCCTGACATGTTATAAAAAAAAAAGAAAGAAACAAAACCCAAAATGTAACTAGTTGCTACATTTTGGGCTCAGTATCTTGTTACATCGTGGACCGATTATTACATTTTGGGTTTTATTACATTTTTTTTAATAACATTTCAGGTCATTGTTATATATTTTATTTTTTGTGATTAACCCTCAGGCTTTTTGTGGGTTTTTATTTTCATTTTTGACAATTCACATGATATCAGAATTCACTGTCAAAATCTGTTTGTTTTTATACTGTATTAAAAGGTAACGTAAAGGTGTCAACTTCTCCCTGGATAACAACATACATTTATATTTGTATAAGTTTAACATGCCAAATTATAAGTGGAGAGCAACATGTGGTCAAACTATAATTATTCCTGCTCTCTTCACAAGTGCTTCATGTTCAGCTTCAGAAAACACAGCTGAAGAGTTTTACCTTTAAAGCTTTGATGGGCAGTCACAAACCAGAATGGGATTACTTTAACTGTGGGTCTCTGATAAAACAAGGACATGTGCTCCCTTGGACCAGCCTTTTTATTGTGAGAGAGTGAAAAAGCAACCTGCTGTTAAGGGTCTGTTCCTGTTGTAACATCTGCTCTTAAGTGTCAGTTGCTTGATCATTAAATGCCACTCATAGTCTTAGAGAAAGTAACTCTCTGTGGGCATCACAGTAAACTGCTTTGTTGTCCTCTGGCTATGTGTTTTGTTTGGTTTTGTCTGAGAGGCTTACTTTGGTGGTTTTTGGCTGGATTACTTTTACTGAACACCTGAAGGGGGACGGGAAACTTGGAAAAGAGAGCGCAAGAGTGAAATGCATAGTCTCAGGTCAGAATGGGACCAATACTTCGGGGGCTTTTCCTCTGTGAATAAGGCACCTGTTCAAACACCTGTACTTAACCAGTGCCCCCTGATGAGCTGAGTCCTCAAAGCACAAAAAGTTTTGTGAAGAAGTACACAAAATATTAACAAGCAGCAAAATATGCAAACTAAAAGAGACACAAATTTCAGTTTCTTTTCTAAGTATGTTGCATTTAAACATCATCCAGTACACTGCAACCAGATTATTACCACTTTTGCAAAGCAAACACTACACGCTCTGTCTCCTCCCAGAATATCACTTCTATCCAATGCTGCTGAGATGGAACTGCCCAAGGGCCATCGGTGTCTGTGTGACTGCTTTACATAATCCCGCATCAAATTGTTCATCCACTGGGGTAAAAAACAAACACAAAGGGAAACACATCTGCAGCACAGCCACAGTAACAAAATCAGGAGATAAAAATCAGTCCCAGTAACACATTTTAAAAAATGTCAACAGCTGATCTCTTTTGACACCTCTGTGTCTGCTCTTCTTGTGAATCTGCAGCCAGAGGGTTGTGGATTTGTAGCCGTATGTTCCACCCAGAGGCGACTTTTTCAGTAATCTGGCATCTGTTTAATATTGCTCACCCAGAGTTGTGAGGCACTGTGGCCTTTTCACCGCAGAACAGCCAGAGAGGCAGAGGAGGGTGACAAAGGCAACAAGATTGCGGTTTATAGTACAGTGACCTGGAGTACAGGGCTTTGAGTAAAAAGGAGATTAGAGTATGACCATCAGTTGAAGGCAAACATGAGGTCTCTGATTGAAGTAAAAATTCAGCTTTGGAATAGGCTTTGAGCGGATTTTTAAAAAAGAGGATCAGAAAACAGAACTTTGTGAGCTAGTTTAAAAACACACTGCAACAAGAGCTAATGATGTTCATGGCCTTCATTGAGGTAAGCCTGATCCAGGGTAACAAACAGCAGTCACTGTATGATGCTCATTGAGAACATCAACTGCTATAAAAACCACACGTATTGTTTTAATCCCAATGTTATTGATAATGTTTTCTGTTACTTTGTGCAGCTTCTCCTGTCATCAACAATCAAAAGTTTTTTTTCCTCTTCAAAAGAGAAACTTTTTTCCTTTTCTAGTTCACATTTATCCCTCCAACCTTAAACTGCAGGGCTAGTCTTGCCTTTTGCGAAGTGTGCACACTTTAGCTGTCAATCATAAATACTTAAAGGTTTCATCTCAAAGCTGAATTTAATGCTGAATAGAACAACTTGCTTCAGATGGTTTTTTTTTTTATTTTTCAAAGAAGTTTGTCAAGCATCTGTGTAGATAGACTTCTGAGCGGTAAGCAGTTCATACATTTAGTGTTGCATAATGATTATGGATTAAGAACAAATGTGCAGAAAAACAGACCTCTTTGTGGCTCCAGACAGAGACCTATATTCAACCTGCAATAAACCTGTGTTTGACCTAAAGGGATATTCTGGCGTAAAATTAATTTAGGGTCAAACACACCGTAACACAGAGTTAGACACCCCCTCAAGAGATGAATGTTGCCGACCGCTTGCTTCTCTAGTTATACCAATGTTAGTAACAGCCGCACGATAGCAATACACAGTGGTCTGAGGAACCACACACAAACCTCAACCAAATTACTTTAATTTCTTTATCATTTCCTTGAAGAAACAATCACCATATTAATCATTTTGCACTCCAGACACAGTAGTTTTTCTGCATTAGCATCTCGGTCTGATTGTATTTCCATGAAGAAATGATCATAAATGTTCTTCCTTGAGCTGCGTCACCCCGCTGTAGTCCGTACTGGACTGGCCTGAGGTCTCGCTACAAACAAGTGGCTGCTGGAAGAGAGTAGGTGAGTTGTGTTTAGTCTCTTTGCCAAAGAAATTAGTCAAAGTTAAAGAGATGTTTGGTGGCTAGTACTAGTACCCTATATGTACTGTAGATGAAGTTAGGTGCTGTTCTGAGCATTATTTGTGGCTATAGAGTGGCTTTTTGGTTGTGGTTTGTGTGTGGCTCCTCAGACCACTGTGTATAGCTATCCTGCGGTCGTTACTAAAGTTGGTATAACTAGAGAAGCAAATGGTCAGCAACATTTATCTGGCAAGGGGGTGTCTACCTCGGTGTTATGGTATGACCCTAAATTTTACGCTGGAATATCGCTTTAAA
Source organism: Xyrichtys novacula (assembly GCA_962446985.1). Lineage (NCBI taxonomy): Eukaryota > Metazoa > Chordata > Actinopteri > Labriformes > Labridae > Xyrichtys > Xyrichtys novacula. The sequence goes on from OY660865.1 coordinate 18,948,391, forward strand.
AAATAGACTGAAAACGTACGGGCTGAGCCACAAGAAAAGCATTTCTGTTACATATTATGAGTAAAAGCAATAATTGAAAAATTTGCACAATACCTCAATGACCCTCAACCAAACATCTCTATAGATCATGTGCTTAGAATCACAGTGACTCTTTTGTCTAGACTCCTTTTCTTGCTACACAGCTACAAAACTTTGAAAAAGACATTTAAAGTATTTTTTGTCAGTTTTGAAAGAAAGAGAATTTCCTTATTGATTTTTGTTAAAAGAAAGTAAAAAATAAAAACAATCAGGCAGACATTGCTGCTTTTCTTTACAAGTTAATGTGTCTGTTTTGCTGCCTAACACACCCATCTTTCTCAGATTTTAGCTGACTATACCGCCTTGTGACACTTCTGTTAGATAAACCTAGTATTTCGAGTCTACCACTTCAAACAGACTCAGACTGAGCTTCAACTCCCCAGACAATTGCTATAAAAGGCCATGAACTCCCCTTAAAAGGCTTACATGTCTTCGCTGTGTGTAATAAGCTGAAATAAAGCCAATAAACCTGATTGGACTATCTGATGGACTAATGATTTTACACACAAACAAGATGTTGTGAGCTGAGAGAGTAAAAGTGCCTCCAAAGAGAGATTTTCCATCCGAATGGGCAATGACCAGATACCCTGTGGATACATAAGCTTCTGCAATCAAACCTTTTCATTTCTCCACTCTCTCACTACCTTAGACTCACATTCAAAAGGTAAATGGATAATTATTAGTCCAGTGGATCAGGTTGGAGCAGGATTTTCAATTTCAGAAAGAAAAGACTCTCTTGAATATCTGTAGAAAATAAATCAGCTTTGCATTTATTCAACACATCCGTAATGAAAAGCACATTGAAGAGTTAAAAGAATTCAAGACCTTTTCACGCACAATCAAATGACTGTTAAAATCAATAAGGTGTTAATGTTGCAACAACATTGCCATAGCAGCTATTATCCCCAGATCAATCAAAGTGTGGCAGTGTAGGTTGGAGAAAAGAAGCATAAGGTTGGTTAAACCCCAGTAACGCACCAAAACAGTCAGGAATTCAGACGAAAATGCCCACAGGTCACAAACACCAGAGTGAAAACACTGCCTGTCAGAGTGTGTGTTCAAGAGAGAGCATCTAATTGGCAGCATGGCGCGTGATGCCCAGCTGCAGTTTCAGAGGGAAGAGTATCCCAAGCCAGAGGGAAGCAGCAATCAATAAGAACAACACAAATGCTTCTGCCTGCTATCAGCCCCACTTACTGCTTCACTGGATTGTCACTTAGGATAAGAGCCTCAGAACAACCTTAGCAGACCAGCACAATGATTAAAGCCTGAAACCGCTTAAGTGTTTACAACATGGGCTTGAAAGGTGCAAGTGCTTGAAGGAACAGTCTAGTATTATGTTTAAGAAAAAGACACTCATTTGGTGCGAGGCCACAGCCAGCAGGAAAGGGGAAACAGCTGGGATGACTCTGCCTAGTGCTAAAAAAAAATCTGCCTGGAAGCAAATCTTATCACTTCAGAAACTAACCCAATACAGTCAATGATGTTTACGTCAAAAAAAAAAACTATGAATCTAACTAAACTTCTGCAAAATAACTGAGAGCATCAACCACAAATCTACATAGTCACATGTAAAAGTACCCCTATGAAAAATACCTGCTCAAATATTCTCATTATATTGTATTAAAAAAAAAAGAGTTTTGTGCTGTCTTCCTCTCTTATCACTGTATTTTGATGTGTTTATGACCCACGTTGAAGTCCTTCAATCTGATTGGTCAAGATGCATAACGTCACTGATTGATTGTCAACATGGACACCTGATCCAATCAATCTGCAGGGAGTGGACCGGTCTCCTTTCTCCATACTGGAAAGGAGACCGGTCCATCCCCCTGCAGATTGATTGGATCAATTCATTTAGTGGTTTTGCTCAATTTAAAATGTTTTATAAAAATAGAGAGCTGATGTCTTAACTTGACCATGAATCTCATCTACAAATCAAACAACTAAATTGAGAATACCAACAGACCAATTTTAATTTGTATGTTTGATGGGATTTTTAACAGTAAAGCAGGATAATGGTGAGACTGTATACTGAATGGATATGATATGTTACTGTTAATTTGATCTGTGAGTTAGCTGGTAAGAGTGTGGTTGCCATGGAAACTCTGAGGTTATGATAAACTGAACCTTGAAAGGGTAGTACAAGCCCCCAACCAGTTAGCTACACATCCTTCCCTACTTTTGTGTGACATATGTGTACTCTGTTCTTTCTATTCATCTTATTTCATTCAGTTACTTCTTAATAAAGTGGATCAGCTGAATATTCCTGGATAACTTACAGTAAAAATATGATGTTTATTTTCTCTTCAGCCAAGGTAGAGATCAGTGAATGTACTCTCAAGTTCAGGGTATTTGAAATCTTGAAAATAATTCTCATGACTTGCAGATAATTATTTAAACAGAGCAGTACTTTTGACCTATTCTGAACTTATGTTTAACTGATCAGGGAATCATCTCATTTTTTTATATTTATGTCTCTATTTGACCCACAAAAGCAATCAAAACATCAAGACAGGGTTTTCTATTTTCATACAGATATTTCTATCAGTATTTTTTATCATCTTTATGTATGTTATAGAATTTTGTCGGATTGCAGTGACTCAAATTTAGGGCACGCAACCCAAAAGAGGCTTTGTCTTCATCTTCATTGACAAAGTTGAATGGTGAGCGGTACGATAGCTCATTTTATACAAAAAGAAGAGAATTAAAAGAGCAGAAAAGAGTGTAAATAGGGGTTTTTGTTTCCTTCCTCATTGAAAGGTAGCTAATAGGTCTGTTTTATTTATGGCATAACTTGAGTGGTTGTGAATGGATAATGCAGTTCTTGGTGGAAATTGTGGTAACAACACTGAGTAAGGTTACAGCTAAGATGGTTTGGCTACTAGACTAACCCTTATCATTTTATTAGGGACATATTATAATTTAATGTTAATATCTCACACTGTAGGAACCAAAATACTATAAAACCAACAATTAATAAAATATTAAATATGTTCATCGAACCCATTTAGTCACAGACACCTTGACAAAAAGCAGCAATACTTCTAAAGCCTAAAAGAGGTTGAACAGTATGTAATGAATGTTACTCGAGACACAGGGATGGATGAAAAAAAGTGATAAAACCAACAATTGAAATTAGAACAATACTTTTGAAGCCTGACACAGCAAATAAACAAGCAGGCTTTATAAGTAATGAAATCTGGAAGATCCCAGTGTGCACATGCAGGGCTACAGCACATCATATCCAAAAAAAAAAAGATGAAACCGACATCAGCGTCACCGGTGTCTAAATATAGCAATGTGCATCAACAGCCAAGTGTTTCCTCCACAGACTGTCAAACAGCCGAATGAAGATATATCAAGGAATATTAATAGTAAACACAGAATATGAGAATTGCGGTTCAGACATCGCTTCCTTGTTATTAATGTTTTCTGTTATTTTAAGGTCATCATTATTGAGTTCCCTCACAAAACTTTCAAGTGTTACAACCAGTAAATATGTACCAGAGGGAGCAATACAGTGCAGTGACAGCATTAATAATAAAGGAGACATCACTACAACCTGCATTTTTAAGCGCAACAAAGACAGCAGGAGTGTGTTTCATCCAAATCTTAATTTTTAGCCCCCGTTGCACAGACACATGCTCGCTCACAAAATCACACATCACACATTTGACTCCCTGCTGGCGCTGCTTTTCTTCACTTTGATGCCATCGCAGCCACAACCCCTGCCATCTTGCACCATCCCACACAGAAACCGCTGAACAGTAAGCAGTCTGTGCCCTGAGCCGAGGAGGCATTAAAGATGCAGAATCCTGCCACACCTTCCCCCCCTACAGCTCCATTTTTTTTCTTTAGGCAGTGATCAGGTTCATACTGATTAAAAAGAATAGCATGAAAAGTAAAGCTAGAACAGTGTAAAACCTTGTTAATGCTGGTTTAATGTAAGAAAAACTGTGTGAACCAACAATGTGAACAGCATTTGGGGAATATTTTGGGTTTGAGCCTAGATAGGGCTGGGCGATAAAACAATAACTGTATTGAAAATTAATTTCCCTCAATACCAAAATAAAATATGGTCAATGTGCTTTTCAATAATCGGCAATCTGCCGTGTTTTGGTAGACTATACGAATAGCCAATAAAAAGGGGAGTTGCTTTTCAGCTTCGTTCTGAACTAATCATGTGCTGAATCAGAACCAAGTAGCAAACAACTGCGTAGTAGCAGGCTGCAGCTACACCCAACCATAGCACTTTAACACGTGAAGCCATGAGCTTCACATGAGTCCATGGCTCCTGTGAAGCCGAAACAGCCGACCATTCGGTCCGCATTCTCAAGTGCAACACCTTACAACAAAATGCTGAAGAGACACAAAAACCTCACAGATGCTGTAGCTTATTGTATTGAAAAAGACATGCTACCAATAAGCACTGTTAAATTTTATTTTTGATATCATGATATCAATATCGACTGATTTGCAAAAAATATATTTTGTGACAAACCTTTTCCTATATCACCCAGCCCTAAGCCTAGATGGTGTAAGAGGTCCTTTGGACTTGTCAAATTATTGTGAAAATCCAGTAAGTTATAAAGTGGTCAAAAAGTTTTTAGTTATTATAGCTTTGTGATTTTGAAAAAAATAAAATAAAATCCAAGTTTTAAGTATTTTTTCCAGGTGAGACAAACTCAAAGATACATTTTTTTTTCCATGTCTTAGTCACAGTTTGAAGGCACCATATGTACAAAAGCTCCTTTTTGATCCCACAGACATCTTAAAGTGAGCTAAGATAAGCTTCAAACTGTGTGCAGAGATGCAAAAAAATCATCTGAGGGTCTCAACAAGCTCTGAGCAAGTCAGAGTAAAGTTGAATTGCGTTAAAATATTCCTCCAACACTAGTCCTTCATTCGAAGTCTCTATTTTCTCTTTCCCTCTGTGCTAAATCTGTTCTGTTAAAGCCTTCTCCTTATTTCCTCTCTTTGCTGTTGAAAAATAACATCATCCGTCAAAAATAATAAAAGAAAGAATGTCTAGCAGTGTTGTAAATTATTACCTATTTAATTACGTGACGGGGGGGGGGGGGGAGACAAATTGCAATAAAATATAATCTTGAAAAAGTGCCTGAAAGAATTATGTTTAAATGATCAGATGTGCAAACACACAGAAAGCCTTTAATAAGGTGTAATATCTATGAGCCCAGTGGGATCCCTGTGTGTGTAGTGTCAATATATCACGGAACAAAGCAAAAAATAGGGTTGTTATCTGCATAACAAATAACTCCCCAAGCTGGGGCGTGAACCCCACTCCGTCTGTGAGATTATGGAAAAACCAGCCATAACAGAAGGACTGATATTCAGAAGTGACAGTGAGTGGGAGTTTTTTTTTTTTTTTTCACCTGATTTGAGAAGGAAAATAACTTGCTTTATAACCCTGTAACCAAAGGTGGTGGCGGCACAGTCATTTTAGAAGAGTGTCCTAATTCCCTGTTCGTGATCTGGCAGGTTGACTGACAGACAGTGTATAGTTTATCAGTTACCAGACACAAAGACTGAGTGACAAAAGAGAAATCATAAAAATAGATTTTTCTAGAGAGAGAAGCCGTGCCTGACTTTACAAGAATAGACTAACTGTGAACAGAATTACAAACAACTTCAATTTTATAGTTAGGAATCCACAGTTTCTCCACTGCAGAAACAGTGACTGCAGACTCATTTATATTCATCATGGACTGAATGGCATCTCAGTTGTTGTGTGCACAGTGTAGTGTACACACCTGAAATCAGCACAGTTCCACTGGCTATCCTCTAACCAGGCTGTTGAATGAAATATACATGCTGTGGACAGGACAAAACACATTTTCTATATTTAATTCAACAAATAACCTCAAAGAAGGTGCACAGGTAGTGCTTTCTGCTTGAATGAAGGCGAGGAATCAACATCACAGTTGGATACAATATCATGACACAACCTAGTTGAAAAAAGGGGGAAAACAAGCACAGTGTTTCTGAGTTGGTCGCTGTATAAAATGTTGATAAAAAAGAATTTGGTGGTATGTACATAATTGAATACCTATATAAATTAGTGAAAATACAGGAAAGTCAAAATACTAGATGTTAAAACTAAAAAAACCAAGGTTTTATCCACCTGAATCCCAGCCCACAATGTCTTGCATGAATTATGGGCAGATTTTCCGGTGCCTTCTGCACAAATCTCAATTATTAGAGCAATCGAGGAGTAATGGAGCGATCCTTCCTCTATCAAGTGGTGGGAGGACGATGTAAAGAAATGGCCTCAAATATTGTATACTTGCTACTTTGTTAGCTTCATTCCAGTAGATGGGGAGGCTGAGGTTTATATAAGAAGGTATAAGAAGAACTGTATTTATCCCCAAAGGGAAATTCAATTGTCTGCAGTCTCATTTGTCATGTCTCAAAAAGTAATCTACCATTTATAGAAGAATTGTAAAGTCTGATGGCTGTTGGTACAAAAGATCTTCTGAATGTTTCTGTCCTGCAGTGAAGAGAGAGGAGCCATCCACCACCATTAGCCCTTTGGTCCATTAAGGTGTTATGAAGTGGATGAGATGGTAAAGGAAGGGGAGAACTTGTAGTGGAAATTTGTTGCAGAGAGGAGGGTGGAATAGCAGTGGAAGAAAGTGTAGAGCAGTGTCAAATCAGTTGAAGAGCAGGTTGAGTTCATCAGCTCTCTCTCATCATATAGCAACAAGGTTGGTTGTGTTTTTGTTAAAAGAGGTTGGACATGATCTTTTGTACTACAGATGTAGAGGTGAGTCTGAGCCTCACTGTCCCACATCGCCGTGCCTCTGTTCCAGTGTCAGCTCCAGGTGGAATACAAACAGCTGGCTGCTTATGTTCTCTAGGACCAGGGTAACCTTGCAGCCATGCAGCTCCTATACTGTGGAAGGTGTGCTAGCATGGGAGTAGATTTTCCTTTTTAAACTAACAAAATTATTGAATAAATCACTGTGTCTGTTTAAAAAAAAAAAAAAAAAGGGCAATTTTCAAAAGTAGTTATATGACACCAAATGCATAACAATAGCATCTCATCACATTGGTTACACTCTGGATAAACACAAAAAGTCTTTGGGGGATGACGAGGTTGTGAATATGTAGGACTGAGCGCAGACAGAGCACGTATGTCCCAGGACCACCAAGGTTGAGCTACATTATTGTTTTCACTTCTGCAACTTAAAGAAATGATCTCATTGAGCCAGCATCTGCTTTACTTTGATTTACTCTGTTGTGTTTGTATTTCATAACACAGTGGGCTGTCTGTCATGGCTATAGTGCTGCAACTAACAATTATTTTTTTTGTCGACTAATCTATCGACTAGTCGTCCAATTAATCCCGATTAATCACTATCTTCTTTATTTATAAACACCTATTTCCGGGGTGTCGGCGTTTCAGGTGCTCATGCATCGCCGTGGTGCTGCCATGGTAGGAAAGCTGAGCTTTGATCAACGTGTTTTTTTTGGTTTGTTCTCCGTAAAATGTTCCCAAACTTTTGAAGTTTTGGGTCGGAGTTTTGGAGCATCTTTTCAGTTTTTTCTGCCATAATGTGTGCACTCTTCTTCTGTGTGTGCTCGCGGGATGTAAACAGCGAGCGCTACTGCCCCCAGCAAATCCTGTAGTGCACTGCAGTTATAGATGAGCATGAGGCGCCGGCATGTGATTCTTAACAACAATAACACGACGCGTCGACGCTTCGTTTTCGTGTCGATGAATTTGTCGTGTCGACGTAATCGATTACGTCGACTAATCGTTGCAGCCCTGCATGGATAGGGCTTCCAGTGCAGACAACCAGTCATGCATGTGCGTCCATTAGCATGCTTTTGTGTGTGTTTGCTATGCTGAAATTGGACTGGTAGATCCTAGTAGCATGCTAACTTTAAAAGTGGATTTTGGCCTGACTTAGCTAAACAGGCTAAATGAAAGACTACAAAATGTATTTGGTCATCAGATTCTACAAGATTCTCCATTTTCTTCATTATTACAGTCATCTTTGATCTGTTACTATTATAGCAAATGGTACACTATTATAGCAAAGATACTCTAGTTGTAGTAACTTCAAGTAATGACATCAAGCAGGCCAATCACCCATGCTAACTCTAGCTTTGCTTTAAGAGTGCTTTACTGTAGGGTGCGTGCTTGTGTACAGGAGCAGGGTGACCAAGCATCCTATTTTCCCAGGACATGTCCTGTTTTCACATCCTATCCTGGCCATCCTGGTTATTTTTATAAAGTGATGAAAATGTACCAGTTTTTTTTTGTTGTTCATTGGGCCACTAGGACAAAGAGGGAAACTAAAGATATGGAGTATCTCAGTTAAGGCTGCAACAACGAATTGATTAAGTCGATTCGTCGTGACGAAAAAATTCGTTGCCAACTAATTCTGTAATCGATTCGTCGGGTCTTTATATATGTCCATGGACACCGGCGTGTAAACATCAGCAGGACGCACAGAAAAGAAACAGCCATGGCCGAGGCAGCGGCTGAGAAAAACATGGACACAACCCAACCCAAATCCCGACCTAAAACATCAGTGGTGTGGGAGAACTTTACCAAGACTGAAAAGGAAGGCGTTGAGTGCAACATTTGCAAAGCCCGTTTTGCATGGCACGGGAGTACATCGATGATGCGTGAGCACAGGGCTCTCAAGTCTCACGCATTCAGCGTATGACACACACATTCCCACTCGTTCACACACCACACATTGTATTTCTCACGCATTTAAATGAACACGGTGATGTCCACCAAGTTGCACTTCTTTAACTATGGAACAGGTGGAAATCAACTGAGTTTCTCCGAGAGTTCAGAAGCTGCGTGCCACGCGCAAGCCAATCAAATAAAGTATGTCTACTGAACAGCCAATCAAAAAGCAGCATTGCTGTATCCGGGTAGATTTTGATATCTTGCGGTTTGACTACAGAAGAAGACAGACACTCGCCGAAATAGAGCAGGTTTTTATAAGGACGAGAAAGACCCGATGATTACAGTAAGTCAGTAACCTACACATGCAGAGACCTCAACACCTCATGGCAGATAAACTCATATGATAAACTAAAGCCCTATGCTATTGCTATTAACAGCTGCATTGATGAATTTAGCCTGTTTATCCGATTAATCGATTAGTTATTAAAATAGTCTGCAGATTAATCGATTAACAAAATAATCGTTAGTTGCAGCCCTAATCTCATTGCAGTGCCAAGTCCTGGTTTTTATCTTGGTTTTCGGTAAAAAAAAATATGGTCACCCTATACAAAAGGCTTTAGTCCTTCATGAGGTACCCCTTTGAACCACGCACAAAAAATCCCTAAGATGAAACACCGAGAATCAGTTTGGCAGCACAACTTCAAAATGTATAAGCCGTCACACACTTTGAACAAGTTTTCAAAAATCCTCTTCCAACGAATTTAATCTCTTAAAAAACAACTCACAAAACTGCCTTCACTTCAAGGCTCTAACCAACTTTAAGGTTCTTCTTTTTAACATTGTTTTTCTATTGCAGCATTACAAAACAATAAACAGAATAATACATCTATGCAATGACTGAAAAGCCCGTATGGCACAACCAAAAATATTCCTTATAAGTTTACATCTTCACTGTTTTGGGACCTGCGAGGCAAACAAAACTGTAGTACAATCATAGGGAATAGCATAATACGATGCTTAAAGCTTGCCTTGCATAAATGGATTACTAGATGTACTGAAGCTATCTGTTTCTCATCTTGCATGTGCCCAGAGGGGCTATTTGGAGTTTTGTCTGACATGCCACCAAAATACCCCCTCAAGTCATTGTTTGCTTTCATTCTTCAGATCCTGAAAAGATGCTTTCACAAACATCAAAGATTCGACCAAATCCTGTAATATAGTGTGACAGCTATGTCTTTATCCGCTCATTTTTTCCATCTTTCACCGGCGTCCCTCTCAACCAGAAGATGATATAATCTTAGGCATACTGTGCGCATACCCACTCATCCACTGCTGACATTTAGACGAAGATAAATACCCAGTTTTTGAGCACAAATTCACAGGATCTGATAAACTGGTAACCTCTGGTTATAAGGAGTACATAAAAACATCAGGATTAAAAAACATTTACACCTTGATTTCTGAGCTCCCGTTTTACCTCCCTGGGTGTTTGCGTGTGTATTAGATTATGTGTTGTGCATGGACGAGATAAGGCAGAGTAAGCAGGTGTTGAGAAGGAGCTGGAGCTCTCCTCTGGACTGAAGAAACAGTGACTGAGTGAAAAAGGGCAGGTCTCCACTTAACCTGCTCTCTGATATCTAAAGCTCTGTAGGAGTCCAGGTGGTGTACCGGAGCCTGTGATAAAACACTTTCACACAGAAGGCTGGGCACACAGCCAGATAGTAGGCTCACCTCCAGTAAGCCCCCTAGTTGTGCTGGCAGTGCTGGTTGGCTTTGCTTGACTAAGAGTTAAAAGGATTAAAGCTGCGTGCACACAATATTTTTATGTGAAACATAATCAACCTACAGGAGCCTAATTGTGTAAGGTGGTGATACAGATTTGGGTATTCTTTATCCAGTTTGATGTATTTTCTTGTTCTTCAGCAAACACATTTGGTCCGCCCACAGTTTTAACATCTATGGATTCAAAGATGTCACCCCGCTTGTCTTCTCAGTCACAGTATGTTAAAAGAAACTGGCACGCATGAAAAGGGACAGGCTTCAAACAGAGGGAGGTTGTAAAACAGACTGAAAAATTAAGTCAAACATAGTGGTGCAGAAACTGTAGTACCTCTAATGGCCACTTGAGGGTGACTCCAAAAGCGAGTCCGTCCCAATAGACACATGTTCAACTTTAACATCCAACTTTATTGGAAGATTTAACCATAATAAAAGCAAAGATCAAAATTCTGTTATTGTCTTTACCACTTTTTTTAATTTCATGGCAATCAGTTTGAGTGCTTGAACGTGAATTTTAATACTTTTACGCATGTATACTGAAGAGCATACTTATCGCAGTCATTCAGGTTTAATTTCTAGTCACTAAGATTTCATAATTGTCTTTATCAGCTTCACCGTTTACAATTTAAATGGCTAATCATGTGTGTACCGTATTAACAGCCCATTCAAGAAATCTATGTTCCTCTTTCTGCAATTGTAACATTATCTTCTTTATATACTCTTTTAACTGTAAATATCTCAACCATTTATTCTGATGAATACGTGCTCTGTCTGCGCTCAGTCCTACTAACTAACTCACCAGCTGGTGATTTCACCTTGGGCAAAAACTATGATCAGAATCAGAATCATTTGTAAATGGCCCCACACCAGTGTTGGTGGAATTTGTTTTTTCGGTACAGCACATCATGCTCACATCAGAAATCAAACAATGCAACATTACAAGACAACAGATGTAGATACAATTAACTTCAGATATTCACTTAGTGACCGTTTGGCAGTGGGGAAAAATGGTTCTTAAATCCGGCTGAGTTGGCTGACAAAGACCTGTAATGCCTTCCAGAGGGCATGAGTGTGAACAGGTGGTGCGTAGGGTGTGTATGGTCAGAGGTGATTTTCAGTGCTCACTGTGTGATTTGTCTTTGATACAGAGTCTCTATGGATGGGACGGTGTAGCCAGTGATTTTGGATAATGTGTTGATTACGTGTTGAAGTTTTGTGCGTGAATGATTGTTAGCACTCAGGTAGTAGAGCATTTAGGCAGTAGTCCTGGCTAGTGACAGCTGGCCAAGCTACACAACATATGACAAACAACTCACGCCTAGAGTAATAAAAATATTCAAGAATTTGTTCAACTGACAAGAAAGGGAGACAACAATTAATTGTTTAGGCAACTTTAGACACACATTGCTGATATTTCACTGTGTTTGCTGAAAGAGTTAGCACCATTTGCATTATTATTTTTACAGCAGAGGGATGGACAAAAATATATCAGCCTGTTTTACTGCCATCTATTCACCACCACAAGTTAAACAATGCATGTCGGGAATCTATTTCATTATTTGTACACAGACTGGCAAGAGTTTCATACAGTAAAGCACAAAGGTACGTCACACCAGTGTCTCCCATCTCCTCTAAACCTAATCATATAGTACACAAGCACACATTTACAACGCATTCACCCACCCCCCTCCAAACCAGGCTCCTCTAAACGATACTCCATTATTAATGAGCCTCACTGTAGTAAGTATGCATGATGTACTTGCCACTCCAGGATTCAAACTGAATGTTACAGTGTTATCAGACCATCTACAGTGCACGAGCTGCTCTGTAACAGCCTGTCACAGCACTTGAGTCAACTGATAGTCTGTAACAAGCCTTTCTGCCTCATGGCGGGCGAGTTTAGAGAGTAAAAACTGATGCTATATGTACGCTGACATAATCTATCTGACAGACAGAAGCTGCACACTGACACTGGCTATGATTATGCAACAGTGCTAGATCCTAAAAGGGAACACTGCTGAATTTTAACATGAAGGGAATCTACTCCTACTCCTTCAGACTGTTTGAACTGTGTCAGGGCACATGTTGGAGTTATACCTTTTTTGTGTGTGGTGTAACAGCTAAACCGCACCACAAAAAGCTACAAAGGTAAGGAAGGATGATGAGCTAAATAATGTTGCTGCTGAAACTTTTTGGTCTTTACTTTCTGGGAATCATCACCAGCTCCATTTGCAAACATATACTAACATAAGCGTAGTAATTCTGAACCCTAGGGGTGGGAGAAAATTTGGATACAGCAAAGTGTTGTGATATTTTGCCTATTGTCTCATCTACGAAGTATCATTTTTTCAAATTAATTGATATGGACTCAGATCTATGATAATGGAAAAATAAAATCAATTGTTTGTCCAGTGAGGTTAGCAGAGGTGATATCATAGAGCACCTGGGGAAAGACATTAGGAATGCAAGCAGGGCACAAATGAGATGGACCTGACACATGAGGTTTGCAAGAAATGCTACATGAAAATAAAATATTTCGACAGTAAGACAAACATAAGAGAAAGACAGATGCTAAATCAGCTAAGTAGTTGAAATTTTTTACAATTTGCAGTATATGCTAAAGCAGTACTTACTGTATCGTAAAATGTTTAAAATCGCAATAATATCGAATCGTGGCTCAAGTATCGTGATAATATTGTATCGTGGGGCCACAAGTGATCCCGACTCCTACTGGTCACCATATCGGAAATGCTGACTCCAATTAACTTTTGGCTAAGCTGCATAACTGCCAATGAGGTGGAGCTGAGCTTATGCTACCCTGGCAACCAACTATGCACCTTCTTATCTGTTACATGGAAATGTGCTAAAAAGGGCATTTTAACATGAGTGCTCATGAGTTTTTCTTGATGTTTGGGGCCATAGAGTGTATAAACTATGGACAATTTGGTTCCGCCTACCGCCTGTATATGGATTTGAAACCAAACAGCTCTCGGTATTTCCGGGATTTTTCTTCATTTCCTAAAACCAGTGCTGCGCAGTAGCGATGTGCGCATTCCGCCAAGAGTCGCTGTGATGACGCTCGGCTAAAACAGTGTATCGCCCGGGAGAGCTACGTATCAGGTATCAATCATAGAAAACATGAACCTTCTAATAACTTATTAACTTAACTACATGTCAACATCACAAACCGGGGGGAGAAAAATTTATGTTTTGTGTAATACATTTCTAAAGTTTGTCCACAGCCCCATAAGGTTTGCTGGCGGAAGCGGGATTTATGACCTATACTGCAGCCCATCAACAGAGGGTGCTGTTCTCAGAGTGGCTTCACCCAGCGAGGAGGCAGACGGCATCCATTCTATATACAGTCTATGTTTGGGGCCAAAAAAAGCAGTTTGTTGCACTTCTGCATTTGTTTTAGTTGTCTTCACCAGAGTTTGGGAACTGAAACCATCATACATCAGAATTATTTTATTGACTTTATTGCAAAGTCTTCTGGAGCCACACAGTGGCGTCGCCAGACAGATTTCACTAGGGCACGTGCCCCAGTATTGATCTGCAGTGCCCCAGTAAAAATTTCACCAATAAAAAAAAAATCCCTTCAGAGTTTTTAAGTCTACATGGCATCGACTACAGCGCACATACTATTTAGTATGGTAATTCAGTGCTACTGTATTCACTCCACATAAACAATGCGCACATGGCTAATTAATATGGTAATTTATTCACGTGTTGTGACTTCGGTTGATAATACTTCCGTGTCAACTCGAAGTCGAGAGAGCGAGAGAGAGAGAGAGAGAGCAGGCGATGAGAATCACTGCGTGAGGCAGGTAACGTTAGCCGACAACAACTTGTTAAATATATTATTTTGATTTTGATTTGACTCGAACTGTAACTCCTAGATGGATATCAGAAAGTTAGAAAGCAGGGATAAAGCAGCGAGGAATGAGAGAGGTAAGTGAAGTCCTAGCTAGCTAGGCAACATAAGTCTGTCTTAAATTAATGCTAAGTTAGCTAAAGTTATTCCTTGTATCAAGACAACCATATTAATTTGTTGTACGAGCTGTGGGGGGAATTTCCAGTGAGTTTCATCAGCATGAAACATAATGATGGTTATGATCTGCTGGTTCTGCTGGTTCTGCTCTAGACCTGTGCATCAAGGATGATTTTGAGTAAGCTTGTGTTAGTTGACAGATATAGCCTATGGATGGTGCAGTGGTTCTCAAATGGCCTATCTTCAGGAAGAAAAACATTTTTTATATCTATATTTTCATGTCTGTCCAAACAAAGTGGAACAACAGAGTGTTGGCAGAATATACAAAAATACAGAAATACAAAACCTCCCATATGAGGAAAAAACAAAAAACAATTTTTTGGAAAACAAAAAACCTGCCAGTTTCTTACAGAATGCTTTTTGGTCAGGTGACTGTTTTGTCACAAGGAAGGGTGGTATTTTTTATGAGAAATAAGTGCTGAATATGTTTTTTTTCTCACACACTTTGCGCGCTCTCATGAATTTTTTGTGCCCCAGGTGTGCCCCAGTACAGCATTAGGTCTAGTGACGCCCCTGGAGCCACAAATGTTCATTTCCAGGCTGCAACAAACCAACAAAAACAACATTTGTGTTTGCTTGATAGGACACCCACAGAGATCATTCTCTAAGGACCAGCAGCTCATACTGGTTGGTTAAGCCATGTGGGTGCAGGAATGCTATTAGGGTGTAACACAAGAAAGGTGAAAAACGTTGGGGGGAGTTGAAGTTAACAGAAAGAGCAGAAGGCGCTCAGAGATCACAAGAAATGTAGTATATTGACAGCAAAACATTCCAGATTGGGAGGCAAAAAATAGAGCTGATCATCATTGTGTAACTCTTCTCTCTTCATATTATGTGCAGCTACTGCCGTATTTGAAGAAAGGTGCAAAATCTCAGTTATTTCCTCAGTGCCGAAAGTCAACACCACAACCAACTTAGACCTTTCAGAATAGTCTGCCTATGACAAACAGGCTATCTTTAGCATGGCTTTGATATGCTTGCAGATTTGGATACAGCCAATGAATAATGCCATCGCCAAGGTCATTGCCCCTCTTCTTCCTTTTGCTCGACCAAACACAACAACAGATGGGTGACTCAACACAGAAAAAGCTTCACTGTTTTGGCACTACATGCTGATGATGCGCTGGCTTTGAACAGACAGCTCCAACCTTGCAGTCAACTAATAAAATGGTTCCCAGAATTAAAGAGGAACAGCGATTGATTAAAGTTCAAGTGCGACCCCTCTAGCTATAAAACAGCCCGTTTTTTTTGTTTTTTTTTACTGTCATGCATATGAGGAAGAAAAAGTTAGAACCCCTACAACAGGTAAAAAAGTGCATCTATACTGTAAGTGAATCCTTTTTACCTAATGTGAAGAGACCAGCAAGAGCGTGCCCACACTCTCACACACACTCTCACGCATACTCTAAGCATTATTCATGCAGTGGGATGCCCCTAAATGAATCCATGTGTGTAAATGTCATCAGTAAATGTCAATAGCATTTTGAGGCCTGTCCTCGGGACATGAAGCCCAGCATATGGGCTGCAGGAATCACACCTACCTTCATTATCTTCTAACTCATCCATTCTTAATCTGCTTATGAGAACCTCATCTGTACATGTGATGAGTTTAACAACATGTGAGTGAGGGTCATTTTGCAAGCGGGAAACAGAAGAAGGACAAGTGATAGTAGAATTTGAAATTCAGAGAAACAAGAGAGTGAAGAAATAACCTTGGTTTGGTTTTCCTACATGTATGCATGTGTTGTCAAGCAGTTTGGGGTTTCCTTTGGGATCCATCTTTGTTATAAGCATTCAAAAACAGCAGCTTACATAATCTGGTGATCCCATGTGGTCGAAAGTGCCATTGAGCCTGTTTACACCTGGCATTAACATGCAACTATTGTAATCCAATCACAAGGGCTCATTGACATTCAGTATTTCGGTCCGTATTAGAAAGTGGTCTGAGATAAAACGGACTGTATGAAACATGGACAAAGACTCATTGGTTTCTGAAGAGGAGTTAAAGAGGTGTTATGATTCATCTTGTTTGAGAGAAATAGGTGGAGCTTTGAGGGCCTTATGCTCCCTGTCAAATAGCGTCAAAACACCCTTCTATTATTCAACACCCACACCCCTTATAATGCAATTTTTATGGTTAACCCTTAGCCAAAATAAAATCAATATGCATGAATGATATGGAAACTTTTATCCTACACAGTTATCATGAATAGAAAAATACACTATTGAGGCTGCAATGATTGAATGTATATAGCTGTAATCATATTCATTTTCCATACAAGGCCTGATGGAGATTCTTTGGCATTTCAATCCAACCGTAAGTAGACACATGGAACTGCACTTTTGTTGGCTCTAAACTGTAACACCAAAGGTTGCCCTAAGTCTGAGACATACATTTGTTTGGGAGCATGGATGGCACATCGAAGGGCCCCCAGTCAGCTATTTATTGTTGTCTGGTGTAATAATTCTTTGCTGTTTTTCATGAATATCATTTGAAATTTTTCTAATTCTCATCTAATTTAAAGCATTATGCATTACTATAGGCTGTGCACAAAAATAAAAGATAAATCGTGCCTCGTATAATTCTGCAAGAAGGGTGAATTTTATTCACTGATACCAAACAAAAGAAGAAATTGGGTTACAGCTGTAGCAGTTATTCATAGCTTATAATGATTCAGCTCAGTGACAAAACAGGCTTTTCATGGTGAGGTCTAGTAAACTTCATGTAGCAGTGTAGTTTATATACTCGCTGATGAACAACAAAAGTATAGAGAAACACAAGGCTTCACAAGCCAAGAAAGTTTACCACTTCATCAACCCCTCTGTTTATTTTCACCCACTCATTTTCTTACTCTTGCTTGTCCATGACTGCCTCCCTTCTCTCTAATCTGCAACTATGCATGACAGGGTATTTTTTTATCAGTTTATGTTTACATGGACTAATTAAAGGAATCAAGACCATGTGTTTGAGTGTTTGTTTACCAGCATTAAGTGGTCACTAGAGACGCATGTGAGGTGCATTAGTACAGCAGTGCTTAAGGTTGACACATTATGGAGATGTTTAATACCAGGTGTAAACAGCTTTTTTCAGTTGGCTTCTGCTCCACATCATGGTAATAAATTTTTAAGATGTCTTTACCTCGATGTAGGAAGAAAGTCTGGGGTAGACTCTGTAAGGTCCCAGCACATTGGACAAAGTTGTGGTGCAGGGAAAGCTGGTGGTCACAGCATGGCTCACTTCAGGCAGAGAAAATACTTTGAAGCCAAACTTCTGATACATCTCCTGCAGTTCTTCATCTGGCCTCTCTTCACCCTCGCTCAGGACGCTGCCCACCACATAGCGACATTTCTCTGCTGGCCTCTGAGGGGACAGAAAAGATGGGTAGAAGTTTACATAAATATGTATTAATCCCCTTTAAGCCCTTTGCAGAGCTTTGCAAGGGGGGAAATGTGTAGCCTACATATACGACCACAAAACAAAGCAATGCAGCTCCATCTGTTGGAAGAAAAGTGTGATAGTTGTTCTGTTGTGTTTTACTGCAGAACATTATTGTTGGTTGCAATATTATTAATAAGAAAAGAGGGCTCAAAAGAAAACAGGAAGACCCAGAGGAAGGGGCGAATCAGGATGTAACTGGTTCTTGTCACTGATGTGATATATGCTGCAACAGCAAAAAGCTAAACATGCAAGAAAGTGAAAAAACAGATAGTTTGATTTAAATTTAAGGAGACATTGCATCCTCACATAGTCCTCACAGCCAATGCACAGAGCGCTGCCATCAGTAGTAAACGTCACACAGCCAGGGTCACATATGTGACAGATTAAACTTTAGCCGTACTGAAAATGGTCCCTTCTTTTCACGCTATAATTAAGGTATAATAAAAATGAAGCTATTTTTACAGTATATTTCCCACTCAAAACAAAGATATAAAGATATGGAGATACTGACACATAAATTAACATTAAATTAAATAAATTAACAAGATGCAGTTTGTGTACACTTGTTTCTTCAGAATAGCCACGAGCTTGCACATCATTCATCTTCCTAATAACGCTTGGAGAGAGCAGAAAAAAGGTGCAGACATTGATGTTAACTCTTTTATACTACTAAGCATCTCTGCCACTATAAAACCTCCAAGACTGCCCACATGTCTGCATGCAGATGAGACAGACAGAGACACACAATCACCTCATAAATTGTCAAAGTATCTGATAGAGTATCACCCACTCACATCTGTCTGCAGACTGGAGGTGGAGCTTTAGATGGAAAATGGGAGCTGTTGTTAACGTGGCTTTCACTTCTTTTGATTTCATGTCAGAGTACTGCAAATCATGTTCAACAGGTACACTTTATATTTCAGAAAGTTTCTGGTGCTTTTAATTTGAAGTAGCCAGGTACATCTTTAGGAAAGTATGTTGATAACATTTTTGTCTCTCAAAAACAATCTCTGAAATGAAGTACTGGACAACAGCTGAATGATACCAGTGTCACAAATATGAGAGTTATGTTGTTAATGGAAAAACTCTGATGGCTCCAGTCATGCTATGGCACAAAACAATGCAATAACATACAGTGTGATAAAATACCATAAGATAAGATACGCCAAAAAACATAATCCAATCCAATGCAATGCGATACAATTACGATTATGATACAATGCAATGCGATACGATATGATATGATATGACATGATGCTAATCAATATGATACAATAAAATACAATATGCAACAATACAATACAATTGATCATGACACAATACGATGCAAACAATATGATACTATGTGATAAAACATTATATTCTGTAGGTCTGGGATTTGAGTGCTGCTAAAATTTAGATGCTCCCACAGATTAACCAATAAAAAGCTTGCAACTGACAGCCGACATACAAAATAACACATACCAATGACAACCACAAACAACATGTTTTGCACTTTTCCCTTGTTGCACATTTTCCACATAACACATGATATAAATAGGTGAAAATATAAGAATACAGTGTCACTATCACACTAATATTACTGACTCAAGACAGACTGTTTTTAGTTTCAATAAAACAACACTGAAGTCTTTATTAGCAGGGGGTTTAGTGTTGTTTTATTTTGATACCAAGGGGACTGGTGTGTTTATATGTGTTTTTGTTGATACTTAATATCCCTTTTAGTCTATGTAAGAGGCCAGTACTGCTGTTAATTTTAGAGTGGATCTATATTTCTCTTAATCTACTGATATCAATTTTATAGTGGATCTATATTTCTCTTGATTTTAAGCCAGGTAAAATAAACTGGATTCCTTTATTTATGCAGGTTTATTGCCATGTGTACTGATATAACACTGGAGAAAAACATGCACAGACTATAATCACAAATATCTTTAATGTTAGATACTACTTACTTCCCTTAATGTCTGCACTGTATGAAACTCAACTTTAGGATACAAATCAGCTGATTTATGATAAAGAGAACAAAGAAACATGGACTTCTGTATAATACAGTTCAGATAAGCCTGGTCTCTGACTGTCATACTGTACTTTATATTAAAAAAAATAAAGCATATCCAACCTTAATTGTAGAAAGTTAGTACAATATTGATTTCTAGTCTTAGAAATCTAGTCTGTGTGATCTCTACCAAAGAGATAAACCACAAAAACCATGCTACAGTCCTTGAAGACTTGCTGCTGGTTTGTGCTCTGTGACAGTGGCGGACTATGAAGGGCTGGCACTGAGGGGGCACAGATGGAAGCCAGCAACACTCATCCTCATGTCCCTGGCATCCTTGCATAATTACCACATCTAAACGCCACAATCTTCTCTTCTTCTCCCTTCCTTTTTTCACTTTCGGGGATATTTTTGACGGCATTGTACTGCTACTACACTGCACTCCTCCAAGTCATCCCACTTTGTTCACACAGCAGCTTTTGTGGCATAATTCAGCATTTGTTGGCTGCCAGTGAGACTCCCAGGCTGAAATAAATCTATTTGATCACCCCACCCCTAACCCTCAGTGCCGCTTAATGCCTGCATCATGAGGGTAATAATAATGACTGACAGCATCTGTTCAGCATGAGGCGATAATCTCCACTGTCACCTGACAGAGACCCTTGTTTCTGTGTTTAACCATGAGGAAGACATCACAGATCACCTAATTCTGACAGAGTATCATTCATCCAAGGCAGCATAAGATACACTGGATCTATTTACGATGTAGCAGTGAGTCACTGTAAACATGAGCAGTCATAATGGCTGTATAAGCACTGTTGGAGTCAATCATCACAGCAATGTTAAATCAAATCCATGTCTTACTCTAGTAACACATATTGCAATAAAATAAAATATGGGGGAGAGTTTATAATGAGATGGCATCTATTTAGACAACATTCAACCCGACATCAGGCTGCCAAAACTCTGGCAGCAACAATTCATAAGGACAGTTTGCTGGCAACAGGAGCCTTTATCATCATGGGCATTTTATGTATTAAACTAGGTTTAGCTACATTTGTTTGTGTCTGGGGAGCGGCTATGGCTCAATGATAGAGTCCCTTGGTCAAAAGATTGGGAGTTCAGTCCCAGATAATAATGACAGTCCCCTGCTATAGTGTCAGTGTTTTCACTGTATGAATGTAGTGTGGATGTGTTGATGTGGTAAGTACCATAAAAGTGCTATGACTGGAAAAGCACTATGTTAGTGCAAGTTCATTGACCATTTACTTTTTAAAGGGATATTCCGGCATACAATTAATTTAGGGTCAAACACACCGTAACTCGACAAATGAATGTTGCCGACCGCTTGCTTCTCTAGTTATACCAACTTTAGTAACAACCGCACGATAGCAATAGCAGCCGCTTGTTTGTAGCAAGACCTCAGGCCAGTCCACTACGGACTGCTGCGGGGTGAAGCAGCTCAAAGAACATTTATGATCATTACTTTAGAATTTCCTTGAAGTTATAATCACCATATTAATCAATTTGCACTGCAGACGCGGTAGTTCTTCTGCCTTAGCGTCTCAGTCTAATTGCATTTCCATTAAGAAATGATCATAAATGTTCTTCCTTGAGCTGCGTCACCCCGCAGCAGTCCGTAATGGACTGGCCTGAGGTCTTGCAACAAACAAGTGGCTGCTGGAAGAGAGTAGGTGAGTTGTGTTTAGTCTCTTTGCTAAAGAAATTAGGCAAAGTTAAAAAGATGTTTGGTGGGTAGTACTATGGCTGGGACCCTATATGTTCTGTTGATGAAGTTAGGTGCTGTTCTGAGCATTATTTGTGGCTATAGAGTGGCTTTTTGTTAAAGGTTTGTTTAAGGCTCCTCACACCGCTGTGTATTGCTATTGTGTGGTTGTTACTAAAGTTGGTATAACTAGAGAAGCAAGCAGTCGGCAACATTTATCTGTCGAGGGTGTTTCTAACTCGGTGTTATGGTGTGTTTGACCCTAAATTAATTTTACGCTGGAATATCCTTTAATACAGATTTTACCATTCATTTATAACATGCTAGCAAAAGCATATAGCCTCTTGTTTCACTTTGTTTAACTGCTACCTTAGAAGCTGCTACTATGGCTGTAAATATCAATATGTATTTATCATAGTATGTCAAATGTATGGAAAAACATGGGGAAAATAATCAACTGTTATGTCCTCATGTTATAAGTAATATCAAAAAATGATTCCTGCTGGTAAAACTTCACTTAAATATTGTATAAATTTTTCTTATCACAATTTGGAGTAAATCACTGATCCAGAATAACTGAGGGATAGCTTCAAATTGCAGCTTTAAACACTGAATAAAATATTAAAGACCTTCATTTTTATATACATTTAACATATATTTTACAAGGTCTTATCTAATTGGATTTCTACTCAGAGGCTCATCTGAACATGAAAGTATCATACATATAAGTGGAAGTCAACAAGCTCTCTGTACTGAGCTGCTCCTTGTCAACACTGGTGGTCTATGATAAGATGCTACAATAGCCATTCAAACACAAAGGGGATAACAACTGTCCTCCCACGTCTCGCTCCAGTATCCTACCATCTCCCTATCTTTCAAGCTCGCCACACTGATTGACTGTAGTGTGTTCGCCGAGCCAGTAGTTCACTAATGATATCATTCAGGGCTGTAGCTATCATTCACATCCCACACAGGGGCTAAAAAACAAACAGCCGTCCTGACTGCATCTCATCTCTGCTTCCCTCCAGATAACAACCCCTGAGACTGCCGCCAATTAGGAAAGAGAAGAACACCACTCCATGTACTTGACTTGTCTCATCCTCTCCACCAAAGTTGTTTTGTTTGTGTCTGAAATTCTACCACCACAAAAGGTAGAATTTCTAAGACACTGTCTCTTGAAGTCTGCTGCTACTAAAGCTGTGTTTTAAAAGACAATGGGCCATCCCATTTCTAACAGGTAGCTGAGGAAAGCCCACTGTGGCCTCTGATAAGCTGAGGTGAGAGGCAGACAGTAGGCTAATGGGAGAAAACTTGTGCGCTTTTATCCTGTAACTGAACTCTGGCATGTTATGTTTCTACACTAAGCTGCAGGACCAACTCACCCATTTATATTTTATAATTCCTCTGAATAAGCCTCTGCTGATTTCATCATTTTCTACATTTCTGTGTTCTCAGCAAGCTCATTAAATTGAATTTAAAAAAGAAAAGGAGACATATACGTCTAAGTTTGGTAAAGCTCTTGACCCAGGAGAGATAAGATGGCTTCATGTCACAAATGGTGCTGTCCCCATCTCTACCTGATTCCTGTTATCCAAGTCTCCAAGGACCTGTTGGTGGAGAAAGTAATTTCAAAAGCAATTCTTTGCTTGAGGCTACAAGAGCTTTTTTTTGATGGATGAGGACTCTCCAACAATAAAACGATACAGCTGACAGAGGTAATTCTTTATTAGCAGACATGTAATGAGGATTTACTCTTTTCATCTTTCCTCTTCTTGGTCCCTGCATCATTTCCCCTCCTGGCTATCATCAATCGGGATGCATTACTTTCAACGCTGGCCGGGTTTACAGTTGGTCATTTGTGAAGTGTTAGCAGGTTACAAAGGACAGAGACCAACAGGCCTGTAATCTGTTTTGCAGGGACTTCAGCCAGGATCATAATGAGTGTATCATGGTCTGACTGACCAAAGACTATAAGCACACTCATTAAAACTCAACTGACTGATGGACAAAAAGTTCAAATGAATAAGCAGAGTGTGGCGGCAATGTCAAAAGGCAATGACTTCAGCTCCCTCATAAAAGGAAAAGCATAAACAATGAAAAGGCAACAAAGCAGTGCTGCTATGAGACACATGATAGTGTTGTTTAGATACCATTTTTCCTTCTAAGAACTGACCCTAAAGACCGAGACTAGGGAATGAGCTGTTCCCGAACACTCCAAAAACACCAAGCAGAAAAAAGAAGTGCAAAGAGCTGCTGTCCCTCAAGTGTCCTCTTGGGGCTGGATGCAAAAGGCTGAAGAATTCCTCTTTAGGGCTCCGGTTAAAAAATCCCTATTTTCACCGTCAAAATAAACATGTTGACTGCTGTATACTGCAAATAAAAACTGTTCTAAGTTATACTGGTATGGATAGTGACACAAGGATAAATATCTTCACATTTCTTGCAGAAATCAAGGTTTTAAAGATGAATAAATCAATTTCTACAAGACTATCTTTTTCAGGTTGACATATAGTTTGCATAATAACTGTAAAGTGTTATTCAAAAAAATTGTTGGCTGATAAAAAGCCTTGGAGCAAAACATCATGTTTGTCCTTCATGCTCCTGTTGGCACACTGAGTTACCGTTATACTAGAATGTAGAAGAGGCTGTGGATGTACAAGAGTCCTTCACTGAACTGAAGTCAATAAATCTGCAAATTTGGAGCCTGTCTGGACTCCTGCACTGTCAAATCAACATCTGCAGTGAAGCATGACAAGCAGCAAATGTAGCATTCATTAAGAAAGAACAGACCAAGTTTGTGAAAAGCATGAAAGAGCCTAGAAAAAATAAAAATATTTAAAAAAAACACGACTCAGCCGCAGTCCAGTTCCATTGGATAAAGATAACGCACAAACAAGCTACATAACTGCATTTGCTGGAGTGCCCTCTTTTTCTGTTCAGTGGTTCACACAAAATCGCTTTCTTTCTATAACAGGGGCAAGGAGACAGATGGTGTTTGGGGCACTTCAACGCACAAGCAAAGAGCCTGACATGAGGGGAGCGAGAAGAAAAGAGGACTGCAGGAGAAGCTATCTCTCAACGAAAGCTGTCTTTTGCCTCAGTGTGTCAAAGTGATAACCTGTCTCAGCTGATTGGGAGCCATTCAGCCCCCCTGCAGACAGACAAGGCAGCAGAAACAAAGTCACTGGGTGGGAAATTGAAACTAATAGGGCTCAACAGCACTGGGGCCGCAGGTAGGCTGTGATGGGATGTTTTCATTTAAATTAATAGATCACCAATTGCAACAAGGAGAGTATAGTTTTACCCAAACAAAGCTAACTGAATAAATACAAATGTTGCACCTTTAAAATTGCTGCTATTATTATGACTACTTAGGGTTAAAGTTTAAAGCAGTCACTAGCTCTGGTAGGATTGCAGGATGAGAATTTTGCTATACTTTGCTTAACAGGCTGCTCTCACGTCTGTGCCCACTGGCTGGCATCAATTACTCTGAAGATTTCATTTAAATCACAGTGTCAAGAGGCAAAGTGAAAATAAAATGTACCAGACCCTTTTCTGCAGGTTTTTTGGATATGACTTTTATGATCAGGTTGTTCTTGGCGTTGCTTTTGCTATCGAAAATAAATTACTGCTGGTTTTTAGCCAGTCAGAACCTGGTCTTAAACACAGTCAAGATACAGAACAAAAAATGTTCTGTTACAGAGAAAGTTTCAGTCCCTTGAGGTAATTTCTTCATTCGTGACAACTGTGTAAAGTAGGAATGTAATGGTTTTGTAAATATCATGGTATCTTGGTTTCAAAATTCTCGCAATAATGCCGTGGCATGTGACAGTATCAAACAAGAACTTGGAGTACACCTACCAGTGTAGCCACAGTACCGTGGCCTTAATATCCTGAGGATATAGTACCATGAGGTTTTGATATCGTTCCATCCCTAGTGTAAGTGGGGCTGGGCAATATGGGAAAAAGTTTATCACGATATATTTACATATATATACATACAGTATATATCTAATATTTTTTCATATCAGTCAATATCGATATATATCACGATATAAAAAATGAAATATAACAGTGCTTATTGGTAGCATGTCTTTTGCAAAACATTAAGCTACTGCATCTGTGAGATCTTTGTGTCTCTTCAACGTTTTGTCGTAAGACATTACGCTTAGAGAAAGCAGACTGAATGGTCGGCTGTTTCGGCTGCACAGGCGCCATGGGCTCCTTGCTCTGTAACCATTTTCAATGCGCATGCTCTGCTGCGTAGCACAACTGCGTAGCACTGCTTCAGGTGGTGAAAAAGATTTGAGGTATTCCCCCGACTTTGTGAGAACATGTACTCAACCTAATTTGAAGTGCACATTACTCTGCTTCATGTCCAACCTCAAAAAAACGAAATACCTCCACACCACCGACATTTTCATGCCAGTGTTGTCGACGATGTCGTCATCTTTTTTTTTTTCTTTTTTTCTCACCGACAGTGCTGTCGGCTTCACATGTTAAAGTGCTATAGTTGCGTGTAGCTGCAGCCTGCTACTACGCAGTTGTTTGCTACTTGGTTCTAATTCAGCATGATTGGTTCAGCATGAAGCGGACCCAGACTCCCCTTTTCTTTGGCTATTGGTATAGTCTACTAAAACATGGCAGAATGCCAGAATGCCGAAAAGCATACTGACTATGTTTATATTGATATTGAGGGAAATTAATTTTTGATATATATCGTTATCGTTTTATCGTCCAGCCCTAAGTGTAAGGGGTATCATTTTTTGACCAACAGGTAAATGCAACTATTTCCCCTAATCTCTTTAGATAACTTAAATTACTGAGTTAAACTTCTCAGTAGTACTTATGTTGTTGTCATTTCTTTTTTTATGTACGTAAAGAGCGGCCAAATAATGTTTTTTAAAACCCACAAATGCTGTGCACCAGCTTTGAGGTCCATACATTAATACTGTTTTCATTTTATGGCACATACATGTATTGAATTTCCCCTCTGAGATAAGTTAAGTTCTTCTTATCTTCCTTCATGCACTTTTTCTACTCTATATCAACCAAATTCTTAACGTCTTTTTCCTGATAGCCCACACAGTGACAGCTCAGACTCAAGGCATCATAAAAAAGGTCGGCCAACCACAGGGTGAAGTCACATTGGCTGGTCATTAAATACAGAGTATAGTCAATTCACAATTTTGGTGTAAAGAGAGAGTATTGCACTGACATGCATAATTTAAACCACTTGAATATGCCATTGCTTGTAATGACATTGAAATAAAATTGAGGTTTATCTTAACTACATTTTAAGTTCAAAACATCAATATGTCCTATCTCCTCAGGCGCCCAAATCAGATTATGCGTCCACTGCAGTGATGAGGCATGGGCCCTTGAGTCAGGAGCCAGTGCATTTTTTTTTTTTTAACTCTCTCTCTCCTTCAACCAAATGCATCTCTGTGCCTTTAGGCGGCTCTCAGACTGAGCTGGTAATTACACATGGCATCCTGGGAGTTCTGGCATGTATAATTACTGGCGAGGATAAGCAGCCTGCTGGAGGCAGAACACAGTTTTCCCTCACCACAGCCGTTGGGCTGGTTCACCACTTCTTGGCCAGCTGGACATGGTGTGGCACTTGTCCAGCCAGATGTCGAAGAGCAAGGAGATAATCTTATCTAAAAGGAGGTATGAACGGATCCCTGCCTCCTTTACATAGGCTCACTTCCTCCCTTTTAAAAGTCCAACCCTCTCTCTGCATCTCTGCGCTCTGTGGAAGCTGTTCTGATAAATATTCGGCTGTGTAATCCAATATCCTGCGCATCATAACACAGGGTGAACAGCCAATGCATGTCACAGGCTTGATGGTGCAGAAGATTTACAGGCATTCTTCACCATCTTCTTTCACTGACTAATGGTAATATGTCAGCTTGAATGTTTTTCTTCAACACTGTTTGCAGGAACAGATCAAAATTGCATGCAAAAATACACACATATAACAGTTGTGTTCCTGCATAAAAAGCAGCCTCTATCTAATAGATTCTGTCTGGTTTGCTGCCTACTCATTTTTTTCTCACTGTAGACATTAATGGTCGGGGGTGTACTATGGGGATAGCTTGCATGTCCACACTCTTGCATAATATTGACTTGAAGACCTGTGGGACCCGACTTCAGAGTATCCACGTATTTATTTCTCATTTTATATCCACCTTTAAAAGCGGTAACTCCTCGCCAGAAGCCCCCCTTTCATGTTGTTGCCATCGACAGACAGACAAGCGGCCGTAAATGCTAATAAATTTGACTGGGAGCGCAGGCGATGCTCGGTGCTCTGATCTGAAATTCTGATTGATGAATTGGAGCACTGCAATGCTCTCAAGGTGAGTCAGACTCCTACCAGTTTAGCGCCCCTCTTCTAAGGCAGTAGCACACCTCTCCTCATCTCTCTCTGCCACTCCCATATGAGTCTACACATGACATTTCATTTTCTCCTGCTTGTTATGGGGAGCCACTCGTGGGGCTTTGCTTCAAGAGCCAAAACAAAGTGAGGAATTCAGCAGATCAGAGGATGAACCAAACAGCAGCTCAGCTTTGGCCTGGATACAAACATATCATGGTATCAGTGACAGCGACAGCTGCATTTGATGTGAACATTTACAAAGTATGGACAGGCTTTGATCATATCCACTGCAGAAAACATAGCACCTTAAAAATGCTTCAACTAGGCCTGGACGATATAGAAAAAAAGCATATCGATAAAAAATAAATCATATTGATCGATATCGATAATTATCGATATAATTATTATAATTATTTAACATATATTTTAATTGCAGCCCTGGATGTTTTATGCTATTGCTGAATGACCTACTTTTAATAAAGAACACACAAGCACTGAATTCAAATTCAAACCTTTATTCAACCACCTTTTTTATTTTACCACAACTGAAAGTTTTTAAAAAAAGAACTAAAAAAAAAAAGAAATCAACTTAAGTGGCCTGAGTGACGTCAGTAAATACTGACAAACATAAAGACTAAAGTGACCAGAAAATCTGATAAATAAATATTTAAATAGTCTTTTGATGAAAATAAACAAAACAAACAAATATATAAATAAACAGAATAGCTTTAGGTGGGAATAGCATACTACCAGTTTTAACTGTGTGGGAAACTGCCCACAGCCTGGTGTCTGAACACTGAAATATTTCTCCCGGGGTCGGGAGATTTATTTATTTTTAATTATCATGTGATTGACTTAATACACAAACTAAGCACGAGAAGCAGGACTTATCCACGCCGGTGTTGTGTCGTAGAATGCACCCCTGCCGAATGCACCCCCTGCTAGTAGCCATGATCCAAATACTCGCGTCTTTGTAAAATATGAGCTCATTTGAACGTATTTCCTCCGCACCATTCTCACCTTTTCAACCCCTGACCCATTTTCATGCCTGAAGCGCTGTGTTTGAGAAATACTTGCGGCCGGGCACTTCATATCGCGGGTCGAGAGTGGCTAGAAGCTGGTCGAAGCCAGGCTTTTCAGCGGTAGTTATTGGCAGTATGTCCCTCGCTATGGAGCATGTTACTGCATGGGTGATGTCCTTATGCCGCTCGGACGCTTTGTCGTATTTTGGCAAGAAACGAAGTCCAGTTTGGTCTGCTTCACTTGCTTTGTGCTGGTGCTGGCAGCGGTTCCAGAGGATTCCTCCGACGATGACGTGGAGCCGCGGCGCGGCCGACACAGCTCGTACTCCTGCGGGTGCGATCGGTTTAGATGGTTAAACAAGTTGGTTGTGTTACCAGACTTGGTTTTTACTAATTCTCTGCAAATTTTGCAAACGACCGCTGTTCGCTTTTTGTCAGACTTCTAAAAACCAAAACATTGCCATGCTGGTGAACTACTGAAACCTTTTTTCGGGACAATGTCCTCCTTCTCCTTGCTGTATCATTTTTTCTAATACACGTGCTGTCTGTTGTGGTTTGATAGGGGCTGGGCTTGGTGCCGTAGCGTACCTGGGTCTGCGTTTGTGATTGGTTGGGAGGAAGTAATGACTGTAGTAAAAGCTACATGATAGGCTATGATGAAAAAGAAAGGGAAACTGTGTTTTTCTATCGAACTTTT
Organism: Xyrichtys novacula; assembly: GCA_962446985.1. Lineage (NCBI taxonomy): Eukaryota > Metazoa > Chordata > Actinopteri > Labriformes > Labridae > Xyrichtys > Xyrichtys novacula. The sequence goes on from OY660865.1 coordinate 18,978,235, forward strand.
TATCGACCCGTTTTTTTTCTATCGCACCACACGTCTATCGATCAATATATATTGTTATCGAATTATCGTCCAGCACTAGCTTCAACCAATCTATCTAAAGCTATGAGATGACATTTATCTTTGGAGTTGCTTGCTGTCTGGTAGTTTTTTTCTTCATAACACCCACACAAATACACACACACACATATACACTGGCCTCTTAGCTTCCCCTGCTGCCCGTTCTTATTAATGAATTTTTCTCTGGAGATTCCTCGCAGACAGGCAGCCAGCCGGTAGACTTTATACTCAACAACACAACAAAAGGTAGCGAACCAAAAATTCAACTATTATATCTGCACTTAATCTGGTCTGGGATTTATTCAATACTTGTGCCAATGCCCCATTACAGCAGAGCCTGAGGCGACTGTGCTTTGAATTGTTTACTGAGGTTGAAGTGTAACCTCCAGTGCTATCGCTCATTCTCTGGTTGACTGACCCCCTGTGAATCAGACTGCTAAACTCTGCTAAGGACGTTTGTGTCGTTAAGTTGCAGCAATCAGAAGTATGCATGCAAACACAAGTGCACTGGAATGGATATACACAAGAAAAAGGCGTCAAGAAAAGCAACTTGTTTTGGAGCTAATTGGTGTTGCCTCTAGGGGATCGATACGTTTTTTTACTCGTGTGTACCAGGGAATTCAAATCGACTCCAGTGCAAAGAGCTGCTTCACTTAATATATATATGTGTATATATATATATATATATATATATATATATATATAGAGAGAGAGAGAGAGAGAGAGAGAGAGAGAGATATCACTGATAAATTCAGAAGTGATCTGTGACAAATACAAACCACTGGTGCTTTTTTAAATACTTGCTTTCACTGTAGTTATTAAGTAGAGTCTGTGTTACAGCTTAAATTCAAAGTGAATTTAAGGGGTGGGGGGGACTCTTATTTGATAAAAATTCATTTTGACAAATTGTATGACAAATGGATGAAAGGATGAGTCACACTGCCAATGAAATGATCAGAAATTAAATATCAAGATCGGTGGTTTGGAGGATATGCCCACCTTCTACACTTGACACTTAATTCCAGTGCCAACACTGCCAGCTAGTGGCCACAGCATTCAGTTCACAAACAGGCTAAAAATGCTCATAATGCCCATGAGGCAGACGCCACACTATGTCTTTCTTGATGAATGCTCATATGCAAAGAAATAAACATTGTCCTGTTGTACTATAGACGAGAGAGACAGTATTTATTCATTGTTATATGCTCAAGTCAAACCATTCTATTGAACAACATGATTGTGAAATAACCTCATTTGCATAATCACATTAATTCAGCTCTGCTAGAATGACTGCGCATGTACAAACAAAACAGAACTCAAACTATGTTAATTGTTTATTTAAGGAAAATACTCAAATGGATATTTTGAGTTTTCATCATTAAATTTCCCATCTCTTTTCATCTTTTTTCATTTTGCAGAAATGACTGTCCTCTTTAGAAATCAGTGGCTTTGACAGCACAATGAAACGGTTTAATAGTTATTTACTCTATATGCAGTGGCCATCCTAAGTATTGAGGTTACAGAGGGTTTCAAAGTCCACTGTGATTGTGCAAAAGCTGAAAGGAAAGTGGAATTTTTTTGCCCCCTTCAAGTTTATACAAGGAGTATTGTGCCCTCATTGGTCTACAATCACTGCATTGGATTTTCAATGGCATAAAAAAGATTTAACAGTCAATCAGTAATTCCGGCGTAAGTTCGTGAGCCAAACAATCTCAGTCAAGTCTGAAGGTTCTCAGGCAAAACAGAACTAGATATATTATCAAGTTAATGCAATCACAGAAGCCATTATGACAGGAATTATCATCCTCCAGTGATATTATGTAAAAATAAGTGTTAACTTTTAGGTTTACATTGAAGTTGTGTAAATATATTTATTAGTATAAATCAATACAAATATTTATTTAGGTATCCCAATGTCATAAAATAAGAAACACCAGGCACTAGAAATGTTAATGTTGGTCGAAGTTTTATCATTATTATAGTTATCATTAACTATAATAATAATACCTAAATTGTCTTAGTGTATTTCCACCACTCAGCCCTAATGTTATAAGATCTGAACGGTCAAGTGAATAATATTGATTGTCTTGTTTGATATTGATTGTCTTAGCACGTGTTAGAGGGTGGGACACAATTAGTTGGAAGTAAGGACAGTGAACCGGTGACAAGGTCATGGGTGGTCAAGCCTCGCTGATGCAACAAAGGGGCAAAGGTTGGCCTATGTGATCCAATCTAACAGAAGAGCTATTATCAAATTGCTGATTAGGTTATTGTTAGTTCTGATAAAGAGGTGTCAGACCACACAGTTCATCGCTTTTGATGTAGATGGGTTTGTAGTACAGGTCAGAGTGCACATGTTGACCCCCATCCACAGCTGTAAGCACTTACAATGAGTATGTAAGCATCACAGCTAGATCACAAAACAATTGAAGAAGGCCATCTGGAGGAATACAGCAGTTTTGACTTGACCTCCAGCCTTTCTGAATTTCATTCAATCATTCAATCATTTGAGGAATACCCTGAACAACCAAGTCTAACCCATGGGAGCCCAACCTCACAACTAGCAAGACTGCTGCTAAGATCTTGAGTCCTGATAACAGAGCACACCTTCAGAGATTTAGTGGGGGTATAACTGTTACCATTTTGGTAATCAATATAAAAATACAGATAAGTATGTTTGTTGTGCGCATACTGAACTTATAAACTATGAGAACAATAACTGAGGGGAATTTCAGCATTCAGGATCACAGTAAGACTTAAAGTGTGGAATCTTCACGAAGACAAAAGAGTGTAAAACAGACATAACTCAATTTTCAATCTGTTGTAACATTTCTCTCTTGAATTCAAATAAAATCTAAAAAGCATTTTTTTACCACTTAACAGGCAGCAGTGAATCTGGAGATAGCTAACAGCTATCCCAGCCGTTAAATTCCCGCAGATAACATGTTGGCATCCTAAATGAAAAAGTTCTCACAATCTATTTAAACTGATTTTTTTCTAAATATATTTTGACTTTTGCTAATAATGTTTATTAAAAACACCCATACTAAGAAAACAAGATTTTGCACAGCCTTACTTTTTACAACTTTTTTTTTTCTGTGAATTCTGACTTATTGCTTATTGTAATGGAGCCAAATGCAATGACACCCAGACAGAATCATAAGAACGATATAAAAACTTTTTTGCCATCTGGACATCCTAGTATGATCCGGACCCTCCCTAAACTCTAAAACCAGCAGAAAGGTTTCAAAAACTCCTTGATGAGCCTCTTCTTGCCACAACTTTCCACTGGTATGACTCAACGTCACGGTTTCCACTGAAAGCCTTTATTTAAAACAGGACACAGACAAACTGGCAAGGGTAAGCAGAGCAATGTAAACGCTGCCAGGGTGCCACAGTCTTTATTCCATTATGAATAGCCAGCTCAGCAGCTAGGGATTTTACAGTAACACAGACACAAGTTGAGCTCATCTTTAGCACTACGAGTCAGAAAACACAACTGAGTTAATAATACCTGCTTACCTGTCCTACTTTTAAGAGGCTATACCTGTTATCAGCTAATCTGACCTGGTCACTATGACCTCTTGGCTGATGATCCAGAAGCATCTGTGTTTGTCAGATGGCTTGAATCAACAAACTGCAGAAAGCTTTTGCGATGCCAATAGAACAGACACAATAAAAGATAAGCAAAGAGTTACACTGGCTATTTTGATGTTAGGTCAAGAAAAAACAATAAAATTAGCTCTTGGGCCTGTGAGAAACTATATCAAACCTAGCACCAAGAGTGTGTACTCATCCCGTATCAGCTGGGCACACAGTAAACATTCCCGTCTAACTAGCAGCTGTTATGCAGACATTTCTTGTTGACTGAAAACACAACTCGTGATGATCTGCTGAATGTGACATAAAAGTCTGGGGTGACCACAGATCTCAGCTGAGAAATGATCCAATTATACAGTTTCAGATCAGGGTGACAGTAAGAGATTCATCGCCTTTCTGCATTGAGATTGTGACTGTTATTCACAAATATTTAGACTAGGGCTTGAAGGGGACAATTACACAGAGCCATCAGCTCTCTTCAGAGACATGTGAAGAGGGTGTGTTTGCCCTTTTGGGGAAACACTCAGTTGGTAGCAGTCATTGCTCAAGCATACTGGAACAGCACATGAGAGGGGAAAAAATATCAACAGTGCAACGTGGCATTGAACAGCTCACTGGTTTCATCATTCAGGCTCAGTTCCTTCAAAAGACTGCTTGTGCTGTTAACCCCTTGAGCCAGACACACTGGATTTAGAACAAATTGCTTTTACTAATTCGGTGCAGTAAACTTTCATGTGATGTATTCAGGGCCTTGAAAGAGGGTAGAAAAGTCACACAGGAAACTTATTGGAACTGAAGAAACAGATACAATCTTTGGGGTTTATTAGTGATTTTTGTCTCTTTCAATGTAAAACTGCAAACATCTACTGCTTTCAGCCTCTTTCATGTTGGGATTTGTTTAAGGATTTAGCAACAGTTTTAGACATGTCTGATTGTACATGTTCACTGGATAATGTCAGCCACCTCAGCATATCATTGACTGTGGGAGTGTTTTGTTTTTCATAGCCTGTCACATTATCATTAGACTGTCATATCTCAAAGTTAACCCTTTACTGCCTGAAACCACAAATTATGGTCAGAAAATTCACATTTTTTTGGAGCTGAAATGTTTATTTCATTCACTATTGAAAACCAAAAAAATCAAAATTTCCTTAAAATTTAACAAATATATTCATTGATCTTGTTTGATACATTAGATGTTTTTGAAAACTGATAAGCCACAAGAGGACATTTTTATCACTTATCGGACTGTATTAAGGTGTTTTTTTAGTAATTTGTTGATTATATTAATTTGACAGAAATATCATAAAAGTATGCATCAAATATGATAAAAAGGCAATAGAGGTAGTGTTGTGTTGTTCGCGAACGATTCGTTCAAAAGAGCCGAATCTTTTAAGTGAACATACTGAACCGAATCACTTCCTCAAGTGATTTGTTCATTTGTCATTTCAGTTGATCTGTTAGCAGGGCAGATGCTACAGCACGTAGCATTGCCAGGTGAGCAGCCGGCAAACGAGGGACCGCATGCACCGACACCTGAATCACTTGGTAATGGAATCACGCATTGAACTACACTCTCTGGAATCATTTTTGTAGGACAAAACTAACTTTTTAAACTTTTTACTGCTAAATTGCCACCACAACAACTTTCATACAATAGGACACAGCATGTAACAAGTAGTAGATAAAACCCGCAGCATCCGATCATTGCAGGGGTTTACTAGGGAATGATGCATGTTCAGTGTGAATTCTTCTAAACGTTCAGTGACCGAATCACTCAGCTGTGTATAAGTCAAGGAAGTCTGAGGCTGTGTCCAAAATGGATCCCTAACCCCTATATAGGCGACTATATTGGAGATAGCACCATTTTGAGGGGTGTCTGAAACCCGAGTGATCAATTCCAATGCCCCATATAGGCAACTCAAATTTCCCATAGAGCATTGCAAAATGTAGTGATCATCCGATGGTCACTCACCGGTGGTGGGCATCCCGTCATGCATTGCGTCATGCCATGTAGTGTCGTAAACCTCCAGTAATTGAGCTCGCTACATAGTCAACTATATAGTGAAACCCCATATGGGGGTTAGGGGTTAGGGATTGAGTGATTCATTTCGGACACATCCGGAGTCACAGGCTCCTCCCGCCAAGAACTGAATGATTCAGTGATTCGATGAACAAATCTTTTGAACGAATTTTTTATGTGAACTGATTCCAGTGATTCAGTACATCTAAAAGAACTGCCGTGCCCATCACTAAATAAAGGGTTACGGCTGTTTACCACAGTTCATAAATACTTTCTAAAACAGTGAAAATCTGCTTGAATAACTGACATCAACCTGGTTTATCTTAAAGACTGTGTAGGTCAAACAAAGCATATCTCACTTACTGTTACATCTTATCAGGATGCAAAGTACTTGAGGTTTTGTAGTTATGTCATGAGGTCATATATGTTGTTTAAGTACAGTGTATCGTAGTCAGGCTCCAAGGGTCTCACCTGTTTAGGGTCATCGTAGAAGACACTGATGGTGCTAAGCTTTGGCCCAATGCTGCATGTCTCGGTGTAGGCTGCCCCGCAGTCCTTGTATGATCCCTCTTTGAATTTATAAGCAATGGTCACATTTCTGATAGGAGGTGGCCCGGTCTTTATAACCACTTCTGACAGCAGTCCCGAGTACAGCAAGAAACCCCCCACTGTCAAAAGCAAACACACCAGCAGCACGACAATCAGGAGAACCAGGATTAAGTCAGACATGGTTTCAAACAGCGGGAACGTTGCAGCTGCAGATAGATAGTGCAGTTTACTCAATCCGTGGAGCCTAAAACGTCCTCCTCCGGGTCACACAGACCGACACCGTGGACCAGCCGATTCAGACGAGTACGGGAAAAACTGTAACTTCCCAAAGAACTGAGTTAAGTATATTTTTATCGCAATAAAAACCGACACGATGGAGGAACCGTTGGTTTCAGTTGAGGGGGGAAAAAACAGTTTGTTTATGGTATTTCCCCAAACAGAGCGACATGCTTCCTGGATAGACCAATGTCCTGTAAAAAGGAGGGGGGAGCATTTATATTTTCTAAATAACGAGGTCACATATGTTTCTGACGTCGTCAAAATATTGAATGTACATATAATTTAAATATAACAATAGTGCCATTGCTAGTCTTAACGAAAAAGAGACCCGAATTCGTGATTGTAAGATTGTCCAGTTTGGCTGTGACACCCCCGTCTTTTGTGTATTATGGTATGACCCAGGAGGTTGAAGTGGTATGATTGAGTTTGATTGCAACATATAAATGATTTTTGTTTATTTAATTGAAACATTTTGCTGATTTCATTGCTCTGTTAATAATGTAAACGAGTCATTTGAAGTGACCAAGGTCACAACTCGTTTTTAGTGCTGCTTTAATGCACTGTTAAACATTAATTGTTTTGTTCATCCAGAGTTAAGCTCATCTAGCTGTGGAAATTTACTCAGAGTAAACAGAGTGAAATGAATTGAAGAGGGACACATTTGTTCTGAGATCAAATTTCGCCAGAATTAGTGAAAGGTGTTTCACAGCAGAAGGTAGCCCCTACAGGTAATTTTGTCTTTACTCTTAGTTCAATTGTTCAGAGTAGTTTGCGAAATTTAAGGCTCCATTTATATCTTATAGGCCACTAGAGGGCAGATATCTACCTAAACCCTCTAATAGGTACCAGCTGCCATCACATTAATTAACCCACTCTAACTTTTTTACACCTCTGACTGACCCACAAAGAAACCTTTTCTTTGCCTTAAACTACGGTGTCTGAGAGCCGCCACTGCTGCAAATAAAAAAAGAATCCAAAAAGAAAAAGAAGAAGCCACAACAGAAGTTACTGATGCAAAAAATAAAAGAAACCGAAGCCCGGAGGATGCTGGTGTAGAGTTAGCTTCAGTTCAACTTCATATCGACTCAGACGCAACATGGCGTAACTAAATGACACATTGAAAAGTTTGCGAAGCGAAATTAAACAATAACCTTACCATTTACTTCCTTGCTCATCTTCTCGCCGTCGTCCTCTGTGCCTAGATCTTAAAACACTGGTCCCCGGCAGCTCACTTCCGTTGTGGCTTTTATTATTTGCATCTTTTTATTTTCACAGTGAGTAACTTTTTTATTTTCCAGCACCACTTTTTTGTGTGTGTGTGTCGTTAACTTCTGTTTCACCTTTTTTTTATCTGCACTTTTTTTTGTATTTGCAGCATTTCTTTTTTTTGAATCAATAACTTCCATTGTGACTTCTTTTTTTTTTTTTGCATTCTTTTTTATTTGCAGCAGTGGCGGTTCTTGGCCACCGTATTAAACAAACCAACCAAGCAAATATAAGAAAAAAAAAATTACCTCGACTTTTCAGCAACAATTTGCCAAAACCAAAAAATCGAAAGACTTCACTTGAAGAACTTCTTCTGTAACCACTGAACCATTTCCATTAACCACTCATCATCTAGCCTATGGCTTTTTTGAATCTAAATACCTGCATAGTTGTCTGTTAGCAATAGGATTTTTATTGTATTTGGGACAAAAGTAATCTGTATTTTCTCCTGGTTCTGTTTGACTTCAAAGACTTCAGATTTACCACACTGTGGATTACTCCTGTGGTTTCTTTTGGCCTTCTCTTACTTGAGAAATAAATTGTTGAACCCAGCTTGCAACATAGAAAACTATTTATGATACACAAATTCATAAAATAATGTACTAAATTACAGGTATTGCATCACATCAGAAATAGTATCCTCTTATCTATTGGTAATGTTGAATTTCCCTTTGGGAATCAATAAAGTTATCTTCATAATATAATTGACCTTTATTACATCAGATGTTAAAAATAGTAGGGACAGTTATATAAGTATTGGATGCTATAAGGGATTAAGAAATACTTTATTGCTGTTAAATAACAAGGAGCTGAATTTGTTGTGTGCTCTCTAGACCACAAGGCCATTTGTGACACAGCTAAAGGGACTTTTATAACCCTTGGAATTCCATTCAAATGCTTGCATGATTCTTCTAACACTTCTGTTGACTTGAATGAATTAATCAATAAGATCACTTCTCCCAGGATTTTCTTTTTTAATTTGAAGCACTAAACTGGTATGTGATATAGAGAAAACTTTCATTTTTTTAAAATAAATCCCAGACTTTCTTTTACTGAGATGATCATTTTCCAAATCTAGTTCGCACAGAAACTTCAAAGGAGTTTTCTCAAGTTTGCCCCCTCTGTTTAAAACTTATGTAAGTCTGACCTGTTCCTCTTCATGAACCATTTTAGGAACAAAGACTCCAGTGTTTAGCTCATGTACAATGGCTTTTCCTAAACCCTACTTATTTTGATCTGATCTGAAAACAAACTCGAGAAAGTCAGTGTCCTTATGTGTACCTGTATTTTGGATAAATCTTTTTTTAATAACTTGTGTTTTTAAGTAAGTATTCCAGCTGAAAGATTTGTTATGCAGTGATCATTCACAAAGGCCTTGTATGCATTTATAAAAAACTATAACTCTAATACTCTTACCATCTCTCACATCAACATTTATGGCAACATTTTTATTGCAAACAACAGAATAAAACAGACAACAAAAACAAGCACAGGGCCTAACCTGTCAAACTAGACATCATATTTTAAGATTTTTTCTTTAACAGAAAACAAACCTGTAGAAAAACAGATTGTGCTCTTTCTGTTATTTTCACATGTGGGAATGCAGAAAATGGATCATTTGTCATTAGTGCATATTGAAAAGGAGTAAAATCACAAAGCACAGTGAATGAAAAAGTTCTCTTCCGAGGTTTGACGATTCAAAAGTTGATCCACAAGGGTGGAGATAACAGAGATCATTTTAAAAATAAACACTTTTAATTCTTAGTCTGAGTCTGAATCATCACTAAGATTCACATCTTCTCTTTTGGCCGTCCTGCTCTCCTCCATGTCAGACTCCTGGGCCTAAAGGAAATAAAAAACATGAGGAGAACTTGAGCTTTGAAATCTTTGTACACAAAGCAGTAAGCTGGAAAATACAAATAGTTTCTTGGAAATGATATTTTTCCTCTCAACTTCCTCAGCGACTTATTATTAGTTTAGTGCAAAGCTTTCCAGCTATCTTCTCAACACACTAGCCTGTTCAATGTCAACTGACTGTAAGCTGATCTGTGTGGGTTTAATTTACAGAGAAATGGCTGATTAAACAGCGGTTAAACCACAATGGCTGACTTTGTCTGAACTGTGTGCGGCTTATCTTTGAAATAACCTTGAATAGGAATCCCAGCTCAGTCTTTTCAGCGACTTGATGCCTACCTGTACATTTCTGTCACTGATCTTTCTTATTTATTTTCCCTTTTGTACCATTGACTTGAATTATTTTAAGTCTTTGCTTTGAGTACCTTTGCTTTCATGGTACACTTCATGGTTTTATCAAATGTAAGCAGTTTCCCAAAATTCCTCACAGAGAACCATTTTAAACATAATACAACATAATTAAAAGCAAACATCCACAGAGGACAAATAAATGCCACCCTGAAAATGTCAGTTACCTCATCCTCTGACAGCTCCTGAGGTACTGGTGAACGTTGCCCCCCCTCTTCCTCATCACTTCCTTGTGTCATCTGAGAAAGAATCTCTTCACCCTGCAGCGTACATTGATTTCAGTGAATGTTACAAATGTGAGGGGAGATAAAAACAGTAAAAGTTTCATCAAGTTCTTACCTTCAGGTTTCGATTCTTCAAGTTGCCGATCCAGAAAGCCTCCTGACAGTTGTTAAGCGTCAACATGGCCTTCACTCTGTAGACAAACAGCTCCAGGCTCTTCTTTAAGGCAGGGACGTGATTGGTCAGGCTCGTGTCCTGATGGATCTGGGAGCAAACAAATAACAACATTGATAATTATTCATACAGAAGGATTAAAAAGAGGTCATATTCGACTAAAAAATACTTTAATGCTCTTTTAATCGATTTTGTACTTTCTGATCATTGGATTTTGTTTAGAGCTACCTTTGAATGTCCGCACATGTGATGAAGCTGCCGAGTGCTGAGCTGGAAGGTCTTAAGCAGACTCTGAACATCCTCCTAGAATAAAATGCATCACACAATATGATAACAACATACAAAGTACTTCCTTTTTTCATATTTTGACAACTTGTGACAGTTTTTAAGTGCAGACCCACGTTTGTATAAAAAAAGAAGCAAAAGTACAGACAGGTGTGAACATCAATTTACTTCCTACGGGCTCCATACGAGTTTTTCAGTAAATGTAGCACATACACTCACCGGCCACTTTATTAGGTACACCTGTCCAACTGCTCGTTAACACTTAATTTCTAATCAGCCAATCACATGGCGGCAACTTAGTGCATTTAGGCATGTAGACATGGTCAAGACAATCTCCTGCAGTTCAAACAGAGCATCAGTATGGGGAAGAAAGGTGATTTGAGTGACTTTGAACATGGCATGGTTGTTGGTGCCAGAAGGGCTGGTCTGAGTATTTCAGAAACTGCTGATCTACTGGGATTTTCACGCACAACCATCTCTAGGGTTTACAGAGAATGGTCCGAAAAAGAAAAAATATCCAGTGAGCGGCAGTTCTGTGGGCGGAAATGCCTTGTTGATGCCAGAGGTCAGAGGAGAATGGCCAGACTGGTTCGAGCTGATAGAAAGGCAACAGTGACTCAAATAACCACCCATTACAAACAAGGTAGGCAGAAGAGCATCTCTGAACGCACAGTACGTCGAACTTTGAGGCAGATGGGCTACAGCAGCAGAAGACCACGCCGGGTGCCCCTCCTTTCAGCTAAGAACAGGAAACTGAGGCTACAATTTGCACAAGCTCATCGAAATTGGACAATAGAATATTGGAAAAACGTTGCCTGGTCTGATGAGTCTCGATTTCTGCTGCGACATTCGGATGGTAGGGTCAGAATTTGGCGTCAACAACATGAAAGCATGGATCCATCCTGCCTTGTATCAACGGTTCAGGCTGGTGGTGGTGGTGTCATGGTGTGGGGAATATTTTCTTGGCACTCTTTGGGCCCCTTGGTACCAATTGAGCATTGTTGCAACGCCACAGCCTACCTGAGTATTGTTGCTGACCATGTCCATCCCTTTATGACCACAATGTACCCAACTTCTGATGGCTACTTTCAGCAGGATAATGCGCCATGTCATAAAGCTGGAATCATCTCAGACTGGTTTCTTGAACATGACAATGAGTTCACTGTACTCAAATGGCCTCCACAGTCACCAGATCTCAATCCAATAGAGCATCTTTGGGATGTGGTGGAACGGGAGATTCGCATCATGGATGTGCAGCCGACAAATCTGCGGCAACTGTGTGATGCCATCATGTCAATATGGACCAAGCTCTCTGAGGAATGCTTCCAGCACCTTGTTGAATCTATGCCACGAAGAATTGAGGCAGTTCTGAAGGCAAAAGGGGGTCCAACCCATTACTAGCATGGTGTACCTAATAAAGTGGCCGGTGAGTGTATTCAGTCTATTATTAATAATATTGATCTGACTCTACACAGATTTTCACAAGCAGCTTCGTTGAACTTAATGTATAAAAAGACAGCATCTGATGTGTACCTTGTGTTTTTTGAAGCTGCTGTCCAGTAGCGGCATCCCTAGCTTCAGAAAGGACTCCAGGAAGAGGCGACCATACTACCAACGACAAAATGATCATTAGTTGATACAAATGAACAGCAGAATAAGGAGGATGAGAATTTTTTTTTCGGCATGTGAAACTATCTCACCTTGAGGCACACATTGAGCACCAGCCGAGAATCAAACACCTGATGAACAAGATCAGAGTTTGTATACATGGTGAGATCATAAAATAGAGGCTACCAGCGGCAGAAGAACTAGACATTCACTGCAAAAACAGCCCTACTAGAAAGAAGCAAAATATTTTAATGTTTAATCAAATAATCTTGTATCAAGCAAAAAAATCTGCCAATAGAGTAAGCTTTTTTTGCTTGACAAGAGTTCTCAAAATACGAACAAATTTCTTGGTCCTGCCAGACTCAGATGAAACTTAAAACTAGACAGAAAATCTTATATCAATCTAATTTTTTCTACAGCAAGCAGTGAAAAATGAAGGTGAAGTTACTTAAAATTAGAATTTTAGTCTTTTGAATAAATGAACTTCAAGAAAATACACCGTAATCTAGGATTATTAATGAGCATGACAGTAGTTCAAATAACACAAAATTTCTTAAAACAGCATAGCAAATATAAGTGACGTTGTCTTAAATCAAGATACCAAAACATTCTCATCAAATATATATTTTTTATTCCCCAAGCAAGCATGTGGAAAGCAAGCATGTTCTCTGTTGTTCTTTGTTGTTTTGCAGTTTTCATCTGGTCATTGTATTATGTTGTGTGTTGTACAGACTAGCCTACTAACATCTTTATATGTCAGATAATGTATGAGGCAGCAGATTCTGTCAGGTTCAGATGACCTACAATGGAAATCTGAATAAAAAAAAATCAACTGTTCTTGTTTCATGGCATTCTTAAATTGAGAGGTTTTACATATGTCTTACTCTTAAAATGAGACGAATGATCTTGTTGCTCCGCTGGATTTTTATTGTAAAACATTTTTCTACTCTATTCCTTGTTCATTCTATCTCAAAGTTAGCTGGAATATCTTATCAAGTAAAGGTGGGCCATTTTCTCTTAAAATTAGATCATTTTTCTAATGCCAAACATGCTCGACAAAAATAATATTCTTTATGTATAAAAAATAAGACTTATTTCCTTAGTACAAGGCTGTTTTCCTTTCTTGAAATTCCTTTTTTGCACTGTTTCCAAACGTATATGTAAAATAATGAAAAGAGCTTTGCTGTGTGCTAGAAATAAGGGTGGTCAGAGGGGATGAAGAGGCATTTCATTGGATAAACTAACCTTAACAAGGTTGACGAGGATGTGAAAATCTCTGACGGCCAGATTCCATGTCAGCAGCTTCCCACTTTGAACCTGAGGGGAGGACATAAATGAGTCATTCACGTTCACAGAGAATTTACACTTGAAGATCATTTGGACCTGACAAACGTTTTTGTGTGTGTATTTTTTGATTTGCTCTTTCTGGTATATGTGTAGTCGTCCAGTAGAGTAGAGAGTTAAGTCAGAGAGAAACATGTTGAGTGTGACACCTGGTGGCTGACCTCAGTGTCGTCGCTGGTTTTGAAAGGCGGAATCTTCTTTGCAGCTTTGATCAGCTCAGCCATCAACACTTTATAGAAGACCAGGAACGTCTGCCTGAAAGAAAAAAACAAAAAAGTGAATGAAAAAAATGAATACGCTTATTTAACGTTGCTCAAAATCTGCTGTGAGGAAACAAAATGCTGCATGTCAGCGGCAAAAGGATCCATCTAGTTGTAATATTAGCTCCTTTAAAAAACTAGAAGACGGGTGGTGCTGAGGACATACCTGTTTAAAGTGGGCCATGTTGCAGAGCTCTCATCTTTTGCAGCGTTGATGAGCTCAGTGATTCCTTCTCCTGCTATCTCCTCCACTCCCTTCAGAACATCATCCACATGCTCAAGGTAGATGCTGCAGAGAGAGGAGGACAAAAGAACATAGGGTTGAAACTTCTTACATGTACCCTGATATTCATTTATTATATGGCTTCTGGTGCAATCGTTTTAGCCATCCATCAAAGCTGAATGCTAGTTGTTTGTTGTTTCGTGTAAGATGACAATTTCAAACACGCAGACAAACCTTAGGAGAGTGTAAAGTGCCTCGTTGAATTTGTTCCCTCGCTCTTTCTCTCCACTGGCTGTTACCCACTCTTGGCTCAGGAAACCTTTTGCTACAGAAGCTAAGAACCAAAGAAAATAATCACAACAGGCAGTACAGTCTAAGAAACAAGAGGTCCAAAAGGCTTCTTTTCGCAAGGATGAGGTTCAACCAAGAGCTGTACAAACAACTGCAAGAAAAAAAAACACTTTGCATAGTACTTCAGTTTTTATCTTTGCAGATAAGTGGATAGATATCAAACATCATAAACAGGCTAACCAGTCTGCTCTCTGTAGGCAGCAGGATTCCCTCCTTTCTCCGACACAGTGAACAGAAGCTGGGAGAGGCACAGAGCGGTGCTCAGACTTGGCATTGTGCTTCTGAAGTTCACCAGGTACTCAAAGCTGTGTCTAAAAATACACAAAAAAAGACACATTTGACTCTGTCAGCACTTTAACATACATGGTATTTAAGATTTTCTCAAGAATTTCAGCATAAGGAGACTGTTGGATCTTTATCTATATTTTTTTTTTTCATCTTAATCTGTATGCCTCACTTCACAAGCTGATCCAGGGTCAGCTCAGCACCTCCCTCTTTAAGTCTTCCTGCCAAAACTCCCAGAGCTTTCTTCAGTAGATTCCGCTGTCCTGGCTGGCTGAATCCAGACCTGTCAGACAGACACATTCATGGATAGAAAAAAAACACTCAGAGCCAGAGAACAAAACGCATTCACACAGGAGCAGTGCACTGAAATGTAACTGAGTTACAAGATCGTATGTCTGAAGTCTGCAGTGGTGCTCCTCCTCACCAGGTGAAGGTGGTATTCAACACCTGAAGGAGCAGCTGGTAGGCCGATGACATCAGCTGGTGCTCCTGAACATCTGTGTTGGGTCCATCCACGATGCCGTTGTTCTCAGATAACAGTGTCTTAAAAAAATAAACACATGCATTTATATAAATAGAGAAAAAGGTGTTGTGAAAGAGAGAAAGTGCTGTCCACGGATTGTTTGTACCTGAAAATGGTTGTGGCAGTTCTCCAGATGTGAGCAGAGGGTGGGAAGCAGCTGGACGCAACATGAGGCAATATCTTTGGAGCTCCTCTGTTGTAGATGGGAAAAGCCAACGCTCTTATCAGTCTTTCCCTGCAAAAAGAGACCTTCATTACTTTTGTCCTCTGAGAGCCTGCTTCGCAAGTGAACATCATCAACACACCAAGCGTTCTGATCAAGAAGAGAGATGGAATGTTTTGTCTGTTCTAGAAATTACTGATAAATGTCTCAAATTTTGAATTGATGATAAACTGAAAACTGTGGGAAAACTTCTCAGCTGAGACCTTAATAAGTCATCATGGCTTACTGTGACCTTCCTCCCATACCTTCAGGAAGGGGGCTCTCTTGGCAGGTGCAGCTGTAAGACTGAAATCCACTTTGCGCAGCATGTCCTCCAGCAGGAACACAAGCTCAGCAGGACCCAGCAGAACCTCCTCTCGCACCTTGAACCAAGTAGGAATTTTCCAGAAAGTGTACCGTAATACTCCACACTGATTGATTATTGATTCCAAATTTCAAGTTTGAAATTAAAACATATATCAGTTAATATGTAGGCTAACAGATTTAAAAGTCACTACTTTTGTAACTTTTTAACAAACACAACTTTTTATTCAGTTTCTTACTTTTGAATGGAGCTCAGAGTCCAACACTGAGCGAGAAAGCAAACCACACTGTAAGACACTCAGCACCTCCATGTCCAGCTCTCTGAAAAACTGCCTGTAGGACACCAGACTGACTCCGTGTCGGGTCTCCTTTTCTTTTTCTTTCTCTGTTGGCTCCTGAAGCACAGATGTAAAACAGGTTTTACAACACAGCACCATGCTACACTGATTCTTCTGACAATGAGACAGTGTTATTGTGCTGCTGCTCTTTTTTGTTCATCCCACTGAGAGTTAAGAATAACTTTATTTATCTCAAAATTTCTAAAATTTCAAATAAATTTCGAATCAAATCTCTTTTATATAAGAGAGACCTGGCCAAGGTAGCAGCCATGCAGTCACAAACACATAAAATCTGTCATAAACAACACACTCAACAGTTCTGAAACACATTTATGTAAAGATATAAAGACACAAGGGGAAAACAACCACATGCTCCCATCACCACAGTCTTCACACTTACACTTACCTTTGTTCAGAAATATGAGTGTGTGATTGGCATTGCTTTGTTGTGATGTCAAGCCTATCTTAATCTCAACCAAAGTTTTCCACATGTTAAAAAGGGCTTTAATTGGGGCTGAGTGGGTTAGCATGCATAATATATGAAGACCACGGTCCCTGCAGAGGTTGCGGGCTCGACTTCACCCCCTTTATCTCCCCATGTTTCCCCACTGTCCTATCAATAAAGGCAACGCCCAAAAAATACTTTGAAAAAAAAAAAAAAAAAGCGTATTTTTAAATTCCCAGCAGGGTTTCTGTGTTACCGTTTCACTTGAAAGGCAACTACAAGCACCGGGTAGATATGAAGCCGAGAGAAGTCCTGACAATAAAAATTCCCTTTAAGATTTCACAAGCAGGGATGAAATATTTTAAAGGATTGAGGTTCATAGATTAAAGCACTTTTTTTAAAAGACCATGACGTGGATTGATGTTTCAGCTTTGTGTAGAAGTTACTGGATTCAACATACAGCCTATATATCAGTCTTCCCCATTAATCTCTCGCAGAATCATCTTTTTGTTGATTTGTAGTATGTTCCCGTGAGGTGCAGAAAATTACCTGCATGGTTTTATCTGGATCAGTCGTCTCGTCGAGCTGGGAGCTGATCTCTGTGGTATTTTTACCAGGGGCCTTCCTCTTCTTTCCTGTGCCCTCTTAAAATTGAGAAATAAACAATAAAAAAATAGAACAGGTAGTTATGAGGGAACACATTATCTAACAAGGTGGGGTTTTTTTCACTTTCTTTTTTCTTTTATTTTACTTTTTCATTTAACCGACGCAAAACAGCAAAAACAATACAACATAGGTGAAAAACAAGACACAATATCACCTAGTGGATGCGGACATAACAAAACTGAACATACCTGAGAGATAAACAACCAAATAATGCATCATTCAGAGTCAAGGGTGAGTATATAACCAAGTGTGTGTTTTTGCATGTGTGTGGGTCACCATATATCAAAAAAAAAACAAACAAAACAAAAACAAAAAACAAAACTTCTAAAACATCACACAGGGCATTGCTACCTTTTTTTGTCTTGTTCACAGGAGCAGTGGAACTGGGAATAATATCAGTGCTTTCTCCGTCAAAGTTGGCAGCAGGTGGAACATAGCCAGATGTACCTAGAATACAAATTAGATGAAAATATTATTTATATTATTATAATATTATTTTTTTCTAATTTTACAGACTGAAATCCAACAAGAGGAGTCAGTGGAAGAGCTCAAATTATGATGCTTCAAAACCCTACCTGCTAGCGCCCTCTCTAACAGTGTCTGAAGGTAGGTGATGTTCTGCAGGCGAGTCATCACTTTCATCTTCATCTCTATTTCCTTTTGTCTGCAGAATGCATTGACGACCTGATCATGAGAGACAGTAAGTAGCAGCTTTAGTCAGAGAATCCCTTCCTTTGAGTAAAAAGATGTTCAAAACGTGACTTTTGCCTGCAGTCACCTCTCTGAACCAGTTGATGGCGTGAAAGAGCAGCGTGCAGAGGAACTCTCTCTCTGACTTTGATAGACTCTCAATTTTCTCCAGCACATCCATGTCTGTCAGGATTACAGAGCAACCTGTTCCCCGGCAAATGTAAAAACATTAAAAATACATGAATCACTACTGAATCAAAACTGGTCTGTGAGAGAAATGTGCAGCCTCCACTTTCTCACCCAGCAGGGCATCTATCTCCTCGAGGTCCCCCTGGTGCTGTTTCTCCTCACAGAGTCTCAGGAGGCGGAAAAATGGAGACAGACACAGAGGAGACACCCGCCTGCACATACGGAATACAAAGAGATTAAAAACTGTAAGTAGATCAAATCGATCATTGTCTGGATTTTTCTGACCTTTCTTCCTTCTTGGTTTGACTCTGCTGCTGTCCTTTGCTCTGGATGTCTTTAGACAGAAGCGGCAGCAGGTTGATGGCAATGCCCCCCTGACTCTCATCCTCATCAAGGTTGTACATAAAGCAGGCCGGGAAGGGGAAGGAACTGAGGTGGGATAAATTAAAATTAGTAATAAGGATAAATGTGTACCAAGAGTTCATCAGCACAAGACATTACTCATGCTGCCAGCTATTTATTACCAACCCTGATATATCTGGGCCTACGTCCACCACAAAGTCGTTCTGAAAGTCATCCAGGACACTCTGTGCGATATTCTCCTGTTGATGAGGACAAAAACAAGACCACATGGCTGAGTCACGCCTAATTCTGTTAAAAAAAAAATAAGAGAAAAACCTGTGTATCTTTACCAAAGGTGTGGTTGTTTAAGACTCACCAACACCTGTGGGTCCAAAGTGGAGCTCAGGACCAGGTTAGCCAGTTCATCGTAGTACAGCGCTGCAGCCTCAGAGGAGCTCTCACTGCTCGACTTCACGAGCTCCAACAAAGCAGACACCTGAAACAAACAATTTTGATATGACATGGACACTAGATACTTGCACCCTAATGAAAAAGATAAGTAAACTGAGACCATGGCTCTGTTTATGGAAGCTCCAGTTACTAAAATGCCAATACTACCTCTATATTACGAGTAGATACCCTGAGAGTGGAACTAGAGAGGCAGCAAGAGCCATCACATCATCAGGGTTAGAGAGAAGGTAGAAAGAATACAAGAGTGGCAGAGCAGAGGGAAGAAGCTGCTCTGCCTCCCCTGTTTTAATGAGGGAAGAGAGGAGGGTCTGCACAGAGAGGACTTGGTAGATAAAGCCAGGGTGAGAGGCTTGTTTGCGCCAGAGGATATTTCTGTTTGATTACACTATACCCACCCGAACCCCCCATTCATGATGAAAGAGAGGAGAGGAATTATAAAAAAAAAAAAGGACATGAACTGTTTTCTCTTAACTTTGATTTTGCTGGCAGAGGTGGTTTCTCCCTTTCCAAAATCCCTAACTGAGGGGTTTTGGAAAAGTGTCTAAGACCATGTACACATGTAGCCAGGTACCTGCTTTAAGAAATATATTTTTGTACGATTCGGCCTGTCATCCACACAAAGCCAATTGAATACGTCATTAAAAATATGTTTTGCGTTTGCGTGTGGACAAAGATAACAACATGTTGAACAACAACATGATGTTCCTAAACATCAGTGTCTGCGACAACTATTAGATCAACGTCCTATACTATGTGCCCTTGTTTATGTCAGGCAGTCAACAGCACAGATAAATACAGAATATGTATTTTTGTAAGGAGCAAAGGAGAAGGAGTGCTTTGCAGTCGGTTATTCTACACCAAATAATCCTTCTTCCACCTTTCTTGTGTATTGTTGACTTTATACTCCAAAACGAGGCTTAAAAGCTATTCCACCTCTTTGTTGGTGCAAGGGAAGCTTGCTCTGATTGGATAGAATGGATCTAACTTTTTGGCAAATACTACCAACTCCAGGTCCAGCATGCTTATAACTGCAGTCAATTGCACACTTTTCACGTTTTGTGTGAATGGGATTTTTTATTAAACGATGATGTGTGTATGTTACTTTTTTTTAACGGAGGGGGTTAAATATTTGTTTATAAAAATACCCAGCTATGTGTGAACAAGGCCTAAATGTTCCAGAAGTCGAAGATTACAACTAAAAGTCACCGGTTAACTAATTAGATGGTATTGAAAAAACAAACTGAGATGTAACAGATTAATCCTTCTCCTCAACAGAAAGTGTGTACCTGTCTGAAAGTTTCCTTTGAAATCAACCCATCCTGTGACTCCTTCACTTTCACCCTGAGTTGGGGGACAGGGAATGCAATCATGATATAAAGAGAGACATTCAAACAAAAAAGGAAAAAAAAATGTGTATGCCCATGAATAGCAGCTCTTACCTGCTTGCTCCCATGCTGCCTACTATCATAACAGCACCGATGATACCGATACGCTTGTACTTGGGGACAGTACTGGACAGCTGTTTACGGATCACTATGTGCATGTCATCCTGAGAGAAGAATAGAGAAGAGTCAGCTGATGAGACCATGACAAGAAAGATGAAAAAACAGAAAAATATGGTGCCAGTGGACCTGGATGTGGGATCCCTGTTGCTGCTGTCCGAAAGCCAATTTGCTTAGGAGGTGGAAGAGTTTGCGGATCTGCTGGGGCGTGAGGTTGTCCATGTAGTCCAAGATTCCCTGTGTCAAATTAATGAAAGAATTGATACTAAACCTCTTCAACCTTCTGCTAGCTGCAAGCTCTTTGCAAAGAAAAAGGATTAGGGCCACACGAAGAGAAAAAAAATAATTGCAGGAAGGAGATTAAAGTCGAAATTTCAAGATTAAGAAATTGAAATTATGTCAATAAAGTCGAAATTCTGAGACTAGAAATTAAATTTCAAGATTTAAATCAAACTTTCGAGATTACAAAATGTCAAAATGTTGTGAATAAGGTAGAAATTTCAAGATTTAAAAATTAAAAATTTGAGATTCAAGTTAAAATTTTGACTTTATTCAGCAATTTTGATTTTTTTTTAAATCTCGAAATTTTGATTTTTTTTTCGAATTTAATGTCGAAATTGAAATTTAAAAAATCTTCCTCCTGTCATTATTTTTTTTCCCTCTTGTGGCCCTTATACTCTTTTGTAGTTTGTACAAGTTCAGTGTGATTGAAAAAGCATATATATGGATGAGCCTTTACCTTAACGAAAACCGCATACAGAGCCATTTCTGAGGGCTTCTCTGTTACCAGTCCACAGAGCAGCTCCAGAGCCATGTCTACCTCCCCACCCACACCACTGCACACGTGGGTCACTAAAGCGCCCACTACTTCCTAATCAACACAGCACAGGACAAAACTGAAATGATTCGGTTGCATCTATATTTAAAAAGCAGACATCTGGACACATAGCTCTAAAACCCACCTGTTGACAGTAAGAATCAAAAGCAGTGAATGAGTATCGGTACATGTGTCCACCAAAAGGAACAACGCAAGGGTCAGGGGAGCGCAGCAGACCCTGGGCCAGAGCCAGGATGGAGGGGAAATACCCTCGCATGACCTGGAGGATGATCATTAATTGAAATTTAAAAAATGTAAAGCTTAATATGAAATGACCTTGTTTTCAAAATGAGTGCTGAATTCAGAGAAATCATGTTTGCCAACAGACAGACTCAACAACCTGAGCATAGTCCCGGAAAGTCTTTTGGAGCAAAGCCTCCTGAATCAAGCCAGTCTTCACTTTCACCTTCAGCACTCTCTCTGCGCCCCGCCGGCTCTGGTTGGCATTAGTGGAGTGGACGATGAACAGCACTAGCAGATCTATGACCTGACATGACAGAGCAAATACAAGGGAGACACAGATGCACACTTTAAGATGCATCTTAAACTTAGACATCAAAAAGAGTTTGGACAAGATCTTTAATTTGATATGTCTTGTTTTTGTACAAGCGTAAAATGGTCAATAAAAATGATATAATTTAGTCATTCCACTGTGAATGTATTGCACATGTATTTATTATCTAGTTATTTATTTTTTGCTGATCTGTGGTGCTGAAAGGGGAATGTTTGGGCCATATGCTGCTGTGAATGTCTGGTATTTGTCTGTTCCTTGATCATTTAACAACAAGGGAGGTCACTGTGAAGTGAATTGCCCTTCAGGGATTAATAAAGTTGTCTGAATCTAAATCTAATTGTTGTTATGATTAAGTGCTAATACAAATATGTGATGAGGATGTTTTTTGGCTTTTTGCATCTATTAGAATGGAAATCTAGAGAGGGTGTGAATGTGGAGAGAAAGTAGGGGAAGACATGCGTCAAATCTTATGAGGACCAGGATTAGATCCTTCTACCAGTGTGACGAGAACTGTAGCCTCTATCAATGGGATGTCTGCTCTGTTACCTGGGCCTAACAGAGCTGTGTGATGAGAATGCGTCAAATTGTGGTGATAAAGCAAAAACAAACTAAGTACAGCTGGGAAACTGTTGACTTTACTTGTACGGAAAGGGAGGTCGAACCCTTTCATGATAACTACCATTTCACCTGGGAGCACCTTAAGCTGATGAGATGAAACTTACCTTATGGTCCTCTACTTCATCCACAGATTCAATTGCCTAATGAAAAACAAAGCGGTAAAAGTCTAGTAAGATATTATGAGTTTGGACGACAGAGTGCCTTTATATCTAGGAAAAACAGATCCTTTCAAACCTTGAGCCAAGCCTCAGATATTGTTTTCTGGAATCGTACCGCAGACTTGATTCCCTCTAATATCAATGCAACACTGTCCTGACTACTGCCAGCTGCTGGTGTGGAAGCAGACCTGCTCCAAAAAACAAACTTATTTGATCAATTCTTCAGCAACAAGAATATCTGAGAGGGTATTTGAATTTGTGTTGTCATACCCTCCTGATCCTTTACTCTTGATGCGGCTCTGTGAGGCTTGCAGCACAGGGGGGAGGATACACAGCTCCAACTCCAGATTTTTACGAAGATTACACACCACCTGCATACAGGAAAAGACACCCACACTTTAGACATTTCAAGATAATGACTGTTTTGTTTTCAAAATGCACAACACCGTGGACCAGAATTAAACCCTGACCTCATTGGCATCTGAGGCTGAGACAGAGTGGAGGATGAACTTCACCACAACAGGGAGATCGTCCAGCTGCACAGCTCCTAAAGTGGTCATAACAGCTTCCCGAACCTTTAGATTAAAAACAGGAACATGTAACAACACTGTGTCATTAACTTGTCCTTGAATAATCCAGCAAAAATAACTTAAGTAGAGTCTGGATGTTTGTGTGTGTGCACTACCTCAACTAGCAATGAGGAGCTTAGATTCAAACTTGAGAGAGCGTCCAGGATGGGGACGGTTAACTGAGTGTTCTCCTGGAGTAAAGAGCTATAGAAGACAGTGAGGGGGATTATTGTTGAACCACTGAGCTTTATACATGCTCTGAAAAAAAAAAAAATAAACACATGTCTGTATTTCAGTTTGACTGTACACACTTGAGCTCTCTGGCGATATCATCATGCTGGGAGTCTTCCAGTATCTCTGGCAGACTGGTTATGATGTCACGCTGAACCTCCACTGGTGCCACTGACACTAACTCCATAAGCTTTGCAGCCAGCTCCTGCAAATTAAAGGACACAAAAGGGCAATTATCAACACATACACTGAAATCAGTGATTATTGATAAATGATATAGTTTATAGATGTCTTAGAAGAAATCAGATCAGACACTTTTAACCACCTAAATGGCACAAGCAACTAGACATGTCATTAAGGAATTACTACCTTGCTGTCTACAACTCTGTCCAGCCATTTAAGCTGGTTTATAATTATGTGGGGAATACAGAGTCCTCCATCTCCAACACTGTGAAAGATAGAACAAAATGATACTTTGACTAAAATAATAATAACAAAAACACAATCATCTAAAATCTATTAGTATACTCACCCATCAAGCATAAATTCAGGGAGTTTCTCAAGCAAAATGTTAATGATAGATGTCTGTATAAGAGAAAAGAGGATATTAAGAGTGTGTGACAGCCGTTCAACCAGCAGCATTCACATTTACACACCTTAAAGTAGAAAAAAGCTTCTTTTATTTTTACAAGTGATGTCCTGTTGTCATTTGCAGAATCTGTGTAGAAGATTTTACCTGCAACATCTCAATACCCAACAACATGCGGAGTAGACTTTCCCTGAATGAGCTCACACCGCTGAAACAAAGGGAGAATATTTTCAAAGTTCACACAGTACAGGTCCAAAGGAGGCCTCTTCAAGCTCTTTTGTGTTTTTATGGCTTACCTGGGGTCTCCATCAGGCAATCTGGGGACACATGGTAGGAGGCAGTTCCTAAAGCACTCAGGATCTTCAATATGAGACTCTAATCCTTTGGTGAATTCCTGCATTATCTGGCAGAAAAAATTAATATTACATGCTGTGAATTTAATTTCCTTTCAGGGATCATAAAGCTTTTTAAAATCTTTTTGTTGTTTCATTATCAGACTTGAACTACTTAAAGCTATCGACAAGAAGCCCCCGACCACAAACAGTGGGGTCTAAAAGTTATGAATATCATCACAACTTTGCTTTGTTTCACTCCAAACGTCTTCATAATATGAAGATGAACATGAAGTAGACTTTACTCCAAACCCATCTCATCTTAAAAGTCATAGTTTCAAGCAAGGTGGTATCACTTACCCCAGGATATCTTGGACTCTTTTGCAATTGCTGTTGTATCCTTTTCTGGAAAACTACTTGGTCCACAGCTACAGGGGAAGATCAGATAAAGATTAGAGGGGGGACTGCAAAACAAAAACTCTGCAAGAGGATACTGATCCCATTGAGGGTAGATTGAGAAATTAGCACTTTTCTTACCAATCTCATTGGACGTGCCGCCTTGTTTCAGGGTGACACCTGCCTCATTAAGAAAGATGCCAAATACACTCTGATTTGTCTCTTCAGGAGGTGCTTCCTTTTGTTGTCGGCCAGTGCTGCGACTCTTTTTTGCTTCTTTGTAGAGCAGAGAGAATAAACTTAGATCAAACCAGCTGGGGAAATTGAATGAGTGATGCTGGAAAAAAATCTTACTAGAGGTTTTCTCTGAGCTGTTTTAAGTTCTGATGTTTCAGTTCCATTCAAACAACGTTATTTCAACTCCTTTGGGGCAATTTTTAAAGGAGTAAAGAAATTAATAAAACAAAGTGACATATATTATACAGAGTAAAAGCAATTCAAAGATCAGCCCGTTAAAGATGGAGTCCATAAACTATTGGGGAGAGTGGGGTAAGATGAGCCATTTTTCACATTTTCGATCACTACATCAAGGCAATCATAGTTTAGTCTCTAACTAGTGTATCGGCATATATTTCAGGATGTTGTGCATCCCTGCAAACCAACAGAATGAGTGTAAACATAACTGTCTTGATAATATAGCATGCCAAAAAAAGTGGTCTCCTATGGGGGTAAGTTGATCATAAGAGCAGGGTAAGTTGAGCCGTATCCCTACTACCCCCCACTCTCCACCCCAGCCCTCCCTCACCTTCTCTCTCTCTCTAAATAACAGTCACTTCTTCACATTCATGTGTATTTTTATCTATTATACGCTATTCAACTGATACAATAATACTTTTTATTATTATTGCATATAACTGCTAAAAAGCTGTTTTGTAAAGAGTCATTTTAACATGAGAATGTCTTTAAGTGATTCAGAACATTCACAGATCTGTATTTTTGAAAAGAAAAAGTAAAACATTTCAACAATCTGAACTGAAACTCTGATCCTCTCATCAGACTTCTTTACTTTCTCAGGTGAACCACTGACTCAACTTACCCCAGAACTACTATTATGACTTCAATAGTCCTTTAAATTAAAATGGTGGACTTTTATAGGTTTTTGACCTCATGTTGTAGCTCATAGATACCACAACTGATGTATAAAACAATTTTAAACTCCATGAATTGATGCCCATCTCCTAAATATTTGGTCACATGATCAATTTCTTTTACCATTTCCAAGCAACAAGGGGTGGCTCAACTTTCCCCGTTCAATGATCTAACTGCAAAGGTACCAAGTTCCCTTCATATGTTGTTGTAGTCATGTCATGCAGATGTGAATGATGACTTGACACTTACTTGTTCCTGTTGTGGCAACATCTTCTTTATCCAAAGTGGAGCGTTTCTTTTTACGCATCATCTGATTTCAACAACAAAAAAAGAGTTTTTAAACAGCTAAATCAGGCTGACAGATACACAAGTTCACAAGCTAACCTTTTCATAAGTTTATCTGACTCTACCTAACGAGGAACCTAGCAAGGCTCTAACAAAATATTGCACGTTGACGTTAGCTGGGGTGCGATCAAATGTTTTTTCAGTGGCTACAACACGAAGAAACTATTCTTTACGTACATGTTATTCAATATAACTGCCTGTCACAATGATTCGTGTTAAAAAGGAAGAGGGACATACTTTAATGTACTGTTGAATCCACACAAGACTGCTTCACTAACCCAGTCACCGACGTTACCAAACAAACTTCCGCGCCAAAGTAGCTGATACGTCATCATCTACAGTTAGGGGTTGTCATCGTTTAGTTTCAGGCACATTAGCGTAAAAGTAAAAAAAAGAATACTTGTGCCATTTTATTGATGAAATAACTCCCCACTTATTTGAAGACTAGCTTACTATGTTAAGCTATCGGCTGAAATCTCTCAAGTGCCTTTAAAACTGCTCCACCACTCAACAAACGAAAGGTAACAACATTTTTAGACAGTCTCTAGAGTTTCAATAAAGGGTTGCATGTTTTGATGTCATTCTTACCGTCGTTGGGTGGGTTTGGAACTTAATCGACGATCCGCTCACTCCGAGATACGCTGAGTATAAAAACAAGGACACCCAAAGAGCACTCTAGCCTACCTACGCAGCAAGAAAATCAAAGAGTCTATAGCTGTTTCAGAGAACCTCCTACTACTCTCCCCTATCTTCGCTTGCTTGTTAACTGATGTATTGTTCCCTAATTTACCGGTATACTTCAAAATGTGGATTAAATAAAAACCATAGACTGATTATAGAATAGTATATATAGTCTATGATAAAAACTTTAAACTTAGCGTGTTGCAGTAACCCTTAAGATATGTATAAACTCTTAACTGCCATGCAATAGCCAGCAGTACCTGGCTCACAGTAACCATAGAGTATCAACTTATTAAATCATATCGCATTAAAAACCAAATGGTACATAAAATATCCCTAGTGTTAGTGTTTAGGTTGACATTTTGTCAGATTTTGGACATACTTCTTAAACTCTCAAAAACAACTCCTTTCTAGCATTGGATTAAAAATTCATCTACTTCGGGGGCAAAAAACAGACTAACAATCTATACCTATATTTTAACTATTATATCTCGTCCAAGTGAGGGACACAAAATGGTTACAGTTTTACAGTACTTCCCATTTCTGTCTGTCTTAATTGAAAGGGGGAACAGGAAGATCTTATGTTGGCTGCCTGTCCTGTTTGTCTAAACACTGAACTGACATTTTTATGTTTATTTACTTTAAGGACAAGGAGGTTACAGAAGAAATGTAATGTCACGGTACACTAGGCACTAGGCCAATCAGGTTGGCGGTCTCACAGGATGCAGGGCGTGATCTATCTTGGAGCGTAGATAAGACACTCTTTGACGTCGCTTATTTCAAAGGTTGGCTGAAGACACCAACAGGAGTAGAGAGAGAGAGAGTGTCTGTAGAAGATTAAGGAAACACTGAGAGCCTTGAGAACAGGATGGCTGCGAAATTCTACGAGCTCACAGCCAAACGACTCAATGGAGAAACATTCAATTTCTCGAGCCTAAAGGGCAAAGTCGTCCTCATTGAGAATGTAGCGTCTCTCTGAGGTACGACCACCAGGGATTACACCCAGATGAACGAGCTCCACGAGCGTTATGCCAGCAAGGGGCTTGTGATCCTGGGAGTGCCCTGCAACCAGTTCGGCCATCAGGTAAGAGAAGAAACGCTAGAGCAGTGGTTCTCAACTGCTGGGTCCCGACCCACAAGTTGGTCGCGGATACGTTCTGGATGGGTCACGAACAGCTAGTCAAAAAAGTAAATACTTGATGCGATATTTTCTGTACACGCAATTTCAGTAGTTGTCGTCCCCTTCATGTTCTCTGAAATGCACTTTACTCAGTAAAACACGTGGATTTATGTAAAGATTAGAGTCTTTAAAGTTTGGATTTTTTTTTTAAATAAATTTGCTATGTTTGAATTCAATAAAAGTGGGTCGCGACTTAAGGACCATGAGAAATGTGGGTCCCAGAGTGAGACCAGTTGAGGACCACTGCTCTAGAGCCTTTCTACGACCTTTCTGACTAGCTTTTGGGCAGATAAGTGTTAAAAGAATGAGGAATCGATTTTTCAACTAGTATTTTAGCCACCTGCGTATAGACGACGAGAGGTTACTTTATTAGCTGTTGAATGAAATATTAAAATAGAGATATTTAAACTCTTAAATGTGCACGTTTTCAATTTTTATCAACCATTTGATAACACCCTAGAATTAGGTTAGTATTTAGTGAATGTGTGATCTATACTTCATAGATTTCCTTACAGATTACCACATTTTACTTACTGTTGAACATTAAGGAAGTAAAAGTTAAACTCACAAACCCAGTTTCACCAGCATATTTAGGAAAGAGGAAACTGTGGTAAGGTTAGTGAGTTGCCAAATACCTAAGGCATACTGGTGTATTCTTTAAGACCAGTATAAGTCATTTATTAACTTTGAGATACAGGGAACAAAGTATTGCATTGATAGGTGTTGGTGGTAATAAAGCTCTGTCATATATGGGATGGTTTCATTGTTCAAGAAAAGTAATGCTGTTAACTCTGACCTAAAATATAACTGTCTGGTTAGTGTCAAGTATTTACTAGCCATTATTAAACTGCTTGTAATGAGTACTGAACAGTCAAGTTGTCAAACCTTGACAAATTTTCAATGACAGTATCCACTCATCCTTCTTTCACTCATTATAGATTATACTCCTGTAATTAATGTCTTGATACCACTGCAGGTTTCAACCAGTCTGTTATTATCATGACAGTAACCAGTTTGACCAGAAATACGCAGCACACAAATTTCAGTTAACCCAGCTGTCCTCATTACAGTGCTCATGTGTGGATTAATAAACATGTTGTGTGCCAAAAGCTTAACTATAATCTTATGGTTGATCCATGCAGGAGAACTGCAAGAATGATGAAATCCTGCTGTCTCTGAAGTACGTCCGTCCTGGAAATGGCTTTGAGCCAAAGATTCAGCTTCTGGAAAAGGTGGATGTGAATGGGAAAGATGCCCATCCTCTATTCATGTTCCTGCGAGAATCACTCCCATACCCCAGTGATGATCCGTCCGCCTTCATGAGTGATCCCAAGTTTATCATCTGGAGCCCAGTCAGTAGGAACGACGTGGCCTGGAACTTTGAGAAGTTCCTCATCGGGCCTGACGGAGTGCCCTTCAAGCGTTACAGCAGGAGGTTCCTTACCATCGATATCGAGGGAGACATCAAATCACTCCTGGCCCAGGCTAACTAACCCACCGTCCTCCAAAATGAACCATCTGGACCAGTCTTCCAGAACTGTCCAGGAGTGTGTTGAATATAATTTGTTGAGGCTCTGTAGACGGTGTGTGTGACACTTTTACAGCCCACCTGTGCTCATTTGTACCTAATGGCTGTCTTCAGTCCCGTTACTATATGAAGGCATCCTCTGAAACCAAGCTATTTGTGAGGGGGATATCTGATGAAATGTAAAAGGCTGAATGTCTCCAGCTGCATTGGGTGCATGTCAAGCACAGTTGTGTTTCTATATGTAAAGAGGACAAATAAATATACTTTTTGAACTAATCTTGAGTGTCTCTTGGTGAACCATTTCTGGGGTCATAAACTTTAATTTAATTGAGGGAACTTTGTTATTTGGTAAATATCCACCCAGAACTCACTGGGTTAATACCAGGGTTACAGATCCACTGTGATTACTGCAGCTGTACCACAGCCTGATAACAGATAAGAGTTTATTTCACAACCTCTTAGCACGAAGAGCATGTAATTCGGGTTGCATCACCTGCATACAAAGATCATCGCAGAGATATTTCATAACTTTTCCTCTGCTGAAGTCTAGTCTGAGTTGTATAAAGTTTGTGTGTGCAATTACTCCAAACAAACCATCTTGTTGAGGCTTCCAGTCTTTATTGTACTTTGAATTCAAATATTTCTCATTTAAAAACAAATACTGCAGATATCAGCAATAAGATAAATATGAGGACAAGAATTTATACACCTATTTTCAAATAGTATGATTATTTACATCTCTTGTGTTATTTTTGAATTTGAATTGCTGCCATGATTTGAGTAAAAGAAAACCAGATTGGCTGCTTTTGGTTTTTAACCAAGAGTCTAGGATTACAGATATGATGTAAAGCTTTTTCTAGTCATAGGCATAAATGATTATATTTAGGTAGTCATCTCTCAACAACATAATGATGGCAGGACCGACCAGTAAAAGGGACACTTGGAGGCCCTTCATGTCAACATGCTGTTATGCAACAAAGTGCAGAGTTTATGCCACAGAACAAGACTTATGTTAAAATTTCCATGAAGCACTGACCGCCATCTGGTTTCAGTACAAGACCCCTTAGACTGAGTATAATCATTCCTCTTTTGGACTCAGTCTATTCAATACACCTGTCAAAGCTGTGCTTCCAGGGATAATCCTGTGATTACTTTCCTATGATACCAACATACGATTTAGTCCATTTTTGCCAAGTAGCTCAGTCTGTGATCACTGGAAGGAAAACAATTGGCTCAAAATGCCTGGATTCACTGAGAAAGCTGATGGGGTACAGCGCCCCTAACCCCATCGGATGACACGTGTCGATTGTTCCTCAGTACAAGGAGAAAGTTCAAGTTTCATGAATAAAGCACCACTTTTATACTAGTTTATTTTGCGTCACTCAGTGTGCTTTAAAGATATCAAATAACAGAGCCATGTCAATACAGAGCTGCATTAATGTACAAGACTGATAAGGACAAGCCATTGCAGGTGAGCTGGGGGTCCAATCAGGCAGCAATCAAAATATGTTCATAAGACACATTATATTGATCTGGAAGTGTATGACAGACCATAACCCTTAATGCTAAGGCCAAACCATACAATTCTGTCATGGCTAGATACCCAAGAAGCAGGTAGATAATGTACTCATGGAGAATTCAAAGTGCCTCCTTTTTTGACAGGTTGCAGGAATCAAAAGGCCGCTTTTGCAATGTGATTACAAAGAAAAGGAAAAAAAAATATTAGCGGGGTGAGATTTTCCTCACAATTTTACACCACACTGTGTGCCCAGGGGAAAAAAAGATGGCTGAGTAGGAGCGAGGTTACACCGCTTCTGCAAAACTCATTTCAGGATGCAGATCTTAATACCTTTAAAAAAACAAACAAACAAGACAACACCCTGTCTGTGGTTTAGATCGCAACTCAGACCTGACGGGGCGCCCGCACAGCTGCCACAGCTACTCTGCAGCAGTGAGATCCCCATCAGTGCTTCACTCTGCACAGACGGAAAAGGCAGCAGGATTTCTTCAACAAGCATGGCATGTACTGTGTGCACATCACACTGTTAGAGTTTGCATTCACTGCAACACAGCAAGATCTTTAGAGATAAGTCTAGGCACAATGCCAGAATCCTGCAAAAAAACAAAACAGTTTGTTCATTTTCATAAATACCGTAGTATGCTTTGGTTGAAACAACATTTGCATTTGGCTTTTTTGAAATATTTCTGACTGTTGTTGGGGGCAACAGAAATATTTGTTGGACTATGCATTATAGGGCACTTCTAACATTCTGTTCATCCAGTGAGAGGATCGCTATTCTTGTATACTCCTCTGAGTTCCACACTAGTAAACTATGCTCAGGAATCAGTAGACCAGCCGCTGCAGAGAAGGAGTGCCTCAGGTCACTGTCCTGACAAGGCTGTTGGCTCTAGTTGACAACATACGAGACAGAAATGAAATAAAATACGGTGAAGGTGGGGTTAATTATGAAAAGTCTGTGTGGAGTTCTCCGTTTCTAAAGTTGCTTTGTGTGTGTGCGCGTCCGAGTGTCTCTATTTGCCGTGTGTATTATCAGTGCCTGTCTGGGCTCCTCAATTTGTGTCCATGTGGTCATCGAGTGTTTCTGGAGCTCCTCCCAGCGAGGCCGAAGGCTGAGGTTTGGAGGGGGCTTCTTCATCTCTGCGCTGATAGAACAGCACGTAGGCTGCTTTAGTCTGCCAGGGAGATCAAGGATAAGGTTACACTACAACAACAGCGAGACTTGACACTGACAGAGCCAAGAAGGCCGAGGACTTATCAAACATCTGTCATTTCATTAAAAGCACAAAGATCGACTAACACTGAGAATGTGTTGAACTACACAGCTAATAAGAGGAGTTACAACTCACCACAATCTGGTCCTCTGTGGCAGAGGAGACGCTGCTGTCATCAAAGTAATACCACTTTCCATCCACTTTATTCTTGCCATAAGCTGTGTCTAATAGGGAGAGGGAGAGGGAGAGGGAGAGAGAGAGAGAGAGAGAGACGTGTTAACGAACAGCTTTTTATGGCCATCTGCTTATTCAAAACATCTTATCAGATGATCTCAGTGTGAACGGGCAGAGCAAATACAAAATAAAAGACTCTTGAGAAAGACAGCCCATGGAGAACAAATGTTACTGATTGCAGTATCCATGGCGACACAGTGGTTGTTAAAACACCTGATGACACCTTTTGTTTTTAAGTTTTGAGACTGAACTATCTGTTAGCATAAGAAGTATTGTTGAGTTACCGAAATGATGAAATGGTTCAGAGTTGTGATAAGTAGCTAACAGTTTAAAATTAGGTTGGCATGGTATGATAAGTTTGTTTTACTATGAAAAGAAAGAAAAAAGGAAATATTTAAATAGTGACTTACAGTGACCCCCTCCCATTCCTCCATAGTGGTTTGACACAGCAATGAGGTCGTATGTATATGGGCTTGCCTTGGGGTCACACACAAACTCAGACATGTTCAGATCCCTGATGAAGAAGGAGATATCAAAGAATGCACAGGGACAAAACAAAAAAACATAGCATTACCAACACAGTGAGATACCCAGTAAACTCTCGATAGCAAATGATGGACACATCAAGATCTAGTATCTTGGCCTCCTGTATGTCAAAAAAAAAAAACTGTGTAAGCATGACTCAGCTTTTTAAAACCAGGACTCCGGTTACATTTTCTCTGCTTCCTGGTTTTGCAACAAAGGTTATGTGCTTTAAACAGAGCACAGAGTGAGTCAGATCGTCGTTGGACCACAAAATCCTAGACCAACTTCCCTGTTTGAAAACACAAAGGAAATTCCAAACCCTGCCAACTGACACAAGATTAATGACTCACACAGGGTTTAAAGGCTACTTCTGAGAGGCGTAATAGTTTCGCAACCAAACAGATAATGACAAAAGGGACATTGTCTTTGTTCTTTGGAGGATGATGACAGTTCTCAAAAGAGAAGGGACCATATCTTAAAAGAAAAAAACAACCTTAACTATTTCCTGAGGTCACCTCATTCAGTGAGTACTTAACACCACAGCTCCCCCTTGTGTAAAAACACAATAGACACACCAACCCTGAATGATGATATTCATCAATTGACAGGAAAATTGTGCATCCTCAGGTCAGTTTGGACAAGATTTGGTGACTGATACAGGAAAATTTTCCAACCAAGGGCAATACCACTGTACAACTGCACACCTCTTGTGAGTAGAGTATTGTCACTGTCCCTATCATGATATTTGTACTCTGCTCTGCTCACCGACCTGTAAATACTGTTAAATACTTTCATTCCTTACAACATACTGTATTCATATTTCTATTTTTAATGGCACCACTGCTCCTTTCAAATTTCAGCCAGAAAAGTCCAGTTAGTGTTGTATTCAGTATTTATTGTATACAAAGTTAAGGGAAAATGAAAGTTGTAAATTGTGCTATATTTATTATATTTACATGAAGGTAATTTCTTAATATGTGTCCTTCTTATATTCTTATAGTTTTGGCTCACTAGGAAAAAGCTGCTGTAACACCATGATTTCCCAGTTTGGGATTAATAAAGTAATTTTGATTCTGATTCTGAAACAAAACTCTGCTTTTATTTTAGGGTAACATACAATTGTTTGCTTACTGATGTCTGGACCTACTTTAACACATCAGTGCCATTTCTCTTGGGCAGAAGTATCAGACTACAATA
The DNA here is from genome assembly GCA_962446985.1 of Xyrichtys novacula. NCBI lineage: Eukaryota > Metazoa > Chordata > Actinopteri > Labriformes > Labridae > Xyrichtys > Xyrichtys novacula. The sequence continues at coordinate 19,012,571 of OY660865.1, forward strand.
CTAATCAAAACTTTTTCTTTTTTCTTGGTATAACATCACTACCAATACCTTTATATCTTTTTGTATGATACAGACTTATTGGGTGATAATAATGATAATGACTGCCTGCATACCTGATGGGAAAGTCCACCACTGTGTCCAGCTTGTCCCTCCAACACCGGTTGTAGGAGAAGCGCTTTAGGTGAACTACCAGAATACGAGGCAGTGACCACAAGTCAAACTTTTTTGTGGCCTGTTGGTGTTTCTTACACGTTGGACAGTACCTGCATTTGAAAAAAGATCACATTTAAATAAGAGGGACAGCAACAACAGCAGAGGTCTAATGTAAAACAAGGCCGTGGTTGTGAAGTCTTACCATGGATCATGTTCTCCGAGGGTCTCCATGGTTGTAAAAAGCTCAATGCATTCCCTCAGAGCGACAGTGGCCTTCTTTTTCTGGGGCTGAAGCATGCTTTCATGCTTTTCATAGGCCTGTGCACAGTATTCATACAAAAATAAACATACTGCTTGCATATCTAGTCACAGGATTGTGAGATGACTATCAACCCACTGACCTCAGCTTCTTGTTCATCATAGCACTGTTTCTTCGACTCTGTGTCCCAGTCAATCGCCACCGTGGAATGTGCTGCAGAAAAGAGGAGAGGGAGAGGGGCTGAATCAACGACAGGGGATTTTAGGGGCATGCTAAAAAGGAATTTCTCAGTATTGAGCTTGACACTGACGATTGAGTTTGAGGACATTTCCATCACAAGGCAGCGGGCTGATGTTGGCTGTCCCATAAGAGTTCACTATGCTGAAGGTGAAGAGCTTGGCTGGAGAAGAGCACTGCTTGGCTGGGTCTCCCTTGGACCCGTTTTCCAAGTCAGAGGTCTCCTCCTCCTCTTCTTCAGACTGGCCATTCTCTGGCTCTGGACTCACCTGGTGGTCCATGGCCTCCTCCTCACCTGAGCAGACACAGATTCAATCCCTTCAGTGTTTTTGTAAAGTTTACTCTATGAACACTTTTCTCTGGGTTTCCTTTACACCCCTTACAATCTGGTCAAAAAACAGTGTGCCCTGCTTACCATCATACAGCCCATTGGTTTCGTTGCAGGTCCCTGAGTGGTTACTGCCGTTACTGGAGTTAGCACTGCAGGACGCCTCATCAGACAGGGGGCTACCACAGCCTCCCAGGCTGGACGACGTGGAACATTCAGGGGCCTGACTGCAGCTGGTAAAGGTGGCTGAGGCTGAAGCCCTGCTTTCACTGTTCGGGCTCTGGGATTGTTTTACATAGCGCCTGCACAACAAGAAACAGAGGGAATTTGTGTAAAGACAAATGATTAAAACTCCATTTCATCCACACCTTCTCTTTCTTTCATGATGAGGGTTTCTACACCCTACACACTCACCCAATCCTCTCCATGATCTTGTCATACAGAACGTCTGCTATGAGGTTGTGTCGGGGCACGGTGATTAAAAGAGGCTGGCCAAACAGCATGGTGCTTGCAGAGCTTCCCGTGTGCTTAGAGTGGCGCTCCCTGAAATAAACAGGCAGGTTCATCCTCTCACTGTCCTCCTCCTGCACCTCATACCTGGAAAAAGCAAAAAACAATTACATTTAAGACAGAAACCACGACACAATAACTACTCTGAGAAGACGGTGAACAACGCTTACACAAAGATGTCATCTTTTTCCATGATTTGATTCAGGCCATCGTCTCGTCTGTAAATTTTGTGGAACCTATGATTGTAAACATCGGCCACCACCATCTGGAGCATGAAGGACAAAGTCAGCACGTATTTACATGCCAAACAAAAACAAAGAAATTTCAAAAGCTTCACTAAAAATGCTAGACGTTATTGTGGTTATTACATTTTCTGGAGGGAAACCACAGAGTTTGGACAAGGCGCTGCACAGATCTGCCACTGTACCAAGTTTGGGGACCACCACTCGATACTGTGAGAAAAGGAAAGAAAAGCTCATCAATAACAAGTACAGAGCCATCTCTTTTTTTCAGATGGGAATACTGCTATTAATGTGCTGGTATGAATGAATCTAGCAGTATTAGTTTTATTGTTGTGGTTTTGGTCACAAGAGAAACCCCTGAGCCTGTTTCCATCTCACCTGAGTGGGTCGAGATTGAGGGTCTGATCGCACCAGGAAAACCTCCATCGTACGGTCCTTCTTCATGGGCAGAGGCAGTGTGAGGTAGCAGAATGGGTCAAAGGTTACGGACACCTTGGAGCACTCTGGACACACCAAGGTGGATTTGAAGAGGCCGTGAAAAATATCCACAATGATGGAGTCGTTGCGCAAGCGGTGGTTTGTCCAGGCTTCCTTGGCAACAATCTGAAATTACACAGAAAGTTCAATCATACATCGATTTAATAAACATCGGAGAGAGTTCAGTGTGTGCCTTGATTTTGTCAAGTATTTTTTAAGCCTTGTGCTTCTGTGGTGCTATAGAACTGTCAAGACAAAAGCATACAATACACAGCATCAAACTGAAAGCAGTCAGAAACTAGCAGCTGTGCAGCTCAGTTAATATTCCTTTGTCACACTGACACTTTGAATGCAGGTTTTCTTTCCTTGGTGAAATGCAACAGCCGTAAAAATATTTAGTATTAGAAATCCAGTGTAATACTGTAATTGATACACCCAGATCTACCTCATCTGGACGGCCCTCTGCATCCCTTAGGGCCAGGTAAGGCTTCTTCTTCACACGGTTCAGGTCTTCATGAAGCCCATCAAGCAGGAAAGCCAAAAGCTCCTGTGAGTCCTGCTGCTGATAGCCTGAAAACTGCGGAGCAAAGCGTCCAACCTGCGTCTGGAAACGCAATGATAGAACTGAATTAGCTTTTGGGAATGTATGGATCATTTTCGTGTCTGATCAGTGGGCAGCATCCGCTTCTGAAATGTGTCATAGCTCACTTTGAAGGTGCGTGGAGCCACATAGCTGCTACGACTCAGCCACATCTGCTTTACTAGATCAGCATAAGCCTCTGCGATCTCGCCCCTCATTCCTAGAGGGTTCTCTCGGTTAATCTCTGCCTCGTATTGGTCTTCCAGGAAGTACTCCGTTAGTGGAGATGCATTGCTCAGGCACTGAAGGAAGGCAAACAAAGAGTAGATGACGTAAGACTGGCACCCGAAGGAAATGCCCTTACTGAGTAGAAAATGTGACAGGATTTCTATCACTCCTTTCTTTACCTGGAGGGCAGAGTTCATGAAGCATGTATTTCCCAAGTTACTGAGACCACATAGCCCAGGCTGTGACTGGGACTCTCTGTAGTTGTAGGAGGAGCTGTATGAGTTATAGCCCCCCAATCTGTAGAAAGAGAAGACCTGTGACTAATAGTAGAAAAGAGATACATTGCTGGTTACACTGCCCTTCTCTCAAAAACTATTGTTCAAACTAACACAATTTTCTACACATGCTGTTTTGTTCTGGTCTAAGCTGTAGTAATACAATACACACTGAAACAGGATTGTTATGATCATTAGCCACACCAAATACTTTCCAGTACAAAAGCCATGTAATCTCACCCTTATGAATAACTTTCTGTTGGGTTTTTGTGAACGTGAATAGGAATCGAATAAATGAACATCCTCTTTTACAGCATCATTTGTCTCAAAAAGAGTGGCATGGAATACACGAAAGGAAAACAAATAATTAAACTTCCTCTTTCATACAGTCTTAAAAAAAAATAGTCAATCAGTTCTCCGGTAATCCTACAGAGCTAATCCCGGCAGTAAACTTCATAAAGAGCAAATGTAAGCCCCTTAGGACCATAACACTTTTTTCAATAAGCACTCTGGCTGATCTATGTTGCCATAGAGTACAGTTTCACTGTGTTCTTTCACTCCCTGTTCCTCATCATACAATATGTTCAAAACTAAGCTGGCGCAGCATCAGATGGTGTCTACGTGGATATATTTATTCGAGAGGAGCCAGCCTACTTGAAAGCAAATTAAGGCTATAGACTAACCTAACAAATGCACAGAAGAAAAATACAATGAACATTTGAACAATAGAAAGCAGAAGTGGGAACTGAAGAGGAGAAGTACGTAATACCAGTTCTGCTGTGTCTAACAGACGAGGGGCTCTTTGTTCTCTTTTATGTCCTTTAATCAGAGAGTACATGCCTTCATGATGGTCTGTAGGAATTCAACCTTGGACTGTTCAAATGATTTAATCAAAGAACTTCCTTCAAGAATACCCTGTCACTAATGTGCTGAGTGTGTTTTGTTGATTTTTTTTTTCTGCTGCATTATACAGAAACTAAAGGCTGTAAAAGAAAGTGGAAAAAAGCACAAGAGGTATTTTTAAATGGCAGACTACTGTGTGTGTATTCAAAATTGACTTAAAAAAGGCCACAAGTCCTGTGCAACATTAAGTTTACAGTAAAAATGAGAGAATGAACTTAAAAGTCTGTGTACTGGATGAACAAGCTTATTCGCAATGGGTAAGAAAAGAGCTCTTGCCTGTTGCTAGAGGTGGTGCTGTTGTTGAGTGTGTAGCCAGGGCTGCTGTCTCCGTTGGTTACGGTTGAGGAGATACTGGCTGTTGAGTTTGAGGAAAGTTTAGGGGAGGTAGTGAAGTTCCTTGATGGGGTAGTACTGGATCTGTTGAGTGAGAAAAACCTAAGTTTGTCAAAAAATAATACCCCCAACATCTGTCATCTGTCATCTGCTATTTATGAATGTAAAATATATTAAAAAACACTGTTAGGATGCAATGCCTATCCATTTTCTGAATGCTTGATAAAACAAAGAAAGCCATTTGCGTACTTGGGATGGGAGGCTTGCCTGGGCCAAGTGCCATCCTCATTTTTCCGCTCGATCACCAGGACCTGGGGGAGGACAAGCTGAATGAGAGCCAAGTGGTCGCTGCACAACATTATCATGCATGTCAGAGTGATCATGTCTCGGGCCTGAATTGAATATGATACATGTGAAAGGTGTTACCAAACCTTAGCAGCTACAGGTTTGTCCATCGACTGCAATTAATTTGGTGTATAAGAATAGTTTTCATACCTCTGCAATTCAACTAAATTCAAAACAAATGTATTGGATAGTACTGAAATAAAATGTTTTTTTTTTTTTGTTATAGGACATGACATATTAACTTGCCAGTTATATACAAAACCATAATTTGTGTTATTGTTGCTGTATTGGGATGTGAAACTTTAATATAGTTAAATGATTCCTCTTTTACACTCACGTCAGTCTCTATTAAGTGTCTGTAGATGCAAAACATTACTAAGAATTTACACCATCATTGCAAAATAACACCATCTCATACTTAGCATAAAATATCATAAAACTGAGGTATAATCCTGACTTCTTGGACATAGACACAATAAGAGGAGCGCATCATAACCAATGGAGTTTACAGTATATGTAAATGCAGGCCTGGTGTATCATTTGACATTAGACACTTTGTTGTTCCTGTTATTTCCTAAATCGCCAGTGAATGAATTATGTATGCAAAGTGATGTTCTTCAAAAGTAATGGAGAAGAGAGAGTCTGTGTGTGTAATATGGGGGTTATTTGAAAAACACAGCTCTGTACTACCTGCCCCTGGAAGAGACCAGCATCCTGAACTGTGCTGTCCGGCTTGTTCAACTGCTCATAGGTGTTGCTCATGTACTTGTTCCAGAGTCGTGTCTCCTTCTCTGATGGGATATTGAACAGCGTCCTCATCTCCTTCTCTATAGTGTCTGGACAGAGAAGACTTTTTTTTAACACAAAATCATCTAATGGCTGGCAAAATAAATCTATATCCAGTGTTCAAAGTTATACTATTAGATTCTTACCTATGGTATCAGCTTTACTGAAATGGCGTGTGACTACATTGTCCATGTTGTCATTCTCACACAAATTCAACTCCAGCAAATAGACCTCCACCTTACAGTGCTTCACAAACATGCCATGTTCAACAACCTGGAAAATGAGGAGGACATTCAGCAACCACAGCCATAAGTGAGCTGTTACAGCAAATAAAAAAAGGATTTAAAAACTAGATTGTTTTACCTTCCGGACAATGGGTTTCTGGCCGTCCAGGCAGCCGTACCAGCTGACAAGCTTATTCCATGCTTCAGTGGGTACAAGGACATAGTCAAGCTCGTCTATAAGGTGCTCTTTCAGGGCTTGAGTCTCCTGGTCTATGGGAAGAAAAAAAGTTCACTACAGGCTCAAAAAGGTAGAATTTTTGCAGAGAAGAGAATCGAATTGAAAACCCCAATCAATGTTTTATTAAAGATGTCGTTGTACCTGAGAACAGTCCAGAGTTATCCACTGGTCCTGGATAGAGGCTGCGTTCTCCAACATTGTACATGTCCCAGCTGTCAAATCCCACATACTTCTTCCATTGTTTGAACCATCGGCTGTCTATTAAATACCTGTAAGAAATAGTTGATCACCATTAATAGTAAATGAATGGAACCGCTTTTTTTTGTCCTGTATTTTTTGCCCACATCCTTGAGACTAAACTGTGATTTTTCAGTCAATGGATATGTTTTTGATGGAACAAGTACATATAAGGGTTAGTACAAGGCATGACAAGACACATCAGACTTGGTGAGAGTGAATTCAATCTTATTCCAACCCAGATGATTATGCAACACCAAACTGCCATGGCATTTGCAGATATAGCAACAGCAAGCTAGTTTGACTTAATCTCATCCCAAGCGAGAAATCTCCTTTACTTAATAGGCTTGTTCACAAGTGTTAACATTGGAAGATGTTTGGACATGGACCCTGTTTTAAGTGACCAGTGTCAAAACAAGTACAAGACGGTGTTACTGCCTTTAAGACTGTGTTTAATTTAGTCAACATTTACAATGGTGGATAATACATTTTAGTCTGAAGAGTATCAGAAAGAGAGAGTAGGTCAGTTTTAATTGTAGTGTCATGAAACACTATCAGACACTGTTCCTGACTTATTTAACAGCTATAAACATGTTAGCGTGACATGCTCTTGTCAATTAAAGTCAATTAAACGTCCTGCATGTGAACTGAAATTGCTGAGGTGAAGCGTCTTTATCACATCTAACTGCACTCTGCCCAGGCCTGCATCTTCTGAATGATGAGAGACTGTTGTAGCTAACAGGGGTTTGCTACAGGGTGAAGAAACTTGTCGTGCAACTTTCACTGGGATGTCACTAAGATTCAGGCAGGCAAGAGCGTTGCATCATATTCCTGTCAACGGGTCGATTCTCCGATTAGTCCCTTTACTCGCAACGAGCCGGTTTGACTAGCTGTAGAAGCACCATCTGAACACAGGGCCTATTCTGCAGGCGACTAGCCAGCACAACAGTCAACGTCACTTAACTTATCACACAACGGGAATTAGCGTCTAAGTACTCGCTGTACTAAAAAGCCCCTTATCTCCACATACTAGTTGGGTTGTTTACGACCACCACTTCACAGCTCTTTCTCTGGACACCACTCCTCAAACAGAAAGGTTTAAATATGTCTGGCCAGCAGCTAGCTTGCTAACTTGTTTGATACTAACATCTCTAGCTCAGTAGCTTTCGATTTCCATACTTGCAAGCATCGGTTTCGTTAGCTCGTTAGCTTTAGCGTGTTAGCATTTCCTGTTTCTGACTAGCGAGCTAACGCTAACAGAAAACACCAAGGTAGCATTAACCATTGCTGAATCTTACCATTCGTCTCCCTTTCTTAGGGTTGTTTTCAAAAGTGACCCAACAGTCTGTTTTTGACTTTCGGTTGAAGGGGTTGGCATTTGAGCGGCTACCGGCTCCGAGTCGGAGTCCGCCGCGCCGCCCGACTCGGGTCCGCCTCCCTCGGCCATCATGTAGCAAGTGTACCGGTATCGTGAACGCGCCTATGGAAGAGCCGCACTGGAGCGAGCATCACAGGGCTGTTCACGGAAATGTTCCTCCTCTTCAGTCAGGACGAGGACTGGTGTAGAGAGACACATGTATCAAGAAGAATAAGAATAAGAAGAACTTTATTGATCCCCGAAGCGAAATTCAATTGTCGGTTGTCTCACTTGACATGTCTCTAAAAGTTATCTACTATTTACACAAGAGTTTTAAGGTCTAATGGCTGTTTGTACATAAGATCTTCTAAATCTTTCTGTCCTGCAGTGAAGAGAGAGGAGCCGTCCACCACCACTTGCCCTTTGGTCCATTAAGGTGTTGTGAAATGGGTGATCCATGTTCTTTAGAACAGTCTCCACCTTCCTCAGTGTAGATCTCTCCAACACATCCTCCACTGAGTCCATCTTGAGTCCAACCACAGAGCCAGCCTTTTTCACCAGTTTGTTAAGATGTCTTGCATCTTTGTGCTTGATGCTTCCTCCCCAGCAGACTGCAGCGTAGAACAGAACACTTGCCACCACAGACTGATAAAACATCTTAATCAATCAATCAAATTTTATTTATATAGCACCAATTCACAACAGTCGTCATCCCAAGACACTTTCCAAAGAAAAAGAGCAGGTCTAGACCACACTCATTGTTTGATGAATTATCCAGACGCAACCGAAGACGGGATTTGGCCCATCTCATCTAACATGAGTAACAGTGGCAAGGAAAACTTCCCTTTAACAGGCAGAAACCTTGAGCAGGACCAGACTCTATGCCAGAAAGCCACCAAGCCATCTGCAGCATCTTGCTACAGATGTCTATTGATCAGAGTCTTCTCAGGCAAAAGAGGCGGCTCTGCCCCTTTCTGTAGATGAAGTCTATATTCTTAGACCAGTCCAACTTATTATCCAGATGTACACCTAGATATTCATATGATCTCACCACTTCAATGTCCACTCAACAGGTGCTCACTGGCTGAAGAGGGGGTTTGGATCTAGGGAAGTCTTTGACCATCTCCTTTGTCTTTGAGGTGTTGAGGAGGAGGCAGTTTTTGTGACTCCAGTCACTGGAGGCTCTTATTAGAGCTCTCTATTCAGCTTCTTGTCCATTTCTGACACATGCTACGATAGCGGTGTCATCAGAGTATTTCTGTATGTTTAATATGATGATGGATATTTATGGTGTCAGGCCATCTATTGGTATACACCACCGAGCTGTTGGCAATCATACTGACACTCTATTGGATAGAACAGAAGGAAAAACAAAACACAGTTGTTGGATCTGACAGTTTCTCAGCATTATCAAGCATAAAATCAGGCAGATCAGCATTCAGAATGGGCATAATGAATGATTTTTTTCTATTATTGTATAGAATGCAAATCAAGGGAATAGTTCCAGGGTTTATTTGGGTTCCTGCTCATGTGGGTGTGGAAAGTAATGAGCTGGTAAATATTCTGGCTTAACAAACACTCAGAAAAACACAGGTAGAAATGTAAATTCCACTAAGCAAAAGTAAAGCCAAACATTCATTACAAAATGTACGCAATCTACAAGGCAGCAACAGGTTGAAGATGGAAGGAAAACATTCACCATTCGGAAAGAAAAAAGCATAATCACACGACTCAGAATAGGACACACAGGATTAAACAGCACACTCCATATGATAGGCAAACACCCAACAGGACTCTGTTCTCACTGCAATAAACCAGAAACAGTACAACATTGTTTATGGACTGCAACCTATATTCACAGGAGAGGGAAAGGTTAAGGGATTCACTCAAACAGAAGAATATTAGTTTTACACTAGAAAAAATGACTTGGAGCAAAATTACAACAGGCATACAAATTGATTCTATTATTTCTTTAAATGACAAATTTATTTAACAGAATTCAAGGACAACTGCCTAAATTCAGAGCCACACTCCAGTTCAGTAGGTGGCAGTAATGCACCTTTCAGCTCGTTTGCCAACCGCCAAAAAGAAAAAGGACTGATGTAGCACTCTAGTTTAGAGAGCAGCAAAATACATCGAATCGAATAGTCACGCATTAGACTCTCTCATGTACATCAGCAAACTTTTGCATGGATCTGTTTTATGGATCAGATTTTTTGTAAATTGTATTTTTTTAAACTGTGTTGTAGTGCAATGCAACACAAGAAACCAGATGTTTAGTCAAAACAGGCTTTATGCTGTACAAAACACAAGGGCGTTACATAACAAAACAAACCATCTACATATTTCACACAAACATTTCCCCTCAGAACTGTTCAACTTATACTAAAATTAAATAATCATTTAGACCTCTAAAATGCTGTAGTGTACTACTTTTCTCAACAAAATCAAACAATATGAAAATGAGGGCAGTCAATCTAGCTGTGCATAAGAAAAGAAAAGAAGTACTTGATAGCTCACATTCTAATACCTAACAATGATATGGTAGTGGAAAAGTGGCATAATAATCAGCCAAAAGGCCATTCTTTTACCAAACATTTCCTTTTCCAAGTAAAATAACAAAAGCAATGATTTCTAGTATGCATGAGTCAGCAAAAAACCAGTGTACATTATTTACGTTTTTTTAAGATATTTCATGGACAGGAATGGACTTGAAAAAAATGAGGACCACAAATAAGGGAATGTAAACTTTGCATAACATGAAAGTATTAGCTCCATCTCTGTTGCTTTGACCACAAACAAATCCCCCAGATGATCAAAATTTCGAATTGAAGGATCCAAGTAGAAGTGACGCCGGCATCAGAAGATACCGCTTGGCAGCTCCTTGCTAAACAAGCCATCAAAGTCCAGTTCTCTGCTCATCAGATCCTCCTCAACACTCTCCAGCGCCCACTGATGGTCAGTCAGCTCCAGTGCTTCCCACTCAGCCTGTAAATTAGAACAGACTTCCATGAACAACCAAGCAAAACCCTTACACAGTAATTAATTATTCTGTAACTACAGTGCATACCTTGAAAGCTTTGTTTGTGTCTGCAGGCATGGCCATGGCAGCACCACTCATCTGCTCCTGCATGATCCTCGACTGATCTGCACCTGAATTCACCAAAGTCACCAAAGGGTTTACTCAGCGTGGAAGGCTTGACACATTTACGTAAATAGTGACCAGAATTTTTATACACTTTGTGTATATAAAAACAGACACTCAGATATATGTTCTCCAGTTCCCAGCTTAGTCAGATAACTGAAGGTAAGGCAGCTGATAGTTTTTGCTGGTTGAGGCTTTGCTTCTTGTTCTGACTTTTAAGAAACCATAATGTAGCTGCAGTTCAAGAAAGATGTACAACAAATCACAAATGTCATGATTTGGTTCAGTGCACAGATTGAGGATCACGATTCCTGTCATTTTTTGGGGGATCAGACAAAAAACAAACAAAAAAAGAATGGTAACTCTGTCCTGCCCCTTCCTTAGCCACACAAACACAAAAGCTTTCTCCACCTCATTAGCCACACGTATTGGCTGAAATGTTCACATCTGTTGATATCAATATTTATATCATAATAATACTGTGCCTCCTTTATAATAAGAAAAATAAAATGATCAGTGTAACATAACTACTCAAATATATATTGTGTGATTTATCTTACTCATGTTACAATAAGTGATGGGCATTTTCTTCTGAATTCATGCACAACATATAATGTCAAATGACATTCAGACCGTTAATAAGAATAAATCCTGTAAATCATGTTCTCACCTTGGACAGGTTAATCCCTTTTGCCTAGTTTATGTATTTCTATCATTGAAAGAGCAGAAGCTGCACTCAAGAGTGTATTTCTGTCATCTTGACCATGTTCTACCATTGTATCAGATGGAAAAGAAAGCCTCTCCATGATGACGGCAGCAGAGACACCACTCAAAAGCCCAAATGTGGTTGTTTTGTTTTTATAAATTTGTAATATTCAACTGGAGGAAACAAATGACTTCAGACAGATTACAACACTACCATCTAGCTGTCAGGGGGGTTCAAAGACAACCCAAATAAACCACTGCCAAAATCTTTAGAGCAAACTAATTGCTGAACGTTGATGTGTTAATGAGCATATTATTTTGAGAATCTAGAAAGTATCTCTTTACACATCAAATATTTAAGTATCAACATTTTCCATCATACCTGTTCATTACTATCAGGAACTTAACGTCTTTAATGAAATGTGAATAAAAAACTGCTCAAAGGTACCAGGTTGCTTCTAGTGTTGAATTCTCAAAAATCAACAAAAGTACATAAAATCAGTTAGGAGTTACTCATTACTCAAAAAGAACACCCATCAACAGGTGTTCCAAAATTACCGTTGTCTTGGCCCAGAATTAATGAATACATGCTTCGGAGTCCAAACACGTTTAGGAAATACCACGATGCCGAGCTCACCCTGGAAAATAAACACACACACAAAAATTAAGACAAGTAGGTAAGACTGTAGCACTTTTTGGTGATACTGTAGACACTATGCAGAGTCTTTTTACAAATAAAGTTTCATAAGTTTACCAGGAAGCATCAAGTGACAGAAGCTCTATTCCTTGCTGCAGCATGGGCTTGAAGCGCAGAGTAAGGGGGAAGGGAACCTTAGCTGTGTGAAACAGAAAATAGACAGAACTCAACACTGACTCAATACTGTTGTGTGACGTGAACAAGATCATATCTGCCAACAGAGCCAATAAAAGCCTATTATGTGATATTTTGCACCACAAATAGTAACATTTGTGACTGAATGGGGCCCTTTACTGGTAACAAATCCTGAAAAGGTCCAGTTGATCCAGCCTCCAATAAGAATCATGGGAAGTACGTTGGTGACATTGCCTTTCATCATGTCTGTCAGCATGCTTGGATCTGTGGAGAGAAACAGTTTGCACACAAAGCATTCGGTAAAAACTCCAGTGTTTGATTTACAAGTAACAACTACTGTATAGTCAGATTGGAAACTGTGACTCTGAAATACGCTATAAAACCGGTTTGAAAAGGCTCATACACATTATTTGGCAGTAAATTTATATGGCTATTCAGTGACTTGAAGGCCAACTTTTAGAACCATACAGTCTCTGAATCGTCTGTTTACATGAAAAAAAAAAACTTTCAATGTACAAATTTATCACAAAATATCTTATCTACAAAAAATAGACATTTGATCGAATAACCCTGACATGCAGTTAGTTAGTAATGTAAAGATATACCTGTCATGGGGGAGGGTGGAACAACCTTTCTTTTAGTTTTCTTGAAAAATCCGTCTTCTTGGTTGTTGAAGTAAAACTTCCTCATCAAAAAAGACTGAAAAAGAAAAACCAGAGATTTTCAGTTTTACTGTTCTGTAACATGCCATTGATTAGAGTATTGCAAAGGTATATGGTCCAGTGCCAAGTCTTTATTTCATTTCAACATTTCAAATAAAAAAAAATTCATTTACTTGTGGAAAAATGTTATGATGCCATGTAAAATATAAAAAATAGAATAGTTGTGTTGCTGGCATCAAATGTAAAATGGCCATTAATTAATGTAGATAGATTTCGCCGATTTCAGCTTTTGATATGTTGTCTTTTGTTTTTCTTTTTCAATTAAGGTTTAAATGACTTGCAATCCATCCTAATCTGTTTAAACTAAACATGCACCAATAAATCAACTGGCCGATTGATTGGCGCCGATTTCCTCAATTTTGGGGTATCGTAATCGGCTGACCCTTACACATAAAACCGATTTTATCTACCGATCTTATCTACCTCAGCAAAGGTCTGAAAGTCAGCCGTTGTAGCTTTTTGCTTTTGCCAGAATGACCGGCCCGCCCACCAGTTTAGTTCCTCAAACCTTGTGATTTCCTTTATTTGTAAAAGCAAAATACTGCTGTGCACTTTACTTTGGTAAGAGGCTCAAAACAGGCCTGCAGTGTGACCTGATTTACATTTGAGAGAACTACCTCATGTGCAGTTAAATCAAACACAAAAAGGTTTGTATTGTTCCACAAGTATTGTTAAATGTTTTTCATTAAAATAAGATTGGAGCATCGAAGGTGTATGTTGTCAGTTATAAAACATTTTTTTTAAAAAAGGTATCGGTCAAAATCGGTATCGGCTGGTGAAGCTTTCTAAAGATCGATGGTCGGCCAGAAAATTGTAATCGGTGCACTCTTAGTTTAATAGAATAGAATAGAATAGAATTCAACTTTATTGTCATTGCACATGTCACGAGTACAGAGCAACGAAATGCAGTTTGCATCCATCCAGAAGTGCTTAGCAAGTATGAATATGGCTGTGACCGAAATGGATCCCTAACCCCTACATAGGTGACTATATGGGGGTTAGCGCCATTTTGAGGGGTGTCCAAAACCTGAGTGATCAATTCCAGTGCCCCATATAGGCGACTCAAAATTTCCCATAAAGCATTGCAAAATGCAGTGACCATCTGATGGTCACTCACTGGTGGTGGGCATCCCGTCATGCCTTGCATCATGCCATGTAGTGTCCGAAACCTCCGGTAATTGAACTTACTACATAGTCAACTATAAAGTGAAATCCCATATGGGGGTTAGGGGTTAGGGATTGAGTGATTCATTTTGGACACAGCCTATATTTACAAATGTACACGGTATGAAGGGGATATATACATGAGTATATCACGGTATATAAGTATGTACAGGCTATAGTAGTGTATGTGCAGGCTATGAACAGATTATACATATGGTTATAAATATGAAGGTTGTAAACAGACTATAAATATAATTATATGGCAGATAAATTATGCAGTAATGCAATATTGGATGTATTTACAGTAGTGCAAATGAGGTTTGAAAGGTTTTAAGTTGGTTTACAGAAATAAAGTGCAGGTAATTGTAGATGATTGAAAACGGTGGTTCAGTGGTTGTGAGTGTGTGTGTGTTCAGTCCATGAGTGTTAATGTGGAAACCAACATTCTTTTTACGTTCATACCTTATTAAATAACGTCTGTAAAACAAACTTACCTGTTTTGGGATGTATTTTCCATTCTCTCTGAGAATCCTGCTGCGAATAAGAACCTGACTGAAATGACAACAACACAGTATGACACAAATTAGGTTTCTATTTCTATCTTTTACATGGTTAAATTGAGTATTATATTACCTACCTGTCAGAAACCTGTTCTAACGTCAACTTCTTATCACTTTGAAGCAGAATAGAGACATAGTGCCGGATCACTCCGACAAGAAAAGTGATGAAGACAATGGGCAACACCACCCAAAGTCGAATATTGGAGTCCAGCAGCA
Source organism: Xyrichtys novacula (assembly GCA_962446985.1). Taxonomy (NCBI): domain Eukaryota; kingdom Metazoa; phylum Chordata; class Actinopteri; order Labriformes; family Labridae; genus Xyrichtys; species Xyrichtys novacula. The sequence goes on from OY660865.1 coordinate 19,027,627, forward strand.
GCTCCGGCTCAGCCATGCAGCCTGGTGTCTTAACTGGAGTCACAAAGACAGAAACGATATCAGATTTATACTTCTGGAGGTCAGTCTACAAGGACATTTTCTATGAAACTCTTTGAGACGCTCCGAGTGAGTCTGGAGTGCAGAAGGGAGGAGGGTTACAGCTCACACTAGCTAGCTAACCAGCGTCATGACGTTATGCTAAGGTTACGGCTGCTTCCCAGCTGATAGAGTCATATAAAACAACTCGAAATATAAAATACTGCCACCATTTACACTCCAATTGGCTTGTATCGTCGCTGTATTAGACTACACGCAATGGTTACATATGGCGTTCGTGTTTATCTACTGGTAACGTTAGCCAGCAGGCTACCTTCTTCCTGATACCCGGGTCACAGTCGCTCGGAGGTGGCGTGTCGTCTTAGCGCTGCGGTCAACACTTTTTCCCGAGGCGCAGAGACGGTAACATGCGTGAGGTAGCTGGTTCAATCAATGAAACAGAAATATTTAACAGTTGCCAACAATCGTCGCCATCGTTCAGATGTTGGCTTTGCGGATGAGAGCTGATTCCTCTTTCTGCTGCTCATCCGCATCTAATATGGGGGCTGCAGCGCCACCCCGCGGTGATGGAGGGAACTCCTTGTCCTAAAACAAGCAAAACCACTTTGAGATGAGCCCAAACAGCGGTATGGTCAGCAACATAAACATCTTATCAATAAATCAATCAATGAAACTTTATTTTCAACGCATTTTCATTCATAGAATGTAGCACAAAGTGCTGTCCATTCAAGCAAGACATTAAAAACAATTAAATAAAATAAATACAAATACCAAACCCCACCCTCCTTCCCAACCCCATTCAACACATACAGCACTCACTTACACACAAATGCACACACACAAAAAACAGGTGAGGACTCTTAAACTTGCCACAGATGACTGAGGAAACGCTATCTTGAGTTAAAAGAAATGAGGAAACGTTGGATCTAGGGCTAAAACCATAAAACCACAATAAAATATAATAAAGGTGATCAAGCATTAAAAGTTAAATAAATAAAACAGTCTTAAAATCAATCAATAAAAGAAAGTAAATCACAAAAAGAGGCAATAAAACACAGAATTGTTACTCTACAACTAAAATAGGGTAAAATCACATAATGCAGATTTAAAAGATTAAAACAAAATTTAACTAAAAGCCAGACTAAAAAGGTAGGTCTTGAATTTACTTTTAAAAATAAATCTTATGTCCTTGATGGTAAATCATGCTTTGAAATTGAAGTTGCCTAAATGCTGTGTAGAAAATGTTGCATGAATTGAAATTTGTGATACTGTCCAAAATTATTCCACTGCTGCAGATTAGTAACGTAACGAAAGTTACTGATGGAAAAAAAAAGAAAAAGAAAGAAACCGAAGCCTGCAGCAAATAAAAAAAAAAAAGAAACAGGGCAGATAAAAAAAAAAAAATAGTTACTTACCTCAAAATTAAAAGGATGCAAATTAGAAAAAGCCACAATAGAAGTGAGCTGCCGGAGACCAATAATGATGATGCACCGGGGTTTTACGGTCTAGGGTGAAGGATGCCGATGTAGTGTTAGCTTCAATTCAACTTCATATCGACTCAGGCGCTACATGGTCTAACCAAATGACACACTGAAAAGTTTGCGAAGCGAAATTAAACAATAACCTTTCCACTTACTTCTTTGCTCGTCTTCTCGCCGTCGTCTTCTGCACCCAGATCGTAAAACCCGGTGCATCATCATTATTGGTCCCTGGCAGCTCAATTCTGTTGTGGCTTTTTTTATTTGCATTCTTTTATTTTCGCCGTGAGTAACTTTATTTTCCATCACCACTTTTTTTTTGGTGGACATTACGAGTGTTATTATAACTCACAAATGTCTATCAAACTAGCATCATAGATGGGTCTGATTGTTTTTTGGGCTCATTACATAATCTGACAAATATATTATTGTATTTTAGAGCAGCATTTAATCAATTTAAAAGAAAGAAACACGCCATGGTATTTTTCTGTACCAATGTTCTCTATTATGTTTGTTAGCTACCCCGTTATTCCTACCGCCACTAATAGGGGGCAGTAAAATACAATACATCTGTTTGGTTACGGTCCTACAGAAGAAGAAGAAGAAGTCTCATGGGCTGGGCTGACCTACCAGGACACAATTAAGTGGATAAACAAATCTTTTCTCCGCTCTGAATCAGGCTATTAACAGAGGCAACAAGCTGCGGAAACATCACGGTAAGAAATCAGAATAAAACACGGTATGATACTTTAACTAAATCCGTGTTATTTTAATTCAGAGTCGAGGATTTAACAAACGTCATGGCTTACGTTGGAAGAGCAAAGTAGCAAGCTAACATGTTAGCATGAAGGTTTAATCAATTTGCAGCTGAACGATCAATACATCAATATTCTGGTTTGAGTTTATCTCCATCTGCAAACATACTTTATGTGTTTGTTTTTTCCAGAGCACTACAATCACATACCCTCCACACTTTGCCATGGGAACTGATAAAAGGTGAATATTAAATGTATATTGTTGAAATGTAATTTTTTTCCTCACAAATTTTAACTCTTGTTTATTTTGACTTAACATGTTTTATGTATGTATTTATTTTGTTTTAATTCTTGCTGCTCTTTTTATTTTTCAAGTCTAATTGATTATATAAATTTTAATGGCACTTAACATGAAGTATAACCTGTTCCCACCTGTTCAGATGAGCACACTCCTTATAATTGACCTTGTCATGTTTTTGCTTGTTTTATTTCCGCAAAGACACTCTGTAAAGTGTCCTTAAGTGTCCAGAGAGGCGCTTATGAATAAAATGTATTATTATTATTATTATTATAACTCTGACATATTAATCACATAGACCCAGTCGAGGTGAACGTAGTGGAAGATATGGTTCAGATGGGAGGAGAGATGATCCGGAGTGGTATGAAAGACGAGGTAGCAATTTGGAGAGGGACTACGATCGACGCTGGAGTGATGAGAGACACAGAGAGCGCAGAGACAGCCCAGAGGTGGGTAAATTCTAGTTTTCACCACCATTTGGCAGGAAATACTAAATATTTTTGATCTGAGATCAGCAGCGACAGCATGATGTTTCTGTTTAACTGCAACAGAGGGGTCGAAAACGGCGGAATAGTGACAGATCTGATGATGAATATGAGGGTGATTGTCCAGACCAGGACTACAAAATGGAGCAGGAGGAAGAGAGCAAGACCATCATGCTAAGGGGACTGTCACTTCATGTCACGGAGGAAGATGTAAGCCTACAGCACGAACTTATGCTTTCTAGAGCACAAACGCACCCAGTTTGGCAAGATTGTAAGGTAGCATCTTAAACAGCAAATGTGTTGTAAGGAATGTAATGGTATAAGGGGAATAGTAAGAAACGTACCTGGAATGGGTTTAGTTATGCCACAGAGCACAGTAGCACCTGGGCTGAGCTATAAAACGATAAAGATGTATATCGAAAACTAATTTCCCTCGATATCGATACAAAACATGGTCAATATCCTTTTCGATAGTCGGCATTCTGCCATGTTTTGGTAGACTATACAAATAGCCAATGAAAAGGGGAGTTGCTCTGTGTTCGCTTCGCGCTGAACCAGTCGTGCTGAATTTGAACCAAGTAGCAAACAACTGCGTAGTAGCAGGCTGCAGCTACACGCAACCACAGCACTTTAACACGTGAAGCTGACAGCACTGTTGGTGAGAAAAAAGAAAATGAGTGCTACCCCTGGCAGAAATGCAGATTAAGGCTCAACCGATGACGACATTGTTGACAACACTGGCACTAAAACGCCAGTGGTGTGGAGGTGTTTTGTTTTTTTGAGGTCGGACATGAAGCAGAGTAATGTGCACTGCAAATTATGTTGAGTACGTGTTCTTGCAAATTTCTGTATTGTGATATATATCGATATTGACTGATATGAAAAAAATATCCTTTGATAAACTTTTTCCCATATCGCCCAGCCCTAGCACCTCGGATCATTTGTAAATGTAAATAACTGCGAACCATAGAAGAGTGCTAGATATGTTTACTTTTCTGTTTAACCTTACAAGGAAAAAAAAGGGCTAATGAAAGTTTTATCATGGAGTTAACTTAAAACTGTTTAAAAAGATTGAGCTCCTCAATGATTAGCAAAATAATAAGAAAGAAAGTAAGTTGTTTTTAAGATGGACTGGAGCCCATGCTTCATTTTCCAGATCCGCTCAGCACTCGAGGAGCTGCAGGGTCCCCAGCCGGTGGACATCCGCTTGATGAAGAAAAGGACAGGTGAGTGTTGTTGAACAAAGGAGTGTCTCAAATTCACTTTCACACTCTGTCTTATAACACACTTTACTTTCTCTAATGCAACTCCTGCTAAAAAAAAAAAAAAAAAGACTGATATTGCAGCCGTCAGAAGACCCTGTGTGACGCATAAATTGTCTGTCTAGTTTTGATGCTATGGCCAGGGAAGGAGGTAAATGTATGCACCATTTTTGTACAGACATTACATGCTAACTCACAAAATATCTACCACCATCCCCGTAAACCCAATAAACTGCCTTCCCAAGCACAATATTAACTTGAATTGGACTATACAAGCCCACTGTGAGTTTGAATGTTGCACCAAAGCATTCTCACTAACACACCTCCCGTCTATATTTGAATGCTGTCTCTAGGTATAAGCCGTGGTTTCGCCTTCGTGGAGTTTTATCACTTGCAAGATTCTACCCGATGGATGGAGACCAATCAGGTTGCCTCAACAATCACCAAGTTTAGCTTTATTCTTGGAGATAAGAGCCCCAGTTAAACAGTACATGTGTGTGATCATTGGGAGTTGTGCAGCATTTGTATTATGCAAAGCCAATATTGTTGCTTATAAGTCTGAGGATGTTATGAAGACTTTGGTCATAAAAATCTGTGATGTCAGAGGTATATGTTTGATATCACACACCTAATAAATATTTAAGGTATGCAGCAGCAGGCCCAGTTTACTATTGTATATTCAGCATAGGAACAGTTTGAAGGCTTTTGCTTTAAAAAATTTTTTTTTTGTCTGTTACTAACATTGACAAAGATATAAATCATACAGAAACAACTCAAATAAAGAGTTGTGTCTTTATGAAGGGTCGTTTTCCCTGTCAGACGGCTTCATAGCACATTCTGCTCCAGCTCAGTCACTTGGATATTTTCTCATCTCCATTTAAAATCCGAAGACTGGAGTGAGATATGGACGAGCTGGTAGCACTCCGATCCAACACACACACACAAAAACACACGCGCTGTTTTTGTTGAGACACCAATCATCACATTTCCCTCTGAGCCTTTCTATCTACCTCTCTTTCTTTTTTTACTCTACCTAACCAGGGAGTGTAAGCCTAGCCACCTTTTCCTGTCCCTACTGTTCTCACCTATGGGTGAGGTAGTGGCAGGACTTCACCTTTCTCTTTGGCGTAAGTGTTTCAGGATTAGGAATAACTGGCGGCTTTTTGACTTCACAGAACAAGTTGGTCATCCAAGGGAAAACTATTGCAGTGCACTACAGTAACAGGAAACAGAAGTTTGAAAACTGGCTTTGTAATGCAGTAAGTGTGACTTTTTACTACTTTATTTACTCGCCACTTTGCAGAGCTATCAAATATGCTTTAAAAGAAAAGACGAGAAACTAAATTGCTGTTGTTGGGTTTGATGCAGTGTGGTCTTTACAATTTCCGGAAGAGGCTCAAGTGTTTCAGATGCGGAGCAGCCAAAACTGGTGAGTTGATACTTCGCAAACCAGAGGGTTAATTTGATCGTTTTCTTATCCCTTTACATTTTCCACCTTCACCTGCGCTGACAGAGAACTTTCCATGCACTTGTCTTTTTTGTTGTTCCTGATTAAAGATGGAGAGTCAGCAGGACTGAATGGTTTAAGCGCTGAGGCTCAACAGCCAGGAGATTACAATGGAGACAGTCAGTTTTTTTTTTTAACCTCATATTTAAACTTAACATTCAGTAAGAAAACTTATTTAACATTTGTTAATTGTTCATTTTTGTGTTTGCAGCAATCATTCTGAGAAACATTGCCCCTCTTTCTACTGTTGATGGAATTTTGGGCATATTGGCCCCCTATGCCAACCTATCAGCAGGCAACATCCGCCTCATCAAAGACAAGCAAACGGGACAGAACAGAGGCTTTGCCTTTGTTCAGCTCTCATCCCCTTTGGTATGTGATTTCTGTTGTTCATGTGTAGTTGTCATGTCAGTTAGTGTTCTTTGTCTTTGGAGGATATAGTGGGGTGGGGGGTATACACTTGTGACAATCTTGTATCTTCTCTTGTAAAGGAGGCTTCTCAGCTGCTCACGATTCTCCAGAGCCTTCAGCCACCTCTTAAACTGGACGGGAAAACAATTGGTGTCGATTATGCCAAGAGCGCTAGGAAGTGAGTCACCACACCACATACTGTTTGATTCAGCTCTCTATGAATAGTGCACATAAGCTCTTTTGTATCTGTAATGTGTGAACAACACCATGTGGGAGGTTTTATTCTCACAGATATTTTTATCCTCTTGTTTTATAATGTAAGAAAGAAACAATTAAACTGAATCCATTATTCTACATCACTTACATCACTGTTCTTGGAGTGGCTGTGGCTCACAGCTAGACTTGGTTGTCTCTTGATTAGAAGGTTGCCGCTGTCCACATGATGAAGTATGCCGGGAGCAATTAACCCCAAACTGTCCTCACTGGCTGCACCCTGCAGTGTATGAATGAGATTAGTTACAACTGATGGATGCTTTACATAGCAGCCTCTGTCATCATTGTGTGAACGTGACATGTAACGTAACAGGGCTGAGATATCAGAAGAGTAGATACAGCGTTTTCTCGACATGGTACACAGTTTGCCCCTCTGAGTGCTGTGCTCTGAAGGTTGCTCCTTTAGAAGTGCACAGAGCTTTGTTATTTTTCTGCACACCCTGTTTGAGAAAATAAAAGTCTCTTTTCATCTCACAAGAACTGCGGATTTAAGGTAAAACTAATCACTCTGTCCTCTCCAGAGACTCAGTGCAGCCTGATGGTATCAGAGCCAGTGCTCTCTCTGTGGCCAGCACTGCCATTGCTGCTGCTCAGTGGTCTTCCACTCAGGTATCACTCACTTACCTGTGCTTATTGTTTCAAGTAATTTTATTTTATTTTTTTTTAAATATCTTCATCGGTTTTTGTATTCATACAACAACATCCAACAATTTAAACATACAGCTGTAATGAAAATAATAATGAAAAGAATGAATAATACAGAAGAGGTAAATAAATAAAATATCTACCTATATATAATACTATGAATAATTAAAAAGATAAATTAAACCAACAAATAAGTCAACAAATTACTGAGCAATAAATAATAGATACATTAAAAAGGGAAAATAATAGCAATTGTTTAAAGTAACTTTGATTTGTTGCATTTCTTTTACTTTTGAGATCAAATGTGTTTTTAATGTAAGGCCAAGAACACTCCTCTACAGAAATGTCTTTTTTACATAAGTTACATCTGTCAGCAAATAGCAGTAGTTCTGTTTCTTCATCTTTGCAAGCTGCTCTTTGTGTTTGGCTGTCATCCATATCTTCAGACTTGACAGGAGGGTAGAACTGACTTGTCCTCTTTAGTTTTCTTGACTGTCAGCTGTCAGAACTGGGCTGTTGATTCTCAGTTCAATTATTATTGTAAGAATTACTGAAACACCACTGAGCCACTCCATTTGTAAAAATGGATGCTGTGCTACCAAGATTATCACAGTTCTCTATTAGACAGTGCCTCTGATAGAAATGCAACTTTAGATGCAAAATCTGGATTCTCGTTTGTCTTATCTTTTTTCTTCTCGTGTGTTTGTGTAGTTACAGCAAGGTTCAGGGACCACCTCTGACTATGTCTCCTTACCAGATGGTTATGGCCAGCAAACACAGGTAAAGTTGGTATGGCTGACTTTAATTTAACACTGATTTTATCTAGGAGGACAAATGACTGACGAGATTTCTGCTTGATGTGCAGGGACAGAATTATCAGGTGTGGCAGCAGCCTGAAGCGTTGGCTTCTGTCATTGGAGATGGATTACTGGGAGGTAAAAAGATCATGTTCAAACATTGAGATGTGTTGAATTATTTTTTATTTCTGAGACTGAATTATTTTATTTTCTTATCACTACCTGTTAGCTGCTCCAGGACTAAAGACTCTGATCCCTGCAGCCACAGCAGGTGTGGTCATATCCCAGACAGCACAAGTTTATCAACCGGTTGTCATTAGCCAGTCTACCATACAGGTATGTAAAATGGCATTGCTATAGACATTGTTTTAATTTAACTCCACAATGTAGTGTAATTGGTGTTTCTCCCACACTCACAGCCGCATCAAGCAGTACGGCCCATCAATGCAGCGAGTGTTAGTGCTAGTGTTTGCGCTACATCGTTGGTAACATCAGCAGCTTCCACTGCTGCAGTTACGATCAGTGCTGCTCCAACTTCTGACACAGCAGGTGAGATCACTTTTAACAGTTTGGGAGCCTGGTAGAGCTCTGAGGTCATCTAATAGAATAGAATCGAATATTCCTTTATCGATCCCCCATGGGGGAATTTTTTTTGCCACAGCAGCATCACAGACAAAGTGCAAAAATGCAGTTATAAAAATAAAGAGCCTAATATTAAGAACTTAAATAAATGTAATAATTAAGAAAAAATGTAGAAAAAGGGAGAAGAAAAATAAAACTATCTTCAATGTACACAATTTACACATACACAAAAAGTGGTGGTGTGTGTCCAGTTATTATTACAGTTCGTTGTAAAGTCTTATTGCAGAGGGGAGGAATGGCCTGTGGTAGCACTCCTTCTTGCAAGGTGGAAGTCTCAGTCTGCTGCTGAAGAAGCTGCTTAAAGCCCCCACAGTCTGGTGCAGTGGGTGAGAGGGATTGTCCATGATGGATACAAGCTTTGCTAACATCCTCCTCTCACCCACCTCCTCCAGGGAGTCCAAAGAGCAGTCCAGGACAGAACTGGCCCTCCTGACCAGTCTGTTCAGTCTCTTCCTGTCCCTCTCAGTGCTCCCTGCCCCCCAGCAGACCACCGCATAGAAAAGTGCAGATGCTACCACAGAGTCATAGAAAGTCCTGAGCAGAGTCCTGCACACTCCAAAGGACCTCAGTCTCCTCAGCAGGTGGAGACGACTTTGGCCCTTCTTGTACAGGACGTCTGTGTTTGTTGACCAGTCCAGTTTGTTGTTGAGGTGGACACCCAGGAATCTGTAGGACTCCACCGATGTCCAGACCCTGGATGTTCACTGGAACAGTCTGAGGTGTCCTCCTCCTGCGGAAATCCACAACCATCTCCTTTGTCGTACTGGCGTTGAGCTGGAGGTGGTTTGTGCCACACCAGCTGACAAAGTCAGTGATGACAGTCCTGTATTCCCGCTCATCCCCTGATGATACACATCCGACGATGGCTGTGTCATCAGAGAACTTCTGGAGGTGACAGCTCCCAGAGTTGTAGCTGAAGTCCGAGGTGTACAGGGTGAACAGGAAGGGTAAGGGCACTGTCCCCTGTGGAGCCCCTGTGCTGCAGACCACCATGTCTGTCGGTGAGGTAGTCCATGGTCCATGCGGCTAGGTGACAGTCCACTCCTGCCCTCTCGAGCTTCCCCCTGAGGAGTGAAGGCTGGATGGTGTTGAAAGCACTGGAGAAGTCAAAAAACATGACCCTCACAGTGCTGCCGGTGTTCTCCAAGTGGGCCATGGACCTCTGCAGCAGGTAGATGACTGCGTCGTCCACCCCGATGTTTGGCTGGTACGCAAACTGCAGAGGATCCAGATGAGAGCTCACCAGGGGGCGGAGGTTCCTCAGCACGATCCTCTTCAGAGTCTTCATCAGGTGAGAAGTGAGGGCCACAGGTCTGAAGTGGTTGGGCTCCCTGGGGTGTGCTGTCTTGGGGACAGGAATCACGCAGGAAGTCTTCCACAGTGTTGGGACCCTCTCCAGACTCAGGCTCAAGCTGAAGATGTGCAGTAGCACCTCACAGAGCTGGTCTGCACAGTCCTTCAGGAGTCTGTAGCTGATGCCGTCAGGACCCGTGGCTTTCCTTGGCTTCATCGTCCTCAGCTCACTTCTCACCTGGTCAGCTGTTATGGAGAGGCTTGGGGTGGTGCTGGAGGGGGTGGTGGAGGATGAGTGGATGGGCTTGATGATGCCGGTGCCATGGGACTGAGGTGGTGTGAAGAAGGAGCAGCAGACGGTTTGTTGGTTTGATGAGTCGGGGGAGGAGTGGGAGCAGAGTCAAATCTATTGAAGAACAGATTCAGCTCGTTGGCCCACTCCCTGTCTCCTGCTTCAGGTCCCCTCTCGTGGCCCCTGCTATGACCTGAGATGGATTTCAGGCCTCTCCAGACCTCCCTTGCGTTGTTCTGTTGCAGAAGGTTTTCCATCTTGGTCTTGTAGCTGGCCTTTCCCTCTCTGATCTTCTTCTTCAGCTCCTTCTGCCCCCTCCTCAGCTCCTCCTTGTCCCCAGATTTAAAGACCCTCCTCTTCTCCTTCAGGAGGACTATAAGTTCCAGGGTCACTCAGGGTTTGCTGTTGGAGAAACACCGTACTTTCCTGGTGGATACGGTGTTCTCTTCTGCTGGAAGTGCCCAGATCAAAATACAAGCACTGGGGTGACTGGGCCTTTTCAATTGCTGGTCCCAGGCTCTGGATTAAGCTCTGCACCGAAATGCGACTTATTTCTGACCTGGGCCTTTTCATATCTCAACTGAAAATTTATTTATTTATGCTGGCTTTTAATACCCAGTAGCGTGGTGACACTTTTACTTTATTTTATTGAATTGTATCTTATTCTTTTTTTATTGCCTTAATTGTTTTTATTTATTCATTTTTATTTACCATGTATTTTAGAGCACTTTGGTTCACTGAAAGCGTTGTGGTAAAGGGCTGTATAAATAAAGAACATTTACATTTACACAACTGAACCATAGAATAACCCATCTACATGTAAGTCATTGGATCAACCTTACATACACTAAAGCCTAAAAGTTTGGAAGCAAGAGTCACAACTTCAGTGCAAAAGCAAAAAAACAAATCACAGTTGGATTATTCACTTCAACTTTTTGACTTTTGAGAGTCTGCCTACAAAAATCCTAATCAATCTCAACTGCATTCAAACTACCGCAGAAATGGCTAGAAAGAAGCAACTGAGTAAAGAAACAAAAGTACAGATTTGTATATTGAGGAAAGAAGGATACACAGAAAGAGAAGTTGAAAAACGCCTAAAGGTGTCTAACAAAGGAGTTCACTACACTGAAGAGACTAGAGAAACCTGGAAATTATGATGATAGAAAAAGACCTGGACGAAAGAGAGTTACTACAAAAGCAGAGGATAAACATATCATTGTCATCAGTAAGAGAGATCGGCAAAAGACAGCACCACAAATAAGAGAGGAAATCAACATGACAAGGTCAAAACCCATATCTCTGACAACTGTGAAAAGACGTTTGAGAAAGGCTGGTCTGAAGGGTTGTGTATCTGCAAAAAAAACACTACTTCGTCCAAAGAACAAGAAAAAGAGATATGAGTGGGCAAAAGCTCACAAAAATTGGACTTATGATGACTGGAAACAAGTTTGCACTGTTTGGTTCAAAGCGCAGAGTCTATGTCCGCAGACAAACTGGTGAACGTCTGAAAGCACCATGTGTTACACCCACAATTCAGCATGGATGGGGGTAGTTCCATGGTATGGGGATGTTTTGCAGGTAATGGAGTAGGAGATTTGTTTGAAGTAAAGAGTATCATGAAGAAGGAACAGTACCACTCCATCCTCCAGCACCATGCTGCTCCAGCTGGACTCAGACTTGTGGCTCATAAGTTTGTTTTGCAGCAAGACAATGACCCTAAGCATTCTGCCAAGCTCTGTCAGGGTTACCTAGACAAAAAAAGAAGAGGAAGGTGTTCTTCAAAAGATGGTTTGGCCCCCTCAGTCTCCAGACCTTTCTCCAACTGAGCTTGTGTGGGATGAATTGGATCGATCGGTCAGAAAAATGCATCCCACGAATCAGCAGTCTCTTTTTAATGAACTTAAGAAAGCTTGGAATGCAATCCCTGGAAGATACCTTAAAAACTTGTGGAATGAATGCCTGGTATATGCCAAGCTGTTGTTAAAGCCAGAGGAGGTTACTTTAAAGAAAGCAAAGTCTAAGCAACAATAACTCGAATACCTAATAATTATAGTCAAAATGTCTTCTGATAAGTTACTCTTTACACAATAGTCATGTTTATTGTGTTGCAAATTATATATATGAAACTATGATCTTTTTTTGTACAAATCTGATCTTGCTTCCAAACTTTTGGCCTGTAGTGTATATGTTTGGTGATGGGCTAAAGCATGTGTATTTGCTCTTTTTCTATCTACAGTTGCCCCAGACACCTCCACATACCAGTATGATGAGTCTTCAGGTTACTATTACGACTCCAAGACCGGGCTCTACTATGACCCACATAGTCAAGTATGTGCACTCTTGCCTTTTTTTTCTTACATAATGCAAATCCCCGCACTTCTTTTGTCCTACTCATGTATTTTTACACATGCTTGCCATCAATAGTACTACTATAACTCTGAGACGCAGCAGTACCTCTACTGGGACAGTGAGAAGCAACAATACATCCCCGCCCCTCAGTCCGACTTGAGTGCAGAGAAAGCTAACACAGCAGCTAGTTCCTCCGCCACAGTGACAGCAAACAGTAAAGAGGCCAAAGAGAAAAAAGAGAAGCCCAAAAGCAAGTCTGCACAACAGGTAAGTACGACACATAAACTCTCCTTTTCTCTGCCATGTCCATTTAAAGATACGTTTACTAACAGTTACTATAATTACAGATCGCAAAGGACATGGAGCGGTGGGCCAAAAGTTTCAATAAGCAGAAAGAAAGTTTCAAAGGTGGTGTTCAAGGAATTGGAGCATCAAGAGAGGAGGACAGGAAAGAGTCTGCAGCTGCTGATGCTGGTTTTTTTCTCTTTGAGAAGAAGGTAGATAGAAGAAATGTGTTTTACTCAATGTTTGTGTTATACCCTAAAGTTTTGAGAGGACACTAACTGATGAAACTGTCAAGCCTTTATTTATTGTTTCTTGATAAGATTTATTGTTTCCCTTGTAGCAATTTGGAGGCTTTGAGATGCCGTCTCTCATGGCCGAGCAGTTCAAGACAGCAGAACAAGAGGTTTGTGCTTGTTTTATTTCCTGATACAAAATAACAAATTTAAACTCATTCCTGTAACACTTCAGCTTTTTGTTTTCACCTTCAGAGCAGTGTGGTTGCTGCCTACAATGGTGACAGTGACACAGAAGAGGGCAGCTCTGATAGAACAGGGGAGGAGGATGGAAAAATAACAGACTGGGTGAAGATGGTGTGTTTGCTCTGTCGACGGCAGTTCCCCACCAAAGAGGCTCTGCTGCGTCACCAGCAGCTCTCCGACCTCCACAAGGTGAGGAAGGAGACACAGCAGGAGTTAAATCTCAAAGTCGCCATGAACATGCCTGGTGTGGGGCCATCTGTTCAATCTGATACACGTAGCTCAAAGATTCAGCATTTCAAGTACCTTTCATTTGTTTCAGCAAAACTTGGAGATTCATAGAAGATCAAAACTCACAGAAGCTGAGCTGGAAGAGTTGGAGAGGAAAGAAACTGAGGTAGTAAGCTTGAGAATTCAAACTGAATTTTTAATGTCAGCAATGTATGCAAAGCTTATTGGCTCAAACTCGGTGGTTATTTTAACAGCTGAAGTACAGAGACAGAGCTGCAGAAAGACGGGAGAAGTACGGTATTCCTGAACCTCCTCCACCAAAGAAGAAATTCTACAAACCACCTACCCCGACAGTGTAAGATTCATCTTATGTCGCTGTAAACAATCTGAAATTGTAAAAATGCACACATTTAACATCTCTTGTTGCTCACATTCAACAGAAACTATGAGCAGCCCACTAAAGATGGCCTTACGAGTGATAACATTGGGAATAAGATGTTGCAAGCGATGGGCTGGCAGCAGGGCAAAGGTCTAGGGCGCCACCAGCAGGGCATCACCACTCCTATCGCGGTGAGAAGAGCTACAATTCTTATCAAAGTATTTACAAAATCAAACTCAAATCCCACCAGCTCCAAACAGATGGAGCATGCATGTCAGTGTGCTCTTCTTCACAGCAATTAGCACCTCCACCTGAGGGCTACCTCTCTCCAATCTGTCTCCTCTAATAGGTATCTTCTACTCCCCACAGGCTTCATTAAGGACCAAGGGAACAGGTCTGGGTGTTAAAGGAAGCTCATATGATTTGGCAGCATCTGACACCTACAAGGATGCTGTTCGTAAGGCCATGTTTGCACGCTTCACCGACTTAGAGTGAACTCAAAAGAGAGAAGAGGTCCTTCTGAGACAGGGATTCGTTTGTGGCCAAATAATCTGTGAAAGAATTTTTTTTTCCTCCTGTAAAAACTTGAACTGAAATTTCTATTCTATCAGAGTCTATGAAATCTAGTTTTATTTTATTTTGTATGTCTAGATATTTTGTCATCAAATGTTTTCAGTTGAAGAAACATTAATATCTTGTTTGTGTTTTATGATGTGGACTAGCTGAGGCGTTGTTTCTGTGAAAACTGAAAGAATCAATGTAAAAATTAAAGCCAACCATTGTGCTCAAACATACTTGTCAGTAAAATGTCGTCTGCCTTTAAAAACTCCCTTTTTTCTGTGGGAGGGGTTCAAACTGCTTAATGTGCTGCAAAGAGAAAAAAAAATGCCATACAACTTTGAGATTATTCAGTAATGCAGCATGAAATGGTGTCATGTTGTTACTCTACTTTGTTTGCATGGAGGCTTGTCTCTCCTCCCTTTGCTACCCACAGTAAAGATCCAGCCTGTCAGACAGACTAATAAATTTTAGATAGTCCCAGATCTTCAAAAAAGGAGAAAAATTTCTTATGCTGGATCTCCATTTCTCATCTACCACCAGACATGTTGTTTATCATTTCTGCCAGAGCCCCCTTGGCTGGCTTCATCCCCTCGTCCCTGAGGCCTCATGGCTGGAACATTTCATCAGCCCTTAGCGCTTCAGTGTTTTTGAAGATGCCCTTAAAAGAATCTTTGCTGTTAGTTATGGTCGATCCATCTTTCTCTTACTGCCTGGAAAAACTAAGAGAAAGCAGGTCAATGAATTGCTGTGTAAAGCCCTTTCAGAATTTTCCCATTCCTAGCAGGAAATTATTTTTTATCTTTATTAATAGTTAAGCTATGGATTCAAAGAGGGCCATTCTTTTTACTTTCACTGTAAAACATTGGCCAAAGGAATAAGAAGACCTCAAAGCTAACATATGCCATTAACTTTTTATTGTGTGGTGTTTTTTGAGTATTTTAGAGGTTAGAAAATAAAACTTATTTGCATCACTAGAGGGCAGTGTCAGTTATAAAGGGACTTTTTTCTCTTCAAAAACATCAACCACTAGTTACTATAAATGGGATCAAATGTCAAAAGCTAGAGAACAGACATAAGATTATCATCCAGTAGAAGAAAATTGAGTTTCCAAATATTCTTGTCAAAATCTCATCAAAGTCACATTTATATTTATAATTCCAGATATGGTAAATCTACTGTCCTTTACATTTGGGTGTCTTCTTCATCTTGTGATCATAGTTTCACATCCATGCTGCTGCTTACATCAGCACCACCTGTCCCACTTTGAAATGTTGATGTCCTCACTGACGCTGGGCACAGGGAGGGGTAGAGAGCAGAGGATTAACATCACTGCTGTTGGGTCCTAACAAAACAGTCACAATGGTACAGCTGGAGGTTAATCTTGGCTATTTTCACAAGATTTTCCAGAAAAAAAGGAAACTCCAAAATCCATCTTTTATGCTACAATTAGGGTTTTGTGTTCCTTCAAGGTGGCGTGGAAAGGAAGGACGCCAGCTCCCCTCTAGAGTGGCAACCAAACAGTGCCTGTTACGTAACCATGTAGTAGCAGAGTGACAGCTTTGATCTGCCTGTTGATTAATACTTGCACGAAATGAACTGTGCTCACTGTCTCACAGGGACTCCAGTGGATGCCTACTCAGTTTTCACATGGCATCGACTCAGCTTACCAGAATCTGTGTCAGTTGACTAAGCCGTTTTGCATAACACAGTCAGTGGCCACATTTTGCACCCACTGAATGAAATAGCGAGAGGATGAAGTTGGCATATGCACACCATGTCCCAAATGTATCAAGGATGTGATATGAATAAGATTTCCTGAAGAAGTGCTTCTATGACGTCCAAGAAACAGTTTGAGCTCTCTAAGCCCGTGCACACGCCTTTCACAATCCATGGTTTTACACTTGTAGTGTCACTTGGCCACTTTGGAGCAGGTCATTTCATCTAAAGAATGATTTATGTTTCATGAAGTAACACTAAAACTAATTGCTCTAACAGCGACACACAGAAGTTAAGTGAATCCCCCCATTAAATAAAGAATTAGCAGGAACAAAATTTGCCATAGAAATGCAAAATATTGACTAATAGTGGGCTTACGAGTGCTGATGGGAAAAAAATGAAGCTTGTTGGGCCTAATTGGAAGCTGAAAAAAATGTGTTCCCAAAAGTAATTCATTGCAATTATAATGTTTTCTATATTCAGTAACTTGCAGCATTGCTTCAAGATTTCTTTAAGGACACGCCACTACACAAACTTCAACCTACATATAAAGAAAACACCCCAGAAGAGCAATGCTGCGCATGCAACCAACAACACCATATTATATTAACACACTCACAGAGTAACCATCCACATGTTTGCGAAAAGAAAGTTTTGAGTTAACTTTTAAAAGTACAGACATTTGTGATGGACCTCAGGTCTGCTGACAGCTTGTTCCAGACAGAAGGACCACAGACCAACTACAAAGCCCCTTTACCAGACTTGCATGATCTTGCATGTAGCAAACAGGCTTCCACCTGATGACCTGAGGGGACAGAGCGGGTTGTATTTTGATCAGAAATTAAGTATTGTGCACTTTGTGGACAATATAACTTTGAGAGTGATTCTGTATTGAAGTGATTTAAAGTGAAGTGATTTAAAGACCCACTCTGATGAAAATCATGTTTTTCTTGTTTGTTTGTTTTTTTATGTTCATATGGCATTTTCTGATGCTACAGGACACATTATGAGAAAACTAAATCACTTTTCTGATTATTTCTTCATTCAAATCGCTGTGAATCTCTGGCAGACCCAAACGGCGGAAACACTGAGATTAAATACGTAACCAATCCAAGCTCTGCCCCGCTATGCAGTCACACGCTGCATATAGAGGAGAAACACAGAGGATGATCGCGGAACAAGCGTGTGCGTTAGCGGATTGCAATGCTGGCGAGGAAGCTCATTTTGATGTTCGCTTTCATCGTGTCTCTAAAGACATTAGTGTCTGAGAGCTGAATAGCTCCTATGTTGACTTAGAGAGCTGGAGTGATAGTGGTGTTGGGCTTTTGATTGGCTGAATCTGACTAATTTCTGCACTCCCAATCATCAGATATCTGTAGTCAAGAGGAAGAAACAAAGTCAGGTTAGCCATGTCTTCACAGTGAAAGTTAACCCCTTTCATGCTTTTTGTATCGTATTTGATACAAACTTTTATATACTTCTATCAAATCAATATGATCAACAAATTACTAAAAAACACCTGAATACAGTCCGATAAATGATAAAAAATGTCCTCTTGTGGTTTATCAGTTTCCAAAAACATCTAATGTATCAAACGAGATAAATAAATATGTTTGTTGAATTTGTTGAATTTTAAGGAAATTTTGACTTTTTTGGTTTTCAGTCATAAGTGAATAAACTTTTCAGCTCCAAAAAATGTTTAATTTTCTGGTCATAATTTGTGGTGTCAGGCATTAAAGGGCTACGAAGAGGCTGTCTCATATCAAAATACATTGGGTTATATTTAGGAGGTTTAGTTTTTCTGTCCAGTAATTTCTCCCTGAATGTCCCAAACCATAAGTTGAACCAGGAAACCAGGAAAATAATTTCAAAATAGAAGAGTCTCTGTCAAATTGTAGCCCATAGTAAAATTCTTTAAACAAAGTTTATGTATTGATTTAGAGCTGCTGACCCTGCATAACTTTCTATGCACCGACACCCTAGAAGTGTGTTCTGAAAAAGTCTGTTAACATTTACACAAACATCCACTTTGAAAGAAGTCTGTGTTTTTAGATTAAACAGGGGAGCTTTGAATGCTTACAGGTGGATTGTGTTGAACTCACATTGATCCAGAGCACATAGTGTACAGCGGTGTGTTTGTCTGCATGTGAAATGTTTGTGTTCCTTTCCTCAGGGATCTAACAGGAAATACATCTGAGACTATACCAAGATCAAATGCATGACACACAGGAGGACCCACACTGCACTTGTCTCATGCAGACAAGTAATTTCAAACTCTGTCCAGCTGTCCAAACAGGAAAAAAAAAACAGAATTCAATAACTGAGGAACGTCTTATCTTGACATTCATTTAGAAAGAGTTCATAAGTAATATTAAATCCAAGCAGCCATAAAAAGAGGAATTTCTTCTTTGTTATTTATTTGATATTCTAGAAATGTTGGATATTTCTTGAGTTGGGCGCCTCAGAAAATGTTCTATTATTGTCTTTTGGATCTTATTTTTTAACCTATGTGCATGTAAATTGTGTTTAAGAAATTATATCATGCTTCCTCTTGACTGCTAGGGATTTTAAATGTAAGTTAGAATGTAAAGAGTAACATGTAATGTTTAAGAGGAAGCAAATGTGGGGGTAACAGCACACTGCAAGTTTGCGACATTGTGTGATGTTCAACTTTGAAGCTCCTGTGAGGTGTTTTTAAAGATTATGACATAAAATGATATTCATACTGAAGCTTTTTTGTGATATTAGATTTGAACTTTGTGCTAGATTTTCATGTAGAGCATTTAAAGCTAGAGAGATTTTTCCTTATCTCTGCTGCTTTTTGTCTGTCCTGCCTGCTCTGTTCCCTCCTGATATTTTGTTCCCTCTTTGGGCCTCCATGTTTTAGCCCCCTGTGCAACTGCCAGGCTTCTCCTTCAGGGAATTCCTCCCGCAGAGAGGAATAATGCTCAGGACTTCTCTCTGTCCTGCAGAGCTGTGTGCGATTGTGTGTGCATGTGTGTGTGTATAGTACAGTGCCGGCTCTTTGATGGCTAGAGAGGAGGGAGGGCAGGTGGCCCAAGTATGTGTTTATGTGTGTAGGAGACTTTTTGAACTCCTTCTGTTAAAACTTTCAGATGATTGAAGTCTGGAGAGAATAACAAACAGCATCTTCTGAATATGACAGATGTCTCCTTTTGATAAGCATCAGAAACACCCCCATTACTCCTGCTAACTGCTTCATTATCATCAAAATCTACAGTTTGTTTCAAACTCACGTGTCGTCTTATCTTTTTTTTTTTATATGATCACTTCAGTTACCGTGACTATCCGTGTAGAAAGGTGTGGGTTTCCTTAAAATCCATCTTAAGTTCATCAAAGCAGTTTGAATGTCTGGGGGTCAACCTTCATCACATGCTTTTGACTCTCGGCCTGTGTGATGTGGTTCACAGTTTTACAGTCAATTTTATTTTACAGTATATCATTTTGCAATTCAAGTTAGGTGTATGATAGGTTGGTATTTGGAGGAGGATTTGAGGCAGAAAAAAAGGTCAGAGGTCATTTAGCTCTAAATTTTTATCCTCAGAATTCTAAGTTTTATGTCAGAATTCTGACTGTGCTCATATCAGACTTTGAGGGGAAAAAAAAAACTGAATCACAACTTTTTTCTTGAATTCTGACTTTCAAGTCAGGATTCTGCCTTTTTCTTGAATTCTTAGATGTAAAACAAAAATTAAGATTCATTTTTTGTTTTCTAATTCTTACTCAAATTTTTTAATTCTGAGGTTGAAGTCAGTATTCTGACTTGTTTTTTTTCTTCTGAATTCTTATTCTAAAGTTGAGATCTAAGAACAAAATTCTTGTAGTTTTAATCAATAATTTGACTTAAATCTCAGAATTTTGAGGAAAAAGCTATGATTCTAACTTCAAATTCTAACTTTATTTTATTAATTCTAACTTTATCCCTGATAAATAAACATTAAAATAAAAAATAAACTCAGAATTCTGAATTCTGACATTTATTTCAGAATTCTGAGAAAAAAACATGCATGAGAATATATTTGCCCAAAAATTGACTAGAATTATTTATTTTTTTTTAATGAAAATACATGTTTCTAAAATTTACATGAAATAGTCTAGGTTATAAGATTACTCCATACTCTACAGAGTGTAAATATGCCGAACATGTACCCCTGTTACCAAAAACCAGCAGGGCTTAAAAAACCTCCACCAGCTTCAGCAATTTTTTTTATATGAACTATTCTCCAAAAAGAAAGGGTTGATATATCTGGACCAAATAAATATTATATCATAACGTTTAACAAATACTTTGAGTAAATCATTTGAATAATTATATGAAATCCCAGTGGGTTTATTTAAATTAAATCATACAGTATTTCCCCCTTTTCTTATTTAGATATTTGGCCTTTTGGGAATAGCAATCTTCCGTAACACCTACAGAGTGACTCATGCCTGCAAGCCCCAAGGCAACATGTCAAGTGTCATCAGTGTTAGCTGATGTTCACACAGCATGGTTATGAGTCACCGTCACACTGGATTCATAAGGCATTAAAAAACCTTCACCATACTGCCTATAGCTGCGCATAAAGCCCCCTCTCACTGAAGCCAGCTCTCAGGTAATTGCATAACCACACCATTTCCATGGCACAGCTATTTCTCCGTCATGAGTGGGCCATGATGCTTCGTGTAATCACAGAGGTGGACAGCTCCTCCCCAAATGTTGAATAGGAGATTGACCTTAATTGAGTTTGATTGCAGCATCTTCCAGCAGGGCTCAGCAAAATGAACTGAATGGGTTTAGTGGTCTGTGATGAGATCTTTTCTTTCTGGTTTTCCCAATTATGAACAACATTGCAAGAGCTGTGTGGCTGCAGAGGACACTCAGGAGGCCACAAATCAAACCCTGTTTTAACCCCTTCCCAAACACCCTGATTCAAAAACCGGATAGTTCAAGATTATCTCACGAAAGGCATTTAAGGGGAGACTTCATTGTTTGTGTGAGGATGATAACAGCGCTCAAAATGGTAACAGTATTTATTGTATAAGAATTTTTTTTTTCTAGGCTTGCCCTCATAAAGGCTAAATCTACTTAAGTATTAGCCACAGTTTTTGGTGTTATACACTCTTATGTAATTCTGCAGGTTTGCTTGACCTCCCAGAGATCACATGCCTCGATTGTTTTAAGAAATCCGTTCAAAGCTCCTGAGAAGGCTGTGCTGCTTTGTAGATGTAATACTTCAGGTTCAAAAGTGTGTGCATTGAAGTTTGTTCAAAGATGACTGAATAATGTTTCTATGAATGCACACCCCACACACAAATTAATTTTTTTCACAAGTCTGTGAAGTGTAATAACAATGGATAAATTAGCATTGTTGTTGAAGTTGTCATATCAGAGCAAAGTTCATGCTAAGTGTTAAATCTGAGTCTGTACTTTTTGTCTACCTGTTTGAAATAATCTTTCCTACCCCGTTAGATTAAAAAGAGGGAGGATTATCTTCAAGGAAAAGCCATCGAAACTTTAATTTCCTTGAACGGATCAGCTTTTGTCATTGAAGCACAAATGATATATGACGTGTAATGAGTGTAAGACTAAGTTATTTGACAGCATAATGGAAAATGGGCATTTAAAATAGTCATCCAGCATAAGCTACCAGAAAAACAATTATTGCAGACTTGCCTTTTTTAATTTTCAACAGACATTCATATCTCTCATGGGATGGATTAAAATAATGTCACAGTCATTGGGAAAGGTTTGCCTGACCATTTAGCCTAGCCATCAACCTCTGCTTAGGCTAAATTGATTGTTTAAAGCTCTTGGCAACATTGTGGTACTAACTTAAAAAGCAAAATGTTTCGATGTCATTTAGTTGATGTTTTTGTCCAAAGGGATGGATATTTTAGAGTAAGTACAATACAAGCAAAGATCTCAACAGACATTGGATGCCATGCAGCACTAGGGAAACACAATCACCTTAAGTGCCACACTATCAAGTGCTGAGTTTGTCACAAAGAGCTGGGTCAAAAAGTTTCTCAAAAGTTGAAGGGGGATCTTTTGATCCAAGCCATTGTATCAGTCATTCTACCACTGGGGACTACAGGGGAGAAGAGCTGAGCTTAAGTGCATGGGTGTTTCCTGAACACGTGAACCTTTAGCTTGTTTCTTAAAGAAAGAGGGGGGCTGTACTGTATATGGAGTGGAATGGAGTTTGGTAATTAATTCCAGAAGATACAAGTCTGGCTAGTGACTTAGGTCCCTGTTGTGATGGGAGCACCAGGTGCCTTTCATTGGCAGACCATAGTAGGGGAGAAGAAGTACAGACCTGCATGAGGGACTGCAGGTAGGCTGGAGATGATTTTGTTGTAATTTTGAAGGCAAGAAGTATGGTTTTATAGTTGATCTGGTCTGCTTCTGGAAACCAATGGAAAGAAATAAGTAACAGAGTGGCGTGCTGTTTTGAGTTGGTTAAACACCAGACGGGCTGTTGCATTCTGGATCATCTGCAGAGGTTTGACTGTGGATGCAGGTAGGCCTGCCAGTAAGGAGTTGCAGTAGTCAGTGTATGATATTACAAGAGTCAGTATCAGGAGCTGTGTTCCATGCTCCGCCAAGTGAGGTCTGATCCTACTGATGATATAAGAGGCAAAACAGTATGACTGACCGATCAAGGTGACATGAACCTCACAAGAATAAGAAGGTATAGCTGGTCATCAGTCAAGACACCCAGATTCCAGGCAGACTTAGTGGGTTCAAGTTCATGTAATGCCAGCTGAATCTCGATCTGGGTATCGTTTATATAGCAGTGATATGACAAACCATGAGATCAGATAATTGCACTCAGTGAAATAATGTATATCAAGAAAAGAAGGGGACCAAGCACTGACCATTTAGAGATCCCTGTTGATAGGCAATGTGGTTTGGACACTTTTCAACTCCATGACACTCTAAAAGAGAGTTTCATGGAACAGTGCTCAAGCTTGTATTTTTCAAAAATGTAAGAACATTTTAAATTCAGTCACCTCTTATCAAAGAATCAGCAAAAACAATTCAACTTCAGCATTCAGCAACTTGCTAGCTTGAGTTTTTGTTTGCACCAGATAACTCAAACTGCAGTGTTAACAATTTCACTACAGTTCATAGATTTAATGTGCTCCCAATGACCCAGTCTGTGTGGTTTGTAGTACTTCATGTAAAATATATTGAATGCTGTCGTAGTCCCATAGTCATTTAGCACCTCTGCACAGTGGTTATAACTTGTGTTTCAGACATTTGTGTTATCCAGTTTCTATGGTTACACATTGCTTTGCTATGCTCTTGGCAGTCTGAACGTCCTCTGAGAGCCACACATGTACCTCATTTTAGGCTGGAGGACAGGTGAAGCAGGTTGAGAGACTGGCACACACATGAATAAAAGAAGAAATCAGTGAGATTTCACACATCTGCAAATGCTTTGCTTCTAGATGTCGTTGATATTCAACTCTTCCTCCTTTTTGGATGACAGCAGTGAAATAAGCAAATCAAAATGTTATCTGTTAAGTAAGAATATGATGGGGATGAGCTCTGGAGACAAACCAGTGTGCCTTCGTGTGACTGAGAATTTGTCTTTGAACTATACATCTGTTCAGCCCCTCTGTTGACCCCCGGGATGAACCAGCCTCCTTCTCAGCATCTCTGGCCCTTTCCTCTATGGGTAGCTGTTTCCCACTGGCTCAACCTCAGAGCAGATGCTAGGCTTATATCCCAGAGGTTAAATGTCCTCTGCTTTCCACAAGGTCAGGTTTACTGCAACAGCTTCAAAGCAAAGTGTGGTTAAGAGGACAGCGAAGGAATGTGTGGTACAAAATAGTGTATTTGGGGGAAAAAAATACTAAGGAAGGATGCCCCCCTTAATGAAAAGGAAACATAAACAGGGAGGAAAGTAGGGGAGACCGGGGCTTGTTATCACATGGGTAAGTTGTCACATAGCAATTATCTTTGCCACCAGAGGGCACAACTAAAAAGTGGAATACTAGTTTTCTTCCTTTATATGGTCAGGGGTCATGTCCTGTCTGAGAAGAGAAAAGCACATTGTTGTCTAAGATGAGCACCAATTAACCATTTCACACAACCCAAAGTAAAAAAAAAACTTCATATATTTCAAATTAAGCTTCTTCCAGATAAAAATCCTAGCAGTTATACATGTGGACTTGTTAGAGAATAGATTAAGACATCCTGTCATACCTCAGTCATTGTTCTGTTTTAAACTAACTTTAAGCTAGAGCTAGAATAAGCAGACATGGTAGTTTGGGGCAACATGTCTCAGTCATTTTGGGGTTAGTTGTCACATGTTTAAAAGGGATTAAGATTAATGTAAAGAGTAAAATGGTTTAATTAATTTATGTCCATTGCCGTGGCAAAATGTAGCTGGTGCAACCGGAAGTAGAGCTTTGAGGTGATTGGCCGCAGATGCGCTGATCAAGCATCGTTGTCTGCTCCACTCCCGAGCTGATCGTGTTTCTTTCTCCTCCTCCCCCTGAGGCAATGTCTGTAAGTGTTTTTCATGCTGTCGCTCTAAGATGTGATTGTTTTGGGTTTAATAACGTCGCCGACTGACCCCCAGACGGCTACGATGCTAGTGGTGCGTGCTAATCCAAGTTTTCTCTCCAGAACTTTGACTTTTTCTGACAGGCTTTCAACATATTATTATAATACAACAGCAGCGTGGTAGGCTACATTCTTAGTTTCAATGAGTAAACAAATAGTTAAAGGCATGACTAATACAGAGTTTTATAACCATTTTGTCTTTACTTCATAAATTTGCAGTTATGTAGCCAATGTTGAATTCTTCACATTAGCATTATATTCACTAAATCTGGCTTCAAATGTCCAAAACTTTTCGCTGGTGCCGGCATTTCTGCGTCAGTGTGTATTGGCTTGGCCTGGATGGAGTCAAACTCCTGCCCTGAATTATGGTCCCAGTCTGCCCCTGCCTGAGACTTGAGTCTTTCATCTGGTACACATTTTGTTTATATACAGAATGTATTTATTTTAAGATATATATATGAGTGTAAAAAGTGTGACAACACGCCCCGGTCTCCCCTACCTGGTTTAGTCTGACTTCAGGTTCACGTCTGTCCCTGAGAACATGATCTAGAGGGAAAAGGAAAGAAATGATCCCCGGAGCAATGTGACATCCAAACCAGCCACCACTGATGACCTAGAAATGGAGCGTGCGCAAAAGTGCGTAAGCAACAGTGGGACTTTGTGGCACATGGCTCAGGCAGCTGTTTACGTCGTGATTGCGTATAAAAATAAATAAATAAATAAGTAAAACCTAATTGTAATTGGATCAATATGCCTCAGAGGCCTGTGTGAATTCTATTATAGGAACTAATTAAGGGGAATAGTCGAATAAATTAAATAAATGGCTGGTGTTTGTGCGCGGTCTCCTCGCCTTCATTCATTGTCTCATCGTCTCGAATTATAGAGCGCGCACAGACCCGGTAATATATCCCCGAACACAAATACCCTGTCAACATCCCCGTGCGATATGACAACTCCATTTTCACCGTATTACAGCAGCGTGCACGGCCTCCTCTAACCGACCGGCGATATCAAACGATTAGAAAAGGCGCGTGCCGAGTGTGTGGGGGTAGCTCTCGTGTCCCCGCGCGCGCACTTGCCTGACAGAATCCACACAATAATAATAATTTGATTGGAGTCGCCGTGTGAGCGGTAGGCGGGACCAGGACACTCTTTTCTCATCCCACTTTTGAGGAGATTACAAGGACAATTCAGCGTGGAACACATGACAGTACCGCTGTTTGGAGGGAAGGCGGACGGACGAAGAGGGACAGAGGCAGGACGAAGCGACAGGGTTCGAGTCAGAGACAAGCACCGACCGGAGACAGGATCTGTGTGGAGATATTTGGAGTTTGAGGGGGGATTCTGATAATGATACTTCTCTGGTAAGACACTGAACGCATTCTGTGAGGTTGGCATGTTAACCTGTAAAGGCATTTTTAATTTTTCTAGGAAAATGTTCACCATAGACATAACGACCAAAATATTAGAACCAATTTTAAGCCTTGGCTCTTTGTACATATTTGTGCAACAACAACCTGCTTGCTTAGTCCGCGTTCACTATTAGGGCAAGTGAATTCAAGACATTCAAGCGTCATTCAAGGTCCTTGGTAGTCAGATAACGAGTCAGAGAGGTGTCATTACAAACGTGCTACACTTGATCTTCGTGTGTAGCCGCTGGGTTACATACTATTGAGATTCAGAGCCCCGTCAAACGGATCTATTTCGTCGGTATTTGCCTTTTTTTTTTCTCTCGGCATGACCTAGAATCTACAACAATGCTTTTTATGCAAAGATATACACCCTGGTAACAGCTGAGAGTAAAACTGGTGATTCAAAAATCACACCCCTACTAAGATGGTCAGGTGGCCCATAGTGAACCAGACCTGGCGCTGGGTGGACTTGCATAGAGCTCCTATATGACCCCGAGGAAATAGCAAGCATAGCCTACTCCAGGCTGCATGTCTGATTCTGGACTAGAAATATTATGTTTTCAGTAAGGCATGTTATGAGACCTTTGACTGAGTCTCTTCAATGCTAGACTCTTCCAAATTAAGCAGTCTACTGATTTCTAATAAGTAATTAATCCAACTCACATCCCCCACCCCCGGGTAGGGCTGGGCGATACGGGACAAAGTTTATCATGATACAATATATCAACATAAATATATCAGGATATAAAAAATGAAATTCAACAGTGCTTGTTGGTAGCATTTCTTTTGCAATACAGTAAGCTACTGCATCTGTGAGGTCTTTGTTGTTCTCGGACTTTTTGTCGTAAAGCATTGCTCTAGAAAGTGGACTGAATGGTCGTTTGTTTTGGCTGCACAGGTGCCATGGGCTCCTTGCTCCGCTCAGGGTTTGTAACCTTTTGCGTTGCGCGTGCTCTGCTGCGTGGCGCTGCTTCAGGTGGTGAAAGAGAGAACATGTACGCGACATAATTTACAGTACAAATTACTCTGCTTCATGTACGACCTCAAAAAACAAAATACCTCCACACCACTGACGTTTTCATGCCAGTGTCGTCAACAATGTCATCATCTGTTGAGCCTTCATCTGCATTTCTCCCGGGGGTAGCACTCATTTTCTTTGTTTCTCACCAACAGTGCTGTCGGCTTCACGTGTTAAAGTGCTACGCTTGTCTGTAGCTGCAGCCTGCTACTACGCAGTTGTTTGCTACTTGGTTCTAATTCAGCACATGATTGGTTCAGTGCAGCGCAACCGGGAGCAACTCCCGGCTATTTGGCTATTGGCTATTTGTATAGTCTACCAAAACATTGCAGAAAGCCGACTATTGAAAAGCATATTGACCATGTTTTATAATGATATTGAGTGAAACTAATTCTCGATATATATCGTTATCATTTTATCGCCCAGCCCTACCCCCAGGCTTACATCATGTCACAGCTTTACCACAGGTACTGTTTAATACAATAGTTGGTGATGTTGTCTCTTCTAAGGGACATAGCCAGAATTTTGGAGTGATGCCAAGTGAAACAGAGGAACAGAGCAGATTTCAAATTATACCAAATATGATATACAAATAACTACACTGCCTGTCTTTATTGATGTAAATGGCAGGGTTAATACTGCCATTCAGCAATCATGCATTTGTATGTACATAAAGCTTGATTTGTCTCAAAAGTATCAGTAAGATGACATCTAGCACATCCACTCAGTTTAGCTGTATGCAAAGCCTCCTGTATAGTGAATAAAAGTCACTGCAGTATGGTTTCTGGAGTCACCTGTAGCAGACAAGGTGAACTGTCACTCACTCCTCCATTATGAGTCATCTCCAGGGCTTGTAGGCAGCTGGGACTGGACTTGGCTGGTCGGAGCTGACACAAGAGCTCATGTCTAGTCAGCTTGTAGTCATGATTGACCAACTAACTCTTGCCTGTAGTGTGTCCTAGGGCCCATGTGCTGCTTCTCTGCTACCCTATGAAAGAAATCACAGTGAGAATAACCAATGAATCCAGCTTCAGCCAGTAGTGGTCTGCTAGGCTTGTGATCTCTCTGTGTTTCAGACTTTATTTGCACTGTGCTCAAGAGTAAGACGTTGTGAGCACGCTTATGTAAACAGTTGTTTAATGCAACTGACTTTAATATTTTGATTTTGTTGTTGCTTCAATGTAATTTATGTCTGTCGTTACCAGGTCTTGAGTATCATGTTATACTGAGGGCCCCCAAATTCCAGCATGGTGAAAAATACTTGGCACAGAACAGGAGGAAAAACACTAATAGATCATTTCACAATAGCTTTGACTGCCATTAGTTTGTCATCACCATCAGGTTATAATTTACCTAAAATCAGTTCATTTTTTTGTGGCTTATGGAATCAGATCTGTGCATTTAATAGATGACCTTACAAAGTGGTCTCTGTATAATTTCACAGTGTTCAGGTTTATCTAAAAGTGGAGAAAAGTTGAAGGTGCTCTGCTTCTGCAGCTGCATGAACAACCAGAACATTTCTCTATGACAGTATATAAAAAGATGAATATCACAGCTCTCATTGCTTTAGCTTAGAGAGAGACCTTTGCTATATTTTCTTCTCACTTAATCTGAAGTCAGCTGAACGTACAGTATGTGTGCACAGCTCCATCTTCTGTCACCTTTTCCTTTCTTGAAGGAGACGCAGACTCAGACATTCTCTGACTTGCTTTTTAATTTGATCAAAGCTCTGTGTCCATGTGAAATATCCTGCAGCGGTGTCGGTGTACCTCTGCAGGAATGAAAAGAAAACATGAAGGGATTGTTCAGTCTTAAGAGAGCAATGTTATTCACTGTGAGAAAAAAGGGGACACCCTGCTGCTACTTGTTGAAGGTATTAAATTATGAAAGGACATTGGCTTCTGTCTGGCCTTGAGGTTCTGCAGAGATTTGATTCTGGTCTTTTCAAAGGCAAACAGAAGTATTTTCTCATCTACTCTCGATGGATTTAATAAGACAAGGTTGTGTTTGCAAAATTGAAATAGTATTTAGTGAGGCTTATCTACTTTGTGTTTTGAAAAGATAAAAGAATAAGGATAAAACATAGGCCCCACCTGAAAGTCTGTATGATTTAAGGTAACTGCTGCCTTGGGAAGTTGTCACAGGGATAAAGAACAAAGAAAACCACAACAACAACAAAAAAACTACAAATATGATATGAGATAAAAGTGATCATGACACAACACCCCTGTCTTTTAAATGTGAAGAATGGTTTGTGAATGAATGGTAGTGTCAGTGGAAATCCTACTGCAGTCAAGTCAAGTTTATTTGTATAGCACATTTCAGCAGCAAGGCAATTCAAGGTGCTTTACATGAAACAAGCAGGCAAAACATTCAATACAATTTGAAAAGTAAAAACAGCGTAAAAGACATTTAACAAATTAAAAGTTACATTCAAAGCTAAAATAAGGTTGGAGATAAAAGAAAACAAAAGTTAGATTGGAGAGAGAGAGAGAAAAAAAAAAGAAAATACATGAATTACAGCCTGCATAAGGTCACTTAGGATAAATGCCAGCCTATTATACTTCTAGTAAGTAAAATTAATTACAATCTCAACAATATCAAATCAAAAGCAGCTAGAGAAGGGTCTGACTTATGTCCCATGAGAACAGCTGCTGTGGAATTGAAAGTTTGAGTTGGTTGAAAAATAAGCGAGCAATATTTTATCAGAGTGTGGCTGAATACGCAGTACCAGACTCGTGCAAATGGTGTTATCTTTTTGTATCTGGAACTGTTCGTGTTTCTGTTTGTGGAAGTTTGACTGGTATCATCTACTTGGATTCCTGTGGGCTTTTGTTTAGCTGGAAAACAACATGTGTAGAGGGCAAAAAGCGGCAGAACATGATTAACTAGGTAATGCAATTTTGGAACCAATCAGCTGGCATCAAAGTGACTGATACTCTACTTTGGGTCAAAATTTGTCTGGATACATCGGATAGTTGGCCCAGGTTCAAAGATCGCCTTTGAGACCAAGATTGCCAAATTTTCCTTTAATGTTCTTTTAATGTTATTTGTGCAATTCTGAAAGACGTCAAGGCTGACAACTTAACGAGTCATGACCCAGACTATTGTGACTTTCCAAGTTGTATTAACTGGTGTGAGGGTTGTTCACATGAACTTACTTGAACCCATTGTCCCTGTTATTCCAATGACCTGTTTTTCCTTTGGTATGAGTCTCTCTTGGTTCTTATGGGACCAAAGGTGCTCTATGTAGGGAAAAGGGGAAAAAACAGAAAAGGTTAAAAATAACTTTTTATCAATCTGATCCACAATCTTCTGAATCTCTGCGAGTTGTATTTACACTCATTATCCATCACTGGTCTGTCATGATGTCTCTCACAGTCCCATAGAGGATTTGATACTTAAGCTGTACTGTGATCAGCTTACTGTGTGGCTGCTGTGCTTGGGAGTTCTCTGTCAGTGGGGTGGGATTTGGACTTGTATGGCACCGTGGCATGTGACAGAGTCAGCAGTGCAACATCCACTATGGTGGTCACACACACTGCGTGAGTTGTACTTCCAGCTCAGTGAATGCATCGGCCCCCATCATGCACTCCTTTCTTTTCTTTTGCTCGCCTCCAACGGGATGTGGAGGAAGCAGGAGGGAGATGGATGGCAGATGCCAGGAGAGGATGGTACTTTGTTTGAGGGCGCATGATTGAGGAAAGACAGAGCTGGCATTGAACAGTTAGTTGTTGAGGGAGGACTGTTAAGATGGATGGCCCATTAACTGACCGTTTTAACTAACTTACAGCTAGCATACTGTTTCTTTAATGAGTCTGTGTCCTCGCCTGTGCCACCACTTAATGTTCAGTTCTTTGACAACCTGCTTTTGATCTTCATGACATAATAACTACAGCTGACTATCAAGAGGTGACACATATTCATATCCATCCTGTCCTGTCTCTACATTCCTAGGCTTGGGTATCAAGAATTGGCTCCAACTTAGATCTGATTCTAGTTTTTGAAGATTTCTGGATTTGATGAGGCTCATGATTTTAGGTGGGACATTGAAGCAAAGACAATTCATGCGTGAGAGAGGAAGCACAAATCACTTCCTTCAGCACAGTGTTAATTTGAAGGGCTGCACTGTAATTGATGTATTGTGGCCTCCTGTACACAATAACGATCTAGCTGAGGGTAGCGGTAACAGCTGTAACAGAGTCTCATCACACTCGGGCACAAAACACTAGGAGTGTTTCAACAAAGGTACCTCACGATTCGATTCGATTTTGATTATAAGTGCTTCAGTTATAATGATTGTCGATTTGATTATTGGTGCCACAGTTTTTTGATTATTACCATTTTTTATGTTTTTTTTCCATACAAGATTGAGTTTGTCTTCATCTGTGGCTACATATGTCAATAATTAGCCTATAAATTAACTCAGGTCCTCTAAAACTACACTCAAGAAGTAAATAACAAGGTTTTTTGAACATTTAGCTTTTCAAAGACACAAAATATTTGGTAGAGGACTTCCAGTGACGTCACATCCATGGCAGACGCCTGAGTTATGCTGCGTTCGAGTTACCTTGAAAGTCAGAAGTCTAAGCTAAAAAAAATGACATCACACTTGAGTTCTCAGCCTTTTAGTTACAAAGTCGGAAAATAGCAAAATTGTAGGTGGAAACAAGATGGCTACATCTATGAAAGTTATTTTAACGCTTGCCTTATATTCGGACAAGGTAAGCGCTAAAATAACTTTCATGTAGCCATTTTGTTTCCGCCTTCTATTTTGCTATTTTCTGACTTGGTTACTGAAACTCTGGTAACTCGGGTGTGACGTCATTTTCAGCTCCGACATCTGACTTCCAAGGTAACCTTGAACGCAGCATTACTCACTCCGCCAGGCCCAAATATATAAATGCCAACATTTGCACTTGACCTACTTGACTTGAACTGGGAAGTTTGGAGACAGTCTCTAAGATGGTCCTCTATGTGGCGGGCATGACCGGTGAAGCCTTCTCTGTTTCAGGATGAAAGCGTACAAGGTGCTGCCTCACGTTTGTGGTGTTGCTAAGGTACTTTATTGTTGCTTTGCAAATCTTGCAAATCGCGTAGGTCTTGTCAGTCATCTCATTTGCTCTCTCATAAAATCCAAAGTACTTCCACACCGTTGCAGTCAACCCCGGTGGCGAGAGAACCGGCCACTCTTTGGAGGCTGCTGAAGCTGTTGTCATCTTGCAAAGAAACTAACGTGCTCTGTTTGTTGTGGTCCCACTCACTAAACAGTCCAGGCGGCGCGCGTTAAAGTTTCGATTATGTGTTTTTTGTTCTGGCCTTGTGGCAAAGCACAGCCGTTATAATTATTATTATATATATTTTTTCAAAGCATCAATATTAATTAATCGATGCGGAATCGTCACATGAAGGATTGGGATGCATCGACACATCGAAGAATTATACCCACCTCTACAAAATATGGTTGAGCTCATATTGAAATTTTTATTGAGATTAAGGGACATCTACAAATATTTCATATATATTTTTGTCAAATGAAATTTGAGCACCTCTCTGTTCCCTCTTTCTTACGCAGAGACCCTGTGCAGCAGAAACTCTGTTCTGTTCATTTAAACGTTGAAGGGCAAGGTGGACAGGGAGAAAATGAAGGAACATCACTGTGCAGTGACATGATTTGTGGTGACGAGATTAGAGCCCTTTGCCAATTTTGAGTCACCACCATTTAGATATGCAGACATTTACTCCCTTTGACACCTCTGCTGTTTACATAACAACCACGTGTTTTCATTGTGTTACAGTCCATCGTGTTTTTCCTATATTTTCCTGTTCATCATTTCAAATGTGTTGCTGTGTAGTTTTAATTGTTGATCTGTCCTGATGACATAACACCAGGTTACTGCAGCTTACCGGCTGTCAAAATTTAAAATAAGGAATATTAAAAACTCTGATGCAAACGTTTTTTTTTAATGCCTTGAACTAATGTTTGATTAAAACTGAAACATTCTGCCTCATATGCAGGAGTTGATAGTTAACCAGTTACACTTACAGAACAGTTATGACACGCCATCTTGTGATGTCTAGCCAATCAGATGCTATTGTGGGAGGGACATGGGTGGCCAAGGCCAATTATTGGTCCATTCCTTATAATTATAGTGGAAACAGAATTAATACAGCTCTAATCTTTTCATAATTCTGAGTATACTGGCCCAGATTTGCAGAGCTCATGGAAAATATTGGCGCGCCTCATATTCTCTAGAATTTCGGCATGTGTGCAGAGGGCATCATGCTTGCAGTTGCAGTATTAATTGTCTGATTTGTTAACATGCTAAAATGATACCAAGCTGTTCCTGAGCCACCATGCAGCCAACAGACTTCCTGGGTCAAGTACCAGGATACAGTTGGCTGTGTAAACGCAAGTAAGATCAGGGTTTTATCCTGCCAGACCCTACCAAACTGAACCAAACCAGACTACTGGGTGGAAATACACCTTATCGTTCCAACAGGAATGGCAGAGTTTTTATAATTTTAAATCTTTGCCCGCCACAAATAACAGAATAAGGATCAAGAATCAATAAGAAACTCTTAGTCAGTTCACAAAGCTTCAGTACAATGATTACAAGCTTAACTTGTTGCATACCTAAACAAATCGCGCTCACATATACTTGCTGACAGAATAGTGGAATTTATAGTAATATAGAGAATAGAATATTCCTTTATTGACCCCCCATGAGGGAAATTTTTTTGCCACAGCAGCAACACAGACAATGATAGTGCAAAAATGCAGTTATAAAAATAAAGACAGAAATATCACGAACTTAAATATTATAATTAAGAAAAAATTTAGAAAAGAAAAAAGGGAAAAATACAACTATATAGCAGTGGCGATTGCTCTAAGACTGCAAGGGAAGCTCAGCTTCCCTTAAAATGTCACCCCCCCAAAAAAAGAAAAAGTGGTGAAATACGTACTGCTGTGTGTACATTTCATTAACTAAATACGCGCTAGAAAGCCTCCATCTTTTGTTCAGAATCAGCTTCTTATCACAGTGTGATAAGAGGCTGATTCTGCACAACTTCGTTCTCATTCATCCTCGCAGCGCCTCAGCGCTTTAAACAGCCGGACGCCCAGCTTCTGCTGACTTCAATGTGAAAGCTCAAAGTGGGTTGTTCCAGCAGCGAAACTAGACGCTCATTGGATAAATGCTGGGCTTTGTCCTGCCCATCGGAGGCTCAGCTTCACTGGAGTTCTATGGCGAGAGGGCGGTCCCGACTTTCTCCCGGACTCCGAGCTTCTACATCCATGATTGGATGAGCTGTCTGAGGCGAAATCCTTTTTTGATTGACAGCTAAACAAGCGAATCAGCGATCTTGAAGAATAAAACATCTACCAGAGCATTTTCCAAGTTATTCATTCCGTTGTTCTTAACTGCTCCGGAGACTTTACCGATCCTCAGCGACTTTTGTCTTTGTTAAAGACAACTGCCGTTGTGTTTGGTGACTCTTTTTTGTTACATACAAATAAACAAACACAATTATGATGTAGGCCAGAAAAATGAGCTTCCCCTCCTTGAAAGACCAGCAGCCGCCACTGCTATATAGAATATACACAATTTAAGTACCAAATATACCTAGTAATTATTTTATTTCTTTTTTTGGGGGGAGTTCTCTGTCAGTGGGGTGGGATTCTAGGTTTTAAAAGACTCTATATTTGACTATATGAGACTATATATTTGAGTCTCACGGTGCTTATTTGTGCTTATCACAAATTTATTAAACAGCCAGTTTTAGTCCAACAATTTGCACCAGTATGTTTCTGGTGTGACTTTACCGCAAATGTATTCATATTTGATAAGTTCAAAGTATCTTTGATCGCCAGCTCAGCTTGTGAAATATTTTTGCATATCGTCCATAGTCAGTACATCATGAACTGCAGTGTGTCAGCTGTGTCTGGTGCTTAATTATTTTTTTTTAGACTTGCATAGCTGATCTAAAAATGCTGCTGCTCTAAAGAGTGTGCAAATTTTGTGTGCTCACACCATGACTTGTAATCTGCTTCTTCTGGCAGTGTGCTTGCATTTGCTTCCAGTGCTGTATCTGACAGCAGGCTGAGAGGAGACCAAATTTGATCTGACATGAACATGCCAGCATTGTGTTGCTGTCCAGGCCAGAACTCATCATTGTTTAATTGATTCAGAGACAATGAATATGAACATGTGTAAATACTTATCCTCTCCTAGGATGACAGAAAATGCGGTTACAGCCCAACAACCAGTTTAAAAAAACGCTGTCAGAGAACACTGTAGGATGAGTTCACTCTCTGGAAATGTTGTAAACTTTACTTGTTAATGGTTCACTGTCCTTGTAAGCAGCCTGGCGCAGTGTTACTGTGTCAAACAAAGATGTGACAAAGACAGCTTTTGAGCCAGGAAGACACACATATGAGTTCACATTCAAATCAAGGGAATAATTTATGACTCATACTCAAAATGTTTTTAAAGCTGATGAATCTTAACGAAGTTCCCTGGCACTATTTATATCCAAATGACTGATGGTTAATAAAACTGTCTTATCTATTTTATGGTTGTCTATGAGATCCCAATAATAAATCAGAGCTTAATCAGCTAGTGACTAAAATTTGCTTTGCTTTCTGTAACTAATGACAGTATGTCCAGTCCTTTGGTACAGCACATCAGACATCAGACATGCAAGACAGTGTAGAGCCTCAATTTAACTTTCACGAAGACAGTACAGGCTTCAATTTTACAAGGACTGTTTAAAACCAAGAAATCTCTTGAAGACTTCAAAAGGACAATAAATTACATACAGTAAAAGATTAACTTGCCATAATTTGTTGTTGAAACATCCAACAGTAAGTTTAGATTCATTAGACTTGGGCTTGATTAGTGAACTGAAGCAAAAGCATGTACTGTGAGCATTCAGCTTGAGGTAGTGTGCCCGTTTGAACATCCTCTGAACAGGTTTGTCTGCAACTAGGGCTGCAGCTATCGAATATTCTAGTAATCGTGTATTCTACCGAATATTCCATCGATTAATTGAGTACTCGCATAACACATTTTTTTTAAATTAAAGTGCAATTATTAATATAGAGAAAATAAGACAGTTAACTTGATAATGAACAATTGATTGTTTTCCTTTTTAAGAAACAAGGAACATGAAACAAGCGTGTGCGGTAGCAGATTGCAATGCTCGTAAGAAAGCTAATTATAATATTAACTTTCATCATGCCCCTAAAGATATTAGTGTCCAAGAGCTGAATAGCTCCTATGCTACCTGCTTCCGCAACTGCACAATGAATCTAGCAATGTTAGGCTGCAAGCTAGCATGAAGAGGAGTGTGCAGAGCAGCGCTGTCTCCGCCCATGACTCAGAGGAGAATTGCTAATGATCTACTGGAGCTCTGCAGAAAAAAAGCCTCTCTTATCATTCATTTTTTGCGCTCCGCAAAACCAAAACCGCGCTTACTCCTCCTTCTACCACAGTGACGTAAGCGCGTTGTGTCACCTTGAAAACAATCTGTGCGAAACAGTGATGATTTGAACTTATAAACAAGTACTCGAGGTAGGCTTTCCACGGTTTGAGATTTTGCAGTACGGTACGGTGACGGTGACAGTACCATACACCGCGGTATTTCACGGTGATGATATATATATATATATATATATATATATATATATATATATATATATATATAAAAAAAAACTTTACTAGGGGCTATGAAATGACAACCAAAACACACAAGGATCATCCTCAAAAGAAAACATTGCTATATTTAAGCAAAATGTGTGTCTGTCTGTGTGGTGTGTCTTGTCTAACCGGTGAAGGAGGGGGCCGCGGGCCAACTGGGCCCGGGCTCGAGCATATTATCTCTGCCTCTGGTTCGGAGGAGTCTGCCATCATCATGCCATGCTTTGTGCACGCTTCCTGGAATGGATCATGTGGATATGGCGGGGCGTCGCCTTAGGTGTGTTTGATACCAAAAATACCTTTCCTTGGGGGTGCTTGATTGTTGGATTGAACCATTGACAGGGGGCAGCGCATCATCATCATGGGCATGGCAGCCTGCCCAGAACAAATGGAATATACAATCGTGTTTTTTCCAGCACTCCGCAGCATCACACAGGTAGGAAACGGTTCAATATTTTGGTGCTGCTGTCTTACTGTAGCCCAGACTGACCACTAATGTTAATGTGAACGTGAAGTGATATCTTTATTATGGCAAGTCGCGCTTGTGTTGAGGCGTAACGTGCGCTTTACGCGCCGGCGGTGCTACATAATATTGAAATTACGACACCGTGAGCTCAGCAATCTCACGGTGTCGCCACCGTGACTTTATTTCACCGCGATGACGGTGTATACGGTATACCGCGGAAAGCCTAACTCGAGGTAGAGAAAATTCCTCAATCATTTTTTGTAATCGAGGTACTCGAAGAATCGTTTCAGCCCTATCTGCAACAGCTTCATCTGTTCCACCAGTTGTCTTGTATTCTTTGTATTCTCATCATTAAATCAAATTAAGGAAAAAAAAATCTTTTTGAATAGCCCAGAAGTTTTGTTGTAAGCTCTGAGCAGTCTCTTTGTTTATCATGCAAGACTTATTATTTGAAGCCTCTCTGTCTGACTATTTGACCTCCTTACTCCTCCGCTGTTGTTTCTTTAAATTTACATCTCTTGACTCTTCCATGTGGTTACATTGCTGCCCCCCTGATCCTTCTTGTCTGTTGGTCCCATGTGAGTGTTGTGAAAGAGAGACAGAAAGTGTCACTTGATTCTTGAAATAAATCACGTTTTCTGTGA
This sequence comes from Xyrichtys novacula, assembly GCA_962446985.1. Lineage (NCBI taxonomy): Eukaryota > Metazoa > Chordata > Actinopteri > Labriformes > Labridae > Xyrichtys > Xyrichtys novacula. The sequence goes on from OY660865.1 coordinate 19,065,641, forward strand.
GTCACCAGGCGATTGCTGCCATGAAGGGGCGTCACGAGACACTGAAGACAAGCCATGCCGCCTCATGCCTCACTCTTAATGGGGTCCAGGAAACATAAATTTCCCCTAACCCACCAGTCAGGACAAAGTCACAGTAGTTCGCAGTGAGAGCAGAGAGTTGCCATAACTACACAGATCACAACAAAGTATTTGGTTTTGTTTTATGGTTGGACTGTTTTTGTGTGTGTGTGTGTAAAAGTTATGTTTTTCTTTAAGCTTAAGTTTTGTTTGGGATTTTTTAGAGCTGCTTATTACCTTTGTCTTTGTCACCAGTTGCATGAAGGTGCATGAATGCTGCCAAAGTGTGTCCGACTTTATTGTCACAGTGAACTTTTATGCTGCAGTACTCTGACTGCAGAGACACACCTTAAAATTCACAGATTTGACTGAATGTCCTTATTGACAAAGAACACTGTGCACTTCTGCCTTCAGCTCTTTGATTTATGTTCCTTAAAAATCTGTAGGCAGCAGTTATGAATGTTGTGTCTTTGTTTTAGTTAAGTTTATTCATTTACCCTTCCTTCCTGTTTTATTTTGAAACTTACCTGTGTCTCTTGTTTCAGGTGTCTTGACTTCCGCCCTTGTGTGCTCTGCTCCCTGATTGCCCTAATGTGGTCCACCTGTGTCTTGTTATCTCCACTCTGTGTGTATTTGAGCTCAGCCTCCTCTCCCGTCTGTGCCAGTTTGTCTTGTTCCTTTGTGTCAAATGTCCAGCGCTTCCCTCATGTTTGCGTCCCTGTTTTTTGACTTAGTGTTTTTGGACTGAATTTTTTGCCTTTTGTGACTGCCTTCCTGTGAACCGAACCCTTGTTTGATTAAACCTTCTCTCAATTTTTATCTGCCGCCTGAGTCCAGCTTTTGGGTCCAAATCCTGGTTTATAGTTATTACAATGAAGATATCTCAGCTTTTGCAAGGTCATACTGGATAATTTTAAAAAGCTGAATCTTTCTTTTATACAGCAAATGACTCAGTGGTAAACTAGAATCTGTTTTTGGCTATGTTGTGCTGATCAATTTGGTATTGATTAAATCTAAACTTTACCAAACTCTGTTGAAGAATGGGGCTGGTTCAGCGCTATATTAGGGTGACCATATATCCTCTTTTACCTGGACATGTCCTCTTTTTTGCGGGCTGTCCGGGCTATCCGGCTTTGTCCTTCAACTGTTTTGTACAGAAGTTTCTAGTTTGTGTCGCGTGGACTTAGTGAGTTAGAAGCGCATAAAGGACACTCGAAAAACTCAAAATTAACTTCATGTGACTCTGTGACTCTGCCCACGCGTAACCGTGTCCTCTTTTTGGGAAGTCAGAATAGGGTCACCCTAGCTATATTTATATTACCAACCTCTGGTGAAATGTGTTTGAGAGCATGTTATTGACAACTGGAAGTGTCTGAGCGAAAAGTAGCAACGAAAATAAAGTGATCTGTTGCAAAAGCTAATTACTTAATAAGGGGACCAGTTTTAGTTTTATGGCTTTAACACAAAGCAGAAACTTTATATGATATGATTATATGATATGGGATCAAAGTGTGACCTCATCAGTGAGAGGGATGTATTGAGATTTAACACTATGAATAGCAGCCAATCAGAAATACCCCCTAGGGATCTTTTTATTGTTTTATTTACTTTGTGATAATCAAGCTGGTGCATTAAAATCTTTTCCATAATTTTTATCATTTGGATTTTGTTTAAAAGAAACAACATTTTATGCTATTACTTATCTACATACCCATTCATCCATGTGCATTTGTTAGTGTGTAAACTGCTTTATTGACGATGTGCCATTGCATTCAACACTCCATACAGTGCTTGCAAGAGTCACCATCTATTTTTTTGCAGAAACATGTCGGTCTCTGAATCACCGGAGAAGAGATTCAGAAAAATTCAAATTCAGACTCTACCCAAAACACCCAAATTTATTAGATACAAGACTTGCCTGTAGAAACCAGATATTTAAATATTCTGCCAAACAAGAGACTGCATCCAGCTTAATTTGACAGTTCTTGATGTGCAACCCACAGCTGCTTATAGGAAGTTTGCAGATGAGGAGCACCTCAAAAGCTGACATAAAAATCTCTTTCAGTCATAAGTTAATCTCCTGTTCCCCCTGCTGAGTGATCAACATGGTACTCAGAGGCTGCTGCAGACAGACAGAGAGAGAGAGAGAGAGAGAGATATGACAGGAAAGGATACAGAGGCCCATAAGACAAGTGGTGTCTGATGAAAGACTCAGAATCAGAATTAAAATAAAGTCCTCCTCCAGAGGTTGGCGAGTGTCAGAGAAAATGCTTTGTTGATATGAATAATACAACTCATATTCAACAGAGACTAAAAAGGGAATTCTCCCAAATAAGATTGTGTCCTCTTATTGCGCCAAGTAGGCCTGGACGATATAGAAAAAAAGCATATCGATAAAAAATAAATCATATTGATCGATATCGATAATTATCGATATAATTATTATAATTATTTAACATATATTTTAATTGCAGCCCTGGATGTTTTATGCTATTGCTTAATGACCTACTTTTAATAAAGAACACACAAGCACTGAATTCAAATTCAAACCTTTATTCAACCACCTTTTTTATTTTACAACTGAAAGTTTTTTAAAAAAGAATTAAAAAAAAAGAAATCAACTTAAGTGGCCTGAGTGACGTCAGTAAATACTGACAAACATAAAGACTAAAGTGACCAGAAAATCGGATAAATAAATATTTAAATAGTCTTTTGATGAAAATAAACAAAACAAACAAATATATAAATAAACAGAATAGCTTTAGGTGGGAATAGCATACTACCACTTCTAACTGTGTGGGAAACTGCCCAGAGCCTGGTGTCTGAACACTGAAATATTTCTCCCGGGGTCGGGAGATTTATTTTTTTTAATTATCATGTGATTGACTTAATACACAAACTAAGCACGAGAAGCAGGACTTAGCCACGCCGGTGTTGTGTCGTAGAATGCACCCCTGCCGAATGCACCCCCTGCTAGCAGCCATGATCCAAATACTCGCGTCTTTGTAAAATATGAGCTCATTTTCTTCCACTCTAAGAAGCTAATGAGTGGACGGGATGCAGGGATGCATTCTACAGCACAACACCGGAACGTATTTCCTCCGCACCCTTCTCACCTTATCAACCCCTGACCCATTTTCATGCCTGAAGCGCTGTGTTTGAGAAATACTTGCGGCCGGGCACTTCATATCGCGGGTCGAGAGTGGCTAGAAGCTGGTCGAAGCCAGGCTTTTCAACGGTAGTTATTGGCAGTATGTCCCTCGCTATGGAGCATGTTACTGCATGGGTGATGTCCTTATGCCGCTCGGACGCTCTGTCGTATTTTGGCAAGAAACGAAGTCCAGTTTGGTCTGCTTCACATGCTTTGTGCTGGTGCTGGCAGCGGTTCCAGAGGATTCCTCCGACGACGTGTCGGCCGCGGCGCGACCGACACAGCTCGTACTCCTGCGGGTGCGATCGGTTTAGATGGTAAAACAAGTTGGTTGTGTTACCAGACTTGGTTTTTACTAATTCTCTGCAAATTTTGCAAACGACCGCTGTTCGCTTCTTGTCAGACTTCTAAAAACCAAAACATTGCCATGCTGGAGAACTACTGAAACCTTTTTTCGGGACAATTTCCTCCGCTTCTCCTTGCTGAATCATTTTTTCTAATACACGTGCTGTCTGTTGTGGTTTGATAGGGGCTGGGCTTGGTGCCGTAGCGTACCTGGGTCTGCGTTTGTGATTGGTTGGGAGGAAGTAATGACTGTAGTAAAAGCTACATGATAGGCTATGATGAAAAAGAAAGGGAAACTGTTTTCTATCGAACTTTTTATCGACCCGTTTTTTTTCTATCGCACCACACGTCTATCGATCGATATATATTGTTATCGAATTATCGTCCAGCACTAGCGCCAAGGATCTTATATGATTTGGGTTTACTTTCTGCTCTGCCTTGAGTTCTGATTTACAAAGTAAATTGTGCTGAAGATAGTCAAACGCAAAACACCCACAAAGTTCTTCAACTCTGTGCAGTTTACTCTCGTTTTGAGTTTGAACATAGCTGAGATGAGCTGTCGACATCTCTACTTTTTGCTAAGCAAGACTGTGATGTCATGTGATGACCTACATAAAGAGGGACATTTCTTACCATTTAATTGGGGAGACAATTCACGACACGACACGTCTTTGACAGAATGGAGAGATAACAAGATTAAGATATGCAATGAATGTCCTCAATCAGAATTGATGCTTGTTTTTTAACTTTTATTTCTTACTCTTCATAGTCACTTTCAGTCCTTTGGAAGCCCCCACCTTCATCACCATTATCAAAACATGGAGTCCAGTAGCATTAGCTGGAATCCCAGTGCAGCTCTGCTCAGTGCAGCACAGGTCTAATTAGCAGGAATAATTGAAAAACACATGTGGGTCCACAGTACTTTAAAATTAAACAGCATATACACTGTACTTTAGCACAAGGAAGAATACCAATACTTATGTTACGCCACAGTGAGAGGTCAATATCAATGCTGACATTTAAAGTTGGAAGGATACTACTTCCACACTGTTGATTAACCGTGATTGACCATCTAAGCACACGTGTTCACGTGGAGGGCAATGCCTTACATTTTCTTTCACAACACAATGCTCAGCACCTAATGTGTGCTGTTTTAGTTATCATCTTTGTGGAATAAGCAGACAGAATAATAGCTTAAAATGTTGTTTATATTTTTATCTTCGTCCATACTCTAAGAAGAGGAAAGCTCAGGTCAGATTGTGAATTAATTTGTGTATTTCGTAGGTTTAAGATCATCCTTGTACAAAGATACAGATTGCTTTTTCTAAGTTTGCTTTCGAGACAGCTACAACAGTAAATACAGAAGTGCTTACCTGCTGATTTAAAAATGACTCATACCCTCAGCTTAATTCATACCCTGGCCTGGTACATCTAAATCAGTAACAGTGTTCTCAGGGATTCATGTGAACTCATGTGAAGTTACTCCCAGAAAAGTGTGCTTTTCTTCAAGTAGGCAGAAACACTGATGAATTGAAAAGGTGTTGCTGAATCCATGTCTCTGTTTCATCCCTTTGCACAATTTATCACCAGTGTGATTCCTCGCTAATCTTAGTCACACACTCTGGTCCTGATGAAAGCTTTCTTTTATGTTTTTAGGCCTTTTTGTTAATTTAAAGCAGCATGCTGTTTCTCTGTAATTACATTGAATATGTCATTATGTGTAAGTGTGTATGTGTGTGTGATCATGTGTATTGATGTGTATGTCCACCATGGTGTGAAGAACCAGAACACAGACAGATGGTTGTTGGATGTGTTCAGTGAGTGTTAAGTGCTGACATCAGACAGCTGCTGTGTTCAGTGGGACATGTAGCAGCATTTAAACACAGCTTTGAGTGGGTACATGATGTTGGGTTACAACAAGGCTTTTCACTCCTCTGTGGCTATTTTTACACAAGAGGAAGGTTACATGCAGTGATCCCGGCAGTTTGATCCTTATTACTGCTCCGACGAGATAGACCCTAATCTGATCTATTCTATCATCACGGCTGTCGGAAGTCCAAAGTCCAAAGCCAGTGTTTTGCATTGAAACACTCTTTGATAGATCTATTAGCTGCTCATCAGTGAGATTGTGGGCCATGTGTAATCTCTTAATCTGCAGGAAACTGCTTCCTGTTCATAAACAGAAAGGGATGATGAGGAATATGCTTCAAATGCTGTCTGTCATAGTTTCAGCGAAGCAACTGTTAGTGTAAAGGAAACAGTTTTGGCTGCGGTGGCCAATAGGTAGACATGCTAAAACTAAGGGAGAGGACGGAGATGCTGCAAATTTAGATATACCACAAATACATTGTGATAGGGCTGAGCGATAAGCCGAAAATTCACAGATACCGAAATGTAAGAGAATAACCAACATCAATTTGTCCATGTCAATATATTCTGTGTCAAAAAAATGAAAAAAGTTTGTTTTGGATGTGTGTAGGTAGGCCATGGTCTCATGTCCCTTTAAAGGGATATTCCAGCGTAAAATTAATTTAGGGTCAAACACACTGTAACACTGAGTTAGACACCCCATCAAGAGATGAATATTGCTGACCGCTTGCTTCTCTAGTTTTACCAACTTAAGTAACGACCGCAGGATAGCAATACACAGCAGTCTGAGGAGCCATTAACAAACCTCAACCAAAAAGCCACTCTATAGCCACAAATAATGCTCAGAACAGCACCTAACTTCATCAACAGTACATAGAGGGTCCCAGCCATAGTACTAGCCACCAAACATCTTTTTAACTTTGCCTAATTTCTTTATCAAAGAGACTAAACACAACTTACCTACTCTCTTCCAGCAGCCGCTTGTTTGTAGTGAGACCTCAGGCCAGTCCATTACAGACTGCTGTGAGGTGATGCAGCTGAAGGAAGAACATTTATGATCATTTCTTTATCATTTCCTTGAAGTCATAATCACCATATTAATCATTTTGCTCTGCAGACGCGGTAGTTCTTCTGCCTTAGCGTCTCGGTCTCATGGCACTGTTGTCATGTTCTTCCTTCAGCTGCGTCACCCCACAGCAGTCTGTAATGGACTGGCCTGAGGTCTCGCTACAAACAAGCGGCTGCTGGAAGAGAGTAGGTAAGTTGTGTTTAGTCTCTTTGACAAAGAAATCAGTCAAAGTTAAAAAGATGTTTGGTGGCTAGTACTATGGCTGGGACCCTATATGTACTGTTGATGAAGTTAGGTGCTGTTCTGAGCATTATTTGTGGCTATAGAGTGGCTTTTTGGTTGAGGTTTGTTAATGGCTCCTCAGACTGCCGTGTATTGCTATCCTGTGGTCTTTACTAAAGTTGGTATAACTAGAGAAGCAAGCGGTTGGCAACATTCATCTCATGAGGGGGTGTTTAATTCTGTGTTACTGTGTGTTTGACCCTAAATTAATTTTACGTCGGAGTATACCGTTAAGATGCTACGTCAGAGACCAGACTCCACCTTATCCAGTCCGTATCAAAGAGGGAAACACAGGTGAGAAGATGGAGGACGGTTCAAAATTTGGATGGAGCGGCTGGAGTGACGGCTGAAGTGGATGAAGTTAATGTGGGAGGGGGTGAGCGGCTTGTGGAGTAGTTATCGTCCATTTATCGTTATCGAGGTGAAATGCTCAATATATCTGATATTGATTTGAGGCCATATCGCCCTGCCCTACATTGTGATTCTAGCTCTGCTCACAATGATTCTTGCAAAATAACCTAACACACAAACCTGGGGCTTGAGGGTAGTAGAAGTGAAGTCAAAGTGATGCTGGACATCTTCTTTATTCATCTCTCTTTCCCTTCAAATTTCTTTCATCCTCAGATGATGGAGTTTTAGTTCATTTGAAGAATTGTTGAAGGTTCAGTTTGTTCAGGCATCTGGAACATTCTTCTAATCCCGGATTCATGGAACGTGTGACTGCTGGTAAAGAAGTGATCGACACTCAATGGTTGTTTGTGTGCACTTAAACAGATTAAAAGAGTGTGAAAATCACAGTCGAGACTCCATTAAGAAAGATTATACCACCAGAGGCCTGTGAGAATGTCATCGAGTAGTTACAGAGGACAGCAGCACTACAGTTCGAGGTTGCTCATTGTACGAACTCCACACACTTAAAAGTATATTTTCAAGTATACACCTTCTGACTGATCTACAAACAGAAAAATTAATATCCTGTATATGCACATGATTAAGTACAGATGAATCAGCATGCACAGCGTTGTTTGTTTCAGGTACCAGTCTAGGAATAACAATCAGTGGTTGCCTCCTTATGGGATGATGTCTCTCAGCAGAGTCGCTCACGTCAGAGAGCTGCAAGCTGAGGCATACACACTTGCTGTGTGTTGGCAAACTGAGGTGATGTTTTGGACGAGGGCTTGAATAAACATAGCCTCTGCTATTGCTGTGAAAAGACTCATTTACTCCCACCAACAGAATCACACTGTGGCTTTAACTCTTTCATAGGACCAGGAAGTTTAAAGATCAGGAGGGATTTAAAATGGTAATCCCTTTTAAATCTGGTCCTGCTGTATTTATTCTCATTTACTTTTCATATACTTTTTTTTTACATTTTTTTTACATCTTTCTCATACATCTTTGTCAAACTGCTTTCACTCATGAAAACTGGGGCTTATTGGATGTTTTTTCTCTGACAGATGGCACCACAGAGACAATTAATTCTGTAGAGAAACACTGAGTATTGTCATGTCAGCCTTATCTGTGTTCTGTTATGATGCATGGTGTGAATTTAAAAATAAACGCTTTAAATAAAGCTTTCATTTATGATCATTTACTTTAGTTTATGATAATCTGCATTGATGAATTCAGATTGTAATAGCCTGCTCTCTGAGCAATGTTTTTGCCTAGGGTACAAGATTTGTTGAAGTCAGAGTAAACAGTTATTACTATCATGCAGATAGTGACACATGTGTTTATGCAATGACATAATGTCTACAGACTATAGAGCATTTCAGTTTGGGTGAGCATTTCGTCATGGGCCATGGACAAGTCGTCTTCTGTTTCATGCCACAATGTAGCTCTACTGGCTTGGGTGAAAGCCTGGGGGGCAAAACTTCATTGCTTATGTGTTTGTTTCCTTTTTTCTTTTTAACCCTAAAAACACTTATTGGTATTCGTTATTTTGAGATAATTTGCTTTTTTTTTTAATTATATTTTTATTGAAGTTTTTTGTTTTTACAACAATACAAAACAACTGAGAAAGAAAAAAGGTCATCAGTACAGTTCATTTTTTTAATAAGGTTAAATTGGGTTGCTTTTTCCAGTGTCAGGGTTTTAACATTACTAGTCCATCAGATATTCCAAATAGATGTATGTCAAAAGCATGATCTTTACAAAATATGTACAAGTAGACCAATCATTGTACTAATAGTCACCAAATAGACATGAGGCAGGAACTAAACAACAGAAAAAAGTCCTTACTAATGTTCTTGTACAGATGACAATACAATACCAGCTATACACTTTCATACATTTATGTTCTGAAATGTCATCCATTTGGACCAATATCTACTGAATTATCTAAACAAAGTCCTTGGGAAAAGGTCAGCCTCTCCATATCGTACAATTCCTTTACAATCATTATCCATTCTGCTTTTGTGGGTGGTTCTTTTACAAGCCACTTTCTGGTTATTGCCTTTTTACTTGCAATTAGAAATATTCTAAGAAGGTATTTATCTGGGCTATTAAGTGTGTTGGGTAGATTCCCTAGATATATTGTTTTGAAAACCATTATCCGGCTCAAAACCTAGCACCAAATAACCAAATATTTAGAGGAATCATTATCCAGCTGCTTAATTTTAGTGAGTGTATTTTCTTCAATATTTTACATTTTTAAGTGTACAAACTGTAATTTTCCAAAATGTTATTCCATAAATAATCACGAGAATACAATGTATTTTGTAAATAAAGCAACTTTCCTTTACCTCAGTATTTGGTCATTAAACATTGTCCCTCATTTGAGAGAGTGTTTTCTCCAAAACATTTTAGCTACCATTTCACATTAATTTGCCTCAAACTTGGACAACAAGCTTTCCAAAATAAGAGCCTCCGATTGAACTATTTTGTTTTCACCGACTGAACTAAGTCCAAGGATGTCATGTATTTCTTTTGTTGCGGACCATAATGATTGTAGAGCTCTGTCCAATCAGCTCTGCTGTTTCAAGCTCCATCGCTCAGGGCCATTGAAGAGGCACCCTTGTAGCTGGACAACCCATCGTGTATTGTCCTTGAATGGCTTCCTCCAACCTCCTCGTGATTTGTAGACTATCTGAGTGGCAGTGTGGTTCTGTGCAGTGATTTGTCCCACGAGATGGGGCCCTGCCTCTGCCATTGCTACCGTCAGCAACTCTGCTACAACTATGCATGCATACAGGATACTGGCATTTGCTGAATTCAAGGTGGCATCTTTTCAATTAGAGCCCAGTGAAATACCTTTTCAGCCCTTCGAGTGGCCTGGCGAACTACAGCCAAAGGGGGCCCCGGCGGTATAATGATGCCTGGCACAATAGTTCCACTGTTCTCCAAACCGTTCCCAGGAAACCGCACAACATGTGCCTTTGTGCACTGTGCTTTGCTGGCCAGCCACGTTGCCTGGCTTTAGCCAGAGACACCGAGAGGCCTGGCTGTGCAGTGATGCTCGCAGTAGTGTGGCTAGTAGGTTCAGAGGGCTGCTTGATGAAGAGCAGGGTTTATTCACCTCACACTCGTTCGGTGTGTTAAAATAATATCACACAAAGCTACATTTAAAAGGGCAGGCTGTGAAGCGGAAGCAGCCTGGGGGAACAGGGTCAGCTGAGTGGTTGCCAGGAATGGTGGTACAGAAAACCCTGAGCATTGTTGCTCTGTTGAACCCTCCACAATCAAAGAGGAAACCAAGAAGAAGTGACAAGCAGAAAAATGGAGGCAAAAAGACTGCTTGAACTGGTTTGTAGCTGGTCCTAGCTGGTTCTTCTCCATTTATCTCAGTGCTCGACCATTTGAATGTTTTTTTCCTCTGTGGCCCCCAACGTGCTTGCTATTAAAGCCTCCAGTGCTGTTTATGCTGAGGAGCAAAGGAGGTCATTCAGCGGCAGCCAGATAGGGGGGCTTTGGACGATGGCATCCAGGAGATACTTGTCACAGGGGGCCTCTCTGGGCCTCACAAGCCAGCTGGTCGGCCAATGCACTATAACAGGACACCTAGGAAACACAGGCCTGACGCAAAGCCCAGTGTGTCACGGTTTGCAGAGAAAAGCTCTGTGTTCTATGAGCACTGAGCTGTCAGCTGATGTGTTCATTATTCATGGAGTTTGCCAAAAAGCCACTACGTCTTATAACATTGTAGAAGTTGGCGTTTTGTTACAGCTGGAAATGTTGGTCAATCTTACATTCAACTTGAGCTTTTGGGATATCCAGACTGATTTACAGAGTTAACGTTTAAAAAAGAAGAGCATCCTTTTTGTTTTTTGGAAACTCTGTTTATTAGTTTTTCACAATCATATTGTGCCCATAAACACCAGGACAAAAGGTGTTACCACAAAATACAACGGTACGTGTCTGTATTTTATTTATCTATTGTTAGTAGTAATATGTTTACATTTTTTCTTGATCTTGTTCATTGGTATGTTCCTTTATGATAACTACTTACGACTTTATTTTTTAATCTTATTTCACAGTTTTTGAGCGTAAAGCTTTTTTTAAATTGTTTTTAAAAAGTGCCATAAAGAATATTATCATTATGAAATCATAAAACAAAACCATTGCCATGACTAGAGAAACTGCATTTTTTATTTGTAATGAAAATCTACATACATACCTTACCCCTCCCACTTATATACTGATCCTATGATGCCATCATCCAAACCCACAGATTACAGTCAAAAGAAATTGAAATATATATATAAAAATATATATATATGAATATAAAATGTTATGTTTTGTATTGACTTGATTCCAGACCCAGAGTTTTAGATCATACAAGTCCCCCAGGATTGTGGTCACAGGTGATAAAAATATATTATGTAACAATTCTGTTCCAGGAATATTCTCCATCTCCCGCTACAACAATCCAGTCGTGGGGCAAACCTTCACCAAATGTATAAGCTTACCAACCTCTAGTGAGTTTGTGAACCTTTAATGCGGCTCAGTCTCTCTAGTGTAATATATACTTGGATAATATGTTTGTATTTGCATAGCCGATACCTGTTTTTAATACACACTCTTTGTGATTGCTTGTCAGTCTGGCTCCAGTCCTCGTTCCCGCTCCCATCTGTCTTTTAAAGTACTGTTGCATTGACCTTAAAATGTTTATTTGTGATATACATTTCCTTAAATTGTCTTCAAACAATAAAGACCCCAGCAGGGAGTACATAGGCTTATCCAGGAGTTACTCTGTTTGGGCAGTATAAAGGGTCTTATCTGTGTAAATCAGTGGGAGTGTGAGGCTGGAGGAGCCATCCTGCAAGTCCCGAAATGACCTCTTTGTATATCCATGGTAGCTGTCTTCTATCCTTTTTTATACTTTTCTGCACCCACAGCTTAAGTGTAATTGGGGCTTTTGGGGAAAGGGTGATTGGTTTTCTGATATATTTTCGTAAGCACACAGTAAATTTGATCAGAATCCTTATTTTTTTGTTGGTTTTGTTGGATAAAGTCTGATTTCTAATTCAAATTTCTCCTAGTGCCAATTAGGACAAGTGCAGTACATGCATTGTAATCACTCAATTTCTTCAACGGTTGTGCGGGGAATTCATGTTGGTGCTTCATCTTGACATTTCTCCTGTCATTCTTTCTGTCAGAAAGAGTTTTGGGAATCAAGTCACGTTCCTTTTGGACCTAGGAAGACGCAGACTCACTTGAGTGCCCTCAGGCTGGCCTCTTTTTTATCTTCACACATGTCTCCTACTGTTGGGAATGTACCGCTTGTGCCATGCTCTTGTCTGTCCATCCATTCTTGATTCAGTTTGACTTTTTAGAATAATTAAAAAAGGCAATTTATTACACTATTGTATATATATTGAATTTAGATATTTCAGTGCTGATGATGATATATAAACTTTTCAGCCAGCTTTAGTTTCTTCTGATGAATATCTGTGTTTTATAAAAACACACACACACACACGCATGAGTCATGAAATAAGCTGTCCAAAACGACTCAGAGTTCATATTTTTCCTGCCCTGTACCTGGACTGACTTTCTTTTGAAAGAAGAGAACTTTTACTGCATACTGTTTTTTAATAGTTTATTCTCAATCTTTTTATTTCCTAATTGACTCTTTTCTTTTTTTTTCTCTTCAGATTCCTGGACTGAAATTAAAACTTCACTCTTAAAGAATTGGCATCACTGACACAGCTTCGACCATTTACTCCTTGTAAGAGACTGAGTACAGCGCATAAACCTAAAAATTACAGCAGATATGAGTGAAGATAAACCAGCAGAGACGGTGGAAGCTTCTCCTGCCGAGTCAAATGCCATTCCCAATGGAAAAGGCCACGAGCCGGGGGAGGAGATCAGCGCATCGGCCAAAACGCCGCCTGCAGAGGATGCAGAAAAGTGAGTATAATTGTACTATACATAGTATGTGATCAACTTGTTCAATCATCAACACTTCACAGAAACAGGAAAAAAAAAACCTCACTTGTTTTTGTAATGAGACTGAATTGTCATTAACTCTCCAGGGCGTGCTGTTTTGTAGGATCATAGCCCTCAGTGTATCCCACATGACACATGAACTTCTGCAGTATTTCTTTTGACAGATCTCTCTGCAAGCCTCAGGTCTCAACCCCCCCTGAATTAGTAGAAATGTTGTGGATGGCAACAAGGTCACAAGGGAAAATTTAATGATATTTTCCTGTGAAATGCTTGTAATGACCTTTTTCATAGTTTACAATCAGACAAATTAATGAGAGAGTTTTTCAGTTTCAGAATCTCCCTAGTTTGAAAATCCTGTACTCTACTGCAAGCTTGCTGACTCTGTCTAAGCAAGGTGACATGATTCATAGGGTGTTTATGCTTGTCAGCTCGACGTGTCACTTACAGAAGCAGCAAAATACATTACACGCAATGTGTTAACATCAGGGGATGTAAGTGTCAAGTGTGTCTTGCATGTGCCTGTTTGTACCGATCACAAGAAAAGCCCCGTCAGAAAAGTATGTTGTTAACGAAGCCAGAAATAATAATGTATATGCTGTATATTACCAGATGTAATATTACCATGTTGCCCGTGTGTAAGGCTTTAATACACCCCATGCTTTGATTCTCAGATTGGGAAGCTCAAATATGTTTATAATGTGATGTTGCTGATCAGTTGAGTGTCCCAAACAAGTACAGCAATGCTTTTTCTTATGATTTAAATATATACAGAAATCCAACACCACAACAGCATTTTAGCTTCCCTTTATGAGCATGACGTCTTCAGATAATGACTGCTTGACTGATATGGTCAATGTCAACAATAGTAGACTTTATAAAAAGATGGACGGTGTGACAGCTGCTCAAAAGTGAAGGCTGAAGATTTTGGAGCTACTCCGACCAACTGACTGCAGTTACACTGTTTCTTTTATGTTGACAGATTGGAGATGGGTCAAACCATCACATCAAAATACACACCAATGATCTGTCACTGCTGGCGTCAAGGAACAATCAAAGAACTGCAGTTTTTATGGCACACAAAAAGTTCTCTGCTGTAAACTGAGCAGATCTGAGTGATCATGGCTTTGGTATTTAGAAATTAGAGGTGTCTTTTGCTTGGAGAAAGGGGTGTGGTATCAATATTACGGCTCCAAGAGCTGATCCCTGCTTCACCCAGACTCTTGTTTCAAGATGCCAGGTCTTACTATTGGGATATTTTGGCATCATTTTTATTCAGTGCAATGAGGTTGTGACACACCGTCCATCTTTACATACAGTCAACAGGTAAGACTGATTATGTCACTGTCTTGTTGTCTTGGCTGGCGGTTTACTTCTTGTTGGCTCCATTACTTTAACTAAAATTATTGCCTGGTGATATTTGCCTCCTACATGCTCACTGATTGTGCCATCATTTGTGAGCGTAAATGCCTAATTATCGCGTCACTGGTTTTCGGGTGAAATATTTCTGTCCTCTTTTCATGTGATGGATAGTTTAATTAATGTGTCTCTCTAGGGATTAGATAATAATTTATAGACGGCCCCTTTAATGTATTTTTGCTCTATTATATTATGACTGAGGGTGTTGTTTTTCCACTTTCTGCTCTCGTTGGGTGATGGATGGCATCTCTCTTCACTGCTTGTAGGGAAACTGTACCAAATAGTGCCCAGAATGCTAGGTATGTATCAAATAATGAACAGTTTTATGATTCAGAGTTGTGTCTCCTTGTAGTATTAAGGCAAATTAAAGAGAGAGCCTGTTCTCTTGAAAAATAAAATGACATTGTTTGTACTTACTGTGGTTTCCCCTCCAGCTCTTACAAAGTATTTCTCTCCTTTAGTCCACACAGAACTGAGAATACAGAGGCTAACCTCCCAGAGAGCCAGGAGTTCCTATCAGACGTGGAGGACAAGAAGACCACACGCTTTACGGATGTACGTTTGAGCACAATCATTGTATATGAAATATGATCATACCACAGTGTGTATATGTGTATATGTGCATATGCAGTGCTGTCAGAAGAAGTAAGGATGTGTATTTGTTCTCTCTGTTTTGCATAAACTAGTTTGAAGGGAAAACCTCATTTGGGATGTCCGTCTTTAACCTGGGCAATGCAATCATGGGGAGTGGGATCTTGGGATTGGCCTATGCCATGGCCAACACCGGGGTCATCCTGTTTCTGTAAGTTATTCATCTGATTCTGTCGCTCCATGGTGTTTATTGGTGGTGGGATATTGTCAGTGCATTCAGGGTGTTAGGACTACATCCACAGAGGCCAGACATTGAAACCTCTGCTTCAGGATAGTCCTTCTGTATGACATTGTAACATTTCACTGCAGCTTCCATCTTCATCACATATATTTCAATGAAGATGTTTATCTGCCTGAGTTGTGCAGGTTGCCATATTGATTATAAGTTGATTGAAATAACCATGCAGAGGATTAGCAGATGAGCCAAGCAAATTCTCTAAGTAGACCTTTAGACACAGAAAGTTGAAAGCAGATATTCTCAGGGAAGGAAGAATATCTCCGTCCCACCCTGTTTGAAAGCAATCTTTTCACATCTTTGAAGTTCATTTGATCTCTTTTAGCTGCAAACAAATCAAAGCTTCAGTGATTAGAGTTTGCTGTAGATCAAAAGATACTCATAAGCACAGATACATGGGTTCATTTTCAAATCAGCTATTTTTCACTATTTGAAGAAATGTTTTATTAAATGGCTGAAGTAGTGCATTTGTTTGGGACTGTTTTCTGCGCCGGATTAACACAGATTTGTCTGTCTTGTAAGTTTTAATGGTTTAAGGAGGCTGTGTGCAGAAAGACCTCAGCTGTTAGTCTTTTTTTCAAGATGTTTAATGACGATTAGAAGAATACCAGATATATTGGTAATATTTGACAGCCGATTAATTAACGTTAGTCTTAAATGTGTGTTATTTTTGTCTTTTTGTCATGAGCTTTTTCTGCTGTAAGACTGTTAGCCTGTTTCACTGCATGTTTCTCAAAAATAATCAGGATGTTTGCAAGGTGTAATCTCACCCTCTTGCACTGGAACATCATCACTTTCACCTCCCTGTCTTTCTCAGGCTGCTTTGACACCTCTTCCTTGTGGTGCTAGATTACAGAATGGCTGGTTTTCTGTAAAAGATGATAAGACACTGCTGCAACTAGGGCTGGGCGATGAACCGAAAATTTACAGATACCAAAATTTACGCCAATAACCGTCGTCATTTTGCCAATGTCAATATATTCAGTGCCAAAAAAAATAAATGAATAAAAGTTGGTTTTGGATGAGATAGGCTATGGTCTCATGTTCCTTTAAGACGCTGTCCTATATTGGAGACGTGACTCCAGCCCATCCAGTATGTAACAAAGACACAAAGACAGGTGAGGAGATGGAGGACAGTTCAAAAGTTGTAGCGGCTGGAGAAGCGGCTGAAATAGATGAAGTTAATGTGAGAGGGAGTGAGCAGCATGTGGAGTAGTTATCGTCCATTTATCGAGGTGAACTGTTCAACATATCTGATATTGATTTGAGGCCATATCACCCAGCCCTAGCTGCAACCTTTGTTTGATTTTAAGATAGCCTTTTTTTCTCCACAACAATATATGGCTCCAGTGAGAGATTCAGCATAGTTTTTTGGATGTTTGTAAGTCAATGGTTTGTAAGTTTTAAGGTTTTGTTTTGTAAGTTTTGTCGGGAAAACAAGATATTTTTCTCCAAACTCCAGAACAGAGGTTTGATCGCGTAATAGAATTAGCTTTCAAGATTTAAATCACTATGAAAGAGGCATTAAGCTAGTTATGATGCTTCCATCAGCGTGAATTATAATTGGAGAATGTTGTGCTCGTATGCTGTCAGGTCTTGTCCCTGTGTTAAAGAAAGCCTCTTAATCTGATCTGAGTTGTGTGACTGTGATTTTCAAACTGTCTGCTGTCTGGACTGGTTGAACCTGGTGTCACCCAACACCAAGGCCTTTGTCACTCAGCTAGATAGGAGCCCAAATGAGCCTGAGCTGATTAGTCGGCATTTTCTCAATTTGCACGCAACCAAGTGCAAATTAATGTTACATGATTAACCACAACAGAGAGCGTGTATGAAGATGAATGGCTTTGCCATTGTGAGAATTTCTGCAGCATCTTGTTTCAAACAAAAGAGTTGGAACTAGAAAATTACAGCAGGGTCAGTGAGACATATTTGTTAAGGATAACTGAATATATTTTTCTGGGTTTCATCGTGTTGGACTCCTGAATGGTGTCTCCTCAAAAATTACATCTAATCTTATTTCCTGGAAACGTGTTCACTCATTATAAACCCAAGGTCTTGCTCCTAAAGAGGGGAAAAACCCTTGAACTGCAGCAGCTTATTTGCGTAATTTAATCACAGTCTGACTGCTTCATAAGCTCTAATTTCTGAAATCAGATGTTAATAAAGAATTCCTTTGGAGAAATAATTAAAATTTTACTAATCATTTCTCTCCACGTAATAAAATGTTAAAATCAAGTTTGCAGGCGATAAAGCTACAGCCACACCGCAGTGTGGAATTATATTTAAGTAACAAATGACCTCCCCTACTTTCCCACACCTACTATTTTAGGTAGTCCTTTGAGACTGTCTCTCGTGTCTATTTCTCCCTCAGCCCCATGACTCATATCACACAGATTTTGTTGGCGGATGCAGAGGCTTCAGCAGGTCAGTGGCCCAGGCGCGGGTAGGAATGCAGCGGGGTGGAAAGCTGTGAGCTACAGTGACCCAAGTGTGTCAGTCTGTCTGACTGTCAGCAGATCTGTCCTCCCACTGCCACTTGACTGGCTAAATCCCCCACAAGTCAGCCCAGCATTCCTCCACATGGTCTGAAAAAAGCCAAATGAAGAGGAAAAAAACTGCTGGTTTGCCAACAGTTGAAGTCAGGATGAAAGACATGCTGTTTGGCTTTTCCTAAAAGCAAAGGGAATGGAGAGAGTGTGTAGAGAGAAAGTTAGTGTCGCCAGCAGTGACAACAAAAGAGAAGGAAAATGGAAAACAGTTGGAATGTGGTGGACTGGGTCAGGGAAAGTACATCAGGGATTCATTCACAAAACCTCCTGAGACTGAGGATACTCAAAGTCTTCTAATGTTTTTCCACCATCTCTCCGATAAGTCAGTCATCTCCATCATATCAAAGCTTTAAAACAGCAGCAGAAAATTGTGTTTGGGTTTGAGGCTTCAAACCTCATCACTCCTGAATAACTTTGCATGCAGACATGAAGAAGTGAGGAAATGTTAAACCCCCTAGCAGGTAGATGATGAGGTGGTGGTGGTGCTTGAGTGCAGCACTGGTGCAGGGCAGCAGTACTGTTGAACAAACGGCTAAATGGGAAGGATGCTCTGTAAGGAGGTTGTCAGAGTGATGCATGGCAAATGTGAAATTAGTGCAGCTTTAATTGTCTGCAGACTGAGTTGCAGACGTTGCTCAAATTGAGTCAAAGTAAAGGCTCATTTATGCTCACAATACTATGTATGAAAATATACACGTGCATTTCAAACGATGTTTCCATCACTGCCCACATACTTCCATGCGTCCTTTATGTTGGCATGGATGTTAACCATTATATCCACTAGGGGGCAGGCTGGAGCCAAAAGTTTTTGACAACAACAAACAAAAAGTAACATGGCAGCGTTGGAGGAGGCGGTGGTTGGTCAGGCCATTAAATGTCTCGCGGTGGGGGGACGGAGAATTCTTTTCTCTAGTAGTAGAGAGAAATTGCTGACGATCTTCAAAAAGCCCCGCTATTGTCTTCCTCGTTTCTCTCTAGAGATGCGAATCGGGTAGCGATAGCAGCAACACTGCCTCCATGGTTTCCGGTGGTACTGCTCCTTCTGGCCCGTATCCGTAAACTTCAAGGATAGGTGCAGAAATACGGACAAAAAGAATGCAAAGCATGGACCTGTTGAGCATGTTATGTTGAGCATAAATGAGCTTTAAGAAGGGCAACATGCAACTTGAAACTCCTGGTTCCTCATTTCAGAGAGAGATCTTGTTGTGAAAGATCCCTGCATAAGGCTGAACATCTGAATTAGCCTGTAAATGTATTGGCATCAGGGGGTACCATTTTTACTGTTGAGAGTATTCTGCTTCTACTAGTTAGTGTAGTTTAGGTTTTGAGCCACTTTGCCTGGTTGCATATAAAAAAGCTGAAGGGGGACAGGAAATTTGTGAAGTAGAGAGTATGAGTATTAAGTATTAACTCTCACACAGGGAAAGACATCAAACCAGCAGCCGCTGTAATGAGCACTGTAGCCATGGGAGTGTCGTGTACTTGAACCATTAAGCTGGAACAGCAGGCTAAATTTTTTCTATCAATCAATTTTGAATTTTTGAAGATCTAACCAGGATCAACTCCCTGATCAGTTGGCCTCTTACAGACTCAGCTTGGTACCTAGACTCAGTTTAGTACCCAGCCCTAGTCTTATAGATAGATAGGCTGGGGGTTTGAAAGGTCAGATCAGGAAAACAGAATTAAGATGAAGTGATGAGTTTGTCACTGTAGCCCCTGGTTGTAGACCTCCATGATCAGTTGGATTCATTTTGAAAATAAGGCCTTGTTTTTTTATCTTGAGTGATTTTAATGAGAGACACAGAAGAATTTTAGAACAGATGGATAATCATTTTTTAGGGAGCTGAATAAAGAAATCCAAAGATAAGACAGAAAAGATAGAAGCTTATTAGAATTGTGGACATGATTCAGCAGATAGAGAAAAAAATCAAGTCCCCCCGGTTTGATGGGACATTTTTACATAAGATGTTGCTGTGACTGAAGATGGTTATTCCAGCACTGAGAAACAAAGTAGAGGAGATTAATGTTTGCAAAGGATTTTCCTCATTCTGTCACTCTCAGCACTACATTGGAAATGTTTCTTTTGAGAGTGTCCATCTGGTGTGGTGATTACTTAGTGTGGCAGAGGGCAGGGGCGCTGACAGGGCAGCCTCCTTCGCTCCGTTTAAATGAAAACTGAGGGTGAAATGGGCCTCAGGGTGTCTGCTCTTCCATCCCTATCTATGTACTGGCATGCAGAAAGCGTGTGTGCCTGTGTTACAGCTGAATAAACAGCTCACAGATTATTGTTCAGTGTAAAAGTGTAAAGTATAAAACTAAAAACTGGGGGAAGTGTAAGCAATGACAATGTCTGTGTTTGTCTGTTTCAGGACACTTCTTACAGTGGTGGCAGTCCTCTCCTCATATTCCATCCACTTACTGTTAAAATCATCGGGTATTGTAGGTAGGTATATGACTGCCAGTGGTTGAATGAAAGCTAATTAATCTATTTTTACATGACTTAAAAAATAAAGATCAGGTGATATTAAATAAAAAATTATACTTGACAACATCTGGTGTCAGTGTCTATTCTGGTTTTGGTGTAGGTATCAATCAGCCATCATTACTGCCTAAAATAGAATTGTGTTTTAATAAATTAACCAGGAAACTCATTGATCTGATACATTATCCAGTTAGCCAACAACATCATCTGTTTTCAGGTTAATTCTAGTGTGAAAATTAGAAACAACAACAGTCTGATGCTGCTAGCAGAGGTTGTAATGTCTGTAAAAAATGTTTGGTCAATTTCCACCAACAATCAAAGCACTGTGAGTCTTATACTGATACCATCTAATGACCTGCGTGGTGAAACGAGATAATGAGTGAAAGACTGGTTATTAAATTCTAGTGCCTGTCAGATTTTTTGTGTAAAAGCCCATCTGACAATCTGCACTCACATAGATGTACATGTTTAAACACTAGTCAACAGGCTGTAAGAATCTTACTTTCTTTAGATACTTCACTTGTGTGTTTTTTGTGTCTGCTAATCAATACATCTTTGGACGACAAGGGTACAGTGTGTCAATCCTCTAATAGTCCATGAGCTGTAAAAAAAACAGCCTTCAGTTGCTGTACAGCCTTTTTAGATTCCTGTTCTGCCTTAAAATATTTCCTCCTGGTATCTTTGTCTCAGGTATCCGTGCATATGAGCAGCTTGGCTTCAGAGCCTTTGGGACCCCCGGTAAGATGGCGGCAGGTATTGCCATCACTCTGCAGAACATTGGAGGTGAGTCCTCTGACTTCTGGTTGAAACTATTTCTCTAGATTTGCTCCTTTGGATTAACGTGTGCGAGCGTATGTGTGAGGGGGCTTTCATCATTGAACTGGATGTAAGCCGCTTTGTAGTTTAACTGATAGCAATATCCTACTTGAAATAAATGAAGGCAGCTGCTATAACATTTGCTTATTGAGTTGATCAAGCAAGACCAGAGTATTTGTGACTGCAAATAAAGTCAACACAGGCAAGAAGCACTGCTTAAGTATTTCCCAGGGTCTGATCGATGTCAGTATCAGAGCTCTAAATACCTTTATTTTATCTAAACCCATTTTCTTTGTTATCAATTCTTTTTTAAATTGCAGTGATTTGTATTATATTAACTTATATTCACAAATTTTTACCTATCAACGGAACATTATATTGTTATAAGTACAATTTATTTTGATTTTGAACTGATTTGAATGGGCTTTTTTTGCTCCAGCTGTCATTTTTTGCCAAAGTAGGCCAGTACAGTAGGAAGGCTCATAGATATTATAGTTTTAAGTGGTGTTACACACCTACGAGAGAGAATAATGTTATACCTCAAAATCAAAAGAGAACCAGCAGCAAAGACTAGCATTGAAAAATAAACAAAACACACATACAATAGCTTGTACTGAAGTCAGATTTCGTTGCTGAAATCACTGAATATAATATGTTAATAATGTCAGTAAAGAGGAATTATTTGTTTTGCCACTGCACTAACTAAGTGTTGTTTTTATGTCTTTTCAATAGCCATGTCAAGCTACCTGTACATAGTCAAGTATGAGTTTCCTTTGGTCATCCAGGCTTTTCTCAGGGTGGATAAACCTGCAGGGTGAGTGTTGTTATTGAACTTCGCTTCGGGATCCATTAAGTTCTTCTTCTTCTTTAATACAAGACATGTCAGTTTTCATTTACAGTATGAATTAACTCTAGAGTGGCTTTGATCATGTCCTCAAATATACCAGAGGGACGACAGTACCAGCCTGATTTGTAATTTCATGTTACATTTATTTGGTTTAATATAAAAACACTATAAGTTTGAATAACCAAATGCCAAATGTGATTACTATTGGTTTTATCTGATTAATATACTCAATTTAAGTGTTGGTACTTGAAATTAGTAAAATTACTAAAATCTACAATATATTTTCTGAGGCCAAAACAAACCTAAAACTGACTTCATTCTGCACAAGAAATAAAAGTAGTAAAGAAGTTGCAAAGTTTTAAAGGCCGGTTACTTTTTATGGCCGAAATGATAAACTCGGCAATTAACAACTCTCTTGGCTTAAAAAACAAAAATTTTAAACAATATTTTGAATACTGTAAATGTTGCTTAAAAACTGAACCATCAAAGGTAAAATAAGAAGTTTGAGATGTAATAGGAGGAATCTTTAAATTTCCTTGCATGGGGTCTAAATTGTTTGAACATAATTCTCAGAACACCCAGGCTGCTTGCGTGTTTTCTAAAAGGTCCCATGACTTCATGTACAAAAGCACAGATTTTTACTGTTTTTCAATAGGAAGTCTTTTTTAGTGTCCACTATTAAGTAGTATGTAGCGCTGCCAGTTGGCAGGCCTGCTGCTGCTCTGGATATACGGAGCAGCTGTCTTGAGAACAGCTGTGATAGTGACCCTGGAGGAGGAGAGCAGCACGGCTGCAGAGAAACGCACACATCAAAACACAGCAAGACTCCACGGCTCAAAACGTAAACCATGGGATATCCATGGCCAGTGCAGGTGGCCTCTGAGATAAACAACACTCACTTCCTTGGGTGGGATTTGTAGTGTGTTGTTACCCTTTTACACCCTAACCTTTGACCCAGTTGTGGGCTCTCCTAAGCTCCTAATTTGGTTAATTTCGTGCGCATTCTAAAAACACGTGTTTATGGTTTCACAGCTCTGTAAATTGGGCTACAATCTACTGCTGGAAATTTTTCTTGAATTGTTCAGATTGATTTGTTGAAATAAAGTCTATATGGAGTTGATATACTGCCACAGTATGTCCACTTTGATTTGTGGTTTCAGCTCTTTTTCCCACTGTGGCAGTGCTTGGTAAACAATCACTCTTGGCTGGACGTGACAGACTAGGGGCCTATTCTATGAAGCAAGTTCGACCTAGCGAGGTAGCCTTGGAGCTACCTCGCTCAACTTAGCACGGTAGCCAGCGGTCTCGCTGAACGGTCTTATGACGCTGGTAATCAACCTCGTAAGTGGATCCAGCTTTGTCATGAGCGTGTGCATGCATGTAAGGCGGAGCCCGCTGCAACTGACCAATCGCGAACATGGACCAGCCTGGTCCGTCAGAGCAGGCCGGAGAGCGAAGGACCAGGTACTCAACAAACGAGGAGCAGGAGACGATCATGAGAAAGTATGAAGAATTCAAATCTATCATAAACCTCAAAAGCAACACCGTCGCCGCTGCAAAAGCACAGAAGGAATGCTGGCAGAAAATTGCCGACAGTCTCAATGCGTAAATATAATGTGCAAAAAATCTTTGATGCCATTATCACCCTGAAATAGCACTGTTCAACATGTGCTTTTAACAGGCACCAGATATGTCTAATTTATTTCCAAGATGAATTCATTCATTTGTTCATTCCTATCGTGTTTACATTTTTTGTGTGATATGTAGCCCATATGAGCCTTTCACAAAGGTGGTCATTCGGAAAAGTAAGTGGGTCCGTGCGGTCCCCGAAATCTCGCGCGTGCCGGAGTGCTCCTCGGACAATGTGAGCACCGAGGTCTATAGGATCCTCCAAGAACGGACAAGCCAATTTTCGAGAGAGCTCATTGGTCAGTGGGCGGGGTTTTTATACTCCAGTTCAATCTGGAACCTAACCTGCCCCGGAGCAGGTTAGCCGTTCAGTGTACGTTGCCATGGAGACACGCCTTGCTAAGAAGTGAACCCCTGACGTAGAACAGGAAACCTCGAACTTACCCTAGAAGTTACCTCACTAAGCAGTAATCCTGCTTCGTAGAACAGGCCCTAGATACCTGGTAACACTTCATCGAGTCAATGTGTGTTTTTATTTTGACATACTGTATGTTGGCTGGCTATATAATATAATATAATATAATATAATCTACCATCATGAAAGACCTTGTAATTACATGAGTTTAAATTTAAGGAATGGGAGGTTATCTACAGGTCAGTTCATCACAGGTTCTTTGCTAGATAAAGAAAAATGTGTTTGTTTATGTTTGTTTATTTTAAAAAAGTAATTCAAAATCGGATAAGGAAGAATCGATAAGAATTAAAGGAGGAAAATCATTCAAGTACAGAATTGCAGAGTTAACAATGCAACTGTTAAATTAAATGCAAGTTGCGACAGTGGGATTAAAGGTCAATGGCACAAACATTCAAGATTGCAAAAAACATCAAACAAAAATCAAAATGAAAAAAAAAACAAAACAAAAATATTTTCAGAATATATATATTTATAATCATATGAAAATAATTTTAAAATATTTTTTTTTAAACAAAGCAGAAAAAATAAGATTTCACAAGAAAAAAAAAATGTTTTCAAAGACAAAATAAGTTTTTGAAAACATGACACATTCAAGAAACTGCAAAAATATAGCTTTTTGAAGATGTGACATGTTTGGTATTTCCCCAAAAGATTTTGGGAATTCAGAAATGTGTCTCTGACTGAAAAATGTTTCTCTCTTTGACAAATATTTTGTTCTCTGCAGAAGATATATCAGAAGGTGGAAAAAAAGAACTACAGTTCTAGCTTTGGACCTTTAGGGCAACCATAGATTTCTCTAAAACTAATTTGAGTTTCTTCCCTGTTTCTTTCCTTCGCTGTTTTTCTGTGACCAGTGTAGTGCTCTTTACTGCTGAAAACTGTGTGTAACTGTGTGTTGTTGATTGCAAACGTGACCCTGATGAACTCATCTGACCGGTCAATGAACACCTGCAGCTGTGTTTTCTAGTTAAGGCAGTCAACTAACTTGCTGTTAATATACTCAATATATCAAGCTTGTCCCACTTTGTGTGATTGTAGTTGATTTAGAATTAGTGTGTACTTTGTGTGTACTTTGTGTTTGTGTGTGTGTACTTTGTGTGTGTGTGTGTGTGTGTGTGTGTGCGTGTATTTTGTGTGTGTGTGTGTGTACTGTGTGTGTGTGTGTGTGTTCATTAAGGACGGTGAGATATTGTATCCATGGTCCAGATGGCTGGAGGGCAGGATGACAACGGGATAGATGAGTCCTTTCGAGATGTGTGTGTGGGGGTGTGTGTGGCCAACAGATGTTGTATCTCTGCAGTGTCTCCCACCTGACAGAGGGCAAGAATTTAATCACCCCTCTTGTGTTGATCTAAAAATAGCCCAGTGAGGTCCTATTAGTATTCATGACTGTGCATTAGACTGTGACGTGTTATATTGTGTCCGCTGCATCTGTTTGCCATACGGTTTCCAAACCCTTCATAATTCTGTCTTTTTTAGTTTGCAGTTAGATTTACTACCTAGCATTTCCACCGTGTCTAATTTGTGTGGCCTGTCTGTGTCTACACTGGTTGTTTTTGGGTGTTCTGGTTTAGTCCAGCAGTCTAAACACATTAGGCTGATTGGTAACTCTATAATACCTGTAGGTGTGAATGTGAAAGTGTTCTGTGATTGGCTGATGTTCTGCCCAGCGTGTACTCTTTCTCATGCTGGCACCAGCACCTTCCTCTCCTAGAGCATTAAGAATAACCAGCACAAATAATAATGGACAGCTGTTTCAGACGAATTTATATCGCTAAAAAGAGGGCCTGTTTCAAAATGGTTTTGGATTTTCATTCATACTTTTTTGACTGTTTTAGTGTGATTAGGTTACCTCAACTTACTTGTTTATGTTCAGAAAAATAACATACCAACATGTGTTGGTTTCCAGTTAAAGGACTAAATCACAGTCAAATGATACTACATGCATGCATATTATTAGGTCAGTCTGTTGTTTCCTGCAGATTTCTTGTGATGTTGGATGTAAACCTACTACATCGACACTAAATGCAACTACAGTGATTGGTAAAAATAGCTCTCATTCAGTCCTTTTTTTCACTGTCCAAGCCTTATTATCCGTGAACTTTATCTTTTAGCTATTCACGCACTTTCCTCTTGTTTCTACTCGATCGATATCTGACACAGTGCAAATGCTGAGCAGAACTGAGATTGAGTGGAGTGTTTGAGCAGAGTGTTTTCCAGTCAATACATTTAATTATCTGTCTTTCTGCCTCTCCACAGTGAATGGTACCTGAATGGGAACTATCTTGTGATCATAGTATCCATTGCAGTAATCTTACCACTGGCTCTTATGAAACAACTGGGTAAGTACATGATATCCTATCATTCTTACAAAGGGTTCATGATGTCTGAAGTGTTTCAGTCGGGGTTTCCTTTATAACCCTTTTTACTGGTGCCTCTAACTTGGTTCAGTTACAGCAAGACAGAGTCACTTTTGCCATGGCTTCAAGTAGGGATGGGCGATATAAGCTAAAAAATTTCTAATAAGTTTTGCCATTCTGACAATAATGATAAAAGTCCTGATCAAAAAATATTATAATTTTTTACCCATTATGTCTTGAGGACACCAGTTGGAATATTCAAATAAGTTACTTAACCACAAGTTTAAGTGGTAGGTTATAAAGAAAACTTGTGAAATGTGAAAGCACTTTCAACATTTATTAAAAACTCTTATTGCAGTGAACAGCAGCAGATCCTCTGTCAGATGTCAGGCATACCTGATTGCACTCGTCTAAACCCCCATCTTGAAGGAAAAACCCCACGTGAAGCCTTGTTTAGCAACAAGCTGCTCAGAGACGTTTTCTTCACCACCTTCGGCCATGTTTGTTTGTTATTCGCACAAGTCCGTCACTCGCGCTTACGCCACCAACTTGCATTTATCGCGAAATTGCAAATATTTACCATATTTTTCGCACTATAAGGCGCAACTGATTATAAGGCGCACCATCAATGAACGCGTCTATTCGCGTCTATTTTCATACATAAGGCGCACCGAATTATAAGGCGCACCGGATTATAAAGCGCATTAAACCAAACAAAACAGTCAGATAAGTAAACTTTATTTAACTCATTCAATAACTCAGCGGGGCTACAGTAGCTGCAGTGCTCCGACAAGCCATAAGGATTTTAAGTGCACCTTATAGTGTGAAAAATACGGTATTGTGGAGGAATTTTCTGATAACAAATTGTGAACAATAATTTATCGCCCATCCCTAGCTTCAAGTATGAAATAGGAAAAGAGTTTATTTCAGCTAGCACCTCTTTCAGTCATAAAATAACACTGGCCTACTCTGTCTCCTCTCCTTCCAACTTTGACCTCCTGAGATATCCTTTAACACTTGGTCTGTGTCTCTGGATTCGTTATTCTAGCAATGTCTGTAAAAATGTTTGGCCTTCTGCTTTATTTATAAGATGCCCCTAATTTAAAATACCCAAGTGTCCGTAGCTCCTATGACACTCCAAAAATTCTCACAAGTTCTCTCAAACATCTCCCTGCAGCCCTTCAGACAAGAATGTATGTGAAATAAGACAGATGGTGAGAAGAAAAAGGCAGGGAAAGCAAGTTTGTAAGTGAGAAAAAGAGGCGTACTGGCTGACCTTTTGGAGGAGTTCATCCTCCTGCCGAGACATCAAAGACACGTCCATGAAAGACCATACAGCAGAAGAAAATGCTGCTCTCTCTCACGAGGGATTAGTCATTAGAGTTGAGATAGATAGATAGATAGATAGATAGATGACTTAAAAAAAAGAATAAATTACATGAATAAATTGCATAAATTAAATAATAAATGACACAAAAATTATATTAGCATTTCCTTCATGTTAGCTCTAGAGTAATACAGTGTAATAATGAGAAACGCTAACACAATGTTTGTATTTCAGGTTACCTGGGGTACACCAGTGGCTTCTCCCTGAGCTGCATGGTTTTCTTCCTCATTTCAGTAAGTGCTCTTTTTGATGTAAACATGTTTATTTTAGATTGTTGTTTTTCTCCCTGTTGGCAATATCATGAAGCAGAATATTAACATGCACTGGGATAATTCTGGACCAGGATTCTTTTTTTCCACCTTCCCACTGCCTCTTTAGTATTCCCTGCTCTCTCTACTCAATGCCACGGACTAATGTTTGCACGTTGTGGTTCCAGGCTGTGCTGGTTCTCTGTCTTTCTCTGACCTAGTTTTGGCTGTGCAAGCTGTAATCCACACACTGCTCTCCCTCCCTTCAGCTCTCTCTCTCTCTCTTTCTCTTACTCTGACCTCACAGTGCCATACTCTCTGCATGTCTATATACAGTACTTTGTGTTTCCTACTGCCTTTGTTTTCATTAATGCTTCTCTCCTGCACTGTACAGGTCATCTATAAGAAGTTTAACGTCCCTTGCCCGTTTGTGGACTTTGCCTTTAATGCCACTAGCAGCGGGCTGAGTGTCAATGCTACAGATCCTGGAGGGGAGATTGATCCTGCCTGTATTCCCAAAATGGCCAATCTTAACTCACAAGTAGGTTTATGTATGTCACTCAGTCTGATGATCCACCACCACTGCAATGAGCACTGACAGTCACCCACTTGTGTCAGAGTCATCCTCAGCATGTTGCCAGAGACAGTTCACAATCCAAGCATGGAGTCACACTTGGTTTTGGAGCACTTAGTGCCACTCAAAGGGAGATCATGCTGTTAACAAGAGAGAAAGTCCTCAGTTTATGCAAGACTCAGCGATGGATAGTGACCCCTTAACTGTGTGCTCCTGTTTAAAATACAAACCTGTTGCTTACTGTGGGAACATGAAGTTTGCTCTTTGCCATCCAAAGCAAAGATTGAAATGGGAAAGACCTGACATTTCCTTAAGTACCCTTAATTTTTTACACACAGTACAAATTCTCACAACAGGAGAGGACTCCAGAAAGACTCTTAATCTAGGCTCGCAGCTTGCTGCTTTGATGTGATTGGTTGTTCTCATATATCATGTTATGTAATGTCAGTTTTCTCCGGAGCATTAGCAAGTACTGAGCTCCTGATAAAATCCTTTTAGATCTTTCCAGGCATCCCTCAAAGGTGTTTGAGACTTTTTTATGTTTTATACTCTGAGTAGTAGGACCAACTCCTGCTGCTTAGCAGCTTATAAGTGAGGCATTCTTAAACAGGCTCAAGCCGCACTACAGCTAGGCCAAGTTAATCACAGGGAAACAATTAGCTCTCTGTAATGTGTCAGAGGGAGTAATGGGCGGTAAAGTGCGCGGTTGGTGGTTGAAATGTCTGGGATGGTGCTGCTGTATCTATGGTGACCTGTTGGGGTTCATTTTCAGACGGCCTACACTATCCCCATCCTGGCGTTTGCCTTTGTGTGCCACCCCGAGGTCCTGCCCATCTACACAGAGCTACGCAAGTATGTTCTCATGATGGAGAGCTCCTGCTAACTTTTGGACAAGAAAAAAACGTTACATAACAAAGAGGACAGCTACTATGTCTGATTTGTGCTTGGCTGATCATAACCCAGTCACGTGCACTGCTTTCACTTGGTTTCAGAATGTTGGCACTGCTTGTATGATGTAGCATGTTGTCAGTTAAAATTTGTCATCCTGCTTTGAAACACTTGTTTGTTTCCTGAGATGAATTTACTGTGCTATTGAATCTTCAGGCATATTCTTGCTGCCAAAGTAGCCCAACAATTGGAGATGGTATTTAACAGTAACTGGGCTACATAATTGATAATGGATGCCCTGATGCTCTTTGTGTATGTGTGTGTGTTTGTTTTTGTGTGTGACATCACATGGCGATATTTTCTGATTTCAGTCCCACCAAGAAAAAGATGCAGCATGTGGCCAACATCTCCATTGCAGTCATGTACAGCATGTACTTCCTGGCTGCCCTTTTTGGATACCTAACTTTCTATGGTGAGGCTTGGTCCTCTCATTAATATCCTACCTCTCTCTCTTTCTCTTTCTCTTTCTCTCTCTCTCTCTCTCTCTCTCTCTCTCTCTTTGTCCTTTCTGTGCTACACTACCTATTTTTGCTTCTTTGTTTCTTATTCACGCTTTAATCAGTCTATTGAAGCAATGTCACTTATTTGTTTGTTTTCATATCAGCACTAAATTATGTCACAATGACACTGCTGGCTTAAAAGCACTGTGATGCATCTGCCCCCTCTAGTGGTCATATTGCAGATTTTCTTTGTACAATAAGCACTTCAGAGGCACAAGAAGTGTTTCATAACATCTAGTCATAGGTAACAAAGTCTTTCTTACTGTTTACCTTGTAATAAAGTTTGATTCATATTTGTTTTTATTCATGCCAGTTTTTATATATTACCAACTCTTTGATTATTTCCTCTTCCGTGTTTATTTATAAAGTTTTATGGGGGTGGATTTCCCTCATCATTCTTGGACCTACTCGTGTTCCTGTCTCTTGATTTCTTTCAGGTGAAGTGGAAGCAGAGCTGCTTCACACTTACAGCCGCATTGACCCATATGACACCTTAATTTTGTGTGTGCGTGTGGCTGTGCTCACAGCTGTCACACTCACTGTGCCCATCGTCCTGTTCCCTGTGAGTATGATTTTTGTGTCTATTGGCTTTAAATTATGATGAAAACATTTTCTCAATGCATGTTTTTGGTTTCGAATTATAAAGAAAGAGTTGCATTGATTCTTGTGTTTTGATAAGGTACGGAGAGCAATCCAGCAGATGGTGTTTCCCAATAAAACCTTCAACTGGCCTCGTCACATCGCCATAGCTGTCGTTCTGCTTACATTTATCAACCTGCTGGTCATCTTTGCCCCCAACATCCTGGGCATCTTTGGGGTCATCGGTATGTTTGAGACACTCAAATAGCACTACAGATATTAAGGAGCAGATCTTACAGTAAACCTTCGACGTAATTCTCCAAACTCAGATTTTGACTTCCCTGAGTCACACCTTCATATTAAAATGCAGAGAACTTTAATGCAGCATTCACTTCTGCAGCTATCAAAATGCTTATCCCCTCGGCAAAGTAGTCAGCTCTCTCCAATTTCTCATTTGTGATCCTTCTGTACACAATTTAATTTACCACACCACTTTTATGTTCTGCCAGAAATCTGCTTTTCATCCTTCCTAAAGTCAAAGCAATTTTTTTTTTCGAAAGCAGAAAATAAAGCAACAAAAGCTTTATACAGTAAAATGTTAAATGAAAACATGAAAGCCTGAGCCTACAAGGAAATCTCTTCATTAAAGCTTAGTCTATACTTGACAGAATCCCAGACCTGTTATGTGACATCTAATTTCACTGATTACCTTTGTTGGTTTTGAGGGGTTTTCAAAGATCAGTGAGCCATGGATGACTAACTGTCTACTTTGTCAATTTGTGCGTCTTTTATTGCTCCCCTAGACTTGTGCCCCATTATTACATCGTCTCCTTTGTTCATTATAAGTCTTCTCATGTTACCTTTTGCCCAAGGCTCAAGCTGTCCCTGATTCTCTAAATAGCACAGGGTTCCCTATAGCATGTTTGGTCATACAATAAATATTCAAGCATAAATATTGGGATTTTCTGTATATTTCTCTGGCCAAGCTATTTTAGTCTAGTATCTATATAGGCTTTGCTGACTGTCATATTGGACTGATTGACCTCTATTTAAAGCTGTGCAGCTTCTTCCCCCTATTGGTGCTTTCATGTAAGTGCATGGAGGCCGAGGTATGGTTGTTTTGGGGGTCTTTACTACTCCTTTTCTTACCTTGGCTTTTAATGTAAAAACAGGAAAAGAAGGGGAACTGAGCTCTCCACAACTCAGGCCATCGCATCCAAAGAAGACCCATGGAGGAACAATTAGAATAGTAACATACTATCAGATATAACTTAGAGAATGCAAATACTAACTCTTTTTGACTGAAGTGGTCCTGACTGAATAATGTTCACTAAAAAATTGAAGTAAATGATATTTATCTTTCCTGATCATTACAGGCGGGAAAAACATACAGAGAATCATAGCGAATGTATATCTAGTACTTATTTGATTTATGAATAGAGTGATGTTTTTATCTGTTCCAGGTGCAACATCTGCTCCTTGTCTCATCTTCATCTTTCCTGCTGTCTTCTACATTCGTATTGTACCCAAAGAAGAGGAGCCTCTGCGCTCAGTCCCCAAAATCCTGGTGAGAATTTTATGAGAACAACAAAATTTAAGTCTTTTGCACAGGTTGTAGGTAAGAGAAGAGTTAGACAAGGGTGTGAGGGCGTATTCATTGCTGCCTGTGGCTTTGGTTCTGATGTTCAGATTTTTAAACCTTTAGATAGAAAAGACTTGGATGGAGTTTTAATCCTTGTTAGCTCAGAAAAATGACACCTTAAATCACGAACATTCAGAAGTTTGTAAAGGAGGTTACCAGTGAATATGATACAAATATGATCCATTAAGTTTGTGTTTCTCTCTCTCTCTCTCTCTCTCTCTCTCTCTCTCTCTCTCTCTCTCTCTCTCTCTCTCTATCAGCTGCTCTCTGTAACTCTATTTAACTCAGTCACTTTTTTTCCTCCAGGCCGCCTGTTTTGCTGGTATAGGCTTCCTGTTTATGATAATGAGTCTCAGCTTTATCATCATTGACTGGACATCAGGCACCAGCAAAGCCAGCAGTGGTCACTAAGCACCACCTTCCATTTATCCCTGGGTTTTATATTGTAGATCTAGGTCTGTGTTGTTATGTTACTGTTTTTACTTTGGATAATGTTTCACGTTGAAAACACCCTTTCCATTTCCACTGAAGAATAATGGCCACAGAGAAGGGGTGTAGGGTTTGGGATGGCTCTCTTTTTCTGTGCAAATAAAGCTTCTTCCTGCCAAACAGGCTGAGGATCAGGGCCAGTAGACTTTTTTTTGGAAAGTTGGTAGTTATTTTACGAAATAGGCCTGGTGCATGAAGAGTGAGCTGATTTCCTGAGGCTGTGCCTTTTGAGATAGATGGATGTTAAAAAAAAACAAAAAACAGAAGAGCAACAATTTAGAAAAATGCCGTCTTCATACGCTTGTCTCTATGTTTGATATAAGCCTCTGTCACCCTCTGATGATCTGTGATCTGCAAACTGCCACCCTGATTATAACTGGTTATAATACACACATACTTTTAGCTGTTAAATGCCAGAATTGACAGGAATTATGGATGATACCTTTATGACTTTTATTTCCTGTTAATATCATTTTAAGTTATTTAAATAACTAGGTCTTTGTCATTCTGTGCAAATGCAGAGAAAAATTATAGCACAAGCTTTGGCACAAAAAGAAGGGTTGATTGAAAGGAGCAGTGCAATATTTCGAGGGAACATGCTTGCATTTGACAGAGGAGGACATTGATACCACTTGCAGTGAATTTGAAGCCACATCCAGCTGCTAGGTAGCTTAGCTTTGCATAAAAAATGAAGAATGTTGGGACTATTCCTTTAAGGTATGCAGCCTTTTGCTCCTATTCCACTGAAATATGCTGCTGCTGTGAGGAGGTCACACCCTCACTTCTTAAAGATTAAAGATGCAAAAGCACTAACTGTATGTGGCGTAGAGTCTGAGCACATTTTAAGTAACATTCCGAAACAATATGAACTAGATGTATATTTTTATTATGAATCACTACCTGATGATAAACAACCTCAGAAGATACAGTATGGACAGATGAAATAATTCACATACAGGTCTTTCTGAGGCAGTAAAATCCCTGGATGTTGAGATAAAAATATATATATAAAGCCTTTATTATTTAGTGTTTTTTATTCAGTATTACTGTGCAAATGACCATGATAAATGGTACTCAAGACCTCATTAGTTGAATCAAAGTGATGAAAATGAAATGAAAGTTACCACTCAGTGTTCTTAATCGTCAAGCAGGGATGATTTTTACCTGAAAGATTTGATGTGTTGTTTCTGGAAGCAATCAGAGATAACCAAAACATGTATAGAAAAAAAACAGGGTCACTTCATGAAGTGGTTTAGAAACAGTTTGATGTCTGTAAATATTTCAGTGTCCAGCACAAGTTTAATCCCTAACAGCAGACATGAGATTACTGTCTTCTTTAACAATCTTGAAAAGTTGGCGGTTAGCAATAGCACTTTCCTTTGATAAGCACAACTTCTCGTAGCTATTAATGAGTTAGACAGCAAGCAAATAAAGTGTGAGAAACTCACATAGTCAATAGATGTGAGATAAGGGAATTTCCCTTTTACTGTAACAAGATCATTGATAAATGGATCAGTCTAATGTAGATTATAAGCAATGTATTGATGGTAACATATGGATGTCTTCTCAAACTCTACTTGAAATGATGTCAGTTAGCTTTTCTGTGAGCCTCTCTGATCAGTTATTCCCTCCTCTGGTTCTTATTGTATAAATATAAACAACTAATTCTTGGATGTACAATAGGAGGTTTTGAAGTATCTGTGTTGGTGGTCAAATGAAAACATGGCTCTGCTGTATTTGAACTGTAGTACCTTGTATGGATTTGTATTGTAAACCTGGACCTGTTCACTGATCAGAGGTGTAATTCCAGTATTTGACTCCAACTATTGGTGGGTTAACAACTATTAGAGATTTTATGTTAAATGTTTTTTTGGAGCATATCTGTTGAATCTAATCCTGAGAAGGAGTGCAGTGTGTTAAACCTGCAAAAACAGTTTAATTTTGTCATACCGTGAAAGTCAGTGGTTTGTCTGAAAGTGGTGGTTTGCTGTTGTGACTCAACAAGAGTCAGAACAAAGTCTGTTCTGACTCTTGCTGCTTCTGGTCAGACAGTAACCCACTAACTTGGAGTCGCTGGTTAGCTGGTGTAATTGCCTAAATTTCATTACTTGTTACACCAGACCATGGTGAGTGATGTAGTGTTGTCCTGTCAAGTTGTAACACAACAAACCTCCTCATATCCCCCTTGTTTTTGTTATACCTGGAAACTGGAGTGTTTTGTGTGTGTCTGTATGCAGAAGGAATTATCTAAATCAGCCACTGGGGCATAACTTAGTGTTTGGTGTTGTTTAACCAATGCATAAACCTCTTGATCCTATTTGAGTATTTGACTGGATGTATGATGAAGCCATTTCAAACAAGTGTTATTAACTGTTTAAATATTGTGCAACACATAAAACTTTTCAAAATCTCACAGAATGCTAAAACAACGGGCATTTGAATGAGAAGATGTGCTGTAAGTGGCTGATAGAAGATGATCTCTGAGGACCTCTATTTAGATCTTAATGTTAGTCTCCTTCTTTGTGTGATTTATTGAAATGTGAATGATTAAATAGTAACATCTTAAATATTGACATCGGCCAGCATTTATAAATAATGTATATAAATGTATACCCTTTATATTCTATATGCATATCTAGTTTGTACAATGTAAATAGGGATTAAAGTTTTAGTCCAATTAAAAATATAAATGTAATCATTTTCAAAGTGCTTTTAAACCTTTTTGTCCCTCTATTCCTGTCTATTTTCTTGTATCTCTATATATTTTAATATGTTGCTGGCAGTTATCGTACTGTAAACAATGTTGCAATAAAGATAATGAGATAACAGAATTTTGGTCTTGTCTACCAGATATGAGTATCAGGGATGGGAATATGCGTGTTTAGCCAAATAAATTATGAAACATTGTCACCTTTGCTCGTCAGCAGTAGTATTACTGGTCAGTTTATTGAGGTTCTAATAATCATTAGTTATTAATAATTCTTAGATTCTGTCACCTAGTATCCTTGTGAGTCTTCCAGTGTATTGTATTGTGTAGTTCAGCAGTGTGACTCAGAGTGATCGAGTTGGGCTACTTAAAATGTTGGTTAGTAGAGTGGGTGATAACAGTTTGATAGTTCAAGGTACCAATATAAAGAAGTATAATTCTTTTAATTATAATCCTACAGTATTTAACAAATCCATAAATGAAGAGCTTTACATAAAAAGTATGTAACAAGTATTGATTGATCATCGATAGCCATCTTGAGAGTCGAGAATTATTCCACAAGGTGGCACTAATAAGCCGTGGTATACTTTAGCTATTGAGCTTTGACCACCATGCAATGAGCAAAAATTTTCACTGAGCCTCACAGACAAGTGTTATCAATTTTTGTCATACCGTTAACCAAAGGAGATGCTGTTTTTGAAATTGCGATACAATACAACCCTTTACCGTATATTTATACTGTGAATCTGCTTGAAATGTGATTATTTCATGGATCATTCAACCTTGATGCTAAAAGATAGGTGTAACCATTTATTAGACGTAATATGAAACTTAGACTACAGATGAAAAAACCCAAAACTAACACTTGTTTGTGCTCTCAACTTGCTGTGTTGGAAATATTATGTTAATATAATTCCTGTCCTATGTTGTATCAATAATAACAAAGCCATGAATTATCTTCCTTGGTACATTTTGAGAGTAATAATCTTGTATGGTAGGTTGCCCACACGGTTTGTTGGTTATTTCTAGCCCACTGTTGTACCACCTTTTATTAAGACCTTATATTAATCAATCAATCAATCAAACTTTATTTTTATAGCACTTTTCATACATGGAATGTAGCACAAAGTGCTGTCCATTCGCGCAGGATATTAAAAAACAATTAAGTAAAATAAATAAAAATGAAAATACCAAACCTCACCCACCCTCCCAACTCCCATTCAACACATACAGCACTCACACGCTCACACACACTGATGCACACTCAACAGACCAGGTGAGGAAACTTGCCACAGATGACTGAGGAAACGCTATCTTGAGTTAAAAAAAAACACTGGATCTAGGACTAAAATGATAAAACCATGATAAAATATCATGAAGGTGATAAAGCTGATAAAGTTAATAAAATAAAACAGTCTTAAAATCAAACAGTAAAAGAAAGTAAAGTAAAAAAGAGGTAATAAAACACAAAATACAGGGAAATATGTTCATCTAAGTCTTGGTATGTATGTTTTGTGGAAAAATGTGAATTAATGTGGTCTTTTCTGTTTAAATAAGAAATAATGAACTGTAAAGGGCATGTTGGCCTGCAGCTCTTGTTTATTTTTATTGTGTTTAGTTGATTTATATCTTATAAAAGAGGGACAGACTCTATCAACTTTTTCTTCTTTCTGCTCCTTTTCATTCACATGTTTGAGATTTTCTTTGTTTCTATTGAATAATGTATTGAAATGAAAACGAAAATAGTTACTCTAGGACTAAAACAGCATAAAATCACATAATGCAGATTAAAAGATTGAAACAAAATTCAACTAAAAGCCAGACTAGACAGGTAGGTCTTTAATTTACCTTAATTAAAGATCCCTATCCCTTAATTAAAGAATGAGAAATTTCAACATGTTCTAAATATTAATCCAATATGAGCCTAAAACCCTGTTGTATTTTTATGTGAAAAATATAAAGCTGGGTCTCAAAAAGGTGAAGGCAATAAATGCACAAACAGATAAATGAGCTCTCTTTTCCTCATTTGAGGTAGGTAACCACATAGACTTAAACTGTTCTTACATTGGTCTAAAGGCCATAAACACGCTTACACCTTTTTTAAAATGTATTTATTTCCAACAGCTCATTAATAACACGATGCATACGATGTCACTATTTGTGTTGTTTATAGTGTAAATACTTTTATATTATCTCTATATTTTTACTTATCTTACTTATTTTATCTATCTATCTATCTGTATATTTTTCCCTATGTTATCTTTCATTTTATCTATTATTTATCACCTCTTTTACTGTATTTGCACTGGAGTACTGAAACTTGTATATCATCTCTATATTTTTTACTTATTTTAATTATTTGATCTATTTATCTCTATATTTTTCCCTATGTTATCTTTCATTTTATCTATCATTTATCTCCTCTTTTACTGTATTTGCGCTGGAGTACTGTAACGAAAGCAATTTCCCCCTAGGGACTGTTAAAGTATTTCTGATTCTGATGCTGATAAATTATTGACTACATTTCCCATGATGCAACGGGGGTGGGCGGTTTCTTGTTCGTGTGAAGGTTGGCTCTGCTGCTGTTGAGCTGGGAGGTGACGGCGCTGTCTGTCTCGCTGTTTGTCGGGCGGAGGAGAACTTCACAGCGGGTGTGGCTTCAACGTGATAAATCTCAACGCGGGGGGAAGAATGCGTTACGGCAAAAGAAATTAAAAACCAAACAATTATTTAAAGAAGAAAAAACAACATCGCCCCTCCTCGTGAGTGCGCGCGTGCGTCCGTTAATTTGACTGTTGAAATCGGTCTGCTCGGTTTTTCAACAGCTGGAATACTTTTTTGTCAACTTTGTGGCCCGTTTTGACGAGTTTAACCTGCTCTCATGGTTTGCTGCAGGAACCGAAGCTAAAAGGTAACCAAAAAGTTTCCCTCTCTGGAGACTGGACAACTCCTCGGGGTTTTTTTTGGAAACAAACTACTAATGCTGTTGGTCAACTGACTTACTGAACAGCTTGTGAGAGCCTTGGAGGAATTTCATACGTGAGAAAAACCAAGTTCACATCTCGTCTGTTTGTATGATTTTCTTTCCCTGTCGCGGATGAACGGACTCCGTCACGTTTGTCGCCACTCATCAAAAAAGGGAAGTCGTCTCGCTCAACTTCGGCTCTTATTTTCTTAATAAGGGGCTTTTTTGGCGTTCGGCCGGTGAATTTTTTTTCCAGGTGATATTTTCCCACTAAGCAGCAGTCCTGAAGCGCGCACTAGGAACCATGGGGTGTACGGTTAGTCAGGAAGATAAAGCGGCGGCCGAGCGGTCCAAAATGATTGATAAAAACCTGAGAGAAGATGGGGAGAAGGCTGCGAGAGAAGTGAAACTGCTGCTGCTGGGTGAGTAGTCTGACACAATCATGTTCCTTCGTTGCAAAATGTCCATATTGGTGGTTTACAGACGTGTTGTGTAACTGCGTGAAATATTTGACCATTTGTACGAACATGACACATGGGTACAACACGCAAAAAGTCAGCTTACGCTATAAATAGCAACTTTTGTGTCCCTGAAAGTTGTGGCCTTCAGTCCTTTCTCACACACTTTTTATTATAGCTACTGTAAAACCTTTTTTATTTTAAGACACTGCCTGAAACACGTGTTTAAAAGCAGCATGTCCTTATGTAGGCTTACTTTGCCTACATTCTCTACATACTTCTGTCGTTGAGAAAGTTTGGAGGAGAAACGGTACCCTGGAGCACATATCGAGCTCGGATATCGGATATCGGTCCGATATCAAAAAAAAAAAAAAAATCAAATATCAGATTATATCGGCCTCCATCTAAAATCTCTGATATCAGCACCCGGATACAAGCGGTCTATTCCAGACCCCCCTCCAGCACCTCTATCTAGCAGCACCTCGATCCAACATGTAGAGTGCATATGATCACAACAACAGTGTGTACTAAGGTACTAACAAAATACCAAGGAGTAGGAGTGCTGTCGGCCCTGTGGCAGTATTTTTGTCTGAAAAAGACAGCTGCGCGCAAAACTTATCATGCACAAGTTTGTGCTAACATCGGATCAATATCGGTATCGGACAATACTGAAGGCTACAATATCAGTATTGTATCGGCGGTAAAAAAGTTATATTAGGACACCTCTTAGTGCAATATGGCAATTTTTCATACTTCTTTTATCCCACCGACTTATCCATTTCACACATTCACACTCAGCACCTACTGCATCGCTTGTTCACTTTGTAAATATCTTTTTCACTTGTAAATATTTCTTGCACTTTGTAAATATTTCTCTCATACTTTTATTTGTCTTTAATAATTTTTTGTATCTTTATTCTATTGTATTCCTTCAGTACTCATTGTGTGTTTTATCTGTACTCTTCGAGTCGAGCGGTCCTCTCACCCAGGACATTTTATTGCATTGTTTAACATGCACATGACAAATAAACAAATCTTGAATCTTGTACAGCAAGGATAGGTTGTTTTAGGTTCAAGTGGTTTCCTCCTGGCAGGGCTGAACTCCAGACATGGAGGGGTCTACTTGGTAATAAGTGGGCTGTGTTTGGACTAGGATGGTTAACACCCCCAACTGTTCTCAGCCCTGGCTTCAGCTCTCACATACTTAAACATGCACAACACACACACACTAACTGATTGATAGTGCTCCCCTATAATCGAGGCAGGATGATACTTTCCCAGGCTTTAAAATGTTTTTCTGGCTCTCTAAGTTTATGTTTTAATGTTTGTATATGGCTTTTATATTTGTAAATAGCTGGATTTGTACTTCCCCCACTCCTTGAAAAAGTCCTCTACCATCATATTTTACCTTATTTTTTTATATTTTTTCAACAAGGCTAATCTGATCCTCACAACCCTGTTTGATATTCAGCTCAGAGAAGAAAATAATACATGCAGCAATTCCCAGGGCTGCAAAGATTGTCTGAATGAAATCAGTAAATTCCTGCATTGATGACACGTCTCCTCTCATGCTCGTTGATTCACCCTTCTGAAGTTACTCCTGTTAGAGCTTCAAAGAAAATTGTGCAGTTTGCTGAACACTCAGGAAGTCATTTTGTTCAGAGTAGAGCGTGGTGGTTTTATTTCATCGAAGACACCTTGCTGGATTTTTGAAACTCGGAAATGTTTTTATGATCATTAATGAGATTTTCCGGCATATGATGTGCTGGAAAATCATGAGAAACATAATGATAGTACGCCCTGTAGTGAGGAGTTAATGACATTAACATCTCTCTTTTACTGCAAGTAATTTTCTGTTCTTTATAGAGTCTAACTTTTTTTAATTCTAATATAAATTGTGTCTTTTTTGAGGGGGGCAGGCCATATGTAATAGTTAAACCACTAAAGGCTGTTCCTCCTCTCTCCTTACCTAAAGTCGAAAATTCTGCTCTCTGAACTTGGGTGAAATTTTCTCTCCTGGTTCTTTGAAGTAACGGCTGCTTGTTAAATCGTGCCCCTGGTTAGAAGGATAATCACATACTCTGCTCTGTACAGCAGGTCTCATATCAGTAATTACCATCCACCGTTATGTGAGGAGGTTGACAGGAATTAAGGGTCTGCATCAGAAGGTCTGAATCTGCACTCAGGGTTCATGAACCTGCTCATAAGTAAGAGTTGTACAGTTTGGATTAGACGGAGACTGACGAGTTGGTCAGGCTGATGTTTAAACACTTAGAGGCTAGTGTTGAATATGAAGTTTGCTATGACTCCCAGAATAATGTATTTTAACATAACTATCAGTCATTTTCTAATATCTTAAGCATAACTGAGTATAGGGATGGGCGATGAATTATTACTCACAATTTATTTATCGTTAGAAACATCTTCCACAATAAATATTTGCCATCTCACAATATATGCGATAAATGCGCAAGTGACGGACTTGCAGCAGTAGCCCACACAGAGAAGAATAACTAACATGTCGCTAGTTTTCTCCATAACCTACCACTTACGGTCCTCTCACACCGGGACCGTTTACGTGCGATTATTTTGGACGTCAATATTTTTTTCGAACTGTCTCTCCCCCCCGGAAAGTCGCAAAATCGCGTCGGGTTTGATGTGTATTGTCAGGCGCGTCAAAATTTGTCTCTGAATATTTCGTAATTTTGCGTTTTATATTTGCGTTGGCCCCGGTGTGCAAGGACCTTTTAAACTTGTGGTTAATTATCTTATTTGACTATGCCAGCTGGTGTTCTCAAGACAAAATGGGTCAAAAACATGGATTCGAATCATAGTATTTATTTCAAGAGGACTTTAATTGTTATCGGCAGAATGGCAACACTTATGGTGATAAAATTTTTTGCCCATATCGCCCATCCCTAACCTAGTATATTTTTAAATCTCACAAACTTATCAAAATACCAATCTAAAGCATATCACTGATTGGAGCAATGAAACTACTCTTGGCTTGTTTCTTATTTGTAATCATTAAAACGTTGTATTTATCAAATGTAGAAAAAATGACAACAAGGCGATATCACCATAAATTGGCAACACTCAACCAGCTCTACATATGTCAGCCTCAGCCTCTGAAAAAACAATATTGGTCGACCACTAGTTTGAATTACATGTCAAAGCCTGCTGTACTGTACTGTTCTGTTCTGTTCTCTGTTTGTGAAAGCATGTTTGGGACCCCTTAGAAACAAGACAATACACCTCAAGGGCTTCCTTCTGAGATATTAGATTTCTAGAGTGTAAGATTTGTGATCTCTAATAAGTTAGATGAATTTGAATGCAGTTGTGCATTAATAACACTTGACGCTTCATTTCATACTGGGTTAGAGTACTAAAATAAAAATGCAGCATGCTGGAGTTTTATTTCGTTTCCTCTCTGTAGCTATTGTCCAAAGGCTGCTTTGTCTCAGCTGAAATCATTATTCATCTTTTGAACACTAGAATGTGTTAGAGAGGTGTGACATCCTTCCAGAGGTGCTACATCTCACCTCCTTGTACGCTTTCAGCACTCACATCTGCTGTCACATTATCTGATGGAGCAGCTAAGGGAAGCTTCCCTGCTTACTAGATAGCCTCACATATAGAAGCAGCCCATCTTGTGTATCCAGTGAAGCTTAACTCGTGTTCGTCTCCTGGAGCAAACTCCAGAGGCTTTGAGATAAGATTTTGGATTTAAGTTGAAAGATGAGTCTTGTCTCAGAGAAATAAATGATGAATCTTTTTGTGAATCAGCTTTGAAACGCAGACTTTCTTTAGCAAGCTGAAGAACTTTAGCGCAAAGCTTTATGAAAATGTTGCTGTTTTATATTAATATGAACATGAACAGACCCAATAAGTCCTTTTCTCTTGTAAAGCTGTCCCAAACTGACTGTATTCGATTGTTTTTTCTTGTTAGGCATCCTCAGAGAAAGCCATTAGTTAATGTAGCAGGGAGGACTTAGGCTTTCATTAACAGGAAACACTCATTCACAGGCCTCCCTGCTGATTATGCTCTTTGATTTACATTTACTCTCCTCCCCTACTAGAGCGACAAAAATTGCTGCTCACTTCACTTGATGTTCTCTTTTCTTTTGCTTCCCCACCCCCTTTTTTTCTCCCGGCTTAGCACAAATGAAAAGTCTCTTCTTGGCGATGTGCTCTGCTTAAACGGTGAGAACAGCAGCCTCGTGGAAATATCTTTGCATGATTCACGCACACATATGCACCTCGGTTGGAGTCGAACATAAACACATTTGCTCAGAGGCTTGACAAGCAGTGGTGTTATGTAAATACATTGGTACACTGAATGCGTGCATGTGGCCTGTGGGCACAGAAGAATGGAACGTTAACTTTAAACATGCATAGACAGACGCTTTACCAAAATATCTCTAATAAATGTGCACATTAATGTATGCACTGGGGAAACAACTTTTCCTTATTTCAAGTCTTAACTCAGACTGATAGACTATCAGGGGTTTTAAATTCCATTGAGGATAGTAGACGTGTTGTCCTGTCATGATTTGAAA
Organism: Xyrichtys novacula; assembly: GCA_962446985.1. NCBI lineage: Eukaryota > Metazoa > Chordata > Actinopteri > Labriformes > Labridae > Xyrichtys > Xyrichtys novacula. The sequence continues at coordinate 19,109,320 of OY660865.1, forward strand.
TACGAGGCGTGCTTTGCAGCACACTTTATAGATTCAGTTTATGACTCTGTCGTTGCAGAGTTTGCTTAGCTTCTGCTCCATAGCCGGCAGTGGTCACTGCAGTGAGGCTGTCACATGTATCTATATATGAATGACATACTGAGCAGCCTACAGGCACTTCTACTCATGATCAGAGAACTCAGGGGTTGATCAGAAATGAAGGCAGCCCCCATGTGACAGCACTCACACTGAGGCAGAGAAATGCGCGGGTTGTATATCTAGGCTAAGAAAATATTATCTTTTGTGTTCATAGTGGATGTAAAGAGGAGCATGTGTAAATCCAGCATGCTCCTCTTAACTGATTTTTTTCTTTTTTAACTGGTAATTATTTTACACCGGGACTGAGTTTGATCTACCGGTAGCAGAAAAAATCCTGAAATGAAACCAGTCATTTTCTCTTCCCCCTATACGTCTGGCCTCTGCATCGAACCAGGATGCTCATGCTTGTAAATCTGCCGACTCTGCTAAACCTGTGGATCGAAAGTAGGGAAGTGGGATTGAAGTGAACATTGACGCAGTTATTGGTTAAGGCTAGTACATAAGTAGAGATCATGGCAGACAGTTCCACAAGAATTATTTTCTTTGCTGAAAACACTCAAATCTGTCAGATATTTGCAGTTGATATTGCTAAGTAATTGCCACACAGATCCCTAACGATAAGGTATATGCCCGCTTAACTATTGCACAATTACTTATCCTAAGCACCTGCTTTCAGAGGAACCCAAGGATTGGGTTTGGTCTTAAGTCTTAAGTTCCTTACATACTGGGAATGACGCAAATATACGATGCAAAATCACGAATATTCGGAGGGCAAATTTTGACGTGCCGGACTATACACATCAAGCAATTTTGTGACTTTGCCGGGGGAAAAAAGACACGTCCCGGGTGGAAGCGAGGAGACTGACACAATACCAGACTGACTGTTCTTCAGTTCTGATTAGACACTAGTGTTGAGATGGCTGTCTGTCATGATAGCATGTACTGAGTCGGGGCCAGTACCAGATAAGCACATTAAACTATAATCCATTAACGTAAGGTAACAACCGAGACCTAATGGTGCTGTGACAGCAACACGATTGAGTTTGAGACAGTGAAAATACATATGGTATGTTGTATCTGAACAGGTTAGCTTACGAGCTCAAGTTACTTAGCACAGATGACAGTTAAAACAAAGACGTTTAGCGAACTGTTAAAGCACACAAACCATCGTCATATGAGAAATCTGACGCTATGACTCTCCACGGGTTGTCCTTCAGGTCGTTATCTTTGTAATATTTGTGTCTTTTTTTTTTAATCAAAAAGCACTCTGTTCTCTGACACGTAAACAATCAGCTGGTCGGCCATGATATACCGGTGAATCTGACGTTGCAACAACACGAAATCTGATAGGTTAGAAGTGGACACACAGTATGAAAATTGACCGTGAAACAAAAAAATAAATAAATATCACAGAACGGAAAAACGCCGCTGATGTGAACACTTGTATTGACAGGATACGGGTTCGAAAAAAATACTGACGTCTGAAATAATTGCACGAAAAAAACGCTTCTGGTGTGTAAGGACTTTTTTTCAGACATACATTCTTGACAATTTTGAGAAGTTTGAAGGAGTTCAGTCCCTGAAATTTGCTAGAGATTGTGTCCCTCACAGTGTGAAAGAGCATGATACTCCAGCCTACTCAACTTACAATGTTTTTATTCATCTTTCCATGTGACACTTCTCAGATTTCACCTCAGTCTCATGATATTAACATCATCACCCTTGCTAACACCTCCCTATCGTGTATCGAATGTTGGCTCTGCACGACTCATCAGCAAGTTTTTCTAAGAAGCTGGCAGGAAACCGTCTCTGTAGAGTCCCAGTGAAATTTTGCTTTCACACACACTGCCCTTCAGAAAATTCCAGGAAGTTTTCAGGAGTCAGGTGCTTGTGTGAATGCTGCTATTTGGTGTCTATTATAGTACTAGCATAGGCCACAGGAACAACAATGGCACGACAACAGCATCTACTTTTTGATCTCAACATCGCTCTCTTTTCATTGTGCTCATTCCAGTCTCTTGATATTTGTAATCTCATTCTGCTATTTTTCCATCAAGGACTGATTTAGATTAGAGTTGTAATTTCACATAAAAAGAAATGTGGAAAATTCATTATGCAGTCAAGGGTGTGTACTAATCACAGGTCCAACGAATGACTTTGAGTTGGCTGCTTCAGACATCAATCATTGTCAATGTTGTCCCTATTTTTCATCCTGTTTTTAAATGAAACATGTCTATGGCACACTGTCAGCTGTTTCATGGCAGCTCTGCTACCATATGCTTGCTTTTTGTCAAAGTTAAAGTTATGTTCTCCCATGTGTATCTACTGCAAACATTTATCCCGGGCTGATAAGTGTGACACTCTACCAACACTGGGATTAGAGCCTTTCTCATTTGCGTCACAAATGGATTTTCCTAGAAGCGTTTATCTAGTCTCACAGTTAGTGTCACATCAACTCCCTAAGGTTCGACCACAGCAGCTATCAGATAAATTCCTGCTATGAAAATAATGGGAGGTTATCTTCCACTTCCTGAGAGTCATGTTGTCATTTGACAGAGCTGCAGTTAAACAATGAAATTGATGTACCACTATGGAAGCTGAAATCTTTAGATTTTTAGATTATTTATGTGCAGTTTTGGTCTATTACAATGAAAAGCTGCTGACAAACTCTCAAGGGTTTGATTAAAGCTCACACATACTTCAATGTTTGTAACCTGTGCCACAGGTCTTCAGAGGCACTTTCCTCTGTGGATTCTGACAAAGAAACACCTTGATTTCTTTTAAACAGTTTGATTCAGTGTCTTTCTCAAAGCTTAGCACGAGGGCACAGTATTGACGAGAGAAAAGGAGCCTGTATTGACTAGCTCGACCACAGCAACTGTTTGTAATACAAAAGTCATCATGTAACAACGTCATGTAACAATTTGTGAAGTACATCTGAGCTAAAGCTACTGGTACATGTGTTAGGAATGCAGAGACCTACCGCCTATGACTGATCAGATCCTTTTATTGTCTGTTTTGTGGCTGGTGAGATGCAAAATGAATGACATTAAAGTTAGGGTGCAATTGGGGCTGGGGGATATAGGGAGAAGTTTATTACAATATAAATTTTTTCATAACAGTCGATATCGACATATATCACGATATAAAAAAGGAAATATAACTGCTTATTGGTAGCATGTCTTTTGCAATACAATAAGCTACTGCATCTGTGAGGTCTTTGTGTCTCTTCGACGTTTTGTTGTAAGGCTTTGAGCTAGAGAAAGGGTACTGAATAGTCCGCTGTTTCGACTGCACAGGCGCCATGGCCTCCTTGCTCCGCTTGGGTTTGTAACCTTTTGCATTGCGCGTGCTCTGCTGCGTGGCACTGCTTCAGGTGGTGACAAAGATTTTAGGTAAACCCCGACTTTGTGAGAACACGTACTTGACATAATTTGCAGTGCACATTACTCTGCTTCATGTCTGACCTAAAAAAAAAACGAAAATACCTCCACACCACCGGCGTTTTCGTGCCAGTGTTGTCGACGATGTCGTCATCTGTTGAGCTTTCATCTGCATTTCTGCCGGGGGTAGCACTCATTTTCCAATTTTTCTCACCAACAGTGCTGTCAGCTTCACGTGTTAAAGTGCTATAGTTGCCTGTAGCTGCAGCCTGCTACTACGCAGTTGTTTGCTACTTGGTTCTAATTCAGCACATGACCTGGACCTGGAGCAACGCCCCTTTTCATTGGCTATTTGTATAGTCTACCAATTTATTTTCTATATATCGTTATCGTTTTATTGCCTAGCCCCAGATGCAATGTGTGGGCACAGTGGACATGTTTAGTATTCATACGTATGTTTATTGTGGACATAGGTTGTTCTCCTGAAGGTCAGCTGGTGTGGTCAGAACAGCACAGACACCCAGTTCCTCCCTCCTGTTGAAGTCAGCATCTTAGGTTCGATTACCAATGACTGACTACAGAGACTTCGGTTCCTCTGGTTTAATCGAGTCAGAGTGATCTGCTCTGCAGGTGAAAACATCTCCACTCCTGAGAGGACCCCATCACAACTCCTGTAGAAATCCTTTCTTACTGCTTCTGGTGAAAAGTGCCAGTTCTGTGAGCTGCTGCCCTGTGTTTTCGGGTGATTCGAATGTGTTTACTTAACAGTCTGTGCCGCACTGCTGCCCAATTAGCTGTGTGACGCACGGGATTGCAGGTCTGTGAGTGTGTATGTGGAGCAGCTGAATATCCTGCAATTACAGGGAGAGCTCTAAGATAAAGCCCGATCCTGCAGACTGTGTGTCTCAGTGCAAGCCCTCTGGGATGAGGCTGCACTATCCTCTTCACTATGAAGATACTGATAGCTGCGAGAACCTGCTTCAAGCTCTACCTCTGTGTACGGTTTCTACCTGCACTGCTCTTGGTGTCTACACTAAAGCACAAAGTTGGACATTTTTGCCACAATTATTGTGTTTGCGAATATACCAGCGTGTCTTGGTCACCACAGGGTGTGAATATGTTTGACACCTTGTCAGTAACCAGGTCACTGCTTCAATCTCTGTGGTGATGTGTGGAGGTACAGGAGCAGGAAGACCTTCAGACATACGGCTGTGTGATTGGGACAGAGTCAGAGGGGGAAAAAGCTTCCATAAGATAATAAATGTGTCTTAAACTTTTTAAAGGTCCAGCAACTTTAAATGGTAATTAGTCATGTAGCTGAAAAATTGTTCCTAGCTGTTGTGGTGAAGATCTTTTCCACAGTGACTCATAGAGCCAATAACAAAACAGAAAATTAGAGCTCTAATTCCTGACTAAGTGATACTTTATGTATCTATACGAATATCTATTTTTGTTCATGTTGGACAATTCTATCTAAAAAGGTAAAAAAAAGGTAAAAACTAAGAACTGACGGTGTAGACAGAGAAAATCAACATCATATTGAAGAACATTGTTAATAGACATGCTGCAGACGAGCGTTTTATAGTGCGTTACTCATGGTACTTTTGAATCATGTAAGCACCTCCAAGTATTCAACTAGGTTGCTATTTGGGTTAGGGCTGGGCGATTTGGCCTCCGGTCATATCAGGATATATTGAGCAGTTCACCTTGATAAGGATAAATGGACGATAACTACTCCACAAGCTGCTAACCCCCTACCACGTTAACTTTGTCTACTTCACCCGCTCTTATCCCTACAATTTTTGAACCATCCTCCATATCCTCACCTGTCTTACTCTCTTTGTTACGGACTGGATGGGGTGGAGTCACGACTCTGATGCATCTTAAAAGGACATGAGACCATAGCCTACCTACACACATCCAAAGCCAGCTTTTATTTATTTATTTTTTCTGACACCGAATATACTAATATGGGCAAAATGACGTCGGTTAATGTTGTACATCTTGCTATCGGTAAATTTTCGGTTTGTCGCCCAGCCCTAATTTGGGTGGTAGTAGAATCCTTAGTAGAGGAGATCTAACTACCTAAAATCACATTTATCCGCATGACTTGATCCCATTAGGGGTTAGAGAGAATATGGAAATAAACTGACCTACTCGTGCACACCAGGGAGTTCATCCTGTCTTTTTCTTTCACGTTTTGCCCCAGACCTCAAAAACGTTTATGTTCTGGTCTCAACCCAAATCAGACTGTAAAATCTACACAGGGCTTTCAGTAATACTGTTTATTTTCTTACAGCCCTGAATAAATACAGCTTACTCTCTAAGTTCATGACCCCCTCACTCCCATAGCACCACCAGAAATGTCAAAGTTCCTCTCTTTATATTGCTTACAGTTTCGAGGGCCTGTGGGGAGCTGGGTCTGGGGAGGTGGGGGCTTTCTCTGTCTGACCATGTCATTAAATACACACATAGCAAACCATTATCCCTTCTCTCCCCTCCCACTACCCATTTCCTTGTTCTTGCTATTATAGGAAATGAGCTCACTTCGCTTCCCTTCCATCCTCATCATGTTATCCTGTCATTTTTCCACACTAAAAGGTCTGTCTCTCTTGGGTCTTCCCCTGAGGGTGAGCCTGAACTCTCAGCTTTATGCTGCATATATGTTTAAGTACATCGAAACAGCTAAATGTCAAAATGTTACCCACAGAGAGAAAGGCAGCTCTTGGTCTGAAACAGTCATGAAAGGATGGGGAAGCATTTGGACGGGTGGTGAAGTGGGGATAAAAAAGGGAAGAGTAGAAATGATTGTTTTAGTGCACAATGAATAGTGATCAAGGATGTGAGCTTAGGGTTTGACATGGCTCATAAAGAAATCGTCTGTATGATGAAAAGGACCAGTAGATACAGTTGACATGAGCCTCTTAAAGACACATTAGTACTAGCATCTGACATTTGTCAATGTCATTTCAATGACAGAGGCAGAGGCCCAATGAGAGACACAAGTTGGTAACAAGACAGCGTTAGCACAGTCTACTTCACACCTGACTAAAAACTGATAGTCTTTAGTAAATCTAGTAGTTTTACTGGAGTCACAGTGCGCTCCTGTCATCTCATTATTAGGTTTAAGGTGGTAATCTGCACTGTTTCATATCAGTCTTTTCTTAGTCTTGGGTTTGCGATCATATCAAACATGTACGATATTATCACAAGCTGCAGTGATGTAACGCAATCAACAACCAATAGATGAGCTATGACAAAAGCGGAAAAAGGAAACCTGACAGTCAAAACAAAAAAAAAAAAACAAGAGTGGACAAAGAATTACTGGTGATAAAACATGAAAAGTGGACAGTCCAGCAGATCAGCCCTGCCTATTCGACATCAACTGTTAAACAAATCACGTGTCAGTCTCAGGCTGAGACTAGGCTGTGACTAAAAACTCTTAAAATTTGTCATTAGATGTGAGCAGGTGTGAGATGATAGTTTTTCAGGAGTCTCTTCCAAATCTTTTCAAAGTCTCCTGATGTATAGGTGGCATAAGCAGAGCAGACTGTGGTCAGTACTGGAATTAATCAGATTTCTGGCCCAAAATTAACCCTGAAGGAAAATCGGGCAATCAGGCTCCTTCTGCCCATGTTCAGTGTAGAAATGGTTTGATCCACACAGCCTCTGTCTCTGTGTTAGTATTCTTGACGTGTCATTCACCTGTTTCTGAGGTTTTATTGCAAAGTATCGATGTGCTGCCGGGATGTGAAATACTCGTGCAGTGAAACTGCCACAAAGCAAACAGCAGAGGAAAAAGCCAGTCTCCAGAGCTCAGTTGGGAAATGCCTGTAATCTGCCTGCTCAGTTTGCTCCCACAGACTTGTGTAAAGTCCCCCAGTATCATATTCAGTTTTATCAGGGACCTCTTTTAATGATCTATCAACACTACAGGCTCTCTGCTGCTGCTGCTGCTTCTGTTGACGGTCATCTGAATTGCATGCTGTGAAGGAAGTACATGAAGTGAGGTGTCTAACATAACATGAGCAGCAGGGGCCTTTGTGAAGGTGATAGATGGTGGGAATAGTTTAGATGTCACGCTGGGTGAGATGGTATGTTTGTTTTCCCCCAGGGGACCCTAGGGTGATAATGTTATGACAGCTGCACCATCAGGCTGTGATTCAAAGGTCAATTTGTTTCACTTGTACCGGCTGTCGTCATCTCTTCTCTGTCTGATAACTGGACAAATTGAGCTCACAGCTTCATTGTCATTTCTTTAATTTCTTTCATTTGATAGCTTTTCCTCTGCAGTTAGGCATGTCTTTTCCTAACACAGAAGTTTAACTCTAATCCTGTCATCCTGTCATAACACATTTTCAACTTAAAGGCCACTAGGACCTTTAACTTAGCAACCATAACAAAAATTTAGTGATTGGTCCTCTGAAACTTGTCTGAAATAATTTTCCACGCAAACTTCGATAAACTGAACCCAGTTTACTGTAACTGCAGATACTCTTCAAGCTTTTTCAATTAAACAGCCCAAATGAAACAGGGGACCAACTTTCTACCTGTATAGAATTTAAATCAGGATTTAACCTGAAATGTATTTTTTTATTTTTTTTTTAAACTAGAGTAACAGCACCGGCTTTTGGTGCACGGTTGTGCTTCAGCTTAGACAACGCTCCAGGCCTGCCATGAAGAAAGTATTACGCACATGTTAAACTGCTCCACTCCCTAGGGTACTAGTATCAATGCACAATCATTGCAGCAAGTTGCTGACGTGAAACAAAACTGCTGCTACACCTATGTGGTTTGGTTTTAAAGAAAAACCCTGTCAGTATTACTCACCAGATCCCTGCAGACCCATCATAGCCTGTTAGCTTGACTGTATTTATCAGAGGCAGAGGACATTTACAACCCTATGATCAGCTGTACTTTATACAATATTTGTCCCGTTTTTGGTGCTGTAGAGCCTGACGTATTCCATCATTGTATTAGTCTCACTGCTCTTGTTTCTCTTGCAGCTACATGACCCCAGTGTTATTGAAAACACAGAAAAACTCAGGTTGGTGCTGCTGCAAAATCGATCTGCCGAGAAATTACACATGGGGCATAGAAGGGGATGAAGGAGTTCTTCTTGACGAATTACTCTGAATAAAAAAAAGGCACAGTGCTCAATTTCCCTAACCAGTCAGAACTTCCTTCTGCTTTGCAAAATGATGTTTGTTCCTCCGAAGCTACAAGCCAGTTCATGGCTGTCAAACACAACACACAATAAGATGAAATGGAGAAGTATCTTTTTAAGTTTAGTTTGATTATTACACTTCTGCCTGATTGCTCTACGACACTGGTATTTTCTGTATTCTAGATAGATTAGTTTTGGATATTACTGTGTACAGGTTTTCCCTCTCTTTTTCTACAACTCACAAGATTGCCTTACTGTGTGGCAAATAGTTCTGACATCATTTCCTGTCTCAGCCCACCACCCCCCTCATCTTCCACTTCCTTTTTCAGCTGGCTGCATGTAAAAGGGAAGTATATGCAAGCCTTTTGTTCGGCTGGTTGAGGAAACCAGCACACCCATCCTGTGTCAGTTGCTTGAGTCTGATCTTCACACTGTAGGCACCGCTGTCTGTCACACACTCTTCAACCCAACAATGAAACCTGTGAACAGGTCTGATTTACAGTGTTTTTAAAGTGACATAAACATCCTTTTATTGAAAAAGAGGAAAAGCAGCCACCTCTCTGCCTCTCATTTAAACTCTAAAGTTGACAGCAGAATCAACACTTCTGCAGCAGTCAGAAACAAAAAAAAAGCATGGTGTTCTCTGCACACACCCCTCTTATTTGGCCAATAGCATGGTGTGTCTGCTTACAATAACTGGAATTAAACTCTGGGACTGTTATCTTTTGCACATAATACTCAATCACTATTGTTACTTCACTGAACCAACTCCTAAAGCCTAGGAGAGATTTTTGAAAGGATACAGTGGAGCCATAAAATCTGTCTGCACTTTGGTGTGTTGTTTTGTACTCCATCCTCTAAGTAACAGGGTACGGTGGAGAAACGTGTGTGTGAGACCCCAAATTAAGCTCAAGATTTAACAAAAAAAAAATCATGGCAACTGGGGTAGGGTTGTGCCCCTTATAATTTCTGTGTGCATGTGTGCGCCTGTGTGTTAAAGAGGACTTTCGTGTGCTGTATAATTTGGCATGTGGGAGGCAGCCAGGCTGACGCTTCTTCACATACAACACAAGGACGAGTTTTCAACTAAAACTGGTTCCAAAGACTTTTCCCAAGAAAGGGATCTGATCTTTTTTAAATAAAAGCACATTCAAAACACTTGACAAATGCAGTAGAACAATAGAACCATTTACTGTTTATAGCCGATTCTCTGAGATTATTATGCTGGTAGGCATGACAAAGTCATTGTCTCCGGGATGAAAAAAGTTATTGGTTTTGTATGCTCCCCTTGCGAGGACTCTGCATGCAAAGAAAACATAAACAGTTATAAACAGTTGTTTTGAGTTTTTCTGCATAACAGTCAAATTATAGTTGAATAGTACTACGGTAACATGACTATGGCTGAGTATTAGGGCTGTTATATAGAAGTTAAAATAAGAATTTAAGAACACATTGTAAATGTATACGAATAAAGTTGAAATGTTTTACAGGGCTCTTACTTTGAAGGAGAAGATTGGTAGCTTATGCTGCGTTCCAGTTACATCGGCTGTCGGAGCTGGGAATGAAGTTACACCCGAGTTGACGGCGTTCCAGTTAACAAGTCGGAAAACCAAGATGGACGCCTACAGTTAGCCGTTGTTAGCTGTTGTTAGCAATTGTCAGCTGTCGTTAGCCATTGTCAGTTGTTGTTAGCGGTTGTCAGCGGTTGTTAGTTGTTGTCAGCGGTTGTTAGTGATACCAGTTGTAAAAATGCATAACACAGTATTTTGCTCTTATAAACACTATAGCACCGTGTTCACAGTTAGACGTTGGGCAGTACAACATATACCACTTATTGAGGGGTGCGTTCCAGATAAATTTCTGACTCTGAGCTCAGATTTCCGACTTCCGAGTACAACTGGAACGCAGCATAACTCTAATATGACGAAGGGCAGCCTCATAGGCAACCTGGCCATGCTTCTGAGATCCACATTTCTCATTTTATTGCTGGAAGTTGGCTGACCTGACATCCAATCATTTCATTTTATTTTGTTAATAAAGGATAGCTAGTGATCACGACTCTCTTTCGCTTTATTAGTATAGATTCACAACTTTGATTTTGCAAATACGTGACTTTCTCAAAACGTATGTCTATCTTGCGTATCCATGCGTTTATCTTGGAAATCTACATACATCTGTGAAACTGTCTGTGAACTGAAGAGACAAGTCAATATATGTCACTATCACAGAAATATCGTCATCATTATGTCTTTCCACATCAACAAATACACAAACTCACGCGCCAACACCTGACTGTGCAGTTATGAGCCAATTTGTGAAGGAAGTGAGTTAGGATTGGAGAAAAAGGTGGTTTGTGTTTATCGCTTATGTTTTCACGTTCAAGGAAAACAGAGAATAAACGCTGACTTGGCTCTCGCCTCTCAGTGACGGGGATTATGTCCTCCAGGAAGACTTTAATCAAACCTGCTGGCAGCCGGGTTGCTGTTTTCACTTTGCTTCTTTTGTGTGTTTGTGTTAGGAGTGGGTCTCGTGAATTCTGTGCAACGGCTCGTCATGCGGTTCATTTCATGGTCAGAGTAGTGCATGCACAGGCTCATAACGTGAACACATTCAGACTTTCATAGCTGTGTGCTTGTAGGGAAGAAAACATGTCATTGCACTCACAGAGAAAATCACTACATCCTGAGGCTGAGCACCACCATAGTTCTCTCTGTTTATCTGTTGTGTTCGGTGTTCAGCAGCAGACGAATTCCCAACATGGGGAGTGACTTGGAGGTAAAGAGCTAATAACTGTTGGAGGTCCTACGGGAAATTAGATTATTGGTTCCTTTGAAATAGATTTAGTTTGCTGGAAAATCAGTAATGTTAAACACTCAAACATGAGACAAGACTTTCTCCCTTGGTTCTGGTATACCACCCAGAACCAGCAAGGCACTCAGACTATTTTCATGGCAGCTTTAGAAACTGGGATATAAAACTTTCATATTTTGCTTTGGGCTGCAAATCTTTACTTCAGCATCATCCCCTCTAAATTCCAATTTTATGTTAACTCTGTATATTTCCTCCTACATTTCGAGGTATTACACGACTTACATTTCCAGTACAGTAGTTAAATGTGAGTTGGCCTGAGGTTAGAAAAATTAATAAATGCAGCATATGATGGTCTCATCCACATAATTAAGACTTCTTCCCACAGACCACAGAGTTCACAAAGGTGTAGATGATGCTCGAAACTACGTTATCAAGTGTAGTGCTTCTACTGTGACTAAAAGAAAATAACTACAACCATGGAGGGATCACCAGGTGAGTGCTTAACAGAGAAAAGAAAGTGAAAAGAGACAGAAAATGAGCCATAAAAAGTGTTCAATAAAGCCACACTTCCACCAGCGCTGCAGAAGTTATGATGTGACACACATGGTCATAAAAATAATGACAGCACATGACCCAACTTTCCTTGTATATTGTCCTTTTTTATTGACCAGTTTTGGCCTTTGGACTTTTTCTCACCCTTTCTTTGTGTGTTGTGTTTTCACTTTCATGTCTGGTGCCCAAACCCTGCCCAGGGGTAGAAATGTGCTATATTTGTAATCTTGACATAATACAGTTTGGATCTACTTGGACTTTGACTGTAATTATGCTGCATTTTAGAGGGAGCCATTGTACTTTTCAAACTGCTGCATGTCTGAAATAGCTGTAGCTTTATAGACCAGGATATCCTGAGTGTCCTGGATAAAATGGACATAAAATATCAGATGGTTCCCTCAAAAAGTGGTCATGTTTATATAATGTGGTCATATCTTGGTTTTGTTAGGAGTAGTGTCTGTTCTTCGGTTTACTTTCAGTGTCAGATTCACTCGAGGTACACAAATGCTTCATTCTAGTTAATGCAGCTTTACAAAACCACTGAGGTACCGGATTTTCTCATGACTCACATACAGTTGACAGGTCTTGACTTGGCTCAGTTACCGAGATATTGCAGATTTCTAAAAAAGAAAATGAAAGCTTTGTTGGTCTCATCCTCAACAGAGGTCAGATCGATCATTTCTTATGCATTCGAGGAAGTCTGAACTCTAAATGCTGACTGGTTTTCATTCAGATTTTGTCACAAGCAGAATCTAAAAGGTATGTTTGCTGATAAGGATGCAGATATGTTTTTCTCGAGATCAATAAGTTGTGGGATAACCATCAGTGGGGGCCAGTGTGTCATCATGGCAGATGTCTTCTGCCTGCTTTGGCTCTAGACTGTTTTTCCTGCATTCACCAAATCCTTGTAACATTTAAATACTCCACATTTTATCTCCCAGATCATGTACTGAAACACAAATGCAGGATAAACAACCTCATCTTCTTTGTAGAACTATTTGAATGGAGGTCTGTACCTTTTTTGTACAGACTGTCTTGAAGAAGTCAAAACTTGATGTTATTCTCAAAAATTCAGATGCATAAATCTCTACCTGGAACAAACTGTATTCGGTTACTGTACTTTTTGCATACTATCATTGTAGTTTCTTTCTATGTGTCCGTCTTGTATCTTACATGGGTGTTTCTGGGTGGTAGGTCTACATGAAGTCAGTTCTGCCTATTCCTCTTTGTCACATTAATGATCATGGCCATTTGACGCAAATGGCTCATTTTAAAGGTGAACTCAATGTCAGACCACCCCGGCGGCCTGAAAAAATAATAGATGAATGAATACCTTTTAACTCGCTGAAGATTGGTCTCTTAAATACGTGAATGTGGCTTAATAATTGGCTCAGATTTATTAGCTTTAAGCTCCAGCTCTGGGTCTGTAATAGTCGGTTTATGTATTATGTCAGCGTTTGCCATAGAATGACGCTGTACCTGTGGTGGTAGCGACGGGCGACTGTTGAAATATGTCACCCCCACTAATGTTATTTGTAATGTTTACTTTTTATTATAATTTTGTCAGTTGTTGAAGGAATCTTGCCAGGGCGAGTTCTGTTTTGAATTACATAACAACCCATTTGTTCAGCATGTATTATCTGCTCGTCACCCAGATCCTAAGCAAATATACACTAGATATGGTCCTTGAGACTAGCGATGTCCTGATACAGTATCAATATCGGTTAGATATCAGCAAAAAAAAAACCCCAAAAAAACGAATATCGGATTATACAGGTCTGCATCTAAAATCTCAGATATTAGCACCCCGAAGCAAGCAGTCCATTCCAGACTCCGCTCCAGCACCTCTATTTAGCAGTGCCCGGATCTGCCGTGTGGCAGTATTTTTCGTTTATGTCAGAAAAAGACATTGCACCTGAGTGCAAAACTTGTCTTGCACAATTTTGTGCAACTATCAGTATCGGCCAATACTGAAGACTACAATATCTGTATTGAATCAGATAGTAAAAGTAAAGAAGTTGTATTGGGACATCCTTACTTGTGACAATATTATTGATTTGAAGGTGATACTTGTATGGATTGGAGAGAAAAAAATGTCTTCAAATTCTTGGTTGGTAGCGCTACCATGGCTTCTGATTCTGTCCCTAAAATTCTGTCCTGCAACACAAACAAACACCAACTAAGATATTCAATTAACGGCCATGACTTTTAAAACAGCAGTATCAGAAGAAATTGTCTTTTAATATTTATAATTTTTACATTTTTTCAGTGCCTACCCTAAAAGTAAACGTTGGTCCGGTTTGTTTCACTGGTACAGTGGCTGATATTCATTATATTCTGTGAGGTGTAACCATTTTAGGTGGCCAAGTTGAAGCCATGAACTTTAACACAGATTTTTTTTTCTTTTTGTGAGTGAAAGTATCTCTGCTAGAGGGACCGAAGTGTCTAAGCTGACAAGGACAGGGGAGTAGAGAGATTTACAGCAGAGGCAAAAGAAAGAGAGAGTAGGGAGGAGGTAGAGAGCAGAGGCATGGGTTAGTAGACTGAAAGAAAGTGGTGGAGGAAGGTGGGGGCAGCATAGCTGTATGCAAAAGCCTGGAGTTGGAGCAGAGCAGGGTGCAGCTGAGCCTTTGGCTGGGACACAGCACTGAGGGCTTTATTGTGATTTGTAATTATGTGGTTTTTCTGTGGGGCCTCAGTTTGGTGCGCTCCCACACTGAGGCTCTTTTTAGCCAGGGAATACTGAGTAGGAGAACAGAGCAAGGGTGGGGCTGGGGTCACTGTTAAAACTAAGACATGGCTGGTGCTTCAGAGCAGAACTGAGGTAATGACTCAGGAATAGTCCGGTTTAAATTTAAATGCAGACAGAGGTAGTTGGAAAAAATACAGTGTTCCCCTTTTTTGCACAACAATGCAGTGCAACACCAACACTTCTTAATCTCAGTTCATTTATACATGAAGTTGTAAATAATAAAAAATTTTAGGCCAAGGCTTTGAAATGTTTTACTTTTGGTTGAGTCCCTGATTCCTTTGACTTTGTTTTGCCAGTATTTGGTTAAAGTTTCTCCTAAACTTTCTCCAGTTTTCCTCTGGATTTGTCTTCTCTCACATCACTCTAAATGACAGAGGACAAATATATCTTCATTCATGATTTTTGGTTGCTGTTGTGGGTTTACAAAAGCTACTGGGGTTTTTAAGGAGCAGTCAGACTGTTTTTTTCTGAATGGGTGATGGTGGTCTGTCCTGCAGTGGCTCATCTTTCTGCGGTCGTGTGTTGCTGAAGACGTGACTCTCTATCCTCAGCAGTCTCTGGAGACTGACAGAGGATCTCCTTTATATAAATGCGGAAAGGTTAAGTGGACGGCTGGGAGCAGAACAAACAAACAACCAAAAAAAAATCTAATGGAAAAAGGAAAGAGGAGCCACAAATTTAGGTGTCTTCTTACTGGATAAAAATAAGTCAGATGATGAACAGGGTGGTGATGGCAGAGGTTTGAGGAGGGTGTAGAGGTGATAACAAAGTGACAGAGTGTTGAATTGCTGTGCTGCATGTTTGGCTGTCAGTGGCTGGGCTGTGTTGGTTAAGTTGATGAGAATGGACAGCTGGACTGAGATGAGTTTGGAAACGGGTGGGAGGAGGACGCCTTCATTGGGAGCCTCTCTCCTCTGAGGTTTGCGCTCATGCCACTTACATTGTAGAGCCTGCAGAGCTAGACATTTACACTGATAGTGGCGTAGTTTATCACGTGATTATTGGTGAGGGGGTGAAAGCTTTATTTAACAGACATCTTTAGGAAGCACAGTTCAAAGTTTTAAGTTGAAGGTCAGTCCTGCAGGCAGCAGACACTGACTCAGAG
This sequence comes from Xyrichtys novacula, assembly GCA_962446985.1. Taxonomy (NCBI): domain Eukaryota; kingdom Metazoa; phylum Chordata; class Actinopteri; order Labriformes; family Labridae; genus Xyrichtys; species Xyrichtys novacula. Next base: position 19,125,168 of record OY660865.1, read on the forward strand.
ACTTTTCAGTGTCTGGGTATTGATTCGTCTACTCAGAGTCCGCTCTTTAAAACAGTCTGAGCTCAAGTCTAAGCATTGACTCAAATCTACCCACAAAGTCTGCCAGCTGCAGCAGGTTGATTTCCTGTTTTTCTGCTCTCTTTTTTTTTTTTTCCTTCTTCTTCGGTGAAACACATTTAGACCTGCAGTTCTCTTTCCAACCGCACACAGAGAAACATCAGATCAGATTTGAGAGATAAATGTAGGTTAAATTCAGCCAGTAGAGTCTTCAGAGCATATTTCTCAGCTATCTTTGTCATATTATCTGTGTAAAGTACATCCACATTCTTTAAGCGATTTCAATGGCAGACAAAGTCCTGTGTTGAAAAATGGTCTGCCCTTTCCTCTCAAGTTTGATTAAAGACTGTGGGGAAATGAGGCACTGAGACAATGGAGGAGTCTGGGCTGCAGGAACGAGGGGGAGGGCTTCTCCTGCTCTCTCTAGGGGACCCTAAATACAGCTTTTTCTCAGTCTTTACAGGAAAACTGTTTAGTTAACATCGCCACTTCTCAATTACTGCTCAGCTAAGCACAGGCTCAATCCTGCAGTTTTTCCAAGCCCTGCTTTTCAGCGCTTTCGTTGGCTCAGCATCAACTTGCGGTTCCTGGGCAAAGACGAGGTAGTTTTGGTTTGTGGAGCGAGTCAGGCAGCTGAAAGCTTGTTATGAGCTGTAAAGTCCAGTTTTGTTTGAAAGTTTAGTGTTCATACACCCTGTGAGTAATATGACCCAGTGTTGTGTTGTGTTGTGTTGTGTGAGTTGGTGGTTTTTGAATTAATATGGAGGGAGGAAGAAACAGACACCAGCGAGGGCAGAGCGTGCTTGCGTGTTTGAGTGTATGGGGAACAGGAAGGGCAGGGCGAGGGCTGTGCAGCGTGTTTCCTGTGAGGCAGGAAGTGAGCAGGGTCAGAGCATGAAGCTGTATGAGTTACTGCTCTGAGCTGCTGTTGCCAAAAATCCAAAATAAACAGTTCAACTCGAGTCTCACTCTTCCCTCTGATTTAATACTTAGCTCTAATAAGGCTATCACCAGTTAAATGTATTCATTAGCAAACACTACGATATATCTTCATGAAGTCTCCCAAGAAATTTACAGTCATAAATTGCAAACGCACTAAGGTTCCCAGTCCTAATATCCAGACACACCTGTCTCCTCAGCCACAGATGGTCGCAGCATAAAGGAGGATGCTATTACCAGTCCCTCGTTCATCTGAGGATCAAACTCTGACCTTCAACATGAAAAGTGTAGAAAATTAAAGCAGCTAAGAAAGGTTGACTCAGCTGTCTTGCACCCCAGCAGCGCATCATGCGTGAATAATAATGTTCTATTACGAGAAATACACGAAAACACAACTCTGCATTTAAAAGCACACCCAGCATTGTTTAAGACTAATGTAAAGTTATGATGCCAGGCTTTGTCTCACTTCCCTTTTTAAAAAAAAATATGATGCACTGATAAGCAAATAAACTGTTATTCATTGTTTAGTGCGTGCACTTTTTTGTTGCTTGTTGTATTTTTAGAGGCCTGAAGAAGCATGTAACAAAGGACCCTTTTTTACTCACAAAGATTTAAAATTAGAAAAAAATGGCACCAGTAGCTGGTAGAAACTTCTCCTAAACAGAAAAATTTAAGTCACATTTAAAGAAAGTTGGTTGGCTTTGAATGATCCATGCAGCAATTTAACCTCTTTCATACTGATGTTCAGTCTTGAGGACCTAAGCACCCATATTGTCATAGTTCCTCACATAAGAGCTGTAGTGATAACAAATACGGCAGACAACAATGTCTATGAAAAATCACAGTATTATGAAACCTCCATTTGCCATAAGATAGCTTGAGCTTATACTCAGTTAGCCCTGGGTCAGATGCTTTAGAAATTTATCAACAGATCAAATAAAGGGGCAATATATTGATACCCAAAAGCCAGAAAACCTGATAATTCTTCTTTCTTGTGCCAAGAAGATTGCTTTGTATTTCTTCCCTTTAGCAACTTAACAGATTGCCTAAAGTTAAAGAAAATGGGAGATGACTGAGAGAGCAGTTAAAGAAAGCGTAAATGCCAGGCAAACCAGTGCATCATAAAAATAAAGAAGACCCTTTAGGGTAAAGAAAAAGGAGGGAAGGAGGAAGAATGTATGATGCAGTTATGAGGGACAGAAGAAAATATCACTTTTCTTCTGCTGTTTTCAATGCAGGAAAGAAAGAAAACCCTTTTTGATTTGTACATAGCTTATTTTGAACCCTGTAGTGTGCATGGACTGTCATTTCTCTGTGAAGTGTTTTTAGAAGATGACTCTCTAAGATAAATACTTCTGTGTCCCTAAACCTATTTTCACTTAATACAAAATACGGATTCAAAAATTAACATTTAGAGAGGTCACACCTCAGTTTACAAGGTTGGCCCTTCAATGTACATTAGCATCCGTGCATGAATACAAATATAAGTACTTATCACAGATTTACAGAAATGTAAAATATTATTGGTGTTATAAAAATAAGGCAGATGATGCATGAATTATGCACACACGATAACAGCTTTGACCCACCCTCAACAAGATTCAACAAGCCATTTTGAAGAGTTGGAAACAAACAGCAAAATAATGATTTGCAATACTTGTTCAATACAAGTGGAGCAAAGAGGAACAGAACTACACTGCTTTAGTACTTCCAGCTCATTTTGCAACTCATCCTCAACACCAATGAAACACCTTTGGTGTGAGTCATCAGTATGAGCACATAGTCTTTGGGCTTGTTAACCACGATTCATCAACAGTTTATTTCTGGCTTGTTTTTTTGACAACATTTTGAGCCACTTTCAAGTTATTTTTTTATATTGGTTACGGTTCAGACTCAAACTACAGAACTCATACTTGAGTAGATTTTGCGCCTCATACTGGGTCAGAGCCAGCAGTAATTCTGATGCTTCTCTTTACTATAGATAGCCTTTTTTTTGTCATTTCTTGCCTAGACAGAAGGTTGATTTTCTTGAGATTTAGCAGAACTTTTCCAATCAAACTCATGACTCATCTTGCCTGTCTTCCTCAAGAGCTACTTCTGCAGTTTGCTCTGACTTCCTGAATCAAGATTGTGAGACAGAGAAGTTCAGCAGTATAAGGTCTTTTTAGAGTTGTCTTTTTTTATTTTTTTGCCTTTGCTTTAATGCTTCTCTCTTTGGGGTTTTGTCCTTTTAAAGAGTGTTGAAGAGCTGGGAAGGGGAGTGAAACAACACTTGCAATTCACTTATCACCTGCATGGATGTGCCCCTAAGCAAGTAATATAACCCACCTGAACAGGTGCTGCTCTGTGGCCCTTTGAGGCCGGGTTCATAAAGGGACACTGAATGTTGGTATAACTTTCCTGCAAACAAAACACCCATACTCTATGATACTGGACAGGATAAATATGGGTCAAACCAGGATAAAAAGTCGGCAGCTTTATGCACTCAGAAAAGTGATTTTATACTCATTCCATCTTCTTTTTATGAACCAAGGGGACACTGCATTCAGGCTGCGTTGTCAAGGAAACGTTATCCTTGTTTAGGGTCAACTGGGGTGTATTGCTCCCACAGCAGCGGTGTTAATGAATTAATCTGCTGTGTCTGTTCATCTTTGACCCTATGTTTGATGGAAGGTTTGTTCATGTTAGCTTCAGTGAACTTAAATTGTCAGCACGCAGAAAGGTCCAGAGAGCTCAGGGTTTTGGCTCTCTGGTGGTTACTATGGCGATTATCGTTGGAACAGAGTGTGTTTTGAAAGCAAACAGCTCTGTTTTGGCACTATAACCAGCTGGGTGGATGACACTAACAGCAAGGTGACTGTGTGTTGGTGCCTTCATGTCTGTTTCTGAAAGATAATACAACTTGGCTCATATTTTATACTTCTCCTTAATGTTGATAAAGGAGGGATGGACAAAATGAAGGGTATTAATTTATCAATTTAAAACCTTTTGTAGACTTTAAATGCTATTGTCAAATTTATTGAATTGACCGTTTTTTTTTTTGTTCCATTAGAGCAGAATAGAAGCAGAAATGAACACTTACCGTCTCCACACACCAAGCAAGAGTAAAATCATTTGCGTGAATAAATTACCTGTTAAGTCAAAGCAAAGACATGGTTAGATGCTCCTACTACTCTGGCAGCGTGAATGACGCAAATTGGGTGGGAGCTGAAAATGTATCAACTTGAGCGGATATTCGCGTCACGGTAACCAATCAGCATGAAGGTTGCCGGGCTGGGTGACATATGAAAACAGACGGTTGTTCACTGGTATCTAAAATGGAGGACAAACTGATCGTGTCAGTGTGTGTTTGTGTGCCCCGGATTATGTGATACCTTTTCTTTCAATTACCGAAACTGGAAAAAAAAGGAGCTTGCCCGGATTACCTGGTAAATCACAAAAAAATCTTTGTCTATCACTTGATCCCGCCGGTTGAATTGGCAGTGACTACGGTTGAAATTATTGTTGATGCGCAAATGAAGCGAGTAAATGCTATTCATTCATGGTCTAGATTAACGCGAATTAAGCTAGTAGATGATTTTACTCACGCTTTGTGTGAGCGCCCCATAAGGGTGGTCAGATATATATTAAGTTTATAATAGTTCGTTATTCTGTGAGAACCCAGTAACTTTCCTGTTGATATTGTAGCATCTTTGTCCCAAGACCTATCTCTTTTCTAAACCTCTGAATCATTTTAAGAAGTTTGATGTTGATCAGGTTAGATGGTTTAAGAAGCCGCTGTTGAAAACTAGCTGCAAAGCTTCCTGAGAATAATCCGAGTGGACACAAAAACACAGGTGAATTTCAGATGTCCTCTTTTGTGACAGTGTTTGATTTTTAAGCAAGATTTTTCCAGCAGATAATGCTTTTTGTGTTTGTAGTAAACAGTCAAGCATACAGCATTTGCAAAACGACTGATGGTCAGGATGATTTTTTCTGCCGTTTTGGCTCCCTCCTTTCAGAGTCTGGGGTCTACCGCTCTGGTCAGCTGCGGGGTGAAGGAACCTGAAAGGAAGTGGGATAAACAAAAAGACTGCAAGCCAAACAAAGCTGCAATGAGGCTCCAATAGACATGCTGGTCCAGGGGCAGTGTGAGCCTACAAAGAGCTCTCTGTGAGGGTAGTGGTGCTCCGTATTCCTGTGGAGTACTCACTCAGTCACACTCAAACACATATTACATTCACAGACACAGCAACATTACACAGTCGCGACTTGAGTATGCCATTACAAATCTTTTGAGAACACAAATGTGTCAATCACCAGCTCTTTTGGCTCTATGGTGGGATTCATCCAAGTCGTGTTCGAGTCGAAACCTTAAACCCTCTGATGATTCTGGCTGCCTTTGCTCCCTTTCAGCTGTTTTATGTTGCTTAATTTGTTTTTGATCAGCTGACTGCAACTTGTGTCAGCACCGGCACCACAAAGCTACCATAAACATTATCAAAACAGAGAAGCCACTGAAGAATTATGTGCTGAGCTCCAGGAGTGTGTAGTGTAGTGTTACAGCCTACTGAAGTTATTTGTGCCGGATTGACTGCGTGTCACACCCTATACTCTCGTGCCACTTTGGGACAGCTTACAGAGATGAAAACCGCTGACTTCTTTGAATGCTTTCCCTCCTCTCAATCCATCACTTGGGTTTCTCTCCTGATGTGCACAGTGGTAAAAGCATAAAAGAAATCAGTGCCAGCAGTGTTCAGTCATGTGTGGGTAGATGTATTGCTCTACCTCTGTTGATGTGTTGCTTTTATTGCCCAGAGTGCAAAACTCAAGGCCTTGAATGGTGTCTCCTTAAAGTAATAGAGTATCAGGAACATTCAAATAGATTGAGGATAAAAAGTCTAGACAAAGACACTACTGTTATTCTTTGACCTTTTACTGTTTATTACCAATAAACCTAATAGAATCAGGTCACATTTATCTCAATACATGGAAAGCCTGTGTTCTTCCTTTTCAGTAATATTACTCAGAATCACCATGGCCCCTAAAGCAGACAGTAGGTCTTCATGATGCAATCCCTGCCTGTACCAAATCTTTGCCTCGATATGTCAGGGTAATGCTCAAAGACTTAAGTAGACCATGAGGTAGTCTGAGATGCCAGACTCAGCTTGAAAAGGTCAGTAACAGCAGTTGTACAACAGTGAGAATTTACGAGGTTGTAAAGCAGCAAAGTGAACAGGAGGTTTGACCAACACTGTAAAGCAGTATCTATTATTGAGTAGTAATAAACAGTCTGCTAAGAAAATTAGCAGAGGAAACAGGTTTATTATCAACGCACAATGTGTGATGGTCGATCTTAAAATGTCAGTGAATTTTAGTCGGATTGAGCTCAAGGATTTCACCGGTGTTTTTATGTTAAACATTGGCTGCCATATTGGTTCACTCAGAAGGACTGCTGAAAAACTCCAAAAAGGAAACATCCTGTGCCAAAGCTGGGTCAAGTTTATCAAATCTGTACTTTGCATTTAGTTTTCCTAGTAAAAGCCTCACAGTGAAGACTGTTGAGAGAGACATCTGGGGACAGGAGGCTCAGTTTTAACTGTGGACCTAGGAATACACCTTTATCTAAAACTTCAACACCTCTTTTTTTTTTTTTTTTGGAAAGTTTGTTACTTTTTGTTGAGTAGGAACTTGGAAGAAAGTTTGATGGAGCTGTGACGGGATTGTATTTCAGACAGATGGGGGAAATGTGAACTGGTAGGTGTAATCATCTATCAACTACAAGTTCTAAATGATCAAACTATCATAGATATGAGACATGTTGAGGGACGGTGTTTCAAGCACACCTTCTGTTACTTTTGCACATTTTTAACTCAGTTTAGCCAGTCTTTAAAAACAAGAGATGACTCAGTATCATTCATGGACCAGTTATTCCAGGATTCTTGCAAAAAGAGATTATCATTGGTTGGGATTTCCTGCATGGGATGAGAGAGATTTTTGAGGCCATACCATTCATATACTGGTGTTGTGTTCTTGGATTGAAGTTAAATTTCACATTCATTTGACATTTATCTTAATGTTGATCAACAACAACTGATTTGACGATTTCACTATGGTCATATTTCTCACACTTGTGAAGCAATGTCTGCTTAAAAACTGGAATTAAATGAACACAGTTGATCTAAATCAGGAAGAATTAGCAGAATTAGCATCTCTGGTTGGAGTGCCTCAGGTGTGCCTGAACCATGCTTCGGTTCCTCTCTGGTATACATACATACAACATCAGGCATTTCCTCTTTTGTTCCTCTGTTCTGTGCTGCTCTAGTGACTTCTTCATAACTACAGAGCTTACCAGCAGAAAGAGATACTCGCCTCGGACTGCTTCAGAGCTTCCATCATGATTTGTATTAAGGGGGGATTCTTGAACTTGACCTCAATGGTATTCAGTCAAATTTTTTACCAAGTTTAGAATCAGATCCCTGTGAAAGTTGACTCTGTAAACTCATTCATTCCTGATGTGACAAGTTGACTTGATTTCTGTCATTCAGCTCAAGTGTCTGCAAAACAAGTCTAGGCTTGTATGCACGGTGGGGTGAAAATGTATAAACCGTTGAGCAACCTGCCTCCTCACCCCTCCCCTTTTCATTTCCTGTGCCTTTTTTCAACTTGCATGTTCTGGTTGCTATAGCGACACAGCGACGAATAAACTTCCTGTCTTGTTGCTGTGGTTAATTGCAGCTTCTTTTGGCCCCCTTTTTTCTTCCCCTTAATAATCTCCTGAGTATTTTAGATGTGTTAACTTCACATAATGATTAATAAAATGGAGATGAACACACACACGCACACACACACACACACGCACACACACACGAACGCACACAGAAATATAGATATAGATGTGACTTTTTTTTTCCTGTTCTCTCTAATCACTTGATCAAAAACTTGTCTTAGTTCAATCCTGCAAAACTTTGCTTTTAGTGCCCAAAGTCTCCTGGTGATTTGGGTCATAGGTTATTTTTAAGCATGATTGAATATATAAGATTTAATTATATAACTGTAATTGCTTTTTACTTTTCCAAAAGTTCACATGAAAAAAAAAGAGCAGGTTTTATCTCAGAGTTAAAAATTGACTCCCAGTGTGATATAAACTTGAAATGCTGAGCGATGGTGTTTGCTCTGACTGTGTCGGGTCCATTGGTCTGGTCACACCTTTCATGTCTGCAGGCTTTAAGGCCAGCAGCCCCTTGATTTTCAGACCTGTGAGAAGGCCGGCCGTCTCGGTCAGCCTTGGTCGCCTCATCTGCTCTTTGATCGATGGCCTTTCAGTTTGGAGTAATTATCCCGGGAGCAAACAGGGAGGCTAGTGGCTTTATAGGCCGCCAGTTGCACACAGATGGACATTGGCATAAAAGTGTTTACATCCACAAAGGTTATGAGTTATTTCCAAAAGGCTCACTGCCCTTCTTGAAATTGCAAATTAATGCCACTTTTTATTGGAAAAAACAGAAGTGATTTCAAGGGTCATGTAGTTAATGAGTTTAGTCAGTCAGCAAGTTAAAACTTTCCTCCACTCACTGTTTGTAATCATAGTTGAAGCCCAACATTTTGATTTATCTTAGTTGTCACAATTTATTTGAGTATTAAAAAGGGATGTAATCCCAGCTCGTAAGTCACACAGTGGCAGCCCTGGACTCTTTAATAAGTTACTGCTTATAACAGTCTGACAGTATACTGATCATATTAATGTGACAGTAAAGTCACATTTTACTGTTCCAGTGTTTGAAACATGCCAAGAAAGCTAATGGCAATGAATAGATTTGTTTTCACATGACTGGTGCTTGATTTTCTGGCAGCACTTTTTGTTAAGACCTTTTTTTTCCTGGTTGGAGCTACAACCTAAAAATCTGTACTTTCTTGAAGCACCAATTTAGCTCACGCATAAAGTGTCTGTAGCCTTTATTGATCATAGTTTCAACTCCAGTCTCTTAACCATTTGATGCGTGTTTACCCCACGTTCTCCCCCACATTTTCCTTCTCTTTTCAGCTGTAATTTCACATAAAGGCAAAAGACCAAAAAATAATATGAAAAGAGTATCAGAGTTAAAACAAGTTTTGAAATTCCTTGCACAGCCTATATGTAATGGTAAAAATAGAGAGGAGATGACACTGGCCAAGTGTCCTCACTTCTGACCCCAGCTTGTGTTTACTCCTAAGCGTTATTCCTGGAAACTTGTGTGAGAAAAATATAAATCAGAAAACTGGGGACAGCCTGTCAAAATTTTCAGAGATGACATCTAAAAATATCTTGCTTTGTTACTCACAGTCTAAAATCTACAGCGACAACTTTCCTCTAGTTAAAATAAAAAACCGTAAGCAGCAAATTCTCACATTGGAAGCACCAGATTGTGTATTTGTGAAAATAAGCCTATAAGGGTAAAAACGCAATCATTCTGTGATCAAAATAGAGTATTATATAAATGAAATAAAAGATAAATCAGTATACCCTCCCAGCTCTGCTCTATTTGGTTGGATTGTCACCGTGTGTATAATATCCTGTCTGGACAAAACTCAAGATAATCCTGAATTTGCATGCCCCTCACACTGGCTTTTGTTGACCATCACATTTGAAGCCAAATGTTTTTACCATGCATTTTTCCCTAGCTCACCTCATATATTTTGATACACTAATCCATAATTCATAGAGCCTTTCCCCTGCATCCTTCTGCCTGTACATGTGAGTGTGTATGTGTATGTATGTGTCTGAGCACAAAGGTTAGTGCAGGAGGAGGGGCTGATAATGGATGCATGTATAATGCATCAGCAGTACATTTCCAGTTTCCCATGATGCAGCACATACCTCCACTGAGCTCATATAAAGCACAGCCTTGGTCCCTGTGACTAAACAAGGCTTCTCCTGCTACGAGAATGTACAGGTGTGAAGGATCAGAGGAACAAATCCACACAATAAAGTTTTTAATGAGCTTCGTCAGACCAGCATTTCTTGCAGTAGGTCAGCCTCAGCACAGGGAGGCTGCAGCTGTTGTGACTGCAAAGAGACACTAAGCTCTCAGCTTTGTTCTAGGTGAGACTGAAGCTCACATATTGATTGTGTGGTGAAGTGGCCTCTCCTGTGAGTGTGAAGTGAATTTCTGGTTGACACGAAAGAGTAAAAAAATGAGACAGCGTCCAGTGATCCACCTTAAAAATGAGTTCTGCTGTTTGCTGTCTGAGTGCATTGAAGTCCTGGTCAGAAAATGTAATTTGCTGTCGTAGGAGTGCTTCAACTAGTCCTCCATGTCCTGCTCACTACTCTCTCTTTGGGAGTGCTGCCAAAGAAGAGGGAATCAGAATAATCATTCAGGGCTGAGCGTTCGGCAAGGGGTCTCAAAGATGCTAACTATTTACACATATTTGTCAGTGCAGTTAAGGGGATATTCTGGTGTAAAATTAATTTAGGGTCAAACACAACGTAACACCGATTTAGACACCCCCTCGAGAGATGAATGTTGCAGACTGCTTGCTTCTTTCGTTTTACCAACTTTAGTAACGACTGCACGATAACAACACACAGTGGTCTGAGGAGCCATCAACAAACCTCAACCAAAATGCCACTCTGTAGCCACAAATAATGCTCAGGCCATAGTATTAGTCATCAAACATCTTTTTAACTTTGCCTAATTTCTGTAGGAAAGAGACTAAACACAACTCACCTACTCTCTTCCAGCAGCTTCTTGTTTGTAGCGAGACTTCAGGCCAGTCAATCATTGACTGCAGCGGGGTGACGCAGCTCAAGGAAGAACATTTATGATCATTACTTTATCATTTCTTTGAAGTAATAATCACCATATTAATTATTTTGCACTGCAGAAACGGTAGTCCTTCTGCCTTAGTGTCTTGGTCTGGTTGCATTTCCATGAAGAAATGTTGGCCTTTTGGTTGAGGTTTGTGTGTGGCTCCTGAGACTGCTGTGTATTGCTATTGTGTGGTTGTTACTAAAGTTGGTATAACTAGTGGTTGGCAACATTCATCTCTAAACAGGGTGTCTGACTCGGTGTTACGGTGTGTTTGACCCTAAACTAATTTTACGCCGGAATATCCCTTTGAAGAGGGGGTATTATTAAATGCATTATTATGCATTTTTTCAGACTCTATACTTCCTCTCCAATCAATAGCTTTACATGAATTTCAGATTTAAAAAAAATCCTCCTGTTTCTCACTCTGATGTATTAAAATATATCAATATCATCAGCCTCCTTCTAAATCGCTTTGTTTTAGCTACTGTCTCTTTAAGGCCCCCCCTTCCACGAGCCTACTTTCTTCTGATTGGCCACTTCTCCCGAGGCTTTCTGGAGGCCGTATGAGGACTTCGCTCGATGTTTTGCCCCCACTTCCTCTATTATGTCAATCAGTAGAAGAGCAGATCAGTTACTCTGCTCTGCTGTGGGTGTCACCTCACACACTGTTGGAGGCAGGCTGTGTCGCTTTATCGGAAGTGCAGATGAAGTATTAAGGAGAGTCTATTGAGGTGATGCAATTACTTGAGTGGGTCTTTAGCAAAGTCCCGTTTTGAGCAATTTACATCTGTTTTCTAGAACTATACACACGTAATTTTATCTTTTACAAAAGAAAAAACAAAGCAAAAGACTACTCAGTGGCCTAGTCCAGCTGTCCAGTAGCAGTCCAGTTTTATGATACTGCAAACTCACAACTGAAAAAACAGCTGTTAAACCAAGCTGTTATAGAAGATTACATAGAGATATGCAAAGCAAAGAGCACCTACAGAGGCCACAAGAGAGAAGGGGTGTGATGTTAAAGAAGATAATTTCTTCGAGCATGTCTCAAAAAAGGGAACCTTTCAGGAAGGAAGTAAACAAGAACCCGCAGCCCACACAGTGTCAAGAGCACAGGAAATCATGTGACGTTGCTGAGATATGTAACTGTGCAGTAAAATTGTGTTGTGCCTTCCTCTGTTCATCATCGTACACTGAACATCTGTACAAGGTTTTCAATCAGCATCTGACCCTGATTCCGGCCTACAGTGTTGCTTTATTTGAAGGATGTAGCTGTTGCTGCTTGTATTGGCTTATACAGTGCGTGTGTATGTGTGTTTGTGTATGCAGTGGGATTGTCTTTCAATATACCCTTGGAGCGATCCCAGGTCTTTGCTTGTAGCGAGGAGTCAGAGGTCATGTAACACAATCCTAAACCTGACCTCGCCAGATGTCTGCAAGATGCATAATCTGATTAGATTATATGGGAGCATGTGTGAAAGTGGAGCAAAGATGCTGGAACAAACGGATCACGGCCTCAATTCATCGAACAAATCTAGTTTTCTGTGTTTTTTCTAAGAGTTGTTGCTATGCTTATACTAGTATTGGAAATGTCATCAATACAGACAAATCAATATTGTCAAAAATGCAGTATTGGGTATCCATGACTACGCATGTCAATAGCAACGATTGACTATAATAATCACATTACCAGCCTATGCAGTAATATTAATGTCACTGAGGTCACTGTTTAGGAGTGGCTTCAGAGGACTGATTTTAGGTCTGATTTTAAGACCACAGCAGTATGTTGTTTGCTGAGAATGTAGAGAAAAAGACTGTTTCTAAAGCACATTCATGACTTTATTTTTATACTGTTAAAATAAACAAAAATGGTAAAACCACAAAATAGAGGAATTTGATATAAAGAAGATCAGGGATGTCTGACACTCTTTTGGTCACAGAGAATGTCATTAGCGATGGAGAGCTAAGCTGCCATAACTGTTTCTGCTCTGCTTGGTACAACGATGATTGTGATTTTAGGTCAGGATTCTCACATGGTACTGAGTCAGAAGATCCACAGTGTAGCAATCATAACTCACCTACATGGGGTGAATCAAAATCATGTATTAAAAAATCATGTCAATACATGTGATCTTCTCTGTGTGGGTTAATACTTCAAAATATCAAACATCTTGCTCAAATGTTCAGTTTGTTCTACATCTAACGCTTGAATTTTGTTGGTTAAAAAGTTACACTTGGATTTGAACACTTCTTAAAGCCCTTGAACACAAACAACTACAGTAAGTCAATCATCACAAGGAAATGTATGCCAGAAGGTCATCAAGTATTGGGAAATCTGCTTGTTTGTTTGTTCTGTAGTAGCACCCTTACTGGGGAGGCCCGCTCCAGATGTTACAAGAACCTCCCAGGGCCACAGACTCTCAGCACCCTTTCTTCTGGACGCTCCTTCATCTCTGCAAACAGTTCAAAAATCAACATCAATTATGAATTTGGTCCATCTGGTTGGCTGTGATTACGGCTCCTGGCCGCCCTGTAGCAGGCCTGATAGCTGGTCCTGCGTACAGCTCTGTCAGATGAATTCACAACTAAGAATGCAGAGCTGATGAATTGAAGCAGGAGACACTTGGAGCAAAGCCAGGAGAGAAAAGAAAGAGAGTAACCTCACCTCTCTCACCTTACTTTATGCTGCAACATCTACAGTTTATGAAGGTTTGGGTTGTTGTATATTTGTCTGCCCCTCTGTGAAAGGGATTGTTGTTGTTTTTAACCTCACTCTCGAGTCAGGTTGGGAAGATTTATCCTCCTCTTCCTCTTCACCTCTCCCTCTCCTCAGCTGATCCTCTCCAGTGTCTGCTACAATTAATGGTTTGCTGTCCCACTCAGCTCAGTCTCACATCAACCTTTTCTAAAACCCTCCCACCTCTGCTTCTGACCTAGTCCCACTCTGTTTTCCCTCTTAACCTTCCTGAAGCACTCCTGAATCTAACCACTGTCTCTGCAGACCGGAAAGTAGCTGGTTTAGAAATATTGCCTGTTCTGCATCCATATTTATTCATTTGTCCTATTAGTGAAACACAATTTGTAAAGTGGTTTATCATATCCATTCATGTGGAGAAAAGGCAGAGGGATGTGAGGGACATGCTTACTTTAAGATAAAGGAGCTGTAATGTGAAATTTAGTTGTTTTTCTTTGATCTGTGACTCCACAAAGATTATTTAAAGAATGAAATGTGGGTCCTGATTGGTGGATTGATCCTCTATAAGGCCCTAAAGGTATGACAGCACCTGCAGAGGAGATAAGAAGTGTAGAGAAGACCAGTAAAAAGTTGTTATTGTTGCTGCCTCCTTTCCAAGTTCTCTGTTTGGGGGAGGACAGAAGACGTTTTGTTTAAGAGATCCCCGTGGTCATGTCAGAAAATCACATCTCATAGACCTGTTGTCTCCTGAGCTCCACTACAAACTGAGCCTTTCTCCAACAGATTTCTGCATAATGCATTGTTGTTATTAAACCAGGTTCTGTTTGCTTTTCATCTTTCAGTAGCTCTCGATGTTACCGTCACCTGTTGACAGAGGGAGGATGTCTGTGCAGCATCCTGCCTGCCAAGGAAGACAGTGTGCAGCTAGTTTGTATCTAACTTCTTTACGTATTACACATGGATATCGTCTGTGATCTGAGCTGAAAGGAATAGAAGCACAACTTGTTTCTTGCTAAATCCAGTTGGGATTTGTGGTTTTTGTGACCTTCTCTTGATAACTTAAATGCTGTCTTGCTGTCTCGATGCTTTTTGTCTTTATTGTCTTTTTGTTTTTGTACTCTTGACAATAAAATGTTGTTTTTTCTAATCGGTTCACGAGTTGATAGCTGATTGTTTTGGTAGCAGACAACAGGTTGTTGGTATTTGCATCCTCACTTGTTATCACATGCGCAAAATAAAGTGATAAAGACATTCTCCTTATACTCTTCTTTACAGCCATAAATCATTCACTTCATCCTGATGTAGTGTAACCCATACCCCTTTGTGCTAGGGCTGGGTTGATAAATCAAAAATTTACCGATACTGAAGTAACCAACAGTAACCAACGTCATTTTGTCCATATCAGTATATTCGGTATCAAAAAAATAAATGAATCAATAAAAGTTGGTTTTGGATGTGTGTAGGTAGGCTGTGGTCTCATGTCCCTTTAAGATGCTGTCCCATGTCAGAGACCTGACTCCACCCCATCCAGTCCGTAACAAAGAGGGCAAGACAGATGAGGAGATGGAGGACGGTTCAAAAGTTGTAGTGGCTGGAGCGGTGGCTGAAGTAGATTAAGTTATTGTGGGAGGGGGTGAGCAACTTGCGGGTAGTTGTCATCCTTTTATCGTTATCGAGGTGAACTGCTCAATATATCGTGATATTGATTTGAGGCCATATCACCCAGCCCCAGTATATATCCTCTCCAAACAGTGTGATTTTGACTGAATCAATTTAGGAGCCCACATATGTATTCCATGTACACAAAACGCATTAATCTAATTATCTAATCAGTCACATAGACATCAACTCAAAAAATCCATTAAAATACAACTTGACTGTTTGATGGCTGATTATTTTCCAGACAAATACTAAAGATGATGACTCATTATTTGATCCATTGTTGACTCAGCCTAACAATCCATATCGATCTGTCCTGAAGCTCCTACCTTTGTGAGCTGTGTCTCCGACTCCCTTGAAACATGTAGAGGATATAGATGTGGACTTCTTGCCTCTTGTCGCTCTTTGCTTTGGCAGCAGTTGTCAGTGTGCCGTCCAGACTTGCTCTTTGCCTGAGGCATGGTAGCCATCTGTTGAAGGAGACTGTATCACTCTGTCCGTGTCTTTAAACAGAAATGCTGTTGTGTGTTTGTGTGTGCGCGCATGCATACGTGCTAATTTGCCTCCTCGAGAGTACACATGTTCATGCAAGATGCTCTTATTTTCTCCTTGACTGGCTCTGAGAATAGGAAGTGGCACATGTGTCTTATGCAGAGCCTCTAGTCAGCGGTCTAAGTTGGCACATTTCTTGACACGTAGCTGAGAGGAACAGGCGGCATCGAGCCGCCTCACGGCTGGTGTGTAGGCGGCCGAGGACGAGGGGAGAAAGAGTTTGAGATATGATGGAAATTGAAATTAATTAGATTATGGAAAAAAGAGAGAGTGGGGCTTCAGAGTGATAAAGAAGTGATGTATTGTTACATGTCGCACATGAGATATCTGTCTGTGTCAGGGAGTTCAGTCTTTTCTCTCTCCATGCTGCTGCAAGCTTAAGTTGCAGTCTCAGCGCTTTTGTTGTCAACACTTTCTTCATTTACCTGTCCCATTCTTTTATACCCTGTTTCCCTGAAATTTCATTGCTCCTCAACCACTTTAGTACTTGTGTTGGCATCAACACAAGCTGCCTCATCACTTTTCGCCCGTAGCCCAAGTGTTGAGTATAATAGAGATAGATTGTGAGGGCTCCAGCTTGTTATTGTGTTATTTGTTTGAGAATCCACGTGCCATCGGCTGCTGAACGTGAGAAAAGAGCCTGCGAGAAGTCTCAAGTCAGTGTCCAACAGTGAGATGAGCCTCGCCTGCACGGTGAACAATATTTAACAGCACACACAGCAAGAAAAAAATCACGTTCAAGTCAGCTGTTCCCTTCTCGTTTCTATAAGTAAATATTGATTTGAGCCTCATGACATCCCGTGTTGCTGCTATTGTCTCCAGAGCTCAGCTTTAAAGGTGGTGCTTACTTGATATTCACGGGTCAACCTGTCACTGAGGGACAGGTATTGATTAATTTAACAGATCTGCCCTTAAGGGAGGGACCGAGAGGAATGGAGAGCCATCCTCTTCACATTTGGTGGACCAGTTAGGCTTTTTAAAGGAAAATGATCTTATGCTCTTATGTATTTTTTTATCCAACTTCCTCCACATCCACAGCAGCAGCATACGAATCGGTCTATTAACCTTCCCATTAATGTGTGTGAAATCATTTTTCAAACAGCAAAGCAGACGCTCGATTAATTTTTCTAATTGTTCGCATGCCTGAAGGTTCGACAGTAAAGGCCACAGCATTTACACTAGAGCACCTCAGTAATTACACAAAGGCTGGCTATCGAGTTAGTTAATTACATACAGCTTTAAAGAATATGACAAGAGAGCCGAATAGCATATTATGAACGCCTGCGTCATGTTTACTTGTTTCATATTTAATGTAAAAGGTTCCCCACCTTTGTGAAAATTAGATCTAATTTTACAGCGTTGGCATTTGGGTGATCACGATTCCTCTGAATGAGTGATAATGGCCTGAAACAGGTTATCACATAAGCACTTAGTCTCAGACAGGTTCTCAGGAAGATCCTAATGCAAACATTGAATGATAGTAAAACTTTTATACAGAGATGGTAAATTGATTCTTGCACCCATATGACAACTCAAAAGTACTCAAATGCTGCTCTTTTAAATAAATAACCTAAAAAGTATTCAGTCGTTATATACATTTTTAACCAATTCAACTGCAAGCTGCTGTCTGCTGTGCTGTGTTGTGTTGTAAACTGTCTTTAAGAGTATTGTGACCTTTTTTAAGCTTGCTTTGAAAACATTTGTGCCAATGCAGAGCTGTATTTAGACAACAGATTTGTCAGTCAGGTTCTTTCAGACATCTTGCGATGCATACTTAGACACATCATCAGTGATGTAACCCAGGGTCCTCGGGTGTTTCAGGTCTTTCAACAGCCTACACCCTCACCTGGGCAACCCAGTCAGGGTTGATCAAGCCCCGACTTGTGTCTAAGTAGCTTTAGTGGTCCACGGTTCACCCCACTTGATCCACAGCCATCTTGATGCTCTCTCTGTGGCATCTGAGATGGCCTTGATGGCTCTCCTGCTGTGCAGCCCTCTCACTCCCAGCCTCTTCAGTGCCCTACAGAGAGACTGGCCCGCGAAGCCCCCACCTCAATGGGGTCACACCAGGTCTTCCATCCATTCTGTCGGCACTCGCTTGCCAGCTCCTCATATTTGGCCCTCTTCCTTTCAAAGGCTTCCTCCATCCGGTCTTCCCAAGGAACAGTCAACTCCAACATTACCACCTGTCTGGATGTTTCTGACACCAGCACTATGTCTGGCCTGAGTGAGGTCTCAGCGATGGAAGTTGGAAATTTGAGCTGTTTCCCTAGGTCCACCTTCAGCTGCCAGTCCCGGGCTGTTGTTAGAAGCCCTCCTGTTGTTCCTGAGTAGTGGTGCACCTTCTCTCCAGCCTTGACAAAAGCTATGGTGTTCTTTGCTGGTTGTTGCTGCCTGCTACTGGTGATCTCTGAGCAGATGACCTCTGCGATGACCCGCAGCACCTGATCGTGACGCCAGCGGTAGCGACCCTCTCCTAGGGCCTTCCTGCAGCTGCTCAGGATGTGCTCCAGGGATCCCCTTTTCATGCAGAGTGGGCACACAAAAGTCTCTGCCAGGCCCCAGCAAAAGAGGTTGGATGGACTGGGGAGGACGTCATAGGCTGACTGGATCAGGAACTTTATGCAGTGTTGCTCGGACTTCCAAAGCTCCGACCACGGCATTTTCCGGTCCAGCACCTGCTCCCATCGTGCCCAGGCACCCTGCTGCTGCATCCCCAACAATCTGGCTTGAGCGGGCCTCCTCCACCCCTGCTTGGATTTCCTCGTGGACCATTTGGCGCCTCTCTCTCCCCCTGACTCGGTCGAACCGAGGTTTCGGGTTGCTGCCAAGCCCAGCCCGCCCTGTTGCCACCACTCCTCTCAACTGGTCAACTGCATCTTGCGCCCTCCACTTCCTGCCAGTCCTCCCCTCTATGCAGGCTGAGGAGACCTTGATGTCATTTGAGTCTCTGTACAGCAACACCTCTCTTGCTCAGGTGGCCATAAACTTCTCCGTCAGACTTCCGAGGGGGAGTTGCAGCTTGTTCTTCTTCCTGTGCAAGGCGATGCTGCTGAGGCTCCGCCACCTGCGTAGGTACTGGCTGACCTTCTTCTCGTAGCCCTCAACAGTTGTGATCGGCACTTGTTAGACCAGTAGATCCAGGCCTTGAACTTGCCTGGCAGCCCTGATCTGTCCACTGCTGCAAGCCAGGTTAGAACTGTATTTAGACAACAGATTTGTCCGTCAGGATCAATTCATTTTGCAGTATTCGGCACAGTTATGCTGAAGTCAGACATCACAATCTTTTTGTCTGTCAGTGAAACACAGCCAAAAATTGAGACTTGGCTGACAGACATAATCGACTGTATGATGGTACTCCACTTATCATCATGATTGATGTGGTGATGATGTTGGAAAGGAGAGGGGCTGGGCTAGACGACACCCAGAAATGCTAACGGCAGTTACTCATCGGGATGCGGAGGTGCGTCACCAACATTCCTCTTTTTTCAGTTTTTCCTTGTGAGCTCTCATCGTTCTATCTCTCAGACTTGAAACCCTGAGTCTGCTGGATCAGGTTATAAATGTGCTTTTAAAGTCCCACTCTGATCTTTTTTATTTTTATTTTTACTACTCAAAGTGATCTCAATGGTCTTTAAATTGTGATTATGAAGTTTTTCCCAAAAATCACGTTACCTGTGTCATTTTCAAGGGCTTTCCTTCTTCAGAGCTCCAGTAGATCATTAGCAATTCACCTCTGAGTCGTGGGTGGAGACAGCGCTGCTCTGCACACTCGTCTTCACGTTAGTTTGCAGCCTAACATTGCCGGTGCTGTAGAAGTGGCAGGTAGCATAGGAGCTATTCAGCTCTCAGACTGTCATGTCTTTAGGGACTAATATTATAATTAGCTGTCTTACAAGCATTACAATCCGCTAACGCACACAATTGTTCAGCGATCGTCCTCTGTATATCTCCTCTATATGCAGAGTGTGGCCTGCATAGCGTGGCTCCAGGGGCGGAGCTTGGATTGGTTACATATGACATTTCACTGTTTCTGAACCTGCTTTTTGGGTCTGCCAGAGATTCACAGCGATTTAAATGAAGAAATACTCAGAAAAGCAATTTCGCATTTATTTTTCTCATGATATGTCCTGTAGCATCAGAAAAATGACATATGAACATGTAAAAAAAAAACCCAAAAAATGTGATTTTCTTTGAAGTGGGTCTTTAATGTGTTGCCATTTCTTTACTTGATGGCTCTAGAAAGTGTCCTCTATAGAAATGTGGGCACTATTAGTGTATCATCACCCTAATGTGGTAATTAATTGAACTTATATCGTAGTTTAACATTCACTTCGACCATTAGCGATGAGATTTAACTTCTTCACTGACATCCCATGAAGATATTTCCCTACCCAGAGGCTGTAAAACTATTTATGGTGGCTGGTGAAGACAGTTGTCATACTGAGTGAAAGGAGGCGGAGCTCTATGAGTTACTGCTGCTGCGAGCTCTAGCACTAGTTCAAACGGCCCAGGTCTAAAACACCAACAGCAGGCCTGTGTTCTCAGCTAGCAGGAACCCACACTGCAGCCTTTGTGTCCTGCCCCCAGTCCCACCGGGTTGGGTCGCACTTGCCCTGAACACATGCACATTCATTCATACTCAGAGTAAAAGCATTAATACTATGGGAGGAAGCCCTTTGAAATAGTTAACATTGCTGTAATGAAGCTGTTCCTGTAGGATACTGATGCAACACATACAGAAATCTATGGACTGTATTAAGATGTTAATTGTAAATCTTGACACAGAGCAGTGGGAATAAGTCTTCATTTCCTCCTCCTTTAATGTCTGGACTTGTCAGTTTCATCATGCTTCACCGAGTAACCGAACTCGAGAGATGGTGTTAGCATGCCAGGAATTCTCACAGAAGAGCTGGCTGGCACACTTCTTCCTCTCATCAAGGTCTCATTGCCAGTCAAATGAGGGAGTTGATGGAGCTTTTCTCAGACTCTATTTCAACAGAGAGAAGCCAACACTCCACAATTAGCTGTAAGTTTTGTAGTCATGCTAAAATAAAAACAGTTTCAATCCTAATTGGTTGTCCTGTACACATCTACGAAAGAGGATTAGGGCCACCGAAAAAAAAGGTCAAATTGGTATTTTATTGTTATAATTCTGAGATAATAGTCAGAATTCTGACCTTATCCCTTTCTGTACACATCCCTCATCAGATCTTGTTTTTAAACCACTAGTTATTCAAGATGGGTTTATGGTACTGATGGCAAAAGGTTACAGCATATGGCATGAAGGCTTTCTATACTAAGTTCAAACTGTGGACACAAGCTGACACAGTGTACATAACTCATATTAGTCGCAGTATCTATCTGTATTCGTGAGGAGAAGTTAAAGAAGCAGTGTGGTGTTGAAACCTAGCCTGCTGTACGTGGCTTTTCACACACACCCTCATGCTTTGACAGTATAATCCTGCTGACTGTCACCTATGCTGGGTCATCATACCTATATCCTAAAACACGGTTTACTCACAGTGGAAGCAGATAGGTTTTTCCTGTCATGATACTATTATAATTGTTTTGAACTCCCAGATGGCTGTTAGCGTCTAGCTGAGCATCTACAAACAGAGACACCAGCAGATGTCCCCCAAATATGTATTCACTCCAGTCCTTCAGAGGTCCCAAGCACTAAATGAGTGGTCAATGTTGTGTACTGGAAGTACAAACACTCACATCATTTCTAGAGGTTATTTATTTTACCATTATGCACGAGTAATACCACTCTGGTAGTATATAACATACCCATCCCAAAGGTATCAATGTCTGTTTTGTATTCAGCAGTGATTTTCTGTAGTTTATGGTCAAATAGGGACCAGGTCACAGCATGTGAACAGGAAAGTCATCACTCATCAATGACAACACCCCTCTGGTGTGAGTGCAGTCCTCTGTCCACCGGACACAGCCTTGGTCTGCCTGCAGGCTCTGTCGTTCACCAGCTGGACCTCTCTTAATCCAAAGGTGGGCTCCTCCTGAGCGCAGGTTTCCTTGGAACCCACCTCAGTGTCGGTTCTGCGTGTCTACCCGTCACATTGTATCCCGTCACTAATCTGGTAATTTCCTGAGTCTTGCTGGAAGATGAACAGATACCCTACTGCTTCAATCTATGCTACATCTCCATGCTAATGCCCTCTTCATGTTTAACATACACAGACAGAGAATGTGTTGGCAAGCGCAGACCTTCTCATTTTCCCCTTTTTTGTTGATTTCATTTTTTGTTTGGTTAAACTCATCTTATTAAATGGACTTGAGGTCTGAACTGGCAGTCCTGCCTTATTTTCCTCATAATTTCTCTCATGACTCAAAAACAACCACAACTGCTGTGCATATTGCCCTGTTGCTAGGCAGTGTACAGGATTTATTTTCTTGCATACCCAGCTTTTCTTCAACCTCCTGCTTTACAGTCCTATTTCACTCTGATTTTATCCAACAGTTTAAAGCCACTGATGTGTCTTACCCATTTCTCCTCCAGCAGCCGCTTGTTTGTAGGGAGATCTCAGGCGAGTCCATTACGGACTGCTGTGGGGTGACGCAGCTCAAGGAAGAACATTTATGATCATTTCTTTATGGAAATGCAATCAGATCAAGACGATAAGGCAGAAGAACTACTGCATCTGCAGTGCAAAATGATTAATATGGTGATTATTACTTCAAGAAAATGATAAAGTAATGATCATAAATGTATATTTATGTGTAAATGTGTGTTGCTATCGTGCGGTCGTTACTAAAGTTGGTAAAACTAGAGAAGCAAGCGGTTGGCAACAATTATCTCTCGAGGGGGATTCTAACTCGGTGTTTGACCCTAAATTCATTTTATGCCAGAATATCGCTTTAAGCTATTAGACCAAGTTTAAACTGAGTTTGAAGAGTGAAAAATACCAAAACAAGCCAAATCAACCTTGTTTTCTCTTTCTAATAATGATAATGCAGCCTTAGTCATAAAGTCACTCTTAGAGACTTTACTTTTTTTCCAGTCCTGAGTCATAAACAATTTCCAAACAGTCTGTGGAAGCATCAGTATCAATACAGCATGAGGAAATGTGTGATTAGTATAAGTATTTGTGTCCTGAGCCTTCATGTTCCAAAGAGAGATTTGGTGATAATGCAGCGTTAGCAACAGATCAGATCAAATGTGTTGTGTAGTGGCAACAGGATCATTGTTTCATCAGTCACACTGTCATAGGGCCTGAGTTCCTGCCACAGTTTCCCCCAGCAGAACCACGAGCTGCATTCGCATTTTTTCACCCCAATTCTGAGTGATTGACAAAATGATCCTCTAACTCAGCTGTCCCACGAAACGTGTGCCCGTCTTATTCAGTTAAGGTTTTATTAGTAGAAACAAAGTGTGTCCAGTCCTGTAGGAGTCCTGCCAATGGTCTCATGGAAGCACACATGCTTACAGTTGGCTTCAGCCTTTTCCTGCCAGCTGCTCACCATGAAATATTAAAACAGAACAGAGCAGTGGAGGACTTACTTGCCTCTGCACACTTGCGTGTACTTTGTAGTTTCTGAATAATTAACATTGAAGTATACTGTCAAATTTTTGGGAATGTCATAAAACCGGACTGAGGACTTGATTTGGTCCTGTCACTTTTCACTCACTGGCATGTGTAATGAGGAACAGACAGTATTCTTTTAGGTTAAGTGTATTTGTGTTGCACAGTGAAGAGAGACGCTACTTATTTGTTAATCAAAGCAGCTTTGGCACCAAGCTGTAAAACTGCATCCCTCATTTCTACAGGCAGCCTCAGCCTCATTGAATAAACTTCAAAAAGTATGTTGACTAACTTCAGGAGAGCTTGCGCTCAATGTGTGTATTTGTGCGTGTGTATTTGATGAGAGGGAGGCCAACTAGGTCATCCGTGGTCAGTGAGGACATACTTTTAGACTTCTGAGTTCAACAATCTGGCAGATTGGCCGTCCAAATGATGAACTCTGAGTTTCCATCAACAGGCCTTAAACCTAAAAGATTTTCCATACTGCTAAAACGGCGCTACTGAGTTAGCTCCTTTGGTTTTTCTTGCCTTTTTCTTAGATACTCACTCTGCTGTGGATTTTACCAGCTGAAACAGAACAGAAGAGAGTGGAAAGTTTCTCCGTTGTTGCGCACATGATTTATTTATGGCTAACTATCCCATCTGCATTCTGACATTATAACAAGATTAACATAGAAGCCATGCGCACACACGTTTCCTCTCAATCAGTCTGTGTATTAGTCATTTCATGTTTTCCTCAGCAGGAAATCTGCTTACAGATTTCAGTTCACGCTCAAGGTATGTAGCGAGCGGGAGAGAGCGACTTCCCTCTCTTCATCCTGCTTCACAATACGGCTCACAGACTGTACAGCAGATGGATGAGAGCTTCAGCACAGTGTGATATTTCAGATTGCTTGGTGAAGACTTCAGACAATTGCACAATCATTTTTTTTCTCGACTGTACCGCACACAACCCTTTTGTTTTGGCATATTTGTTTACATTTGAGTTTTACACCTTTAAACTAAGGCTGACAAGGTGTCTGTGATATGTGAAAACATCCATATCAACTCAACTGTGAGCCCGTGTGTGTTTATGTTTTACAGGGGGGTAGTTAGCTGACAGCTGTCTGCAGAAAGTATCTTAAGCTTTTCTTACCCAAGGGGCTTTGCTGTTTATGTGCATTCTAAGTAGTAGTGTATTTTAAGGGCCATCCCAGAAAGCCTTCCCTCTCGGCGAGTTTGCGAGGAGAGTACACTGACAGGCATCCCTGGGTGTGTGTGTGTGTGTATGCGCACGTGCGTACATGTTCTTGGATTCCTTGTGGCAGATGAGCTCTCTCTGGTCGCCTCAGGCTGTTAGAATAAACACAGCGGTGGATAAGAAAAGCCCACATCCTGTCAGTGTGAGACAGATCCATTAAAATGTTAACCATGATAATATGACTCTTGAGATATAATGCGAGGTGGTTTTTGTCTCTTTTGGAGGTTGAGTGGTCAAACTGTGAAACTAAAGACACGGCTGTATTTCTGCTTGAATATAAACTACAGACAGATCTAACAGAGTCCCTGTAGGTAAAGAGAGAGAGGGAGGGAACAGGAGACTGGACCAGGATGAAAATGAGAGCTGAGATCTGTTGTAAAGCTGAAGCCAGAGCAGGGAGGTAAAGGGAGGGGAGCAAGACAAGGATCCAGATGTGAGACAGCCGCACTGGCTGCCTGTTTACATTTCTCAGCTAACAGGAGTGTATTTTTAACCTTTGCCTGTTTTTGTTCTGTCTGCAGGTGCTGGAGAGTCTGGGAAGAGCACCATTGTGAAGCAGATGAAGTGAGTGACTGTTTATTGTTCTGTCTTTCCTTCAATCATCCTTAACATATGAACAGATGTTTGTTAGTATTGTCCTAATAACATACATGCTTTCCAGTACATCATTCTGGTGTAACTATGTACCTGCCTGTGGCCTTTTTCAGGCTCAAACCGTCTCATTTGTGATTTATTAATTTAGTAAATTCTAACTTCTGTTAACCACCTCTCTTTTTGAGGTATTAAGCAACCAATGCAATGAGTTATATTGGCTCTTTTATCAACAGCTACTGCAGAAAAGATTAATATTAGCATTAATGCAACAACACTAGCCACGTTTACATGTGCAAAATTTCTTGATCCGAATAATAGTTTAAGGGATAAGATAATCTGAATCCATTGTTTATATGGGTGCAAATCAAATAATCTGATCATGACGTGCGTATACAGTACAGGCCAAAAGTTTGGAAGCAAGGCCATTACAGGCCGAACAGTCGGGAGTAACTTCAAGTTTTTGTTCACAATGCTTTTTTTCAAATCCAGCATGAGTTTTATGTATTTTGGGATGTATTTACTCCATGATCAGATGTTGCTTTCATGGAAATGCACCATTTTGCTCCATTTACCTTTAGATATACATTGATGTTAACAGACCATTGCTAAATATGTCAGCAAAAGATAATAAGGGCTTAGTTTAAGGGTTGAAAACATTTGCAAGAGTCACAACTTCAGTGCAAAAGCAAAAAAACAAATCACAGTTGGAATATTCACTTAAACTTTTTGGCTTTTGAGAGTCTGCCTACAAAAATCCTAATCAATCTCAACTGCGTTCAAACTACCCCAAAAATGGCTAGAAAGAAGCAACTGAGTAAAGAAACAAAAAGTACAGATTTGTACATTGAGGAAAGAAGGATACACAGAAAGAGAAATTGCAAAATGCCTAAAGGTGTCTAACAAAGGAGTCCACTACACTCTGAAGAGACGAGAGGAACCTGGAAGTTATGATGATAGAAAAAGACCTGGACGAAAGAGAGTTGATACAAAAGCGAAGAAACATAGCATTGTAACCAGTAAGAGAGATCGGCGAAAGACAGCACCACAAATAAGAGAGGAAATCAACATGACAAGGTCGAAACCCATATCTCTGACAACCGTGAAATGACGTTTGAGAAAGGCTGGTCTGAAGGGTTGTGTATCTGCAAAAAAACACTACTTTGTCCACAGAACAAGAAAAAGAGATATGAGTGGGCATAAGCTCACAAAAATTGGACTTATGATGACTAGAAACAAGTTTGCACTGTTTGGTTCAAAACGCAGAGTCTATGTCCTCAGACAAACTGGTGAACGTCTGAAAGCACGTTCATTCAGCATGGAGGTGGTAGTTCCATGGTATGGGGATGTTTTGCAGGTGATGGAGTAGGAGCTTTGTTTGAAATAAAGGGTATCATGAAGAAGGAACAGTACCATTCTGTCTTCCAGCACCATGCTGCTCCATCTGGACTCAGACTTGTGGTTCATAAGTTTGTTTTGCAGCAAGACAATGACCCTAAGCACTCTGCCAAGCTCTGTCAGGGTTACCTAGACAAAAATAAGAGGAAGGTGTTCTTCAAAAGATGGTTTGGCCCCCTCAGTCTTCAGACCTTTCTCCAATTGAGCTTGTGCGGGATGAATTGGATCGATCGGTCAGAAAAACGCATCCCACGAATCAGCTGTATCTTTTTATTGAACTTAAGAATCCCTGGAACATACCTTAAAAAACTTGTGGAACGAATGCCTGGTATATGCCAAGCTGTTGTTAAAGCCAGAGGAGGTTACTTTAAAGAAAGCAAAGTCTAAGCAACAATAAGTCAAATACCTAATAATTAAAGTCAAAATGTCTTCTGATAAGTTACTCTTTACACAATAGTCATGTTTATTGTGTTGCAAATTATATATATGAAACTATGATCTTTTTATATATGAAAATCTGATCTTGCTTCCAAACTTTTGGCCTGTAGTGTATGCAACAAGTTTTGGTCAGATTAGAAGCATTTGGACATGCACAGAGTTGTCCGATTTTGCTGAAACAACCGCAGAAGAAGAGTTGTATTTCCGCCTGTGTTGACAACAAACCTACAAACGTGGTGGTGGCTCATTCCATCCAAATCAGGATTTTTTTCCCCTGTTAAATGTTGTCACTAGATGGCGCCCTTGCATACTTATTTTACTGTTCTGTCAAAGGTCCCACTGTGCGTGCAGATGTGACCACATTACGCTGTATGTACGCCTTGTTATGTTATCAGAGGTGGAGACACGGCACCTGGTTGTGTTTTATGCCAGAGATACTAATGAAACCTCCTGTACTGGCCTCAAAAATAATTAAGCCAAGGGTTAAGATTGAAGATCAAGTCAGGTAAGAGAATCACGATCAGAATAAGTGTTTACATGGATGCGTTTCGGAATAACGATCGGCATAAACAACCCCTCTCGATCGGAATACAATTTCTTTCTGATTGAGCCAAATTGGATCAGAATCTCCCGATCGTTATGTTTACATGACGCATTTTCATTCCAATAGAGTATTATTCCGATTATTTGTGTCCATGTAAACGCAGCTAGTATCACATAAAAATCAAATACTGACAGGAACCTCTTGACCTTCATACACTTCACTCAGTGTTTAAATGCAGAATTTTCCATTTCCTGGAGGATTTTACTGTGACATGTGTACTTAAGAATCTGAGCACCTCCTCAATCATTACTACACCCCTCTGAAAAGTACAATCGTCTAGCCAGCTGATTATGTGAGTTATATGCAGTTTGTCTGAGTTCACTTGGCACTCCTTAGATTGAAGCCATCAGGCTTAATATAGGCCATTCACAGGTAATATGCCATAAACATTTATAACTAGAGCTGTATGGAGGAGGGAAACAACTGTTGGATGATGGGTCGCTTCTATAAGGTTACCTCCTAAAAGTGGTCGAAATTGATTTTGGATGTGTGCAATCTAGAGTCAAGCGTATTATTATTATTATTATTAGTAGTAGTAGTATTTTTTAACTGTCTTTAAACTTTGCTGCAAATGTTGGAATAAGCAATAAACACTGAAGTATCATTTTTTCTTCATTTCTAGATTTCAAAAAACTGAACTCTGTCATCTGCACAGATTTTCAGTGTGTATGTGCTATATTCTGTTTTTTATCTCTTCATTGTAACTTGATTGAGCAGTTCAATCAGCTTGAACAATTAGCAAACGGAGAGTACATTTTCCAAGACCAAAATCCCATAAGGGAAACTTTACGTGTTGTTTTAGTGTTGTTTTGTGAAGGAGAAGTGAGTCTCTAAAATTTCAGTTGAATCATTTCAAATCGTTTCCAACTGAAGAAAAAGTTTGATATAATGAAGCTCACACTTTCCTCGTTAAGAAGGACTTTAATGGCAAATTGTCTCAAAACAACACTCGTCAACAACTTCACTTTGGAAGATGGAGCTAAATATGACTTTTCACAGTTTACACATGGATAAACATTCTGCACTTTTACCTGTCACTGCACAGACGAAAGCAGCCTGACCTACCTCTCAAATACAAAGCTCTCTCAAATTGCGCAATGTGCATATCAGTGAATATCGACAAGCTTTTGGGGTTTTTCCTTTAAAGCACACATTCAATCCCCCACATGTACTCTGTGAATGCACACTGTATCAATCAATAAGTCTTTATTTGTATAACACTTTTCATACAAAGATGATGTAGCTCAAAGTGCTTTACATAGCAGAGGAAAAAAAAGAAACAAAGAATACCCTGATCTACCCAAACCCAAACCCTCATTCCCACCCTGCGATCTAAGAACAACAGAAACATGTATTAAAATGCATGAACTCGAAAAGGGCTTGATTTCATTGAAACAGGAAAGTGCGCCCTGAAGAAACACAGTTTTAAGAGAAGGAAACACTGGAGGTTAGGTTATAATCTAAAAACAGACTAACACAAAATGAAATTTAAGAAAAAACAAATAAAATGAAATAAGAACAACATTAAAAGATATTAAAATAAGAGCATCAAAATAGCTCAATAAAAGATGATCCTGTCATTAAAACTAGAAGAGATAAATGGTAAAACACTTAAACAAGGTTAATGATGTAAAATTTGGTTAAAAGGGAGACTAAAAAGGTTTGTTTTGAGTTCGCTTTTAAAGTCATTAAGATTAGGTGCAGTATACGTACACCATTTATTCAGTACACAAAAAAAGGGAATAAGTCGGCATATTACTCGTCTGTGTCTTTATTCAATGAAATTTCACTTGTTATTGAAACCTTTTTAACTAAAGGCTAAAGTTGAAGGGCACAACATCATTTTCTTCTCCTCTGTCCGAGGAGCAGGAGTGAATTCTTTCGTCTCCCTAAAAATAGAGAACAAACATAACTCATATGAAAGCCCTCATTCCCAGACTAGACTCCAGAGTTTTTTAGAGCGGCAGGGCACACTGAAACCTGTTTTTTTTTTTTTTTTCAGTGCTATGTTTAGAATTTTTTCATGAATCACTCTGATAAAGGCATCATTCTGGCAAAGATAAGAAATACCACATTGATGAGAGGGTATTTGTAAATGACGAGTAGTTGAAAAAAATAAGTTCGAATGATAGGACTGAATCATTAATTGACTAAAAATGTCTACCTGCCCTGACAAAAAACATCCAAATATTAAAAAAAAAATATTTATTGTTAAAGATGCACTTTTTAAAAGCACTCCACATGCAAAAGTAAAATTTTATGCACAGTGGGGTCTCCAAATGCAGGATTTGTCTCAGTCATTACTCCATTTTTGCAGTACTTAGCTTTCATTCACAAATCTGGTCGATCCCCAGCCTGCTGTGTAATGACACAGATCCACATTCAGGTGTAGATTCAGGACTCAGTGTCAAAAACACTTATTCAGGGTGTTTTGAGCTTCTCACTGTGTTCGATTAAGTTTTACAAATAGGACTCTTAATACACTCACATGGTGAACCTATGTTTCAGTGCAGAATTAAAATAGATGGTCTGATTCTCTGATATTCTAAAAAAAATAAACAGATAGGTACCCATTGTGCCAGAATTATGCAAGATTAAGATAACGATTGCTGTCTTTGTAAATTTTCAAAAGTGAGTTTTAGGAAATTAGCAGCAGCAATGTTTGGCTGAAGGGGAAACACTGAGTGTTTTCAATTCTCGAGGCTGTGGCTCACAGTGCTTCACAGTGGGCTCACTTGCATTTTAATGATCTCCCATTCAGCACATCACACATCCAGTGAGCATTGTGGCTGCATGACTCTGCTCTCTGTGCTGTGACAGGCCAGGGGAGATGGCTCTGTTTGGCATGTAGCCCAGCGGCCCCACGCTTTTTTTTTTTTTTTTTTTTTTTTTACACCACATGCCGTCTCTCTCTCTTTTAGTCTGATCCAAAACTGAGCAAATATTTGTTCAAGTGACCA
Organism: Xyrichtys novacula; assembly: GCA_962446985.1. Classification (NCBI taxonomy): domain Eukaryota; kingdom Metazoa; phylum Chordata; class Actinopteri; order Labriformes; family Labridae; genus Xyrichtys; species Xyrichtys novacula. The sequence continues at coordinate 19,155,615 of OY660865.1, forward strand.
CTCGGTGAGGGTTACGAAAACAGCTGCAGTTTCTCCGTAAGACAAGCCAGCAGTCATGTGATCACATTCATGCAGGACTTGATCATATTTAATGGATTTAATGATTTATCACCTTTAAGTAACATTTTAGATAAAAAAACAGGCCACAATTTTCTTAATGGTTGAAAGTGTTTGATTACTTTGACAGCTGTGGCAATACGTCACTTTTCAGATGCGTTTTTTTTTCCCAAAGGTGACCAAGAATTCTTTCTTAATAATGTGAGGGTTTAAACAAGACAAAAAAAGTGGAATTACACGTGTAAATTATGGTGCACAGATTCTGTAATCGTGATAGTTTTCTTGTCAGAAGCATAAAAAACAATAGATGCAATACATATTTGGTGCGTTCGAAAAGAATAACTTTTATTTATGTATATATATATGTATATGTATGTATATATATATATATATATAAAGAATCGAATTCTTTAAAAACAAAGAAATTGTAATGCACAAAAAGTCAGTCAGTACGCTTACATGACACTTGAGAAAACTGAATTATTGCCTTACTTCGATTAAGATGACAACTAAAGTGCATGTAAACACCTTAGTCCAACTATAATCGGAGTTTAAGAACTCCGATTGGAGTCTGAGAACTCCGATTAAGACACCCAGATAATGCGATTGAAATTCGATTTTCTCTACCATGTAACCAGCGTAGTCGAGGTATGGTTGGACAATGCATTTTGCGAATTTCCCAGTTTGGGATCAATAAAGTATATCTATCTATCTATTTATCTATCTATCTATCATTTGCACGTGCTGCACACCCCCGTAACCCCTAAACAAAAACACCAGAGAAGAAGTGGCAGAGAGGAAGAAGTAGCACATACATCATGTACGACAAAAACAACGCTGTACGATGCTCCGTGTTCTTGCTTGAAAATGCCCAGCAGCAGTGGTAGCCACTTCTGCCTTCTGGCACAGACCTGCTGTTGTTGTTGACAGTTGTATGGGGTCGAAAACAGCGCCACTGAAAAGTCCCATATCGCCTCCTAGTTTTGGGGAGGAGGACATGTTCACGACAATAATTCGATTTTCTCAGCTGCATTTATACACGGACAAGGAGAGAAGTCCAATTTGGCGAAAAAAAAAGAATAATCGATTAGTCTGATTAAGCTGTGCATGTAAACGCAGTGAGTGTTATCCAAAAGAGTACAGGTGTTTTACTTTTACAATGAAATTTGAAATTCTTTCATTGTGACAGGTCTCACAGTTTTTGTTGTGTCTGTTGATAAAAGGTACAAACTTTATTTTTTTACTTTAAACACGTTACAGAAATGAGAATGCAATTTTCAGCCAGAGTTTGAGTTGTTGCATTTAAAAACTATGATTTCACCTGAAATGTGTTTTCTCTTGCTCTGCCCCCTCCCTCTGTCCTTGTATGTGTTCTCTCTCTTTAGGATTATCCATGAAGATGGATACTCAGAAGATGAGTGTAAGCAGTACAGAGCAGTCGTCTATAGCAACACCATCCAGTCCATCATGGCCATCATTAAAGCCATGGCTAACCTGAAGATCGACTATGAGGACTCCACCAGAGCAGTATGTATCTCATTAAAATAAAAATAAAAAACATCAAAGTTAAAATCATCACCGTCTGCTGCAGGAATGGGAAAATGAAAGGATGTCTGAAATTTAACAGAAATGACAGCCTTGGTTTTAGGAAAGAACACTCAAGTGTCTGATTATTTCTCTGCTTTCTGACACTTGTTGGTAGTAATAGGAAGCAGGTTAAGGTGACAACAAAACTATATGTAAACCTTAAGTCATGTGTATTCTTGCTGCACTCAGGTCAGTGATTTCATCTCCTCTCATCAACACTAAAGCTCTGCCTCCATCCTCACCACCATATCTAGCCTGGAGGGTTTGAGTCTGCAGAAACTGCAGCTCAAGAATTTCTCTGGAGAGCAGTGTGGCAGTTTCTACTTTAAAATCAACTCTGGGTAGCAGATGCTTAAGATGGACTCCTGCAGTGCTGTGTATTTTCTCTTTTGGCTTTCGTACGTGTGCGTTTGAGTATTTGTGTACGCTGCAAAACGTTACAGTAAAGGACTGCTTTTCAACAAATGGAGACTGCCCGGGGAGACGATAAGATCACAGAGAGAAAATTCAGGCATTACTCATGAAAGGAGAAAATTAAATCCCCTTCTTTTCCTGTGAAGCATCACCCGAATGTGATTCATAAATTCTGTTTTCACAGATCATTTGAAGAAAAAAAACAAACTCAGTATCTTTGGTTATAGAGGATGAATCAATCTGTCAGCTCATGCATCAAAGGGAATATGAAAGGCTGCTGTCTGAACTGAGAGGACACAGAGTAATAGAGGCATCTGTGCGCCTTTTATACAGTCCGATAATTCAATTTCACACTGTATATTTCTTCAGCTCACACAGCAGCTCTGTGTCATGTGTAGTGGACAAGGCTACTACGCTTGATGGAGTCACCAAAATGTGTGTTCAACAATGCAAGCAATCATATTTTTGCACCCAGGATAGGTCAAGTCTTACTCTGCAGTTTCTGTTCAGCTTCCTCCTCACTTCAGAGTTGTTGGGTAAACACGTTTTATGTGAAAAGATCATTCTGAAGATCCTGGTATCTGTTGAGTTTTCTCTGCCAAGGTAGCTCCCTCGGCATGAGAGCAATTCATGACCTTTTTTTAAAAGACACATTTTTCTGCACAGCCTTCAGGAAGCTTTGACTATCCGGATAAACATTACAGGTGTCATTTAAAAAGGTAATTTTGAAGGAGGAGGCACAGTCAGCATCCAGCAATTTTCTTACAGCAGCGTGTGGCTAAACTGGTTCGTCTGTTTGTGTGTACACAAAGACCAGGGTGCTTTCATTGTCTGCCAGCCAAAAAAGGAGTTGCTGCAAAATAATACTAACTCCTGGTTCTGTGACTGCTTAGATATTTTCTCTTAAAATGCCGGCTTTCACATCAGAATTTGATCATTCACCTAAAACATTTTGATTTTAAACAGGGCCAAACTGAGGTGATCTAGTTTTCTCGAAACTTTTTGGCTGAACATGAAACAAAATTAGATTTGAAACATGTAGGTTCCAGTTTTTGTCTCTTGCATTATGCTTTGAATTCTCACTAGGCCTCTTGTTGTTGAAGAGACGAGTTCAAAAACAGAATTTTAACTAATGCCTTGGTTGAATGTGTTCAGTCGCTCTGTTGTGCATGTAAAACAGGATTTGAATAACTACCTGCTGGTACACAGTAGGTGGCTGCTGGTCTTGAAGGTCAGCTAATGGTTAACTAATGCATGAAAGTCTGCTCTCAATAGTTAACATCAAAAGTTTATGCTAGACCTTGTTTAGTGTCAAACATGAAGGTGATGTTTGCAGAGGACGATGCCCTTTATACAAACTCCAACCTACATTAGTCAGCTGTTAGCTTTGGGACTGGCTATCCAAGCTCTCATTTCGATGGCTGTGCTGCAGCTTAAATAGTTAAAATACTTGAAAATGAGATGTTGTAGTTGGCTGTTTACATAACAGTCTGGATAAAAATAACAGATTAGACTTCATGTTTTGAGAAACTCTTCCATCACCAGAATTTTTGGAGTTAAGATGTGTCAAAGTGTGTAAATATAATGCTGCGTTCCAGTTACCTCGGAAGTCGGATGTCGGAGTTTGGAATGGAGTTGACAGCGTTCCAGTTAACAAGTCGGAAAACCAAGATGGTCGCCTACAGTTACCACTTGTTAGCTGTTGTTTACAGCTGTTGTTAGTTGTTGTTAGCAATACCAGTTCTAAACAACGCACAACAGTTACAAACACCATAGCACCGTGTTCACAGTTAGACGTTGGGCAGTTCAACATAAACCACGCATTTAATTTCACAAAAACAAAACAGAAGTGCTAATAAATAAAACATTACGAGAGATTTCACTGTTACTCTTCATTGCTGATGCACTGCGCTGCCATCTTGGATTATGACGTCGTCAAGTCGGGGTTGGTGAGGATTTGGAGCTCGAAAATTCCAACTTCTAAGTACAACTGGAACGCAGCATTAGTGTGCAGAATCAAGCAGAATTTTACAGAACAGACTGACGTTATTGGGTTTTTCCCTTCATATCTACATAGGAGAAAGTCCCCCTCGAAGAAGGCCATAACTGTGTCTACAATAGCAGTGAATAGTAACATTATGTAAATCCTCTAATAACAACTGGTAATCAATCTGCTGCTGGGCCCCGTATTATGATTGGCATCATGGCCTTTAGCAGTAAATAAAGGTCAGCGCTCAATTATCGGCCACTTTCATGTTTCTGTTTGTTTATGATAATCAGTCGCCAGCTATTCAGTCCAGTTACAATAACATCAGGACTTGGAGTGAACTACTTCAGATCACAGACCGTCTTTGTTCTGTTTGCTCCATCTTTCTGTTTGAGATAACTAACTGTCAGCACCTGAACTCTCTGCTGCTCAGAGCTGCGCACCATGAGCTCTCATCCTGACAGGACCAAATTCTATCCACATTAAGTATCTGTTTAGCTGAATGGAGACATCCTTACCATTTTATTCAAGAGTCGATTTATGACAGATGTGATAAATTTTACTGTCTCTATCTGTCTTACTTCCTCAAGTGTGCTAGCAAAAAAGGAGCTTGTTTGAGAATAAATCAATAGATACTGTGTTATGCATAAAGGCACAGGCTGTTTCTGTATGTTGAGCTGCATTAATATCAAATCATGTGCCCTGAAAAGAGACATGTTTTTCTTTCTATTATTAAACAAACATTTTCTCATGCAACTTCTGCAACTTTGAAATGCTGCAGATTAAGATTCCTGATTTAGTGGAAAAACATCCAAGCCATGTGAACTAAATGCAGTCCTGCTGGGTCAAAACGATGTTTGTGGTGTGAGGAAAAACAATAAGAGTTAATGAATGTAAGGTAATTGTTCCATCTTACAGCACGTATGATTGTGTCTCTTTTCTCTTCAGGACGATGCCCGCCAACTGTTTGCCTTGTCTGCAGCAGCAGAGGAGCAAGGCATCCTGCCAGACGATCTGTCCAACGTCATCCAGCGACTGTGGGGTGATGGTGGAGTCCAGAGCTGCTTCACACGGGCCCGAGAGTACCAGCTCAATGACTCTGCTGCTTAGTGAGTGCCTTAGGAACAAAAAATAACACTCAGATTATTACAGTACAGAAAGCTTCATGAACAGACTTTCACTGAGTAAACAACGTTGGAAAAAAGGAGCTAGGATACGACAGAATTAGAATCAAATTAGTGGTGCAGTACAAATAATATTGCACAGTAAATATTGTGTCTCTGCCTTTTATGCTAACACCATACTCTCCAGTTAAAATAATGAGCAGCCACGCAGCAAAGATGTACCTGTTATGTTTAACCAGTTTCTTTCCCTTTCAAGACCAGTCGCTTTGCTAATCAGCAACAACACAGCGACCTCAGCCTCTTTGTGGAGGTCTTCATTACCTCTGTTACCCTCACGTCTGAGCGCTCCCTTTGTCGGCCTCATAGTCATAATGTTACAATGTAATAACAAGGAGAGCATGAGGTAATTGTGCGAGGTGAGAGGTGGTTATCACTTCAGTTCTTGAGGGGGTGTATACTGCCAAAATATGCACTCATAGAAAAAAGAGCCCCGCACATTCAGCTGCCTCACGCTGCAGCTGGAATCAAACTTACTGATTTCAGTTTTATACACGCGTCCTGTGCTAATGCTCTAACACCTGCAGAATGGGCTGTGAACTGTCAGGGGGAGGATTCAGGGTTTCGCCAATGATTGCTTTGCAGTGAAGGTACTATTTAACTACTAAAGGGAGTCACAGTTTTCCTCTGTTTGTGTTGGCCTCTGGGTTCATTATTCTCCACCTCCACCTCTGCCTCAGACCTCCTGTTAAAAACCAAAGGGGCCTAGAATTATGGTGCCAGTGCTGAAAATAACTATAGTGTGACCATGTTTTATTATTGCTGTTGTGGAGTGTTGAGATGGTCAGTTGCTATGAGAGCACTAAATGAGTCTGGCAGTGGACCATAATCCATGTCTGAGCACCTGCTGAGAGCCAGAAAGAGAGGAAGGAAAGATAGGAACTGAAAGAGAGAGAAAAAGAGAGAGAAAAAGAGAGATGGGCGGCCTGGCACACATTAACATAGACCTTCCTCTTCTCTCGCTCAGGTTTGATAGAAAAGGACATGTTCGTTACACTCTGAATATAATGGATCAGGCTTCCATTATTGCGCTGTAATTGTTCTGTGTGCAAGAGTATTTGCTGGCTTATTACAGGTCCAAACTCAACGCCAGATGTTCATCAACACTTATGAGAACAATCAACAATATGAAAAGGCCTAAAATCTCAAATCAAAGCTTGTAAAATAATTATTTTGCCGCTGATGATCCTTTGTTGCACTACAGTGAAGCACTTTTTCATAATAGAATGTAAGCCCCACAAATTCAATTAATCTTCAAGGCTTATAAAACCTACCGGCCAAACCAGCGGTGTCACACTATCTGATGTGCAGACTACAAAAGCAGGCTCAAACCTCACTGGGGAGCAGGATTATGATTAAACTGTCAGACACGTGGCTACCAGCAGTGATGCAGAGGCTTGAATATCTACACTCAGGCTGTGGTTTGTCTGGGATTACTAACACTTTGTTATAAAATGCAGCCTCTTTTATGCTGCTGAATATTGTGATGAAAGATCAGCTGGCTTTAAGCCAGGAACGTTGTGTGTGTGTGTGTGTGTGTGTGTGTGTGTGTTCAGGAATTTCAAGCTGTTATGAATGTGTTGAAAAGTGAGAGTGTTTTATTTGCACATACAAGGATACACTCCTTTATGACGGAGTATTAGGGTTACATAGAGAAAAATAAATTGAGACTTCAAAATTAATGTCCTTAATGTACGAGAATAAAGTCATTACTGACGAGAATAAAGTCGTAATAAAAATCATTATGATACTTATGATAATGTGGTGCTGATGTGCCGAAAGAGTTATTATTTCCTTGTTTGAGAAACTTATATTGAAGTACATTTTCACGAAATGCTCCATGGCTCTCATTTCAGCAACTGTCATCCTAAACAACAGGTTAGAATATAAGGACTTTATTCTCGTAAGTGATGATTTTATTACGACTTTATTCTCGTAATTACTTTATAACGACTTTATTCTTGATAGTAATGACTTTATATTCATTAGTAATGACTTTATTCTTGTAAGTTTACAACTTTAATATTGAAGTCTTAATTTTTTTTCTTAATGTGGCCCCAATACTCTGTTGTAGATAATACAAAATGTGGACACAAAAAGGGACAATCTCTCAAAATAGGCTATTCTATCAGCAGATTTAAAGAAAAAGGCCCATGTCTTTTAAGATTTGTTCTTAAAGATTGGAAAAGACTGTCATCTTTTACGTCACTGATGTCTTAAACTGGGCCAATAAATGAGTTTTGGTACCAGTATTTGATCTGTCAGTACTGGGAGAACCATTAAGCTGATGGACAAACAGTGCTACTGTTGGTATTTACCACTAATAATCCGCCTTCATAAAGCACTTTTAATACCTGCTGGTTGTCACCCTAACAGCCACCTTATCATCACTCAATTAAAAGATTTAAAAAGTTTTCAAAATTTTCCAGACATGTCATGCAGACAGTTAACAGCTTACTAAAGGAAATAAATCCTAACCTCTAGTTTATACTCTATGGATCCAGCTCAAATGAAATATAAAGTAATGAAAGAACAACTTAACATTTTTGGTCCTTCCTAATTGTAGTACGCTGTCACGTGGAACACATCATATGGTACGCCCTAGAAAGTCTTTGTCTAATTCAGAAGTAAACAAAAAAGAAAGTACAGTCACGAGATGTAGTTTTCTAATATGTTTTAGAAGAGCAGACTCTGTATCAACTGATTTGAACATTCTGTGTCTTGGATTCAAGGCCAGCCCGAGGTCCATCTTCGTCCACGCAGAGAACCAGCTGAGCTCTTTCACTTCACACTTGCACAGCACTCGAAGACCAGAGCTTTTACTTTGGTCATGTGACGTTTTATGTCTCTGCTTCTCATCAGCTACCTGAATGACCTAGGGAGGATAGCCAAGCCAGATTACATCCCCACACAGCAAGATGTGCTGCGGACCCGAGTGAAGACCACCGGCATTGTGGAAACTCACTTCACCTTCAAAGATCTGCACTTCAAGTGAGACCCCCATCCCACCTCCATGTTTTTTTTCACAATCACACGATACATTATTGTATTGTCCACCTCACTGTTTCTTTCTACCTGTAAGAGCCCCTCTGGAGTGTCTCTTTAGCCGCTTAAATGATGTGTTTAATAGCAGGGATGGACCACCTTCACTACAATAACAACCACCTCTGCTAGTAAACTTCCAAAAACATTTTAAAAATAAAAACACTGATGTTTTCTTTTGTTTTGTTCCTGACCCCTTTGTGGCATCAAAGCAAAAAAAAAGGTAGGTGTTGTCTCTGGAAAAAAAGGCCGTCATTGGAGGATTTTGTTATCTGAAGAAAGGTTTTGTTTGCTCATGAGTCACATGTTAATGTTCAGTCCCAAAGGTGTCATGTGAGTTTGACAGCGCTGAGTTTCCCCTTTTTTAAAAGGTTGGTAGAGTTCACAGAATAAAAAAACATTTGTTTTTTAGCTTTGTGGGCTCCTTCTACAGAAGTTAAAGAGTTAAAGTGTCAATTCAGGAACAGATTTAGAGAAAAGAAAGATGCTGTTCAAATGGAAACTTATTTTCACTAAGAGGGGATTCACTAAGACAACAAAAAAAATCTTGTTATCCCACACAAACAGTTTGCATGTTTGTTTATTTGATCTTTTTTTAGCTTAAATGGCTCTCAGTCATTCTCAGAGTGAAACAATGTGGTAAAAGAAATCAAACTTATTATTACCCTTTAGTTAGTCACTGTTTTCAGCCTTGCTTCCCAGAAATTGTCTTATTTTTTTCCCTTTGTTCAAACTTAAACAATTTCCCTCTGTAAGATATGAGTTTGTGTGTGGGTTCGGGAATAACTCCAAACACATAATTCTTAATATGGGACTGAGTCATTTGTCACTTCTTGTATTTTCTCAAACTACAAAAAGATTTCTTTGTAAATTTAAGAGATAAAAAACAGACTTCAGCACTGCTTTGTCACAGTCGTGAGAATGAAAAAGTGCCTGCTTTGTGTCCTTGTGTTACATTCAGGTTTCATATCTGAAGTCTTGATTTGTTTTATTCCTTTTGTAGAGACATAAACCAAATCCAGCGAGCGCATGTTTACCTCGAGCAGCCCCTCTGTGCTGCTCTACAGTGATTTATGTAGCCCCCGAAAGCAGTGCTGGGGAATAAAGTAAACATTGTGAAAGCGTGTCACTGTTATACCGAGCTCTGCTTACTCAGCCCAAAGCTAGATGTATCCACAGACATAAAGATCTGCTTTAATTAACCAAAATCTACAAAGTTCAAAGTGTTTAGACGGATGAAAAGAGTTTTTTTTTCTTTTTTTTTTAAGTGTCACAGTTGCCACGTTAACATGGGCAAAGTTGAAAAATTTGAGGGATCGGATAATCTGAATCCACTGTTTATATGGGTGCAAAATCAAATAATCCAATCATGATGTGCATATACATGCACCAAGCTTTATTCAGATTCAATGCATTTGGACATGCACAGAGTTGTCTAATTTTGCTAAAACAACTGCAGAAGAAGAGTTGTATTTACGCCTTTGCTGTCAACAAACCAACAAACGGGTTAGTGACTCACTCAATCCGATTCAGGCTGTTCCCCCCTGTTAAATGGTGTCACTAGATGGTGCCCTTGCTTACTTGTTTTACTGTTCTGTCAAAAGTTGCACTGTGCGTGCAGGTGTGACATTATTACGCTATATGTACGCCTTGTTATGTTATCGGAAGAGCAGGCATGGTTAGGGTTAGGTATTCGGAATAACGATTGGCATAAACCACCCCTCTCGATCGGAATACATTTTCTGTCCGATTGAACTGAATCTTACGGATGGGAAACTTACGATCGACATGTTTACATGACACATTTTTATTCCGATTGGGCATTTATTCAGGTTATTTGTGCCCATATAAACATGGCTACTGAGATGTTACAAAGAGTAGACTCTACCTCTAGCTGCAGTTCAGACCAGCTGACATCTTAAACATCTACCTACAATACGTCTGTATGAAGAAGTCATGTAGTAAACCAGCAGCTTTCAGTCATGTGTCACAGGGCAGGCTGAAGTTTACTGATAACTCCTCATGCTCGCACTCTCACACAAGAAGATTAAACTGTAAATAAAAATAGAGTTGAGATTATGATAATCCTTCTCTAAACAAAGACACGCTGTTGTCTTTTAAAAGAGAGCAAAGGAACAGTACAGCAGTGAACACTTTCATTCACATAGTCATAACAGACCGAGCAGGATTGTTACTCAAGTAAACAAAACCTCACCCTATTTTAAGGCCACAGTGTTACCACAGCAACTACAGCGCACTAAAATGCCAACAAATGCCAGGAAAATGACAAGGCCTGTGCTGCAAAACACCCTGCCCTGAGGAGAGGATGTGTCAGGCGTGTTTTCAGAGTAAAGAGGAGACATGTTTCTAGAGGGAGACCTTGAATTTTGCTTTGCTTGTCTATCAGTGCGACAAAATGTTGTTTCTGCGGCGCTCACTCCTACTGCTCTCTCATAAAAGTGACACCTTTGCATTGTGTGTGTGTGTGTCCCTGTAGGATGTTTGATGTCGGAGGCCAGCGTTCAGAGAGGAAGAAGTGGATCCACTGCTTCGAGGGAGTCACAGCCATCATCTTCTGTGTGGCCATGAGCGCTTATGACCTGGTGCTGGCCGAGGATGAGGAGATGGTGTGTTGAAGCTTACCTTCCCCGGCATGATTTTAAATGAGGCGGGAGGTTAAACTCATTTCCTTTATGTGCCCTAGTTATGCTCTGTAATAATCTCTTTATCTCCGTGTGTTTATGCCCTTTTCCTGCTCAGAATCGGATGCACGAGAGCATGAAGCTGTTCGACTCCATCTGCAACAACAAGTGGTTCACAGAGACGTCCATCATCCTCTTCCTCAACAAAAAGGACTTGTTTGAGGAGAAGATCGCCCACAGCTCTCTGACCATCTGCTTCCCTGAGTACACTGGTACAGTCCCAACATCTCAGAGCAAATATCTGGAAATGGCAACACTTTCACAGAGCTATAGTTTAGGATGTCTTTGTCATTTTTGCACCTCTTGATTTGAGGACTGAAAGATTTATTTGTAAGTTTAGGTTTATTTGAGGTTATATTTCTTCGTAAAGCAGTTCAGATACATCTTTTTTCTAGTGTTTGTGTATATTGCTGTGATACAAGAACCTACTGCTACTACAGCACTCAGTACACCTTCCCAACCCTCTTCTTTTCAACTTTGTTAAACCCAAACAGCAACCTCTGGTGTCTTAAAGTGAGATCAGTGTCTTCAGTGCAAACAGTTTCAGTTCTTAGTGCACATTCAAGGCTTTCTCTAAAAGTCAGTATTGTCAAGGTGACCGTTTTTACAGCAAGAGTTCACGTTTACAACCTGGTGCAAACATCGGCTCAGGTCTTAATATGACTTTGTTTGGTTGGGTTTTCGATTTGACTTGTGTCTGTAATAGTGAGGCCAATTGTCCATATTAAAAACTGAATTTGGTTTAGCATTGCCAGGAAGGTTCTCCACTCAGAATGAATCTGTCTGATGCAAATGTATCAAATATAGAGAAAGTGCAAAAAATGACTTCACATGTGAGGAAATATGAAGATGAGTCAATATTGATTGCTATGTAGTTATTACGTCTGTCCTTTTCAGCACAGTCATCCTCACTTCCCTTCATACTCAGGTCCCGACACATATCAGGAGGCTCAGGCTTACATCCGGACCAAATTTGAAGATCTGAACAAGAAGAAAGAGACCAAGGAGATCTACCCCCACTTCACCTGTGCCACCGACACCAAGAACGTGCAGTTTGTGTTCGACGCCGTCACTGATGTAATCATCAAAAATAACCTGAAGGATTGCGGCCTCTTCTAGAGAAATGCATTTGAAAGAGAGTCAAGGTGAGTTTCGACTCAGGAAGTGATTCAACTCTCTGACGTGTCACAAAGAGAGTTGGTTTAAAGTCTGTGTCTGTGCTCTTTTAGATTACTTGAACCGTTCTGGTGACCACAAAGAGAGGAGGATTTTCACACATCATGAATGACTGCACTGGCCCACCACCGTATCTGCTTTGATCTGCTTTTTATAAAGACACCTAAGAGACTAAAAACCCGACGAGCCTTGTGGAATTTCAACGATTGCTGATCCAGTCACTCGTATTGATAACTCTTTGGGCTATGACCACAAAATCAACATTTATTATTGTGTTTTTGTTCTTTTTTTTCTCTTTTCTTTCAATAACTAGTGGAGACAAAGGAAAACTTTTTTTTATAAATGCATTCATTTTACTTATAGAAATTCTGATGTGCAAATAATTAAACTTTTAATCACATGAAGCTTGTTTTTTTAAGAGCTGGAGCACAGGCATGAACTCAAAAAAAAAGATGGTTAAAAAGGAAAGTGCTTTTTTAAATAATGTTTACATAAGTTCATCATTCATAGCCAAACCGTATATTGTTCTGCATGTCTCAATATGGCAACTGTTAGCTTTGTAATCCACACAAGTGATCTAACATTCCTTCAAAACAAAAATAAAAAATAATAAATATTAAAAAGAGAGAAAAAAAAATGCTTCACTTGCAGAGGGGAAATTGAGGCAAATTCTAACTGATATTTAAAGTATGTGTTACCTAACATCCTGTCACTTTTTGTAGTACCATTTCCATGTCTGTTGCAGTATGTTGTGCCTTGACTTTTGTTTACAACCAATTCCTAGATATGCTTTTTTTTCAGTACATGTTTGACCTACTGTCCGCCTATATATTTCTTCCTTTTTTTTCTGCCTAGCACCTATGAATATATAGATATGATTAATGAGAGACGAAAATCTAATTCAGAAAAAGGTTAGTGTTTTTGGTAAATAATAAAATGCTTTAAAAGTCCTTTATGATTTAATTTAAATAAAAGTAGAGATCACCTGACTCTTGTCCGTGGTTTTTCTTCCCCTCTGTAACTTTGATGTTTCAGTAACACAAAAGTTAAGACCATTAGAAAAACAACAAACACATCGGCGCATGAAGCTGGACAGTTCATTCATGGAGGCTTGAGTGAGCTGGTTTTTAAGGACCAGAAAAAATTACATCTTCAACCACTATCATGGGAACATCATAAATATCTGCCTTGTTTGGTGTTAAATACAAATATAACACTTGAAAAAAAGGTACACAAAATCCTAAAAAGTTACTGGAAATGTCAAGTGAACAAATGAGAAACTGGTTAACATAATTGCATGAGCTTGTTGACCATGAGTTAATTAGTTTCCTAATAAGCAATGCCTCATTAGGAAGGTAATGAGGAATCAATGAGAAAGTAACTGCTCTCAGTTAATAAGGGGATCTTAATGAACTCCTCATTAGGGCACAAATGAGGGTCTAATAAGTTAACCATAAGTAAACAAGCTGATAGCTCACAAGTCTTTATTAGGGTGAACTATTAGCTGGTAGTAAATCTGAAACTACGAATTAATAAAGTTTTAAGGAACAAACTAGTTCACCATCTGTAAAAAAGCACATATTGCACATTTATTAAGGGACAAATTGTGGATGAATGAGAAAGTAAATGTGAGTTAACTATTTATCAAAAAGAAGTTTGTCAAAAACTATGGAGGGACTAATGGGAAAAATGAAGAGCTAACCAATAGTTAACTATAATTAAATGGACAGATCTTGAGCATATCCTAAACAAACAGGTACTTTATAGAGAAGCTGCTGGCAAATGTCAATGTGTAGTTAATAATTAACTCCTAGTTAAGGAAAAAAAGTTACAAATCAGAAACTAACTACGGGTTAACTACTGGTTGTCTTGAGTAACTACCATCTAGAAATATAATGAGGAAAGAACTAAGCTAGCTCACATTACTTAAAGCTCCCGTGGGGAGTGTTTCCACACCTATAAAAGTGACTAAAACTCATATCAGTCTTTGTATGGTATTCAAAATTAGTCAAGACCATCTGCAACATGACTGATGAGTTTTATGTACAACACCCAATTCCATTGAAGTTTGAAAATTGTGACAAACGTAAATAAAAACAGAATACAATGATTTGCAAATCCTTTTTAACCTATATTCAATTGAATACACTACAAAGACAAGATATTTAATGTTCAAACTCATAAACTTTATTTATTTATTTAATTATTTTTGCAAATAACAATTAACCCAGAATTTCATGGCTGCGACACGTGACAAAGTAATTGGGACAGGGGCATATTTACCACTGTGTTACATCACCTTTCCTTTTAACAACACTCAATAAACGTTTGGGAACTGAGGAGACTAATCGTTGAAGCTTTGAAGGTGGAATTCTTTCCCATTCTTGCTTGATGTTCAGCTTCAGTTGTTCAAGAGTTCGGGGTCTCCGTTGTCGTATTTTACACTTCATAATGTGCCACGCATTTTCAATGGGAGTCAGGTCTGGACTGCAGGCAGGCCAGTCGAGTACCCGCACTCTTTTACTGCGAAGCTAAGCTGTTGGTACACGTGCGGAATGTGGCTTGGCATTGTCTTGCTGAAATAAGCAGGGGCGTCCATGAAAAAGACGTTGCTTGGATGGCAGCATATGTTGCTCCAAAACCTGTATGTACCTTTCAGCATTAATGTTGCTTTCACAGATGTGTAAGTTACCCATGCCTTGGGCACTAATGCACCCCCATACCATCACAGATGCTGGCTTTTGAACTTTGCGTCGATAACAGTCTGGATGGTTCTTTTCCTCTATGACCCGGAGGACACGACGTCCAATATTTCCAAAAACAATTTCCACTTTGCATCAGTCCATCTTAGATGAGCTCGGGCCCAGAGAAGCCATCAGTGTTTCTGGATGTTGTTAATAAATGGCTTTTGCTTTACATAGTAGAGTTTTAACTTGCACTTACAGATGTAGTGACAAACTGTATTTACTGACAGTGGTTTTCTGAAGTGTTCCTGAGCCCATGTGGTGAAATCCTTTACACACTGATGTTGGTTTTTGATACAGTGCCACCTGAGGGATCGAAGGTCACGGGCATTCAATGTTGGTTTCCGGTCGTGCCGCTTACGTGCAGTGATTTCTCCAGATTCTCTGAACCTTTTGATGATTTTATGGACCGTAGATGTTGAAATCCCGAAATTTCTTGTTTCTTGTTTTTTGAGAAACGTTCTTAAACTGTTCGACCATTTGCTCATGCTGTTGTTAACAAAGTGGTGAACCTCACCCCATCCTTGTGAATGACTGTGAATTTTTGGGGAAGCTGCTTTTATACCCAACCCCAATACCCAATCATGGCACCCACCTGTTCCCAATTAGCCTGCCCACCTTTGGGATGTTCCAAATAGGTGTTTGATGAGCATTTCTCAAATTTCTCAGTATTTTTTGCCACCTTTCCCAACTTCTTTGTTACGTGTTGCAGCCATCAAATTCTGAGTTTATTATTATTTGCAAAAAAATTAGTAAATTTTATGAGTTTGAACATTTAATATCTTGTCTTTGTAGTGTATTCAACTGAATACAGGTTGAAAAGGATTTGCAAATCATTGTATTCTGTTTTTATTTACGTTTATTACAATTTCCCAACTTGGGTTTTGTAGTAATTTCTAGCTGCAGAAACTCTGCTTTTACGATTTCTACATAAAATACTCTACAAATAATATAAAATTGAGACAGTTCTTGTTTGGGAATAAGGGGTGAGCAAATGAGGAACCTAGTAGTTCTTGTTTACCAACGGTAAAAAGGTATTTCATGAGTAACTCCTCATTAATAAATGAGGGAACTCAAGGAGAATTTACTGTTAGTAAACTATTGATTAGTGCGTAGATAACAGGCGTGGGTACAGCTCATGAAATGTTAAACTATTAATCAAACTTAACAAAAGCCTTCACTTTGATAATAGTTACTGCTTAAAAAATAGAGTCCTTTGTGGTGCAGCAGAAAGGGTCTCCAATCCAATTCCAGAAAAATAATCCAAAGACATCATATCCATGAAAATCCATAGACGTATCTGCAGATGTTATAGATGTAAGCTGCAGGCTCTTGCTGTAGTCGTGTGCTATTGGTCTGACACTGTTAAAGCAGGGTTTGAATACTTTCCTCAGGTAATGCAAAAATAACAGAAAACTACATTTCAGGAAATTTAAAAGGTTTCATAACCAGATATCAAATGCATGTCGGAGTTAAAAGTGAACAAAAAGGTGATGTTGATAGTTAATGTTGAATAGATCAGCTGATGAATCAAGCTTTGATGGATAAAAGTACTTTCACATTAGATAAATAAATGAGGAAATAATCACTTGTTTGCCCTGCCCAGTTGTTCACTATAGAGGAATATTAAGTAATATAAATGAGACAAAATAAATAATGAGGAGGTAATTATGAAGTTGTGATTCACGCCCAAGTAACTACCCAGTATGATGCCCAACCTGAATTAATAGATCACATAAAAGTTACCATGAAGAATTACTAACTGAATAGTTAGTAGAAGCAGTGTTGAAACTCCACTATCTTTATACTCATCATTGTCCGTCTTTTCAGAAAGCATCTGATATTTATTCTCTCGATAAAAAAAAACTAAATGGCTAATGATTAACCAGCGGCAAGTTTCCCAACTTTCCCTTAGTAACTATGTAAAACTATAACAAACAAACAAAAGAGCCAAAAAAACAAAACGTAACACTATTGTACAAGACTGAAGCAAGCAGTATGTACTGATTGTGTCTTTGTGGAGTTTACGGTTTTGTAATCTGAGTGTCGAAAAGCAACAGTGGTAAATTCTTAAACCAAGTGGAATCAGAAAAGCCAGTGAAATCCATAATAAAACTGATCAGTTAGTTATCATATTACTTGACATTTGCCACCTTGGCAGCTGGTCAAACAAGCCAGATTAAAGTTAGAAATGTCTCCAACCCTAATTATTTAAGTGACATTTTTCTCCCGTTTCAATGCATCTTTTTAGCCAAGGTTCAACTTGACTACAACCCGCTGAGTGACTGCATTAGGCTGGGTAACTGCACCATCTAGTGGTAGTATATTATATTGCACTTGCAGGCAATAACAAGACTGAAGTGTGTAAAAAGATTCTGTGACAGGAGCTGTACCCTGTTATCTGTGAAGTTGGAGTTACATTACAGTCAGAGTTGTAATGACACATGTGTGAAGGCGAATCAGTGCAGCTTGTATTATAGCAGCCTAATTCTGAATAGAGACACTCATGCCGAAACAAAGGAGAAACCAATGACAGGTGTTTATAATAATAAAAATAATAATGCATCAGATTTCATAGAGCGCTTTATCAGAGACCCTCAAAGCGCTTTACATTGGATACATCATTCATTCGCTCACACAGTCACACTTTGGTGGTGGTGGAGACGTGGCTGCCATTCTGCGCCTACGGCCTCTCCAACCACCACCACACAACACTCACAGTCATACACCAGTGGAGGACACACACTGGGAGCAAGGTGGGTTAAGTGTCTTGCCCAAGGACACAACGGACAGACTTGGATTAGGGGGAATCGAACCGCCAACCTTCCGGTTATTGGACGACCGCTCTTGTTTAAGCACAACTGCAAGAATTATTTAGAGACTGATGAAGCTTTTTACTTCAGACATCTCTCCCAGTGAACATGCATGCTCAAACAAGGCTTAGATACCGACAGGCATGGCATGGCAGAGTAAAGAGCACATGCTCTCTTAGAGGACAACTAAGTGTAATACATTACTTGTAGGCCTACGGTATTTATTTAAGAAGGTGTGAAATAAAGATGAAAGATCATCTTTATTTCACACTGAAAAAAAGAAAAAAAAAGCTTAAAGCTGTTTATTCAAAACACAACACTGCTTGTTTGGAGACGAGGCTCAAGGGAAGCTGATCAAAAACTATAGCTTGTATTGCTCCCATAAAAACAGGGTTTTACAAAGTGCTTTAATAATATGCATAAATAAAGAAAAGCATGAGAATCGACTAAAAAGACAAAACCCTTACAGCAAAAAACAAAAAGAACCCCATGAAAAATTCATCCAAATTGCATTAGGAGACACATTAAGAAACCAAGAGCTAAGAAACACAGGAACCCAACCACATAAAGACCTAAGGTTGAGAGATGAAAGAGCATAAAGAAAAAAGAGAGAAAATTAATGAACAGATTAGTTTGTGTAAATGCAAAAGCTTTATAAACTGAAGATCAAGCCAAAAGTAGAAATACTATCACTGTGACCATCCTGTGCAGAGAGAAAGACAGAAAGAAAGATTTTTTTAACACACCTTTATTTACAAATAAATATTTTCAGTGTACAATATTATGTCTGTCAATTTATGACTTTCAGTATTTAAACATTTTCAGGCATTCATAAAATTAGGATCAAAACACAGCTCCTCATCAACAACAGAACAAACAGCTGAAGTACAACACCACTGAAAAACAAACTCATCCAGATTCCTCATGAAAGAATCAAACTGAAGTCCACAGAGACCCTGGCTCTGACTAAGGACACAAACATTTGCAGCAACTCTTCCCCCAGAACACCATTCATGGTATTTTTTTGATTTTGTATATGGACAGTTTGGCTTGTCCCACAATAAAATTTAACAAAAGAAAGAAAGAAAGAAAGAAAGAAAGAAAGAAAGAAAGAAAGAAAGAAAGAAGTTGTACTTTATAAAAATCTCCATCAGTTCTTCCTCTGGGAGGCACTGCAGCTCTATCAGTCCTCCTCCTTCACCGGAGGCAGAAAACATCTGGCTGACAAACAACAAAAAGTGTGCTGTGCTAAATTTAGTGAAGCTTTTAGAGTGAAGAATTCAAAGTGAAACCATATTTCCTAAAGCTTATAAAGAGTCTAAACACAGTGTGGAGTAAGAATTAAGATGTTTTACTTTAAGTTGGACAGTAATCTAACACTGTACGAATCATATATTACAATTAGACCTCCTGACAAAATTCAAGCTGAAGCATGTTGAAGCAATGAACCGATCAAAAGCAAAATATCTGCAATCATGTTGATAGGATTGTAAATTCTCATTGATTAGCATTCACATGGGATTTGGCCAACTATACGAGGCTCATTTGACATTAATGTGCAAATGCTCACCTTAAATTATGTTTTCCTTTATAACATACAGAAGCCCTTGGTAGAGATGCTGCATACATTTTATTTGTTCTATCTCAGCCTTGGTTGAGTGCCTACCTTTAACCAATACAGTATTATAAAGTGTAAACCATTCATCTGCAGCAGTAAAGGCCATGATTTGTGTACCATTACTGTCTTGTACTTTAATTATATCCATTAGGGGTTCAGAAAAGCAAGGGAACAAATAAGGGCTGACCTGTGTGGAAAATTCAAATACTCAAATACTGTTTATCTGTACTTTAGGTATGATTTTCATCCCTGTAAGACAGAGTCATAATGTGCTACTTAAAAAAATGTATCCCCAAGTTTGGATTTTGTCTTACACAGGGGGGTAAAGGCTGCAAGTTCAGACATGTTGCAACTACCTGTATGCTAATGCTTGGCCTACTGCGGACATAAATCTGCACTTGAACAGCCAGCCATCTAATCTGGACCCCCCTCCCAACACACACACACACACACACACACACGCACATACACACATGCATGCAAACACACGGTCCTGAGCAGATGCATTCCTCTTAAAGCACCTCATTAGCATAAACATCATTGTACTGAATAGAGTGAATAGAAGCTGGAGAGCCAAATGACCGTCAGAGCTGTAGGCTCAATGCCCAATTGGGCTGGAGATGATCACATTTACATTGAGCTGTTTTGTTTACACTGATGCAGTTGTTCACAGTTAGTTACCAGCAGGACAAGCTTTGACTGATGTGTGGCAAGATTGGTAGTGTAAAGGTTTGAATTTTCTTTTCTTTTTTGTTATATATATACCCCCAAAACATCAATGCATGATTGGAAAAAAACATGTGAAAATGTATTTGCAGGACAAATTGATTAATTTTGCAAGTAGGAAGCAGGTTAATAAGCATTAGGCTAGGGATAAACTACAGATAAACTGGTTTTAGTTTGCTACACTTTAAACATATCTGCTGTGAAACAGTTTAAGTACAAGTACAATTGCAAGAGTACAAATGAGTGCAAACGTCATTTAAACAAGCAGTTCAATAAATCTGTTCCGTGCAAAAACGTGCAGTTGTTCTATACAAGTGATATATTTTTCCAAGAGCATTACTGAATTTAATTGAATTTAATTAAGTAATTCATGGAAACTTAGAACAAATGTGAGTTATCTTTTATTATTGTGGTTATAACTAATCATACCTGGTATTATTTGTGAGTTTTGCTCTGTTATATTTTTTTCTCCTCTAATATCACTCGACTGTAAAAAAAAAAAAAAAAGTTAAGATTATTCTGAACAGGCCAAAGTTATCCACTCTGTAATATATGTTTGCTCTGTTATCAAAAATACAAGACTATCTCTACCATGAAGGTCTTGGGTAAAGCCAGAGCCAGCCCAGGGCATAAGCGAACGAAGCGCCTGCTCAGGGCCCCGCGGCCAATAGGGGGGCCCCAAGAGCAATCAAAAAATGTTTTAATATTTTTTTATTTTTTGGATAAATGAGTGATGCTTTCTGTATGATCAAATATATGTTATTGTAAAAATAAAAGAAAATAAAGTAGAAACATTGTAGTGCTGCCGATATGTCAAAACTTCGCTACCGTTATGTGCCCCCTGCTGCGCAATGTGCACTGACCCAAAGCGCAGGTATTTGTGGGGCAAAACAATGTCGCAAAAAAGGACGTATCCTTCAGGAGCAGAAAAAAGAAAGAAGAAGAAAGAGTAAGAAGAGAAAAAACGCCAAGATAAAGGTATGTTTGCATGTCATGGAATGTTAATCAAAGAGATTTGTGAAGGGTCCATGTATTATCTGTCCATTCAACTATTCCATTCAATCTAGAAAACGGAAAAACGAGTCAATATTTTGTTTATTTGTTTTTCTGTATAACCATAAAATAAAAAAATCTTGTTTGTTTTCGTATTTTCAGCTCAAAACAGAATAAATAATAGAGAGGGAAACGAAAAGAAAATGATAAATCTTATTGAAAATTATTGATTTTGAGTGCGCCTGTTTTGAGCATACGTGCATGGAGGCTACATTGGCCTTCCCATGATCCTCAGCGACAGATACCATGACGAAAGATGTGACAGTGCGGTTCGAGCGCCAAAATCTTACGTTGAAACAGAGCTCTGGTTGTAAATTTTTCTACAGTCATATCTTCCTCCTTCAGCGTGACCCTCCTGTCAGCTTTGAATAGTACGAAGGATGCGTCCATCTCCATGACAACAGGTTCGCCTTTCTCTACCGCCTTGGCATGAAGTTTTTGGTTCACGTTGTTGGCTACTTTGTTGCCCAATGTGCATGTGTGAACAGTAGAAAGGCACCGTGGGAAATGGGGACATCAATAACCCGAAAACAAAAAGTAGATTTTTTTTTTTTTTAGTTTTCATCTCTATTATAAATTCTGTTTTGAACTGAAAATACGCAAACAAACACTAATCTTTTATTTTTTGATTATATAGAAAAACAAATAAACAAAATATTGACTCGTTTGATTATTGAATGGAATAGTTGTGGTATGTGAATGATCAGCTATCAGTATTATTGGCAGAAATAAAGGGGCCTCAAAATCAAATTTCGCTGAGGGCCCCATTGAGGCTTGGGCCGGCTCTGGGTAAAGCCATCCCTTTTTTAAGTTCTCGCGGAGGTGGGCACTCAGATGAGCTCGGAGCTCTGATTGGCTGAATCAGACTCGGGTCTCTGTGAGTGGCTGCAGCGCGCGCAGCTGTAAAAAGGAGGTGAGCTGAGCTGAAGGCTTTACTGAAGGAGACACATCTGTCCCTGACTGCGACAGACAGAACGCTGAGGAGGAGTCCGACTTTTCACTGGTGACATTTAAGCCAGGAGCCCTGCAAGACTTTTCCTTTAAAAAGAGCAGATATATCAAGTGGACGAAAGAGGCTGACACATTTTAAGTGAGTATACGCTTGTTTTAACTACTCTTTTGCACTGCTGAGATTTTTTTTAGCGTGTTCATGATGTGTGGTCTGATGTTAAATATCGTTTTTTTTCTTCAATTTTCTTGCAGAGTGTGAACTTAACAGATGAGAGAAGCAGACATGGTGAGTCTGATTTATTTGACTCCTTTACTGTTTTATTGCAGGCGTCGTTTACTAATCTCGCGTGATTCCACATAAATGTCTAAGTACAGCAGACTGAATCCTAACAGTCTACTCTTTAGCAAATCGACTAAACATCTGCTTATGTAGCGTTGTTTCAGAAGTCTGGTAGGACAGTGAAGATCAGATGTCTCCATCGTTAAAGTAAATAATAGTGTTTTGTACTCCAAAGATGGAGCAGATTCAGATTCAGAGTTTATTGTCATTATACACCAAGTTATAACGAAATTAGTTGAGGATGCTCTTCCCAGTGTGCAACAAAAGCAATAAATAAAAAAACAATAAGTGTAAAAGCACACAGTATAAAAACAATACAATACAGCCTACTTAAAAAACTGTAAATAATGAAATACACCATATCAAAGTATATAACTGTTTAACTGACTGCGATTTTGAAGTAGTAGCTATCCTGGAATTGTGCAATAACACACTAAAATCATTTGTGACACATTGAGTGTCAGTGGACGTTTTCCTGCATTGTCGCATGACTAAATGTCTCAGCTCCTTTCTCAAGTTCTTGCAACATCTAACAGATTTATGATGAAAACTATGCAGGGCAGGAGGTCTTCCTCCAGGGTCAAAGGCTTGAATGGACAGTCTAGAGTAGGAAGAGAAGGGTCTCACAGGTTCAAAGGTTACTGTACTGACATGAGTCCAAGAAAGAAGTGTGCTTTATGTTGGATGTGACCTCTGTGGTCAAGAATGGACCTGTATCCTGTGTGTGTCTGCTGCTTGTGTTGCTCGAACATCTTACCTCTCTGCTTATATTCATATTTTTTAAGACAATGTCTCCTTGGATATGAGCTTTACATGAACTAAAATCTGATGATGTTAACAAAACTAGCTGATTTAAGATGTTACAAACCTGCTTGACAACTATTCCAGCTTGTTTGCAGAGGGAAAGTGAGTTTAATCTCTCTCCTTATGCTTTATATCTTGTTTTAAGCTCTACATTCTCTGTCACATGATCTCCCATGCCCTGTTTGAGTTTGAGAGTGAGCCACTACAGCTCACTGGCTGATTCGGACCAATCAGCAAAGTGAGGAAACAAGAGTATTATATTCCTGAGTGTGTCACTGGTGGATTTCATATTCAGGCATGCAGCACTCTTAAAGAGGCAGGCCCATGTAGCTTTATCGAGACCCATACTCGTCCACTTTCTCCCTGATGTACTGCAGATGTTTTCACTTTGCTCCTGGAGTTGTTTCAGACCAGAGATGAATAGCTGAGGTTGGACATTAGTGCTGTGATTTCTGTAAAAACGTGAAGATAAACAGACAGCTGTCTGGCTGTTGTGTTGAATCACTCCTGAGTCAGAGATAAAAGGGCGTTGACTTTTGTTTTGGTGTGGTCGGAAAATTAACGGACACACTTGTTTGTGTGTGTGTGTCTATTGACAGTGCTTGTTCTTTGAGGTGCAGGTTTGCTGTCCTTCAGGAGACAATGAGAGTAAAGCTGTTCATTTAAGAGAGTCTAGCAAGCCTGAACGTGCCCTCACTAAAGAACTGGCTTTTTCTCAGCTTTCTTTGTTAAACTATTGGAGGCTTACTTTTTTATTTCTGGGACTGATTTATTGACCACTCTTTTTTTCTTTGTTTCCTCAGCTCTGCCTACGTGACTCGAGCGAGTGCTTACGGGAGCAGATGCAGTACATGATGAGGTCACTGCAGGACCTGAAACGACTGCGGAGAACCTGCAGCCCTACAGCCAGACACCCCCTCGCTCCCATCAGCACCCAGCTCCCAGCTTTGGTGCGGCACTCTGCTTTGACTCGAGTGTGTCAGCAGCGAGCATTACAGAGAGAGCAGCGAACACGGCTACGGATGTCCGACGCCAGCACAGCCAGTACCTATGACTCTGCTTGCTGCCTGTCCAGTCCTCTGGAGGAGGAAGATGAAGATGAAGATGAAGAATCCAGCAGCCGGCTGGGTTTGAGCCTCAGACTGGGTTTGGGTTCTCCAAGTAGCAGGAAAAGTTTGGACTTGGATTCAGGTTACTCAGAGGCATCATGGCAGGATGAAGGAGTGGTGCTGAGGAGGACGAGGAACGTGCGGGTGTCGTCTTCTGCTTGTCTCCGCACAAACAGAGCACCCAGCGGGCGTGTTCGACCCAAATCCACCTCTGATGCCTGTCTGGAGACATGGACATCATTTGAGCTGAGCGACCCAGAGGACTGGACAAACTCTTTACTGACCAGGGGACGGAACCGCCAGCCTCTGGTTCTGGGTGATAACAGCTTTGCAGACCTCATTCAGAACTGGATGGACTTGCCAGATTGTCCAGAACCTACTGAGCTGAAGCCAAATCCAAGACACAGAGTGGGCAGAGGATTCTTTGTGAATATGAGGAGAAAACTGGCAGGGTTTTCAAAGACTGTAGAGGACAGAGTAAAAATGAGATCCACAGACTCTACTTGTGCGGACAGAGCTGCGAACGCCTCCAAACGTCTGTCCTGTCCAGTTGTTGCAGCGCAGCCCAAAGTGCCGTTTTTCCATCTGTCTCACTCAGGCATTAATGAACTGGACTCTGACTTTTATCACTTTGCTGCTCTGATGAAGTCAGGCAGTCGACAGCCAATAATCTGCAAAGATATCATTGGCTACATCTGACAGTTTCACAAAACACCCTGTACAGATCGGACAATCATCAGAGCCACTTTATTTTTATATGACTGTTTTTTTTTGTTTTTTTTACTTTTTATATAATGTGTCCAAGCTCATGAAAATAAAGATGTTCTCATTATTTAAACTCCTTTATCTCTTGTTTATATAACCAAGGTCCTGCATGTGCAACAAGATATGTGGTTGGTTGATATAAATGAGCATTTTTATCAGCATGGCGCTTCCTTCCGCCTCAGACATCTGAGTGTTACTACAGCTTATTGGAGTCAGGCTCTACTGGATTTGTTAAGGGAGGCTTCAACTGTCTGCAGTAAAGCAAATGAATGTAAGGTAATTAGTTTTCATTAGAAATGTAATACTCTTGAGTGTGCAGGATGAAGATAGCAGCTGCAAAGTTTAATGTAATTGGTTTCTAATAAAAAAGTCCAACTGAAGACATGATAACATCTCAGTTAGTCATTCCTGCACTAATGAGAGCATTTAAAGTTTGTTTAAGAAGACGTCTTGGATTGAATTAGTTACCAAGAGGTCCAGTTCTATGGAAAGCTGTTAGAACATAAATTGATATCACTGATATCGAATTTATGCTCAAACAGCTTTCAATTCAGTGTTTTAAAAATGTCCTGTTCCATCCCAAAAGATGAGGGATGTTAAACCAGGTGACACAACTATTTACAGGCCAAACCCAGATGCTGTATCAACACAGTGCTTTATGCCCGGGTGAGGTAATTCCCCATGTGCCTGTGCAGGAAGAGGTGAGGAGAAGTGAAGCAGCTGGCTGCAGATGGAGCTGACGTTTACTCTCCCCTCTGTGTTATGAAGCAGAACATCACACAAACAGCACACCGCCTCATTAACCCAGCCCAGCTCTTTCTGGCTTCTAGCACCAACTCAACCACAAACATTAGTTAATGGTACAATTAAGAGAGTGAGAGAAAAAGATCTCATTTAAATCAATGGAACATGCACCAAGTTTACACTGTGGCTGTTCACCACTTCAGAGGAGAAGCAGCACGGACATTTTAAAGATAACAAACCCTCAAAGAGAGGTTTCTCATGCTCCCTTCTGCAGCCAGCCTCAACAATCATGTGAGATCAGGGGACACCAGGGGTTAGAGAAGAGAGACGGCTCTCACTGGGTGTTGTTTGTCTCAGGCTGTTTATCTAGGACCCTCACTGGAATGTTACTGTGCCACTCTGCAGAGAGTTCAGCTGGGATCTAATGAACCCCTATCAGGACACAGATTTATACTGAAATAGCACTTCTTTTCAACAACAAGTAATATGAGAATTGGAAAAATGTTGCAAAGGGAACTTGGACAGAGATGTTGTTCACTTCTTCAGGGATTTTTCTGGCTAAAATATGATTTTCCTTTTTAGCGTATGCCAGATCTCTGTGTGCTGCAGCTGTATAAGTGCATTAATACATCACTTTCCTAAGATGACTCAGTCAAGAGAGTGAGAAGAGAGAAAGAGTGGGAGAAAAAGATCCAAAACCATTAATCCTTTCAATACAGAGCACAGTCTAAAGCCCAAGTCAAGCAGCAACATCTTGAATGTGCATAAATACTGTAGGCTCTAGAGCAATATTCCACATTTACAGCCTTGGCGTTGTCAACAGTGAATATTACAATTGTCAGTCAACCCATGTGAACCATGAAGTAAACTATATAGATCCAGTTTTTTACATTTTGGAGTTAAAATCAATCACACACAGAAGAACATCGGTGAGGTTCATGTTAGAAAAATGACTATAATCATGATTTTAGTTTAAATGATGACCAATCAATGGCAGAAATAAAAACTTCTGAACATGCTATTTGATTGGTGGGTGTATTACGTTCATATCTGACACATTCAACTGCCATCCCTCTATCCAACTCTCCTTTTTCCTTCCCTTGAGCTCCCATCTATCTTTTTATGAAGTCTTTCCAAATCCCCTGTATCTCTTCTTTAACTCATGACTAACTCCACCATAACTTCCCTTTCACTCCCCATGAACACCCCTCTATTGACGCTCAAATTTCAGTCTATCTTCTGGCTAACTTCCCGCTCACTCCATGTAAGACTCAGCCCTCCTACTCTCCTAAAACTCTTCTGTAGCTCCCTTCAAACTCAACACTAATTCCTCTCCAACTCCCGTCTATCTCTGCACTAACTGTACCCTGTAAACCTCCTCCAGCCCCCCTTACACGCCCAGAACACCACACCTAAAGCAGTGCTATATATCTCTTTTTTAACTCCCTCTTTTCCCTCCTTTTAAGGCCACAAAATACTATTTAATGTCATGTAACAGTTATAATAAAAGTGTGAGTCTTCAGTTCACTGAAGCACATGCAAGCAGAAACAGTTTGTGCTAGGGATGAAAATTCAAGAATTCTCTGTGATTGATATTTGGTATTATTAACAATCAATTATCAATTCAAAAAGGTGATGTCATATAGTTTTTAAAGGAGCATAAGGGCGATAACAAGCAGTATTGCAAAGCCGCACAATATTAAGTGACGCAGAAGTTGTTTAACATGTTGAATATCAACGAGCAGGGCTCAGAGGACTACATGTTGAACTGCTGCAATATGAGAACTGAACAAAAAACATTTCAGACAAAAAGTGTACAGTTTTCTGTATACTTGTCCTTATTGAGAGAAACTGACATGTTCGGTGTCAGTTGGGGACTCAATGGGGTCACAATCAGTTCGACAGCAGAAAACACATGCTCAGATGGTTTGATGCTGACATATGCAGAAATACTGACATGCCAGCCTTGGCAGTTTTGGAAACCTCTGGTGCATATCTACAGCCCCTTGCTGTGTGTCTGTGTTGTGCAGAACACCTTTGAAAAAACAAACAAACAAACAAAAAAAAACCTTTAAAAAAACCACAATGATAGCCCGATATTATAGGATACTGTATGTTTTCTTTTCACCAGAAAGAAATTCAAACATCTCTGTGGTAAGAAATAATTTTGGTTTTAAGTTTTAATTTCTGGCTGATCCACAGAGTTTAAATTTCCAGAAATCAAAGCAAAGTGTATCCAACGTTTCATCCAACTGCTTTCAGGTTTTGGCAGAATAAAGAGATGACAAATGTTAGTGATGCTAAATCAAAGTCAAACCATGAAGCTGGTTTTTCAAAATCTTACATGATAGTAATCAATGGCAGTTAGTTGCCATTCAGGACCAGTTTCACTATGACCCTTTTTACTCATGGCAAATATCTTTTTAGGTTTCACTTTTAAGCAGACTAAGAGGTAAGGAAGTTCAAGCAAAGCAGATTCAAACAATGACTGGTCTTTCCAACAATAAAGCAAAGAGGACAGCTGCCACCCACAATTTCATTCCTGCAAATGAGACTCTCTGGCAGGTATTGCTACCTGTTGCCATAAACAGTATTCAAGACTTTTGCACACAGGATGATCTAAAGCAGATGTGCTGAGGCATTGCACCCTTTCAGGGTGGCCCACTAGAGTGAGGTGGACACACAACAAATCTCCTGTTAATTACCACTGAAGCAGTACAGAGGATTTTTATAATCCTTGTCATGTTTGATGGTTGTGGGCTCCACTGTCTGTGTGCAGGAGCTCATCTTCATCATTACCCCATTCCTGCCATCAGTGTTGTAGTTTACCTTTAAGAGGGAAAAGATGGGCTGTGTGTTTTGGTTGGCAAACTCCTGTGATTCCTGTGTGTTTTGGGGAATAAACTCTTATTAAAGCTATAGTCCGTATTTTGCACCGTGTACTTAAAAATCCTTACTTGGCAGTTTCTGACTTAGTGGGCTTTGGTTGTCCTTTCTGAACTTACGTAACTAGCGCAGTGGTTGCAGATGTTTGTGCAGCTGAGGCCAGTTAGTCCATGGATTTTAAACAGTCAAACTTCTGTACTGCACTCATGTATTTGGATCTGTGTAGGGGACAAAGATCTTGTGAAATATGTGAACAGTGCTGCAGTGTATATTTTATTAGTTTATGAGCTCATTTTCCTGCAGGAACACTGGAAGAGGGAGAAAGTTGTCATGTGTATATGGAGGGAGCTACAGTTGTTGGCTTCTGCTGTGTCTGACAACATAGATTTGGTATTGACTCCTGATAGTTTATGTAACACTTTTACCCAGAAGTCAGAGGTTTGAGACATCATGAAGCTGTTCTGCTTTAATGCCAGAGTTTGGCTTCTTGTCATGCTGCCTTGAAAAAAAAGGCAAATTTCATTAGGGAGGAAAGGAAAGGAAACTGCAGGAGTGGTTCGGGGGAAACTTTAGCTCAGAAAAATGCTTACATGTTATGCTGCAGGTCCATCATGACTCCTATAGTCAAGACAGGGATAATAACTTTAATGTGCTGATCTATTTTGAGTTCTTGGCTGATTTCCAGTTCTCTGATTCACAGTGTAACTAAAAACCTGGCAGCAAATTTAGTTGTTGTCTCCAAAGAGGAGGAGTATTGATGTTTGAAGAAGCTTTAGAAATGTCTTTGTAGTTGTTTGGAGATGGTCCTTAATGCTGCTAGATCTGTAACTTCAACAATGAGAGGTTGTAATAATGGCAACATTGTTCATATAAATTGTGATTTTTGCCTCGCTTATGTTAAGAGGTGTGTCAACTGCAAAGAATAAAGAGGAATAAAGAGAGCAGAATGAGCACAGATATGTCTTGTCTCATTCACCATGTCTGCGCTCTAAATTGAAAAGTTTGATTGTGTATGAGGGCGGCACAGTAGTGTGGTGGTTAGCACTGTCGCCTCACAGTAAGAAGGTCCTGGGTTTAAATCCGGGTCAGAGCGTTTCTGTGTGGAGTTTGCACGTTCTCCCTGTGTCTACATGGTTTTACTCTGGTTTCCTCCCACATCCCAAAACCATGCAGAAGTGGGGTTAGGTTAATTGGTCACTTTCAAATTGCCCGTAGGTGTGGGTGGATGTCTGTCTCTATATATTAGCCCGGTGATGAACAAGCAACTTGTCCAGGGTGTCCCTGCCTTTGCCCCAAGATGCTGGGATAGGCTCCAGCCCCCCTGTGACTCCCCAACAGGACAAGCAGTAGAAAGTAGATGAATTTAATATGAATTATAACAAAAGGGTGATTGAATGTTTGACCATGGCTTCACTGTAAATTGAAAGTTCAGTTTAGTGGTAATGTTTATTTCTCCTGCAAATAGGCTGATTGTAACTGACTGTAGCTGTATACAACCAAGTCAATAGAACAAACTTTGAATCAATATTTTTTGGAAACGTATTTCTTTGCTGAAAGTATTTGAGTAATAAGTGGGTTAATGTTTGGTGAACAGGTGGTAATGCAAATTAAGACCTCTTCAGGTGGAGGCAAGGCAGACATTTTGAAATTATAATTCAAAAAACCACCTGCTCACTGTGCAAGATTCATCCCTGCATATACTGTTACATGGGAATTTTGTCTTTGCTGTGCCCAGATATGATTAAAGGGTAATCAGGAAGTCACCACACAAGCTTTATTTAGAAACTGCACAGCTGTTTTCTTCTTCTGCTGACTATAAACCAAACTCAAAGGTTCATGGGAATCATAACAGACGAGATGACAGGGGCAAAATATCCCAGAGGACTTTGCTTTGGTTCTCACGTCCAAACAAGGCCTCTGGGGTCAGAGCCTACTTCCTCTGTTCAGTACGACACACAGATCTACAGACAAACCCACACTCCTGTAGTGTAAATAAACTGCCTCATTAGTGGCAAAAAAGCAGACTGCTGTGTGCTTAATTGGTTGTTTAATTAACGGCATGAGCACAAAACAATAAATGAGCTCAGTTTCAGTTGTTCAAATGAAAAACAGCACATCTACACCCAACTTTTGCTCATGATAAGGGATCAAAAATAATGCAGTTCCAATCCTAAAAATAGTTTTGCTGCAGTTTTGTTTTCTACAGTGCACAAAATCATCACAAATCAAATGTATAACGATATTACTTTTTACAGTGATCCCTTGTTTAAACAGCCACCACAAGCATGATAGAAAAAGAATTTCACTTTATTTTCTTTGCAGTCAAGCATTCCCCTCATTTGGTGCTTATTGTCAGTCCTGCAGATACTCAAGCTTCAACAAACACCCTCCATCTATTCTCAGGAATGCAGCTCTATTCTTTGCCATTTATTTTTCATGGGAGTTCACTGTATCTGAACGTGAGCGTGGACCTGCCTGGGCCTGTGCCGTGTCATGTCCCAGTTAACCCACATTTGGCTTGGTCTCAGGGACGCAACTGCGGGCCTCTGCAGAGCCTGCAGGCTGCTGCAAACGTGACTTTTTTCACACTTCTCCACAGAAGAATGGAGAAGAAGTGTGCAGCTGAAAGAGTGGAAAAAACATTAGCTTCTCAGGGAGACAATTAATACTCTTTTTGTTTCTTGCAGCACCTCATGTTTCAGCACTCCCATAAATAAAGCTTTACTCCCCTCAACTGTCAGAAGGTAGGGCCCATATTTTCCACATTGGCTGGATGGTTGGAAACAATGGTAAAGAGAGCCATTTGTTTATTTGCACAGATATATAAGGGTTTAATTAATCGAAATGTAACTCTATCGTACTTTGCAGGGCTGAAGCTGCAATAGAAACCACAAACACAGCCAAACAAAGCCTGCGAAAGAAGCCAAAGCCACATATGGTGACACAGTCTAAATACAATCAAGCCTTTGCTGCTGGAGGATGCGTTCAGAGTCCATTCACATCCACACAACCCAGTGTGTGTTTAGAGTCTCACAGGCGAAGCAATGACTTCAACAGTCCGGCAAAATCAAACACACACTTTCACTGCCAAACACAAATATTCACACTCTCATACACACAAACAGTGTCACTCTGTTTACCTTGGTACAACAGACACAGACGGTTACAGTCAATAAACCAGAATCTCCACTGAGGAACTAGATAAAACCTAGAAAACAGAGTGATTTGCTGTGATTTTACCAAGATTTACCAATGACTTCTGAATTAGGGCACATTAGGTCCATTTCATCCCCACACCATGACCTTTTATAGGATCTGTCTTTGACCTTTACATATCTGATGAACAACTAAACATTTTTGCATTGTTCATCTGAAAATAGCTTGACATTCAAAGCACAAGGAGGGAATAAAACTTGTGCTTTGCTCCGATTTTACAGACACAGGAAGCATAGACTTTAGCTGTGTGGGAGAGTCGACTGTCTGGCTCACAGTCAGATCAAATCAAGGTGTGGAAAGATAAGATGTGTGAGGAAAGAGAGGCAAAGAGCCTAGAAATGTGGGAATGAAGAGAATGCTGACAAAGACTGCATGAAAGAGATATTTTTTGCAGGTTTAATAGAAAAAAATATAGGATGTAAATGCCATAAAGCTGTGAGCTATTCTGCCTCACAAACAGTGAGTCTGCTGAGCAGGAAACCAGGGTCAGAGTGTTGACCTTGATAAGTTGTCTTCCTGTGGCGCTCCAAAGCATGCTTGTGCCTCTAACTGTCCCTCTGTGGCTACAGACAGAGACCCTCCCAGGACAGCTTCACAATAGAGTCCTTCTCCAGTCTGAGATGTGCTGCAGACAGAAAGCAGACATTGTGTGGTCTCAAAGATCTCTCAGTCTCCTGCTTCCTCCCATCCTTTTTTCCCTGACATTTTCACTTCCTGCTGCCCCTTTCTCCCATCGCATCCTCTCTATCTTATGATGTCATTTCAATTCACTGGAATAAAAATCATAAACTGTTGGTGTTGTAACAGAGAAAGACCCCTGCAGGCATTTGTTGGTGAAGATGTGCTGTTTGTTTGCACAGATTTTGCTTTATTGCACTGTCAAACCACTTGGTCACGGCTGGCTTGGCCCCACACTGGGCCTGGATATGGATAATTTGTTATGACGGCTGAACTTGTTTAGTGACCTCTTGTCCTGATATATGCCAGAGCAGGCCAAGGGAAAATAGAAATGTTGAGAAAAATGAGAGAAAATGTCAATGGAGGCCATGCAGTCACACACAAATTATACTCATAATGATACTCCTACAGCTTGTTTGTTTACGTTCTCTGAGATTTATTTGGGGCTGAAGAGATACCACATCTGTGACTCAGCTTATGAACCCCATTGTGGGCCCTCTTGGACCGTTTTAACCAACATGGTTCCAATGTAGAAATCTCTATTAGAAGCACATGTTCATGCTGTAAGAGATTAGGCAACGTCTTTGAAACTGCTCCATTATTGTTTATAATTCAGGGAAAAAGACAAAAATGTCCCTATTACAAAAGAAGCCTTTTATAACAAGAATTGAATCATATGTCAGAAGACGGTCAGCTGGGTTGATGGGAGGTATGAGGACTTGTCATCATGTGGGTACAGTGAGAGTCATAAGATCATGAGTGAAGAAATTTCCTTTATTCTGGGTGAAAAAAATCTCAAAAATAGAAATCTGTAGCGCCCTCCAAGGATGGAGGAGCACCACAACCACAACATTTCATGAAGATGATGTCGGCACATGACTTGTGTGTCAGGTCGATCTCAAAGCTGCTCTTTTTCAGCAGCTGAAGTCTTCACTTTTAATGTCTCAGTTAAGTGCGTTTAATGCAAATAAAACATATCTTTGGGCATTGTTAGAAATGGTTAATGACATACAAGTAAGTCAGCTGTGTTTATCAGTGAAGTTTATGATCCTTGGATTTTTCTCAAACCCCAGTATTCATCACACAGAAGGAAAATGTTGCAATATGAATTTTTCTTTTAATATTTTGTTGCTGCAACTCCATTCAAGCCCAAGTGACTTTTTTATTACTCACCCATTAAGATTACACCAAGTCTTGAAGTCATGTATCAATAAAGTTAAAGCAGCTGGCAAAAGTTTTACCCGACCTGATCCATTCTCTTAACTTTTGTCAGAAATAGAGACTTGGTCACAAAATCAGTCAGATTATCTTGTACTATGCTCTCTGTTTTAGGAGGGGACATGGGCTCATAGAGCCTGGCTTGGAAGTCGTGACGGTGTATTTGCTGCTGTTGTTTTGGGGACAGAAATGGTTTTAACCTGACATTGACGGCAGTATGAAGGCTGACGGGTGGCTTAATTTACATGTCAACAGACTGGAGCATTCAGACTGCTGGATTGAGCAGTGTGTCTCACATGCATCCCACCTACTGAAATTTTCCTGTTTGAAGAACTGCTCCTGATGACATTTTTAAGACATTTTAACAACAGATACTCTATGGACTATTGAAGAAAGACGGACAGAACACAGCGACTAATGCACTACACAAGATCTGTGTGAATGCCACGATGGCACACTTGTAAATCTCACTCTCTTTTGATTAACCTACACAGACACTTATGTAAGGTCCGCTCTTAGTAGGTTTTCTTGGCCGATAGCTTCTTAATTTGGGGGGCCAATGAGCACAATGATCAATCACAGTGAATCGTTTGGATATCTAAACTGTTCCTCTTTATTCAGTAATCAGGGTTTGACCCCTTTTACACATATTTGGGTGTAACTTCCCTAAAGTACATTTGCATTCTTTGCTAATCAGCTCTCAAATCTCCGTGCACAGCAGTATTTGAACAAGGGTAAAAGCTTCAGGCTGGCAGAAAGGCTCGCCTGCCTCATGGCCCCTGTGTCAACACACACTCTGACGGAGGTGGGCTACTGCATGGACCAGATGGCCATCTGTTACACCTGGACCACTGCTGATTTTAAACAAAGCTGTCAGCTTTAATTCAGATCACCTGACTGAGTGATTAACTTAGTGCCACCAGTGGAGTCAAATATTAAACTGAGAGATGGTCCCTACCCCCCATCATTTTTAGCTGATGCACAAAATACATAGCACACACTACTGTGCATCCATAACTTCAATCAACTTAAACTGATTAAAAACATTGAAACCTTTTAGTTCTCCAAACTTAAGAAACTTTACTTTTAAATATTCTTCATGACAGGTGGTGATAGTCTTTATCAATCTGGAGCTAAAACAAATTTCTCAAAATTGGGTTTTCAGTTTTTGTACATTGTCCAACAGGCTTCAATGATAATTTCTAAAAAGTACTGGTACATTCTACATTTCTCTCTACATGATATGTAACTTAAATACAGCAGAGTCAGAATAAAACCAGGTTAAAGCAATTTTTAACACTTATCAACAACAGCAGCAACCTTCTCCAGTTATGTAACCAGAGTGTCAGTCCTTTGATTTTCTCTGTATTCGGTTATCTGAGTCAGAGCTCAAAAGACAGAGCGACAGGTTGGGTGACATTGTCACAAAAACAGTTTTACTCATAAGGATTAGTCATTGTATGTCGGGACAGTTACTCCAACTGAATAATTGCTTTCGTTTTACCGTAACTGTGGAATCACCTGACGACAATTATTTCTAAAACAGTTAATTTTATGAGCGTTTCAAGAGATGGACTGCAGCAGAAAGTCGTGGTTAAAACTGTTGAGAGCCTTTGACTCATCTTTTATGATGACAAGATTTTAGTACTGACTGGGTCAACCCTATCAGGCAACACTGAGCTCATAACATGACTAGACTTGTTCACATGGATTTGACAAACATGCAAACATGAGTATGGTAATACATAAGGACTTGTGCAAATTTTTTCAACTCTAATTTGATTGAAAATTTAGAAAAAAGAGATTAGAACCTGAACCAGAACAACCTATGAGACATTTTCAGTTTTTCAACAAGTATCGAGGACTAACACTGTGCACCTGAAGCAGGTTATTGTTCAGCAGGACACACTGAAGTTGTTACTGGAAGAAAAAAACCTGCTTGTGTTGGCGCTAAAACGGAAAGAAGGAAATTCCTGATTTTTCATTGGCCTTGGGCCTCAAAACCAAACTGCCAGTGCAAATCAGTCCCAAAATAACCTGCTGTCCCTCCTCTACCTGCTGCCACGCCCTCTGTCCCTTTGCAAAGATGTAAATGGCAGGATAACAGAAGATTTAACTTGGACGATGAGTCAGGAAACGAGATGGATCACTCTTTCACCCAAGGCACAGCAGTGTGGGAACGTCGATCACTTGAGACCGGCTGAACCGGCCCAGTTATGAGGGGAAATGGAAAGCAGGATACAGCGTGGGAAATGCAGTTCGTTAGCGGTATCACTGTCACTTCACTCATGAATACCTGCTGGAAAGGATTTTTCTTGAGTCCAGATGGAGGTTTTTAGTGTTGCAACAGATGTACGTTTGCTGCACTGCTCTCAAGATGCAATGTTGGTCAGACCACTCACCACTAAACACCCAAATTAACTAGAAAGAAACTGGTTCTGATATTCCTGCTTCATATCACCTATGTTGGTGCCTTCGAGTTTATTTTCAATGAGTACTGTCACAAAAATTCTGTTTCAAAATGTATAGTTTGAAATGTAAGACTTTGAAGTTAATGACTTTTGATGGTTTTGAAACTTCAAACAATCAAACAACAAACAATCTTTGTATGTTCTTTCAGATTATGTATTTATGGAAATACTACATTTAAGTTCTGTATTCAATTGCTCAACATGTTCTCCATTCATTCATGTCTCATGCCCACAAAAGAGTATATGACCAGGAAGCAAACAGTAAAGGGAAAGCAACTGATCATAGCCAACCCCTCCCAAGTTGAAGTCTTTATCTGCACAGTGAATGCTGAAGTCACCTTCCTTTTGTTCAATCATATTTAAGGAGTCTTGTTAACATTCAAACTTAGCCATTGGTCATGAGACATGAGCCGTTTTTCCTGTGCCATTCTGAGGCTTTAGCCACTCATTGTCATTCTGAATCAAGTAATTTGTCTTGCCACCTTCTTCCTTGCTTTCTGCTTATGAAATTGTCTGGCTGTTATGAACCATAATACTGCTGTGGTTTAACCTTTAAACAATTCTCCACTCTATCTCTGGATATTTTCACTCATTTGGCCTGCTAAGAGTAGTATTTCCATGGTTATCATTGCATTTGAAAAACCTATTTGGATTTAAAAATGACCCCAATGTAGCACCAACACTCATCTAAGAGCCTGTAAAACCAGCCTCTGGATCCACTAATTCATTATTGGCATAACATTTAATTGACCACGTGATTGCTCTGTTTATTAAAAAGTTGTTTATGCTATTACTTAACAATGAAAATCATTGTCTTAAATACTAAAAGTACACATGCTCACAGTTAAACAATTACACTTAAGGACTTTGGATCCAGGCTAAAAGTAAAACAAGCACAGCAACACAATTGATCTGTCAAACCTAGAATGACCTTTTTCTGACATAATTATGTTATCTATGGCAGAGACACAATAGTTCATCACACACACATTGGGGGGGGGCACTTTATGGCTGTGGATCTGTAGTGAACTGCGGCACCGTGTCGTCTCTGTAGCTGCAGGGCTGAACAGTACAGCAGCTTTTACATCTGACAACACAGACTGACCACTGTGCTGCTAATTACTCTGCCACTGAGCTCTGTCACCTCTGTGCCCCCTTTTGACTTGTCACCACCCAACATACGGCCATCGCCCCACCCCCACACTTAGAGCGTGGCCCATAACAATAGTGAAAGTCTTTGACCTGACAAACAGACCAGCGCTCTGACTCAGACCTTTGGCGTAATAAAATATGCAGGAAAAGCCTTTGCTTATCTGCCACTGTTAGCCATGGCAGAAAAAGAGACAGCTCCCTGACACAATGTGAGAATTGAGTTTCCCTGTGCAGCGCCTTCAGCACTTTATCAGCTCAAATTACAGACCTCATTCAACCCTGCACCATCTTATCAGGACTATTAATCACATAAACTCCATATGATCTAATCAGGAGTCCATTTCTGCCCTATTTTGTTATCTGTGTTCCCTTTTCACCCTCTGTATTTGAATACAAACACATACATCAGCCGAACTAGAGCAAATAAACCTTGGTGTTGCTCGTGTTTACACAGTGAAGTCAGGCCGTACTCTTGGCAGGTTTTCAGTGATGTGCGGCTCAGCAAGGCTGAGTAATGCATGTCGCTTAGTACAGATCAAATACACTGGCCCAGGAGCAATTAACATCCACATTCTTCCTTAGCGGTAAACCCACAGGCATGCTGGGTTTGATGTTTTTACTGCAGGATCAGCTGAATTTGGCCAGGAAAGGGTTTCCCTCGCTGCTCCAGAGGAGATTCTGTTTTCAAACTTTCAATCAAACTTGTTTTCTGAAGGCAAGATGTAAGGTTACCGCTGCAGCTTGTCAATGAGCCCTTTGTTTTAGAAGTAATAGTACATTTGGGAAATTCACTGTTTGCTTTCTTACTGAGAGTCAGGTAAAAACACCCCTCTCATATCTGTGTGGTTAATAAGCAGCAAGGAAGTAGGTCAGCACAATTATGCAAAAATGATATACTCTGTCTCACCTCTAGCCAGAGCTTAACAGTAGGTGTGTGGCTCTATAAGTAAATTATCTGAATTTGCATAAATCAGTTACAAATATGGCCAGTTAGTCTTAAAATGGAAAGAGTTTTAGGCTAACAACCTTATATTTATATTTCATAATGATATGGATCCAGCTGGCTCATTGTTTAGCCTGACAACAGCTCATCTTGCTCTTTATGCAGCAGCTTCTCTCTCCACGCTCCCTTTGTCCCTCTGCTTTACTCACACACATGAGTTGGAGAATATTCATGGAGAACATAACCTAGCATGACTGCATTTCTTAAAATACCATCATAAATCCATGTGAATTATCACTGTCAATTACATTTCTTTTGTGCCAAAAATGTAATGAGGATTAACGTTTGATTAATTGTGCAGCCTAATCTGGAATATGTTTTCCTGAAGCAACACAACCTCATGTGGGTTTCGTTATATGTGTGATGTGTTGTCTTGTATCCTCGCACAAAGGCACACGATTTGTTTTACCCTCTCAAGCTCATAGCATTAATGTTGCGTCAGTCACGCTCCATCAACAGCTGTGAAGCCCAGAGGTGTTGATTGATTATTAGCCTATGGTGTGAATTTCAGCTTGGGTGTTGCCACAGACACAAGGTCAGAAATAAATTCCCTAGATTGATTTTCTCTGACTCCTGCCAACAAAGAGTTAAATTCTGGGATGACTCTGCTTGTTTACTACTTTGCAATGCTTCCTCCATCAAGCAAATGAGAGACCACACCAACATCATAAGAATAATGCGCATCATCTGCAAAGGAAGTAGTCTGAACTGATGCCTTTCATTAGATGCTAATGGCATTATCACACTGGCATTTGAAACCATCAGACCAAATAAGTGAACACTGAGCTCCTTTGTCTGCAGCTGTTTTTCTCTACATCCATTCACCTAATAGGGTTGATGTGATCCTGCTAACCCTCCCAATGCTCACATGCACACAAATACACACAAGCTCAGCAAGCAGGAGTAAGGAAATGATCCTCTTGAACTCAAATACAGCAAAAAGCTTAAATTCGTGTTATCAGAACACACTTCCAGACTATATTTCCTGTTTCTCACATTCTCCGTTTGAGTTTACTTCTGTCCCTCATTTAATTTACCTCTCTGTGTGTCTTGCCTCTGCACTCAAGGGAACTTTTTTTCACTTTACCACAACAAACAAACGCTGCCCCACAGAAGCTTCAGAATAACTCCAAAATGAGCTGTGCATAATGTGTCCTGACAGCATAATGATGGGTAAAATGCACTTGGTCCTCATACTGTTGGGGGACAGCTGGTGGAAATAACCTTCACGAAGTTCATGATTGTCTTTTTGTCTCAAAATTATTAGCCATTCAACTTTTTGAAGTTTAAAATCCAATCCCGCAATAATTAATGTTACTATACTGTTTTACATATTGCTATGTTCATCCTAAAGGGAAATGAGAGTTTTCTCTTTTTGTCTTTCAGTATAATAGTAAAAACAATTCAGAACAGGCTAGCTCACAGCTTCTCTGTAGTTTTACAAAAAGCTTAGTCTGACCACATATCAGATCAGTTTGAGATTTACAGTGCATGAACTGTAACTCCTCTTATTGACGCTGCTCTAATTGAAACCATAGCAGGAATGTCTTATACCTGCTCATGTCCTTTCATTTGCAGGAGTGCTTTATGCTATCCAGAGACCTTTAAACCTCATTCATGGGTTCTTCAGACTTTCAATCACTTTGTAAATTTCAGTGACAGACTGCACAGAGGACTTTGTCAGGTGAAACATCTGGTTTGGGGTGATGCTCTTTGGTCTCTAATTGCCTCTGCGAGAGACCACATCAATGGAAGGGATGATAAATCTGAACAATGGGAGAGCCAGTAAAGCAGTCAGCAGGGGTTCGAGGGACAGGCTACAGGAAGTGTGGCTCCTCTTGACCCTTGAACCCTGAGGTGATGAGTGCCCTTCAGGCTGCTCTCTGTGCTGGGATATCTGATGGCCATGTGTTATACAGTACTGGAATATAGTCTGCACTTTTTAGTTCCTTGATTTAGCCGACACATTCAATGTGTCGGGAGCCCTTACTGCGACCCCCGCTTACTGTCCCATGTTTTACTGCTGTTAGGTATGGCAGTATGGCACAAAGTCGAGTAGCACGATGGATATGGCAAAACACCTCAAGGACCGACACTCTGGCATTCACAACAAACCCTGGCAGGTTAGTAAAGCTCCTGTTCATCTTTAACCTTACTGTATAAAGCTCATTAACAATGTTACTTTGGCCGGTGGCCAGCATTAATCAGCGGTAGCCGTGGTTAGCCTTATGCTCAGTGAATGTTGTTTGTTTTGTTATTTGCCATTAGCCGCGGCTAGCAGCCTTCAGCTCGCTAACATGACTCAAACGTGTTTTCTTTTCTTAAAGATGCGGTCTGAAGCAGAGAGATGTACATGCAACTTGACTGAAGACACCACAGCCTACTCTTCCACTGCTATTTGAAAAACAGAGAAAGTATAACCCAAAGGCTCCTGAAGCTGTCAAAATAAACAGAGCTGTAGCAGAGTACATCTGTGAGGACCAACTACCCATTTACATGGTGGAAAAACCTGGGTTCCAAGTGAAAAAGTGATTGTCTTGTTTTTTAGTTGCTTTATATTTTTCATTTTCTGATTACTTAATAATTTTATTTAATTGATTATTTATCTGCCATTCTGTTTTTCATGTTTATAAAGATATTTTTTATGCCTTTTTAAGCATTTGTCATTTTTTATCCCCGCGGTATTGAAAAGGGTTTTGAATTTCAAGGATTTTCGTGAGTATCGATATCAAGTTTGAAATTTTAGTATCGTGACGACCCTAGGGCCAAGACATGGAGTAAGACTTATTATTATCCATATCATATAGAGCAATACATGTACTTAGACTTTTATCTTGTTTGGTGCCGGCCGGTTGACGACACAGACTTTTTGATGCCATTGAGAGAATTAGTTTTACAACAAGCAGGCACTAAAAAGGCTGACAGTTGTACACATGAAACTTCTCTCAATTAGTGCTCAGCAGATGTCACAGTAGTTGAAAAAGATCAATAGGGTCAGTTGTGACAGACTGGTGCTTAAGTGTGCCCTGGCAATTTTACAACACAGTCTTCTGCAGACCACTGGGAATTAGGCTGCTTGTAACATGAAAAGGAAGTGTGGCTATATTAAAAGAAGAAGAAGAACAGAGGGTATTTCACAAAGAGAAGCGGGTCCAAGAGAGCAAAGCTAAGGCCCCTGCAGCCACTGTGACCTCATGGACCCGAGAGCTGCCCTTTCAGAGGGGTTCTGTGTCTGCAGCTCTGCAGGAAATGAGATGCTGCAGCCAAACAGAGCGATGATCTCAGACTATATAAGGAGAGGGCTGAAGAAGCACTAAAAGCAGCTGAGTTTAAACAGTGTAGTTAAATCCTGCTAGTCCTCCCTATGGGCAGACGTTTACAGCAACTTGTCCAAACAACAGCTCGTGAGGCGGATGTGGAAAGGAAAGAGTTTCCTTGAGATGTATCCAGGACCATATTTGGATGAAAGTGACAGCTGTGACTTATCATGATGTTTGGAAAAAAGTGAAAATCAGCTCTTTGGAGATTCACAGAGGACCATGAAACAGGATAAAAGTTTACTTTCTCCAAAAAAGGATACAGCTTGAAATGGTTCCGCATCCTCCAAACTCTTGGCCTTGTGTTTGTCAGGAGGAAATACTTCTTGTTTCCTGATGTCACGGGGCAGTTTTATCTGCTGTTTCTTGTAAAGCTTACACAGTGCCAAAAATTAAATTTGGCCTCAACTCAGTCTTCTGCCTTTCCAACACTATTTTTAAAGATGAATGGGCTGGAAGAAACACATCCCACTCATTTGTTTATACTGCAAACCTCCTTGTGAAAACCTGATTCATCTGGGAAATGAGAGTTTTCTGCTTTAGCACTGGTGCACCGTTTTCAGAAGGCATCAGATTTCAATTAGTCTGGCTGTGAGGAAAACGAAACACTCATTTTGTTGAGTGAACCACAGCTGGAACACCACAATAAGAAAACTCCCAGGCCTCCCTCACTTTCAATCTCTTATTTCAGCTTTTACATGTGGTCCCACACCTGATAGTGTGGCTTTTGGTGCTGGGATTTAATCACTGTCAGACAGCCAGCCCAGTCCAATCATGTAATTGGCACCAGACTGCAAAGAACAAAGGAACAGTGAATCTTTGGGTTTTTTCTGTCTTTAGTCTTGAATGTGTTTATTAGTGGAAAGTACAGGTCAAAAGAACGTAATGACATCCGTTGAATCAACTCTGTGCAAACCTTATGAAGATTTCTATACAGCTGCATTTCTTTGTATCGGTATAGAAGTGAGAAAGTCCACAATGACCTCAGGAGAAAGTGGCAAAAGTGCTGTTTGTTTTATTCCAATATATTTCTTAATTAAAAATGTATGCCTTGATATTAACTATTTAGGACTTAATCTGGCATCCTCAGGAGACAGATATTCAATTGTCCTGAATATATTGCATGGTTGTGAATTACTCTGGTGAGATTATGCATGCCTTTTTACATATGGAGATAAGTTGTGAAAATTTTGGTAAGTGCCATAGATCTCAGAGGGTTCAGTTTGAACTTGTGCAACTCAATGCCAAACATTTCTGGAAAATTTCAGGACTGCTGCAACTTTCCAAACCAAGTTCATTCAAATGTGTCCCTCACATCGCAGTGTTTTTCCTGTTATTGAGGTCTTAAGAGACAGGAAATGATCTAATAAGGACGCTGTTGTTGTCTCTGGAAAGGAGCATGCAGGGAAACAGAAGAGGGTAGGTAGCAGCTTCATTACATGCACCAAGATTGCACAAGATACACCAGTTGTGTACTGGCCATGAGATATAAACCTCATCAACCCTGCCCAGTTGTGAAACAATCTTTGCTGAGTTTACAGGAAGATTTCTGAATGTTTTCAGGTAAGGGTGGGAGAAAAAGTTGATACAGCACAGTATTGCGATACTTTGTTTGGTGATATATCATATCTTCTCATTTACCAGGTATCGATTTTTCAAATTAATTGCTGAAGTGAAGTCAAATCTATGATGATGGAAAAATAAAATCAACTGTTTGTCCAGTGAGGTTGGCAGAGGTGACATCATAGAGCAGGAGAAAGTTAGTACAACAAATATATATAAGGTTTGCAAGATGTGCGACATGAAAAGAAAGTATTGTGTAAGTAAGACAAAGGAAAGCCAAATGCTAAATTAGCTAAACAGTTGAAAACAATTTTATAAATCACAAAATAATGTATTCCAATACTCACTGTATTACGAAATGTTAAAATCGCAATGATATCATACCGTAGCCCAAGTATCATGATAATATCATATCGTGGAGCCACTAGTAATTACCACCCCTCTCTTCAGGTGTATCTTACATTATTAAAAAAAAAATAGCTCAGTTTGTTTGTCCCCATAAAAACTCCTACTGTTGTAACAGTTCATGTATGAATTAACTATTGGAGAAACAGCATGTTATGGAGAGCTTTAGAGGTGCTGGTGGTTTTTCCCTCTTTTCTCTCCTTTCCATCTGGGATCACTCATAGCAGAAACCCCTTCAATTTTCATGTTAAGGTAAGTTAAAGGTCAAAGTAACTCTCAGTTAGAAAGAAGATTAGCTTACTTTCCAATTTTTAGTTAGAGAAGTTAGAGAAGAAATATGCCTCCTCTCCAGACCAGCACAACTGAAATCCAGTGAACGGCTCATTAGCTGTTAAAAGTGCTGTGCTGACCTGTGCAGCAGCTGCCCCTCCTCCTGGCACCCAGGTGTGAAAAGCTTT
This sequence comes from Xyrichtys novacula, assembly GCA_962446985.1. Taxonomy (NCBI): domain Eukaryota; kingdom Metazoa; phylum Chordata; class Actinopteri; order Labriformes; family Labridae; genus Xyrichtys; species Xyrichtys novacula. Next base: position 19,199,795 of record OY660865.1, read on the forward strand.
TAAATCCAGAGGGAGACCGGGCCACCATCTCTGAAACCAGACCCATAAAAAATCACAACCATACACTTTTAGGTTCACACGGGCATGACAAGCCCCAATGAGATAACATCGATAGCAAGATGGGAATACAAGCGAGAAAATCTGCAGAATAAAAATAGGTATGAAGTATAAACATAGCTAAGGGCATCTACGTCTTTGGCTCAGTCATTTTTGCTTAAAATAACTTTGCTGAGCTGAAATGTTTTGCCTACATTTATGTTGCTGTTATCTAAAGAGGATTCCTTATCTCATAGAAATGAGCCAGTGTTGCCTTGTCCAATAGATAACTGATAATAACATGTTGGTTGGTATTGTTTTAATATGAAAAACAAACAGAGATGCTCTTACAAAATAAATACTCTGGGTATGGCCGTCTCTAGGATAATAGTTTTCATCCAACTGTGACCACAGGGAAGTTGGAAGATCCTGGCCTGTGGTAGGAGATCCCAACCTGCTCAGCTGCCATCCTGCTGCTCTCTGAGTATTCAATCCCCGAACAGCCACGTCAAGGAAAGCCTCCCCCTCTGAACTCAGAGCAAAGCATCTGGTTCACCACAGCCGAGTCTCTTATGTTCAAATATAGATGGGGAACGACACAGAAAGCACATTCTTTTACAGCTGAATGTTGCAGCACACACCCTGAAGCCTGGTCAAAAATCAACATAATGTTTGGCAGTGTGGGACTGCTGTGAATAAAATGTGATGAAAAGAAAACTTCTCTCTAACCCCTGTTTAGCTCCATGGCTGTATGTTTAGGGTTTTGTGAAAACACTCGCCCTCTTCCACAAGACAACAGGAGAGCTCTTGCTTTTCAGTAGCTTACAATTGTTGAACCATCTTTTGTTGCATGGGGTAGATGTCAGCACTGATCTGTAATTAGATAGTAGATGGTGAACGAATTTATCTTTGAATGATTTCAGTATTGCTGAATGAGGCTATACTCTGCACCTATATCTGCCCAGATCTCCCAGGTCACATCCCCCCACCAAGAATACACTTGCGGCTCATTTAGAGCACCTGGGGAGTAGAGACAGCTTAGTCCACCAGCATCTACAGGACAAAAGATATGGTGTTGGCAAAACCAGCAACACAGCAATAGATAAGAGCTCTTAGTGAATTGAAGGATCCTGACTTAGATGAGAATTAGCAATAGGCCATTTTTTTTAATGTTGTGTCTCTGCATGTCCCCTACACACTGATGAAAACTTGAAGAGCACATCAACCAGGATGAACTAAAAAGCTTAACGTGTAAAACAACAAACTGCTGTAATAAAAATGTAACATTCATCCTCACAACTTCCTCCTCAAAAAACCTGTGACAGGCTTCAACAGACTTCTTGTCTGAGTTTATGTTCTGCTTGAACCATTTGGCCTCTTAAAGATGACATGAGGTAAACAATAGTCTCCTGAGATGTAACAGTGTGGCCCCCAAGAGACCCTGCCTGCGGCGTGGGAGGTCCCACCCCTGGCACACTTCCTTTGACCTCAGGGTTATCACCATGATAATCCAGGCTACAGCACTCTGGAGAGATGATAGTGCTACTGGGTGATACCTGGACAGATTTAAGCAGCTGCTGCTCTGCCGCAGTGGTCACTGAGGAGTCATTTTCGCAAATTAGGGTGTGGGTAATCGTGCGCTAAATGAACAACAAATTCAGACATGCATTAGGTTCAGGTCTGATCCTCGGCCTTTTGGTGCACTTCATCCTTACTCTCTTGTCTCTAATGCTCCCATTCAATGTTTCCATCATTTTGCTCCCTTTAGCAAAGTAAGGAGCCATAATAAGCTTATAATTTTATGGAGACATCAATCTTCACTCCATTTAGAGTGTGCATTTGTATGCATCTAGTGCAAACAGTGTGCACATAATTAGTGTTTTACCTGTGCTTGTAAATCAACACTTTACACCTTAGTCTCACTTTACTCTGTTTGAAGTTGGAGGAATCCGATTAAGACACCCAGATAATGCGATTTGAATTTGATTTTCTCTACCATGTAACCAGCATTGTTAGAGTATGATGGGACAAAACACGTGTGCCACGCCGCCATAACCCCAGAACAAAAACACCAGAGAAGAGTAGTAGTGTGCGCCTCATCAGCAGAAAAAGTAGTGCGTACATCCTGTGCGACAAAACAACGCTGTATGATGCTCCATCTTCTTGCTTGAAAATACCCAGCAGCATTGTAGCCACTTCTGACGTCTGACACGGACTTGTTGTCGTTGTTGGGTCAACCTAAAACAGCACAGCTGAAAAGACCCATATCGCCCCCTAGTTTTGGGGAGGAGGACACGTTCATGTCAATAATTCAATTTTCTCAGCTACATGTATACACGGACAAGAAGAGAAGTCCGATTTGGTTAAAAAAAAAAAAAAGAATTACGAGCTTAGTCCGCATTAGCTGTGCATGTAAACATACTGAGTATGTTGATACATGTACAATATGTCACATGTTTGCACTCTCTGCTCTTCAGTTTGCTCTTTTTGACTCTGTTATTTATACCATGAACTGTTCTGATTACAGGTAGCATTGGTATAAAAGGAGGGACATTGTAGGGGCAGGCTGAATTTTTCTAGAATGTCTTCACGTCCTTTTACAGACATAATCCCAGCACGTGTGTGTCCACATGCAGTTTACAACTGAGACAGTGTTTGGGTTGAGCCCAGGGTCAGTTGGCTTCCTTTATATACTTGTTAGATGTCAGGCTGTGTGCACTGCAGCACCCCAATAATAACTTCATCTGTGAAAGAGTTTAAAAGCGGGCCGTGATGGCGTGTCGCTCAGTGTATTTACATTTGAGCCTTTGCTGTTCTATCTGACCAGGGCTCCTCACGGACTCTCTCTGTACCGCTGAGTCCGGGTTAACTCCTCCACCCAGGCCGGCTCCTGTGTGTTGACATTCGAAAAAGCAAATAGCACTCAGCAGTGAAACACGAGCCTCAGCATGAGAAGGGGAAAGGGCAGCAGTTTGCAGAGGAGAGCAAACCAGAGAGAGAGGAGCAAATACGCAGTTGTATAAAAGTCTAAATAATGAAGAAAACACCCCACACCCTTTGAGATGAGGGGGATGAGTTTCAAAGCTGCCCCCTCCCTCGATTCCTTCCTCCTTTCCCTGAGAGCAGCTGAGAGTGGTTTCAGCCGGGCTTTAGCTCAAATCATCTGTCAGACCAAATCTGTTTCCAATATGAGCGCTTCCTGTGAAGGCAGGAAACGGTCCTCCACACAAAGCAAAGCCTGTGAGGAGTTAATGTGGAGCCACAGCGCTACTTTCCTCCTTTCTGCTCTGAATTCTTTCACACAACACCAACCTTCAAATAGATGGAATATGGAAATTCTTTTGGGTGGATAAAATACACACGGTTCATTGAGACAGCCAAAATGATTCCTATTTCAGTGGCTCTTCATTTCTCTCGCCTTTAGTTTACATTAGCTATGAAAGCTTTTGGAGCTCAGTGGACAGGCAGGCTGATCCCGTATCCTTTTTTTACCACAGTGCAATATAGAAACAACTCTACTTTCTGTCCCCGAGCTTCTATCACAACTGTCTCATTCACAGGTTGACTAATATTGATGCTTTATGGAGTCTTTTTGGCGTCATATAAAGATGCACATGTTAAGTTTATGTCTGTTCTACAGAAGAGAGAGACACCAGAGCCACCTGCTCCCTGTATGTTTATCAGCAGAGACCGGTAGACTGTTAGCTGTGAGCTCGAAAACACTGCACAAAAACAGACATCCATTATAGGTCTAAAATTAGAAAATACAGATACAGAGAGCAGAATCTTTATAAATCCAGACACTGCCACACACTCCTGTTCGATTATTATTGTGCATGCATGGAAAATCTTTTGTTCTGGGCCAACAAATACATTTTAGTGGACAAAAAAAAATAGCCTCTCCTTACTTTTAACAGTATGTCAAATGTTTGTCTGTCTTCATCAAAAAATCTTCTACTTCTATGTTTCTACTTATCTGCCTTTAAAATACCAGAGGGAAGTAGGTAAAAAAAAATGATACCGCGATTAATCACCAACAGACTCACTTAAAGGCAGGAGATGTCTGAGGGAGTACAGCAGTTTGTCTTCAGTGTGACATCCAAGTGTGACATCAATATCTCTGTTAAACCTTGCCGCTTTATGCACTGATCCACAAATCTTTGCACCAGAGTATCCTGAATCCCATTTCTGATATGAAAACCAGCAGTGTAACACAATATCTTTGGGGATGCACTGCCGTCACACCCACCACATACCACAACAAGCTTCAGTGCATCTCAGTTTGGAGGATGTGGCAGAAATCAGCAAGTATTTTCCAGCTTTTTTCTCAGTTACTTTTATTAGGGCTTCTCAATAATGGTAAAAATCATAGTCACTGTTGAGGTCCTTACACACCGGGAGCAAATTTGCAAGGCAAATGATTCAATTTTTGAAAAAAACTTATTGAAGTCAATGCGACCTTACACACCGGCAGCGTAAATTTGGGGAGGCTAAAAAACGACTGTTATTTGTTCGCTCTTGTGTTGAATTCTGCGGAGGCGAAAAGGTGAACGGCTAGACCTCTGACCAATCAAAATGATGTTGGTATGTCGATGACGTCACATCCAAACTTTACTGGCAGCATCAGCCTTAGTCTGCATTCATTCATCATGACTGAGCGCTTTATCATTTGTGTGCAAGAGGGCCCTTCTTTATGGGACAAGTCCCTTAAAATAGTCCACGACACTCTCCTCAAAGAAAACATACGGCAGGAAATAGAAGAAGACCTAAACTTACCTAATGAGTATATTGATGTTATATCAATCATCAAACATAGATGTTTAACATAGCTAGCGTAATATGAAGCTAAGCTAGCTAACTAACCAGCCCCGGGCAACTTTTTCAAAGTCCAGTAAACGTTTGTATATGGTTTTATAGTTATATATTATAGAAGCGCCAAACTTTATTCACTTAGCGGACTTTATTGGCATAATCGTGCTGTGCCCGATGTGTACAGAAAAAAATTGCTGGTGAAAAACTCGCCTTTTCGTGTAGCTTGTTCGCCTTGCTTCGCCTATTGCCCGGTGTGTAAGGACCTCAAGTGTGATTGAAAATGACATTACACCTTCATATAACTTTTATACCGTCAATGTTTAGGCTTGTAATGATCACGATTTAGATAAAAAATGTCACTCCTTTTTTGCTCGGTACTTATGCAATACAGAATCTTTCTCTCATGCTCATTATGTCCCTTGTCTTTATAGACGCACACAGATACACACACTTGCCTCATGGCCACTTGGCTGCTTGATAGTTTGTACTTCTGTTGGACAATGTGTGAGATACCACTTGTCTACCATTAACTTAAGCAGGGTCTACAACTTCTTTGGGCATCCTGCCATCAAAATGCAACACCATGTATTTTCATGTACATCTTATGTGCGCTTGTTTTCAAGAAGATCAGACGGGTGTCCTTCAGGCCACAGTTGGACACTGGTCACAGCTATTGTGTTGTATGACAGCTGGACCTGCTGAGGGTCCATCCTGTTCCAGATCTGACACAATGCAACACAGGAAGGAGGGGTTTTCAGCTGAGAAAGACACACACACACATCAAAACCACTTAACATCGACTGCTCTCATTAATGACCCTTTTCTCTCACGTTGAGTTTTATGACTTACAACACTTAGCTGAGTAGTTAACCCCGAGGTCAGCCCCCCAGAAGCCAGCAAGACCCAGCTCCATCAAGACACACTTTTCATTTAGGATCAATGTTTTTGTTCTCTTCTGCATAAGTTACTGCTATTTGTTCATTTTTGTTTTACTGTGTCTGATCTGCGGTTTGATAATAGAGATTTTAAAGAAGAAGTCTTAAACAAGAAAGCATATGATCTATTTACAACCTGCTCTCATGATATGCAGTTTTTCCAAAAAATCAATTACAAAACCATTTTTTAAAATTTCTAATGACAAAATAAATATGTGTTTTGCATTTTCTGTTCTTTTCAAAACTTTAAATGCAGAATACAAGATGTCTTAAGTAACCTTACTTACAAAAGTACCTTGTTACATTACAAAATAATAGCTTGGGCGGTAGTAGCTTAGGAGGTAAATCAGCGGTCCAACAACCGGAGGGTCGGTGGTTCCATCCCCCCCTATCACTAGTCTGGTCTTTGTGTCCTTGGGCAAGATATTTAATCTACCTTGCACCCAGTGTATGTGCGTCACTTTGCATAAAAGCGTCTGCCAAATGACATTGCAATAATAGTAACAGCCAATAAACTGTAACTGCATAACCTACTAACACAATTTACATTACGTTAACCAACATATACTGTAAATACTTTTGTAATACCAAAAATTAAAACCCCTCAACTCATTACACATGGGGGTCATATTGTCCAGATGGCATGTAGCTTGCATAATCTATCTATATCTAAGTGCAAAAACTTGTTATAACACATACCTCTTCTCTTTACATGTTGGAAATAAACAATTTCAATCACTCAATACCTAAATACAGATACCTGATATTTAAGTTGTGTTCTTAGCCCCCATAAATGCAAAAAAGTCTTGGGTGGTAGCTGGTGTAGGCAACCTGATATCTTGTCTTAGTGCTAACACATTAGTGGATCCACATCAAACATCAATCTGAGCAGCATTTGTGATGTTATTCTTGCAGAGATTTCCTACATGATCCACAGGATCTATTTGCCGATAAAAATCAATAATGACCCCAAGACAGTCTTGCTGATCAAGTGTTAATCACTAACATTAAAAATGATTTTTTTTAGGACTTAATCAATCTGCAAAAAGGAAAAATTTACAACACAAATAAAAAAAAAAGCACTGACATGGCAAACGCATTTTTAGGAGTCCTCATGAAGGTTGATACACATGTAACACCATAACTCCTCTATTATCACTACCATCTCTGCACTACACACACACACACACGCACGCACGCACGCACGCACGCACGCACGCACGCACGCACGCACGCACGCACGCACGCACGCACACACACACACACTTTGTACACTGCTGGGATACATTACTAAAGGATAATAACTTTATAGGAAAAAGGGAGTATCAGGGTTGTGTTGAATGTGCTTGGGATGAGTGGTTTTCAGACAGGTCACATTGCCCGGCTGTAAACTAAGAGTGCTCATAGAGTGTAATGATGCTGTTAAGACTGTTGTTTTTCTCCTCAGATCATTAAGCTCATGAAAGTGAGGCTGCCAGGACCTTGAGAGAGGGAGCAATTGCTTTATGCAGAGGCACTGTGAGGAATAACTTTTCTCAGAGAAGCAGGTTAGAGTGTGCCTGTGGACATGCTCTATCAGGCTGATATCACGTGTGGCACTTCGCTCATAAAGCACTCTACAAGTGGAGGGGGGGTTCAGGAACACTTTCCTGAATGGAAAAATCAGGGCCACGGAGACCTTCTTTTTCCAGTGAAGCAGATATGCATGCATATGTGTACACACGTGCATTACACACATGCATGGTTTTGGTGTTTGTATGTAACAGGGATCCTCATGACCATTCGTATTCATATGTGCCTGGCCTCCATCTGGATCCTGCCCTCTGAACACATGTCAGGTAAGTCAGTTCTGAGTAACTGAATACAGGCACAGATGATGAGCTTTCACATGGAGCTAACTTGTCTTTTATCTGATTCTCCACACCAGGTCAACAGATGAAGCTGCAGGTCACACACACACACACACACACACACACACACACACACACACACACACACACACACACACACACACACACACACACACACACACACACACACACACACACACACACAGAAGGGCTTCCTGCTGCTGTTGAAGGCAATGAAGACGAATTCAGACTGTCACATTTGATACATCGAGTTTTCTTTATTATCATGTGAATTTATCCAGAATTCATGTGATAAAATAACCTTACATTGATCCTTTGAATCTTTGCATGAACCTTGTAACAATGGCTGCTTCTGATGTGAGAGGTGTTTTGATTGATAACTAATGAAAACCAGGTGAGTATCTGTCAGCTACCCAAGTCCCAACACAAGGTCACCAGGGGTTGGGGAGAGAGGTCACTCCACCTCAGGGGGCTGATGGAGGGCAAAGGGGGCTGAAACTACAGGAGTCAGTTTTCAATTAAGCCACCTCTCAAAGTGTCTCAAGGATATATGAAGGGCCCACTGGTCTCTCCTTAAGATGAAACTCCTCATTAATCTTTTCATTTAAAGCTCAAAGAAAACTCATGTCTCCATCGAACATGACCATGACCCTCCCACTGTCGCTTGATCCTCTATCAATCAAGCGTAATCACTCTGAGATATGTGCGCTGTTACCTTATCTCTGATTACACACAGGCTTTAGCCTGATTTTCTCTCTGCCTTCAGCTCTCTTATATGATTCCTAAAATCTTATTATAAAATTTTATCATCAACACATAGTTCCCTACATTGTCAAATTTAAACCAAAGAAAGACATTTGATCTGCGAGAAATGCTTTTAACTCTGGTTTACATTATTGCTTTCTGTCAACCCCAGGAAGTGAACATTTCACCCTTCATCTTTGCAATACATTCAATCTGCTTATTTGATCTGTTTATTATATGTCACCGTATGTGTGTGTGTGTGTGTGTGCGTGTGTGTGTGTGTGTAATGAAAGAGAATGAGCAGGAGGAGAAATCTACAGAGACTCTAGCAGAGACATCTTTTAAGACAGGAAAGAGAAAGCATAAACTCAGGAGACTTCTATCACATTGATGGATGACTCCATCTGCAGACATGTAAAGCAGATGGTGGACAAGTTTAGAATAAGACCCATGCTGATGAATGACGTGAACGGGGATTGCATGTGCACTAGGGTACTTCATCTTTTTTGAGTAGTTGATGGCTAGTAAGTGTTTGAAAAATATGAATTTTTCGGACAAAAGTTTATTATGAGTGTGTTTTAACAGGTTGAGATCTTTGAGTTGTTGTTAGGGCCACGGGGCAAACGCACTGAGGCACTATTGTTATACCGTGGATTTTTTCTTATTTCCGTTCCTGACAAATTTCAATTTGCTACCAGTCCTACAGCTTGAAGAGTTATAGAACAAATTATATAACGAATCGTACGGTTTGATGGTGTTCTATTACTTTTCTCTATTATATACGAAATTTTCACAACTTACCCTGTGAACAACTATGAAAAAATTTTGCATTGATGTCAATGGGACAAGAACCAGTCACAGGACCAAGCAGATTTAGTTAGTATACATCATGATTGATTACTGTAAGAAGAATTTAAACAGACATAAGAATATAATTTATCAAGTCAGAAAATGGATGTGTTGAATCCATTTGATGTGAATGCTTAAGAAGATTATACTTACTGTCAATGTGGTTTAAGGAAGACAGATCATTGTTGTGGAGGTGAAACAGGTCATGCTTTTCCGGAGAGGGTGCAGCAGTGAAAAATACAGTAAAACATGAAATTGATTTTCAACTGTGAACAGATCTGAATATCTCATTCTGTCTCTGCAAGGTCTCAAAGGTGGCCTCATTTCTGAGGCGTGGGAGCACAGACAGAAAAGACTTGTGCTTGGGGCGTTTGTAATGACTGTCTTATTTACCTTCTTTCTATTAACACTCACTAATCTTTGTGTATTATAGAGGTAACGTGACCTAGTAGTGGATCCTGCAGACTGTGGTTGAAACTTCCTCCTCCTCAGAGAAGATTAAAGGATAAATTTCATCATCATGCAAGAGTCTAACACCAGTGGTAGGTCAATATTGCGTTTGTCAATGTCAATGGAGTTTGTAGTTTTACAGCACCATGGCACATCTTTGTCACATTCTTTAAAGTCTATGGTCTACATGGAAATATGAATGTGTTGTTGAGAAAAACCCAGATGAATGAAAGAACATAGAAATTGGAGAATATGGGGAAGTTAAAGGTAAAATTTCAGGTAGTAGAAATCTACAACAATACAATGAAATATTGGCTTTTCTATAAAATTGTTTTTTTTTTCCTGCTGAGTAACTATGCAGAGGATTTTGTAAACCATTGAAGAAAGCTGTCATTGCATCTTGTTTACTGTATGTATACCTAAACAAAAAGCTGCACATGTCAAATGTGTGATTTTACATCTACAGTATATATCCAATGAGACTGTATTTATTAAATATTTTGAGAAAAGAAAGGTGACCTTTGTAGTAAACTCATCCCTCTATAAACCAGATTCAGCCCCTAGTGCTTCTTTTAATGTCAGCATCTGAAGCAGGGGATGTGGAGGAGGTGGGGTTAGAGAGGTTGTCGGGTGAACAGAAGACTGTATACACTGCAGATATTGGACATGTTGTCAGCTGAGTGTGCAGCAGGTCTTTGGCTGCCTTCTCTGGGATCTGGAGGAGGAGAGGAGTTCAGGAGCATGTGAGCTGTGTACAGGGGGGGTCAAGACGCGGTTTCCTGTGTGTATATCCTGTGTAGTGCTGTGGAGCTCAGGCTCAGGGCCTGTTTCCTGTGTATGATGGGTGCCAGGCCCGGGACCCCGACACAAAGACTACACCCGGCAAGGGCCCACCAATGTTAGTAACAGACCAGGCAGCTGGTGCACACATCAGGACAGTTTCACAGCTTCTGTATACAGACTAAGAGCTGCAGAGTTTATGTAGGGCCCTCTCTCCAAGTCTGTCTCTCAGTCTTTGTGATAACATCTAAGGGGCTGAGTTTGAGATCCCAGGACCACATGTCAGGGTTCCATGCAGCTAGGTGTATCAAGAAAAGTTACACATGTTATTCTGTAGAATAAGGCAGATGCTTTCTGCCTTATTCTACAGAATGTGGCTTTCAGTAAAAAAAAAAAAGCCCCAAGCCTCTACACTTCGACACTGATCTGCTATGTAACTGTGAAATATACATAAGGGGCAAGTCAGTCAGTCTAAAACAATGCTTCAACAGTCTTTGTTTTTCACTTTTCTCAGTGCCAGCATCAATGGCAGAATAAGCTGTTTGCCATTGGCAGAGAAGATTTGGCCCATGCTCAACTTGCTGCTCATCCCTAACAACGTGACACCATTTAAAAAGTGAAATAAACAGGCTTTCCAACAGTGTAAGATTTACGTCAAGAAGCATTGTCAAAAAAAAAAGAAACAATATACCAAACACAAGCCCTTACTTTAAATGATACAATCCCCATTTTAGTACAGAATGGAGACATTATCATTTCATCAGTAGCTCAGGAGGTAGAGCGGTCGTCCAATAACTAGAGGGTTGGTAGTTTGATTCCCCCCTATCCTGAGTCTGTCCGTTGTGTCCTTAGGCAAGACACTTGACCCACCCAGTGTGTGTCCTCCACTGGTGTATGATTGTGAGTGTTGTGTGATGGTGGTTAGAGCGACCATAGGCGCAAACTGGCAGCCATGTTTTCCGTCAGTCTGCCCCAGGACAGCTGTGACTACTGAGGTACTTTACCACCACTGAGGTGTGACTGTGTGAGCAAATGAATGATGTATCCAATGTAAAGCACTTTGAGGGTCTCTGATAAAGTGCAATATGAAATCTGTTGCATTATTATTATTATTATTATTATTATTATTATTATTATTATTATTATTATTAATGTTCTTCCTTGAGCTGCGTCACCCCGCTGCAGTCAGTGATAGACTCATCCAAGCACTTCCTACAAACAAGCGGCTGCTGGAAGAGGGTAGGTGAGTTGTGTTTAGTCTCTTTGCTAAAGAAATCAGGCAAAGCTAAAAAGATGTTTGGTGGCTAGTACTATGGCTGCGACCCTGTATGTACTGTTGATGAAGTTAGGTGCTGTTCTGAGCATTATTTGTGGCTATAGAGTAGCTTTTTGGTTGAGGTGTGCGCCTGGATCCATCCATTGTGTATTGCTATTGTGCGGTCGTTACTCAAGTTGGTATAACTAGAGAAGCAAGCAGTCGGCAACATTCATCTCTCGAGGGGGTGTCTAATTCGGTGTTCGGGTGTGTTTGACCCTAACTTAATTTTATACCAGAATATCCCTTTAAAAATGTTTTGGCATAGCCTACGACTGTTTTTTAAACTACAGATTGTATAAATATGCTCAGTATATATAGCTCAGAGCAAATGTCAGACAAAAGCTAAGTTGGTATTAAACCACCTCCTTGCCAACACTGTAGTTTTAAGTTGTGATGTAATCAAGCTGAAAGTATGTCAGAAAGCACTACTTTAGCTGACGTGACTTTGCTGGTGTTCAGTAATGTTGTGCCAATTTTTAATTTTTTTTGATCAATATTGCTTAGTGACAGTATTTGCAGGATTCTTTGTGTCAAAAAGTATGCTAGCATCTTAAATATCAACAATGAAAGTGGTGTTAGGGGAAATGGATTGTTGCAAAAAAAACTTGCTAATATGGGTCAAAATGAGTTTTTCTGTATTTCAGTCTGAATATTGGTCCAATTGTTACTGTTGAATATAAGTATTGGTTACGGCCACTTTAAAACTGCCTGTCTGCCCAGGACAAACATGAGGTGTGTGTGTGTGTGTGTGTGTGTGTGTGTGTGTGTGTGTGTGTGTGTGTGTGTGTCTGTGTGTGTGTGTGTGTGAGGTCATGCTAGGTGCTTTGACATAGTGACAAAACCTCACTCAGGAAAACAGAGCATGTTTGCCCAGTAAGTGAAGCCTTAAACACACAAGTAACACAAACAAAGACGGTGAGCATGTGGGAGGATGAGCGGGAGGAAAAGAGAGGATAAAGAAACCAGCAAGAGAGAGAGGAAGGTGGAGATAAAGCAGCTGAAGCTCAAATTTAGCTCAGACAAGCACAGACACACACACTGAAACTGTGACGCACTAAATGACTCTTTCTGGATTCCTCCACTTTGTGTGTTTTAATGTGCGGTGGAGATAATCTGTGCGTGCACATCCACTAACGCTCTGACGAGTCATTGTTGTGACTGGGTTATTACGGATCTGCTGACTGATCTGTTGATTTCTTCCCAACAAAGCCTGAGGACAAATTCAGACAGCTAAACATAAACACACACAGAACATAAGACAATTTGGAGCACAGTGATTTGTAGCTGTGTGTAGTGGTCAGCCAAGAGCCGGGGTTAGATGAGTCTATCAGACACGCAGATAAAATAGCCAGACCGTTTCCAGAGGGAAGGCCTCAAGACATAAAGAGGCTGCCAGCACTCCTTAATCACATGCCAGTGTAGTAAGAAGTAAACTCAGAGGGTCAGTTTGAGACTCTTATTCTGTGCTGCTATCAGAACAAAGGTAGGATGTAGTACTTTATATTTGAAGTGGATGAGGATGATGGGATAAAGGCCAGCTGTGGCTGCACAGCCAAATATCACCACAGTGTACCACTTTTCCATTTCCTGTCAAGTACTCTCAAACTTCAGCTGCTCACAGCTTCAACTACATTACATTTCTTTATCTTTAAGCTTTATCAGTAATTTTACTGTAATTCCCATGAAATAAAAAAAAATAGCAGTCGAGTACAGGAGCATACTGAATGTGTTTATGATCATTTATCATTTCCTTGAAGTAATTATCATAATATTAATCATTTTGCACTGCAGCTGCTGTAGTTCTTCTGCCTTAGCATCTCTGTCTGATTGCATTTCCATTTTCCATGAAGAAATGATCATAAATGTTCTTCCTTGACGCTGCATCACCCGGCTGCAGTTGGTGATGGACTCATCCGAGCTCACCCAACAAACAAGCGGCTGCTGGAAGAGAGTAGGTGAGTTGTGTTTAGTCTCTTTGCTAAAGAAATTAGGCAAAGCTAAAAAGATGTTTGGTGGCTAGTACTATAGCTGGGACCCTATATATACTGTTGATGAAGTTAGGTGCTGTTCTGAGCATTATTTGTGGCTATAGAGTGGCTTTTTGGTTGAGGTGTGCACGTGGTAACATTCATCTCTCGAGGGGGTGTCTAATTTGGTGTTCGGGTGTGTTTCTCCCTAACTTAATTTTGAGCTGGAATATCCCTTTTATATTGGTACTTGGCTTTAATTGTCATAAAATTATTTGTTGCAATAGGTCTTTTTGCAGCCCATTCTTTTTGCTGCTGATTTGCCTTTTATCAGACATCTACTGCTTATAACACTTTATAAATAATGCTATAAGCTTTTATGAATGCTTATAATCACTTAAAAGGATTACTTTAAAGCCTTAACAATGTAGTTATAAGGCTTTATAAACATGCTTATGCTGATTCTAAGGTGGGCTCATATTCAGAGTTACTGAAATCACTTAATGAAGAAAATAACACAAAAACAAAGAGGATCACAAGTTTGTGTTGGATTAGACCGCATGTATTTACACACACAATATCCTGTATTAGGCTAGATGCAAGAGACACACCTCATACACGTGAGTCAGTTGTTACACCCATGCTGCCGCTCAAAGTGCAAAAAAATTAGTTGGCAACTGAGCAGAGCAGCTGAGGTGTTTGCAAAAAGCCAACAACAGCTCTCAACTTTGGGAAAAGGTCGTATGACATCATTTTAAAACAAATAAAATGACATTATTTTTTGTTTCATTTAACGCTGAGAAATTTATGGTTACCACTCTCCTGTGTATTCAGAAGAACAGATATTGCATGAAACAAGTTGCACAAGCTTTTCTAGTTTAATGTACCCCATAGAAAATGATTGTTATTTATCGTTGAAACGTGTTTCTCAAAATGCAAATTTATCTGTAAGCTTACAAATCCTGCAGCCCTTATACCAAATATTTGAAAAGCTCTTCCTCAGGGTTGATCAGTGGTAACAGGGGTACTACTTCAATCCTTAAAACTCCCCCATCATGTCCATTCATCATAACCTGAGCAGGTATCAGAGTGTTGGATTTAAACCTCATCAGAGACATTTTCCCAAAGCTGCAAGTCCCCCATCACTCAGCTCTTACCTCTTTTATGTACATTTGTCCACCCTGCAGCTCACAGGGGGGAGGAAAGCTGCTATTCACTCTCAATTACACCAGCATGTGTTTGTGTGAGTGCATGCATACGTGTGTGTGCGTGTGCATGCATGCATGTGTGTGAGTCCAACCGAGCTGAAAGGACTGCTAGGGGGGAGTCTATGTGAGATGAGGCTGGGGTCTGTTCAAAAGGCTCTTGAGGAGAGAAAGGACCTCTCAGCCATTACGAGGAATCCCTAAAGCCTTTTTTTATTTTCTCCTCATGCATGCTTTTGCTGTTTGCTGCAGAGCTCATTTATCACAGAGGGCTGAAAAGAGTACATCTCAATGGGTGTGTGTATTATTAATCTGTGTATGAAAAATGGGTGTCTATTCATCTGCTTTCACATCATGTATGAGTGATAAAGGCGCAGCAGTAGTGTGGTGACCAGCTGAGTATGTCTGAGTACTGTCAACAAGCAGCATAATGATAATGCATTAATAGCTCATTCAAGCCCAGACTGAATTTCACAAGCACGTCAGGACGGGCGGGAGCAGGGACTTCTTAATCCACGTCTTGCCCATTATTGCTCCACTTTCTGCAGTGTCACGAACTGACAGGTCTGAACATGAAGATGGCAACTTGGGGCTGGACTGCTGGAAACAAATAGCAAGGAAACGTGTGAGTGTATGTGTATGTAGTATGTAAGGGAGTAGAAAATAAAGTCACTCCTGTGAAATGCTTAGGACAGATCCAAAAATGACCAGCTTATAGATGTGACCATCCAGGTGAACAGAGAAAAACTGCTCGCTAATGACCGAACAATGAGAGAAAAACTCATCCTCAGGGTGGTTTTCTTTTGGATTAAAACAAAAGGTCAAACAGACTTGGATTTGTTTTTGTTGCCTTACTGGATGGAGAACAAAAGCTCAGTTCAGTTAACTCAAAGCACCTAAATGCTTTGAGTTAACTGAACTTTGACATTTGCAGCATGACTCATCTGGATACTCTGCTCAGCTCCTACTCTTGTTGTCCTCATGTAATATACGAATGTGACCTTTTTCTACCACCAAACACAAAATGTTCACAGACCTATACATGCAAAATTGAAGTTCCTATCCATTCTATGTTGATATTATATCCTAGTTGAAGCAGGTGTTTCCTAAAAAAATTAACATATTTCACTGCTAACTCATTTTTAAGAATTTTAATCTTCACTTTACAGTTCACTGTCAGGCCCTAAAATCTCTCTGTCAGTCTTTGCATCTGCAGCCACATTAACAGACTTTAAGGACAAATTAAAGTCAGAGTTAAATTTTCATCAATTTTCCATTCCCCTGTTTTATTTCAATGACTTTCAAGCCCTAAATCAGGACAAACATTGGACGATACCTTCATTCCCTGCACAATTTCAATGATATTGCATGACCAAAAACAAAACCATCTTTTTGTTGTCCTGTGTCTCCCTCTACTGGCGATTTAGCATATTGCATAACCGGTTACATTAAAGTTTCTTCAAGAGAGGCTTTCCAACACCTATTGACAACTTATACAGGCATCGGGTCTTAAGTTTCCATGCATGCATTCTTGAACAAGAACTTATTTGCATTAGCTGATCTATTTTCTGTCGGACAGTATCTACATTGTCTATCTACACTGTATATATACTGTTGACAGATACTTTCCTGCTACTCTTATTCAAAGTAATTGCTTATAACTTTGGATTGTGCAATATTTATCTATAACCACCATCTATAAAGTAAAATAAAGGCTGACATACCATTTAATGGCCCTGTTAAAATTAAAGGGAAAGAGGTATTGTTTACAAAACTCTTGACAATCCTTGCAGAAATGTTCCTTTGCAATACTTCAATTAACTGTAAAATGCTACGTTCTTGGTCCTTTTATTGTGTGACACTAGAGAGCCTCAAAAACTTTCGTATGCCTTTTGCATTTCCATTCAAATAATAAAAATTAAACTGTACTTTTACCACAAAACACCAGAGGGCCTCAGAGAGTTGTTTTGTTCATCTGCTGGCACCAACCCAATTACTTTTCAGTAAAATTAAGACAGATGGGCTTGTTAGAAACCACTGAGAAGTCTGTTTGAGACAATGCGGAGTGGATTTTCTTAGTCATCCGTCTGAAAATCACAGAGGGGATTAAACAGTCATTGAACACATGCCTTGAGCAAAACCTAAACACTTCCTGTCTTTGAATATCAGCAATAATTTCCTTTCATGTTTCTAGCTAAAAAAAAAACCCAAAAGCCTAAACTGCGATCTTAAGTATCAAGACCTTTTTTTTTTTTTCCATAATTTTTGCCGGTTAATCAAAATTGGACCACTAGAAATAAATGAAGAAAACCTTTTTAATTCAAGAGGGGCTTGCACAGTGGAAATGTACACAGATTTGTTAAATGACAACAGCCTAAAAAACTCTGAAATTGGGTTATGAATATTAAGGAATCCTTATGACAGAACAAAAGTTTCATAACTTTGAAATTTTCTAAATTTTATATGCAAGTGTAACAGCAACAAAAAATTAGATCAAGGGTAGAAAAGGCAGACAATGTGCATCATGGGTCATGGTTGGATTAAACCCCCATCTGTTTTAAAGCAATAACTTGTTGTTTTCACACTTGGAGATTAGGCCAGATGTGTCAATTGGAAAACATTGGCTATGCTGGCTGCTGTGTTGTGATATATTTCAATTAAAGGAGGTTTCCAGTGTTAATTTAAGCCTAGCTGCTAACTGTAGCTCCAAATTTATGATGCACACATTATCAACCATTTCACCTCTCATCAAGAAAGTAGAAATGTGAGAAGAATATATATTATGTGCCTCAGTAAGTTTAGCATTGTGATCAAGAGCCTATTTGAATATAATGTATATAGATATATTGTTACTTTATTGATATAGGTTGATGTCACTCTAATGAATGAATTTACTTTCTTAATAGCTTGTATATTTCTGCCTCTGAAATCAATGAAATTTAATTTGACTTTGTGTCCTAAGAGTTGAATGATTCTGTCGGCTGAAGGTGGCATTTCTTTATAACCTATATTGACAAAACTTCCCAGAAAGGCTGATGTGTTTCTGCAGATGCACATACATACCTCTTTAGATAAGCTCTCAATGTCAGCCACTGTGGAATTTGCAAGTCAACACTGACTCAAAAGCTGCTGAACCCTGTCTTTAGAGAGAATTATGGGACAGCTTGAAAGGTAAAGTGGTATTGTCTTTAAAAAGAGAAACAAGATCACACCCAAAATGTGAAAGTTTGTGATTCCTTAAATTTCTGAAGGCTCAGTGATAAAGAGAAAACTTTTAATTTTCATCTATGTCTTTTGGGACATAAAAAGAACCCCCATATTTATTTAATTGTGAGGTTTTTGACTGTAAATCATCTAAAAGCTGTCAGATCTCCCAGCCAATGACGATGTTGTACCCTCCACTGTTATTACTCAGGAAATGAACAAAGCTGAACTGATGAATCATCAAAGACAGTGCCATGTGCCATTGTAGTCTGTTCAGACATGTTAGCGCTCTGTTTTTAGAAACTCTGTATCAACATCAGCTGCAGCTTTCAGTCTGAACCTCAACCTGTTTCCATTCTAGTCAATGGGACAACACGAGGAGCACAGATTTGAGAACATCAACTTTAGACTGTCAATAAGCTTTATTTGGCTAAAAGGTTGGAGTATGGATTTAGTTTGAAGGAAAAACCTTTCTGAGGTCTCATTGATGTTTTGAGGAAACAATGGCCTGAAAGAAAAAAAAAGCAAAAGCTTTGACGCTTAGTGTATTTTGGAAATAGATTAATCTTTGTAACACAGAAGTGAGATCCACTATGGCTTTGTTGTTGAACATTGAGACATGTCTTCTCAAAAATGTTTGGTCAGGTTTTGTTTTTCAATGGTGAAGTACTTAGAAGTTCATAAGATCTGACTAAATCTCAAGGTTCTGCACATTTGAAGTCCCATGAGGTTTTGGCCATAATTATATTACCTGTGCCGTTTTGCTTTTCTTCTGCAGAGCTCCAGTAGCCCATAGGCAATTAGCCTCTGAGATGTTGGGCAGAGACAGCACCACTCTGCCCACACCTCTTCACGCTAGCTTGTAGCCTAACATTGCCAGTGTAGTAGAAGTGGTAGGTAATGTAGAAGCTATTCAGCTCTCGGATACTAATGTCTTTGAGGACATGATAAAATTTAATATCATAGGCTTTCTTGCGAGCATTGCAGTCCACTAACACACGTTCTCTCTACTTTTCACAGTCTGGCCTGCAGAGCAGGGCTCCGGGGTTGAAGCTTGCAATTGTGACGTAGGAAATCCCACTACATCTGGGCCTGCCATTTGGGTCTGTGAGAGGTTTACAGCGATATGAATGCAGAAATACTCAGAAATGTAACTTCGCACTTAGTTTTCTCATGATATGTCCTGTAGCATCAGAAAAATGACAAGAAAAAACAAACAAACAAAAAGAAAAGCACAATTTTTATCGGAGTGGGTCTTTAAAATAATATTATAACAAGTATTTGGGATGTTAAAGACTGTGGGATTAAACACAGAGTGGTTAAATGAGAGACCATGAGGTGTTGTGCACCTGTGTTTACCTAGGCCATAAGACAGAAGATTAGCTTCTACAAACAATTCAACTCACCTGTTTGAGTCAGGCCCAGGAGTAATTTTTTTTTTCAATTCCCAAAAGGTGAAATGTGATAAGTATAAAGAAAAGTTTGATTTCAAATCTTTAATGATTTTATTTCTATGGACAATACCTTTTTTTTTTGTTTGAATGTTCAGAAAATTGGGATTTTTTAAAATATAAAATTTTAAATACAGGTGTATTGAATTAAAAGCAAACAAAGTAGAAGACTTAACCCTGACCAGGTTCTGCAAGAATTACAAGAAAACTTGCTAAATAAGCATAAAAAGCAGCTTAGCAACAACAATTCAAGACCCTAATAGTTCTGACTTAAAAACTTTCCAGGGTTAAGTATCCAAAAAAGCATCTCTGACATTTACAGAGTCAACCACTTCCCAACAATTTCAAGAATGTTCTAATTAGTTTCTTATGGGTAATCAATGCAGGTTTTAATTAAAGCTCTATATTTAGCGCCCATCTCTGCGCTTATCAGCAACACATTTGAGCGTGTCAGCTACAAGTTTTTTTTTTACATAATGTACTTGAACCTCTCATTCTTTTCCACTATCATTCTCACATGTGTACTGTCCTGATATCCATGTGTTCAGGATGAGGGCAAATATGTAGCTCTGCTCACATCATGTGCTGACCACAGGGCAGAGAACAATCTCGCAGTGCTTCCTCTCAGTTGTTTCTGATTTTACCTCTGACATGAGACATGTTAACACTCAGAGGGTCCTCCTATGTTCCTTTAAATTAATTATATGGAGAGCCCTTGTCCTCAAAGAAAACACTGGTGCTATCTTTTCCTGGTGTTCAAACCTGAAAAAATACAAAATCCCTCTCTGAATAACATCTCCAGAGCTTTTACCATACTTTGCAGGTTAAAATTTATATTCTGGAAAGTACTTATTTGCTATTTTGCCAAATAAGTGATGAAAGGACTGAAATCCTTTCCTGCTTACTACCTGCAGCAAGCTAGCTTAATTTAGTTTGGATTAACATTGAGAAGAGGACTGACTATGTCCTGTACTGATAAACTCTACCCACTGAAGTTCACATAATAACACACGTGGAATAGTTTTTCATATTGTCAAAGTATTATAAAATGTTTCAGCCAGGATTTGTAACTTCCTGGAGTCTCTCCTGGTTGCCTGACTACCAGTCAGAGCCGATGAAATCAAGTCTTCTGAATAAGTAAAGAATAATGGATCAAGCATGTTATTGACAGAAGATCAATCCCTTCTCTGTTGGGTTATATTTCACATAACCACCCACTCACTGTACATTATCCCATTTATTATTTGGCTACCACCTAAAGATGCCAACAAGCTGATACTAAGTTTAGATTTAAAGATGATTTTATTTAAAAGTGAATTATCTATGCAGCTTAAATAACAATAATCCCCAATGTCTGACAGCTGAAAGAATTTATGCCAAACTTATGTGCCAAATTAATGTTACAGTAAAAGTCTTAACATTCGCCTGCTTTGCAATTTTATATCACATCAAACAGAGAGTCCACTGCTTTTCTTTTGTGATGTGATTCTGATTAAGCGAAAAAAGTGAATTAGTAAATTTTGTTAATTTCCAGGGCTCCTTTTCATGGGATTGATATGATGTGATTTGTGATCTGATTTGTCAATGTCACCTCTCTTGGTACTTACTTTTCAATTTATTAATGTTATAGACCAATCAAAATCATGTACTTAATGCTTAGTAAGAAATCATGGCAATAGTTTTTATTTTTTATTAGCCCAAGACAGAAGCTTTTACCCTCAAGTTTACTCTTAAACTTTCTCAAAATCAAAAATCCTCCACTTCCACTTAAGCTGTTGAACTTTGCATGGCCGATACAGTTTGTACTTAAACTGTGAAATTTAAATTACAAAAAGAATGTGGGAGCCCTCTGGTCAATGTCACAGAGCAGCTCCTGCCTTAAGCATCCATCACCTACCCCACCCCTGCTCCACAGCCCCTGCCCACTTCTGTTGAGCATTTCTGAAAATTTGGCAGTGGGAGCAGTAAACTCAGACCTGGGGGTGCAGATACTCTTTCTTTTGGGCTAAGACTCGACATGAAGTTGGCTTAACTGACTAAAGCGTAGTGGGCATTTTGTTCATACATTTTCATGATTCTTAGCTCAAACTTAATTTATTGGCATTATAAGAGTTCCTCCTATAACGCTGCACCATCAAGTCAAAATGTCACTTTCTAAGTGCCTTTAGGAGCTGAAGAAATGAACTTGTTCAGACTTTATTTACTACTCTATGCATTATTCCCACGCAATACATATTGGTTGAAAGACCTTAAATGGCAACACATTTTTGAGTTCTGTACTGAAACATAAATTCTGGCACAGCTGTTCCCATCCATCACCACCAAAGCTACTCATACACAATCTGCTCTGCACATTCTGAATTATTAGTTCATTATTTTGGACTTTCGTCTTACAATCTTCTCACCATTTTTTTTGTTTGGGAAAATGCACATGTTCAATTTCAGTGATATTACCTGTCTGTTTTCCCTTACCTAATCACAGATCACTGTAATGGAGGTGGGGGCAGGTCACTATGCTATTTGTCACCTGGACAGGTGGTATTTGAAGAAAGGGCTTCAGGCAACAGAGCGAGCTGGCCATTCAGCTGATCCTCTCCACCCTCACTCTGGAGGAGCTGTGAATTCCTGCTTTCTGATGAGGTAAGCCTGCAGAAATACAGCCAAGGTCAGAACCAAGTGCTTTTTTTCTGAAGGATAGCCTCAAACAAACACTCTCTGTTTTTTGTAAGATCTGTATCTTGCCTCGGTTTGCACTTAGAGAGAATACAAAATCCTCTCACACAGAAGTGGCTTTATCCTTGCGGCTGAAAGGAATCTCCCCTTTTTGTCACATATCTAAGTCTAGTTTATTCAGCTTAACATGTAGGACTCTATTTTTGTGCTCGCCAGAGACGTGGCGCAGGTGCGGCTTAAGTCAGGTCCGCCATGCCGACAAGGCGTTCCCAAGCACAATAATATATAATATTCATATGTGGGTTTAAAGTAAATGACTCATCTGATCACTGAAACAAATAATTTGTTCAGCCGCCGTCGCAGCAGCTGCAGCAGGACGGGGAGAGGACACGGAGACATGTCCAGGTCGAGCTGCGTGAGAAATAAGAGGAAGAAAGAAAGAAAAGGAGGGAGACGAATTACATATCTTGTTAACTTCATCATATGTGTCCATTTACTACATATTTAATTTAATGCGGTTTCAGTTGTGTTAATTTCGGTCAGGTTGTGTGTCCAAACGCGTGCCAAACGCTCTCATCAGATCAGATATAGATCAGAATATATCGATATAGATCTAAATGTATGTGCTGACTCAGATTAATAGTTGTTCATGATTATTTATTGCACTGAAATGTGCCTGACACTGTGGAAACCTGCTGGTGAGGCATCAGTGACGTATGCCGTTACGCCGCCGGTCTACCAAAATACCACTAGACCAGCTGCGCTCCGCCTGCGCTGAAAGCTGACCAGGTTTGAATCGGCGGGCTTTCAGCGCACTTTACACGCTGGCGGCGAGCGTGAAAATGTCACTGCGCCTGCTGTTTCTGTCGACACCTCCCCCTGCCATGCCACCACGCCCTGCTTGGCGGACCTCAGTGTGCCTCAGTCCAGGAAAATACCAAACTGGCTATACGCCAGGCTCCGCCAGACGAAAATACAACTGCGCAGGGTCTGCCACCCTCCACCGCGTCCCTGGCGGACACGAAAATAGAGCCTGTAAAGTAACTTAATGAAAGGAAAAGGGAAATGTGGTGCCCATAATTGTGCTAACATACAACAATTAAAAGAATGATTCGATCTTTACAGCCATTAACAAAAAGATTAACAATTTCTCTATTGTGTTTTTTTTTGCCTAACTACAAAGGGGTAGGTGTCATACAAGGAAATCTACTGCCAAGAGAAACCTCTTTAAAGTTTTCTCTGTATCAAGTATTTGTAATAAGTGACAGTTCAAAAGCAAGATAACCCTTTATTCAGAAAAACATGACTGACATTTGTATAGAACAAAATGAACAGCGAGATTTGAGGTATCATTCTGACCACAGGGGGTGCCAAAATCAGCACAAATAAAGTCCCTCAGGGGGGCTTCTAACAAATTTTATTTCATAACAATTCATTTATTTTGAACAAAAAAAAGATTATTCAGTTTATTGAACTAAATTGATCTAATAGAAATTGTGGTGGGAGGGATTTTTTTTGTTTAAATGGCAGCTACTTTTGAAAAGATGCCAGACAGGGGATGTTTTATGAAGAGATAATAAGGCTTTTAACTGTAATAACTACCTTTCACATGCTGACAAACGTAGCATATAGAGACAGAAAACATGATGTGCTATTTTGAAATATCTCCTATCCCCCAAAGAAAAAATATCCTGTTCTCACCTGTTTATTGACAGCTTGCCAGTTTCCATATATTGAAACAAGTTACACTAGAGGCCTGCTGATCTTATTTTATACAATTGGTTTCCTGGGTCTTATCGCCTGCTTCCACACACTGAAAGTGTTGCTCGAGGAGTAAAGTGCTGGCAAACAAAGACAGAAATTGCTCAGTGATGGAGTTAAGATGTTAACCCGTCCTGACATCTTGTTCTGGCTACACATCTATGAAATCCTGTTAAACAGTACAATCACTTTCATTTTTCTGCAACTTTTAAATGTGTTTTCTGAATTTTCAAGCTGTTTTTCCCTCCACAAAAACGTCACCATATCCTTTCAGTGAAATTCTGTGGAAATAATCAGCGTAACTGCAGCCACCAAACTTCATTTTACGCCAATCCATTGAAACTTTTGGGGAGAGGGTGGCTGTCTGACACAAAGACACGAGCAGTCCTTTTCCTATCCTCTAGGCACTGTTAGGTGATAGTCTGGTTATGATTATGACAGAGCAAAGTCACAAAATGCCATTTGATGAGGAAGATTTGAAGGTGGTAAATTGTGCGCAAAGTGCAAAATGAAGCAGTTTAAACCACAAGTCATCTTGTCTCTATTGTCCCTAACCAACATGGAGTGAAAAGGCAGTGTCAGGAGAACATAGTTTCTGGAGCTGGAATGTATTTTTATTAGTGCAGCATGGTTACGCTTTCAGCTTTTTTGGCTGGTTCAAAAGATCCAGAACTGCACAACACATCTGCCTCGCACAGATCTTCAGACACCAGTCTGCCTGCCTGCCTGTTGACACCACCCTCTTTCTCCTCTGTCTCTAAAAAGTACAGTGACACTGAACTTTTATTCACTTTTCTTTTACATTATCCCTCGCGTGACCGACTTCAATCACGCTTGTCATTGCTTCCACGTGGCATCTTTACCTCTGACATAGCTTCAAACTTGAAAACACATGAGGCACATGAACATGTTCCAATGGAAGTTGAGAATATTTATGTTAATTTTGAAGTCTTGTGGCAACATGTTTAATTTCACGATAAAGCTTTCACACAGGGATTTCTTCTCATGCTAGCCTAAAGGAGCTGTATAAACAGAGCCTCTGAAACATCAAGGCTGGCCTGGGATATTTCAAAGTCATAATTCATTGTTAACACACTCTTGTAGCAGTGAGTAACAAATTGTTAGACCTCAATATGTAAAATACAACATGCTGGAGACCAGACACAAGAACCTATATACACACAGGCAGTGTAGAGCTGCCATTGTTATAGTTTACCTGCAGAAAACACACACACACACAGTGATAAAGAGATAACTGTTGTCAAAGTGCTAGATTTGTCAGTGGAACAGGGTTGTGCAGGTATTGCTATGGCAACAATAAAAAGCACTCTAATTAACAGTAACAGTTGGAGGCCACACAGCAAAAGTGGCAAGGAGTCTATTTTGTGTTGATATAAATTACAGAGAATGAGTTGAGAGAGGATGTTAGGGTGACAGCTTTTGGCAGGGAGGTAGCAAAAGTAAGGTGTGTCTGTTGACTGACTGTAGCAGACTGTTAATTATCATAAACAACAATATTTACCAGTACATACTGAAGTATAGATTCCAAGCATCAGAAAAGTGATTTTTGTGGTTGGGGAAAATAACACTAATAACTCTTATGTTATATGGTTATGCCCACTGTGTTCATTATACTGTATATTTAGCATTTTAGTTAGGCAGACCAGAACCGCCTTGGATTTTTTTTATGAGCTGCTATCTCGTGATAACAACTTATTGTATGGCTATCTCAATGTAACAAAGTTCCTTTCGTCATTTGGGAATCAGATGACAGTAACAATGGCAGTTAAATGCTCCAACGTTGAAAGTGTAATGTGCATGCGCAGAGTGTAGCATGCCATCAGCTTTTTCATTGAAAACCCTGGCTTGCTGTTGACAATGGTAGCTGCGGCATTTTAGAAATACCCTTATCTGGAAGGTGTTATTAAAAGTTACCGTTTGAGGTCAGCTTCAACGCCATGTCTGTTATCATGAGAAAATGATCTTTGTTACATTGAGATAACGAGATAATAAGCCGTTATCACAAGATAACAGTGCATAAAAAAAAAGAAAAATCCATGGCCGTTCTCGTCTTCCATATTTTAGCTACTATTTGGTATTTAGTACTTAATATTCTATCATTTAGTTGTGTCCAGTAAGGATATGATTTTGTAGATAAGTTAATTGCCCAAGTATTACACAAATCAATTTGTCCCTGTAACAGTAACAAGATACACCATGAGGATACTGATATGAATGCGTTAATATTTCAGGAAAATGCACTAAATGTATGTGGACATAAACTGTCAACCTTTGGGCCACAGGAAACACGTTTATTGGCCGTACTGGGAGGACACTTAGAGAAGATCCACACTTTTAAGTGCCGCTATGACACAGTTAGTCTTTACATGGAGCTCTTTAAGTGTGCCCCTTCTGAATTGGTACACAGCTTTTATCTGTAATCTAAAATCCTGCAACCTTATCATGTGATCCAATAGGTGCGTGTAATTAAACCCATCATAAAATTGTCAATCCAGTCAGACTCCCAAAGTTGCACCCCTGATTCAACCTAACCCTAGAACACTATTGCCGGGTGATTTTCACCCGACCAAACATGTTTACGTGATTTTCTTTATGTTGCATTTGTCTGAGTATCATGGGTCTCTGGGTAGCTTAAGCATTGCTTTTGACATCTTTGAAGGCATAGTTGTTTCCCTGATCCAAAACCTGCTTTTTCCTACAGGCACATGTGATTTCCACCCAGCAGTGGTGATAGAGGGTAAGTAGGTTTGGGTGGATTTGATAGCTGCATGTAGGGAATAAGGTCAGTTAAGAGTGGTCCTGGAATTTGTATGCTATCTTATTTAGCGCGGTGGTAATGAATAACTACCAAAAAGTAGTGATTTTCAAGGGAATTCATATAGTGATAAGAAATATTTGAGTCAGCTTGTCATTTTTACTCACTCCAAATCTGCCATATTTTGGTTCTTTCTCTTGCAGCT
This sequence comes from Xyrichtys novacula, assembly GCA_962446985.1. NCBI lineage: Eukaryota > Metazoa > Chordata > Actinopteri > Labriformes > Labridae > Xyrichtys > Xyrichtys novacula. The sequence continues at coordinate 19,226,832 of OY660865.1, forward strand.
GTTATTGTGCCGAGGACCCTGAGTCTTCACCAGGGAAGACTGACATGCTCCAGGAATGGCTGGAAAAGAAACTAAGTTTACAGTTTATTTGTTTCAAGAAATTTTTTGTTCATGAATGCCCAATTTCAGTTATTTTGTTGCATTTTTATACGGTCCCTTCATTGCACTTTTTTCCCTCCCTTTGGACATGACACAGTTAAAAATAAAAGAAAACGACTTTATTTTGTCATGTATTGTCCTATTTTGATATGTTTTGATGACAAGCACTTTTTCTTGGGTATACTATTTTAGGTAAAAATTACCCGGTAGTGATGGTGTTAATAATTTTAGCGATAGTGTTTTAGGGTTAATGTGTTGATGAAGTTCACCCACAGTTGATGCAACAAATGATAGGCTAATAAGACAATAATAATTAAAAAACATCATATGATAGCTTCTCTCTGTTCTAGTGAAGGTATACACCTTGACTTTGAGGGATCTTGGGTTCATGGAGCTAAAGGTGACAGAATTATTTTTGCATATATGAAGACTGTGAGCTGAAAAATGTCTGCAAGGAAAAGTGACAAAGTTTTTAAATGTAGTAATACCTTAAAAGTAAAAGTTAGTCTTGGTCAAATTTGGCCTCGCAGATTATGTTAGCTTGCTTTTAGATCAGGGTCGTTATGTGGAGCAGGAATATAGTGGCTTTCCTCAGCTCCCCGCTTGAGGTTGAAAACATATTGAAAAGTTATGTGAGAATAAAAACATTGTAAAGGTTTCCATTGAGTCGTTTGACCCAGAGTAGCCTACTTTACCCGGAAAAGTAACGGAAATATTGGGCTAATGTTCTTGCTCTACTGCCTTACACTGGCTTGTTGCAGACAGGAGCAGGGAGGTACGAAGGCAACAGAGAATGAGGGAGGGAAAAAAAGAGAAAGGGAGCGCTCAGGACTCCCCTTCAGGCATCCGAACAAGTCTGGACTGTTCTGTTGCTGGTTGTGCTCAGCCCACGCTTTGCAAGGCAGCCTCGGGAATCAGAAATAGCATTTATAGACTTCACAGTCTCCTGCAGGGATGCACCGACACCAGCTCTGTTACTGAGCTACAGTAGATGAGTGTGGAGTTACCTTGTGCTGTTTGGAAGTGCGCCAGTGGGGACGAGAAATTAATTAACAGCTGAGTGTCCAGACCCTGCACGAAGAGAGAGAGATAGGGCTGGATATGCCACAGGTGGAAAGGCGGGGAGCGGCAAACTGTTGCCCGGTGCACTGAGCAGAGATCCCCAGGTAAGGTGAAGCAGGGACGGGGGAGTGAGGGTCTGTGCTGGGCTGTGTGGAAGCTCTAATGAGCACTGATTTAGCGTAAAAACTGGGAATATTGGTGCTAATTAAGATTACGTTTTAGCACTGTTTGCAGGATGCATTTTAGACTTTAAGGCTATAGGGACATGGATTAATATTCTGTCTGTGGTCTCACTCATGGATGGATAAATATTCATTTACACGGCATGTACATACTGGTGGAATCATCCCTTATAGCCTGCTGTATAGTGTACTCATCTGAATTGTGGCCAATACCACTACTCTTAAGTCTATTGCTTTCCCTGCAGCAAAAACCTGACTTTGAACAAGACTGAGCAGAGCATTCATCACCTCCTTTTTAGCCTTACTGACATTTAATGCTATTAATACAATCAACTTTGCAATTACTCATTTTATCACACAACTCCTCTGGGTTATTACACAGAAAAAACATGTAATTCATTAAATAAGATAAAGTATAAACCCCAAATAGCCAGCAATAAGTCTCCTGTACACCTTAAAGAGATTGCATGCATTAGTCTTCATTGCAGTTGCACGGGGCAGCAGGGGATTTACAAGCATGTTGACCTCAGCTGAACTCATTTGGTGATGGGGCACTACTCCTGCTACAATCCTTGATGCTGCACAGAGGAGGGGAATCTCACACTTCCGCTTCCCTGTCTGACTTTATATCTTGATTTGTTTCCATAGTCTGTTCCACTCCCGAGGGCATCCATGTCTCTGGTGTGGTTTACCTCGTGCAATGTCCAGAAATCCCCCAATAATGACTCAAAAACCTTTATTAGCACTGTTCAGACCTCTCCTTTCTGCCCCACCTTTACCCTTTCTCCTCGTCTCTCATCTTTTCATTCACTGCATTGTTGTAGACGTATTTAGTTAGATTATTTGGCTTGCTAAGTACTAGAGGATCATAGTCTGGAATGATCCCAAGTGTGTCGTCTGTGGAGGGCTGATATTCGTTACTATGTTGTTTGATGTGTTTTCGAGACGGGACATTCTTTGTTAGCCTCTTTTGAGGTCGGAAGAGAACTTTTTCCATGCAGGGTTTCATTCAAAACTTGTAGATAAACAATGGGGATTTATTTTAGGGGGGTCTATGAGGATATATGTGTATTTGTATTGCTGCTGGTATTTAATTAGCTCTTCTCTGTGTTTATATTGGATTAATCCAACCATAACCTAGGAGATATTGACTTTTAGTCCCGGCTCATTCATGTTTTTGAATGAAGGATAACCCATGAATGAATGTGGTCATTTCCCTGATTTAGCCCATCTGGCTTTTGTTCTTAGCAGTACAAAGCTTGTGAAATACTTAAGATTGATGAGATTAGTGCTTCTTTGTAAACTTGTTCAAACAAAGGGTCACACATAATTGTCAAAGGCCACTGTTTTCAGTACATTTAACAAATAAATAATCAGACTGCTGATCCATCTTTAGTTAAAGTTGAGGGTGCTGTATTTGACCAGAGGAGAGAGGCAAAGGTGTAAGGCTTAGTCTCCCATGTTTTTGACCCCTGAACAGCCTTGTAGTCTGACTCCTCTGTTCTTGTGACCTGCAGCTTGTGGCTTCCAAGTGTACAAATCCCTGAGTTTGAGCAGATTATAAGGAAACTCTGGTAATTTACTGTGACACCCTGCCCTCCATTGACCCCCCCGTCCCCTCATCTGCTTGTGTGCCACTCTCTGTCCCTGCGTTGATGTTGTTCTGGGGGCCTGGCTCTTACACAATCCTGCACTCTGTCACACTGTAGTGCCCCGGGGCCTGCTGCCCCCCCTGGGAGAATGGCATCTCCACTGAACCACAGCCCTGTGATCCTGCCTGAGTGGAGCTTTCAGAGAGCTTAAACCAGACCCAGTACAGCTTCTGGGAGAAGCTCTGGGATGAGTCCTGATCTCTAGTTCTTCCTGTCATAAGAAAGTCCTTCCACACACTGCAAGTGCTGGACCTAGCTGCTCTTTTGTCTCACTTTAAGTCCTCACTCAACTCCTGTTGAGGTTTTTACCCACTGAGCCGTTGACCTTTTAACTCTCTGGGCTCTATTTTCGTGTACACCGGTGAGGTGGCGGAGGGTGGTATTTTCGTCTGGCGGAGCCCGTTGTACAGCCAGTTTGGTGTTTTCGTGGACTGAGGCGCACCGAGGCCTGCCAAGCTGGGCGTGGCGGCGTGGCAGGGGGAGGTGTCGACAGAATCAGCGGGTGCAGTGACATTTTCGTGCTCGCCACCGGCGTATAAAGTGTGCTGAAAGCTCACCGATTCAAACCTGGTCAGCTTTCAGCGCAGGTCTAGTGGTATTTTGGTAGACCGGCGGCGTATCGGCATACGTCACCAATGCCTCACCGGCAGGTTTCCACAGTGTCAGATGCATTTCAGTGCAATAAATAATCATCAACAACTAATAATCTGAGTCAGCACATACATTTAGATCTATATCGATATATTCTGATCTATATCTGATCTGATGAGCGCGTTTGGCACGCGTTTGAACACACAACCTGACCGAATCAACACAGCTGAAACCGCATTAAATTGAATTAAATATCTTAGACACACATGATGAAGTTAACTAGATATGTAATTCGTCTTCCTCCTTTCCTTTCTTCCTCCTCCTCTTATTTCTCGCACAGCTCGACCTGGACATGTCTCTGTGTCCTCTCTCCGTCCTGCTGCAGCTACTGCTGCGGCGGCTGAACAGATGATTTGTTTCAGTGCTCAGATGAGTTTTTTACTTTAAGCCTACATACAAATATTAAAATAATCAGTTTTGTGAGCCAAATTTATTTTATATGCCAACATCTATGAAAGAAAGAGTCAGGCCACTGAGTGTGATGCGTCATTTACGCACAGATGGTTCCGATTTTAATGCCATTGTCGGAGTTTATGTTGTGATCTGTGCGCACAACCCACCTTTGTCACGTGAGGTTTGAATATGTGCAACTTGATGTGAGTGTCAATATTTGTGGAAAGGGTGTTTGTCTTACTAGTGGGTCCAAATTTACACACACCAAATCCATCTGTGCTTATATGAGACAGTGTGAAGGACGCCCTCTGCAGCGCTTACAGTGACACTAGTTGAGGAGCTGCCTCCTGTCGCCATCTTGTGGCATTACTGTCTTCAGACATCTTTTGATCTCTTTGACTACTTCACGAAAATAGTAATATGCCTTGCCAGTGGCGGATTTAAAGGCGAGGAGAGGAGCTGATGTTATTGGTCAATACAGGTCACGGCTGTGTTAAACCCAATCAACGCCCTCTCTCCTCCCTCGCTACGACTTACGCCGCTGGGAGGAACTGAGTTAGGGAGGGGGAATACTTACACCGGGCTGCGCCGCTCACCAAAATACCAAATTGTGCTTGGGAATGCCTTGTAGGCGTGGCGGACCTGACTTAAACCGCGCATGTGCCACGTCGCCGGCAAGGCACGAAAATGGAGCCCTCTGGGTTTGGTTTAATAGGTGTGTGGTGATTGCCACATTTCATTTTTTCAACATCAACTATTAACAAAACAATAATAGATTTGCATTGAGTTAAAAAAAAAAGGTTCAGAAGAAGTGGTTTGTCCCAGTATTAGTGTTTGATCCAGCCAATGAGCTATTTTACCAATTATTGACATTTGCAAAATTTTTGCCGCTAAAAATAAAGTATACCTTTTTTTTTTTTTTTTACGATGAGATTACATGTCAGCTCTTTAACAAATTGATGCAATCGTCCCACTTTTGTAATTTTACATTGATGTAAAATTACAAAACCCAACAACAGTATAATTTGGTTCCTGGTATGACTTTACACAGTGTAAAACCACACTGGTGTGAGGTATAAACAAGCATGTGCAATCTGCATTTTTGTCTGTAGACATCAAAAGTTCCAGACTGTCTCTGTATCATGATACAAATTGATTTATGAATCATAATACACTTTACACATCCCTCCCTAAATTTAGAGACCCACATTTTTGCCTTTGCAAGCTTGCATGGTAATGTAATGGCACCACCAACCTCCAACACAACTTCAGCCCCCAGCCGCGGCTTACACAGCTGACATATGACGGGCTAAATATAGATGTGTAAATATTTTTTATGGGATAATTAAACTTTTCCTTTTGATGGCTAGATGTACACATCCTTTAAAGTCATTCTGATGGCATCTTGCTAGTCGGTCAGCATCACCATTTTGCTTCTGTGGCTTTTACAAAGATGTAAGGTGTAACAGAGCAAAGTGCTCTCTCTTGTTCAGGTGGCTGATAAGAAATGTCTGTGGTACAGCCTGACTTGTAGGTATGTTACAAGTGATTCTGCCAGCATTTGCAACAATCCAGCTGTGTAACTTATTAGACGCCTTTAAATATTAATTTATCTCATTCAATATAAATTGTCCCTGCAGTAAAACACTCACTAAAGCAACAAGTTTAACTGTGCTTCCACTATAGACAGTTTAAGCCTTTGCTACCACCACAAAAGTTTGACACTTACTTCTGTTTTAGAGTGGTTGTAATGGTTTTAATGTTACCACATCCATGCAGGACTGGTATGTATACTTTTGGACCACAAGCCTTTGAAAATATCAAGTGGTTCCCATAGGATTACAGGAAAACCCAGGTTCTGAAGCGCCTCAAAGAGAGCAGGGTCTGTGGGTTTGTTGATAAAGTGGAGGGAAGTGTAAAAGGGGAAAGAAATCTGCTCTCCGAGTGTTTACTGCCTCATGGTTTAGGAGTCAGCTGGTGTTTTTAGTGGCCCTTGAATAGCTTATGCCTATCAATTATATTTGATAGTCAACAGTAACTCTGATAGTCGAAAGTAACTACTCAAACTGGCTGTACAGCAGGTTTACAGTGTGGGCTCAACACCTGGTTTACACGACAAAACCAGAAATAAATACTGTTTCATTAGATTCCTTACAAGGAGAAAATAACATAAAAGGTATGCAAGATGGTGTGGTTTGTCATGAGCTAATTCTAAGTAATTTCATTTTATGGGTGGAAGTCCTAGAAAAAGCACTTAACATCTTGGAAAGAGAAAAGGGCATGACATTTGGAACATATTAGGCTTTATGTGTATTCTGCATGTTTGGGACCCAAAGCTCAGCAACAGTTGGGCTCATTGCCTTGTACAGAGGGAACAAACATTTATGGGTAATTATGAGCTTTTGGCTCCAGGCTGTGTCTGAAAGTTTTCATTCTTGAGCAAATTAAAAGAGAATAAGGCTGACTAATTCCCATGTCTATTTTCAGTCTGCATGCAAGTACTTCAGCAATGTGTGTATTATGTGCTGAATATACACAGTATGACAGAACCCAAGCAGTATTATAGAATGTCATTAGTCCACCTTGAACATTGCTTAGATTATGCAAATTCACCTTTTTCTATTAGTTCATAATAATCTGCTTCAATTGCAAGATTAATCATATGCTTACATATGCTAAGTCTCATCTTAGATTTGGGTTGAAACAGTTGTACTGCTTTACATCACTGTCAATGAAGAGAAAATCAAATCTGCTGAGGAGGTTTTGATCCAATGACCTTTGGCATGCCAGCCCACAATTCACCACAGTCATCCTGAGTTCTTGGACTAATACAACACTGTCACATCTTAAACCTGATTTAGCCTGTTGAAACCCGGTGGAAACTAAATTTCGGACATTCAGACCTAACATTTACTTAACTAGGTTTAGCATAAAGGTTTTCTGTTTGCCAGACAGCTGACTTGGCTCTGGCTAAGGTCTGCCTGGAGGATTTATAAAGCTTGTACTGAAGTAGCTTGTAAAAATGCAATAGCTTTTATATTTCTTACAGAGCAGACAGACATGTTCATGCTGTTTTTCAAGAGGTTCTGTTTCAAACAACATTGTTGGCTCAATGCAAGAACTTGAAACCATAATATTACTTCCAAACTGAAGTGTTTGTATTCTGATTGAACAGATCAGAGATTAGATTAAATTAGTTTAGATCTTTAATTTCCTTGAGGGAACCTTCCCAAAAGGATAAATAAAGTCTGTCTAATGTAATCTAATGTAATCTCATCTCATCTCACCTCATCTCATCTAATCTCATCTAATCTTATTGAATTATATGCTTTAATTAACCAGTTTTGAGGCTTGGGTGAGCTGAAGTTTGACATAACCAGATTAGCAGTTCCCCCTTGTTTCTAATCTTTATGCGAGGCCAAGCTAACAGGCTGCTGGTTGTGCCCTTACAGAGGTTTACAATTAGGGTACTCGTCTGGTTAAGCAGCTGATCTGCCTCAAATACAGAGGCTACAGTCTTAGCAGCAGCAGGTGCTGGTTCAACTCCCAACCTTAACCATTTCCTGCATGTTTTCTCCCATTCTTGACTCTCATCCCTTCTAAGTCTACAGCAAAATTCCCCCAAAATAGCCAAAAACACGTATTTCCAAAATGTCGAGGACAACACATTCCACTCATCTTTGAGATGTTTACTTACTGAGCTGAAGGCTACGATACAACCGCTGACATGCCAGACAGCTATAGTTTATATACAGCGTGAGAACCCCTTATTGTAGTTTTTTCATCTGTTGTGATGTTATATCCAGCCTGTCAGCATGTGTTAACTACAGCTGTTTTTCATGTGGGCTGGTTATGACGAAGGCACTCTAAAGTCGGTCTGGTTTGGGTCAGGGGTTTCAGCAAAATGCCAAGAAATGAAAACGACCAAATTCCAGATGATTATGATATTCTTTGCATTCTTACATAGGCTCAGAAAATGATTTCTGTCTGTGGTGTTATCCCGCTGATTTCCATCATTCTTTACATCTGGTCAAATCTGCTAAAGTGGTTTCTCATGGATTCGCTGGCAAAAATGTTTATTTTAGCTACTTTAGCTCTACAGAGTAGATCAGAGGTTTGGTACATTGGGTCAACATCTGAGAGCTATTTGCAGAAGCCACTGTGTCACGCATTACCTCCTTAAAAAAAAAGGTGAATGTTAATAGAAGTAGTCACGAAGGGGGGCTCTCACAGTCAAAGTGGATTCCTGTAGAGCAGTGTTGTACTGAGATGAACTGAGAACGTGTGAAGTCCTCTGTGTCAAAATTGAAGACGACACTATTCCAAAAAACTCATCAAGAACATTTTTGCATCCTGCATGTTTCAAACAACAGCAAAGGTCAGTTTCTTTTTTCAGACCTGTACATGGTGTCCATAAGGTTCTGCCATCTGCTTTCCAGACACACAGTAACCAAAGACAGACTCTGTGAGTTGGAGTTGATTACAGCAGTGAAGTTTGAGGATGTTGTTGCTCACATTTTGAATACCGTGCTGATCTTCTTTACTACTGAGTAAGAGGCTGTCTGGCCAAAGGATATTTGTTTGTCCTTTTCTTTTGAGAGCAAAGAGGACAGAGAAGTGGAGAGAAACATGGTGGAAACTTATGGTTCCTATCTCTCTTGTATGTGTACAAAAGAACAAAAATATATCCTCATGAATTTATGTAGCGATAATAATAATAAAAACATTTATGGTGAAAATTAGAAAAAGAAATGAGTAGTGAAAATTTGATGATAAGGATGAAGTTGTCAAATTGACAAATGTCAGCATAGTCTTGGAATTAAGTATTTTTTAAACTGTCCGAAATAAGTCAAATAACTTAAATGTAGAATAACCCCTGTGACAATGTACATCAATTTTACTTTCTTTTTAATCTACCAGCTGTTAGGACTAAAATTAAGATCCTACAGTAGTATTGACTAGTGCTGGACGATAATTCGATAACAATATATATCGATCGATAGACGTGTGCTGCGATAGAAAAAAAACGGGTCGATAAAAAGTTCGATAGAAAAACACAGTTTCCCTTTCTTTTTCATCATAGCCTATCATGTAGCTTTTGCTACAGTCATTACTTCCTCCCAACCAATCACAAACGCAGACCCAGGTACGCTACGGCACCAAGCCCAGCCCCTATCAAACCACAACAGACAGCACGTGTATTAGAAAAAATGATACAGCAAGGAGAAGCGGAGGACATTGTCAGTAGTTCACCAGCATGGCAATGTTTTGGTTTTTAGAAGTCTGACAAAAAGCGAACAGCGGTCGTTTGCAAAATTTGCAGAGAATTAGTAAAAACCAAGTCTGGTAACACAACCAACTTGTTTTACCATCTAAACCGGTCGCACCCGCAGGAGTACGAGCTGTGTCGGCCGCGCCGCGGCTCCACGTCGTCGGAGGAGGAATCCTCTGGAACCGCTGCCAGCACCAGCACAAAGCAAGTGAAGCAGACCAAACTGGACTTCGTTTCTTGCCAAAATACGACAAAGCGTCCGAGCGGCATAAGGACATCACCCATGCAGTAACATGCTGCATAGCGAGGGACATACTGCCAATAACTACCGTTGAAAAGCCTGGCTTCGACCAGCTTCTAGCCACTCTCGACCCGCGATATGAAGTGCCCGGCCGCAAGTATTTCTCAAACACAGCGCTTCAGGCATGAAAATGGGTCAGGGGTTGAAAAGGTGAGAAGAATGCACCCCTGCATCCCGTCCACTCATTAGCTTCTTAAAGTGGAAGAAAATGAGCTCATATTTTACAAAGACGCGAGTATTTGGATCATGGCTACTAGCAGGGGGTGCATTCGGCAGGGGTGCATTCTACGACACAACACCGGCGTGGATAAGTCCTGCTTCTCGTGCTCAGTTTGCGTATCAAGTCAATCACATGATAATTAAAAAAAATAAATCTCCCGACCCCGGGAGAAATATTTCAGTGTTCAGACACCAGGCTGTGGGCAGTTTCTCACACAGTTAAAACTGGTAGTATGTTATTCCCACCTAAAGCTATTCTGTTTATTTATATATTTGTTTGTTTTGTTTATTTTCATCAAAAGACTATTTAAATATTTATTTATCAGATTTTCTGGTCACTTTAGTCTTTATGTTTGTCAGTATTTACTGACATCACTCAGGCCCCTTAAGTTGATTTCTTTTTTTTTTTAGTTCTTTTTTAAAAAACTTTCAGTTGTGGTAAAATAAAAAAGGTGGTTGAATAAAGGTTTGAATTTGAATTCAGTGCTTCTGTGTTCTTTATTAAAAGTAGGTCATTAAGCAATAGCATATAACATCCAGGGCTGCAATTAAAACATATGTTAAATAATTACAATAATTATATCAATAATTATCGATATCGATCAATATGATTTATTTTTTATCGATATGCTTTTTTTCTATATCGTCCAGGCCTAGTATTGACTGTTATATTAACAAGTATCACCACTGAAGCATTATCAATAGAGACAGGTATTAGAACAGATCAGATTACAGGGGCTGCAGAAGGTCGGTGGCAGAGTTGTTTGTCTCCCAGTTGGAAGGGTGGAGTTTGATCCCAGGTCCCACTGCCACTGGTTGCGCCCAGTGGTGTGTGTGAATGTGTGCCTCTGCCGTCAGTTTGTGAATCTGGGGTGAATGAGTAGATGTGACATGTAATTGGAGTGATCAGAAGACTCAAGAAAGGGTTAAACAAAATCCATTTACAGAACAGTTGCAGCATCTCCTATGACATCTCCATATGCAAATATGTTTTATAGTGTCTTGATTTTTTTGTATGGGGAGGAGGGGGATCTCCACAACATGTCATTATATCACAGGGAAGCATTCCTTATAGAGGTTGAGGTGCTTAATTTTGCACTCACTAGTGTTGAAAATCTTAAAATAAACACTACATTTTGTTTAATTAAGCCTTGTGTGTTTAAAATATTTTGGAATAAACCCAGAGATTACCTACAGGGTTAAGAGGCGGTGCTGTAATTGTTTTAGATGCTCTGAGCAGGTCCAGAGGTTGGCCACCCTAAAATCCTAGATAATGACGAGCTATTTGTCTTACTAGAGGCAGGACTTGTGATAACATCAACAGTCTCGGCTGTGCTGCAAAGGTCAGCTACAAGTTTTCAAAGCATTTCAGTCAGGCACATTTCCTTAAGTTAAAACTTGAACTGATTTTGGACAAATATCTTTTTTAAGTACCTAAGATTGCAGATGAATAAAAAGCATTTAGGACACCAATAACATACTCTAGATTGCATCAGAAAAATGTGTATCTCATTCCACTTAAGGAATTGATTGTTTGTAGTGCTACTAGCATGCCAGCTACAAGGAACTCATGAAGTGTGACATTTAAACTGAAAACAGGCCTCAAGCAGGCATGTGAGGCTTGACTGGCACAATAAAAGAGACCTGATCAGTAAATCAGTAATAAGAAAGACAAAAACACATGTTGAAAGAGGCTAGACTGGTAGGCAGGATTGGTTGGTGAGTCAGAGCAGGTACAGGCACGATCAATGGTTACAACTCCAAGGAAAACATATGTTGATGATCAGACAAATAACAGGCCTGGACATCCCTTCCTAACATATGCTGGGAAACAAAAGACTAATGGGATGCAGCTGAACAGAAAGGTGACAAGATCATGCAACTAGCAGAGACAGGAAATTCGATGCGGCTGAATAGTAAGTAGCTGAGGAAAGGATGCATTTCTTCCACCAGGCGATGGTTTCAACACAGACTACTGTGACCTGAAGACACAAGGACAGGAAGGAGGAAGGAGAGGGGGAAGCAAACAAAAACAAGGCTTTTGGGAGCCTGAGAGTGCTGAAAATGCTGTTTTATATTTACTGCAGTAGGTTGGTGTCCTGCTTTGTATCACCATGGTGTGACTGTTTTGATCAGTTTGAATTTTTTGTTAAACAAATAATCAGCATATGTTTGGGTTCCCAGGGTGTGAAGATGTGGAGCTGGATTTTCAGTGTGTTCATCCTCCTGTCCTCCATAAAACATGCTGAAGCTCAAGGTATTATTGTCACAATTACAAATTATCTTCCCATTTCCCACCACCATCCCAGACAAAGTTGATTTCTTTGTGCTCACATGTATCTTTGTTTACTTGTGCTTTCAGGCAGGTGTAACAATGTTCAAGCAGCAGATATCGTCTTCCTGGTTGATGGCTCTTCCAGTATTGGCAGAGTTAATTTCCTGCAGGTCAAGGGCTTTATGGCTGGAATTGTAAAACCATTTGCAAGTGCTGTCAGGGAGACAGGGATACGATTTGGGGCGATTCAGTACAGTGACACTTCCAGGTAAATTACAGGATTATTTTTCAGCTCTCCACTTCCCTGTACACACAATAAGAATCTCACTGCAGATGAATAATTATCTATGAATCCATATTTCTCTCCCTGCAGAGTTGAATTCACTTTTACTACTTACTTGAATGGTACGGAGCTTGTCAATGCTGTGCAGAATCTAAACTATAAGGGTGGAAACACTCGCACTGGTGCTGGACTTAAGTTTGTGGCTGATAACTTCTTCAACCCTGCAACCAGTCGGAATGTCCCAAAGGTCTGTGAGGCAGCTTTTCTGTAATGAGTGAGATTTATTAAACCTTTTTTCTACCTTTTATGAATATTTGATCCTACTTATGGGTTTCCCTTAATTCTTAGATTACTATCCTGATAACAGACGGGAAGTCACAGGACAATGTGCAGGAGCCAGCACAGAAGCTACGCAGTCAAGGAGTGCATGTTTTTGCAGTTGGTAGGTACCTGGCAGCAATTTTTGAAACTTTCTCCGTAACCACTTTTTCTTTTCTTTCTCTGCCAATTTTTTTTTGTCTTTTTGATAGGTATCAAAAGCGCAGACAGGAATGAGTTGGCTCAGATTTCCTCCCAGCCCAGCAGTGATTTCACCTCCTTTGTCGGAGACTTCAAATTGCTGAACACACTTCTTCCTCTTGTGAGCCCTCGAGTGTGCACTAAAGCAGGGGGAGTGTATGCAAGTGATGGTGTGTTGCTGAGCACAGATATAAAACAAAATGATCACACTATAAATCTGTATTTGATTCAATGTTAATGCTCTCCTCTTCCCTCAGAGGCTTTTACTGGTCCATCCAACATTCAGTTCACAAGCCAGACGTCTGATTCTCTAAGGTTCCGTTGGACTCAAGCAGGGGGACCAGTTAGTGGGTATGTGGTCCAGTATGTGCCACTATCTGGCCTGGGTCAGCCTATAACTGCTGAACTGAAACAGGTGAGTTGTCTCCTGCTTTTCCAAACTTTTTTTCTGATTAATATTGTGCACACAGTGGTCATAACATGGACTGTCTTTTCATCACTGCCTGTCCATCCATTTGCTTCTGCTTATCTGGAGTTGTGGTGGAAGCGAGCTCAGCAAATTTCCCAGTGCCAGATGTGATGTATAAAGCCTCCAAAGGGGGGCCTCAAGAAGGCATCTGTATGAGATGCCCCAAAACTCCTCAGTTGGCTCCTCTTGATGTGAAGGAGAAGCAGCTGTACCCCAAACTGACCCACCTGAAGTTTGTGGCCACAGGTTAAAGTTGGAAAAGCTTAGCTGTCAGGCTCAGCCCCCTCGTCAGCACAACGTCTGCATTACAGCTGATGTTGCACTGACACATCAGTGTCAATGTGATGCCCTGTCATAGGGCTGGGCAATAAACCGAAAATTTACCAATACAGAAATTTACGACAATAACTGACGTCATTTTGCCCATGTCAGTATATTCATTGTCAAAAAAATAAACAATTAAAAGTTGGTTGTGGATGTGTGTAGGTAGGCTATGGTCTCATGTCCCTTTAAGTTCCTGTCCTACATTGGAGATGTGACTCTACCCCATCCAGTCTGTAACAAAGAGGGAAAGACAGGCAAGGAGATAGAGGACGGTTCAAAAGTTGTAGCGGCTGGAACGGCGGCTGGAGTAGACGAAGTTAATATGGGAGGGGGTGGGCAGCTTTTGGAGTAGTTATCGTCCATTTATTGTTTATGAGATGAACTGCTCAATATATCGTGATATTGATTTGAGGCCATATCGCCCAGTCCTACCCTGTTATCACATTAAGCATCAGTCTTTGACCCTCTCCCTCTTTCTTTCATTACCAGTATGTGGTGCAAAATTTAAATATTATTGAAAAGACCAGTTGCCTTGGAGATACAAAACATCATTCATTGAGCCTACTCAAGAGCCGTACAGTTTAAGAAGCGTATCCTTGGGCATGAGGTTGTTGCACGGTGTATGCAAGTTTTTTGGCAATCATAGCTGCGTTAGAACTTAATTAATCTTTCTTTCCAACACAAAATGCCGAGTATTGGTAAGTAGCCCTGGTAGTGACAGGTAGTCCTGACACATGATGATGAGTTTTTAGATGACCTAGATAAAAGGGAATTGCAATGTAAAGAGCCAAAAGTCAGTCCAGCTTCTTCCAGAGAAACACTTACCTTTGATTCAGGCTGAGTATAAACATGTCTAATGGGTGGATCTTCTTGATGTAAGTGCTATAGAGATTAAACTTTGGCAGAGTGAAGGGTGAAATTCCCTTCTGTGTACCCTGGCAGACAAGCTAAAGATAAAAGAATGCCACAGCTCATCCATCCATCATTATGTTTCTGCCCCTGACTTTGCTAAGACTTGTCTTAGTCCTCAAAGTTTAGAGGGATGACCTCTACTTTGCACCTGCAGGAGACTCTCCCTGCCAACCAGAGAAACTTCATCGCACAAGAGCTGAGGTCAGGAACTGACTACCTGGTGACTGTCATCGCCCAATATCCCAACAGTGTGGGAGAGTCTGTTTCTGCCAAGCAAAGGACCAGTGAGTAAATTACAGAAAAAATATATATCTGCCAAAACACAAACCTCTCATTCACCTGTAATGTTGTATTATCACCTCATACAGGGTCTCTGCCAGGGGCTTCAAGTCTACGTCTGGTCCAGGCAGGCTTCTTCTCTCTGACTGTAGGCTGGGATCAGCCCTCCTCTCCTGTTCAGGGCTACAGACTTACTTATGGACCACGAGGTCAGGCAAACAAATGTGTCTTTTTTCTGTCTATTTTTCCTTCAGTATTTCCACATGCACCCCTAAAGCCCCCCCTCTTACTTAAACTTCACAGAGTTACATAAAAATGACAGATTGAATTCATTTGGGAATTTAAAAAAAAAAGGAAAAATCCAGAAAGGGTGCAGGCTGTAGCTTCAGCTTTACATACTTTCCCTTTGCAAATAACGTGGTGATAAAGACAACTCTTGTACCACTAGGTAAAAGCTATGTAAGCACAAAACAAAACAAACTTTACATTTTGAAAAAAACTCAACTAAACAGGAGTTTTGAAATTTCCATTCAGCTTTTATCCTCAACGTTTACCATACAGAAGATGATGGAAACCAGGGGTCCGTTTCACGTAGGTGGTTCAACAAACTCTGAGTTAAATCCTTAACTCTGAGTTGATCTACTCTGAGTTAGGAAACTCTGAGTTTTCGGTTTCACAACACCTGATTTGAGACGGTTTTAACAACTCCGAGTAGTTTGACCTGGAGTTAAGCACGTGCACGCCAGACATAAACAGCCAGCATCTGTGGAGCGCAGATTCAATGATCAACCAATGGAAACAGGGAGAAGGAGGGGGCAGCAGCAAGCCAACAGCGAATTACAGCACGTTTTTAACAGAAAGTGCAATACAGCAGCAGCTGCAAAGGAGAGGGAGAGGGCTTGGGAGGAAATCGCTGCTCGCGTCAATGCGTAACTTTAAATCTAGTCTCGTGCAATCACAATGACAGACTGTTGCAGGGAAACTGCTTGAATCATTTTGATCATGTTTTACATTGTCAAGTAAGTATTAAGTGGCAGTTTGATCCCTTAGAAAATGCTCTTTTCACACTCAAAAATGAATTTTACTCTCTTATGATGTTCTGCTAAATGATTAGGAATATTAAACTAGCTCTCAGTATGTATATGTACATATATTAAACTAACACACACTACACTCAATATTAGACTTTCACTCAGCAAACAGAAAGAGGGCAGATGCCAGAAAAACGGGTGGTGGCCCAGCAGCCACACCTTTAACGGAGGCAGAGGAGCTGCCCCCCACCCCCCCCCCTTCGACGATCGCAACCCCCACCTCGTAGCAGCGATCGTCGGACTGGTGTGTGTGTGTGTGTGTGTGTGTGTGTGTGTGTGTCTGGGGGGGGGGCAGCTCCTCTGCCTCCGTTAAAGGTGGGGCTGCTGGACCACCACCCGTTTTTGTGTTAGTTTAATGTTCCTAATCATTTAACGGAACATAATAAGAGAGTAAAATTCAGTTTTGAGTGTGAAAAGAGCATTTTTTAAGGGAACAAACTGCCACTTAATACTTACTTGACAATGTAAAACATGATCAAAATGAGAAAATGCCGATGTCTCACCTGAAACTCTGGGTTTACTGAGTTAAACCTGCTCCCGAGCAGGTTAGGTTCACGGAGTCTGTTACTGTGGTAACTGACCGAGAGGTTGAGTTACCTCTCTTTGTGAAACAGGTTAGAGTTACCCCTCTCTCCCTGGTTTAACTAACCCTCCTTTGTGAAACGGAAAACTCAGAGTTTCCCTGATTTCAGGGTTAACAAACTCGGAGTTTCCATTAAACCTGCTACGTGAAACGGACCCCAGGTTAGCAGAGTAGTGCTGCTCTTCTCACCTGTTTATATTGTGTCTCTTATTTGTTTTTGTAGTTTTCAATTATTGTTATTTTAACACTAGGGATGAGATGGTTGATTGGTGTCAAAAACTTGGAGCAACAGTGTATCTTAGATTATGTCCTATTGAATTGCATCTGGCTGTACTGTATGGTATCATATAGTATGATTTTATATGCCGTTGTAAGGCAATATTGAAGACAAAACAGAGTTTTATACAATAATAATAAAAACTTTAACCTGGTTTTTCACTTGTGTATATCTACTGTACATGTTCAGTGATTTTTTTTTTAAATGTACAAAGTGAACTTTCTCTCATCTCAAACAAACTCTGCATACTAACGTCAAAGTTTTTTGGCTTAGTTCATCATCTTAGAGCAGAGATCAACGAGTTCATATGAATTAAAGAACATTAGAAACACCTGTTTGGATCCAAGCAATACCGACACAAAGTAATTATTCATGCTCTATTGCTTGCTGACAGTGTTATCATGTCACACACACATTATCTTGGCAGGATGAAGGATATTCAAAGTGAAGGAGCGAAAGTTGCTACAGGAGTGAATAACAGTTAACCTGTTGGTAGCAGGTTTGAAACATGTCAAGAATGTGTAGCATTTAAGACTTGAGAACAGGAACATGAACTTCTCCAACACCTTAACCCCTCAGGCACTGACTGTCAGTGAGGGGTTTATAGCCCATTCATTACCTCAAATATCAAATACAGTTTATCATCACAAGCATTGAAGTATCATCAACGGTGAAAACTCTTACCTCAAATCAGACGTTCTTTTGTCGTTGTGATTTTAGAGACAGGGTGTGGCACTGATCATAGCGCTGTTGGGATGTCTGGGTGCTTATGCCATGATTCAGGCAAAGAGAAAAGTGGCCCCTGAGGGCTGATATAAACACTTTTTTTTAAAAGTGTGGCAGGAGTGCCAGTCTCACATGGAGCTTGTGTGAGAGTATTTAAATGAGGTCTGTGACGAGAAGAGTGGTGTTTGTACCTGGTTTTTTTTTCACGTTTGACATGGATAATTCACTTAAACAGGACAGATACTGTCCCACACCCAAGCACATGCACATTCACATGCACACACATGTTTATCTGCAGCTGGATTGTGGCCAAACTAAAGATTTAAACAAAGAGGTGAGAATGACTAAACTTAATGAAGTGAAGACAGATCCCTCTTTTTTGCAGCTTGTCAGCTAATTCATATAATTCTCACAGTTCAGTGTAATTTGTGAATGCTATGAGTGCACTAATTGATCTCCTGTATGCTCTCCATTATTTTCATGTGGTTGGACAAGCAGGTCAGCCAGCCGCTCAGCTCTTGGAGCAGTCTCTGTCTGCAGACTCCAGCTCTATCACTCTGGAGTCCCTTCAGCCTGACACCGAGTACGTCATCAGCCTCTACCCACTATTCCCACGAAACTCTGCATCCCCCTCCATTCTCAACGCTCGCACATGTGAGTTCACCCTGTGGCCCTTTAAATATGTCAATTGCAGAGTTATATCATGATGGTTAAAGATTTAATCAGAGGACATAATGCAGATGTTTGTTAAAACGGAAGCTTCTGTGAGGAACTTTGCAATTGCAGCGATACTGGTGCCCCTTGTGGACAAAACAATAAATGGTAAAAGGTGTTTTTTTAGTTGTAAATTGCCTTTTGTGATATCTGGCCCAGTTAATTCTACTATTTCAAAATTATTAGTTTTGTTGCTGTTGGTCTTTGCTTTGTAGGTCATTAAGAGGCATCTGTATTAATCTCAGTCTGTTTTATGCTCAGTTAAAAAATCCTGTAGCCCTCAGGCCCTCCTCTCCAAAACGACAGTAGAAAAACCCATCTGAAAGAGCGAAAAATGTACCCAGGAGGGCCTGAGGGTACTTGAGTCTTGTTTAAACTAACAGTCCAGAGTATGTCCCCTTTATATGTTGATACTGTCTTCTGGTATTAAGTTTCAGAAAAACAAGCCAGTGTTTTTCCAAATATCTGCGTGCTCATGTTTTTGTGTGTGTCAGTGCGCCTTGAGGCAGTGCAGCAGATATCAGTGGAGACGGAGTCAGAGGGCAGTGTTCGCGTCCGGTGGAGAGGCGTCAGTGGTGCACGGGTGTATCGTCTGGTCTGGGGACCAGTCACAGGTCAGGACAAAGCAGAAAGTTACAAACGACATGTTTCAGTTTTTACACTATCAGCTCTTTTTTAAAAACATTTAGCATACACATTGATTGTTCTTGCTTGTCTGTTGAGAAAGGTCGAAATGTGGAGACAGTGGAGTTACCTGGTGACAGCGAGTTCTACACTTTGTCCAGACTGCAGGCCAACACAGAGTACATCGTGACTGTCATCCCACTGTATGAGGGCAACACCGAGGGGCCTGCAGCAACAGCTAAGTTCAACATAGGTCAGTTTGGATTGAGTATTTCTCTGCTTACTGTTTTCTGTATTATTTGTTAGGGGTGGGAGAAAAAATCGGCAGAGTATTGTGATATTTTGTCTGGTGATTTATCGTATGGTCTCATTTACCAAGTATTGATTTTTCAAATTAATTGTTAATATGAAATCAAATCTATGACAATGGAAAAATAAAATCAACTGGTTGTCCAGTGAGGTTGGCAGAGGTGCCATCATAGAGCAGGAAAAAGTCAGTACAACAAATATATAGAAGGTTTGCAAGATGTGCTACATGAAAATAAAATAAAGCGTAAATAAGACAAACATAAAGGAAAGACAAATGCTAAATTAGCTAAACAGTTGAAAAAAATGTAAAAATTGCATTATATTTTATTGCAATACTCACTGTATCGCAAAATGTTAAAACTCACGATAATGTCTTATCTCGGCCCAAGTGTCGTGATAATATCGTATTGTGGGGCCACTAGTGATTCCCACACCTATTATTTGTATTTTCTTCCCTGTGAAAATACTCTGATACACCCACAAAAAATTATCAATTTGCACAATTTACTGTGTAATTTTCCTATTTTTCTGAGTCCCTTCATGGTTTTTCACCTTCAAAGCTGTGATACAGACCAGTTTTTCAGTGGGCTGTTTCCCTCTAATGTGCCCTGCCAACCAAGGAGAAGGAAGGCAAAGACAGAAGATTGTCGCAATCTTCCGCCATGATTGTCTCTCATTAACAAACCTACACATGTAACTGTTTATTTCTGTTTGAAGCACATCCTCAGCACACCTACGCACTCACACTCACACACACACACTCACCATCTGTGCTCTGTGAGTAATGTCCATATGGAGTCACAAAGGTCCCGCAGTGTTATTTGAATGAAGGCTGAGTCACTGAAACTCTTGTGGCCCAGTTCTGCTATCAAAGAGGGGAAATATATACAGCGTGCTTCACACAGTTTACCACACAAACTCAAATTGTAGCTTGTTTCTCTTTTGTTTGTTCCTGTGTAGACCAGTTGAGTAATAACAGTTTGTTGTGTCTGTGGATTGTGATGAGCCGGCTGTCCCTTCTCATTAGGAAAAAATGTGGGTTTAAGCGAGGACCACATTTAATGAAAGAGAAGTTTTCACTCACATATAAATCCTAAAAATGTATTTCAATGCTTTTGCATGCATGATACTTAAAGTTTCAGTGTATCTTTAATTAAACATGGCATTGAAATTATTTTTTTAAATTATCGCATTTTGTTTATCCACCTCCATATTTCCAACCACTTCAGTAGAATTTGACTAAGCAACATGATGGGTGATGGAGTCAAATATTGAACTTGTTAGTGTTTAGTCTGGCTCTCAGGCCCAGGGGGGACATCAGCTGGTGCCAGTTGCTCAGACACTGATCCAAGACTTTGTTCTTTGGCCTGTGTACTCCACACTGACATTTCCTCGCTGATTTATGTTCATCACACGTACAAGCAGAGCCCTGTGGCCACATGCAGTATGAGAAAGAACTTTTTCTCTCACATCACTGACCTGTGTGATTCCTTTGCTCTTTGCCAAGGAGTGCGTTTTTCTTTAAACCACTGCGGCCCACTACATCAGCAGCCTGAGGGTGGAGGTGTGGTGCTGTGCATGTAATCTTTTTAACCAAGATTGAGAGAGTTTTGGCACCCTGTCAAGTCATACTTTTTGTATCATTTCACAACACATCACTGAATTGTTATAGTCCTGGCAGGTTTTGAAGGTAATTGTGCTGAAATGCAGCATCTGGCTGTAACCCTATTAAATCAAGTTTGGATTTAGTGTGAGGTGTCATACTTAGCAATGATTGACTACTTGGTTCAGCTGTTGGGTGTTGTTTTGCTCAGAGGCCAGTGAGAAATTAGGATTTCAGTTTTTTAATTCAGTTATATTTAGTTATATTTCAGTGTTATACTTCATTTTTTTAATTCAGTTATATTTCAATTTTTTATTTTAGATATATTTAGTTATATTTCAGTTTTTATTTCAGTTATATTTCAGTTTTTTATTTTAGATATATTTCAGTTTTTATTTCAGTTATATTTCAATTTTTTATTTTAGATATATTTAGTTATATTTCAGTTTTTATTTCAGTTATATTTCAGTTTTTTAATTCAGTTATATTTAGTTATATTTCAGTTTTTTAATTCAGTTATATTTAGTTATATTTCAGTGTTATATTTCAATTTTTTATTTCATTTATATTCAGTTATATTTAATTTCTTTATTTCAGTTATATTCAGTTATATTTAATTTCTTTATTTCAGTTATATTCAGTTATATTTAATTTCTTTATTTTATTTATATTCAGTTATATTTAATTTCTTTATTTTATTTATATTCAGTTATATTTAATTTCTTTATTTCGGTTATACTCAGTTATATTTCAGTTTTCTAGTTTTAGTGATGAAAATTTTAACACAGCCCATTGGACATCTGGTTACTCTAAGATATTTCTATGATACATTTCAGTTTGTTTTGACTGTATAAATTTATAGATTTCCACTTTGGTTGGAAAGGCATTGCAAGAGGTAAATGAAACAATAAAATTCTAATAGGCTTCAAATGATTTTTCAGGTCTGTATGATACAAAAATACCTGACAGATCGATGAACCGCAATGCAGCTCAGTCTTGGGTTCACTTGTTTATCCTTGTTCACGAAATGGCCCTCTAATGCACAGCTTAGCGAAAGGCCTGCTCAGGAACTAAAGTTCTCCATGGCTATGACGGCTTTCTGTCAATTTTAAAACTGCTGGGGTTGTGACATTTAGACCGAGAAACAAATGTGTTCATTATTCCGGTTGTTAAGTGATGTCTGGACGTAGGTTACAGTGTCGCACTGTATTCAACTAGGGTCAGAGAAATACATTTGCAGACATGTCTGAGACATGAGTGAATCATCTTTGTTTACCTGCAGCCAAAGCTCAGGGCTAATGATCACAAAGACCAGCTCTGGATGACTGAGGAACACATGTGGGCACAGCAGATGAAAACATAACAATAAGGCCTGCCTCATGGAAATTTGCATTCAACAACAGGTTTTTTTAATTTGTTATGGGTCATATTAGCCAACAAGCTTGCACTATCTCTATTCATAGACACAGCACAGGGGTGTTTTTTTCACAAGTGCTTATCAATCAAGAAATGGTGAATTTTTTATTGAATTTCATATTCATGGTATAAATTTATCCATGATGATGATATGTTTGATTTTTAAACCTAGAAGAAACACTGGTTTCTCCTGCTTCTCACTGTGTTATGTAAACAGAAAAAATGGCTGCCATGTAAATATGATGAATTGATTGTGGTATTTTTTTTTGCTTTGTTTTAGCTACAAAATCTCTTCTTCAAATAATATTAAAGACATTCTTTAAAAAAAATATTGGAAAAGAGTAAAACTGATGACACAACACATTGTTTAATGTTTTCTGATGCATATCCTGTGTTTTTTTTCTCAGAGCGTCAAGAGCAGCAAGTCCTCAGAGCAGCCACTACCGGCCCATCCACTATTCGCCTCATCTGGAGACTTATTCAGTCATCACAAGGATACCGCCTGGAGTGGAGGGAGGGTGAAGGTCAGTCATGCATGAGACACACAAAAATTTAACGGTTCTTTTAATTTTTTTGCACTTTTATTTAAGTATTTGGTACTTTTAAAGTGGACAGCCAGATTTGTAAAAGTTATTTTCATGACCAAATTAATTAGATATTTAATTTGTACATTTTTTTTTAAGTCATAAAGTTTGTGTAACAGAAAATGCAATTGCTTAATCATTACTGTATCGCTACATTATTTGCTCACATGCAACCTCAACAAGAATCAAGTGCACACTCCAGTTTAAAGATGCAACTCAAAAGGTGTTTGAGGTGGCAGTGCAAAAACATAAATACGTTCATGTATGCCTCCAGGAGGTCGTGCCCAGACCCTGTCCTTTCCTAAAAGCACCACCAGCTACGAGCTAACAGGTCTGAAGCCCAACACAGAATATATCATCACCCTTTACACCTTGTATGAGGGACGTGAGGAGGCCACACCTGTCTCTACTGCATCCAGAGGTGTGTGACCTAGCCGGGGGGAACTAAGCCCTGAATTCAGTCTGAATTGATTTATGGGTCAATGTTCAGAAGATGAATTCCAAGTGGTTTTGAGTGTTTTATTAATGTAGATATTCTATTTAATAAAGTTTCTTAATTCATTATGAGTGTCCTAATTCTCCATTCTGTGATGTTACAGAGGAACAGCCAGTAGGGAGAGTGTCCAACCTGAGAGTTGTCGAGTCTCTGGGCAGCACAGTCAGGCTGGGCTGGACAGGCGTAACTGGGGCCACTCAGTACCGCATTGTTATCCTGAACACAGAAGGTAGACTGACTCAGTCTTTTCCTATTTTTTTCCTATTTTTCTCTTTTTTTTTTTTGCTCATTATGAACAGAAATGTGTTTGATAGTGCTGTGACTGTGTGTTTTAGCCCGAACAGAGGAAATCAGGAGTATCCCTGGAAACCAGACGACCCTTGACCTCAGAGACCTAACAGTTGGAGTGTCTTATGGAGTCAGTGTCACAGCACTGGTAGGAGAAAATACAGGCGAACCTGTGACTGTCTACATCAAACCAGGTGTGTAGTGCATTATAACCTCGTTAACACGTCACACCTATTAGCTCGTTAACACGTTAGCATGTACAACATTCTCCTGATACTTCCTTTCAAGAAAAATGTTTATCTTTCTCACATGAGGTCTTGCATACCCTTTTTTTCAGAGCAAGGTGTCGGCAGAGTGACAAACCTCAGAGTGACAAACACAAACGGACGAAGACTTCGGATCGCCTGGACAGGCGTTTCAGGGGCAACAGGATACAGGGTTACTTGGAGACAGGGGAACAGTAAGTGATCTCTTTTGTAGAGAGTGCGTGAGTTGTGAAATCTTTGTAAATGAATTTGTCTTCAGGGTCACTGATAAAAATGAATCAGAGAGTAATCAGATCTGACCTCTCAGTCCTGTATAAAACAGAAGCAGAGAACTTTAAAAGACTTCATGTCTTAACCTCTCTCTTTGCTTTGGCCTGCAGTCAGAATTTTAAAAGGATCATTTTATTCACCCTCGTTCTGACCTACAGGGGGAGAGCAATCCCGTCCTCTGGGGGCAGAGGCTGTGTCTTACACCATAGATGGCCTGCAGCCTGATGAGGCACTGGTTATCGGTGTTGCAGCTGTGGTTGATCAACGTGTTGGAGAGGCGGTCACACTGTCCGCCAGAACTACTGCAAATGGTGGATCGGTGTCTGGTCTTCGAATTGTTGACATCACATCTAAGAGGGTTCGCATTTCCTGGTCACCAGCTCTCCGGGCGACTGGCTATAAGATTACATGGCGGCGTGCTGATGGTATGCAATCATTAGGATTAGCCTTTGGAAATGATATGCATTTGGATATGATTTATGAAAAGTGAGTAAAATGATTAAGAGTGAAACCATTTAGAAATGGTCAAGCCTCGTCTACCTACGTGTAACTGAGGTTGGAAAATGATTCAAATTTTCTCGCCCTTTGCTGTGTTTTCTTGTTGCAGGAGTTGAAACAACTCGTAATGTGCCCTCTGACATCTCTTCCTACACCATTGATGGCCTGCAGGCAGATTCAGCATATAACGTTTTTGTTTCCTCGCTTACCGGCTCCCGTGAGGGAAGTCCTGCCACCATCAGTGTCAGAACAGGTACAGCACTGAATCCATCAATCGAATATTGTTATTTGTGCCTTTCTCAAGAAAACTCAATGCAATTGGGAAATAAATAGTACAAAATATGAATAAATGATTGGTATTCTGATCTTCAGAGTCAGACTCATCTGTGGTCGGGACTGTGACATCACTGCAGGTCGAGGAGACTCGTGGAGAGGTTGTCCGAGTCACCTGGGTCGGTGTGCAAGGAGCGACAGCTTATCGTGTGTCCTGGAGCAAAACTGACGGTAGATCAATTTTGCTTCTGTTGTATTAATTTGTGTTACCTTCTCAGATCAGGTTATTCAGCTGAGAGCAGAGACTACCCAAACTCCATGTCGCTTCTATAAGCACATCATGTTGAAGTTTGACCATGACCTTGTGTGTGTGTATTTACACTCTTCTCTGCTGTAAAACTCTGTGCGTCTGCAGGTGGTGAACAGAGGAGTCAGCTGGTTGGGGGAGATGTGACAGCTGTTGAGTTAGACCAGTTGGATCCTGGAGTCCAGTACGAGGTGCAGGTCATGGCTTTAGTTCAGAACAGAGAGGGAACCCCTGTGTCTGTCAGAGTCACCACACGTGAGTATTTTTTTAGGGCTCCCACAACATTTGATAACCTGATAGATTGGACAGAATATCAATTGACCCCAGTAGTGATGTTCACATTGAAATGTATCTTCCCCTATGACGATTCTCTCCTTAAAAATTCTGTTTTCATTAGCTTACAAAGTATCAGAGTTATCAAGAAGCCAGTAAGCATGATGCAGAAGTCAAGCTGCATTCCAGTTACCTCTGAAGTCGGATGTCGGAGCTGGGGATGACGTTACACCTGAGTTGACGGCGTTTCAGTTAACAAGTCAGAAAGCCAAGATGGATGCCGTTGTTAGCTGTAGTTTACAATTGTCAGCTGGTGTTGGCTGTTTTCAGCGGTTGTCAACGGTTGTTAGTTGTTGTTAGCGAAACCTGTTGTAAACGATGCATAACGCAGTATTTTACTCGTACAAACACCATAGCACTGTGTTCACAGTTAGACGTTGGGCATTACAACAAATACCACTTATTTAATTTCACAAAAACAAAACAGAAGTGCTAATAAATAATACATTACGAGAACTTTCACTGTTACTCTTTACTGTTGATGCACTGTGCTGCCATCTTGAATTATGATGCTTTCCTCAAGTTGGGGTTGGTGAGGATTGTCCGACTTTCAAAGTCGGAAATCCGACTTCAGGGGGGCGTTCCAGATGAATTTCCGACTCGGAGCTCGAAAATTCCGACTACAACTGGGACGTAGTATTAATATGAGAGTAAACTCACTTGTTAGCAACCACGTGTACATTCCCATATTTAGTCCGTTATATTTCATGAAACATTAATTTGAACACTGGATTGCTTTACATACAGCTGGCACCACAATTCCTCAACAAGGGACTACAACTTTACGTGTGGCAGAGGTTACCCAGAATTCTGTGCGGGTAAACTGGAATCCACTGAGGGGTGTCACAGGATATATCTTACGCTGGAGAGATGAGAAAGGTAAAACACATCATCATGCACATGGCAATTAACTCTGATTTGACTAATATGTGCACGCTCTGATACCATGTCATTTTCATTGTTAAAATCTCAGATTCGGGCCCAGGCCTGTCAGTTACGCTCCCCGCTGCAGTCACCTCCTATCAGGTAACTGGGCTGCGTTTAGGAAGGCGATATCGTTTTACTGTTCAACCAACCTTTCAGACTGGATTGGGAACAGAAAGCTCTGTTGATGAACACACAGGTAACAACAACGCAAACTCCTCTACACAAACTATGAACACCTTTTGATTTCTTACATACACAAACAAACTCCTGTGGCTGCAGTGTGTGTGGGTGGTCGTTTGGATGTGGTGTTTCTGGTTCCTGCTTCAACCGATCGGCTGCGCCTTGCAAGACCTCTGCGAGAGCTCCTCACCAGTGCAGCGCGGTCCTTAAACACTATCGGGCCGCGGGATTCACAGGTACAGCTTTCTAAAGATTGGGACTCTGAGCAATAATGGTGTTTTGAGCGGTGCGCTGAATCAATTATATTCCACCCACTTCAGGTTGGTGTTGTGGTGTACAGCTACAGACCCAAAATATGGTTCCTGCTCAACCGCCACAGCAGATCTGACACTCTCCTTCAAGAGATCCAATCCACTCCCTTTGATGAAGGCCCAGGGAATAACATCGGTCAGTTGGTGTTTTTATTTTCTCAGACTTCCCCTGGGTTAGCAGTTGAGATAACATATGTCTCCCTCTACAGGTGAAGCAGTGACTTTCACCAGACAATACCTCCTGACCCCGACAGCTGGACGTAGACCGACGGTCCCAGGTGCTGTCGTCATCATCTCAGACCAGAAATCAGCAGATAACCTCACTGCAGCAGTCAGTGGTCTAGTAGGGACAGGTGTGCTGTTTTTTTTCACCTATAAAGTGGTTGAATTAGAACTTTACTCTGACACATCTACCTCCTGTGCAGACCTATAATCTGGGAAATATTCAAACCTTTCTGTGACTTTGTGCTTGCTAGGTGTGACAGTGTTAGCAGTTGGCGTAGATCAGGCAAATACTGAGGAGCTGCGTCAGGCAGTGACGGATGGGAGCCCCCAGAACATCTTGTTTGCCAGGAGCGGGGCTCAGCTGGATGGCACTCATGCTGATCTGGCAGACTTGCTCTGTGGTATTGCCAGAATACCAGAGGTAAGACAAAACCTGAAAAAAGAAGGCGTGATTTGTTTGTAATCTTTTTTTTCAAGCTTGGCATCCTCTTCATATAATTGTACAAACAAAACTTAATATTTTTTCATTTTTGGGTACTCTTTTTCCCAATTTCATGATCTTACAACAAACAAAATATTAAGGCAGACCCTGGAAATGGTCTCAGTTTTTGGTGGATTTTCACTGGAAACAGTGTTTTACTGTTGAGGAGGGTGAAACTTCCTTTCCAGCCGGATGTTTATGTCCTTTTTCTGTCCAGGTCACTCCAGGACCTAGCCAGTGTGTCCAGTGCCCACGGGTGAGTCAATCTGACACTTAACTCTCTGTTTCTAATGCTCTGGTTATTGTGCAGCTCCTCTACAACTGGTAGAGAAATACTTCAGATCTGATAACTGATTGAAACAGGACATACTCTCCTCTCTTTGTCTCCTTCTCACATGTTTTTTTCTTTCTCATTCGTTGTAGGGGGAGAGAGGAGAGCGTGGAGAGAGGGTATGTCGAAGGAAATTTACAAAAGTTAACTACTGTTCTTCTGATTTGTATTTGCTTCTGTGAATTGTGATCTCTTTTGTTGGTCCTCTAAGGGTGAAAGTGGCAGAGATGGTGCAGATGGACGCAAAGGAGAGCCTGTGAGTCATGATCCAACACCAACCTGTGTGACTCCTTTTGCGGTGTTGCAAAGTTGTTTAATCTAACATACTTTTATTGTGTGTTTGTGTGTAGGGCCGTGATGGTTTACCCGGAAGGGAAGGCCCCCGGGGACCTGAGGGACGTCCAGGTTCTCCAGGTCCCCCAGGCCAAGCTGGCTCATTTGATCCTGCAAGGGCAGTGAAAGGAGAGAAAGGGGAGAGAGTGAGTATATCTGAGGCCAAACTAAAACTACAGACTGTTGTGAGTGAGAAACAAAGGTTAACCTTTTCTTTTTTTCTTTTTAGGGTTTTCCTGGAATTGATGGAAGTCCAGGTTTGCCAGGACGGCCAGGTGCCCCAGGAACAGCAGGGCTCCCAGTGAGTACATTTCAGGACCCAGTGAGTTATATATTTTGTTGTATGATCACAGAGGGAAACATAATGATGCTGTTTTGTGTCTGCAGGGTTCACAGGGAACACCGGGTATCAGAGGAGACCCAGTGAGTATCTCAGATTCTCCTGAACCACAGAGTTGTCTCATGGCATTCATAAGTTTAAGCACCACTTAAACTTTTTCTAGGGTGGACTCGGTGCAACAGGGCCAGCAGGTCCGAAGGGTGTTAAAGGTGAAAGGGTAAGATGAAAGACCATTTCAAACATAAAGTGTTTGTCATTTTTTTGTACTTATTTCAAAAACACATAGCGAACAGTGTATATGTAAGCGCTCTATGATGTGTTCACCTTATGTTTCAGGGTGAACCAGGGTCAGCTGTGTCTGGAGGAGGTCTTCCAGGGAGGAAAGGAGAGCCAGGCATCCCAGGGATACCTGTAAGGAACAAACTTAAAAGACATCACAGACTTTTGATAACATCATGGTCATCTTAACCATCTGACAAACATCATCAGCATAATGGTGACATAATCCCTCTATCCCGAGTCTCTCCGTTGTGTCCTTGGGCAAGACACTTAACCCACTTTGCTCTCAGTGTGTGTCCCCTCTGGTATGTGATTGTTGTGTGGTGGTGGTCGGAGAGGACGTAGGCGCAAACTGGCAGCCACATTTCCATCAGTCTGCCCCAGGGCAGCTGAGACTACTAAGGTAGTTTACCACCACCAAAGTGTGACTGTGTGAGCGAATGAATCATGCATCCAATGTAAAGCACTTTGAGGGTCTCAGATAAAACGCCAAATGAAATCTGATGCATAACAATAATATTAATAATAACAACAACAATAATAATAATGATCCCGCCCTGATTCACCACATGTTTATATTGTGTGTTAAGGGTACTCCAGGTCGTTCAGGCATTGATGGGTCCAAAGGTACTCCTGGAATTCCAGGGACACCAGGTCAGGATGGTCGTCCAGGTATACCAGGAACTCCTGGGACCTCCATCAAGGTTTGCTCCTTCCAGTGCTTTTCCCTACATAAATGTGTACCAGAATTTGACAGAAGAAAGCTCCAGAAAAGGTCACGCTGAAGACAAGATTTTGTTTTTCAAATACACCTGTAAGAAAATGTTGAGCCAGTAACAGGAGACATACCAACACTCATCTTTTTTTAAAGCATAAGAAACAACCCAACTGTTTTTTTAAGTGGGGTTTTATGAGGTGCTTGTCACAGTGCTCTCGCCACAGGGGATGCCGGTCAGATTGACTCCTTTGTTGAGAAAGTGGCTGTAAAACTGAAATAAAACTGGAAGCTGGACATTGTTTCTTGAGGGTTTGGGGTTTGTGCAGCTGTGGCATGATGTGATTACCCTTTTAGCTTTTATCTGTCTCTTACAATCCTGTCCTCTTGTACAGTTTGGGTAATGTGGAATATACTTGTTTGCTTTGATGGCTTTAGTATGTGTTTTCTGTTTGCATGTAGGTCATTCTAGCTTTTAACATTGTTTTATTCATTTGTTAAATTCATTGGTTCTTCTGCAGATGGAGTTGAACAGCAGTTTTCCCACCGGCAGCTCACTAACAGTTTATTTTGGTATTTTTGATATGGTTAACAGATTGTGTCATTATATAGTAAAACTAACAATGAGTGGTGAACACTAACTTTAGAGGTGTACACCCATTAGACTTTTTCTGGTTTTCTGAATAAACTTTTGGATATTGAAGGAAGCCAGTAAAATGTTGACTGAAGCTGTAATATGATCTGCTGGTATCCGCTAATTCAGAAAGGTAATAAAGTACTGTGTTGACCAGGTCCCACTGAGTTTTCCCCACTCAGCCCATGGAGCTTTCTTCTGCTGTAGATTCCAGCTTGTAAAGGTTTCAGTTTGTGTCCATCATCTTCGCTGTCAGATTTATTCAATCTTTAGTTTTGGTGTATATATTTGTTTCATTTGAATCCTGCTGACTCAAAAATAGCTGATAAGTACTCTGCAGGTAGAAGAACAGGCAGGTGTTGCATCCAAAAATGGTGTAAAAGCATCTAGGCTTTCTGTAGGCAAAGAGAAACTGAACATTTTCCAGATAGTGTGCACATTTATGCTGAAAAAGGTGCTCACATTGAAGTTTATCAAAAGTAGTTAAACAACAAGGTAGAGCTGACCAGGTCTGCACTAGTTAATAGCCTAGCTACCGTTTTAGTTCTCTGGATGCTCTCTCAAGGAGTGAAGCTGACCAGCAGCTCCTGTGGGTAAAATGCTATAGACAAGTACCTCATGAACACCTTTTACAAAAACACCAAGCTATCTCTTTGACTGTTTTCACATTATTTTCTGATTACATTACATTATTAAGGTAACAGACATGATAACAATCACAAATTCAGTCTATGAACTACCACAGTTTGTTGGTGCTTACCTCTTGTTGTAGATTTCTTAGACAAAACTGTTATTTTCAGACTTGTGCACATGGTGGTAGCATTGAGCTGCTTTTGTCTTTTCCAGTAGAGGCTCGAGCAGTTACTGAATGTGTCATGAAATCAGATTTTTGGTTTGGTTACGCATTATGTTTAATGTTCGGTTTTGGATTACAAATATGAGGAATTTTATTAGAATCAAATATCAAATCTTATTTGAATTAAAGAAAAAAAAAAAATCCAAAAGACTCACTCGGTTTCTACTCTTCAGTATTCACAAAGAAAGCAGTCAGGTAATTGATACTGATACATAAGCCATTTCTTAATACAGTAATGACGTCAGCGTATGAGTAGATGTGGAGATGAGGACAAATGACAATAATATTTGAGTTATGTTTTTGATGATGGTGTGTTTTTTTTTCTAGGGGTGGGAGAAAAAAATCGATTCACATAAGTAATCGCTATTTTTTGCTCTACAATTTTAAATAAAGGTAGTCAGTAGACAATCATAATCATTCAGATGTTTCACGGGCATTTAAAATGCAGACTCAAAATCGAGGGAATTGACAATATTGTAGAATCGCAATTTAAATCGAATCAGCATCGAAAACAATGTAGAAGAACCGAATTAGGAAAAAGGCATTTCGTCCAAGCCCTATTTTTTTCCATTTATTAACAAGTTTTGTGTTTTATTAAAGCACTGTATGGAGAAGTGTGTTACATCTAATCAAATCAGCCTTTGAGTTTGTGTGTAGAGTCCTTTTGTAAATGACCCTAAAAACACTTTTCATCACCCACTGAGTGTTTGTCTCCATCTTTTGCAGGGGGAAAAGGGCGGCACAGGAGAGCGGGTGAGTCACACCATCAGCAGCTTCTCCTCTTAGCACAGAAATGTCCCAAGGAGCACACATGTATAATGATCCTCAGCTCTTATCTCTCTTTGCTGGCAGGGACCTCCAGGAGTCGGCAGTGGGGTGGCCGTCAAGGGCGAGAAAGGCTCCTCAGTAAGAGCTGTCAATCTCTGCTAATGTGCTGACATGTTTGGTTTGCAGATGAACCCAGTGTGTGAGCGGTTGTGAAGATGTAGTTTGCATTTGCTAATTGCATTTTTATTATCAGGGTACTCCAGGAACTCCAGGGTCTCAGGGTCCTCGAGGGCCGGCAGGACCACCAGGCAGCAAAGGAGACAAGGTGGTTGCATAGGGACTCACTACATGAGTGTGTGAGCATGTGAGGGGTTTATCTTACAGGCATGGATCATGTTGTTTTATGGTATTTTTTCAGGGTGACGGTGGTGATGGGGCAACTGGACCTCCAGGCAAACAGGGGGAGCCTGGGGATCGGGTAAGTTGAACACACAGTGGTCTTAGATGGCCAATGATGATGAATTCAGTTCACACTGGAAAAAGACTGAGAGCAGAAACCACTATCATGTCTGCACATTTGCTGGAAACCAGAAAAGAGGATTAGGGCCACAAGAAGAGAAAAAAATATTACAATCTCGCAGTTTAGACTTGAATCTTGTTCTAGTAATAAAATTTTTTTCTCCATGTGGCCCTAATCCTCTTTCATGGGAAACCCTTCGAAATAATAATAAAAAAAAAAAAACATGTACATCTAGATTACGATTATACTTTTAAAAAATGACAGACACGCAGAAACTTGGAAAAGTAATAAATCCCGACCTGGTATGAGGAGCTTTGGGCGAACAGCCAAGTGAAAGTTGTGCCCGTCAGGCTGTTATATTTGAATAAATGTAGTGCCACGCTTCTGCCTATCCTGCAAGATATCACTGACCAATGATACCAAAATAATTCTGCATATTTTAATATTGTTTGCATAAAAGATTCATCTGTTATGTATAAGGGGGCCACGTTCAGCTGCAAAAGGAATTTGATGTTGTGGCAGTTTATGTCATACAGGCCTATAACCATTTGCAATTCAAAATATAGCTGTGGGTCAATGACTGTTTTATTGTCAGACAGAAATACTATACAATATCATCTGAAATAAAGGCAGACATTAGATATTAATGGTGAAGGTAAAAGAAAAGAAAAATACTGAGCCTCATAATTCAGGAGTTAGAAACAGCTTTATTATCAATTAGCACATGTAGCTTCTTCTACCGAAGTTAATCAGTTTGTTCTTTTCTCAGCAAACCTTCAATGTTCCATGCGATTTTGCCTGGAAAAAAAAAACTGTTAGTATTGTTAATTTATTAATATTTGAACTTTTTGTGTGTGTACTTTAGGGTGCTCGTGGGCCTCCAGGAGAAATTGGTTCCAAGGTATGATAAATAAAAAAAACAGCTTCTTACAAGCTTTAAATAGAAGAATGACATCGCTCTCTGTGCTCTATCAGGGTGACCGAGGAGCGCCAGGTGAGCCGGGGTCACAGGGAGACAGGGTGAGTCTTGTGATTTCCCAGTGAATCGGATGGGTGTGTGCACGTCTGTGTCTGAGAGAGTCTTCGTGACGTTTCTTTTGGCTGTGATCCAAATTTTTACAGCTGTGATGCCAGGTTTTGTAGCAAAGTTCACCTCGAGGAAATTCATCATGAAGAAAAAGAAAAAAAAGGATGACATTAAAGATGCTGCTTAGCCTGCGGTGTAACTCATTGATCACAAAAATGTTGATTAAAAAGAGTCGAAGCACATCAGAAGAAGAATCTGAAGAAACAAGCTTCAGAGAACTTAGTATCATTAAAAAGAGCTTACATGAAGATTTTTTTTCTTCTTTTATTTTTCTTCTTTAATGGATGCCTGTATTTGAAATATAGTGAAATTGTTTTGTGTGATGAAAAGAAAACTATGGTGATGGATGAGAAACTAGAAAAGGTTATGAGGAATATTTGTATAGTTTCATCAGACTCATATTTTACTAATGTATTTGTTATTCAAAAAATAAGCACATGCAGGGTTAGGGTTAGGAAAGGGTTAAGAGGAGTCCCACTCCTATTGTTTTTTTTAGTACTTTAAGTGATCTCAGTGGTCTTTGCATTGTGATTATGAAGATTTTACAAAAAAATGCATTACCTGAGTCATTTTCATGGGCTTTTCTTTTGTAGAGCTCCACTTGCTCATTAGCAGCCTAACATTGCCTGTGTAGTAGAAGTGGCAGGTAACATAGGAGCTGTTCAGCTCTCGGACACTAATGTCCCTAGAGACACGATGAAAGCTAATATCATCATTAGCTTTATTATGAGCATTGCAATCCGCTAATGCACACGCTTGTTCCGCGATTGTCCTCTCTATTTCTCTTCTATATGCAGAGTGCATCCTGCATACCCGGGCTCTGGGGGCGGAGCTTGGATTGGTTACGAATGAAATCTCACTGATTCTGAATCTGCTGTTTAGGTCTGCCAGAGATTCACAGCGATTTGAATGAAGAAATACTCAGAAAAGCATTTAGCATTTAGTTTTCTTGTGATATGTCCTGCAGCTTCAGAAAAATGCCATATGAACATATAAAAAAACAAGAAAAACATGATTTTCATTGGAGTGGGTCTTTAAGCTCCAGCAACAAATTATCCAGATAACTGCATATTTAATTTACTGTAGACATGCTCCTATATCGTTCCATTTCAGTAAATTTTATGGGGTTCAGTTATATTACGGTACCACACTGGTGCATTGACTTGGTAATTGTAAAACCTGATACTGTGTTTTAGGTTGTTTCAGAGGCTAGTAATGATGTTGGTATTGGTACTGAAAAAGATGCTGTGTATATAGTTGCATCTCAAGTAATTAGAATATCATGACCAAGTTCATTTTTATTTGTAGTTGAATTCAGAAAGTCAACTTTCATAAGTTCTCATATTCATGACAATACATTTTTCTTAAAATGAATCAAAGTATATTCATTTCTGCACTCAAAACTTGTTAAGTGCTCCTTTGCCATAAATTCTCGCATCAGTACAGCGGGGATCATCCTGTGGCACTGCTCAGGTGTTATTGAAGCCCAGGGTTCCCTGATTGCAGTCTCCAGTTTTTCTGTATTTTTGGGTCAAATGTTTCTTGTCTTCCTCATGACAATGCTCCACATATTCTCCGTGGGGTTCAGGTTAGGTATGTTGGCTGGCTGATGAAGTGCAGTGTTATAGTGCTCATCCTTTGGTAGTAGTTTTGGAACTGTGAGAAGCTGCTAAGCCCTGCTGCTAAAGGAAATTACCATCTGCACAAAGCTTGTCAGCACATGAAGGCGCTAAAATCTCCTGGTATTCAGCTGTGTTGTCTTTGGACTGGAATACAATGGAACAACACAAGCAGATGGCATGGCAACCCAAATCATCACAGACGGAAGAAACTTAAACACCTTAAACTCTGTGCCTCTGTGCCTCTCCACTATTTCTCCAGACTTAGATTTTTAAATTAAGTGTAAATTTTGCTTTTGAAGTGAATTTGGTTCAGAAGTGGCTCAGTGGTACAAATGTGACAGTTGTGGTTCCTTTCAACAAGACCTTATTGTGTGGTGGCTCTTGATGTACTGACACTAGCCTCAGTCCAGTCCTTGTGAAGCTCTCCAAAGTCCTTGAATCAACTTTCCAAACCGTGCTCTCAAGACTGCAGTCATCCACGTTGCCCTGATGACATTTTCCCTTTCACTGAAATTACCAATACAGCTCTCTTTAAACAGCCAACCTTTTCAGCAATGACCTCCTTGATCCTCCTCGTGGATGATCGTCCTCTGGACAAATATCAAGTCAGCAGTTTTCCCATGATTGTGATTAAGTGTACTAAAAAAGACTTATAGATATGCGGTATTTATTTTCTTTGATTAGTAATTCACACAAACTCTAAATTAAATATTGTAATAGTTTGAAATGTGGGTTTTTACATTTTTTGAGCTTGTAGGTCATGATTATTATAATTAGAATATAGAAATCCTTTTTAGTTTGCATGTAATCCTGAGTCCAGAACGCATTACATTTTCATTCTCTTGAACTAATGATGGGAAATGTAAAACTTGGGTAACACTTTACTTGACGCCTATTTCGCCAACACATAAATATATGTATACATACACTGTATAACTATCATTATAAACACTCATAAATGATTATAGTGCTTTATAGCAATAATCACAACACATTATAAAGCATTTTATCACGACTTACAAGGTCAGGTACTATAATATGTTATAACTGTTAACTACTCACTGACAATGCCCACACAGATAATGCATTATACATACATATATGATGTGTTGTAATTTGCTTATAAACTTGTATGTAACTATCATTATAAACGCTCATTAATTATCATAAGGCTTTATAACAATGAGTATAACACATTATAATTCCTGACCTTGTAAGTCATGATAAAATGCTTTATGATGTGTCGATTATTGCTATAAAGCATTATGATCATTTATGGGTGTTTAGAACTATACTTATACAGTGCTATAACGTGATTATAACCCATTATACATATATTTATAATGCGTTTTAGAGATAGGCATCAAGTTAAGTGTTACCAAAACTTTTTCACAATAGTATAATATTACTGATAGGTACAAGAACAATTCAGCACAGCTGTTACACTTTTGGTGTAGAGTGCAGGTATTCTTTACAGATGACAACCGTATCTCTTAAGACTCTGAAAACCCTTGAATAAGGCTACAATTACAACAGCAAGGGTCAAGGAGTGGGATGTTTGTGCATTAATTTGTTGCTGTAGAAAGAAAACATTTCTGAGGACATTTAATAATCCTGACTTGTGTTTCTTTGCAGGGAGAGAGGGGACCAGCTGGTGAACTTGGGGAAAGAGTGAGTGCTGCACTGCTGGTTTTAGCTTTTGATTTAAAGAAGTCCAACTGTTGACACAAGGATTTTAAACTGTTGACTGTTTATCTCTCAGGGGGACCCAGGGAAGCCAGGCCTTGCAGGAACACCGGGTCTAAGAGTGAGTGACAGGCTGCCACTCAGTATTGGCTAATCACATCAGAGGGCCTTTTTTCTTGTTACAAAAAGAATATTCTGACCGCCATAAAATTCACAGTGACTGTCATGAATGCATCTTTTTCATTTGTCATTAGGGTCCAGCAGGCCCCGTTGGACTTCCAGGGGAAAAGGTAAGACTGATTCAATTAAGGGTAAATGTATGAGATGCGATGGGTCAATAGGAACGTGATTTCTTCACAGAACGTTTCATAATCTGTTGTAATGAATGTCTTAGCAAAGATGAACGGATAAGTGAACCTGTCTGTTTCCAGGGAAACCAAGGAACTCCAGGGGAGCCCGGCAGGAGTGTAAGTTATCAGATGAGAAAAAAAAAAAAAAAACTTGACATATAATCATTTATCTTTCCTTTCATTTAGGATATGCTGTCACTGTGTGTAATGATAAGTCTTTGCTGTGTTTTTTCAATCATGCAGACTCCAGGTTTTGCAGGCAAGAAAGGAGATCAGGTGAGTTGTTAAGATATGCTCTGATACAGCTGGTCACTGACACAAAAACTTTCGATATGATGTGTGCTCGGCTTTTGTCCACAGGGTGAGCGAGGTCCTTCAGGTCCAGAGGGACAAAGGGGAGAAAAAGGAGATATGGGACCTCGAGGAGAGAAAGTGAGCAACCCAGGAATAGATATGCTCTAGAAAAACACTTTTATTTTATTTGTAAAAAGCAACTATCTGGTCTTTGTCAAAATGACATTTCCTGTATTCATCATTTTCCCAGGGGGCTTCAGGGTCAGGAGGGTCTGGTGTACTTGGAGCTAAAGGAGACCCAGGCGAGAGGGTGAGTTTATCGCAACATCTCTTTATCAGAAAAACAAAAGAGCACAATCATGAAGTTCTCAGCCTCTGTGATATATTCTCGGTAGTATCAGCCTGTTATTCATGAAGCAATTCCCTTGTGCCACCTGTCGGTGTAAGTCATGCCCCAAAAAACCTCAAAGACCAAAAATACATAAAACATGTGCTCTTCCCTCAGGGACTTCCTGGTATAAACGGCAGGCCGGGCGCCAAGGTGAGAAGCCAGATATTCATTTTCTGTGTGTTGAAGCTTGTTTCTTTCTCTTTTTTCGGATTTATTGGATTGTTGAACTGTTTTTCAGGGTGATGCAGGTGAACCGGGAGAGAGGGCGGAGAACGGGCGACCAGGGATTCCAGGGAAGCCCGGCCTTCCTGGGAAAGAGGTCAGAGTGTTTAAATCTGGATGCACTAGGTTCACACTTATCATAAACCTACACTTCACTCTCTCCTCAGCATCTCGTTCTGATCCTTTTTACACTTACAACAGAAAATAGGAGCAGCCAGGTGACGATTTCTAATTGCAGGCTTAAAACAGAATTTTAATGTAGTGGTGCCAAATTGATTGATGTCAAGTAATATTCAATAACCAGAAAACTCATTTAGTCATTTTGTTGAAACACTCTGGTGTCTTATCTTTCTTGTTCTTGTTTTTCTTTGCAAAGTGAATTAGATTATTGACTTAAAAGCAGTTTTTTTTCTGTGTTTTGCTCTCTGTGCTGTAATCAGAGTTCAAACTGTTAAGCTTTGTGTCTTACTTCATCATGCTTCCATTTATAATGATGAAATTTTAGAGGTAAATATGAAGACGTCCTCTCAGTTTCTCATGTTATCTTTTCTGAGTTGAGGTTCCCTCCAGTCAAAATCAATACGTATTTATTCATATGTTTATAACAGGGAGGGAGAGGAGAGAAAGGTGATGAAGGCACACCTGTAAGTATGGTCTCCAGTCCTAATTCTTCTCTTTTCATTTCATTTATTTTAGGGGAGATGTTTTTCTCTCAGTGTTAACATCTGTAAAAACATAAATGTTATTTGGGTCTATAAATTGGCAAATGCGTTGCTGTTTTACCTGTCTCAAGGGGGAATCTGGACTGCCAGGGAAGCCAGGAGAGAGAGGACTAAGGGTAGGAATCTCACTGATGAATTGTCTGCTCAAGTTTTGTTTCATAAACTTTGAAAACACCAAAAGTAAATCAATGGAGGGTTCAGTAAACAGACATATTTATTGACTTCCTCAGGGACTGGCCGGTCAGCCAGGACGACCAGGAGAGAAAGGGGACATGGGTGACCCAGGAGAGCACGGACGAAATGTGAGCAGCACATTTTTGTTTCATCACAGAGACAGCTTTTCGATATACTATTGTGTTATTCCACTGAGGCCTCAAGAGAGGAAGGTCAGCTGCTCAGCATTTTTATCGATCTTTGTTCAATTGCAGGGCAGCCCTGGACCTGCCGGTCCAAAGGGAGAGAGAGGGGATCTGGTTTGTTGTCTACTTTCTTCAAAAAGAGCTCTTAAAACTTTGCATCTTTGGTAAGTTAATTCATATATTTCATTCTCTTCTTGAAGGGTCCCCAAGGTCCTCCAGGGCCACCAGGAAAAGTGGTGAGTTTGTCACATGTACACATATATTTCAAAGCAGAAATAATTATCGTTAAAAAGAGAGGAGGAGTAACTATTTAGATAACTTTACTAGTGAATGTACTGAATATATCACAATTCTGTACTTTTCTGTGTCTATTCTTTCTGACAGGCTGAAGTCCAGGGCCAGCTGAAAGGAGAAATTGGAGAGAAGGTATGCATTGTACCTGTGAAGAGTCGTGAGAAATCCAGTCGTATTGGTGCTATTTCAGAAAGACGATGAAAAAAACATTGTCTAAAAATAAAAAATCTGCCGTGTCACGACAAGCTCAAAGTAAAACTGGAATTCAGGGGGCGAAGAAGAAACTT
This sequence comes from Xyrichtys novacula, assembly GCA_962446985.1. NCBI lineage: Eukaryota > Metazoa > Chordata > Actinopteri > Labriformes > Labridae > Xyrichtys > Xyrichtys novacula. The sequence goes on from OY660865.1 coordinate 19,266,596, forward strand.
ACGTCATTGTCATTCTCAGGGCGATGCTGGGGACCCTGGAGAGCACGGCGGCAAAGGTCAGAAAGGCGAAGCGGGGACTCCCGGAGCCGCAGGCCTCAGAGTGAGTTTGCCTCGTATTTGCCAACGCTCCTATGAGCATCTGATGAGCCTCTGTACAGTATAAGCATCTTCATGTGCACCGAAGTCTTTTTCTGTTGATTTAATATGCCTGCCTGCTGATCCTCTGTGACCTCTTGTTCTTTCCCTGCTGTCTATAAAGGGTCCTGAGGGACAACGTGGGCCTGCAGGCACAAGAGTGAGTATGCTTTCTGTCACTGTTTTCTGCACTTTCACTCTCAAAACTAGACTCTGTGGATCACTGAATCATCCCTTTATACAACACTTCTCTGCTAATGTTGGATATTATCATGTTCCAGGGTGACCAAGGAGAAAGAGGGGCGCCTGGAGACAAGGTTTGAAATAAATAAGCATGACAGGTCCTCACAACCTCACAAACTAAACTGAACATCTAATATTATCATCATCCAAAAGTATTTTCTACACTCTGTTTAGTCGCTGGTAATTTCTTAGCTGTTAACCTTTTCTTCATGTGATCAGGGAGACAGGGGTACATCTGGGTTAGATGGACGTCCTGGTGTGGATGGCAAAGCAGGTCCTCCTGGACCAGCTGGTCAGAGGGTACTTGAATTTATGCCATCTTTTTTCCAGCTGTACTACACATTGTACTTATTGTGGAATTTTAATAGATGGTTTATGTATGTGGGCTTGTCTTTTCCCTTGTTTGACAGGGTGATCCAGGAAAACAGGGGGATCCTGGGAGAGATGTGAGTCTTCTTTTTCCCATAGACCTTGCTCATTCTGAAATAGATGCTGACATGTTTGCTTTATGCTTATCTACATTGTAGCAGTCGTAGTAGTTTTGGTTGCATATTACACTTGGCTCTGAATTCCATTTAAAAAGGAACATGTTACTCATACATGCTGCAGAGGGCGCTGTGAGGTGTTTTAATTACTCTTCAGTCCTGTGGCTTGTTGCATAAGCCAGCGATAAGGACAGACAGTCACAGTCAAGTTTCACAAGACACTATTATGTAATTATAATAGTATCTACTGTGATAGGGATTTTAAGAGTCCAGGGTTTCCAAATTTACAGCTCAAATATAGAAGCTAATTCCATACAATCCAAACTAAATCCATATCAAGATATAGACGCGTCAGTCTTACAGTACTGCAACAACAGTACAATCAAAACAGATCATTGTTTGCCTTTTCTGGGAATTAAAACTTCAAGTTAAAGATGCTATTGCAGATTAACATAACTCTGCTCAGATTAAAAGTCTTTTTACTCTACATTATAATAAAAAATGAAACCACTCATTGTTATTTCTGTTTGTGATATTTGCCAGGGTTTAGCTGGACTTCGAGGGGCTCAAGGCCCCCCAGGGCCTGTTGGACCCCCAGGTGCCCAAGGGACACCAGTGAGTACACATACACAAGCAAAGTTAATTTGTGGTGTTCAAGTGCCTCTCCATCATTCTCTCTGTTTGTTTGTTTCTTGAGCTGTCACTCTGTTAACTACATTTTCCTTATTGTTAGTCGTCATTCTTGCTGTTTAATTTCAGGGTAAAGCAGGAGAAGATGGCAAACCTGGAGCTCCTGGCAAAATGGTAACTCATACCACACTATACACACGTGTTATTATTTGTCACCTGACTGACGTATTTTGATATGTTTTCTATTTAACTCATTTAGGAACAGATACAATGTGCATAGAAAAACTGAAAACAGTCATTTTGGCAGTGTACCTATCAAAGTGTTTTTAGCAGATGATAATTGCAATACTCTTTTTAAAGATTATAAAATTTAAGATTTAAGACTTTTAAAAGAGGTAAGTTTGCAATCCATTTTGGGTGATTTTATTCCTGTCAATGAAAACTATGTTAGGGCTAAACATGTTTTGTAGAATAAGACTTTACTATCACCACTTAAGGCTGCTTCAGTAGATCTGTCGCAGCTCTGTAAAACGTGGCAGTGATGATATCTTATTAGCCCTTTATCCAGGATTTTCAAGGCCTTATTGTAAAGTCGCCCTAAGGATTTAATGACTGACCACTTTTCCTTGAATCAGGCAGTTAAGCCAAAGGATGGATGTGAAATTATCACAGCTTTTAAAAACAGAAAGGCACATTTGAGTGTCAGACTGTTCCTTATCATCCTGTAACAGCAGAGATTAGCTTTAGTACTTTGGCAGATCTTTTCAACTCGGTTTTTGAGTTTTATCTAAGAGTTTAAAATTACCCCGAGATACTTAATCTCTGCTACCTGTTCAATAAGTTTACCTTTAATCCTGGCATTCAGCAGCTCTGTTGCTGGTAACTTCTCTATGGAAAAACAGAGAGTATCACGTCAGATAAAAAGGCATCAAGCCAAGCCTAAACTCTGCTCAGTCAGGGTGGATCTTAATGCTGAAATCTGTATTTTTTCTCAATTTCTCTCCATCTTTCGTCAGTCAGATCAATCTTGATGTCCCCTTTTAATGGATGTTTTTTTACCGTTCAGAAGTAGTGTAGATGTTTATTCCTGGGTCTGCTGCACAGTAGCTGTCCTGGCATAATGGCACTGAAGGGTTTGAGTGCTCCTGCAGTGAAGTGGCCATTTTTCAGTGTGCCCCTGTTGAGTTTTAAATGCATCCTGTTTTGACCTGCAGGGCGAGGACGGTGTGCCAGGTGAAGATGGAAGGAAGGTTTGTGATTCTTTATCACATTACCACTACCAGTGAACACAGTTTATTAAGCAGTGCATGACTTCTCGGTTGGTTTATTGCCTTTAATGTAGTCACTTGGGTATGTACTGCATGTGTGTACATAAAACATTTTTAACCATGGTTGTATTCCTTTGCTATGTAAGGTGAGACATTTATTCAAGTTTGTTATATGATTTTCCTGAATATATTTACATTTTGTTTTGATCTGACTCTTGTTTTCTTCAATCTACAGGGTGACAAAGGAGAATCAGGAGCAGCTGGGAGAGATGTCAGTTTGGACAAATTACCTTTTCTCAGTTTGTCTTTCTACTTTGTTGTCCATTAGGTTATGTTTCCTGCCTAACTTAACCTTCCCTATTACACCACTTCTTCCTGCTCCTGTCATCCATCAGCTCTTCTCTTTTCTTTTTTCCTCACCACTTTCCCTCTAAAACGTGTATTTATAAACTGTAGTTCTGACATTGACATTACCATCACACTCTCTCTCTCTCAGTGCTGAATCAATAGGCATCTCAGAAGAAGTTGTATAAATTCACTCGCCTCTAATGATCAAGCTTAGCCTTTAAAGGGGAAACACTTCTGAGAGGCATCCAAAGAAGAGCCAAATGTCAGGGAGCTGTTTTCATGTGCAAATTCATATTAATTATCTGCAGAACATCAGAGGAGGGGTGGCAGCAGCCACCTGCTTTGAGTTTATGGATTAGCCTCTACTGTACTGCAGGAGGAAGGAACCCTGCACAAAGAGGGTCTCGGTTATGTAAGCTCGTGTGTTTTTTCAGGGCCGTGATGGGCAGAAAGGAGAACGAGGCCTGGCTGGGCTAGTAGGACCCACTGGACCCTCTGGAGCTCCTGGAGCACCTGGAAGCATTGGTCCTCCTGGACAGGTGCGTCTGAGAGAAACACTCAGCTTATGAAGAACAGCATGTCACCACCCTCTCTTGTTGTTTGAAAGTGAAACCAAAATAAGCTGCGTTGATAGCTGGTGGAGCTGCAGTATTGACGTCCTACCCTTCTGATAATCAAAGCACTCATTTAACCTAAAGATTAAAAGATTAAAGACCATTTAAGTTGACATGAACAACAGCAAAAACAACATCATCTTTCTATAACCCAAAGCGTCTGCTTCAAACTAAGAAAAAGATGTTGCGTTTTTGTTGATGTTTTTTAGTTTAAAGCTGATGCTTAGGGTTATAGAAAGATGAATAAGTCTCACATAAAGTCCAGACTTAAAAAATTTTCATATAAAACTTGTGCTGGTGTGTATTTTATTGACTTTACTATTTTACTGGTCATTTTAATTGTTCTGTAGGGTGTCCTTGAATACTCTGAAAGGTGCCTATAAATAAAATGTATAATAATAATAATAATAATAACAACAACAACAACAACAACAATAATAATAATAATAATTATAGTAGTAGTAGTAGTAATAGTAATTTGCTCCCTCTCTATTTTTCTAATGTAGTGCTCACAGCGCTGCATAGCGTATCCAATAACTAACTTCACATAACTTCGCAGAAAAATTGACCCTCTGACATAGATCAGCATCACATGACTGTCATGACAAAAAATGAAGCAAAATTTGTATTCTGTGGACTCATGTCTCATCTGATATTGACACAGACAAGGCACATTTAAAATACACCATTTAAACCAGTCATAGGAAGATATATTTGAAACCGCACACTTCCTCTACCATGAAATGTTGGATTTACTTCAATTAGATTAGGCTTTCTGTACAGATTATGTTTACTTGTTGTCTCCTGTTTTATACTAAATAAATGATAAGGCTGGTTATATGACATAGATCATACTATTTAAGGAAGTTACGTTACAGCTGTTCAGTGTTAAATTTTTTTGAGTTGTGTAAATATGAGTATGGTTGTTTGACATAATGTGACACATCAAATAGAATGTTTAATATTTCCGTGGGATGGGATATATTCACACTGAACAGGGCAGCACTCTATCAACAGTGTCTGGGAAGGGAAAAACCTTTTAAAAGAAAAGAAAAAAATCAGAGATTGATTAGAAGATTGATCTGTCAGTCACATTCGTAATGGGCTAATTAGAGCAACAAATCACAGGATGTAGAGCAATATGTAAACAATATGACATAAGCTTGAGAGGCACTAGACTTATATGTTAGCTGTTCGCTCTCTTCGTCCCCTCTCAAGAGCGCATATTTCACCATTTCTGATGAACTACCATTACAGCTGCATCCACGCCGATCTCTTCATGGGCCCATGTTGTTTACACGCTTGCCTTAGCTACCATCTCTTTCTTCTGATTGTTTTGCTTCTTCTCTGATTCTCTATTTAAATGATTCTGTCTTCTAGGTTGTTTATGTGAAAGGAGTCGAGGCAGCACCAATTCCAGGTCCCCAGGGGCCTGCAGGAACCCCTGTGAGTGTGCTGTTTAATTATTAATTGCTTTCTTTTAACACATTTTACACTTTAACACCCACGTTACATTTTCTCCTGCAGTGTCGCGCAATGGGAATAATGTGAGCCTCTAAGGCCTGCAGAGGGTTTAGACTGATGAACTTGCAAACCAAAACCATTTCTCTGCAGCAAATTATACATTTTTAGTACAACTGTTTCTCTTTGGATGCAACTGCAGAAAAGTTAATTTTCCTAAATCAACAGACAGTCCCAGTATTGGCTCCTGTGTGGTGCTGTTATCCCCAGCAGGATCCTTATCCCACATGTAGCAGGAGAGATGTGTTTTATCTACATCTGTGTGTTTGCTGCTGCAGCCTTTCCACCCTCTTATCTGTTGATGTTTTTATTATTGTCCTTGCTCTGTCCTTCAGGGCGTACCTGGGATACCCGGAGCTGTGGGAGCCAGAGTAAGTCCTGGCTATCTGTATTGATCGAGCTCTACAAGGATGACCACTTAGTCTGTTTTTTTTTTTACCTTCTTAACATTTTGTTTCAGGGGGAACGAGGTCCATCTGGTCCTAAAGGTGATGCTGTAAGTTAAGCTTTTGTCTCTTTAATAGTGAAAGTGTGACAAGAGTGAGGATTCATCTGATCATATGTTGACACCTTGATATTTTTTGTTCTGGCAGGGGGACCCAGGAGAGGACGGGGCGCCGGGCAAACCTGGAACAGCAGTGGTGAGATGACAGCACATCACCTGTTGTGACCACACTGCAACACGTGGACACATCCACTGACACATCTCTTCTTAATTTTGTTCCCAATCCTCTCTAACAGGATGTGCAGAGAGCCCTGGCTGGTCTTGGCATTCAGGTAAATAGACTGCTCTCTGTTATACATATTCCTTCTTATTTTATGTTATAGGTTATGTGTGTACAAAGCTTTTCATTTACTGTGTGGTAAACAAATAAAGGGTCTGGTTAGATTATCAATCAATGAAATGTCTCCCTGTCTCCCGTGTAGATAGTTTTTTGGATAATGTTATTTCTAATAAGAAATGTTCTTGACCTTTTGCAAAATAATAAATGTGCTCTGATTAAAGTCATACAACTATTCACAATCTCCAGATGTGTTTGTCTGTTTTTGTCTCATGTGACAGGTGGCTTGCTTATTTTTAGACCATAGAAAAATTCACGCCTGTGAATGTGGATTAACTAATTTGCCGCAGTCAAATGTAAGATTTCCTTAAGAATAGGAATGCAAGTAAATTTAGACCACAGCAGCATGACAGGCTTGCTGGGGTTGCAAATGTGCACATTCTTCACTCCAGGATACAAATGCTACTACCAGAAAAGTCCTCTTTCCTCAGTATTTCTACCTTGTTAGTTTAAAGGGGGTTTGATGACACAGATGCAAGACTGACGTAGACTTGGGCCTGAATTGTACCTTTCTTAAAATAAACCACCATACTGCCCTTAATAGGCGTTCTTGTGAATAAAAATCTATATTTTTCACAGTAACACTATATGATTCAGTCAATGTACAAAACTATTTTTCAATTTTCCATCAGATTAAGTTTTTTTTCCGATTTTTTTGTGTGTGTGAATGGGACTTGCCAGACTTCAGTAACAAGCAATTTTCCAGCTGTTAAAATGAAATCTAAATGACTGTGGCTGAAAGTTTCAAGCTCTTGTGAGACTTTTTCTTTCTGCTCTGCACACAGGTGTCTGATCTGAAGGTTGTGGTGGACAAGAAGGACATGCTAGTTGCTCCCACAATTAAGAAGCCAGAGAAAGGTGATAAAGGAGACAGGGGTGAACCTGGCCAAAGAGGACCATCTGGTGTAGATGTAAGTATGATGAAGGGCATCTTGAAGGCTTTAAGTAAACACTGTAAGACTCCTTCACTTCAAAAACAAGTCCAGCTGGTAATCTATATTCTAAAGTTCATTTCAATGTCTTATCTTTGTAGTTCAAAAGCTTAAAAGTTTAATTAACATCTTTCCCCATTGTTGCACCAGGGTGCTCGTGGTATCCAAGGTGAGAGAGGGGCCAAAGGGGACCAAGGAGAGCGAGGTCCTGCAGGAGTTCCCGGGCCTACAGGGAGAGCCATTGGAGAGCAAGGGCCCAAGGGACCCCCGGGGCCTGCTGGAGAGCCAGGCAAGCCAGGAATACCAGGAGTGCCAGGGAGAGTTGGAGAGCTTGGTGAAGCTGGAAGACCAGGAGAAAAGGTCTAAAAGAGTGTCTTGTGGGAAAAAAAAAATTCATGGACTTAACACGGCTCTGCGATTGTGACGCCTTTTTGTGTTTCAGGGGCCACCTGGGGAGAGAGGTGACAAAGGTGAAAGTGTAAGTGCTTATGTTACATGTCTGTTTGCCTTGATTTCTTTTTGTCATGAATGGTTGTCAGGGTCATGAGTAGACAGACCGAGAGCACTCATGTAAAAAAATAAAATTGATCAAAATGATTCCTCACATGCTGTGACATGGTCCTATCTTTAATGACCTAATTGTTGTCTACAAAATGGAACATCTGCTATTTCAAAGTAAACGTTATTCACCATTCTACAAACCTGTTGACAAATGTTAATTGTGTTTTGATTACATCTTTAATTGGTTTTTATTTTACCAGTGCATAAATTGGCTAATTGAGAACTCTCTCTGTACAAGAAAAAACTCTTCACAGGGACAGTACCATTCCACTGAGCAATAGACAGCTATTAGACGTCTAGTTTTTTTTTTTTAAGACCTAATTTCAACCGTCTAGATTCTGTATATTTTTAGAAGGAATTTAGACGTTGCACTTTAACCCATTATTTGATAACTATTTATTTCAAAAAGCAACTGTGAGTTGCATAACTGATCTAAAAGTACTAAACCAAAATAATTATAATAGCTGTTGAGCAATATACAGTTAGACCTCTGTTAGCCGGCTAGTCTAAACTTGTTCTAAATTTAGACGTCTAAAAAACATTCATTTTTTATACCTGTGGTAGCCTGATTTTAGAGCAGTTGTTTAGGCTGCATTTAGACGTCTATTAGACCTCTTTTAGATCAAAAAATGCTCAGTGGGATACTGTATTTTATTGTATTATATCATATTATATTGTGTTGTATTGTATTATGTGGTGTTGTATCATGTCGTATCCAGTTAATTTGTATCTCATTGTGTGGTATGACATGTCAGGGTATTCTTTATTAATCAATTCTTTCATATAATCATTGTCACACTGCACTGAGAGCTTCTTTGTGGTTTTCAGGGTAGAACTGGGCCTACAGGACCAGCCGGTCCACCGGGTCAAAAGGTGAACTCCTCCTCAGTCTTTTTGTTGAAGAACAGAAACCATGTCAAGCCCACTTTTGCTAGATATAAATACAAAATGTGGAGTTCATTTGCATGTGCAATTACTGCAGGGAGCATCTGCTGAATCAGTCTTGACTGGTGCACCTGGGGTGCGAGGCCTTCCAGGAATTGCCGGGCCAAAGGGAGAGCCTGGTGCTTCTGGGCTTCCAGGACCAAAAGGAGAACAGGTAACATTTTAACATGATGTGCCAGGTGAAGTACTGTTATGTGTGCTTATATGCTCATTGGCTTGTAATACCTGGCAGGGCTTTGCGGGATCTCGTGGTGACAAAGGGGCGAGGGGAGAGCCTGGAGAAAGAGGACGTGATGGCTCACAGGTGAGCTAAGTGTCAGGTTTAATCTAAACAATAGTAATAGACATAATCTCAGATTTCTGATGTGGAAAAAGAAAATTCCTCTACCATAGTGACTTAACAATCTATTGTTTTTATAAGAAATGATCTGTGTCATTTCAGGGAACACCAGGAGAACCAGGAAAACTTGGTTTGGATGGGAAACCGGTAAGTGGGATGTTCCTGATGTGAGCTAAGATGGTGCTTATTTGCATTGTCATTCTAGGTTTAGAGAAGCTAGTGTGACATGTCTTTCAAAGAGTGCGGTAAGTGTGTTTTTTCCTCTGTTGTAATGTTAGTATCTAGCTGTTAATCATATGTATTTAAAAATGTGTTCATTATGCTCTTCATTATCATACATCTCAGCAATCACTGTTTGGCTTTGTAGTAAGTATCCATTAGAGAAAATTTCCATATTTTTAATGTAATATTAACGATATTAATTGTCTTTGAGCCTTTCAGTTTGTGTCTGTCTGTGTGATGATTACTGGTGCAGAATAATGGCAGAAGAGGAGAGGAGAACTATTAAGGTTTACCTCACAATTTTTGTCTTCCTTCCCTCCGCTTTGGGGCAGGGCCCCACAGGGCCTGCCGGTCTTCGAGGCCAACCAGTGAGTAACCAGTAACCCAGAGATGGGCCTTCCCCCAGGCTTGATCCCAGAGCAAACCACTGGGTTGGCTGCGAACACTAATGATGGAGCTCTCTTTCCCCCCCCTTTTGGGCTGAGGCTTCACAGATCCCTAGACAGCAACCTTTTGCAGTTGTGTGGCTGAAAACTCACAACCTAACTTTCTCGCTCTTCTGATATGTGCCTTATCTCTTTCCATTTCCTTATCTGTGTCCTTTCAACACTGTTTTTGTCCTCCCCCTCTGTCCCCCCACCCTCCTGTCTTCCACCTTCTTCTGTCTCTCATCCTCTCCAGGGGCTGCCTGGTTTCCCCGGAGTTTTAGGCAGACCGGTAGGTGCTCTGCTGCTGGCTGGCATGCTTTAGCTCTGGAGAAGCATAGGGAAAAACTTGTGGTAATAGATAGGAAAGGTAATCTGTTAAATGTATCCACTTTGCAAACAGGAAACTACAGCAACCTATCATCGAAATAAACACATTTCGTGCACATGCAGGTCTATGTTTAACCCTCTAATCTTAATCTATGTGTTTTGGTTAGATCCTTCTGGGAACAAAAGTCTTGGATAAAAGTCAAAGTCTTGATCTGTCCATAATATGACATTATAAAGACCCCCTATCCCCACAGAACCTGTGACAAACTCAAGAATTTAGATTCAAATTGAACACTGAGCAGGTAAAACACGCAGATTTTTTGTAGGGGATGAAAAAAAGTGAGCTGATGTCCTGAACTGAAGCCCTCGCCAGGATCCAGCGTACAAAAGGAGGGAGGGATATTAAATTGGGTGCACTCCAAAAAGTACTGTGTTGTCGATCCGCTCGATTCGCTTGAGTCTGCTTATCGTGCATGCAGCTGTGCCTGCTTTCTGTTGTGTGCTTATCCCTCCCACAGCATAGAGCTTACCATGTGAGTGTCTTTTGTCGACATTGTTGATTCTCTGTGTTTGTGTTGTCATACCTGTTGTCATGAGCCAGTCAGGTGCTTTTGTGTGTGTGTGTCTATGTCACCTTATGATACAGTCCCATATCCATGTTTTATGTTTGTCCGTCTCACCTCTGTGTTGATGTCCACTGACAACAGAAAAAGGTCACACATTTTTGTGGACTCAAACATATTTATCAGTAAATATGCCTTGTGTGTGACTCTTTGTTAAACGTATTAACTTCTTGGAGTTTGTCTCTGTAGATAGATAACTTCAAAAATTCTTAACTTCAATACCAAAACAGTTTAATCATCAATAAGACTTTGCTGTAAGAACAAGTCTCAAATTTCCCAGAGTGGGTTCTTATAAATGTGCTGGTTGGTTGATTTGTTTGGGTGCTTTTTTTAGTTAAGGAACATTATGGGAGGTTTCAAGTGGTTAGACGATTGAATAATCAATAAACTGAAGCCTCCATATGACCTCAAATGTAAACCAAACCATCAGGGAAATGATAAAAGGGATATTCCAGCATAAAATTAATTCAGGGTCAAACACACCATAACACTGAGTCAGACACCCCGTCGAGAGATGAATGTTGCTGACCGCTTGCTTCTCTAGTTATACCAACTTTAGAAACAACCGCACGGTAGCAATAAACAGCGGTCTGAGGAGCCATAAACAAACCTTAACCAAAACGCCACTCTATAGCCACAAATAATGCTCAGAACAGCACCTAACTTCATCCAAGCCATAGCACTAGCCACCAAACATCTTTTTAACTTTGCCTGATTTCTTTAGCAAAGAGACTAAACACAACTCATCTACTCTCTTCCAGCAGCCGCTTGTTTGTAGCGAGACCTAAGGCCAGTCCATTACGGACCACAGTAGGGTGACGCAGCTTAAGGAAGAACATTTATGATCATTTCTTTATCATTTCCTTTAAGTAATAATCACCATACTAATCATTTTGCACTGCAGACGCGGTAGTTCTTCTGCCTTAGCGTCTCGGTCTGATTGCATTTCCATGAAGAAATGATCATAAATGTTCTTCCTTGAGCTGCGTCACCCTGCGTCACGGTGTGTTTCACCCTAAATTAATTTTACGCCGAAATATCCCTTTAAGAACTCATTCACACTTATTTTTGAGGCCTGCTAGGTTGGTGTCAGACAGAGCAATTTGCAGCTTTCTTTGTTTACATTTTTTAGTGCAAAGTCTCACACTGAATGGGCGAGTAGGCAGTTGAAAAGACAGATTTTTTTTTGTGACAGACGACTTTTCAGATGTACCTTCATTGTAATAAAGAGACAAGAAAGAAATGTATAAGGGTTTAAAATTTGACAGAAAATTAAGTTCGTCAAAGTTGGTTTAAGTGATTGTTTCTTGATGAGAATACACTTTCTGACTTGTTTCTTTCCTGCAGGGAAATCCAGGAGAGCCAGGAGTAAGAGGACCAACGGTAAGTATTTTTCTGATGAGAGGACATGCACACTTCTTCACAGCTCTACATAAAAACTGTTCCTGATATATATTTCATTCAGGGCCCCATGGGTCCCAGTGGACCTCCAGGTCCAGCAGGTGTGAAGGTGAGTTTACTGTGTGTGCGTTGTGCTGCCTTTTAATGCATGTGAACTGGAACTCTTTGACTGTTGTTAGCTAAAGTTATAAAAAGTTGTTTTCTTTATTTGTTTGCAGGGTAATCAAGGGGAGGCAGGAGTTGGTGTCCAGGTAAAAGATTTCTGTTCCCTTTGTACTTTGTCACATAACAACATTGATAGTAACAGTGGCGATTGCTCTAAGACTGAAAGGGAAGCTCAGCTTCCCTTAAAATGTCACCCCCCAAAAAAAGAAAAAGTGGTGAAATACGTACTGCTGTGTGTACATTTCATTAACTAAATACGCGCTAGAAAGCCTTCATCTTTTGTTTAGAATCAGCTTCTTATCACAGTGTGATAAGAAGCTGATTCTGCACAACTTCGTTTTCATTCATCCTCGCAGCGCCTCAGCGCTTTAAACAGCCGGACGCTCGGCGTCTGCTGACTTCAATTGGAAGCTCAAAGTGGGTTGTTCCAGCAGCGAAACTAGACGCTCATTGGATAAATGCTGGGCTTTGTCCCGCCCATCGGACGCTCGGCGTCTCTGGAGTTCTATGGCGAGAGGGCGGTCCCGACTTTCTCCCGGACTCCGAGCTTCTGCATCCATGATTGGATGAGCTGTCTGAGGCGAAATCCTTTTTTGATTGACAGCTAAACAAGCGAATCAGCGATCTTGAAGAATAAAACCTCTACCAGAGCATTTTCCAAGTTATTCATTCCGTTGTTCTTAACTGCTCCAGAGACTTTACCGATCCTCAGCGACTTTTGTCTTTGTTAAAAACGACTGCCGTTGTGTTTGGCGACTCTGTTCTGTTACATACTAATAAACAAATACAATTATGATGTAGGCCAGAAAAATGAGCTTCCCCTCCTTGAAAGACCAGCAGCCGCCACTGGATAGTAAATCTTTTGATTGATTTCTTTTTTGTCACTGTGTTTCTCTTTCTACAGGGTGCTCCAGGCGCCCAAGGGAGCACAGGTCTACCGGGACCACCAGGCCCTCCAGGAGCAGTAGTAAGTGTTCCCATAAATCAAAGCCCCCTCTCAAGAAAGAAAGAAAAAAGATGTGTTTCTTATTGAATTTCACTCAGATGTGTGTACTGTATTATTTTCCCTCAAGACACTGCATGTGTTCCTCCCTGCAGGGTCCACAGGGTCCTCCAGGACTGTCTGGGCAGGTGGTGAGTATGCAGTCCTGATCCAGCTTTTTTGTGTTGCTGTACTGCGGAGCGTGGTAAGGAGGTGAAAAATTAAAGTAATGTTTTGAGCCTGAGGCATTTTTGAAATTGGCTGATTATGGGAAAGTAATTAAATAAAAATGCCAAACACGTGTACTGAGCTTTTGTAGATAAATGGCCATTTCAGCTGGGCCTTTGTGTGCGGGATTCAAAACAGCAAGGGTACAAAATGTGTGATTAGTTCTTTTAGTTCTTTTTGTGCCATCTACAAGCAGACTTTTTTATTAGCAGTAACCACAAAGACAACTTTTCTAAACTGTGTGTGATCTCTGTAATGATGATATCATGAAGTCTGCTACTACAGTGAAAATCTCTAAAAAGCCACTGAATACGAGAGTACAAGAGCCTTGAGACATCAGAAATTATTCACGCTATCATGTATAAAACAGAGATTTTTCAGGTACTACACAGACATTTGGTCAGTTGTCCCCAAAGCACATTTAAGCATCTTCTTTCTGATAGTGACCACACCATTAGAGGTGATCGATACTTTGTTCCCCTCATGGATAGAGAAGCTGATGTTGCTCCAGTAGTCAAACAAGGCTGTATTTAAGTGCTCTAAAGATGGTAAGAAGGCTCCTAATCACTTGATATAGAGAAAACAAGGCCAAAAAACACAGGGTGGGTTATGAAATACATGACTTCACGGTAACTGACTGAAAGACACAAAATTTTACCAAAAAAAATCCCAAGTTTTTAATTTCCGATTGTAACAGAGTGGCATTTTTGAGTAGACATTACATGATGAGATATGTTTGTGGTAATACTAAGTTTGGAGGTGATTTGCTGACCTGAGAGTTTCTCACCTTTGCTGAAATAGACTACGGGCTTACCAAAGACCAGCAGAACTCCATCTTTGACAAGAGCCATACTGACTATTTTACATCCTTGTGTAGTGGAGTTCTTTCTGCCAAAGCTTTTAAACTCTTCTTTAGGATTAGAGATGCCTTAGGAGTCCAAATTATCGTGGACTTTCCTCCACAGTTACTTGTCTACAGTCTCATTAAACATTTATGGGGAAACATGAGTACTGAGAGAGCTAAGAGTTCTGTAAAAACACGAGAAAGTCTTTGGATTCATATTGAATCATGCGTGGATTGTCTTCTAAAACCTTGTGAAGCTGAAAACCTCTCCGATCTTATTAGATGTAGACATTTTGAAATCATACAAAAGTTTTACCGATTCAAATTTGAACTAAAATGTTTAAACTGGTATCATTTTTTTGAATTAATGGGAGTTTTCAATGAAAATGCAGACGGCACGCTCTATTTTGTGCATGCGCATTACACTTTCAACGATTTGCACATGGCAGTCAAATATTCTCAGGTTGAAACTGTAATGTGCATGCGCAAAATGGAGCGTGCCGTCACCTTTTTCAACGAAAACACCGACTTGCTGTTGATAATATTGGTTGCGGTGTTTCTCCAAATCTGGAGGGCATTTTTAAAAGTTACTGTTGAGGTCGGCCAAAACGCCATTTCCATTATCATGAGAAAACAATCCTTCTTATTTTAAGGTAAACAAAAAAATAATAATTACAGAAAACAAACTTTGTTATATCGAGATAACAAGATAATAAGTCGTTATCACGCAATAACAGTGCACAAAAACAAGATAAATCCATGGCCGTTTTCAGCTTCCGCACAATGGGTAATCTTCCAAACTTCACGACTTTTAACAAAAGTGTGAATTAGACTGCTCTTACATTTTATTGAATATGTATTTCACTGGTGCATGTGCTGCTCTCTAGGGTGAAGCAGGTAAGCCAGGGGTCCCAGGAAGAGATGGAGTTCCTGGCAAAGAGGGAATACCTGGATTACCAGGAAAGCAGGTTTGTGCGTCTGTGTGCGCCAGTGTTTGTGTTCACAGCTTCAGCTGTACACGTAGCTGTGCCCTTCGGTTGTTATCAATACTGATGTCTTTGTCTTGAAATTTGTTCCACAGGGCATTGCTGGACCTCCAGGACAGCTTGGCTTAAAAGGAGAACAGGGAGACAGTGGTCCTCCAGGAAAGGTGAGAACATGTGTGTTTTTAAAGTCTGCCTCTGGCCATGAGGACGGTGAGTGAAATTGCTTTTTGTTCTCGCTTTATTGGATGAGATCCAAGCAACAGACTGATTTTCTGCCTGAAGTAATAAAAAAACATTTCTGTTGAGCTATAATAAGCTTTCACTGCTAGTCTGGTCTGGTGCACAACACTACTGTAGGTTGACTCTCATTCTTAGGTCCCTTTGTCCTTTGTCATGACTTTGAAATAGAAAAAAAAGGATTTGATTTGAAAGCAGATGGAAAATAAAGGTATCCTGAGGAGTATTGTCACACTTTTGATCCCAAATAGACTCCCTCATGCTACTTTTGTTGTCCACCTGGGGCTTGGGTTGTCTGCAATCTTGTTTGTTTCCACACATCCCCCCTACATTTTGCACACTTGTCAAAACTGTCTGGAAGTCCCACTGGCAGGTGTATCTTTTAGCTTTTATATTTTAACTCTGATATTTGCGAGTAAAGTGTAGTAGTGTGAGCTGGGAGGAAATCGAAACAGCCCGCTGAGAGAAAACCTCAGAACGCAGACATTTTCTGTCTGACCTTGTTAATGAGGAGATCTGTAACCAGCCTGGAATCTACAGCCAGCAATGTCAATAGGATTCACAAAAGCCTGAATCCTGGAGTGTTTCATTGACGTTGAATCAGTAAATTGTGCTCCAATAGCCAAGTCAGGTAAAGTAGCGGTATTGTGTTGCCACAGAGCTGTTGGGAAATGGTTGATCAAAAACCAAACTTAAACATTGATTCGGCTAGAGATCTACATCTCATGTACTCAGACAAAAAAAAAAAAAAAGGCTGATCTGTAATTTTTTGGTGCAGCTCCACTGATGTTGAGTGTTATTATGTCTGACTGTACTATCTAAAAGTGTGATTTGTTTAAAAACTTTGTGTTTAAAGGGACATTCCAGCGTAAAATTAATTTAGGGTCAAACACACTGTAACACCGAGTTAGACAACCCCTTGAGAGATGAATGTTGCCAACCGCTTGCTTCTCTAGTTATACTAACTTCAGTAACAACTGCAGGATAGCAATACACAGTGGTCTGAGGAGCCATAAACAAACCTCAACCAAAACGCCACTCTATAGCCACAAATAATGCTCAGAACAGCACCTAACTTCATCATCAGTACATACAGGGTCCCAGCCATAGTGCTAGCCACCAAACATCTTTTTAACTTTACCTGATTTCTTTAGCAAAGAGACTAAACACAACTCACCTACTCTCTTCCAGCAGCCGCTTGTTTGTAGCGAGACCTCGGGCCAGTCCATTATGCACTACTGTGGGGGTACACAGCTCAAGGAAGAACATTTATGATCATTTCTTCATAGAAATGCAATCAGACAGAAGGGCAGAAGAACTACCGCTTTTGCAGTGCAAAATGATTGATATGGTGATTATTACTTCAAGGAAATGACAAAGAAATGATTCACAAAGATTCACAGCGATTTGAATGAAGAAATACTCAGAAAAGCAATTTTGCATTTAGTTTTCTCATGATATGCCCTGTAGCATCAGAAGAATGCCACATGAACATATAAAAAACAATAAAAACCATGATTTTCATCGGAGTGGGTCTCGAACCAAACTAACCCGCTTCTGCTGTCATCATTAAATTACCTGCTAGAATTTAAAGTTCCCAACATAATCATACCAAGGCAATTTGCAGAGTATTTGTTGTTGGAATTCAGCAGAAATACAAGAACGAGCTCTTCTTCTGCGAGCCACCTCTCTGGCAATTATCAGTTACATAGCTGGCATTGATTTGCATTCAAAGAACAAACACTCAGGCACATATTGACCCTGCAAAATGAGTTTTCACATGTTTAGCCTGTGCTGCTCATGTCCACAATCCCCTCATCCACACTGGTTTGTTTGATCTGGTGCAGTGCAGTTGTGGATAGTTTTTCCTTTTTTGTTTTTTTCTAAGAATTCTATCTTAATGGAAGAAACAACCCTGTAGAGGCTTGTACAGAGCCTCCCACACTAAAAATAACCTGCCATGGATGTGGATTTCAACTAAAATCTTGCATATATTTATAGGAAATGCCCTCAAGTGCTTAATTAAAGCACTGAACCAGCCTGTCAGTTTGTGAGTGTCTAAGGCAGGTCTGGATTGCCTTGCATCAGTTCACAGATATCTAAGAATAAGTGAGATGTAAATGTTGGACTTTATCCTGACGTACAACCAGAAAATCCATCCCAAATTCTCACGCAGTGGCTTAAGCTGTGAGAGTGAATGATTTTTATTAGTACAGTTTCATACCCAGACCATTTCTAAACTTCTGCAGGGACCTGTGAAGGAAGAGTCGATTGAGTGTTTTGCTGAAATCAGCTGAAATAAATTTCCCACCTCTGCCTGACCATGATATGTTTGCACCACTAACACTGAATTATTTATGCCTGCCAGTTGTTTGTATTTTAGTGACTGCAGACATCTGTTGAGACAGATTGGCTGTGGTTGACAAAATCTGGGCCAGTTTTGCCAATGAGGATCTCAATTTAGCTCTATTCCAGCTCAGTGAGACTGAAAATGACAGAGAAGGTCACTTACATGCAAACTTCTCCATCCAGTGGTTCTCTGATGAAGCCAAAATGATCTCAGACTACTGTCATCATATAAACCAGCATCAAATTATTAGTCACCAGTCCATAAATATGTACTATTCTTTTGATATTAAATGCACTGCATTCTTTTACACTGTTGCTGGTTTATCAAATTTTCATTAGAGGCCAGGATAAATTAGACTTGCTTGCCTGCAG
The DNA here is from genome assembly GCA_962446985.1 of Xyrichtys novacula. Taxonomy (NCBI): domain Eukaryota; kingdom Metazoa; phylum Chordata; class Actinopteri; order Labriformes; family Labridae; genus Xyrichtys; species Xyrichtys novacula. The sequence goes on from OY660865.1 coordinate 19,284,624, forward strand.
CTCAGCTTTTTGTAATGCTGCTCTTGACCACATCAGGTGTACTGCCAGGTTGCGTAACAACATGTAGGAGCATAGGGATTTACTTTTTTCTACCAGCTGCTAGATTAAAAGAGCAAGATTTCTTGAGCATTTTGACAGGACAGAGAGTCTGGGGCTTGCTTGTACAGATGTGGAGCAGATGTTTGGCAGCTGAAACGTAACATGTTTGGTTATGCTTATGAAGGCTGATATATGTCAGTTGTTCCCTTTTTTTTTCACCACTAATTTATTATTTTCAGTCTTATTTGTTTTTATTTATTTAAAGTCCTTCATTTTTGGCTATATTTGCTTTTAAATCTTAATCATATAACTCAGCGATGTTTCTTATAGGATTTCACATCATGTTAAAAAATGGCTCCTCTGAAGCTCATATGCTACACTGGAGTTTGTTCCTCCTCTGAACTATGTCTTTAGTAGTTAAGTTCCAAGTTCATATAATATTGTAGGTGTCAATAGAAATGGGACTGGGATGGTCCATGACAGAAGTCAAACCAGACTGCTACAGTCGCAGCACGAGTTCCTTTAACATTTACAGTAAACTGCTCTGGTTTCGGTTACCGTGGAGTATTTTATCTGAAAGTTAGAGGTGTCTGGAATAAAAGACTAAACCTACAGAGCCAACACCATGCCAGGTGCTCTGGATTTGCTGCCATCACGGCTGTCCGTGATGTTGACATGATTCGTAGCGAGTGTCTCTAAGAGCTCCCTCACTGTTGACAGCCTCGGGTTCAGCACCTTGGACAGAGCCGTGGCGATACTGTCAGCGAGTTCACCAGATTGATAAATAACCAGGCAACACTTGTCCATCTGCTCAGCGGCTCCACACACTCACACAGCAGCAAAGATTAGGTGACATCGCATTTTCCAGCACCAAAGCTTTCAGGGATTTTAACAGACAGGCTTTGGTTACAGTCTGATTAAGTCAAGCAGCAAAGGGTCTCACTTCAGTCTATTCATTCTTGAACCACAGACCCTTCAGGAAGTTTTTATTTTGGTCGGACAGGGAGGAAACAAAGCAAGATCACAGACAAATTGTTTATGCTATTACCTTTTATAGTCTCCTAGGCTTTAAAACTTGATAAAACTCAGTAAGAAAGTCACAATATTCATTATTTCTGTGGTTCAAGTCATTGTTAGGCATTGTACATTATGATTTTCTGATTCAGTCGTTTCCTTCCTGTCCTTCCTGAGGATATTTAGGCTTTTTACATTTGACAGCTGTTGAAAGTAATGGCAGCAGGTACGGTAGTTGAAAAAAAGTGGAAAATTAAAGACACGTCATGTCTTTTCTTAACAAGAGCCCATACTATGCCATGAAGATAATAACTATAATTTCCTCCTATTTTTCCTCACTCTAACAGGCTGTGGCTGGACCACCTGGGCCCAAAGGAGATCGGGTGAGTCACCAGTATTGACATTGAATTATTTCTTTATTTCTCCATGCTTATGAAAACAAGGATATTGAAGTATGATTACAGGCTGTTGTAGGCCCTTTTAAAATGCCATCTATACAAACACATATGTGCACCTTGTTTTGATTTAATACAAACTTCAACTAGGATAAAAATGACAAACTGATAATAATGTTATGGTCAAAGGTCCATGTCATCTGGACCTCTCATTCTTTAATAGAGAGCCTCAGCTGAGTTTTATTGAATCTTTATATTAGGGATGCACTGTTCCGATATTGGGATCGGATATTGGCTCCGATATTGACAAATTAACTGGACCGGATATCAGATGAATGATGCCGATCCAGCGTTCCGATCCAGTCTTTTTTTTCTTTTAATTAATTTTATTTTAATACATGGAAGTCTTACTTCTTTTTGCTGTGTGCTAATGTGCAATTTGTTAATAAATAATATTAAGTAAATTTATATCTGTGTTAATTTGTTACCTTTTTTTTTAACAAGGCTAATGCCAAGCCTGATGCTTTCACTCACAGGGCAAGGTATACAGTTCATTCATTCAACAGTAGTATTGGATCGGTATCAGATATCGGCCCATACGCTCAGCCCAGGTATCGGTATTGGATTGGATCGGAAAAAAATTGATCGTTGCATCTCTACTTTATATGCCATTTTTGAAATTCTTCAAATGTACTAGCCACTACATAATTAAAAAAAAAACATCCCCTTTTTCTGCTATTAATTGAAAAACACTTTAGATACTACACCTCGACTGCACATTGATTGGTGATTGAAGCTTTGGCTACTAAATTAAGTATTAATTTTAGATACTTTGTCCATTTAGTTATTGCAGCCCTTAAATTATAGACTGAATGATGGAGGAGACCAGTGCATTTAACATACATTTGGTTGCTGTAGGGTCTGCCTGGTCCATCACTGCCTGGTGTGACCGGAGAGAGAGGTCTCCCTGGAGAAAAGGTGAGTCTCGGCCAGGGGACAAAACATCATGTGTTCAGTGTTGTAAAGAGCTTTTATAATTGATGTCATCTTTCAGGGTAACAGAGGAGATAAAGGTTCTCCTGGTGGAAAAGGAGAGAGAGTAAGTATCATCATGCTGCAGATTATCTTAATCTGAACACTAAGGTAAAAATAATGATGTGATGTCAACATGTGATATGTTTGTAATAATAGGGAGCCGATGGTGAATCAGGCGAGCCCGGAGAAGATGTAAGTATTTGATATTCATTTTCAGTGATCAGGCTTGGTGCTGTGGAAAAGTTTTGTTAAACTGATCCTGTTTTAAGACAGATGGGCCCTGTCTTTGACAAATGCAAATGATATGAAAGAATTTATGTTGCTTTGTTGTTTATTTACTGTACTTTATATCTTCCTTTACTGCAGTCACCAGTCGGTTATGTCCATTATTCATTGTGGATCATTATAAAACGATACAGGTTCAAAATGTTAAAAAATGAGATTGTATTTTTGCTTAGGTAGTCTGATTATTTGATCTTACCTTACTCAACCCCCCCCCCAACACTGTGATTAAAGTTTCCAGACTCTCTATTTAAAAGTGTGAACTGTAATCCCCCATGATGCCACAGTGTTGATTATCTGTCCCTCTTCAGATTAACGAGACCTGAACTCTGACAAACAAATGTTTCTTCACTGGAATAATAATGAAGGCTTAACAGATATTTGAGTGGCCAGTGTTTGTAAAACTTTCCAAACAGGCTTCAAAATATTGAGTTATACTTAAAAAACTTTAAACAATCAGCTCTTTGGACCTGAATAACTCAGATTTGTTTCTCTTTGCAGGGGGTAAAGGGATCCTCAGGGCCAAAAGGAGATAAGGTGAGGTTTTTTTGTCATCTATCATCTCATTTTGGATATAATGATAGTTGTGTCTTGTGGCAGTTCTGTCAAAATATTTTTATTTCAGGGAGAGAGGGGAATCGGACTGGCTGGTCCTCCTGGTCGAGATGGGCCTCAGGGTTTGAAGGTGAGCATCTGTTACCCCCGCTGTTTGGATTTTTTAGACAAGCAAGGGATCAAACTCTAACCATGACTTTAATTTAGGGAGATCCAGGCCTTCCCGGTTCAGCTGGTCCTCCTGGGCTTCAAGGAAAACCAGGAGGTGCTGGGCTGCCTGGCCAGAGGGGAGAAGTTGGAGAACCAGGACCTCCAGGACCCCCAGGGGAGAGGGTGGGAAGAGCTGCTGATGAAATAATACTGTGTGTTTTGCCCTTTGTCTGTATGTCCGGATTTTAATCGATCATTTTTGACACCAGGGTCTTCAAGGATTTGTAGGCAAAGCAGGAAATGTTGGACCTCCTGGTCCTCCTGGACCTCCAGGACAGGCAGTGAGTGCAGATTCTGATTTTGTATTTTTGTAGAAGTTGTGAGGCCAAGAAATGATAATTCAAACAAATAATAATGTAATATAAAGAAAGAATATTTGGCCTATTTCTTATACATGCTGTAATATGAAGTGATTACTTTCAGAGGAGCAAAATAAAGGTTTGAGGAAATAAAAAGAGAAGAAGGTTAAAGGGTAATATGTGTAATTTGTAATTTCTACCATCATTGTATGTTTTAGGGCGCTGCTGGCACCAACGGTATCAAAGGAGACAAGGTGACCATCCACGCCGACACATAAGTCTGTCTCCTTTCCTAAATGTTGATGGGCTTCTTGAAGGGTGAACCAATCATTTTTGTTGCCAGGGAGAAGTTGGGGTAGGAGTACCTGGTGCCAGAGGAGAGAGAGGAGATGCAGGACCCAGAGTAAGACATAATTTTTACAATGAAACTGTCCCTGATATTCATTTCCCTTCAGCTGATTGAATCTTCCTCTTGCGTTTTTGTGTGCTTGTCTATTCCCAGGGGGAGGAGGGTCATGCTGGCGCTGATGGAGACAGAGGGCCTTCGGTAAACTCCGTGTTTTTTTTATATCCATCACCCAGGGACATAAAGGAACGCACTGATGCTTTCGGCAAAGCTTTAAGGATCTTTCTCAGAGTTTTTTAAAGAACCTTAAAGCACTGATAAGCAACCTGAACAGATGCACCGGCATAAATCTTTACTTCAGTTATAGAAGAACCGTTCTTTACTGGGACAAAATGTCTCCCACAGTAATTCAGTAAGCTTGTCCTTCTTAGAAACCTTTCTTTTTAATTCTAATTAACCTGTGCTGACTGTTTAATCACACTGTACACTCTGAGGAGTCTGACATTTTTGCTTTTTTAGTCTTTCTTTCTGATCTAAGAATCAGGCATAGAGTAGAGATCATTTTTTTCAGTGCATGTTGTGTGTCATTGTGTGTCCATCAGGGTCCGCCAGGGGCTCGGGGACTCCGTGGAGAGAAGGTGAATATGACCACTCCTTTTATTTTACCATCTGTATGTGACATCACGCTACATATCCCGTTGGCTTGTGGCGTGTGCCTCCCCCCAAGCCATCATGTAAAGTAGGAAATTTAATTTACACGCCTCAATGAAATATTTTGCATTCAATCTTTCTCTTTTCGTCCAGGGAGATTCTGGGCTGCAAGGTGACAAAGGAGAGAAGGTGTGTTTGCATTTTAATATCTAATAAGCTTCACTTCTGCTACCCCCACAGCTTTCTCTTTCTCTGCCCGTGTATTTGTTTGTGTTTGTAAAGATGACAAGGAGGCAAAAATGGGGGAGGAGAAGATAAAATTCGACTGCTTTTGAGAAAGCTCTTTCATGAGATCAAATCAGTTAATAGCAAGGGGAAAACATGAATACACACAATGTTGATACGCTCTGATACAACAAGTAAATCATCTGAAGAAAAGGTAGCAGGAGCACATGGTAAGGCTGACTTTCTCACAAGGAGAGTTTTCCTTTCACCCCAGATAGTGTACTCTTGTCATGATTTTCACCCTGACAAAGGACAACAGTATCGAGCCTCAAATATGACAACTGCAACCTAGTTCAGCCAGACATAAGTGCTGTTCTGCACTTAGCCACGAGCAGACTCTAACTGTACTGTAGGGATGGGACATATGGGCTAAAAAATGTATCACGATAAGATTTTCTATTCTGGGGATAACGATAAAAGTCCCGATAAAAAATATTATAATTCCAATCTATAGTTGGAATAGTCAAAGAAGATACTTGACCACAAGTTTAAATGGTAGGTTACGGAGAAAACTAATGACTGTGATGAGTCAAGTGTAATGTCTATCTATCTATCTATCTATCTATCTATCTATCTATCTATCTATCTATCTATCTATCTATCTATCTATCTATCTATCTATCTATCTATCTATCTATCTATCTATCTATCTATGACAACAAACAAGTCTCGGGCATACCTGATTGCGCTCATCTAAGCCTCAGTCTTGAAGGAAATCCCTCATGTGGAGCCTCATTCAGTAACGAGCTGCCCAGAAACGTCTTCTTCATTATCTTCGGCCAAGTTTGTCTGTTACTCTGCTCTGTGTGGGCTATGGCTCGCTTGCACTTATGTCATCGACTAGCATTTATCATATTTATCATGAGATGGCCAGGGCAGGCTGAGCAATAAGTGCCGCTCTAGTCAACCGGTCCGACCCCCCCCCCCCCCCCCCGACCCCCGACCCGTCTGGACGCCGTCTGCCTCCTCGCTGGGTGAAGCCACTCTGAGAACAGCACCCTCTGTTGACGGGCTGCAGTATAGGTCGTAAATCCCGCCTCCTCCAGCAATCCCTATGGAGTTGTGGAGAAACTTTAGGAATTAATTACACAGCATATAAGGTCTGGGAGAAACTTTAGGAATTAATTACACAGCATATAAGGTCTGCACTCTCCGAGTGCTTTTCTAGTTTCTGTACAGCTCCGTTTTTAAAAGTTATTAGAGGGTTCATGTTTTCTATGATTGACACTTGATACAGCCTATGGGCGTACGAAGTTTGCGTAGCTCACCCTGTGGAATATGCTGTTTGACACGAGCGTCACCACAGCGACTCTCCCGCCAAATGCGTACAATGCTACTGCTCAATGTTGGTTTTGGGAAGTGGAGAAAAAAAAACAGGAAATACAGAGAGCTTTTAAGCTTCAAATCCATATACTAACGGAAGGCGGAACCAAGTTGTCCATAGTATATACAGTCTATGGTTTGACCTAATCTTAGTTGAAGATCTTTATTTGGACATAGACCAGGAGGAGAAATAGGAAGAGAGAGAAGGACAAAGCAAGTCCCACACAAGCTATAAACAATGTCAGAAGCGGCACAGGCATCCCTAAAAAGGTCAAAGATTTAGAATTGAAACATCAGGCATAGGATTGTAGTTTTGACTGTAGGAATAAAGACGAAGTCAGCATCTTGGGAAATATACTCATTTGGAAGTATTTTGTGAGGAAGATAAGAAGGTACCACACAAGCCTGTTATGTAATTGCAGCTGATGCTGGAGCTTAGCAGCATTCGTATGTGTCTCCATTACTAACTCAATTCAGTCGATATTAAAGCTTGTTCGTGGGTCCAAATCTAATGAGTTCTGCCTGTCTGACAGAGAGGCGGACTAAATGTCTCACATAATACAACAGGTTAAAACATTGTGTATTGATGTTTTAGCTTGAGGATGTTTAGCACTTGTTCTCTCTCTCTCACAGGGCGACACTGTGTTGGTTGGAGGACCTCCTGGAGAAAGGGGCAACAAAGGAGAAACAGTCAGTAAACTCCTGAAAGTGTGTTGGAGAAAAAATCTACTTTTGTTCATGCTGGGTAAACATTGTTATGGTTTCTTTATTATTCCTTTCAAGGGGGACAGGGGACCAAAAGGTATGCAAGGAGACAAAGGGACAAAAGGCCAAGACGGCCCAGCTGGGGAGCCGGTAATTATTACTATTATCGTTATTTTTGCTTCAAGCTGTAATCCTTTCATAGTATTTTCAGTGAGTAACACTGGATTCAAGTTACAGTTGTAAAACCTGATATATCCACATATTTTTGGGGGTAGAGACATTAAAATAAAAAAAATTTAAAAACACAATAACGCATCCTCAACATTTGTCTGAATACAAAACAATGAAATCAAATTGCCGATTTATTCAGAGCGGTGGCCCAAAATGACAAAGCTTTCAATTTTCACAGGATAGAAAGCAGAGAGAGCCAGCAGATGGTTTTTGTTGAAGCTGTACAAATTGAAATCTGTGGTTGTCTGGCATTTTCATTCAGAGGCAATCAATCCTCATAACTGTAGTCAATATATTTTGGCTTATGTTACGGGTTTTAGATAGTTTTATTGATATGTAAATCAGGGTTAGGTGATACATTTTCACTTCAAATCACTCAACTGTCAGGAACATTCGGGAAAAAAATTGCATTTAAACTGTTTTCTTCCATTTTAATAGAAAAAAAAACTCATAAATTATTTTGCAGTATTGTTTTGACACGTGATCATTATGTGTATTTGAAATTAGGGTCTGAGAGGAGAACCAGGAGAAAGAGGATCCACTGGATTTCAGGGTGCGCGTGGCCCTGGTGGACAGAAGGCAAGTAACACAAAGTGTAGATAATCAATGTTATTAAATCAGAGTCGGTCAGTAAACGGCATAGCTAATAATTTCACCTCTGTCATTACTGTAATTCTGTCTTCTGGATACAGGGTGAAGCTGGCCTACCAGGAGTACCCGGGGAATCGGTCTGTGGTTTTTATCACAAGAAAAAGCAAATTTTGTGCGTGTGTGTTATCTCTCTTTATTGAACATAACAAGATTTGATTTTTGTCTTTGTCTTACAGGGTTTACCAGGAAAAAATGGGCTGTCAGGGCATAAGGGGGATAAGGGAGAGATCGGTGTTGTTGGAATGAGAGGAATCAAGGTACCTTTACTGGCTGAGTGTTTGTCTTGGCACGAGATAAATGTTTGTTTGATCTCTGTGGTTTCAACCTTGAAGCATATTTCAAGGGTGAGTGGCAGCTATAAAACTCCATGTTAGCATGACTTTTATATAATTACAGCAAATGAACACAAAATGTGTTAGAAATATTCATGTGGAATATTTGCCTCCGGTCTAGCACCATGTTGATTAATACCTGAAAATAGGTGTTTGTTCAGTCTGAAAGACATTTTCTCCACTTCATTTACTCATTTGAACTCGATTCAAATCATTGAGCCAACCAAAGATGTGGGCAACAGTCCAGAGGTGTGAAGACCTCCTTTTTTAAGTGGACTTTTATACCTTTTTTGAAGTAGGCAATTTCATTTAAGGTCTTTTTTTGTGGAGAAGACAATTAGAAGAATTAAGGAAACAGCAAGTCAAACCCAAGTTTACAAATACACGAAACATTAAAAGTAGCACAGACATTTTCAAAATATATGACCCATTGAAAGCTAGAAAACGAAGAGCATTCCCACTTTCCCCAGAGTTGTGTTTATTTGGATTTCTTTTGCAATCGAGATAAGGAGGTACCACTTCTTTCAAACTGTAGGTGGCAGATGGAAAGCCACATTGGTTGTTTGTGTTAGGTACCAAAGTTTTAACAAAAAACAGAAAAGAGAGGGACCCACATGCAGAACTCCAAATGATTTTTAAATCATTGGCGTGGTGATGAGGTTGTGCGCCCCATGTAAAGAGACAACTACAGACGTCTATAAGTTGGCAGCCCGGGATCTGATTTCAGCCCCTGCAGTTACAAGCAGGTCCCCATCCTGCATGTCAGTCCTTGTCTTCTTTCTCATGGTTTTCTACTTTATCTTCTCTCCAATCCTTTCTAAACCAAAACATAGAAGCTGAAACACATATGCACCGAAAACACTTTAACCAGTGTTGTTTTGTTTATTTCCACAGCTGGTGCATGACAGAATTTCAGTTATCATCTGTCGACTCATCTACTTCTTGTTTCCCAATATTAATATGGTGTTAAAATGTACACATTAGACTTATTGTTCCATTTACTTGCATGAACGTTACCCCCCACTTATAACGCCAGCTCACACAGCCAGGAACACATTAGTGTTCAACCATAGTGTGAACATAATTATCTTCTTGCTGCTAGTAGGACCTGGTAAATCATTTATTATGCAGTGAAGGGAACAGGATTCTTCTTAATAAGAGGCATTGAAACTTTCAATCAAGTTGTGGGAGTGTAAAACGAGCAGCATGTAAGTTCAGGACTAGTAGGAATGTAACTTTTGTTTTGTTCTATGTTTTTTTTTTTTTTTTTGTACCAGTTGCTGTAGCCTTTAAAAGTTATGCATGATGATGATACTCTTCTTGCATGAACAACCTTTCAGGGACTAAAATCATAAAAGGGTTGAAAACCACCTATTTGTTTATCTATGTATTGAATATATAATATATAGTATTGAATTTCCCTTCGGGGATTAATAAAGTTATTCTTATTGGTATGCTTTTAAAGATAATTGCAGACAGTACCAGCTACTCAGAGATCTCTGCAGCTGTATTGACTCTTATCTTGCATTAACCTGGCATTACTGCTTCTGAATATGCGCTGGAAGAGAACTTACAGTTCTGTGTTCACTCGCTCACTGCACTTGGTGGGTCATGTAGAGTGTGTTTAGTTAGTACTCACACACACGTTAATAACACATGTTATTTGAGTGGGAGCAGGTAGAGGACTGTTCAGTTCTCTGTGAAAGGCCTCCCGGTCTGTAAAGGTTGGTGTATTTTGTTCATATGTGACTCACAAGTGTTGTTATATCTGTGTCAGTGACGAACTTCATACGTTTCCAGGGTGACCGAGGACCCAAAGGGCTTTGTGGAGGCGATGGACCCAAAGGAGAGAAGGTGGGATTGAGATGCACAGATTTATTTAATGTAAAAAAAAACACAGAGAGAGAGAGAAGTGTGGAGAAATTGCTCAGTGATTATTGAGCTAAATGAGTCAAATATTCATGAGTCCTCTTCTGTTAAATGAAGTCGGCTCTTGAAAATATGATAACCAAGATGTTTTTTGTAAAAGGGTGATTCTGGTATTCATGGAAGACCAGGCCTAGCAGGAAGGAAAGGTGAACAGGTATGTATTCTCCTCAAGAAAAACAGAAACTATCTTCTCTAGATTGTAAGTTTTGGTGTGCTTCTTTGTGACTTGGTGTCCTCAAACTTGTCCTTTTTGTTTTCTAGGGGAATCTTGGACCTGCTGGACCCCCAGGGACCCCTGGAAAAGAGGGAATAGTCGGCCCAAAGGTGATTTCATTTTAATCAAGATCTTTATACTTTTTCAGGAGCTCTTGACAAATGAAACAGACTGAAGTAAACGGTGTTGGCTGTGGTTTAGCTGTGGAGTCAGTTTTCTTGAAAATGTGAAGTTAGGGGTTGGATCTTAGATTCCAGTGTCACATGCTAAAGTGTCCCTGAGCAAGATACTAAACCCCAGGGGAAAAATTTCTTGTTCTTTTTCTTCAATGTTTATTTAACAGGGACAATATATACAACATTGCCATAAGAAATGGAAAATGTCATGCATACAAGACGTCTAGCTTTAGCTAATTTGCAGTCTTTGTCCCTGGTCAGGCTTTAGTGTAGGATAAAATATACTGAATACTATAAATGCAATAATACAACTACAGTGGATAATAGTGAATGGCTAGGTGATACGAATAAATAAACACAGCAACAAAGTTTAGGTTAAACAATTACACAAGAGCGTAGATGTTTCTAAATGCAAAGTTGTTTCTTTTTCTGCATAGGGTGATCGTGGTTTGGATGGAGCTGCTGGACCCAAAGGAGCTCAGGGAGAGAAAGGTGAAAGGGTGAGTGTCCAAGAACTTCTATTAAAAGACTTTTAAATAAAGTAATTGTGATGTCATGCAAAAAGAGTATTGATTCACTGACACCAGCACAACGTTACTTATACAAGCACACTAACAAAAACCCTGACATACATAACCATCAGTGTCATTGTGTCTTTATTTAGGGTCCTCCTGGGGTACCTGGTCCTCCTGGTCCAAGAGGAGTAGATGGGGCTGCTGGTGTGACTGGCCCCCAGGGACCAGTAGGTGCTAAAGGCCCAGAGGGGCTCCAAGGACAGAAGGTGAGCATCCTTTATTTATCCTTTATGATGGTTTATTACACAGATAAATATCTTATCAAACCAGCAAAGGTGTGCAACATTAACACAGATTTGGTTGTGAGGACGATGTAAATCAAAGTAAAGTACAGTGAAAGCAGAAGAAATCTCAGTGTTATTTACATGACTGAAGTAGAGCACTCCAAAGAAACAGTCAAGTGTAGGTAGTGATGTGACAACACACATCAAAGTTTTGTTTTGTACAGTTTCGACGTCTTAAATATGATGCCTCACTGGAATAAAAACAATAGTGTTTCTCCTCAGCTGTTCGCTTCTCTCTTGTTTGCCTGACTGTAACTTCTGTTTGATTGCTGTGTATTACTTCATGATGCCTCAAGATGATCGACAGCTTGACGGGCCCTGTGTTTGACTTGTGTCTCTGCTGGATCATTGAGTAAATAAAGAAAACTGGTGACAGAAGAGCAGGGCCTATTGAGTCTGTCTGATGGATGCTCTTTTTTTCAAACTCTCATGATTCAACTTTGTTGATAATATTCTTTTATAAGAGGGCCGGGCATTCTACCAATAGACCAGAAAACACTGGGGCGAATAATCTATGTTGTACTGACTGTACACTCTATATATACAGAGAATCCATTTCCACTTATCAGTGAAGTCTGTAAATGTGTACTGCTCTGCTCTGCATACAAAACCAGGAATACATGACCAGCATAACAGCTGTTAAAAAATTGTCCTCTGCATGTTGTAACAGTGTTTTTCCTGTGTATCAGGGCGAAAGAGGTCCAATCGGTCCCTCCATGATAGGTCCACGTGGTATCCCAGGAATTCCAGGAGAACGAGGACAACCTGTAAGTGTCACCTAGCTGATTTTAAAGAAAGAAAAGAAACTAGTAGATCAGATGAGGACATTTTTGGGACCCTTATTGAAGCTGTTTATAACTATTAAACTTCTGACAGGTCTTCAAAGGATCAAGAATAGAGAGCGTCAGGACTAAGACACAAAATGCATCACTTTTAAAATCTATTTCCAGAAGTGACTGAAGCTGACTTTGACCTTCCACTTTGACTTTGCATTCAGTTTGTGTGCTGTACCTTGTCTCACTCTAACGAACTAATGTGCTGCGAGCCTCTCTGTGGGTTGGATGTGTCCTAATACGTGCCCATGTTGCAGGGAGAGATGGGCCCAGATGGAGGCAAGGGAGACAGAGGCGAGCCAGGCATGACGGTCAGTGCTTGATCCTCACCTCAGGGCTCAATCTAAAGATGCTGACACAAAACGACACTGAAAGAGTGCTGCTGATATTATGGGTGTTTTTTTGAGTCTGTACTCCTCCGTTTCCCTTTTACTTTAAATGCAGGAGGATGAGGTCAGAGAGTACGTTCGCTCAGAGATGAATCAGCACTGTGGTGAGTCTTTTATGTGGATGCATTACTAATTTATAAGTGTTGTCCCCAGGTTGAACTTTAGATCGTGATCACAACATGTGAGTCACAGCCTCTAAATCTAACCCTTTAGAAATAAGACAGCGAAGAAGCCGAACTAATATTCAACAGTGACTCCTAAAAACTGACATTTATTTTTCTCCCTCTTTTTGCTTCCTTCCTGTCCATCTGTCTGGTCCTCAGCGTGTGGAGGTGAGTGAGCCGCTCGACTGCAGCAGGAAAGAGGGGTGGACAGACGGGCTGTGATTGAGCATGAGTCACAGCGGTGTACTATACCACATATGCTGCTGCAGAGTCTGTGCTGAGAGCAGTCAGGCTCATTCCTATTTTATATTTCATATGAAACACTTTAGTGCATTTGCTCTCATTGAGAACTTCTGTGGGGTTGAATGAGAAAGATGCATCATTACTGAGGCTCTTGTAGATGAAAATAATTCTCCTTTAGACAGGATTTATTTGAGAAAGAAATAAGATCATAGAAGATATTCTAACTTTACCATTAATTATAACTTGTATAACTTGAGTGCAGTCCATCACAAACTTCCCTTGTTTTGCAGACGCATTGAGAGTCAGAGAACAAAAAGCAAAGCACTGTTTGATGCAAAGTAGCCTTATTAGATTACAAAAACAAAACTGTGTGACTTATGATAAGTGAAAAACCTGCTACAGAATTTCTAAAGAGGCTGGTATGTTTTTATCATGGGTGTCACTGGCACAAAGAGTATACACACACACTAATAAAATGCTGCTACTATGTTAGGTCTAGCATTGGGGTGAAGGAGCTCTAGTTTGAAAAAAGCAAATGACCATCAGTTATCCAACCTCAAACTAATGTCATTTTATTTAAGATAAACGCATTGTTTTTACACCTTATATTTAAACAAAACTCCCAGACCCTGCCAGAGACTTTTCAGTAGGTTAGCAGACCCTGTGTTCCAGGCAGGGGGCGGGAATCACATTATCTTCTGCTGTGCATGAATAGTTTGTGATACTACTTTTTTTTAAGTAATTACACAGCTTCAAGTCCATTTGTGGATCCTGAATTTGATCTTTCTCTTAGATAAACCTCATACTTTCATTTTTGTGATTTTGTGTTCTGCCGCATTATATCTGTGCACAGCAGCTGTATAATATACTCATATAATATGACAGGAAATCCAACTTAAATGTCCTTACAGGTCAAATGAACGACACCAGTTGTTCGCAAAGACGTGCCTTTAAATAATATCAAAGAAATATTACCATATTTGTATAAACACGTGTATTCGTTTAAGCTGTTTTCATTTTAGTGTTGTGAAACAGCAGCTGCAGCAGCATGTGATGTGAGGCAGGCTGGTGTTGTATACATAAAACAAAAAGAAAAGGAATGAGGAAAAATAACATTTTACTTATTTTTATTTAATATCACCTCAGGGAAAGGTGTTTGTTTCTGAATGCACTAGTCAAATTCTGCAATCTTTAGTTGAATTGATTCTGATTCAAGTCAAAAACTTTTGACTCGATTGCGACACAAGTTCATATAAAAGTGACTTGAGTCCTTAAAGGATTACAGACAGTTTTTGGAGGACTGCCATGTGTAGAGCTGTCTCACAAAAACTTGTAAAATCCTTTTATTTATGTTGGAACAGTGGGATGATTTTTGTGCTGCTTTGGGTTTGTTTTGGCTCATGTGTCGAAAGGTTTTACTACCAGTAAGTTCTGTTTCTAGCCCCCTCTCTCTTTTTCCTTCTGTGTAACACTTACTTGGTCCCCCTCGCTCCATGAATGTCATCCCTGCTTCCTCGCCGTTCCTGTATTTTCTCCTCCCATTTATGTATCTGGCTCTCTCAGGTTCAGTACCAGTAGGTCGCTCTTGGCCCACGGTCAGGGCTCGGCCTGCACCGGAGCAACAAGTGGTCGTGAAGGGTGAGGAGGAGGAGGGTGAGTGTGTCCGTCAATCGCTCTGCCTCTTGGGCCTTAATCTGTGTGTGTGTCTTTCTGCATACCCGTCCTTAACAAACAGGTCTGACTTGGTGATGTTGCATCTGGAGACCTCTGAACACTGGGTGGTTTTCTTGTTTGGAAAACAGAGGACTCCATTTTTGTTTATGTTCCATATAAGTTTTTATGTTATATCTAGACTTGTACAACTTTAAGGATGTAAGTTTTATTTAATTTTCTGTTCTGCATCTGATTCGAAGGATTTCTGACCTGTGTGGCATTGCTCTTCTCCCAGGCCGTGAGCTGCGTGTGGTGGTAAACACCAATGACCCAGACTACGAACACGTCTACTCTATCGAGGCTTACGATGACCCCCTGGATGAGCCGCTCCTCTTCACTTCCCTGAACAACCAGAGCGATGGTAATTTGTGTTGTACTAATCCAGTGCTTTTGTACAGTTCTAACACAAGCTAGTTGATACTTGGTGGTGTCTTTTAAAAAGAAAGAAAACCAAAGGAGATAGTTTTTCATTGAAAGAAATACATTAATATATAACCATAGATTACAGCTTAAATTTAAATGCACTCTTCCTCACCAAAACGCACTGTATATACTATTTAGGGTCTAAAGTAAGTAGCGCCTTATGTAACACACGTAATATTTAGTGATTACTGTTTTGTCTGGAGACCTTTGTCTCTCTATGCCCCTTACGTCTTATAACCTGTGTGTGTCTGTAACATTAACTCTAGAAAGACAAAGAGGAAGGTCTTTGATGCATCCCATATATTAATACACCAGCTGAGGTGACGTCACAAATGAAATACGAGTCCTCTCACACCGCAGTTTGTTGCTGCATATCATTCTGCACCTTTTTTTTTGGTTCACTAAAGACTTTAACAACTAACCTTTGAGTATCAACACATAAAATACTAGACACAGGGTCATGTATTTCATACTATATATATAACAACTGACACCAGAGGTTGCAGCATCCTGAACATTGTTACTGGTAAGTGAGTCAGAAACTGTTTTTGGGCTTGATTTTGCCACAAAATCTTGACTCTAACCAGAGAATCACGCAATGATTAAAAAAGCAAACATGAAGTCACATTTCTTTTTTTGCTTTAGAAGTTTGAGCCTAAAGTTTAAGTCCTAAAACACGTCCAGAATCCATTTGCATACCAGAGGGTGTTTTGTGCAGTTTACATACTAACAAATAAGCATGCCGACAGCAGATGTACAAGATCTTGTGTAACCCCTGCTCCAAAACAAAAACATTTGTCAAAATAAATTCAAAGAGCACTTCTTACCAGACTTGGAGTCAGTACACTGGCTTTCAGTGACCTTTATCCTCCTCCAGACTGAGGCCACGAAGTCTGAATCAGATTTTCTGACAAAACTGTTCCATCTATTACGATATAAGGCAAATTGCCCACAACAATGGAGGAATTGATGTTATCATTAAGACCAACATTTACAACTGACATAAACATTGGGTGACTAGATCTAGATCTAGAAACACCAATATCCCCCTTTAGCGAAATGATTTTAGTCAGCCAGTGATAATCCCCAATATTAATTCAATTGCTTTACATGCTCCAAACTTTGCTGTTTCGTGTAATAAACAGAAGATGGCATTTTAAATTTCTGCTCACGACCCATAATTTGATTTATTCAATCAGCATGTAATCCAATTTATGCTAGAGGAGCGTGTCTCATATTATTTATGCGTTTCACTTTGTGCTCATTTCACCACATAATAAGTCTGCGTTGGCCTCATGTATTTCCTCACACAGCTTTTTTCCATGCACCCACCATCTTCCATCTTCAGTCTGTGTTCTCGCATGTAAATACAATGTTTTGACACTGTGTTTCTGTGTGTGTGGACAGGTCAGGCTGTCAAAGGTGAAACTGACAAAACAGTCAAAGTTGAAGCAAAGAAATTAGCCAGTGCTGCCATTAAGAGAGCAGCAACAGATGACGGTCAGAGAGCAGTCAAAGTATCACATGTGAAAACAGACACGACCAAATCAGTCAAGACCAAGAGCAGAGTCACAGGGGAAGGTAACCAGCTCATGTGTTCTTCTATTTGGGGATCTAAAAAGGGTTCGTTCTGCCCTCATGCCTGCCTGCATAGTGTTTGGCCATCTTTGCATGTCACAGGCTGCACTGGCTGCTGACTTTAAGACATGCCTCCAGAGAATTGGATAATGTATCAGTGCTGATGAGTGATAAGTGAAATATTTGAACTCTTACAATACACAGGTTGGTTTGGATATGGCTTTATGGTCATGACTGCTTGTTTTTGGCTTTGTTGCTCTGTGCTGCTGCCCTGTTATTGCACTTCTTTGCCAGATTTGCCCTTTTCTCCATGCTTGAGATTTTCTATGAGTCTCCCCTCTTCACTGGTTTATGTGTGTGTGTGTGTGTGTGTGTGTGTGTGTGTGTGTGTGTGTGTGTGTGTGTGTGTGTGCGTGCGTGCGTGCGTGCGTGCGTGCGTGCGTGTGTGCGTGTGTGTGTGTGTGTGTGTGCCCTGCAGCTCCCGCAGACCCGTGCCTTCTGCCCATGGATGAGGGCAGCTGTGGGCGATACACTCTGCGCTGGTACTTTAACAGTCAGGTTCAGGCCTGCAGGCCTTTTATCTACAGTGGCTGTGAAGGAAACAACAACCGCTTCCTTCAGCCAGAGGAGTGCGAGGAGGCCTGTCTTCGGGAAGTCACAGGTACACAACCACACACACACCTTCACTAAAACACAAAATTTTGGCCACTTAATGTTTGTGAACTAATGACTGATGTGTTGTGCAGGACCAGGGCCCTTGAAAACAGCACGGTGATTGTGGCCCAATCTTCCACAGCTACAGGAACTCTCTGACTTGTGCTCTTTGGTATACTGGTTCTCTAAATGCTGCAAAGGCAGATCATTGGCGTACATCTCCAACCTTAAAAAAATTAATTCACTTTGCACATCAAACTCCCTGTATGCACCACTATCACACTGTGTCCTTCAGGAGACAAAACTCTCTTCCCCCCTTTTGTTTTGTTTTTAATCATAGAGGCAGATTATTTTTCTGCATGATTTAATTAAAGGAATCAGAAGATTATAGCCTTCAAAATGCTTTAACTGCAACTGCCTCACAAAAAAATAAACAAGCCCTCTTTTCAGAACTCAAAATGCCCAAAATCACTCCACCCTTCATTACAACTATGCAAGCACAAGTATACAAGGGTAATATAATGGTTTCTCATATGTATTAAATATGAAGAATCAAGCACAGTATTCTGACAATACTTTGTACATAATGTGTTGTTATTGTTTGGGGAATGTGTTTTCCTGATCTCGACTGCATGTTTACCTGCCAGAGAAAAAGGTGCTATTTTTTAAGGTATTTTTATACTGTGTATCGAAGATGGATCCTTCTGTATTATGTGGTGTTAAACCACTTTGATTTTACTGTATTATATAACAATTTGACAAGTATTTCCAATAAACCAAATGTTTGTGCACGAAAACGTTTTTTCTCCCGTAGATTTTATTTTTGCATGCTCACACTGTTTCGGCAGCTTGACTAACACACACTTCATAATCACAACCTGGAACCTTCTCATTAGTCTGTTTGACGACTGACATAAAAAGATAAGGCTTTACTGAATAGAATATTTTATTAATGAAAATTCACTACATGTGTAATTAACAGACAGGTTAATGCTGAAGATCAGGAGATTGGATAGAGTCAAGTGTGTGTGTGTGTGTGTGTGTGTGTGTGTGTGTGTGTGTGTGTGTGTGTGTGTGTGTGTGTGTGTGTGTGTGTGTGTGTGATCAAGATGTTTAATTTCATCTGCAGATTTTCCTAATGAGAGGATTTTCTGCTTGTTGGCCACGACTCCTCCATCAAGAGTTTTTCCATGCACTCTGGCCTTGCTTGATTTCCCTTGATGAGGGACACACTGACTCCATGTCCACTTTAACACACTCTTTACAAGTCTAACACAAGTTCATCATTGCACACACCTCTTTATTTAAAACATTATCCAAGTGACTTATCATATTTTAGGTCTGCATGTGTTGGGCTGTGTGACAGCTTTAACAAATTATGCACGTTTTGGCTGAGGACAAGATCTCACATGCAGATAGCAACTCTGGCTGAAAAGGTGATGGACAGAGACAGCCCATTGTGCCCATTGTGTCGCGCTAAATCACCATTTTCAGATGAATGATGTTGGCACTTCAGTTGAAGGCTGCATTGTTTAATATGCAGGTGTCTGTTGGCCTTTATCAAAAGAGAGCGACACAAGAGTTCATTCGAAATTGTGACTTTTTTTTTTCATGAGCCTCTCACAGCTCCAGAGTTATGCAAAATAATGAAATTACAGAAACTTTGAGGAATGAATTAAAAACAGATAATACAACTGCTTAATCAACTAAACCATATTGCTCAACATTTTTTATTCAATTTGGAATTTTTGTGCCTTAGCATGATAATGGATGTGTCTTTTTATGTTTTGTTTTGTGTGGTGTTTTTTTTTTTTTTTTTTTTTTTTTGACAAAAAAAATGTAATATATTTGTCAAAAAATAAATAAAATATTAAAAACACAAGCTGACTTAAAAATACACCACTTGGCCAAGGGAATGAGGACAGCCAAACAGTACACTCATAGATGGTTATTCCCATAGTCTGTATATAGAACGGATGCTGTCTGCCTCCTCGCTGGGTGAAGCCACCCCGAGAACAGCATCCTCTGTTGATAGGCTACAGTATAGGTCATAAATCCCGCCTCCTCCAGCAATCCTTATGGAGCTGTGGACAAACTTTAGAAATTTATTACACAGAACATACATTTTTCTCCCCCCTGGTTGCGATGTTGACATGTAGTTACTGTCAGACTGGTTTGTGCTCAAGTCCTCTATTTTCTGTACAGCTCTATTTTTAAAAGTTATAAGGGGGTTCAAGTTTTTTATGATTGACACTTGATACAGCGTACGGATGAGCGTACAGAGATTGAATAGCTCACCCGGGGGATACACTGTTTGAGCAGAGCATCATCACAGCGATTCTCCCGCCGAATGTGTACAATGCTACTGCGCAAGTGGTGAAGTGCGCACAATGCTACTGCGCAATGTTTGTTCGAAGAAGTGGAGAAAAAACACGAAATTACAGAGAGCTTTTCAGCTTCAAATCTGTATACTGGCAGAAGGCGGAACCAAGTTGTCCATGGTATATACAGTCTATGGTTATTCCTCTCTGTATTTAAGAATCTGTCATTTCTAATACACTATAAAAGAAGTTTCTAAGGAACCTCTATGCTTTAAGTTTCAGCTTTGTAATTTCAATGTCAGTGCAAACTATATCATCAAAAAGGAAGGGGTTCGGTACAGAGGGTCCAAATCAACTAAGTTACCATAACTAAAAGCTGATTGATGGTGCTGTTAGCAGGGCAGCACCAAAGGACTGGAATACCCATTAAACATTTCAATTTCACCCAGGAATTACATGTGATCGATATCAGCCTTGATAAAAAAACAAAGCTTTACTTCTAAACATGCAGACTTGTTCAATGCCTGTATGCTTGATGCCAGAATAAAAACCCATTTAACACATCTAAGCCTTAATTTACTACCAATTCATTAGCTGGAAGTTCAAACATAGGTGACAATTTTTTACATGGTGTGACATCTTGTTTGTGGCTGTAGCTAACCTGTGCTACTTATCTATTAGAAGCAAACTACCGGGCTAGCTAAAAGAATCTTTTATTTATCAATCAGTGCAACTGAACAAGCTAGCTAGCTATGCACAGCTAGCCTTGAGAAAGATTGTAAGTGTTCAAAACAGATGTTAGAAATAGACGAAATACAGACTTCTTTGACAGTAAATTACCAGGATGTAACAAACATCAAATGATGTCTGAAATATTTGCATTAAAATTGTGCAGAGATGATAAGGCCAACACCAACCAACACTGCAGTAACTCCATGAAGGTTTTTTCTTACATGGGGATTACAGGGCTCTCAAGTCTCACGCATTCAGCGTGAGACACATGCATTCCCACCTGTTCACACGCTCACACGCCACACATTGTATTTCTCACGCATTTAAATGAACACGGTGATGTCCACCAAGTTGCACCTCTTTAACTATGGAACAGGGGGAAATCAACGGAGTTTCTCCGAGAGTTCAGAAGCTGCGTGCCACGCGCAAGCCAATCAAATAAAGTATATCTACTGAACAGCCAATCAAAAAGCAGCATTGCTGTATCCGGATAGATTTTGATATCTTGCGGTTTGACTACAGAAGAAGACAGACACTTGCTGAAATAGAGCAGGTTTTTATAAGGACGAGATAGACCCGATGATTACAGTAAGTCAGTAACCTACACATGCAGAGACCTCAACACCTCATGGCAGATAAACTCATATGATAAACTAAAGCCCTATGCTATTGCTATTAACAGCTGCATTGATGAATTTAGCCTCTGTACAGCCATTTCCCCTCCACAAAAGAAGCATTTCTCATATATTCTTTTTAAAGTTCTGATACTCGTGACAGTGTAATGCTGATATACCAAAGGATTAAGTATCTCCATGTCTGTGAAACCTATACTAAAGTACAAGTCATCTAAATGCTCCTCAGTGCTGATTTTAACAACTCTCCTCCACAACAGGTAACTTTACTACTTTATTCTTAAAGTCATTAATGACTTTATTCTCCTAAATAATAACTTTAATCTCAAAGATTTAAAAATGTTTTTTTCTTTCTTAATGTGGCCCTCATACTCCATTGTATTTATTAGGTTATTATACTAATAATTATCTTCAATCACTCTTCGACCCCCCCCCCCCCTCCCCCAAGGAAATCTCACTCTAAACTTAGTTCAAAACTTGAGAGCCCTGGGATTAGTTTGGGTTAAGGCTCCAAATATGTGCACAGTTGACATCCATTGAGCTAAATGCAGCTTGAAACTAAAAATTCAAAGAATCATTCTTAATTCTTACGATTTTAACATAACTAATCTTAGCGTAGATTATTGTTCTCAAAGTGGACAAGAAAATGCACCAAATCTGTTTAACTGCCAGGCTAAATTACATTGGACAAGACTAGATTAATAGTTTATGTTAGTGCTTTGGGATCACACGTAATGAAACAATTTCATTTCAGAGTCTCTGAGTGTCAGTTACCTGTGCTGAAGCTTCATCATTAAGGCTGAGTTCTGTAATGAGCAGGTTTTAGTGAGTGAATCAGCTTGTAAACCTCACATGACCCTGAGTGTTGTGTTAGATGGAAAGATGCACAGCCCTGTATATGAGCCCAACATCCATGCATGTGTCTGTTCCTCTTCTCTCCCTGCCTTTACCACAATTTACTTTTCTGGTCTGCTACCAGAGTGTGTTTTTGTCTAAGTCCATGTGTTTGTATGCTCACTGTTATGCACGCATATTTCATCTTGGCTCGTGTGTTGGAGATACATTTCTGGTCCTAAAAATAGCTGCAGTCACTGATATCAGCAGCCGTAACCATTCAGCCTTACACAGACAGCAAAGCCTTTAGAGTGATCTCACAGGAATTCAGAAGGACATATGAGGATAAATTTTGTTTGTGTGAGTAGAAGAGGACTGACCGCAAACTCAGGTCTCCATCAAACAAGTGAAGCTTTAATAACTTTAACTAGATTAACATTCACTCTACTACCTCTGGGGCTACTAAGGGCTCCCTCTCTAAGCACATGCACACACACTGATTTTCT
The DNA here is from genome assembly GCA_962446985.1 of Xyrichtys novacula. NCBI lineage: Eukaryota > Metazoa > Chordata > Actinopteri > Labriformes > Labridae > Xyrichtys > Xyrichtys novacula. The sequence continues at coordinate 19,307,177 of OY660865.1, forward strand.
GATGCAAGCTTGTCCTTCACAGACCTATGCCAATGTGTGTGTGTGAACGCTGGACAAACCTGAAATGTAATTTACGCCTCACTGCAATAATGTGTGGGGCTATAAAAGTTATTGTGATTCTTTGAATAAGAAGTAGCACTGCTAACATAAAAGCTGAGCTCAAATTTAAACAGTATGACACGGTAAGCATGTTAGGGCTGCTTGAATCTGAATTTAAGGGAAAAGGGACATTATCTGGAGCTTTTTCTTTTGTATTGAATTGAAAATAATAGCCACATAGAGTAATTTCAATGAATGCAATGTGGATAAGAGCCCCCTCTTTAATAACCGTGACCCTTCACTGCCACCATGATCCGACTGCCGCTGGTTTGTCGTGAGCTCATTGTGAGGAGTGGCTCCCTCTATCTGTGAGAGGATGAACTGCGCCTCATCGCTTCTCTCAAAGAAGGAGTGTACAGGAACACATTTAGGAGTTGTTAATTTTTCCTCCACGGTGACCTTGACTGTTTGAAGCCCCGGGGTCTCATGTTGGCAGAGAGCTGGATTGGTAGAACCTTGCCAGAGATCGGAGCAAGCCAAATCTCTCTCTCCCTCTCTCTCCCTCTTTCTTTCTCTCCATCACTCCTCTCATTCTCACTCTTGCTCTTTTTCCTGCCACCCACTTCCCTCCGCAAGTACAAAGGCTGTTGCTATAGCGATGCAACATGCTAGAAATGTGCTCAATCTCACTTTTACCCTCTCAGATACACTAGCATATGATCCATATCACTTCTATCTTTATTTCTATATCGTACTTTTCGCATCATCAAGACATAGGAGCTGTGTGTGTGTGTGTGTATGTGTGTGTGTGGGGGGGGTCTCGCTGAGGTGCATATATACTCACTCATCTGTACCCACTCATCTGACAGGAGGAAATTTTAAAAACACACACACAGGGATTACAGTAAAGCTTATGTGTGCTGTTCACAGCAGATTCCCTCTGATACTTTGACCCGAGTTTTTTTTTTCTTTATTTGATCCCCAGGAGTTTTTGAGTGTGCATCAGAGGTCCCTCCTGTCCTGCAAGCCTTTCTCTTGAGCACTCATCCCGCTTATGCCGGCCTCAGCAGTTATTCAGCCTATCGATCTGAGCCTGTGCGTTAACCTCTCTGGCCTGCACACTCTCACACAAAGCAGTTTCAATAAGTATTATGCACCACCCATCTCAGCTAACATCACATTTTACAGTCCATGAGGCTGGATATTTATGCAGATTTATGCTTAAGGATTTGTTTCGAGATCCAAAAGGACCTTTAGAAACTTAAAGGTCACAGATGCCGGAGCTGTAAAATAACTAACTTTTGAGGAGTCGCCAACCAACAACTCACTGCTAATGTCATGCTTCAACTCCACCTCCCGCTCCTTCTTACTTTCTCACTTTTTCTCCCCCGTGTCCATCTACTGCACACTCTAGCTGAGGGCAGGGAAGGTGTTGTTTACTTTGTTTAATTTTTCCTCCAGCAGATGAGTCAGCCATTAGCATATTCGCTTCATTATGGCAGTGATGAGCACGGGCCACCTGAGTGTCACAATGCCTCAGCATTATTAGAGGAATCTCCCGGGATCTCTTGGGAGCATGAACCCAAATTAGCATATGCCATTTCTCATCTCTGCCTGCTGTCATTCAGCCGCCACTGCTCTATTTTTAAATTTATTCTCTAACTTCGACCAGCCTGAGACTTTTTTTTTTAGTTTCTCAGCTCTCCCTAATCGTTGCTCTGTCTCATTCCTATCTTTCTTCTCCCTCCTTCAGTCCTTTCCCTCTTCCCTCTCTCGACTGTAAGCAAATCTGTGATCTGTAATTTTGCAGCTGACTAGGAAGCAGAGAGTGGTGGAAATTGTTGGTTATTGGAAATAAGGGGGAAATGGCAATATGGGATGCTGGAAGGCACTTCCTGCTCACTGGTAATGGAACAACACCTAGATCTATTTTTATGGATATCAAGGTGCCTGTGGATTCCACCCTGCAGTCTGATACCTCTTTAAATGACTTTTATTTCAGCCAGAACTTTTGTATAGAGAATCAAATCTTTGCATATTGAATTATAGTTAAATCAGCACCAGAAGATGTGTTTCAAACAGTTCAAGGTTGAGATTGCTACACTGCAGGCCTATTTTAAAAAGTAACCCATTACTGTGTCACTCAATGCTTAAGTAATTGGTTACACTACCCATTACATTACTTTTGCCATACTTCACCATATCACCTCAGATGCCCTGGCTTACTAATATAAACTTCAGTCTCCCTCACTTGCTTTCCCCTCCTCTTTGAAAACAGACAGATGGATGGAAGTATGGTTATGACGGTTATGACGATATAACCGCATAAGCCTCTCCTACATTTTGGTGGCATGGCCCCTGATAATCGTTAGCCCAGCCCTCTAAAACTTCTTTGCTGAAGTAGCGTCCGCCATTTTTTCCCCTTGCATACGCCGCTCCTGCTTGGTTCTTGGCTGCACAAACATTGACAGGAGTCTATTTCTGCCTCCTTCGTTGGAAGATTTGAGGACCCAGTGGATTCTGTTTATTTTTGATGGAATTGTAGGCCCACAACAACTCTGAAAATGTTGTATGTGTGTTGTACCATTTCATCACGGACTGTTTTACCAACAAGGGGCAGTTCAAAGCAAGATTCGCTAAGAAGCTGAAGATAAAACCTGGATCCAACTGTCTGTGTCAGGGACCGGGTGTTCCTTGAGGGTTTTGGAGGCAGGCTGGTGCTTCCAGCCACAGTGGTCTGGGGGTCCTCTGAAGAGGTCCTCAGAAGATCTCCAGACCACCGCTCCTGGACCACCATGGCAATGCCGGCAGCTCAGAGTGGCCTTGGGGAGGAAGAGCGTGGTTACACACATCTCATTATCATTTCAAGGTACAGGTGCAGAATCAGCCCGTTTTCAGTGAGGCTCAAAAAGAGGGGGCTACAGACTGGCTGATATCCACAAATAAATGGGTGTTTTGGATAACAAACTTCAAATGTACTATTGTGGGACCTCTGGGACTGATTTAAACTTGATGAAAAATGCCTGAATAGGAGACCTTTAAAAACAGTGTGTCAAAATCTTTAGTGCGCTCTAATACAATAAAATTATGAACATCAGCTCAAATAGCACAGCACAGAAGAATGTGTCAAGTGCAAGGCTACAACACTTAATATGTTTACTTGCTGAGTTAAGTTGAGTTATGATCATAGCTCGACTTAACTAGACTACTGTCCTTGTCCCAGTTTACATGCACTGGACAAGAATCAAACTGTTGACAGATCACCCCTGCCAGGGTCGGTGGTGAAATGACCCTTTCAGCTTGTTAGCCTGCTATCAAGTCGTCTACTGGATGACGCATTGTTTATTGAAACAGTGTCGAAATGTGCGAGCAAGAGGATAAGGTTGAATGGAGAAAACACCATTGCTTATACAGCTCTGTCCTTTTTCTTTTTTTAGGAAAGTTTAGTCTTCATCTATGTTCTTTCTTCTCCTGTGGAGGTTTTGTTTATTACCTGGCTCCCTGGCAACACATGCTATTCAGCTTCCAGCTCAGATTCCAGTGTATAAACACTGGAGCTCGTGTAAAACATTTAAGCCAGTTTCAGTTCGATTGACCCATAGATATGACTGAGAAAATTGATTACCCAGGTATGGCAGTCCAACTCTGGGAAGTTTAATTTAATGCAATTTCAGTCAGACTTTTGTGTTAACATGATTTTCCAGTTTCAGTCAGACAAAGGCTATTTTGAACCATATGAACTTACTGACATGGTAACAGTTTTGAAAGCTTTACTGGTTTTATGTTCTATCTAGTTTTCATTTCCTACTCTCAGTTTAGTTTTAATAAAGTTTTGTATGCTGTTTTTTTTTGTCCAGATTATTTTTACTTTTTGTAAATGCTTCAGTTCAGTTTGTATTCATCTTAACACTCATTTCAGGTTCTGTAATAGGAGACACTTGTTAAAGGCAAGACCAGAATCTAAAAAGGTCATGTGCAGAAAATGAAACTAGTTCTATTTCTCCTTGTCAGAGGCAGAACTTTTGTCCAATTTATTACTATACAGATGGTGTCATGACTATACTGTTATAATATTTAACTCTTATTGATGTGTGGGCTCATATACTTAATGCCACCACTTCGTAAGTCTGTGATGAGCCACCCTTGTCGTAGCAGTCTGATACGCCCCTGCTTGTTAGCATGTTTCTTGTCACAAGTACTTTGCTCAGCAACAGCTGGATCCATGAAAAACTTCGGATCCTGGCAAACAAAACCACGGTGCAAAACCGAGACTCACATTTCACTCAAAAAGGAAACAGACCACTACACAAAAATATTTCCATCCTGAGTGCCACGGAGATCTGAATCCTTAACTTGTGGTTACCTCATATATTGTTTGCAATGGACCACACCAGCGAGGGACATACATATTTACTCCTTATTTTGCTTTGTCTTCCTGTTTGAATATACCATGTCTAATTTTCATGAATATTCACAAATTTTATTTGTAATGACTTGTTATGTTTCAACACAGTAGCTCAAAATGCATGCTGATAAATAAACATGTTCACACTTACAACTTTAAGTAAGAACACACTTGCTAAACATTAAGATGTCAACACTGATATTAACTCTTTGTTATTAGCATCCCCTGTGCCTACAGAAGCACAGAGCAGCTCATGGCAGCAGACTCAGTTACTATGTTTGACATTTATGGCACTCATAACCCTACAAATATCTACAGTTTGTTTATGTCACCAGCAAGGTCATCCTGCTCTCAGACGGCGCAAGGGTCTGTTGACATTTGACCCCACTTAGCAAGTCCCCTGAACTGCCCGGCGTGTGAGTGAGTCAGTGAGCAGCTTCCAGCTTGCATTTTAACCCTGATTTGAATAAGTTAACTTTGTCCTTCGCTTTTAATGCCACTTAAGTTCTACAGCTTTGTGGGTAATGGCTTTGAAATATTTGATATAATATTCAATTAGCTCTTCATTCACTTAATGTCTCAAATTGTGTGGTTGCTCCGGACCCATGGGATCATTACCTCAATGACTTTTCTGGTCTCTGCGCTCCAACTGACCCCATGCAACCACTACAGCTTCCCTAAGTAATTACCTATTGATTGGATCAAATTTGTCACCATGACTCTGTTTGACTGATTACTGGCATTTTGCTGGATTCCAGCTTTGTAACACAGGCAAAGAGATGACACCCATGCAGAGAGTGATCATTTAGTGAAAACAGGGTAAGGCTTGTAAGGTGAGAGAGCTTATTTCCTCCAGGTGAATGTATGGAAGCTGTCTGTGAGGGTGTATCAGCGTGGATTACCAGGCTCTGAGGGTCTGCACCTCTTGTTCAGCATATTATCTCTGGCAGGCTCCAGCTGATATCTTCCTTCTAAATCAAATTCCATCCAGAGGCTTGAGCACAAAAAAAAAGAAAAGAAATTTCAGTCTCCACTCAGTTGAAGAAGTGAACTTGCTTGAATTGTTTGTGGATGATTACCACTGTCAATGTCAGTGTGTTTCGGTGAGGAGAAACAAGACAAGTGGTGTGTGTGGATGAGGACAGGGAGTGCTGCGCTGTAGACAGGTACCAAGGATGTCAGGTTCCACCCTGGGAGAGCAGACCGCACAAGCAGGGGTCAGAAAGGAAGGGACCAAGAAATGAGGTAGGAGGGGGGTGGAAGTGACAGGTCACTGAATGCCTCATCTTCCATCCATCACAAAGTCCCTTTGCGGTTAAATCAAACCAGAAATGTCTTGACTGGATATGACTGCAAGAGCACAGGTGAATGGTAAGTCATGCAGACACCTGTGTCCGCTCGTGCATACAAGACAAAAAGACATCCCCCCATTAAATGAAAAAATGCTTCTCCCTCTCTCTTCTAAAACAGATGGACACTAATCAATGTACGCATTCAAAGTTAAACGCACAAGCATGTCTTAAAGGCATGGTTGACAATTGGAGATACTGGTAATTACTATGAACCTCGTCTACATAGCGATCATGGTCCTATAGTGCGATCTCCACAAAGCGAAGAAAACAAAGAATGGAAATAATATGTTCACCCTAGCAGGTGCAGGGCTGCAAAAACATTGAGCAATGGGAGCCATCCATCCTGGACAGCTCCTATTGGTCAATCTCCTGCTCCGCCTCTTCATCCAATCACCTCGCTGTATTCGACACACCCCTCTCCCGTAGTTCCGGCTCTTCCCCTCCCACTCTGCCGGCCATCCTCGAAGCTTTGAGCGGCTAAAAGTAGCGTAGCAGCTTAGCTACAGGAGCTGTGATGGAGAAAGACGCAAAAAAAAACACCTTTGCTTGCCCCACTGCCAAAAGTGGAAAGGAAACGCAAGGCAACAGAAGAAAAGGTGGAGTCGAAGAGGAAATGTGACCAAGCAAGGAATCTAACTCGAATTAACATCGGGTCATCCTTCGAGCAGTGGAGAAAGCTCCACCAGGATTTGGTCCTGAAAACAGACGCCGAGACAGCAGAGTTTTTGCTGAACAGGTAATCTTTGCCTTTTATTGTGGCACATGTTATATAAATAACTCTTATTAGTCTCCGCAATGTCAACACGGTAGCTGTCCAGGCAGCTGCAGATGGTGCTCGCTGGCAGAGCTGGTGTTTACTGCCGCTAGTCACTAGTAATCCGACATGGTGAATCCGATTTAAAGCTAGCGTAGGATCTTTTGCCGGCCGGCTTCTTGCTCTGCCAGAGGGGGTGTGTCGTGGGGAGGGCGATACAGGTTTGGGGAGGAGTTATCGTGGAGCACAGAGGGGAGAGGTTTGTGTGTGGGGGGTGGGAGGCTTTTGTCAACTGTTTCTCAGATAGTCAACCATGCCTTTAATGTTCATGTTAGCCCCATGTAAAAAGTGGTAAAAAACTTGTGGAGAGCACTAAATGTCTTGATTTAAGGAGTGGGCACTTTTTAATGGCTGTATGTAATCTGTACTGTATGTAACTCAGAATGAAAACATGTTTCCAAACCAGGACTTTGGGGAAACTACACTGCATAGAATTGTTCCAAAGCCATATTGTGCTTGGAGATAAAACTAATTTCACAGCCCATTAGACAAATTTGAAAAACATGAGCCAGGAGACTCACAGTGAGCATACTGCAAAGGGAAAATTATAGTTTACAGCCACAACCAAATACAGGCTAAAGGTGACTCGGTCTGTCATGGCAGCTCGCACAGTCATGGTGACACATCAATACTCGACCCTGTGTGCAGAACCAGGGTTACTTCCTGGGTACGCTAATGAGAGGGCGGATCGAGCTGTCAGTCTACCCCCTCCTTGGGCAGGACACCATTAGCTTATACAAACACACTTCAGAGGTGGCATTTAGTGGAGTGCCCTCCTACCCTTCTTTTGTGTGGGCAAAAGGTAAATTTGGTTCTGCTCATTCATAATTAAGTATGATTGAAATTGGTCAGACTCTGATCAAACAGCTGCTGCAAATCATCTCTTTCTTTCTTTCTTTCTTTTTCTTTCTTTCTCTACTTAGCTCTTTCTCTCTTTTACTCTCTCTTCATTTACTGTCTCTCTCACCCATAATCCTCTCTAACCACCCTGTACCGTGGGCTCATGGTCTGCCTCACTTAAAACCTCAACTCAAGGTTATTTTGTCAAACAACAACGACCTCACAGAGGGTTTTTTTATTTTCCAGACGCTGCATATTTTTTATTCCCTCCTCTTCTCTTTCATGTTGTGAAGGCTCATGAGGTAATGTAGTGCGGTACTTAATCTCTTCTCTTATACACCAGTCTTGTATCTCTCTTTCTTCTTTCTCATACTATGAAAGCACTTCGTTTTACACAAGTCTGACTTGCTTATGTTTGTCTTGTTTCCTCCTCTCCTCTCAAGTCTGTTTCATCAATCTCCCTCTAATGTTGAAGTGCTTTTCATTTGAGTAAGGAGCAAAGCTGAGTCAGTGGCCAACATGGTGAGGTATTGTGACATTTTAATTTGCTCTCTCAGTTTTATAAGACAGTCCAGCTGGCTATCCCTCTGACTGTATTGAGGTCACATATAAGTATGTGTCCACAGCATGCTTCTGTCCCCTCCAAGGACAAGGCTGGTTGTACCTGAATATAAATTACTACTTTAAAATATTCCAGGTATCCTTCTCCTCTTGTTAACAACACACATTCAGCTCCAGACATAAGTTAAATTCAGGCGACTTCAGTCTCTCCTCCCTACTTGACATTTTGGTTCAGACTGAAACATCTCAACTATTTTTAAATGAACAAGAAATTTTGAGCTCACATGCCCTGTTGACAACATTCGGCATCCGGTTAAACAAATCAACATGCTGTGACATTTTGTTAATGCCCTTGAATGTAAGCTTATGGATTGTGTTGACTTTAGTGATTCCTGAACTTTGATCAAATGTGACCATCTGGTCTATTTGTTATTTATGCATAAACAAAAGTATCAGTGTTCAAATTAAAAGCTGCTGAAGTTTGTGTTTATTTGGTATTTGTACTTTTTAGCACACATAAAAAGAATGATAAAATACAATTGCAAACATTGAAGGCTACTTACCTGCTGAGCATTAACATGTTAGCATCATTTTGGTTGCTTGGTAGCTCGCTGCATGTGGAAAAGTACACCCATCTTTCTGCAAAATACTGCAAAAACCAATGGACTCTAAGATGAAAGAATGCCAAAAAATACTCAGTAGTTCATGGATATAAACCAAGATGATTGCTTGGTCAAGGTCTCTCAAAATTTACCTAAATTACATGGCAGGGCCGAAAAAACTCTGACATACTTATCATCCTGTTTCTACCAACAGTTTCTCTGTGAAGAAGGTGAGCTGACCAGCATCTACTGTGGCCAGTGTACTTAGAAGTGACGTGTAACTCCTACATTCTCAACTGAAAATATTGAAATATCCCTGCAAATACCATCAAAGAAGGGATGTTTTTTTTAATTTGGGGGTGGTTTCTTCCTTGAGCTGCAGTCGGTGATCGACTTGTCCGAGGTCTCCGTACAAACAAGTGGCTGCTGGAAGAGAGTGGGTGAGTTGTGTTTTGTCTGCTAAAGAAATTAGACAAAGCTAAAAAGATGTTTGATGGCTAGTACTATGGCTAGAACCCTATATGTACTGTTGATGAAGTTGGTTGCTGTTCTGAGCATTATTTGTGGCTATAGAGTGGCTTTTTGGTTGAGCGCATGACTCCTGGGACCGCTGTATATTCCTATCGTGCGGTTGTTACTAAAGTTGGTATAACTAGAGAAGCAAGCGGTCGGCAACATTCTTCTCTCGATGGAGTGTCTAACTCGGTGTTACAGTGTGTTTGACCCTAACTTAATTAAAGGGCCAGTGGTTAAAAGAGCGGCTGCTCTCTCTGACTGTAAACAAAGCCATTCTTCGCCTCTCCCTGTAGAAGTCCTGCAAACATTGTGTTTGCTGGTAGTCTGTTGACATCTACAGTAGTACCAATATTTTTTACTTTAATGTTGACAGGGCCCCATTTTGTAATTATCTGAAGTATTTACCTGCATTATATCTGAATTTAATTGAAATGATACGAGCGAGCAGGAGGGTATGTTTGTGGGCGGGGCTTGCTGGAGCAGAGAGGGAGGGGAGAGGAGGAGCTGAGAGAAAAACTGGTTGGGAGGGATAGAGTTTACATTCAAGATTTCTCCCAAAAACTGGCACTTCCTCAGATCCTGCCTACCCCACCTTTAAGTCAGAGTTCAAATCTTATGTACAATGCTTATTTTACTGTATATGCATACTGTTTTTATGTACAAGGCTTCAGTGTGACTTGGCACACTCTCTCTTTTTGTTGACTGGTTAGTGTTGTGCTGAAGGCATGCTGTGCCCCAGGCTTTCACACATCCAGGTTTGCCATAAGTTCTGCCAGAGCCTATGAATTTGCCCCAGGCAGACAGAGGCAGACTGCCAGACATACTGTCCGACAGGACAGAGGCGGGGCAGTAACCTACACCACAGTGTCTCTAAGTGCATTATCACTTCAACACATGTTTTAATTCCACATTGATTTTGAAACCTGACAGCAGTATGCTTATATTCCCAAGTCTGTAAAGAATAAAGAAGCCATAGGGAGAAATGGATCTGATGCTTTATTGATGTCTTACAGGGAAAAATAGGAAATCAGTGAAAGAGATAAGGTGATGGAGTGCAGAGGGCAGCTACAATATTTTTAGTGTTTGGGTGTATGTTTCCTTAGCCTTTCCCTTCAGTTTTATTTGTTTTAATTTGCTTTCTAGGATTGTGAGTGCACATTTTCTGTATTTTTCCTTGGCTGAGTGACACAGGCATATGGTATGTGGGTGTTTGGCAGATGCTTCGCAAGGGATTCAGATCAGTAGCAAGGGCAATTCACTGCATTTTGTCCTCTTGGTCAAAAAAGACAAAGTGGCGATGAAAGGGTGGAGAGTGGGGGCAGTTGGTATGCTGTAAAATGTACCTTATAATACATATATATACCTTAAAATGTGTGGTGCGATGAGAGGGATGCAGTGGGGAAAAAAATCTGGTGGGTGGAAGGTGTGAAGTGGTTTAGTGGGGAAACAAATGTGCAGTGAAACTGAAAAAAAAAAATCTTTGGATCATGAGGTGTTTGGCACAATTTGTAAGGATGACTCAAAGTCATTTCAATATTTTCTTCTCTAAGAACAAGCACCTGTAGTTTCTTTCCACATATTTCTTAGTTCCACACATTTATGAAGCTATGGACTGATGCCCAGGAGGAGGTCAGTCCACCCTAAACTAAATCTGGGCTGAATTATGACATGCAGCACTAAATGACTCGAACATTCTGTATTCAAAGGAATTATTTGACATTTTGATGGATGGGGTGCAGGAAGGACTTCAGTGTTTTAATTTATTTTTTGAGGCACAACGTGTTTGTTGTTGAAGGTTGCATAGTCAATTATTCAATCATCTGTTTATTCTCAAAAATGAATATTTGTGGTGTAGAGAGATATCCTATTCTGAATCTGCATACTTGTTTTTAACCTTTTGAGATGAAAATATATTTCTCCAGGAGGGTTGTAGCACACCTGTGGCCATGAGGATTTACTTGCACAGTGAACAGATGATATCACAATCCATGATCTCCTCTGAGACCCAAGGTATTCATGCCTCTTTTCAGATGCCTCCGCACAGTTTAACTTGTTTTACACACTCATTTTTCCCCTTTGCTTGAACATCTAACTGTGAGAGCTGCACTGACATGGACCTCATATTTATGTGCTCACAAGGTCACAAATTTTACAGTGACCTTGATCCCTGCTCACATGCGGCTCAAAGTGACAAAGTGCTTGTACATTAAATACAGCAGGTGGTAGATATGATGCACCACACAGGGAGATGGTTATCCTGCAGGTAAAATATGGCTTCAAGCCCCATGAATCTGCCCTTAAACCAGCAGAGATGAAGTCGACACATGGAAATTTAGAGCCTGACACTCAGTGTGCAGCAGAGCATACAGAAGCCTCCTCCTCAGTGAAGCAGACTGAATTTATCAAGAAAAGCCTGAATCCAGACATTTTCCTTTGAGTTACATCAGGTGAAGGGTGTAACAACTCGCTTTAAGGGAGACGGTGAAGTAATTGGGAAATCTCGTTGAAGAGGAGCGTTCACCCTTGAGGAATCTGAGGTCGTCCTTGTGAAAGACTACCCATCCCGCCCCCCACCCAGTCCTCCTCCCGCATCCCTGTCTCCTCCCCCTTCCTACAAAAAAATCGCTCGCCATCGTCCCTCCATCCCTCCCCCCTCATCCTGCAGATCACCGTATTGGTCGCTGGGATGGAGCGACTGCGCTCCAGCGAGCGGTGAGCGCATAATCATGCGTTTGGTCTCTGCGAGTGTGGGATGCTGTACAAGTCCTCTGCATACAAGTGGACAGGTGTAACGCGCCGTGCTGAGAGGGGGGTTTAACGAAAGAACGAAAACGCCCAAACACTGTGATATATCACCTATAAAAAAGAAAGAAAAAAAAAAAGACAACCACTGCTGCTTCTGCTGCTCGGTATCCGCAGCCGTGGAGGGCTTTCCCCCCTTCCGCTGTAATATTTATGACAAAACGGAGGCAAATTATTCTGGTCACGTTTCTGGCTGACAGCCGGCTGTCCTGGAGAGCGCTGGAGTGAATCCGGGTCCAGTGTTGGAGGTATAGCGCAGCGCACCGACACCTGCAGTAGGATGTAAAGGGAATTCCCACTCACCAAACTGGTAAGTTTAACACTCAAATATACCTCTTTTCACCTCTTTATTCCCAGAATGTATCTAAATCATGTTTTTCATTTTGTCATTACTAAATTGGTAATTCAGGTATCTTCATTTACTTGGGAGCGATTTTACCTCTCTTAAAAGAAAACGGTCTGGTGCAAAATGAAACGCATGTTGGGCTGGACAGTCAAAACCTGTTTGGAGCCTGGACAAGAGGTGACAGTAACAAAAGACCTGCATGTCAAACCAGGACTCATGAGGGGCCAGAAAACAACCTCCGGGCTACTGGTTTTAGTCGCTTGCTTGCATTTTTCTTGTTGAGATGTATATGCGCCTGAGAGCTTAAGAAAAAAATCTGTTTCTGACCATTTTTGAATGTTGGAATTGTACTCTAACAATCAGGAAACATTAGCACCAGAAAGTAAAACAAATTTCACATCTGTGCTTGCTTTGATCCAGTAAAGCTCATTGTAATCTCAATCCTCCAAGACTCCCATTTCTAAGGGACCCTCAGTAACTGTTGATGTGTTCCAGTCACATGGATGCGCCACGCTTGACACGCAGGTGGCCCGTCTGGACGTTTTTAAGAGTAATGCTCCAATTAGCTACAAATGTGTGGACTTAAAATTTCGTAGTTACATATGGCACATGATCAGTCAGTTTTAAACTAGCAGAATCCCATGAGAGCAGTAGGATTTCAGGGCTGCTTGCATTTGTTTACCTCTATCACTATGATGGCGAAACAGCCAGTAATCGAAATCTACTCGTGAAAAGCTTGACAGGACATCTGCATTTTCTCTGGCTGACTTTTAAGTGCACGTTAATCCTTAATGTGAATGTTGGTTTGACACAGCAACAAAGTGTTCATGGAGCTCTCTTTTCCCTCCAATGAAAATTACGCGATGTTTTGGACATCTTTGCGCACACGTGAATAATCCTCCTGTCTTATCGCGCCATGACTACACAGTTTCGATCCTTGTTCTCTTGTTGTAGTAACATGCTGGTTGAAATGTGATAAGGTGGGTCCTGCTGCTGTACAGTAGGAGATTTTTTTTCCTATCATGTTATTGGAGACAGGTTTTTAAGATCAAGTGCTGCAAAACATAAAAAGCTTTAGACAGGAAGTGTTTGAGGGAGAGTGTCAAAGTTTTTGCCTTTTAGCATTCTTGAGTCATCTTCTTTGTTTGCCCACATTTCTTAAGAGCTCTCTAGTGCTCACTGGACTGCCCTTTAACACTCAATATTCTCTCTCAGATGGTTATTTTCACATACTTCCTAAGTTTTAATTCAACTTGGCCTTCCTACTGATACAGTGCTATTGCTTGGTTATGTAATTTGGAATCATGGATGTTATCTGATGATTTAAGGCATGTATAAAGTGTTAAAAATGCAGCTCAAAAGGAGAAGAAAGCAGCAACATTTTCTGAAACAATAACCGCTTTTATACTAAAAGTCTTTGCTGACACTGCATTGAAACATCTCATCTAGAAGTGAGTTCCTCAAAGGTCCTGACTAGTTGATATGAACTGCCTAACTGCCTCTCTGTGAATAGTTCACCTCTAAATGAACTACTTTGATGAGAGCACAAACAGGCAGAAGATTAAAACACGAGTTGAAGGCGAGCTCTGCTGTGTGTGTTCAAGCACACGTGTTTGTTTCCATGAATTCTCCCTGCTGCCAATCCCAAAGGGACGATTGTTTTAACATATTTCCCGTTTCCATTCACTCTCACTGGCTGAGGCAGCTTGTGTGTTTGCTTTGCATGTGGGTCATTGTGTGTTGTGTGCATCTGTGTGCATGTATTTATAGAGAGGCTTTGATGCTGCTGGTGGGGAAATATTCCACCACACGTGTCACTCTCAGACTCTGTAGCTTCTGAGGTGGGCTATCATCGTATGGTTTCAGGAGTGCTTCAGGTGTCTGGTATAACAAGTTGGTTGAAAGGCCTTGTTTACCTTTAAGAGCACTGAAGTGGAGCTGGTCAGTCTTGTTGAGGTGATTATAGGACATCAACAGTGTAGGAAGATTTATGTAAGAGCCTCTCCATTTTCATGAGAAGTACCAATAAACCCCCCTGCCTGTGTTAATTTGTATTCTTTTGGTTTGAATTATGTATTTACAGCAGATTATTTAGAATGACTAAGAATGTGTTTTAGGATTTCTTTCATTTAGTATTTTGTCTATAATCCATTTTTACTGGATCTTTAAACAAACGGTATAAAAATAGCTGGACTGCTTTTGAATGAACAAGTCACAGTGGACACAATCACATTTAGTGCTGTAAAAGCTTTAAACAACAGGCTTCAATGAGAACTAATGAATTCAAACAGTGACTTTTTTCTGCCTTAGCAGAACAATACGCTAACTGGCTGCTCTTTCAATCCTCCCTGCAATTGAAACAATTGGTAGATGTTAAATCCAATCAAGATGGAAACATGAAGCATACACATGTTTTGGAAAAGTAATTCTAAACTGTAGTCACAAAAAGTATAAACACAATACACATCAGCCTTTTTCTTATTGATATATCTATTACTCATGCTGAAGATTGCATTTCCTTTTTCTCCGCACACCCGTGTTCACGGTGTGTTTATACGAGCACACTGCACTCAGCTCCACAACTTCATGATAATGAATGTCTTCTTCAAAGGGACATACAGAGCTGAAACTGAGGGGACTGAGGCAGGAGGACGGTGGGGAAAATATAAGACACAACAGGAAAAAAAAAAAAAAAAAAGAGAAAACAGTGGATGATAAATCACTGGAGAGAGAGGGTGGAGTGACCAGGATCAAATAGACTATCAAGAAGATGGAGACAGGGAGGAGAGGACCTGTAAACAAGGATTTTATAGACTCAAGGTGGACAACCATCAATATTTAACTGTAGTACAGTTGCTGTCTAGCATATTTATTGTGTATTAGTTATACTCCAATGTAATCACATGTATATTAAAATGATACAAACACGTCTGCTTCATTAGTCAGCAGCTAACTGGTATCAGCTCTAGGTGTGTAACTATCTCATTTACTTCTCCCCTCCTGGTTTCTTATGAAGCCTCTTAAAGTGAGTATGGTAAATGAGGCTTTGGATATTTAGCTTTATTTATGTGTATGTGTTAGTCCACCATCCCTCAGGTTAGCCTCTGCCTATCATTAGCTCTGAGAGCACAGATGCCTGCAGTGGTGCTCTCCTCTTTCTTGGCCAATGATGTCCTGTCTGCGGGAGATAAATGGCATTAATTGAGCACTAATTGCCTTCTGGAGTGAAATAACTTAATCATTTTAACCTGCTGCAGACAACTCCAGTCTTTCTTTTTCTTGTACCTAATCAGACCTCTTACATCTCAGCTTTTACTCCGTTGCTGTCAAATCTATTTAGGAAGCTTTCTCGCCACCTCATCTACTCCTTGTCCAATAACCCATGAGCACTGAGCAGAAATCTCATGAAGACAGACTTTAAAAAGAGGGATCCTGTCCTCCCTGCTGGCTCTGATCTGCTGAACAAAGGTTTGATTCAATTAAAAGTGAAAGGGAACACTACACTTGGTCGAAACTGCCCTTGTTCAGAGTTTCATCCTCATGCCTCATGAAGGTATCCTGTGGAGTTTTAGACCGCTGCTCTGGAGAAATGTTTTATAAGTGGTCCTCTGTTGAGTTTCTCCCTATGCTCATTCATAAAGACAATGTGTTTCACTTCCTTTTCAACAAAAAACTGACAGTGATCTCCCAGTTTCTGTAAAGTACACACTCATACATGGTTAGATGGAGTGTCACAGTATTACAGTAAGGGAAACTTGAAGGGCTCTTATCATAGAGATTAACGCAGGGATACTTTTCACTTCAAGTTTCTGTTTTGGGTTTGTTAAGTTTTTTTTTTTTTTAATTTTTTGATTAAGCACAGCCAAACCTTCAGCTTTACTTAAAAATAACACAAAAAAGACCATCATGGTTTTATGACAGAATTACAGTGAAGACGTGCACCCCAGCTACGCTGATCCCATTTTGGACTCTCAATGCTGTTTGGACTTTTCTTTGAAGAAGCTTGAAGCTAATGTATGTACATAAGGCACAAAACGGAAAGGCTTATTTAGATATTTGTCTGCAAAAAACCCTGCAAAACTAAATAAATAAATAAAATACAATTCAATTTGGAAGCATGTCCAGACTTTTTTTAAAAAATGGGGCAACAGATGTATCCCACTGAGCATTTTTTAGTCCAAAAGAGGTCTAATAAACGTGTAAATGTAGCCTAGATCAATGGTCTAAAATCAGGCTACCACAGGTCTAAAGCTGAAAGTTTTTTAGACATCTAAATTTAGATCAAGTTTAGACTAGCCGGCTAACAGAGGTCTAACTGTATATTGTTCAACGGCTATCATCATTTTTTTGGTTAAGTACTTGGAGATCAGTTATGCAACTCACAGTTGCTTTTTGAAATAAATAGTTATCGAATAATGGGTTAAAGTGCAACGTCTAAATTCTGTCTAAAAATATACAGAATCTAGACGGTTGAAATTAGGTCTAAATACAGACTAGATGTCTAATGGTCATCTATTGCTCAGTGGAATTGTATGCACACCCACACAAAATAATAGCATTGACCCCATCTCTCCTCACTACCTATGTAAGTTTCTACTATTATGGTGCCACACCACTGTCATATTGCTGTTTTTAATTTTCTATATTTTAAACAAATTTTAGGTGCAGAAAAGAGAAACTGTGCTGAAGCAAAAAGCCAGTCACGGTCGACAGTTTTTAGGGTGGTACCATGGATGGCTAACTACAGTTCAAGGGGGTGCAGTGCCACCCCTGGGTAACTCTTGAAATGTGCTCCTGGGTGTCAGGCTCTGAGTATTTAAGCAATCATAACTATTCAGAACCTGGACTTCACAGTCAACAAGAAAAATGATCTGTCCAGGAGACTAAGTACCAAACTGATGTTCTTCACAATAACTACTCAAGAATTAAATGAACCACAAGGGACCTGGCACAACTGTTTTTGATTAGGAATCCCTGGAGCAACTCTTTAGATGTGGCAGATTTTTTTTAGATTGTTTTAATTTAACTCCAGGGACGCACTAGGGATTTTGCAGCGGTTTTCTGCTAATATCGCTTTAGGTTTCATGAAATAAAAGACGGCATAATTAAAATCTGTGCAGTTAAGACCAAGATTTTTAGCCACTTTCGATGGTCAGATTTAAGAAGAACAACAACATCAACAAAGATGAATCCCACATTTTTGGTGTGACCTTCCTTGTCTGCTAACGTCTCTCAAACTCTTAAACCCCCTTTCAGATAATCCTTATTACATAATCAGTCTATTTTTTCCAGGCTTCAGAAAGCTTTCTCCAGAGCCACAGCAGACACTATAAGACACTTTAAGTTATTTTCATGAACTGAATGAAACTCCCTCCTAACAAGTAAACTGGTTTCTCCAGAGGGAAACGGGAGCTGTGCAACTTGAATTTAAAAAAAAGGCATTGAAAGAAGAACAGATAAGAACTTCCATCATTTTGAGTCAACACATTCTGTTTGTTTGAGATATTACGAGTTTGTGTATGTGTTTGTGCATTCACATGATTGCATGTCTGTGCATGTGGGCATGGGTCACAGCCTTTACTCAGTCAGGCTTGTTATCACACAAACAGCTGCTGGTCTGGTGCTTTGTCACCAGAGAGGCACTGAAGCGACCACAGAAGCCGCTCTGTGACTCGACTGTTTATTCACAACACTCCCAACACAAATCAAATCAACACAGAAAAGGCTACTGTAGTGACTGTTAGTGGACAATCTGTTGACTGCCGAAAGTGAGTGTTTTCATCATCAAAAGATGGACAGAGACATTGATAGACATAACTGATCACTGAAGGAAACACAAGGAAATCTGGAGGTGTAATAGGGATAAAGTGAAGCTACAACTCCTCTCAGTTATATTGTCTGATCATTATCACCAATCACGGCTATTCTGTTTGACTTGGCCAGTGAACAGCTTTTATAACTGCTGATTTACGAAACCAACTCCACTTGTTTTAACTCCGTCTTCCTGGATTTCTGCAGATTTCCCATCTGATTGTGATTTCTTCTTGTGTTAAAGAACTCTGATTGCGCTACGTCCGTGATTACCCATTGATGGGTGGTGCAGGTAATAACAAAATGACAGGCTTTAGACATCATAGCATGGTATAAGACACCAAGTAGTGTCTTTACAAATGGTGGTGCGAATTGAAATTCATCGAACAGGCGGTCAGGTAATAATGATGCCTCACACCCTGTGGACCAGATCTGTCTTGAAACCAATGTCTCCTTTCTGTGGAGAGCAGTTTCTACAGATTGTATGTTCCCAGGTTATAGATTAACCTGCTCCCTATAGCTTTGTTATTAATGTTGTGCTAGCAGCCTGTCAGAACTGTGTGGGGAGACATATGAGTCTTGATTCCATTTACAAGATTTCTTTCCATACTGATAGGAATCTGTGAGGGGCTACTTATGCTGTTGCATCATAAAACGTTACCCCCAAAAATCACAGGACAATCCTTTCAGACAATCCAGAGGGATTAGACAAAGATATCTCACCATGTTTAAGTAAAGAGCCATGAGTTTGAGATAAGATGGATGGTGTGAAGGGGAGGGGAGGCTGTGCATCTGGGACTTTTCAAAAGAGAGATGGATAGAGCTAGTGAGCAGGGAACAAACATTCCCCTCCAGCGAGCACACAGCTCAGCATCCATCTGCACGCCCCTAAGCCTCTCTGCCATCCATCACTCCCTCACTGCACCTACCTCCCGCTTTCATCTTACCTCCTGTTACCAAGCAGTCCCCTTTTTTCATGAACTTGTCTTGGGCAAAAGTATGGATGGGATTCAGCACTTTCTTAAGCACACACGATGTCATTCACTTCAGTCGGCAATTCATCCTCCACTGCGTCTGCGGCGAGCATACGGGCGAGAGAGTGTGCAGAGACGTGGGCTGGCAGTGAGTGGCCTTGTGGGCGGCTGTATGACAGTTAGGGATACATCGCAAACTACATGGTGTTATTGAGTCTTCAGCAGATTTGGCATGAGTAATGATAAACCATATTAAAATTTTACAGCCCCAAGTGTTGCTTGGCCTCACATCAGGGGGGAGCAGTGTCGGTTTAAAATCTGTTAGTCTCTCTTGTAACAAGCGTTCAGTATTTCAGTATTAAATTTGTCGGATGCTCGCTCTTTCAAACTGCATTTCTCCCCAAGTTCTTGAAGGTTAATGGATCAGAAACGTTCGGTAGATGTGATGTTGTTGCTCTCACTGAGTAACTTGTGTTGTTGGCCAGGCCGAGCTGGTTTTCTGGGAGCCTGCCAGGGATGCTGCTGCCCAGCTGGTGGTTGCTTGCTGTTAGCGCTGCTGGAGGAATTGAGTGGGAAAATTAAGCCTTTGATCGATTGTCTCGCTGCGGACATTAGGAATACCTAAGACAGCCATGAGTCAGCGTGCTGCATGCGCCATCATCCTGTTTGCTCTCTTCCCTTCCCTTTTTTTCTCCTTCACTCTCCCTTCATTCCTGTCGCTCCCTTCTGTATCCCTTTCTTCCCCAAATGTCAACCTTTGGGTGTCAATTCCATAGAATCAAAAGGGCAAAGGCTTTTTTCTTGTCCCAACATGTGACACTGACATTTTACTGCTTAACAAGGAGAAAAGCCATAAAAGGAGAAGCAGATAACAATTCCTCCATGGGTAGTAACCTAAAATAAACCATAATACAATCCTGCTACACTCTCATCTTTGTGCATCTGTAGTCAGACACAATGCCCTCTTGCAGGGGTCTCTTTTGTTATCTGAATAGCCAGGCCCTTCTTCCTGTCACAGCAATTTATTTTTCCTATCTATTCTTTGGGGAAAGTACATACAGTACACATCGACTCTGTTTCATGTTATCCTGAAGTAAACAGAAATGATGGTTCCTGTCTCTGAGGTGGATGGAAGCACAAAAGCTCTGAGTCTTTGGATGATCCCAAGCTGCTGAATACAAACCACAGCAGCAGGTATAGTTGTAAAAAATAAGAACTCTAACGCCGACCAATGAGCTGCGTACTCAACTTCGAAGGGTTGTTTTCCACTAAACAGACTTTTCATATTAGAATGAGATGGTTAAGGGATATTCCGGCGTAAAATTTATTTAGAGTCAAACACACTGTAACACCAAGTTAGACACCCCCCCGAGAGATGAATGATGCCGACCGCTTGCTTCTTTAGTTATACCAACTCTAGTAACGACCGCAGGATAGCAATGCACAGCAGTCTAAGGAGCCATAGACAAACCTCAACCAAAAAGCTACTCTATAGCCACAAATAATGCTCAGAACAGCACCTAACTTTCAATTCAGTTCAATTCAATTCCTGAAACGGACGGGGAGCCAATGCAGCAATGCTAAAACTGGCGTTATATGCTCTCGCCCTCTGGCCCTTGTCAGCACACTTGCAGCTGAATTCTGTAAAAGCTGAAGTGTATGTAAGTTCTTCTTGGGGAGGCCAGAGAGCAGGGCGTTACATTAATCTAAACGTGAGGAGATAAAAGCATGCATCAGCACCTCCGTGCTGGCCTGAGAGAGAAACAGGTGGACTCTGGCTATATTTTTAAGGTGGTAAAAACCTACCTTTGCTATGTTTTTGATGTGTGGAATTAAACTGAGCTCAGAGTCGAAATTGAGCCCAGGTTTTTTATAGATGTTGATACTTTAAAGTCTTGTCTTTTTGGTAAAAGTGTCTCTCTCAGGCCTTCAGGACCAATAACTAAAACCTCTGTTTTATCCTGGTTGAGCTGCAGGAAGTTGGCTGCCTTCCAGGACTTAATGTCTAAAATGCAATTTAAAAGGGCGTCAATTGGCCCGCTATCATCAGGAGACACGGCCATGTACAGTTGTGTATCACCAGCATAGCTGTGGAAGTTGATGCCGTGCCTCCTGATGATGTCCCCCAGGGGAAGCATGTAAAGATTAAAAAGAGTTGGACCTAAAATTGACCCCTGGGGAACCCCACACATAATTTTTGGGGTTCGTGAGGAACATGTATCCATACTTACTAAGAAGTGTCAATCAGTGAGATAAGAGGTGAACCAGTTAAAAACAGTGCCTGAGAGGCCGACCAGGTGCTTAAGTCTATTTAATAAAATGTGATGGTCTACTGTAGTACTCAAAGGCGGCGGTTAGATCCAGCAGGACTAAGACTGTGAGGTCGCGATTATCTAAATTGCACCTGATGTCATTCAGAATTTTTAAAAGGGCTGTCTCAGTACTGTGGTTCCTCCTAAAACCCGATTGGCACTTCTCTTAAATGCTCTTTGTATTTGAAAAAATCATTTACTTGTTGAAGAACAAGTTTTTCCAAGATTTTACTTAAAAATGGTAAGTTGGATACAGGTTGGTAATTGTTAAAAATCTTGGGGTCCAGATTGCTCTTCTTCAGAAGAGGCCTCACCAGCGCCGTTCCTTGACACAGCTCAAGGAAGAACATTTACAATCATTTCTTCAAACAAGATGCAAAGGCAGAAAAACTATTGCGTCTCCAGTGCAAAATGATTAATATGACGATTATTACTTTAAGGAAATGATAAAGTAATGATCATAAATATTCTTCCTTTAGCTGCGTCACCCCGCTGTAGTCTGTAATGGACTGGCCTGAGGTCTCACTACAAACAAGTGGCTGCTGGAAGAGAGTAGGTGAGTTGTGTTTGGTCTCTTTGCTAAAGAAATTAGTCAAAGTTAAAAAGATGTTTGGTGGCTACTAGTACTATGGCTAGGACCCTATATGTCCTGTTGATGAAGTTAGGTGCTGTTCTGAGTATTATTTGTGGCTATAGAGTGGTGTTTTGGTTGAGGTTTGTGTGTGGGTTCTCAGACCGCTGTGTATTGCTATCGTGCGGTAGTTACTAAAGTTGGTATAACTAGAGAAGCAAGCGATCGGCAACATTCATATCTCGAGGGGGTGTCTAACTCGGTGTTATGGTGTGTATGACCCTAGATTAATTTTACGCCGGAATATCCCTTTAATATAAGAAATCAACCCTAGAATCAGAACACAGTGATTCAGCTGGTCTTCTTTTTGTGGAAAGTTGCTACACTTTTAAAGATATGCATCCTAAGCACATAAAGTTTTAGAGAGGGCACAGGCTTACGTTTAAATAATTAGCAAACTTAAGTCTCACGTGTACCGACCACATTAAAATTACCCAGGACTGAGGCGAAAGCCGTTGAGTGCCCTCAGGCCTGCTGCTGGATCAGCATTTCTCAGCACGCAGCAGCAGCAGCAGGATGGACAGCAGTCATTACACAAAGGGCCAGATTTAATAGACCCTTTTCTGCTTCAGTTCAGACATGCTGGGAGTCGTGTGTGTACCGTTTATCGGACAGGTGCACTGGCCTGGAAGTGCAGTTGTCATCTTAGGTGAAAGGAGGGAAGTTTGCCTCTGTCCACCAAGGCAGGATCCCTGGAATGACATTATGAAACATTTAAAAATTCATGTAGTTATAAGTTTTTAGCTGAACTCTCCTCCCTTAAGGATTAAGAGAGAAACTGTATTACTTACAAATAACTCAATATCTGGAAAACCCATGCAGATATAAGGCTAGAAAAATAGTTTATAGAATGGGACTGTGTTTCAACACATTTCAACGTTGTCGCAGACCTGAATCCAAAATTGTTCCATTGGTACAGACATTGTTGTTAACAGAGACACATGTACATTGCACATACTCACATTGTGACTTCAATCAGATTAACTGTGCAGTAGCCTGGAGCGCCACTAGCCAAGCTGCCTATATATCCCCCATATGCATAGGTTATACTGCGAACAGTCAGTCTGGTTTTGCTTCCAGCTTGTGGTTCTTTTCCCACATGGCACACCACACTCTCTCCCTGTTTCTTGCTCTGTCCACTGCCTGTCCCCTCCAAATGAAGGCAACAAAACCTGAAAATAAATCTTCAAGAAAAAAATATGTAGTAGCCTGCTACCTTCAAAGGGAAAAAAAAAACGATGTTTAAAGAAACTGAAGACATAATGAACATCATTCAACAGACTGGTGTTATGTAGAGCTGTGTGAAATACGCCAGGCTCAATTTAGACTCAAGTCTTTCTTACCTTTAAACTAGTTGGTTAGTTGCAGCCACTTTGAAACGTCCTCACTGGTAACATTTAACATTTTTCTAACAAGATATACCTCAAATAAAGACAAACATAATGAATTGTCTCAAACCATGTTGTTTAAGGACACAATTTGGGCCAAGAACCCGTTAACTGCTTGTCTTTGTGATGGACAGAAGTAATTTAGCCTCTGGCATGGATTGTTCTGTCAGAAGGAATAGCTTGTGAATGTCTGTGCACATTCACAAGAGCATGCAAGAAGCACAAGCAAAGGCAAAATTAGAGAAGAAGGTAAACTGAACTTTTCACACAGAGAGCATGCACCTTCTGATATGGCGAAAAGGTACTTGACAACCTGTCATCTTCAACCAGACACCTATAATAACCCTGGCCGCCAGGTCTAGGACCCTTTGCAGTCTCAGACTATGTCAGCTTGTTGTTTTGGAGCAAAGCACAGAAGGTACAACAACAGAGAATGAGGATTTCATGAAATCAGTTCTTAAGCTTGAATGAGACCTTGAGTAACATGGAAGGTATTTGTTTACATCCTAATACAACATGTCAGCTGTGGTTGTTCAGGTGGAGAACAGACATCCATCTTAGGTGTTGCTGTCATTACCAATACTGAATAAACCGCTTGATATGAGTGATGTTTGCCCTATTTATTCATGGAGATGCTTGGCATACAGGTACAGCATCACCACTTTGATGAACCATTTGCAAAACTGCATTAATCCTAGGTTAGTGACTTTCTGATAAGATTTTAGAAAAGAAAAGAAAATCCATTAGGGGGCCTTTATGCAAAAGTAGCAAGTACAAAGAACATTTATTCATTCATTCATATTTGTGAGTCTGAAGTGTTTACCACTTAAGAGGAGCTGTCATGAAAATTCACGCTTGAGATACTGTCTGGGTTATTTCCTTATGTATTATTGCCGTAACAGGAATTGTATCTGCCAGGCCCCCTTTCCCTCTGTCTGACTTTTCAATGACACCTCAGGGGGGTATAATTTAGGTTCACCTTGTTCTCAGCAATTGTCTGTTGCAACATATAACTTTGAGGTGCATCAACTTGCACAGACGCACTGGCTGGTTGTGCCAAGCATGACACGATATGATCAGGCACAATGTACATACAGGAATCAATCATTATTCCATGAGACTGACACAGACCCCACTGCAGCTTCATTAACAGTTACCAGGACCACAAGTTATTTATAATAAATCCTTAAGTGAAAATGAGTCCAAGTTTTTACACCTGTCATTGTGATCATTGAAAAGAGACCCACGGTTCACTACCCTGCCTACACATTTTAATTTACCGATCCCCTCCTGTGCTGCAAACAAGAAAATATTATGACTTTTCTTTACCATAGGCCAGACAACTTTTCATGCAAAAGGACTGTGACATTTTGTCTCAACTCTAAACCTCATGCTAACACTTTCCTACTGTTTGTCTGTGGCACTTCATATCTCTTACCCGTTCATCACACACAGTACTAAGTATCCATTATCACACCACTGATTATGGCTCATTGTTTTTCTTAGTCATAGAATAGCATAAATTAGTCTTGTTGAAAGCTTTTCAGCCTGCTCGTTTCACCAGCACACACTCATCCCCTTATAATCATTGGCATGACTATTAAGTGAAACAGATGAGGGCTTGTTGTTTGATGTGACTGATCAAATCTAAGACACCGCCATAAATAAAATAATGATAATAATAAAAAAAAACTCTCTTTTGATTTTACATTATCTGTGATTGTAAAAATTAGATCAATTTAATGCTTTTGTCAATCATGGTTGTATCCCCTCAGCCAGTTCCTGACATTCATTTACACTAGTGTTTCAAAAAGCACTTACATGGTTTGGAAATGCACTTTGGTTGACGTAGTATTGACATGTCAGCTGACTCTGTGATGAGCGAAGGTGATTGACTTGTTAATATTAAGTGTTTTTTTTGTTTGTGCCATGATTCTCAGAAGCACAACTATGTCGAACACGTCCTATGAAAGCTTGACTTGACACCTATCTCTATGGCGCATTATAAATATACAGTATGTATTATGTTTTATAATCACGTTATAGAACTGTATAACTATAGTTATAAACACTCATAAATTATCATAATGCTGTATAGCAATAATCACAAGACATTATAAAGCATTTTATCATGACTTGCAAGGTCAGGTATTATAATGTGTTATAACTGTTAACAACTTGCTGACAATGCCCAAATAGATAATGCAATGCAACTGTTGTTAACAGTTATAACACATTATAATACCTGACCTTGTAAGTCATGATAAAATGCTTTATACACTCATAAACGATGCATTGTGATCGTTTATGAGTGTTTATAACTATACTTATACAGTGCTATAACATGATCATAACGCATAATACATATATTTATAATGCGTTATAGAGATAGGTGTCACATAAAGTGTTACCAAAACTATTGATTTGGATGAAATTATTAGAAGGTCACAGCCCACTGAATACTTTGGTAGTTGGTATAAACATTCTCAAAAACAGGAAAAATCCATATTTAATTGTTTTGATTCTCAGGACTATGTTTGTGGAATCAGCTGATTGTGCTGTAATTGTGTATCCCTAAGAAAACGTGTTATTGTGAGATTAACCCTTTTCAATATTTTAGAGACTGGGTACTGCCAAAATACCCAAATATTTTCAAGCACTATTTTGTTTATTTTATCTTATTTATTTTACTTTGACCTGAGTTGGAGTAAACAGCACACCCATCCTTTGTTAGTGCAGTTAGAATTAAAGGAGGGAATAAATCTTAAGTGCTTGCAACTACTTTAGGCAGTGCTTAAAATAAGACCACAGGTACCCACGAGAGGATGAGCTAGGGACTATGTTTTCGTGCTCCCTTACCTCAGGCTTGTTAAATTGGCAGATCAATGATGCTTTAAATCTATGTTCCAGCAACACCGCAAACCCCATGGATTTCATTAGTGGATTAAGATAGACCACTGGTCCACACTGAGTCCTGTTCTGCCCGGAGGTCTTTTCCACATGACAAATGGGAGGAAAAACTGTGAAATAACACAAAGAGAAAAGGTCAAATGAGAGGGTGTGAGGAGGAGCCGTGGCAGAGAAAAGGTTGACAGCAGAGGCTGGGGTCAGTGCTGTTGGTGAGGACACACCTGTAGCTATTCATTCAGAGACCAGTGGAACAGATTTTTCTCACTGTATTTTAACCAAGGGTCTTACTTAATCAACAAACGCTTGGCATAATTCTTTCATTCGCACAAGAGACCCTCCAACCAGCCATGAATAACATGGTCTTCATGCAAAATAGTCTGTCTCAACCAGTAAGCTGAAAAGGAAACAGAGTGAGAACGGGTGTAGGAGAGCAGATGAAAAAGAGAGGGTGTTGGGAGAAGATGCTGGGGGGAGCCGGTCTTCCTCTGATAGCTTTGTTTATGTGCCACTGTCTGTGGATCATTGATCCATTCATCTTCATTACAGCTCCCTGTGAGAACTATTAACTGCTGCCATCCTCAGTTGGGTGCCGGCTATGTTGACATGCAGTGCACAGTCTCCCCACCAGCCAACCAATGTCCCTGCCACCTCTTCTTTTTCAAGGTAGAGGCTGACTGGTTAGTGCTGCTCGTGGGAAATGAAAGGCAAAGAATCTGACAGGATATCTTTAAAAGAGGTGTTAAGTAGATTTGTACAGCTGCTAATTGCATTGATGACATGGTTAAAAGATCATGGAGGAACATGCACTGGGAGGCAGAAGCTGATACGCATATGCATAATGCACATAGCACAGTAATGGGAAATAAGTGGGTATGCTCATTAATGCACAGATTCAGAACCATAATTTATCAAAACCTGCAAATACCAACTTGTCTCTAGTTGGTATTTGATGATAAAACACTAACAGTGATAAAAAAGACTCTTTTCTGCCAATCATATGAATATCTCTGTATAAACTGGTATGAAAGGGGTATGCAACCAATACCTTAGAAAAAGTATCTCTAGGAAAAAAAGAGGTATCATGTCTTTCTATACAGGTTAGGCAGGTTGTATATTACTCATGGTTTTACATAGCTCACCCAGCAAACTTTGCTTTTGACCCATGAAACATGACAATAAATCATTCACCCACTCATGCTCAAGAGGTGCTTGGTTACACTTTGTTAAGAGGATTCAGCATAGTGCATAAACTTTAAGCAGTCAGGAAATAAATCCCTGGTGATTTGTTAAACTGTGTTGACTGCTCGGGTTCATGCTGAGTCTCTGCTTAAAGCACTCATACCTGCAAATGTCTCCCAAGAGAAACCCTGCTCCGATCTCTCTCTGCGCTGTTACCATTGTCTATGCAAAGTATGTTGTTATTCAACTGCTTGAGCTCAGAGAGACATCATGGGTCAGCAGGAGCAGCTTGAACGACAACCCCATGACTGCTATTGACTGCCAAGATCACTTTCACCTCGCTGTGTCGACTCATAGCATTCCTTGGCTTGTGAAATCTGACAAGTTTAACTTGTACTTGTTGTACAGTGTTATTTTTAAGTGAATATGAGAAAAAGCTGACTGATCACAGCTTGATCTTTCTCTGTCTCAAACTCTTTTTTTTTTCCATCACAGAAACAACCACAGATCTGGCCATCCTCATCACTGCCTCGTTCAAGCCAAAAGAAAAGGGAAAGCAGAGCATGGTCAGGTGGAGCCGTCACTGTTGCTATGTGTAAAGGAGTGCTGTGGCGTCAATGGAGACCGAAGGCTACCGTGACCTCCTGGAGACCAGCGATGGTCAGGGGGTGGGCCTGCTGGATGGAGGGAGCGAGGTGGGGGCTGAGGAGGGCTGGAGCACACCCTATCCTCTGGGTTTCCAGGTGTCTTTAACCACTGTATTAATACTGGAGCTGGTCTTGGGGTTCAGCAGCAACCTGACCGTGCTTGTGCTTTACTGTGCCCAGTCTAATCTGGTGGATTCAGTCAGCAACCTGGTTACAGTCAACCTCCACGTGCTGGACATACTGGTCTGTGTGCTGTGTCTGCCACTGACTGTGGCTGTGATCCTGCTACCGGCCAATGGTAGTGGAGTCAGCAGTCTGGCAACACTGTGCTGTTTTCACGAAGCCTGCGTCACATTCACAAGCGTAGCCACAGCAGTCAATGTGCTGGTGATCAGTTTGGACAGATATGACATCTCAGTCCGTCCGGCTAGTCGCCTTCTGACCCCAAGGCGTGCTGCACTACTCCTGGCTGCAGTGTGGGCTGTGTCTCTGGCTGTTTTCTTTCTGCCTTTCCTCGAAGGGGACTTCTTCTCTTCAAGGGCTGAAGACAGAGAGGATGAGGAGCCAGAACACCAGAAAAATGACTCTGATTTCACAACTGGACTGATTCCAACATTTCCATCACTCTCCCCCTCTTCCTTACCGGCTATTCATCCGTCCTCCCCTTCACACCACCTGCCTCCCGTATGGCAGAACAGGACACTGCTGTGTGTAGGAGGGCAGGGGTATTACACAGGCCTGGCTATGTATTACCACTTGTTACTCCAAGTGCCATGCTTTTTCATTGCTGTGGTTGTCATGTTATTCACCTACTCCAGGATTCTACAGGCCCTGAACATTCGCATCGGCTCTCACATGATGCGAGGTACACGTACCAAGGACTCCACCTGCAGGATACGCTGCAGGAGGCAAAAGAGGAAGGACCTGAGCCTACCGACTGAAGTCGTGTCCTCAAACCAGAACCAGAACCTCAGCCATCCTCCTCTCATCCCCTCCCCAACTCCCACACCCACATCACCCCCAGCAATCTCATCCATGCCCCAGGGCATGTCGGACAGTGGAGCGACTGTCACTACTGTTAGTACTGCTGCTACCACCCCCATTGCCACCACTCCAGCTACCCCTGCCTCCCCGACTCCGGGTTCAGCCTCAACTCACACCCAAGCCACCACCCCGCTGCCAGCCTCCTCCATGGGTGTTCAGGCTTCGGTTTCTGCTATCATTGCCTTGAGGAGAGCAGTACGCAGACACAGGGACCGTCGAGAACGTCAACGGCGTGTCCTCAAAATGTCCCTGTTAATCATATCCACATTTATTGGTTGCTGGGCCCCTCTGTCTGCAGTCAATGTTCTGATCCTGTGTATGGGTCCCAGTGACGGCCTGGTGCGACTGCGCCTTTGCTTCTTGGCAATGGCGTATGGAACTACCATTTTTCATCCTCTGCTGTATGCTTTCACCAGGCAAAAGCTGCGCCGTGCCCTCAAAACACGTGTAAAGAAAAGGGTAGTGTCCCTTCTTCAGGTGGACCCAGCTCCTAGTGGAGGGACGGTTATTCATAACTCCTGGGTGGAGGGGGGTCAGAGAAAGACACGTAAGCCTCGAGTAGAGGCAAGTGATGGCACTGATCGATGTCTCACAGAGGCAGTGAGGGAATGAGGCTGGTCTTGGTTTACATGTGTGGGTGTGTGTGAAAATAAAGAGATGTATGTATCTTACCAGTCTGTCAGAGAAGGATTATGGATTTATGCGAGGAAAATGAGAACCAGGTAGTTTACAAAGGTCAGTAAGAATCCCCTGACCTGTGGTTCCATGCATATGTGGAGACAGGTGAGTCCTGAGCTCTAATTAGAGACCTCTTTCTGCTCTCCCTTCACATGCCCTCGTTAGTCCTCGTCTGACCGACAAGGTAGCAAACATATCTCCATGGCAACACTGGCCGAGCATTAAGACAAAACCTTAGCCACGGCTACTGGAAATACTAGAGTGTCCACCCCACGCGTACAGTAAGGGTTAGATAACAGCAAAGCATAAATTATTGCTCCTGTGTGCACTTTCAACTTGCATGTGCATGTATATATGCACAGATAAACAGACAGACATAGACACACACATACGAACACACACTGACACACACAGAGAAACACTTCACTCACACTGGTCAATATTTTGTCATCATTTGTGAAAGCACACCGATATCTACCTGCACAGATATTCTCAGTGAGAATGGTGTTAATGGAAGTCTAAGTTTCTTTTTATTTTTTTTTTTATATTCTTTTTGTTCATGCCTCATTAAGTTATTTATATATCTCATGGTGCTGAATGTCCTGATGTATGTTTACAACAACGTATCAGAGTAACAGTATTCGTGCATACTGTAAATGGTATGGTTAATTGATAGCAGGTAAATGCAAGCATCCAGATTCAAAGTTTACAGGCTCAACTACCAGGAAACTGCAAAAAAAACAAAAAAAAAAACAGGTTCAGATTTCATTTAAGCACCATAACATGTGAAAGTTCAAACTTAAAGGCATGACCTTAGTTTTATTTATTTATTTTTTAAATCAATTTATTCAAGGCGAGGATGTGTGAGTTGTTTGCATGCACGCATGTATGCATACAGGGATATATGAGTGTGTGTGCGACAGTGATTATGTGCAATAAATCATGAGCAAAGCAATGACCCCAAGGATGTGAACTTAAACAGAATGTGAACACAGAAATGTTGGTTTTCTATTAAAGGTTTGCATAACAAGGGGAAGGGGGAAGAAAAGTCTTGTTAACAACAAAAGCAAATTACCTGGAGCAATTGTAACAACACAGTTAAGTGTAATACTACTAATATATTATCACTTTGGTTTTTTTCAAGTGGAAAAACAAGGGCAACATTTTGTAAAATCTTCATTAAAGGTGTGTCATTGAAGATAACCTAGCATCTCTAACCGGAGAAATCCCTAGCTCTGACCTGGGACATTTTTTTGTGTAAGCTTTTTTAGCTCTGGAGGGCAGAGCCACTGCTTCTGACTGCA
This sequence comes from Xyrichtys novacula, assembly GCA_962446985.1. Lineage (NCBI taxonomy): Eukaryota > Metazoa > Chordata > Actinopteri > Labriformes > Labridae > Xyrichtys > Xyrichtys novacula. The sequence goes on from OY660865.1 coordinate 19,338,332, forward strand.
CTTTGGACAACTGCAGGTGCAAACAGGCCACTGCCAGCATCTGGATTGAGAACTGGACATATTACTATTCATCTGTGTCTCTTTTTCTCCTCAGGACTATGCGTCTCATATCCAAACTTGGTGGAAATGAAACAATAAACCAGCCCTCAGTCAGCAGTTGTATAATGGGTGTTACATTAGGTTAAGATTTATGTAAGTTAGTAGTTAACAGTACACTCCAAACTTTATACGGGAGAGCTTCTTGGGCATTGGGATTTCTCCTTCATTCTCACCTCTTTTACACTTCTTGTGAGCCAGATGGAAAACAATAATTCTTGTGTAATCATGTACATTTTTCAGGGATGTAAATATTGAAGTGTCTGTGGTGGGTTTTAGATTTAAAAAAAAAAAAAATCATCACAATCATCTGCCGGACAGAAAATCAGCCATTGTGATAAACTCTGAATGAGTAGAAAGTTACTGTAAAGAAAAGTAATTGTATTTGTGTTAATACTGTATGTGTGTACACTGTACTGTACAATAATGACAATGTGTATAGAGAAACATTAGTATTGTATAAGATTTATATTACGTGTTATTATATAGAACAGAAATGAATCTGTATTAAAAAGATGATCTATCTAAAAAACGATCTGTCTGCTGTGTCACTTAAAACATGTCTCATGTAAGTATTGCTTGCTTTTAAATATTAATTTCTACCTATTGGAAAGTTGAAGCATACACTATAATGTATTCTGCACGTCAGAATAGTTCAATTTTATCTGCTAGGGAATATGCCTGATTTTCAGACACACCAGAGTTGAACTGAAAAGCAGAAAAAAAGCAATAAAGGAAAATAAATGCCACATTGTATTTCAGTGAAATAATAGGAGACCATTTTCTACAAATTCCCTCAGTGGTTTCATGTAAAGTTCAGGCTGAGAGGTTGGGCAGCTTCAATGTCTGATAGTTAATGAATGGACAGGACACTGATGCGTAAATAAGGAACTGAATTATGACAACAATGTGACTTAATTATTGTGAGGAAGAGCTCTTTTAAATAAAATGTCATCAGTGGGCTCCCATCACAAATGCAGCAGTATCTCGAAACTGCACGAATCTATCATACTCAGTGTAAGTTGAGATTTCCTCCATCCCTCTTCATTTGCCCCTTATTGACCATGCGCGTCTTTTCCCAGCTGTTCCTCCCTTTCTTCTTCTTCCTCTCTTGTTTCCCCTTACCATTTCTCTGATCCCTAAATATAGCTCATCCGTCCCAGATATTTACAGTATTTAGTCATGACTGTGATGAACCCTGAATATAGGCACCCTGTGATGTGATTACAGTGTCAATCATTACTGCTGATGAAGATGGGAATTGTTTGTCAGGTAAGCCGTCTGTGATTACATTCAACTACTTCATGTGAACACGTTCTAATTCAGCTGCACAAATCTGCACATGTTACATGTGACTGTTGCCTTACTGATTTGGGCAGTGAATCCACACTGTATATTTCCCCATCCTGTTTGATAATCTCATCAGCCCCCTCCTCTTTCACGCCCTTATTTCCTCCCTTGGTTCTCCCCCTCGTTAGTCTGCCGGTCTGCATCTCCTCTCTCATCTTTTATCCACTCTCAGGCCCTCCAGAACAAAGCGAGGAACAGCTGCAGTGTCTGTGAAGGAAGGAATGTCACCTTGGGGGCTGATGCTGGAACAAAAACGTGAGAGAGAGAGGAGGAGAGAGAATGAGATGTAGAATAGAGAGGGGATTAGGGGGGAAATAGGAAAAAGATGGGGGACACACACCCGCATCAGGACATCCTATGACTAATCAAAGGACAGCTCTGCATCACTGCAAAGCACTAGTTAAAAACACAATCACCATGTACAGGATGATAAGATAGGCCTAGACTTCACTGTGTTCTGCTTCTGTTGCTCTGGTGGAGTCTCACAAAATTGCTACTGCCTATCATACTGTGAAAATACGCTCCCATTTGGCTGTCATCCAAAAATCACAAGTCATAGCTAGAATAGGTCTCAAGTAGTCTAAATATAGAGAGTCTGGTCTATTCCATCATTTAAAGCAAGGGATTCAACATGTAGTGACTATGACAAGTGATATGTATCAGTTCAGTAATTTATGGGACAAAGTGGCTTCGGCAGGACCTTGAGTACATGCTAGTGACAGTTTTTTTCAAGAAAAATACGGGAAACACAACAAATAAATTAAAAAAGTCAATAAAGAGTATGATCTACCCCAATACAAAAACTACTAAAGTAAAAACGTCAGTCTCAGGCTCTTTGCACTTTTTATAGGTCTCTTCAGGCGACGGAGTTGGACAGGTTGAGTATCTCACTTAATGTCAATAGCGCCATCTTGTGTATAAAACTGGCTGGAACAACATTAGCCGAATACAATTTTAGCATTTTTCTGTTTCGCTCCCCTCGTTAAAAGCCTTTGAAGTCAAATTGACGGATAAGTAATTATTGTTAGTATGAAACAGTCGTGGTACCACGCATACTCGCCGAAATAGCTCAGTTGGGAGAGCGTTAGACTGAAGATCTAAAGGTCCCTGGTTCGATCCCGGGTTTCGGCAGTAAGCATGGGGCTGTTTTTGTCTTCATCCCCTGGCGAAACTGTGCGACTATCCTTCCCTTTTTCACGCTACACAGTTGAGCACTGCTGATTGGCGCATTAACAAGAGTGGCAGCGGACCATTCCCAATTGTAATCTAGTTTTTGATATCCGGTTATGGCAAATTTCTTCAAGCAAGTGGGAGGAGGCTACTTCACAGCTTAAGACTCTATATTACTCTGTTTTAACAACTTAACCCCGCCGATCTGGAGGCAGTTACGCTCAAAGCAAGTAAAGAGTATAAATCACCTATTTTGCAGTATTTTGTACACCCTCTAAAAATTTCCCTGTAGTGTGCAGTGTGGTTTTAACAATAAAAACAGCTTAAATTGAGTTATTATTTTTTTTGTGTACTCTTCAGCTGATCCAGTACTGCACTTAAAAGGCACTGACCCAGCAAAGAAACTGTTTTTGTGTTGAAAGACGCGGTTGTTTGGCAACTGCAATGAAACCAATTGATAGAATATGTCGCCAGGGGGCGCTATTGTACAATAAATGTTCTCGGAAGGTTGAAAACAAGCCTGCAGTTTCTCCCAGGGCACTAAAGAAAGTTCTTTCAGGTACTACAGATAGCCTTGATACCCTGCATTGGAATGCAAATGTCGCCTTGTTTTTTTAAGCCCTTGCAGGTTCTTGATTGTGATGGATTGACGTGACGACCAAATCTGCCTGCACTTTTTTCATCATTGGAAATTTTAAACTCTCAAAAGTATTTGGATTTTTGGCAGAAAAACATAAATAGAATAATATATGTGTGTTTCATATTCCAAAATACTCACCCACAGTGTATGATCGTATTCAATAGCATGCACTGTGTTTTTGAGGTAGTCTTGTGTTTGACTACTGTAGATTTTAAAAAGGCTTAAAATAAATAAATTCGAGTCAATTTTAAGATTATGTCTTTTTTTAAAATGTATGTTTGAGTTGAATTAAGACTTTGCTGACATGTAATAGCTTGCTTTTCAAATCAAAGACTGACCCTGACATCAAGAGTGTTGTTCTTACTTTGTAGGTCAGTCAGGGGCAGGCATCACAAGTAAGCAGTCGTTATAAATGGTCTTCTTGGGGTATTGTTTCATGCCACATTCTTTACATGTTCTGATAATAAAAAATAGAAAACTATATATTTAGATAACACAATTACAGGGATATTCCGACGTAAGTTTAAGCCATGGTCAAACACACCATAACACTGAGTTAGACACCCCCTCGAGAGATGAATGTTACCGACCGCTTGCTTCTCTAGTTACACAAACTTCAGCAACGACCGCATTGTAGTTATACACAGCGGTCTATGTCTCCATGCACAAACATATCAAAAAGCCACTCTATAGTCACAAATAACGCTCAGAACAGCACCTAACTTCATATAGGGTCCCAGCACATCAAACATCTTTTCAGCTTTGCTTGGTATGGTTTCTTTAATTAACCAGATTTTGAAATCTGAGTCAAGTTATGCAAAGCAGTGTAATTTGATTTGCAAATCAATATAAATTGAATTGCATCTCATCATTTCTCACAAATACCAGCTGATCCCAGTTTTACTTAAGGAAGAGGTGTAACTTATACCTGGGTTTTGTTATGTAAGTGCCTGATATGAAGTAAATTAAGTAAATGTTGCAACTGAGTCAAATGTAGAAACTGAGTCAAGTTAAAGGAATTAAATGCTTTTGCCTCTGAAATACACTTAAACACTGTATCCTTGAATGTTGTGTACAGCCTGTTATAACTTTCCAGAGTGGTACAATTTATAATTTAAAACCTCTGACTCCTTACACCATGTTTAATAAACTCTAAATCATGACTCCCTAGCTTTCTCTTGCCCGGTGATGACCTGCCCACGTTGACACAGCCCTCTGTTTTGTTAAGCTGTCATCTTGTTGTTGATGGAGAGGCTTTCTCAGTTTTATGCAACATCACTCACATGACAGTCATGTGACCTCAGAGTCTCTTGTGACGTCAGGGCGTGTATAACCCACATGGGTTACATGTTGGACTTCACCACCACTCACCTCCAAGGGAGAAATCCTCTGGATGAGTCTCAACATGTTTGAAATACCAAACCAGACAGTGCACGTTCTCAGTTTTCTGGATTTTGTGGAAAGAAATTTAAATGAAATGTTTTAAATTCAAAATATTAACTTTAACTTGCTGTCAATTTTCTGTTCACTCAAAAACTGTTATACTTTTTATTGTTGGCATAAACCCAACGCTCTTCTGACACTCAGTACCTCTTTTTGACCTCTTTAACCTCTCTTAGTAAGTTGGTGTAAGCGTTTTTATTTTTTAGCATTTCTTCACTTATTTGGGTTATATTTGTCATCACAACTTTGTTATGGTTTATACTGCTAACAAAGAAATTTGAACTCATTAAAGACACAGTATACCATGCCTTTAATGAGTTCAAATTGTATATATATATAACTACTATATATATATATATAACTATATATAACTATATATATATATATATATATATATATATATATATATATATATATATAGTTTTATTAATAAATATCATTTGCATTACACTTTTTGTACAAGAGTGCAATTTAAACTACATTTTAGTGGGGAATTACTGAATAATAAAAAAAACTCAGCAGAGAAGTATAGCGATAAAAGAACATGTGTAACATAAGATAAAAAACAAAACCTACTTTTAGTCACAAATTAAGCATTAGTTTTAGAGAAAAAGCTCTGCCAAGATCCCCTCTTCCCTCCTCTAGCTTCCTGCTTTCCATTCACCACGTGTATTTGTGTAATTTGACCCTTGAACTCCATAATTTCATTCACTTCTGTCTATTCATCATCACCTGTCTTTCAGTATTTTATTAGTTCCCCGACCTTTTTTTTGGCATGACGGCTGGCCAGTAAAGCAGCCTCTCCTCGGTTTATTTATACACACCTTTGCCAGGAAAGACTGAACCCGATGCACCCTGAACCTTACACGTGACTCATTTATTCTGTCTGTGTTGGTGTGTGTCAGCATGATTGTGAGGTGGACTGGAAACACCTGTGTTTATGCTTTACCTGTCTTTGCAAATTATTAACATTATTTACTTTGTTTTTACAATGTTACAATGTCATTTAGCATATCCTCTTTTTTTCAAAGCAATGCACATTTAAGAGCAAATACAACTCATGCAAAATCTAGCTAGAGGGAACATCATCAAGTGCCAAAAACAGCATGCAGTAAATACGTACTTAGTTATAAATATTTCATCCTTGGTTTAGTGTTCTCTGTCTTTCTTTTAAAGCTAAAAAGTTCATAAACATTTGCAAAGACATTTGTATCCTGAAAAATGTGTCATCGAAGCTTGTTATAATCATTATGTATGGGTAACTTGCTTAAGTGTAAAAAATTGTAACATCACGCTCTGTCTCTCATGCACATTTCTTGGTAACTCTCGTATTATTTTCGGTGGGAAGAATCTGCTGACATGCAGATTCTCGGCAGAAAAGCAGATGGATTAAAAAATGTTTTCACTAATAGTCAAAGTATAACTCTTCACATAACTCTTGTGTCATTACATTATGTAACAGACAGTGAGCTGATGCCAGCAGAGCAGTGGTTGCAAAAGTCAGTCAGTTCTCCAAAACCATGATATTTTAAAACAAACCAGTAAAGCTTTTAGGACTGTAACCCCTAATCATTTGATTGTTGCATCTACAACTGTGGATAAAGTCTGATGATCTGGTCTCAAATCTGTGTGTCACTTGGTTTTGACCTCCAAATCCTGTGAGTTTAATAACATCGAGGCTGGGGGTATGAGTCATGTGAAATGCATCACCTTTACACCATTTTAATGCCTCGTGGTCAGACAAAGATTTGAAGAAGACTATGTGGGATTTTGTATTTTCACTCAGCTGTTTAGAGGGTTTCGAAAGAGCTTGTCAGACCTTGGTTGCAAGTAAATTTCAGCATGTCATAAAATAATTGGTACTTAAAGTTCCACTCCGATCATTTTTTTTCTACTATTTAAAGTGTTCTCATTGGTCTTTAAAATCGTGATTATGAAGTTTTTGCCAAAAATCACATTACCTGTGTCATTTTTAAAGGCTTTTTAAGGGCTTTTCTTCTGCAGAGCTCCAGTAGTTTGTCTCTGAGTCGCGCTGCTCTGCACACTGGTCTTCACGTTTAGCTTGCAGCCTAACATTTCTGGTGTAGTAGAAGAAACAGGTAACATAGGAGCTATTCAGCTCTTAGACTGTCATGTCTTTAGGGATACTATGAAAGCTAATACCATAATTAGCTTTCTTACAAGCATTACAATCTGCTAACTCACACGCTTGTTCCGCGATTGTCCTCTCTATTTCTCTTCTATATGCAGAGTGTGGCCTGCATTGCAGGGCTCCGGGGTCGGAGCTTGGATTGGTTACGTATGAAATCTCACTGTTTCTGAACCTGCCGTTTGGGTCTGCCAGAGATTCACAGCAATTTGAATGCAGAAATATTCAGAAAAGCAATTTTGCATTTAGTTTTCTCATGATGCCATATGAACATATAAAAAAACAGGAAAAACATGATTTTCATTGAAGTGGGTCTTAGAAAGCTGAGTATTACTCCCTAATCATATCTTCAGTATGGGATTTTTTTCTGTTAAAATTTGCATTCTTGGATTGACCCTTGGCCCCGAGTAGTAGTAGTAAACCTGAGTAGTAGTCACTTTGATAAACACCTTTGTTGTTGTTTCAGTGATATTACATGCGAGTGAACTTGGTGTTTGTTCTTATGGTCAGTTAAATGAATGAAAAACTGTGGTTTCAGACAGCCTCTGTTTTTCTTGCCCTAGAAATTCTTGGCATGTCTCAGCAGGTTGGTCAAAGGTGCAATTTATCATATTAATGATGGCTCAGCTCCATTTAAATGCCTCAGTAAGCAGAGGCAGGGACGCAGCATGTAAAAAAACAAAAATATTGAAGTTGAAAACGAAAAGGGGAAGAAACGGCATTTAAAAAAAATTAAAAAAATAGAACGGACCCTCTTTTCTCCTTAAACAAAAGTCAAAACTCAGATGTTCAAAGGGTCTTTGGTGCAAAAACAGAAGTCTTCATGCTGTCGAGTCTTGTGTTTGCCCAACTTGGAAAGGAGAAGTCTTTAGAGGCACAGACTCAGCAGTTATGGGGACTTTCTGTGTCACTGCAGCAGAAACTGAACAGGATGAGAGCTTTGTTTTGCTGCACAGATAAAATAGGCCCACTTCCTGTATTTACCCAGCCCACTCCCAAGGACACTTCCTCTTTTCAAACCAATTGGTTGCACTTCTGCTGCTCTTAGCGGGCCAGCCTGAAGAAGACAGAGGAAGGCCACTAACCTTGGGGAGGAAACAGATTGAATGGTGACCCAGAGTAACTCGTGAACTGAAGTCAGAGAATGTGTGTGTGCGTGCGTGCGTGCGTGCGTGCGTGCGTGCGTGTGTGTGGAAATACTGTCAATTTCAGTGTACTGGTGATAATTGGAATATTATCAGCTCCTCTGGGCTGTAAAATGCAACACTGGGTACTTTTGGCACCCTGTAACAGGGCTGCCAAGTTTCAGAAAATGACCAGAGTGAGAATTTAGTGTTATGATGTGTTTGAAAAAAATGTTGCCTTTTTTAACGCCGATTTAAACCTTAAGACTAATTACCTCACCTCCATGCTAGCTGCTCTCTCTGCACTATGGCCTCCTAATGCTAGTCTTAATCAACCAGAAATTAGAAATAAAAATTGAAACAAGAATTTTGACAAAATACATTTATTCGTCAATATTGCATTTCAACCAACTTGCCATCATTTAGCTGGGGACAAGATAGTTAGAGAAGCCAAGACCCGCCTTACGTTGCTTCTGATTGGTTTATATTGCATGGTGCCTTCCGTGGTTGGTAAGATTTAGGCACAAAGGACTTATGGATTGGTCTGGGATTGGTTTTCTATCAGTCAGTCAATCAAAGTTACTGGAACTACAGCAAGCCAAGTTTATTATCGCGAAAAAAATTAATACAAAGTATTGAATGGAGAAATATACGCGTGGGAAATGTCAAGTGTGGTGTGAGAATGGGTCAAATTGTGTGACTGTCACACTCAAAGCCTGACGCTTGGCAGCTCTACTGTTATAAGACTTGTCTCTTTCTCTATGGTTGGGAGGTAGATAAGGAGGGTGGTCTTGGTGTTTCTCCAAACTTTGTCTTTGGCATCCAGACAGCCACAATATTAGGAATCAAAACTCCCATCAGATATATGAGGGCATAATAATCACAGGTAAGTTTCTTTCTTACTTTGCTTTCCCTTTTATTTTCCTTGAAGGACTAAATGTTGGCCTACTTTTCAGCAGAGTTACAGTTGTTTTTATTGCTTCAGCATTAGACCAGTATCCCAGAAACGTGCCTGTAGTCTTCCAGTATGTAACTGATTTAAGAAACTACAGGAAGTTCAGTCTCTTCAGATCCCAGAATAAGTGATCAGCTGAAAAGTTTCCTTTAGAAAAAAAAAAGAATAATGGCATAAAAGGTTTAGTTAAGTGTTGTTTGCAGGATATCTAAAGCCTCTATTCTCTTGTTGTCTCAATATTAAACAGAAAGTACAAAGTTCACGTCCATGTGTCCTGATAAAAGGAGTGTATTTGCTCAGTGGGTGTAAGGCAGCAGTGATGTTTTGTTACTTGTACTATTTTTATTAACTAATTGACAAAATGACAAAAAACAAAACAAAACAAAAGAAACGCAAGGAAAATAGGTTCTCTTTGTTTTGTAGTGTTTATGCATAGTGTGTCCTAAACTAGACTTTGGGGGTATGTTTACAGCATTTTCTGATGTAGGTTAGAGTTTTGTTCAATGTCTATAGTATCTCCTAAGTAATGTAATTTTTGAACCACCTTGTGCTGGTGGCGAATCGGTGAATGAGGGCACCTTTTAAAAAAACTGAGGTATACCAGGAAATTTGGTCCAACCCTTCTCCTGTCTGTTACCCCTAATTTCCACTGTATCCATAACGGCTACGAAAAGGCCGTATCCGCAGATCGTAGCTGATCGTAACCATTCAAGTTTATGTGTCAATTTCCACCGGCTACTTTCCGTTCTTTCTGCGGATCGCCAGACTCCACAGCTGTTTGCAAGAGTTCTATTTCCTCCGGACACCGGAGCATGCTGGATAAATTCAGCACAGATTAACCTGTGCTGGAAAGGAAGTCGGGCACAGACACAAAATAAAACATCCGGCTTCTTTTCAAAATTAAACACTCCGTGTTTCAGGTGGATCATATTTCACACCATGCAAACGGGCGGGGACGAACAAGGGAAAGATTGATAGACAGCATTTCATCTTGATGACACCATGGATGAGAAGATGCTGATTCTCAAAGTCCAGAGGTAGATTTCCTCTTCTGAAAGGATACAATCTACTGCTTATATGGCTAGCCTATGTGGCTGTCTTTATAGAGACAACTTGTTAATGTGCGATTGCACATGAATCGCCAGGTTCTTGTAAGTTCTCGTGATTCCCACTGTCCGTAATCCGCCACAAAATTCGCCTAACAAACAGAGCCAGTAAGAATTTGCGGATGGCGAAAATCGCTGCCAGTCTGGATTGGAGCTGTTCTGGATGCGGTGGAAATTCTGTGTTAGCCATCCAGTCTAAGGCCCGAACTACACGAATGCGGATATATTTCAAACCGCACATACTTATGTCCGATTAGGCCTCCCTACCACACCAAAACGGGAGTTTGGAGCACTCAAACCGGATAAATCTGAATCCGGAAAAACAAGTGGAGAAATAAAAAAAGTATCTGTATCCCGTATCCGTAGTGGATTCGTGTGATTGGACTTTTACGGATCGATGACGTCAAACCGCAGCTCGCGCATGCGAATTAAAAAGAAAAACAACAACAACGATGGTGGACAGACTGGGTATTCTTAACGTTTGTTTTTTTTTGCCCTTTTGGGGCTAATTTCAGCCTTGCAAGTGAACCTGCTGGGGCCAATAATTTTATTGGTCACATGGTCCGTCACATGGACCAGATGCACTAGCGTAGCTTCCACAAACAATGCATGACGCTGTTACGATTCATCGGCCAATCAGGTAGCTTTGTTCCTGAATTTTTTTAAGCTGCACCGGATAGGATTGAGTTTGAAGGCTACGTGTGGATGCAGATATTTTTGAGAACTAACACGTGTGGACAGATACATTTATTTAGACGGGAGTACAAAAATATCCTGATAAATAAATATCTATATACGTGTAGTTCGGACCTAAGAGCTGAATGATCTCCTGTCAGCTCCTGCCACTCACGTGGAAATGTAACTGTACAAACACAAAGCTGTCCTCTGAAAGAGGACACTTTTCTGGCTGTCCCTTCTGTCCTCCCCTTTTTGCAGTTGTTGATGGACCAAAGTGTAATGAGATCTAGTATGACACATGCCACAGCAGTACAAACTCTGAACAGAGGGGGACTTTCAGTAGGCCTTCTATATGAGGGGAGGCATTTCCATTGACGAGTGCCTCGATGGGTCTTTATTTTTAGCATGGGAATGACCCTTTAAATGTGCTGTCATGAGGAGCTGTCGCACTGTCGAGGGGCTACTTTAGCTGTGACCCCTGGATCATCGTGTTCCTCTAGTAGTTGTTTCCTGTTGATCGAGACGACACACATCAAGGGTGTTGGCAGTTCACGTGTGCACTTCTCTATTAGACACTGGGGCTAAGAGTCTTACTCAGCACTGACTGCAGCAGAAAGAAAATGACATCCAAAGCCCTCACAGGGCTGCAGAACAAAGTTAAATGTTTCACGGTTCCTCTAATCCCTGTGATGATAGACAACTGGGTCCAGCTAAAGCCTGATGATACTCCACTGCTGATGTTTCAGGGAGAAGGGTGTCATCTGCGAAACGCCTGAGGCCAACAGGGAGTCACTGACATTGTTTAGGCTTTGCCTTTGCCAGATGATATTAAGTGTTGCAGTCCTGTCAGCTCAGCAGAGACGGGGTTTTCTAGACACCAGCTGCAGCAACCACATCCATGCAAGCCTACCAATCATCCACCACCCCAGGAGTGTTTATGCAGACCTAATATTGTGTATTCAGCGGCTCTGCCTGATGTTTACACAGATCGGACTTGAGCCAGGTAAAGGCAAAGAAAGCAGGGTAAGTTATGTAGTGCTGAGTTTGCCAAAGACGTCCAGACACTGCTCATGTTGTGCTGCAGCAGACAGTTAAACGTTTTCCAGTGAAACATCATTAACAAAAAAGTCTAAAACTGAGCCACTTATAATCAAATAATGGTATGACCATAATGCTTTACCAAGTCTGATCTGGTCAATCCAGATCAGACCACCCCACTTATTCATTCTGATTGAGAGGGGTGGTTTATGCCATATGTTATTTAAATCTTTAGCCACATGAACACTTTGTCCCTGACTGGATCAGTAAAACTAGTGTCCAGGTAAACAGCAAAGTGAGACTCTCTGATCTGAATGATGTTCAGCTGGTTGAAGAGAAACTAACGGCTCTGTTTTCGTGTCTGCCGGTGAGGCGGTGGAGGGTGGCGGACCCCGTGCAGTGATATTTTCGTCTGGCAGAGCCCGGCGAACAGCCAGTTTGGTATTTTCGTGGACTGAGGCGCACCGAGGTTCGCCAAGCTGGGCGTGGTGGCATGGCAGAGCCAGGTGTCAACAGAATCAGCTGGTGCTGTGACATTTTCGTGCTCGCCGGTGGCGTATAAAGTGCATTGAAAGCTCGCTGATTCAAACCTGGTCAGCTTTCAGCGCAGGCAAAGCGCAGCTGGTCTAGTGGTATTTTGGTACACCAGCGGCGTATCGGCATACGTTACAGATGCCTCACCGGCAGGTTTCCACAGTGTCAGGCACATTTCAGTGCAATAAATAATCAACAACAACAACCAATATTCTGAGTCAGCACATACATTTAGATCTATATAGATATATTCTGATCTATATCTGATCTTATGAGCGCGTTTGGCACGCGTTTGGATACAAAACCTGACCGAATCAACACAACTGAAACCGCATTAAATTAAATTAAATATCTAGTAAATAGACACACATGATGAAGTTAACTAAATATGTAATTCGTCTCCCTCCTTTTCTTTCTTCCTATTCCTCTTATTTCTTGCGCAGCTCGACCTGGACATGTCTCCATGTCCTCTCCCCGTCCTGCTGCAGCTGCCGCTGCGTTGTCTGAGCAGATAATTTGTTTCAGTGATCAGATGAGTAATTTACTTTAAGCCTACATATGAATATTATAATATTCAGATTTGTGAGCCAAATTTATTTTATATGCCAACATCTATGAAAGAAAGAACCAGGCCACGGAGCGCGATGCATCATTTACGCACTGATGGCTCTGATTTTAATGCCATTTATGGAGTTAATGTTGTGATCTGTGCGCACAACCCACCTTTGTCACGTGAGGTTTGGATATATGCAACTTTATGTGAGTGTCTTTATTTGTGGAAAAGGGTGCTTGTCTTACCAGTGGGTCCAACATTACACACACCAAATCCATCTGTGCTCATATGAGATGGTGTGAAGGACGCCCAATGCAGCGCTTACAGTGACACTTGTTGAAGGGCTGCCATCTGTCGCTATCGCGTGGCATTGCTACTTCACGAAAATAGTAATACGCCTCGCCTGTGGCGGATTTAAAGGCAAGGAGAGGAGCTGATGTTATTGGTCAATACAGGTCTCGGCTGTGTTAAACCCACTACACGCCCTCTCTCCTCCCTCGCTACGACTTACGCCGCTGGGAGGAGCTGAGTTGGGGAGGGGGGATACTTACGCCGGGCTGTGCCGCTCACCAAAATACCAAATTGTTCTTGGGAACGCCTTGTTGGCACAGCGGATTTGACTTACGCTGCGCCTGCGGCACGTCTCCGGCGAGGCACGAAAATAGAGCCCTACATGTGCACATGGCTGTTGCTGGCACTGCTGTGGTTATCTCTGGAACTTGGCCTGCTGTACTTTGTCAAAGACTGAGTTACAGCAGTCACACTGATGTTAAGTGCATCATCATCGTTCCCCCTCGTGTAATGTTTTTATTGGATCAGTTATTATTAAGTTTTATTTATTTCACTGCTTTTTAAAGAAAAAAGTTTTAAAAAGTGTTTGCTTAAGTTTTGTATTTAGGGGAACATTTTCTTGTAAATGGTACACTGGACTTCATCAATGAGAAATGAGAAAAACTGGTGGACATACATATATATAGATAGATTTGTCAGTGGCAAGCGTCTGTGATTGAGGAGTGGGTTGGCCGATGTTCAGTATATAGAGTTGTTGTATTTTATGCACTAAATAAAATATACTAATCTTGTATTCAGATGTTGGTTTTGTTTTTTTGTTTTTTTTTTTGGGGGGGGGCATCCCGGGTTACACTCTGTACGGGTTACACCAGGCCATACGTCATATTGAGGTGCCACCTGTGTCGTTGTAATAACACAGAAATCCTCTAGGGGGTCAGAAGAGATACACACTATAGCTTTAACTCGTCAGAACTTTTTTTCTGCTTTATTAGCTTCAGTTTACATTTGGTTGTAGACTTTACACCCATCCATTGCTGTTTAATACCTACATATCTGCTACTTTAATTGACATCAACTATGCTCCGTTAATCAGCATGATTATCAGACCCTTCCAGTCTTCTCATATGTCACACGTGCTGGAATTTCCTCCTCTGAGGACAGAGTGATACGTGATCATTTGACTCTGTTCTTACAGTTTCTCTCAGGAGGCTCAAAAACAGTGTTTGGGGACAGTATCATTATCTCTTTGAACTCATATTACTTTTCTGGCATCCTCTCACACAGCTCACTCACTCACAAACACACATGCACTTACTGTAGTAGCATACAGCTGCATTGATCGCGTGATGTTCTCTGGGGTGTAAAGTAGCTCACTGAATCCACAGAGCCATCACACATCAGAGGTCGGCGGGTGTTGGATTACCACACCCTACATCTCAGAACACAAGGTGAAGGGGTTCGGATGAATAAAAGAAGCGCTCAGACCCTGAGAAGCCCTGACATTCATGCTATCATGTAACACCTGCACCACTACAGCTCCTGTGCTAGTACAAAGCTTTTGTGCTTTATCCAGTTGGTTGTTGTAAACACTTTCTGGGATCTCCCCTTCTATAACAGTTAGCTACAACATGCTATATGTTCACATACATGTGTACATGGTGTAGACAAGTAAGCTCCAAAATTTGTTCAAAACAAGTCACAACATTTATAAATTTACAAAATAAGAACTGATGGAGATGATGTACCTGCGAAAATGAGAGCCCAGACTCTTCTGAGTGTGTTGTTGAATTTGTCTGTGCACAAAAGAGATTTAACACCCAAAGAAGAAAGAATTTAGCAGCAGAATTGCAAGACTAGCACCTCATTTTCTAGCTGAGGGATACTGATAATGATCAGCTCCTTATTACATAACATACCCAATTAACACATTACCAAAAGGATAAAAAAATATTCAGATCTGCATAAAAATTTACTTTTCTCTCAACTGTACCTTGAAATCCACTTGTTTTCCACAAATAACAGAATAAGAATATAAGTCTAAACAACACCCTATCGCACCCATTTCACAGTTTTAAATCATTGTTGAAGCCTGCACATCTTATATAAACATTAACAGTCTGACACCGAACATGTAATTACATTTTCAGCTGTGTTACTCAGATGCAGAGGGATGACAATGGTTAACTCATAAAAAGAAGTGTAGGCTCGCCGATCAAAAAAAAAAAAAAAGACAAATCAGTGACATAAACCCTTCACAACTGAGTGACTCTTTCGCTTTCATTTTATCTGATCACTTTTTTTGTCTTTCACAAATTCAACTTCCCATAAGGCCTGGATGATTCCAGTCATGCACAAATAGGTGGAGATTTTCCTCATGGATGAATCTTTTCAGCTACTCTTGCTGAAGGGCTTATGTTGCCCTACCTTCTACTTTAAGTGTCCCAAAGGTTTTATACCAGATTTAGGTCAGAGGTGTGCCTTGCCTGGTCATGTTTTTCCACTGTCTTTTTTTATGTTCTTTATCATGTAGGAAAAGTACTGTTCTACCAACCTTTTCCAGACTGGATGTTGTCTTTTCGTTTAGAATTTTGTAAACGAAGTGGCAGTCATGGTGCAATCTTGCATCACCATCTCAATCCATACCAAAAGTGCTGAACCTCGTCTGACCTAACAAAAGTTGTTTTGATTTTGATCCAAGAAGATACTCCAGGATTAATCAGATTTTTTTCCATTTACTTTTGCAGAGTTTAATGCTGATATGTGAGTGAGGATTTTCTCCTCAGATGTCTAAAGAGGTTGACTTTGCTTGGCATCTCTCTCTCTCTGAGTAGACGCTTTCCATGGGTTATAAATCAAATGTCTGATTTTAAATACAAGTTTAGTTCAAGTTTATAACATAATATATAACACGGATATTACATTATTCCTGTCTTTTTCTGCATTAGACAAAAAACAACCATGCTACAATGCAAACAAGAAAGAGACAAGCATGCTGAACTTCAGTGTCTGTTTTATCAAATACATTATTAAAAAAGAATCTGGTTCAGTAAAATATTGGGTAACACTTTACTTGACGCCTATCTCTATAACACATTATAAATACATTTATAATGCATTATAATCACGTGATAGCACAGTATAACTATAGTTATAAACAATCTTAAATGATCATAAAGCTTTATAGCAATAATCATAACACATTATAAAGCATTTTATCATGAGGTACAAGGTCAGGTATTATAATGTGTTATAACTGTTATCAACTCACAGACTATGCCCACATAGATAATGCAATATACATATATTTATGAAGTGTTATAATTTGCATATAAACCTGTATAACTATCATTATAAACACTCATTAATTATCATAAGGCTTTTTAACAATAAGCACAACACATTATATAATACCTGACCTTGTGATTCATGATAAAATGCTTTATAATGTGTTATGATTATTGCTATAAAGCATTATGATCATTTATGAGTGTTTATAACTATAGTTATACAGTGCTATCATGTGATTATAATGCATTATAAATGTATTTATAATGTGTTAAAGAGATAGGCGTCAAGTAAAGTGTTACCAATTATTGCTATAAGGGACTTTTAAAATTCTGTCCATCTATCTGAAATGATTACCAGACTAGAATACTGTATAATTTAAAAGATTATAAATATTGAGGTTAAAATGAGAAGAAAAGGTAGAATCATGTAGAAATCTACTATTCCATGCACATTAGAAGAGAAACTGGTGATATTGGTCTTGTAAGGGCTGATGCTGATACCATGCCTCACATGTCATGATGCTCAATCAATAATCATCCCAATTAATCAGCTTGAGGCTTATCATTTATAGAGAGGAATTGTTTCAGCTTAAATGCTTATCTTTAAGATAATGAAACCTCACCCATGTACACTATTATTATATGATTCACTATCAAAGAAAACACCAAAACAAAGGAGATGAATATTATGTAATTGGGGGATACTAAGGGAACAGGTCCCTGAACCCACCTTCTATTGTGTAAGAGCCCGTAATGGAGACAACAGGAGGAAGACAACAAGGGTCACAAGGTGAAGCCATGGCCAGGACAGGTGGAGCTCTTGAAAAGTTTCCACCCACACACGCGAGGAAGCAGAACTTTAGTCCTTTAAACTGAAGCTTTTTTTAAGTCCGCCCAAGCTCCTAACTTTCTTTCTCCTTGTAAGACTCTCACACCTTCTCTTTCACAAAATTAGGTGCTACCTTTATTCTTCCTACTTTGATTTTCTCCCTAATTCATGTCTGTAAAGAATCATTGATCTCCATTTGTGTGTTTGTAGGGAGTTGTTCTGCTTTTTTGTGCAGACATGGATCAGTTTCCCTGAATCTTATGTAAGCAGAGACTTTCTGCACCGCTCGTGTCAACAGTGCTGCTGACCCTTTGCTTGTGCTTACGTCGGCTGCTTGTGGTGATGCCTACAGGAGTTCCAGGTCAGCCAAGTTCTGCTGACACGCCGGCTCGTCATGGAAGATAAACAGCAGATAAGGAGCTGTTCGCCGCTCATACGAAAACATAAACACAGACTCCTCGCAGACACTTAGATCATACTTATCCAGTCTTTTTCTTTGTTGTTTTTATCTTGATAAAATAGAGATGTTTATTCCACATAATGTGTTCTGGTGTTTTCTGTAGTAAGGAGGAGTCGGGTGTTGACTTTGGCTAAAGAAAAAATATCTGACGTCTCAATTTTCACTTCAGTCTTATGCAACAGAAACCTAGAGCAGCTCTGCGAGGTCTCTGTGGGAGTCAGGCATGGCATGGGGAGAACGTCAGATGAGGGGATACTGTCATTAGGAGAGGGAAAATGAGATGAAGTCATGCATGTGTATATATCCCAACTTGTGCTGACCTGTCAGCCTCTTGGCCTGGGATGTACCCCAAAAACTAGCAAGGTTCTTTTACATCCTAATTTTCCCCATGTAATATATTGTTTCCTATCAACTTATATCTGTTTACTTTTGTTATTGGCTTTATAGCATTTATCAGCATTTCTATACGTAGGCCCTCTCACAGTTTTTAAGGAGCTTGACAGACAAAAGTGGTTCTGATCAGATTTTTTGTTGAACTATGTTGGAAGTGTTTAGAGTTGGTCAGTGCATCCTCATTCTGCACTTATAAAAAGAGATAAGACATAAAAATGAGCCCCAAAATCTGTCAGTCAGTAAAATCTGTATGTTTTTTATAGCACCAAATCAAAGATGATTTACCAAAATAGACAGTATATTTTTGCTACATTATTAACAAAGATCTGACATTAAGACAAGATTTAACCATATCTTAATCCACTATGAGTGGAAAAAAACACTTGGCTGTTTAAAGATTAATTATGACAACTTTTTACTTAATTCATGATTTTATTCCTTTTTGTCACAGAAAAAGTTTACAAAGGTTTTTTTTCTAAAATGAAGAATAAAGCATTTATTTGTATTCATACCTGTTGGCTGCTGGATTTGGGAGTTTACAGAAATTATTTGATGTAGCTCCTCTGATCCCGCTCATTTTATTTATACCACGGATATGTAACTTGCGTGTTTGTAGAGATTATCCTAGTAGGTGTTTTTCCACTAGGATGTTCCACCCTTTTTTTTTCCAACAGGGAAGACATACTGTACATGATCACTGACATATAATATATCCCTCCTGGTGTCAAGCATGGAGAATGTTCCTATGTCTGCAGAGATTAAGAGAAGTGTCTGAAAACCCCTCAGGGTCTAGTCTACCACCCTCCTGGTCTCTGGCTATTTTTAAGTTGTTCTCATTAAGAGCAAATGTTTCCTCTTATCCTTTGGCGAGGGCTATAACTTACCTCTCTTTCTCTACCAGTTAAAGGCCAGCCGGGCTGTTTATAGTATCCTCTCTAAGGGGTTACTTTCACCATGTCTCCCTCTGCAATGTGAGGGCCAAGAGGATCTTTGCTCCCTTTCTGTCTTTCAAATTTCTCACTCTCTCAGATGCTTCCCCTTGTGTAAAGAGTGGCTTGTCCTACTTTCCAGCTCTTATTTTGTAAGCACTTACAAAGACAATGACTTGAGAAATTCTCATCTGTCTCAGTTCATTATCATACATCAGTGTATTTTCTGTTGAAATAAGTTGGCTGTGCCATCTCTGTGTTCCTGACAGACAAGTCGAAGGACAAAAAAAATTATGTGGGAGTTCGTGTTAACAATTGTTTTCACAGAATTAACCTCTCTCTCGCTCTCTCTCTCTCTCTCTCTCTCTCTCTCTCTCTCTCTCTCTCTTCCTCTCTTTCTCTAGCAGTGCCCTTCTTCCGTTGCCAAAATGTCCTCGACCAGTCTGTGTTCTCGTGGGTTGGGGGTTGGGGGCAAATGCCCTATACTGTCTGCCAGTCAAGCTGCTTTCCATCCATGGCCCCTTCTACTTGATCCTGTGTCATCATTGTTCTCTCTGTCCTCTTTTATCTGATCCCTTTCGTGATCTCTGGGATTTAGCATGGGTAGTTGTGGTGGTGGGTTCTGGGGTCAGGCTTACATAACGTTAGGATTATTCCTTTGGACAAATGGAGTTGGACAGGCTGAAACTACTTGAGGCTGCAGATACATTCTTTAAGAGAAGCCAAAAGGAGAGATGCTCTTCATTTTTGGAAGTTAAAGCTGAGAGGAGAATATCTGCAGGATTGTTTCATCAACTACGCTGTCTGTTGGTTAAAACAGCGCCTACTTTCTCTTCTCTTTTCTTTTGGTACAGTCGGGTTTGACAGTGCTCTTTAACCTTAGTATACAAAGACAGATGAGTGGCACCTGTGGCAGTGGCCTTCTCTGGCCTGAGTCCCAGCTCTGCAGGGATTCCCAAAAAGCCCGACCTGAACACTCACAGAGTCTGGTTTCTTTTGGCACCATGTAGTGACAGAGAGAGAGTGAGAGAGAGAGAGAGAGAGAGAGAGAGAGAGTGCGTCAAAGGTTTTCTGCATATCTATGCTGGTAGATATTTGTTACCTTAGAGTGAACCCATCCATGTCGAACTTCATGAATGATTTTTCAACCTGCTGCCAACTCATCAGCTTTTGCCGGTCAACATCTGTAACCTCATTTTCTGATAACTGCAAAAGCCAGGCAGCAGCCCAGGTAATTAACATTGTCCATCTAATGTGTCCGTTATTTATTGTACTCTGAGTTAGCAATGTAATGTACTTCAGGCTGCAGGAACTGAGTTCTGTACTCATGATACATAAGAAAATATAACTTTTTTTTCGAAAAGGGGAAAAAGGGGAGAAGATAGAACAAGAGTTTGTTTGCTTCAGTTCAACTAAAATTTTTGAACAGATTTATACCAAAAAAGGCAAAAATGGTAGGTGATATGTTTTGACCTTGATTCAGATTTGGTGATAATTTCTGAAGCAATCTCTTTCTCCTCTAAATGAAAGGTAAACCTTTCCAGTATGTCGTAATTGTTTTGCCCAATGATTGTCCGATGGTTTTATGATTTTTTCAATTACCTTTTTTGTGTCATAATATCAGACCTTTTGCCTAGGGTGAGGAGGGATAGTAAAGTGGGAAGAGCAGGAAACTGGGGAAGATGGTGAGATGTAAACTTGCAGGAAAAGGGGGCTGCAATTTTGAGTTGAAACGCAGGGTGCCCGCCTGAAAGCTGTAACCTTTGAACATTTGGCAAAAGGTCAAACTGTTTAAAAAAGGCTGCCCAGAAAAAAATGCCTTTTCATGTTTTTCAATAGGATCAGTATGGTTTTTGTATAATCCACCTGTTCAAGTTTATGTTAGGATGTACACTGTTGGTGTCTGCATTTGTTGACAAAAGCTTTGCCCCCGATAAGTTGACTAAAGGGTCAGTGCTGGGAAATACTGTCACATCCTACAAATCACCAGTGACGTAGGACAATGACTTGCCTTACCGTTACTCACACACCTCCCTCATTCACTCTCACTCTCACTACCATTTACAGCGTCATCACTGTCGCTCTGTCACGGCACACTGCAGCATAAACCTGCATGAATCAATTACCCACTAAATGACCTCAACTGCAGCCATCAACACAGTAGCACAGACAGAAGCAAATCTCCACACAGTCGTCACAATCACAGAATGCCATCAACACATTTCCAGTCACCTCCTCCACATTCACACTGAAATTAATGATGTAGAGCCAGACTCTGGCTTGACTGTGAGGCAGAGCTACTGCTGGGAAACATTCATATTTAACAACCAGTTTATGGACATCTTCTGATTTGATCTCATTACAGTAACCTGAAAATGTGACAGCACTTACTGAGCAGAGCAGGAGAGTTTATTTTTTTATTTTTTTTACTTCTTGTGCTCAAAATGAGGAAAACATAAGGTCATTTTACAGGAATTTATCTGTCAGGAAAGGAAGTTTTTAGTCTCCATTAACATCGTGCCTCACAACAAATATGTGAAGCATATCCCTGTACTGCATGAGTGCAAAATCAGAGAATCAGCATTAAAAACAGGATAACCAAGACAGAAATTAGTGTAAAAAAGGCATCAACTAAACACCTGATCCACAGTCGTATTGCCTCTGGTTGAGCAAGTACCACTGTGGTTAATTTTGTTAAGTACAGTGCTGAATAGAGCCATCTAAGTTGTTAGTCTAAATTGATTTTTTTAGTCCATGTTGTTCGTGAAAAATAGAAGTTAGCATATATAAACACAACCACAAAAAAACTAGAGTATAATTGTTCCTGGGATTTTAGGTAAGAACAATTGCAAACTAGAAAATTCCCTCTGTGAAATTTTAAAAGGGCCACTGGCGCTTCTGCCAGGGTGTGTACATAGAATGAGATTTGTCAGAGATTTTCAATAATTTATACTAGTAGCATTATGATATTATTTACAATTTATACAAATGTTATTTTAGAGCTTGCCTTGTCCAAATATAAGGCAAGCTCTAAAATAACTTTTCGTAGATGTAGCCATCTTGTCGGACTCGGAAGGTCGGACAATCCTTACCAACCCCTACTTGATGACAATGCCATATTCCAAGATGGCAGCGCAGTGCGTCAACAGTAAAGAGTAACAGTGAAAGCTCTCCTAATGTATTATTTATAAGCATTTCTGTTTTGTTTTTTGGGGAAATTAAATAAGCGGTGTTTGTTGTACTGCCCAACGTCTAACTGTGAACATGGTGCTATAGTCTTTGTAAGAGTAAAAAACGGTGTTATGCGTTGTTTACAACTGGTATCGCTAACAACAACTAATAACAGCGGACAACCGCTAACAACAAGTGACAACGACTAATGACAGCTGGTAACTGTAGGCATCCATCTTGGTTTTCCGACTTGGTAACTGGAACGCCGTCAACTCGGATGCAATGTCAGTCCAAGCTCCAACATCCAACTTCCAAGGTAACTGGTATGCAGCATTTGTGTTAGCGTCAATGAGGAGCAGAGAGAGACATTGCCATATTTAGAGGCTCAGTATTTAAATTCTGTAAGTCTCTCTGCTTAGATGAACACATCGTTAGAAACAGAACAAGTGTGTCTATAACTGTGGAAAAAAACGTGTATAGTGTGTAATTTGTGGCTGGGAGAAGTGTGGAAAAAGAAAGGTTTGAGACAATTTCATGCAACTTCTTTCACTCTAGCCAATGATGTCCCCTACTCTGGCACAAACATGCCACACAATACACACTCATTATGATCTCAAAATTCCTCCAAATGTTCATGGTCATTGAACAGTGAATATTCCAAAACTACAACTACACTACCTATGAAAACATGGATTAATACACCAATGGACAAGACTTAGGTCTACATTTTAAAGTTTAAATGGAGTCTCTGGATGAAAGTATGCCGGAGCATCCACCACCTCTGTTGGTTTGATAGCTCTGCTCTGCTGCCTGTGCATCTTTACTCCTGTCTGGTATTTTTCCACTAAACTTGTGAGGAGACACGAGATGGTTGGCACTTCAGTACAATAGCTCAGATTTCTGTAAAGTAGCTTTCACCCTTTATCCTGCCTTCTCACCCTCCCCGTCAGCTTCCTCCACAGCATCACTGCAGCGCTCACCGTGCTTGGAAATTTCCACACTGCAGCAAAGAGAGGAGCGCAGGGAGGGGGGGGCGGTGAGAGAAAGGGAGAGAGGGATGTAGGTGAGATGGGGGTGGGAGGGCATGAAAAAGGTAATCAAATGTTTTTTATGTTATGGGAGGTGAAACACGTTTACACTTAGTAAGATGCCAACAAGAACTGAAATAAGAGACCGAGACCGAACAGTATGCATCCCCACTAATGAAACAAGGCTTGTGTGTGTGTGTGTGTGTGTGTGTGTGTGTGTGTGTGTGTGTGTGTTCGGGGGGGGCAGAGGCTATAACAAGCAAAAGAGATGGATAATGCTTCGTTTGCTTCTTTGCTCTTCTTTCTTTCTATACTGTTTACCTTGATAAAAAAACAAGCAGAAATCAGGACAGTGTTATGAATCAGCAGGCTTAGAAAAATGCTGTCATATAGCAAGCCAAGAAAATGTTTGAGGAGGAGGGAGAGCTGTGTTTATGCAGAGAGGAGCAGCTCTTTGGTCATGGTAACCTCTGCAGAAACGTGCAGCCATCATCACGTGTGCTGAGAATAAGCAGAAAAGCACTGCAGTACCCCAATACTAAAGCCCAGAGCTGGCACTTCTATACACTTCACTCAGAGCTGCAGCCTTAATCCACATCGCTGCTCCCACACATGTACAGATTTACATTATGCTCGCGAAAATGTATGAAAATATAAACAATTCCTATCTAATCAAACACAAACTGCTGATGACTCTTGCAATTTAAGAGTGTAAAGGTGATGGGTAGAATGAATATCAACATCCAAGCAAGTCCAAAGTGGCTATTGCACCATGACTTTATCTATTTGACTTGGGATTTGTCCAGTAATCATTCTATCATTGGGTTTATGTAAATAGAAACTTCATCCAGCTATGGTTTGTTTGTTGCAGTGAAAGACAAATATTCATATTGTTTTAGCTCTGATTTTGGTCTCCACCAATTCATGAGGTATACAGCTCACTCTTTAGCTTCCTACCATCATCTGACTGCTGCATGGTATAGAGCAGGTCTCATACCTGTTGATGCTGAAAACAATACTATGACAGTTGTGATAGTGAACCAAAACAATAAAGTTGTTGCTGGACAACTGAACAACAAGCCAATAAGGTGAAGGAGGTGAAAGTAAAAGATGATGCTCTCATTGTGTTTGTCAATGAAAATGTCAAGTTTTGTCTGGTTTTTAAATCAAAAGTAAGTTGCTTTGACTGTATCTACAAATTTTCAATATCAAAAGTTAAAGAAACTGTAATCCCAAACCCCCAGTAGCCTTTTTACTGTGTAGTCTAGGGTCTCATCATACACAAGGAATTACTGTCAGTCCAGGGCTGAATATTGTCATAAAAGATTCTGTGAACCTCCTTGATAAAAATACATATATTTATTGTAAATATTACTCACTTGAAGCCCTTTTGAGTAGTTTTTTGACATTTACAAAATAGATTGGAGCCCTATTGATGCCAAAACAAACAAGGTCATCAGGAACAAGACTTGCAGTGTGTGTATCGCCATTTTTTTATGACTGGTGCAAGAGGGTAGGTGTCAGTCTGGTGGCTGATCACACTTCCGGATAAATATTCACAATCAATGTTAGATTTGCCTTTCAAGAGTCAGCAGGATTAGATTCTTAAAAAAAAAATACCGCAGGAAAAGATAAGCAAAGACTGGTTTGTCAAAAGGGGGCGCCAAAAATGATCCAGAGTGTCAGGCTGTCAAAGGAGCTTTAACAACCAAATTCAATTACATAAAAACCCACCTTGTCTAGCTATTAACACTCACACTTGACATTGTCTGTAGTTCACTTGCAATTTTTGCAGTTCTTGAGTTTTTTGTTTTTAAGAAAAAAGCTGAATGTTTTCCCACAATGAAATCATAATGTTGTTACCAGAAGTGTACCTCACTTGGTAGTGTTTCAGTGTGCTCAAGCTGTATTCAAGAAAACATTTTGCACAGACAGCGTTAGTGGCAAGACAGAATCACAGTTATTCAATTCTTGTACTCCCACCATTCAGGACCATAAAGCTTTCATAAATGAAGAATCAATAACAATCTGCTCTTACATGTTTTGTAACACTACCTCAATTGTTATTGGTCTGCAAACAATAGTGATTGTAAGCTGGCCAAACCTTCTGTTGTAGCTGTTGGGTTTTGAGACTGATTGGTACCAACTATGATTGTTTACTGTTTAGCTAGAGGTGAGGAGCACTGGCCTTGGATTATGTTTTGTTATCTTTTGTTTGTCAGTAGTTTTTCAGTACCAGTTGGAAAAACTAGACTCAATGATTTTAACATTATTCAGCATGCAGCTTTGAGTACATGTAGGGTTAGCTCAGTTCATGTTGCACATACTGTATAAGCTATCTAACTATGATAGGGGCCTCAAAGTATTCCATTACACTTGATCCTATTTGATGGCAGGGCCCCTTCCTCTCTGACTCAGATGACCCAAAATGCAGGTCAGCACATATGCTGTCCTGTCAGGTCCAAACAGTAAAGTAAGCAGGTAATTTCATTCATGTTTTCAAAAAGTTAGGAAGGTTTTCTTTTACTCTGATTTTGTGGATAACTACAGAGACTGTATGGTGCAACCTCAAGTGCTTTTTCAGTTTCATACAAAATCATGGCTTCTACTTATATAACTGAAACACAGAAACTAGATCCCGGTGTCCCATTAAAAACCCACACAGGCCTCAGTGCCATGTCAACAGACATCACAATGCTATAAATCAATGAGCCTGCCTCAGGGGTTTGTCCCGTACAGATAGATGCAATCGGTCAAATTTAATGCATTATTGATCCACATCACACAGTTTGTAGATGGACTGAATAATGGCTGTGAGATTTGGAAGGATCAAACACGTGAATAGGAGGCGAGTGAACTCACAGTGCTCATAATGGCTTTCATTTTATTCAGCTCACAATTTGAGACACTTGTATTTATAATGAGGCTGTGTCCTCAGTGCTACTCATTTCAGTTAAAGCAGAGCTGTTTGAGGCCTAATTTAGACTGCAAAGGGAGGCAGAGAAAATTGAAGTCTGCTTTTTGGGTCATCAGGTTTGATCAAGGCTATGAATTAACCTTTTGTGATGCTTTACTGTGGGGCAGATCAGCCATTATGACTTCCTTTGACATTTACAAGTTTTATAGTTTCAGTTGGAGTCCTCTTGTCTAAGTGTATTTATAGCATAACACCACTTTCAGTTACTGTGCACAAGTAGATCATCACAAAACTTACATGCAAGCTTGTGGAGAATCACCTTTTGATATTTGTCCACCTAAATGTTCTGTTTATTACCCTGTTTAAAGTGGCATGTGTTGCTATTTTAGCTTACAACAACATCTTGAATATCATTTTAACGATGCACTGACTTGCAAAATGGAGAATACTGTTGAACTCTGTTTCTTTGAGTTTATGACATTAAAATATGGCCAGACACAAAGTAGGAATATGAGTTGGACCTCCTAAATTTGCATTTGAGGGCTTGTTTGCATCATGGAAATGCTGCTGCTTGGCCTCTAGTTTACTGCTGTGAATTATTCAATCTTTAGCTGGGCAGTGAAACCCTAAACAGCCAAGCTCTTGTTACAGTAATCTGGCACAAACCAATGTTGGTTACTGAGTCAGCCTGTCCACCACTTTCAGAAATGTTCCAACTGTTCAGGCAGGAAAGTATTCATTTAGATATTGATGTTGTTTTTATATTTGTGCATTGCCTCTTAACGTCAACGATGACACTCAGGCAATGCCTCAATCTTATAAGTGTGGGGAAGTGAAACTATTTAACCTGTATTTTACCAGGACTTAGAAAATAATTTGCTGAGATTAAAAATATCTTTTTCCAGAGTGCCTCGGGCAAGACAGGCAATGGAACCAGTTACCAAGGTTTCCAACAAACAAAAAACAACATTACATATACACATCATTTCAGAGACACTAAAACACAGAATAAAAAATAAAACTCACGGGTCACAGTCAGAAATATATCAAATACAACATCGACAACTGGAAAGGTCTGCCTCCAATCAAAAGCATCTAAAAAGCATTCAGTGAGACCAGATCCTTCAGTTTTAGGTCGTAAGTAGTCTGCAGAGTGGGTTTAAACAAATTTTAAAATACCCCAATCACTCATAAACCCTGAAAGCCTCATGTGTAACTCATAAACATGCTGCTCTGGATCTCATCCACAAGCAGTTCCTCAATTGCATTTCAAGGTAATGTTATAAAAGAAACTCGCACTCTTGTTTTGGATTAGAAAATGTTTTTCTGAAAATGTGTGGTCACTCCCAAAGCATTCACATCTCTTCTCTGTCAGCAGTGCTGTAAAACACGTGAAGTCAGACTTCTTTCATCTTCCTAATTTAGGAGACTTTCAAGTGTCACTCTTCAAATAGACTCTTGATGTGCTTGATATCAGCAGTCGGATAAATCTCTCGTAATCATAAATCATATGGACAGTGTGTTATGTAAGAAACACATTAAGGATGTAATGAGCAGCAGCAGTATGTTTATGGACTGCAAGCTGAGAAGCAAAACCTCAACCTCTGGCAGCTACAGTGAACTGCCTCACCACTGGTATCCTGACAAACATTCATTTTCCCAACACCATGAAGTGCAGTGACATAATCAATAATAGCTCGGTCCAAAGTGCCACTGAAAGGGTGAGATATTGATGGTTTCTCACCATGATAGCACCAATCACTGATACTTCATGGCCATGGTGCGCAGCGAAAACTAGTGAACAACAAGTGCAGCGGTTTTGCAGCTTGGTTTTGTCTAAGCTGGGTTTGCATAGCGATAGCTTTTGCAAAACTAAAATCCACACTGCTCTGCAGACAGAGTAAAGTTCAGCACTTTGTGAGTTTTACTGAAAGCTGGAAAAACTCTGAACATGCCAGAACATGCTGCACAGACAGGTCTTCCATGCTGTGCAGGGGCAGCATAAAGGCCTCTGTCATGCTTAGATGTATCAGTTTTATCAAAAAGACACCAAACACATGCATAAGTGTTTTAAAATGCACAATATGGTCTTCCACTGGTCTTGCACTCATCTACTAGTTTACTTCACTACTTCCCATTAATGCTCATCAACTGATAAGCAGCAGGCAGCAACAATTAAAACCAGCTTGAATTTCCAAAAACGGCAGTTACTTGAGGGTCCACCTGAGGCTGGCCCAAAAAGTGAGTAGTACTTAGGGTGACCATATTCTGAATCCCCAAAAAGAGGACACAACTACCTGGGGGCGGAGTCAGGGAGTCGACTGTAGTTAATTTTGAGAGTTTTCTGGGTCGAATCGAGTGTTTTTTACACGCTTCTAACTCAGTAAGTCCAAGCAACACAAACTCAAAACTTCCATACAAAACCCCAAACATTTGAAGGATTTTATAAACTCCCCTGGACAAGGCCAGACAGGCCAGACAGCCCACAAAAAAGAGGACATGTCCAGGTAAAAAAGGACGTATGGTCACCCCAGTAACACTCCATTGTGCTACATATTAAAATTGACCAAATAAGAGCAAATTTAAACGTATCTTTAACATAGTGAAAACAATGAAGGGGTTTGGTCTATTACGCTGCACTTTTTCTGTTCAAAATGTTTTGGACGTAAAACAGTACAAATTACATCAAGGCTTGACTAATGCATACATGCACACTGAAATAGCTGTATACCTTTTACAGGGCTGTATGTTAGGTTAAGTCAGTATTTCCAACATGGCATCCATCACCCTCAGTATGCCTCAAAACTCCTCTTTGTAAGCCAATAGGAGGCATCACTGAGGTTATCTGTTTCAGTTTTTCAGCAGCAGGCTCACAAGTCTTAAACGTAGTATTTAAACTGGAGACTACTAAATTAGATAATCAGTTGTGAAATTGGTTGTGAAAGTATGTTTGGGTGTTTTTGCCAGGCGCTATCTTGTACAGCCTGTGCTCCGTGTCAATATAATGTCATGGGGTTTAGATACAGTCAGAGTGGATTCACTGGAAGGTTACATAATTCAGTGGGAGCACACAGGACCTATATTCACTTCTTCCCCTCTCTCTGTCAACCTTGGACACAGTAAGGCACACACACACACACACACACACACACACACACACACACACACACACACACACATGCACACACACACAAGCACACACTCACA
Organism: Xyrichtys novacula; assembly: GCA_962446985.1. Classification (NCBI taxonomy): domain Eukaryota; kingdom Metazoa; phylum Chordata; class Actinopteri; order Labriformes; family Labridae; genus Xyrichtys; species Xyrichtys novacula. The sequence continues at coordinate 19,367,680 of OY660865.1, forward strand.
CTCCCACAGCTGTGATATGTGAGGGAACTCCAAAAAGCCTGACATCTGCAGACTGAAAACAAAAACACTCCCTCTGTGTACAGCCAAGTGAGGAGGAGTCTCTACTCTGACTTTTACCAGATGATGTTTATCCCACAATTCCTGGAAAAAGCAAACTGCTGTACTCCAGCTCTACAGAGACCGCTGCACAAACCCGCGAGGACAGTCATGTTCGTGACCTTTGACCCTGTAAAGAATCTGCAAGCAGTTTTGTCAGTTTAGAAAAGAAAAAAAGGAAACAAACTGACAGCACTTTCTTTTTTTTTTTGCTCATAAATTTGTATTTCATGAACAAGCAGGTGTAGTCTTTGTTCCAGCTGCAGGACTAAACCCTTTACTCAACCATTTGTCTTCCTTCCATTCCACATAATCCTATACAGTGCCCCTAGGATTGCAGAACAATTGAAACATTAATCTCCAGGAGTTTAGCTCCACTGCAGAGATTGGAGAGTGGGTCAGTGATTGTTTTTGTTCTCTGTTTAAAGCCAACGTCTACACCGTGTTTTTAAAGTTTTAACTGCGCTCGTGAACCAATCCAGCTCGGTCCTTGTATGGTAAACCTCCTCCAGCTCTGTTTGTTTTGGGTCGAGTCTTCAGCATGCACAAGCCTGAGCTTAGACAGCATCTATATTTTAAGTGTGTGGGACGTCCATGTGTGCATGAAAAATCAAAATATTATGGCTCCAAGATTTTGGCAGAGATAGACTGCACGTGACTGGTTACACGTGCAGAGCTGAGGAATGGTTTTGTTTATTTAAATCTGACCTTTTTTTTTTGCTCACTCTTTGCATGTTTGGGTCATATGGAACTTGTTAAAGTACAGTGGGCTGCATGAGGAAAGCTGTAAAACCTGCACCCTCTCTCATAGTTAACACTCTGAAAAACCTACAGATCAAAGACGGCCTTTAGTGAACTGGATTAGTAAGTTTAAGTTCAAAAGCAGGAGTAGCTGATAAATGCCTCTGTGTTGTTGTCTATTAACTCCAGGTTGAGAGAAAGGCTGCAAGGCAGATAGCAAAGATAAAGCTGCTCATGTCTCCCTCTGAAACGAAAAAAACTGATGTAGGCCACGAGGTTGGAAAGTTTGTTTTCTTTTCCTCAACAGTCTCCACCCACCAAGCTTGTGGCATGTATAGCTTCTGTTACAAGGTTACAATGCCATTTAGCAGACTCTTTTATCCCAAAGTGACGTACATTCAAGAACAAGAACAACACAAGCAAAGATCTAGGCGAGAAGAAAAAGATCTGTAATCAGTAAAACATCAATGTTAGCATTGAACTTCAGCCAGAAACACATCAAGTTCTAGTTTGCTTTGTTCTCTAAATTTGCTCTTTCACAATGAGCTGAATAAGAGATTACTTTAATACATAAAAATACAAATTAGTTTTGCATTAGTTTGGATATGCTCTGTAATTTTGTGTTTCGGTATACTGTGATGTCTGTACTTAAGAAAAGTGACTGCTTGACTTTTGACTCTGGACTACAGAGCCAGTACTAAATGCTTACATGCAGCTATCAGGAATAAAAATGATGTTTTTTCTTAATGATTTTTAAGGAGGTTGGAACTCAGCATCAGTGTTTGTTTTCATGTGTTACCAAGACAGACACTTCAAGTTTCGACCTGCATTGATTGTGTGTTCTCATTCAGGAAGGAGCTCATATGAGAGCTTTGGCCAGGTCCTAAATAGTGGAGGTGATGAAGCAAAACAAACTGTGTGCACAGGAAGACGTCCTTAAAGAAGTATAGTCTGTGAATAGTAGTCAGTGGTGGCAGCAATCATTCCCCTGTTGTTGTTTTTTACGTTTGTCATTGTGGAGGCAGTTGTGCAGAAGTCACATTTGAATCCCAGACAAACTTCCATAAAAGGACAATAAAGTGCATCATATTATATGGTTTTGTTTCATATCATATCATTTATGGTATAGTCCTGTATCTGTAATATGATCAGGTTGAGCACTGAAAACAAAGTCTTTATGAATCCTTGAGGTGAACTGTTTGCAGTGCTCTGCCAGGCAGATTTTCAGTTCAATAAAGGGTATACACGGCGATGTCTGCATAACAGCATGTGTGAAATTTTTCAGAAGTGGCACTAGCTGCAGATAAATTGTAGATTTGCTTCCATCACCCGGTCATTTTGTCCTACTTGGCCGTGAGCGACAACTTTACCCTTGACAGGATATAGAGTGGCCAATACGATGTGAGGCAGCAGAAGGAGGCTGGACTCATGATATCGGTCTTAGTCTGAGCACGTGAAGCATACTTGATGTGGCAGTTTGGACAGTGCCCAGAAGCCTGCATGCTGACAGAACCTGCCCACCCAGTTCCCGGACATGACCTGATTCTACCTCCAAGAGAAATCCGAGCTCGGGGATTCAGTGTCAATTCACAGCACCCCTCTTTTAGGGGTCAAGAGTCAAGGCTAAGGTTGATGGAGGGTGGTAGGTTATTTGGCAGGGTGTAGACGTGGAAATATGTGTCAGCGGGGCTGATGACCGGACAGAAGTCGCAGGGGCTATTTAAAACCAACGTGTGATATGAATGCTGTTTGTGTTTACATGAAGAAAATCTTGCAGTTGGTTGGAAATATTACAACAGCATTTCATTTCTGGAAGTGTAAACCTAAATTATGAATTTGTCTGCATCCTGACTTCGCTTTCTACAACCTAATAAACCTCAAAACTCCTCAAAAAGCTCACATACATGCAGTCTCCATGAGGCTGTTCCCATGGTGATGGGATCAAGCATTGATCTAGTGAGTGCAGAAACTAGGGCACAAGAGTGAGGCTGTTTAACATCTCTTTTTCACTTTCAACATGAGCCCGTGAGTGGAGTCCCACACAATAGTCAAAAATGCAAACAGTGACGCTCCCACTGTTTGTTTTTGCCCACATCTTTACCTGGTCACTTAACCTTAGATATTCTTCACGCCTCATGTTGCAGCACTGTGTCTGTTTATGAGTGTATGTTTACACACTGATAATGTAAGGGCCCACACCTTGCAGAAAACCCACTCCCTGAAGATACAGAAGAGCTGCCTTACATCTGCTAAAGTGGGTCAGATTCAGCTGTCTAACATAGTTTTATCTAAAACAATATAAAGAGGATGGGGAAATCATAATCACTGTACTCCTGCTGTGTCAAGGCTTCTCATGACTTTATGTGCTTTTATCGATCACTTGTTGCTCTGAATATACAGGATGTAGCTTATATCAACAAAGAGCCAGGAGAAACATTCTTTATAACTTTCACATGTATGGACATGATAGGCGGTAGCTCAGTATTTCAGTTGCACGTGAGTTGCTTGTTTTTAGGAATATGAAGCTGCATGTAGTCCAGCCAGTTCAGGCGGTTACTCTGCCTCAGAAAAATGAATGCGCTACCATTAAAGGTCTGCAGGAATTCATTAGAGAAGCATACCATTACACTTGCAGAATGTGAAGTTGAAGTTATGATGTTACTTAGGTGCCCCAATTGCTATGGTTTGCATCAGGGAAGGGACAAGAAACGATCAATACTGTGAATACTAGGTTATAACAAGAGTTTTTTTTCTGGGTCAACTAAATTTATCTCATGAAGAGCCATACTTGTCCTTCTTCTAAAGAGAGATCCAACATTAATCCACCATGAGAGTGTGCTCTACAACCCTGCCAAAGAAAACCTCCATAATAACCTCAACCAAAACCACAGTGTTTAATGCCATCTGCATCAAGCAGGCCAGAAAAGAAAATGGGTCATAGTAGTATCAGCAATAATATATAAATGATAATAAAAGTAGAGTTGACAGTAACAGTTATAGCACTTGTAGGTCTAATTGTTAACACTTGAAGTTAACACATTATGCAGTGGTTCATACTGATTCAGTTCATGTGTCTTGACTGTTGTTTGTTCGTCAGACTGCCATCAAGATTGCATTACCTACCCCCAGTAAAATCTCCGTGCATCTCTTGCATCTCAGCCGTTGTATTTGACAGCCCCTCCCAGAGTAAACGATACTTTACATTTATGACCCTGTCTCTGGGCTCTGTGGGGTTTTATTGCCAGGTCTCATGTGCCAATGTTTGCAGGAAAATGTGAGGCATCATTAGAGGAAGTCTTATCCATACAATGGGTTATTTACAGATTTTACTGCCCTGCCTCACGTTTTATGGTTTGTTGTTACAGTTTTTCTCTCTCATTGAGGAACCCAGTATCTTACAAACTGATGTTGAACTATCACAATGAAACACAAATTTAAGTTTAAAAAGTGAGTGATTTTGTCTTGTCATCGCTGAAGAATTCCCCCTTTTTTGTTTTTTGTTGAAAGAAAATTCATAAAACCAGATAACAGGTACGTAACTTGTAAAAGCAAAGTGATTGACTGTCAATGGGCATTTTATTACAGGAAATGAAAGAAGTGTTATCTGATGACAAACACACACTTTGATTGTATCTTTATTATCTATTTAACCACATGTCACCTGATCAGATGAACCCTTTTTCCATTGTGGATGACAAGAAGTGTAAAAGGCATGGCATTCGGAGTGTGGGTGGTAAAGTGAAGTACAGTGATCATTAATCCTGTCCTTGACCAGGGTGGTTGTGTGCCAACAACACTCATCACTATCAACACACATTTATTTACAAAAGAGGACTGTAGTCGAAATACATGAGCATATGGGCCTATCCCCTTTCTCTGCCAAGCTCTCAGACTAACCCATGTTTCCCTTCCTCACGTGTCTGGGAATGAGGGGGCAGGGCTCAAGGAAACACTGGAAAAGGGAATGTCAAGATGGAGGGATATTCCTTTGTGATTTCCCCCCACACACAGGAATTTCGAGACACTCCTTGTCTCACAGCTCAGATTGTCTCAGCCACCCTGAGTGTACATTTCTTAATGAGGTTAATTTCTTTGGTTTCATTTTGTCCTCGTAGCTCAAATTTTCAATAAGATTCATGATACAGCACATTTTGCTCTTGAGGCTGTGTTTTGGCTAATATGCTGCTATTATCATATCCCCATTTTGGCCAATATCAATAGACACAATCACAATTTTCATTTAAAAATCATCAAGTCTATGACAGTCTATTTCCACCAAGGGCTCTGGTTCAGTATGGTTTGGTATTTGTGTTTCCATTGTCAAAAATCAGGCCAGGTACTCAAACAACCAACCCCTACCATCGTGCTCTTTTGGCGCTCTTCTGTTTGGGTATCAAGAATTTTAGCAACCCTGTAAAGGGGGAGTGATTGGAAATGGCAAAATATTTGCTGTAATGATTAATGATTAACACAACTTACCTGTAACAAACATGATATATTACCTTTTTTCTGGGTTGAGTTCACCTATGACGAGCAGTGCAAGTTAGTTCTTACATTAAAAAATTGCTCTTTACACAACTTCAGAATAAAAGCTTAGTATGAAAACAAGAGGGGGAAACTGTTACCTTGAAAAGCATTGCAATTGCATCAGTGGAAATTTTCATGTTTGCGATACGGATGATCAACTTTTTAGCCTTTTATTGCCCAGTATCATTATCATGCTGATGACACCTTTCATCCCTATAATGTCAACCAAGGTGTTGAGGTAACAATGCTCATCTTCAGCTGTCCAATTAAAGTCATTTGTGGTGCCAAAGGAAGGAAACCACTGGATGTTTGAAGAAAAGAGTTCCCTAATAGGTGATTTAACTTATGACTGTCTTCATTTCATTCTTTACAATCTAATATCCCTGCTGTTGCTTGCCACTAATCAATGTCTGACAAAATCTTGGGGAGACAATATAACGAGTTTTAAGATTTGTAGGAAGTGTTTCAATCAGCCTTATTTGCTTTTTACTCATGTGTAGATGGTAAGGATTAAACTTAACTGACTGGTTGAGCAAATATTGATGGAAATATCTTCTACATCTTCACTGTGAAAAAGCACCTCACATTTACACTCCTCTATTTCTGCCGAGCCGTTGTTCAAGAGACCCTGAATAGAGTCAGATTGAGTCCATTCAGATTGTCCATTGGGCAAACTGGACCAAACTTTAGTCAGATGAGCTATGAACCGGAGGTATGGCTTAGCTCAAGGGGGCAAAAGGGCAGAGCGAAATGGGTCACATTCTCTAGGTCATACACATAGACTGTACATACTATGGACAACTTCCGTCATTCCACCGTTGTAGACACACTTGTTTTGTCTCTAACGATGTGTTCATCTAAGTACAGAGACTTACAATATTAATACACTGAGCCTCTAAATACGGCAATGTCTCTCTCTGCTCCTCATTGACGCTAATACAAAGATTTTCTGAGACAAGCAGAAGGGACTCCTGTTTATAACTTGCAAGTCTGTCCAAACTGTTTACTGTAGAAATGCTAAGATCATATCAAAGCGTTAAGGAAGTCCTCACGATGATCACGGTCTGAATTTGGTCAGAATAAGCCCAAGTGTGAGACGAGCACTGAGGCAAAAAAATCGCTCTTTTTCTCGACATTTTGACTGTCTCAGCCTGCTGTGTGTCTATCGTCCTGTTCAACCACCTCAGGTCAGGCCCACAGCTGAGATCAATACACTAATCAGGGACTGCTCTGATATCTGCATCATTGAATCATTTCTAAAGCAATTGAATCCCGAAAAACCCTGACTCTTGATCAGGATCCTCATAAGGGGGCAAATGCACCGAGGCACTGGCCTTCAGGTTTATAGCGATGCCATAAACTTGACAGCAAGCCCCTTTACAATATACTGTTTCTAGTTTCTAGTTTCTATATACTAGTTTCTATTTGCTACTTGTCCTACAGCTTGAAGAGTATTGGACAGATTATACATTACAAGCCCCCCCAAAAAAGCAAAGATTAGAGTTTTTCAAACATTTACTGCTCCGGCACTGTTATTTATACTTTTTATTTTTTATTGTTTTGGATAAATAAATACTTGAGAAAGGAATCTGTGTTGTAGGTGTGCTCCATGTATATAATCTCACAATGCTACCATACTATAAAGTACTTGAAATCTCTGAAGAATCTCATTATAATGTACACACTTTGGCAGTAGCCTTCAATTCTCAGACGGAATTTTCTAGTATAACTTTTTTAGTGCTACTTTACATATGGGTATAGATCATGGAGCATCAGTGAGCAGTATAGCCACAGGAAAGAAAAGTAACATGGGATTTACCAATCTAACTTTCTGTCCAGCTTTATTTTATTTCATATTATTCTGTTGACCTGATTTTTTGTATGAGGCCAGATTTCTAGAAACTTCATCTGCATCTCTGCTGGGCAGATTTTACAATGATGACTGTGTTTGTAGAAGGCCGTGCACAATACAACATGCACACTGAAGGCTGTTGGCCATTGCATCATTGAGTTTAGGGCCCTGTGGCACAGCCTGAACCTATTGTCCGGGGGCATGGACCCATGATATGAGCGGGGGAAGCAATCCTAAGCTGACATAACACTGACGCATCAGTGAGGCCAGGGTGACTAGGCTAGAAAGACTCTCACACATGAACACACACTTTCTTGCATGCTTTATACCATTTATAATGAATTTCAAGAGGATTTGAAGTTGATAACAGTGTTTAAGACTTTAATGTTGGTGATAGATGTTGGATGGTAGATGGGCTGTGAGAATGTCCTTATTTATGGTTCTTTAATGACTACCCACTACTGGACATTATTCACCCACTGAGGCCCACTCAACACCTTTACAATTACATGACTAAACCTTCTACTTAGAAACATGAAACAGCCATGGATGTCTTTCCCAAAAGATGGACAGCATGATAAAGCCAGTATTGTTCTGTCGATTCCTGAATCAAATATTTAAATAACCCACTTATAATCAAACGTACAGGTTTCTCTCCTCCTTTTGTACTTCTTTACATTTCAAACTGGGACATGAGTGAGTCCCCACCTCTGAGGCCAAACCCTGTTCAAGTGCTGATCATTTAATCCCCTCCATGCCTGTGTCTGGGATCCTTTCTTCCCCATTTGTAATCCCAGTGCAGAACTGGAACATCAGAGATTAGTGCGTGATGAGGCTATAACCGTCCACTGACCTGAGCTGTCTACACTGCTCCAGCTTTGTCTGGCCTGGACAGTCAGACTCATTTGGTCTTTAATCAGTCATCAAGTTCACAGTTTGGTTTGTATATCAAAAGCTTGTTGGGTTGGGCAAACACCCTTTACTTTAAGCAAAGGTGACTTGTAGTTTGGTGTTGGGTTTTTGTAGATTTTAACTGCAGTCTACATTGAACATCTCCCCTGTTTTGTCAAATAGGTTTTAAAAACTGTATGGATAGTGTGGCTGATACTTGAGCTTGTATTGTCTCGCAATTTCCTTCCTTAAAGCAAAACTGAAGTGAAATATGTCAGGAATATTTCCATTGGGTTCTATTTAGAGCTGCTGGTGTGTATGTGTTGTGGTGCCAAAGGATGTTGTTCTTTGATATCCAGATAGTGCACCAATGAGGAAATGTTTCAGCAGTGTTCTGCTTTGTTTATGTTGAGTGTTGGCCTGCATTTGTTCAATCCCTTGTACCATATAGGGTTGTGCCAACTATTGGCTGATATTTCATGATGGATCAGAGCATAGTAATAACTTTCCTGAGTTGTTAAACACTGCCTTACTGTGGATCAAAGCACAGTGTAGTCTCATGGCAAACCAAACCCAACAACCAAGTCTTTTGACTGTCTAATCCAGAAAATAACAAACTACTTGCCCCACAAACCTTAAACTGCAAATGGCACAGTTTGTTTTATTATTATGGATTGTTATTTTTTTATATTCTTGTTCTTGATCATGATTCCAGAGCCTTAAGGACTTATTTTTAATCTTAAAAAGTCGTCTCAAATGTGAAGTCCATGGGTGGAATCAATGATGGGCGGTACAGCCTGTAAGTTTACCAGGAAGTATTTGGTATTTTTTCTCGATGGACAGTTCTCACTCTCAGTATAACAGCATAAAAGCACTGTAGGTAAATTTTCACAAGTACTCACAGACAGCATACGTGATGCTGCCCACTTTATGCTTTGTTTTCCTCTTAAAGCATCCCTGTTACTTTTCTGAATTATGCCTCATAGTGCATTCACTATAACAAGTGACACACTTGCAGAAAATGTTCAGTGTTACGTTCAGCTTAGCCTTGGATTTCTGTATTAGAGCTCATTTAAACACAGTTTTGTGACTGGGCACATAGAAATGTGGTTAACTTACATTTTAAATCCTCACATGGACCACTATTTCAGCTGCACACTAAAACATCTCCATTTCTACCACGTATGTCAACAAAGCATCTGACTACATTGTTTTCAGTGCTGACAGACAGGGACGTTTTTGTGCTACTTTCTGTCTTTGCAAAATTTACATCACTAATGCAAATGTTTAAAATGCAGGCTATGCAAAAAAAAAAAATAAACTGACTAAATATTGTTAAGCCATTGAACCATTTTCCTCATAGCACATCTTAGAAGCACACCTTAAGCTAAAAAGTATTGAGTTTGGAAGAAACTGTAAACAATACAATAATGATCATATAATAATAACTTAAAAACAGAAGTTTACAAAGTGCTTTGACAAACAGGCGTAAGGCACAGAACATCCGTCGAAATTTCTAACCTATTTTGCATGTCGCACTGACGTCGAGATGTGATCTTTGACAGACCAACCCAATACTGACTTGATCTGCACATCCCTTCGACATCCGATGTTTGGTAGGTTTAGTTTTGAGTCTCAACTTTGGAACAACCAGGAGGCCTTCACTAGAGGATCTGAAGCTGTGAGTTAAAAGCTCTGAAATGTAGCTCGAAGCAAAAGCCTTGAGTGCTTTAAAAGTCATCAATAAAATCTTAAATGTTTCTTAAGAAAGGACAATGTTTCGTGCTGGAATGTTTATTTCACTTACTACTGAAAACCCCCAAAAATCAAAATGTCCTTAAAATGTAACAAATATATTTATTTATCTTGTTTGATACATTAGATGTTTTTGGAAACTGACAAACTACAAGAGGACATTTTTATTATTTATCGGACTGTATTCAGGTTTTTTTTAGTAATTTGTTGGTCATATTGATTTGATAGAAGTATATAAAAGTATGTATCAAATATGATACAAAAGGCATTAAAGGGTTTAATTCTCTTGTCTCTTTTGCCTCCGATGTGCAAAACAAATTGGCATAGTTGAGATGAAAACATGAAATTCATCTCCTCAACAACAGTAGCTATGAAGGTGGTAAGTACATTGGCAGGTTACTGTCAGTGTTGTGTTTTTCTGTCTCGAAATTTTCCTGTACTCCCCTCCCCCCCTGTTTTCTCTCCTTCCTCTTTGTTTGCCTGATCTGCTTGATCCTCTCATAGGTGCCTCGTCTCCTCCCAGCGACAGCAGCAGCTCTCTGATTGGCTGGTTGTTGAACGGGGAGGGGCTTAAACGCTGCTTTGCTGGTTTAGTGGCTGGTTAGACAGATCTGCCTTCAGTTTCGGTAACAGCCACGGGACGAGGACATACAGTCGTGGTTTGGAAGCACTTTAAACAGCTTTAGGGCTGTGAAAGTAGTCTTGTATCAAACGTACAAACACGGAGAACATCCAGCCAAACGTAGGAGGTGTTATAATTCGTCCTCCCGTAAGGAATAGAAAAGGATTAAGGAATCTTTTCGCTGCCTCTGTCCTTCCTGTTCAGCCCTTTGTTTTTTCAGTGCTGCGCTCGAGCAGGTGACCAGCAGCGCCCCCGTGCGAGTCGACGGAGAAGAAGAGCCTGAGGATAGGGAGCCAAACGAGCGGACGAGCTTGTAGCCTCCCGAGCGCCGTGGGCCCCCCTAGGTCACTTATCCGATGCGGAGTGAGGATGAGTCCCGCTCTGGAAGCCCTCATGCAGGCGGACGGGACTCCATATCCCGGGAAAGGGGTGATGCTTGAGCCCTTCGTGCACCAGGTAGGAGGCCACTCCTGTGTGCTACGATTCGGGGAACAAACAATCTGCAAGCCCCTCATCCCCCGAGAGCACCAGTTTTACAAAAGCCTCCCCCCTGAGATGCGGAAATTCACCCCGCAGTTTAAAGGTAAGACCTATATTTATTATCCCTGTACGGTTTTCAAGCTGTCAGTTGCACTGCGCATGTGTGGAGTTGTTTTGGTACTAAGTTTTAATCCTTTCTTTTTTCTTGTCGGTGTATTATCAGCCTGTATTATATAATCCACTCTTTGCATTTATCATTGCACTTCAAAAAAATACCTCTGCTCACTTGATAAGATTATTATGTTGCTTTGATTAGAGTGTTGTGTAATGGATTGTTACAACGGCTCAAGGAACATGGTGTACATAACAATAAAAAAATGTACATGCTGTGTCCTGTGGCCTCATAACGTGACTTGTGGACGGTGTCACCATGTCCAATTTTCTAGTAGAGATCTTCATGTTAAAGGAGGGGGTGGGGGGGCTTCAAGCAGCATCCAAGCTGCCGGTCTGACTACCTGCCAGGAGGATGAGTAGCCAGAGGCCTTAAAAGTGTCTAGCCCGTCTTTCAAGATGGCTATAGTTTCAGTGCAAGTGTCTCATGAAGGATCAAAAATAAATGGAAAGAGATCCCGGGGTCTTATTTCAGGTCCATCACCAAAAACATGGACATAAATACACGTTTTCTCCTACAGACATGCTCTCATTTAATCATATCATGTTCCCTGGTTGTGCTCAGGCCCTGGGTGATTTTTACCCACAGACAATGACACCTAGTACTGGCTGGAGACGTCTTAATGAGGCTGTATGACGGAGGCAAGACGCACGGGTGGTATCTGATCCCTAGTAATGCAGCGTAGGACTATATAAAGACCCAGTATGAGGAGATGGATTCAGATTGAAGATAGTAAAAGACTCCCGGGTACTTCGGATGCTCCTCTACAATCTTCTTTGGCTTATATTTTACACTGATCATTTATCTAGAGATCTAAGTAAAACCAACAATTCCTGGGCTTCAAGACTGCCTTTAGAGACACTCATCAGTTCCCACACACTCACTGAGGTGGTTGATGACAGTGCGGTGCTTCCATAAGAATAGTCTGAGGAGGCGGAGCTTCCTCCAGAGTGGTGATGTCAGTACACATGACATCAGCCAGGCCTGGAGCTGCAGAAGAAGCTGTGATGCTGGGTCCTGAGGCCCACCGCGTAGTCAACAAAAGCACCTGACTTTGGTTTTAGAAATTGTCTCTGTATATCAAGGTTGTTCATGGGCTGAATTTCTATGTGTCCTCTTCGGTTGAATCTTCTGCTTTACTTCTTTTACAACAGCTGTTCTTGTTGGAATCATGTTTCAACTTGTACGCTTTTCCCCTATCTTGACCTTACCCTTCATTGATTAGTTACAACCACATCCCCTCCTTCCTGTCAGTGGTTTTTCTTTATCAGCTGCTGCAGCAGAGATGTTTACTTTCAATGCAACACCTCCCCCACACTCCACAGAGCTGTGCATTGCACGGGCCCTTCTAGGGTCTGCGGGAAAGTGACTCATGTGGGGGTCTGCTGGGGGAGCTTTTTGTGGACTGCATCATAAATTGAAAGCATCTAGTTTTGTTTTAAACCTGTGAAACAGATTGAAATGAAATACAACATCACATTTACGAGCTGGTTGGGTTTCATTTTCACCAAAGGACTGTGCCATGAACTCTGTGGGGTCATATTAATAAATGTGACTGAAATCTCTGACCAATTATTTACAAACCTTCTGAAAAAGATGGAGTTGTTATTGTGGGATATTGTGTTTCTGTATGTGGAAAGAAAACTGCTTCATTTTCATGTCCCCATGGGCTGCTTAAATTGTGTATTGTGAGTTCATTTATGTATGTTCATGAAGATGTTACTCAATTTCTCAATAAATGCCATGCTCATTGAGACATATTTGAGCCTCGTGTAGTATTTTGTGTCTCATGTTTCTTGTATAGTCATCTAAGAGCAGTTTATCTACATACAAATGTGATGAGTCCTTTTTTGGCAAATGTCTCACTTTTTCTTCTGTCTTTTTTTTGTCATATTTATAACCTCATCTGTCTTTTATGTGTGTGTGTGTGTGTTTGGAGAAACAGCTGCATCAATGTCAGAGTACTTGCTCTAAATAATGTGCTTGTTATTATTGACATTACCAATAACAGTTCCTCACTGGTGCTTTGTTTTTGTTTTTTATTCTTGTTCAGGTGTGGTGTCGGTCAGTTTTGAAGAAGATGAGGAAGGGAACCTGTGCCTCATTGCCTACCCCCTTCACAGCGAGCTGGGGGACCTGGAAAACAAAGACCCCTCAGCAGACTGTGAGCCGAAGACCAAGATGCTGAAGTGGAGCAAGAAGAAGCAGTCCTCGCTGCTTCTGGAGAATGACAACTACAGCAAAGAGAGAGGGCGGCACAGCCGGAAAGAAGACAAGATCATAAGGCAAGAAAGATTGCTATAAATCTGCGGTTTAACGAAACATGCAATTATGAAAAAATAAGCTCTGTAATACTCAAGCTAACTGTATTTTTCTGTGCCTCTTTTACAGTTATAACCGTGAAGACACACAGCAGCACCAACAAGCGGAGGTGCTCTACTTTAGCATGGAGAAAGGTAATGTGGTGCCACAGATCAAACACAACCCCTGGAGCCTCAAATGTCACCAGCAGCAGCTGCAGAGGATGAAGGAGAATGCCAAACACCGAAATCAATACAGTATCCTTTTATGAAGAAAAAGCTCTCCTCGTTTCTGATGAGAACAAAAGATGAGACTTGAATAGTAAAAAAAGTAGCACATATAGACTGTTTTTGTATGATCCTTAACCATACTTCACAGAATTTATACTTTTGGAGAACCTGACATGGCGCTACGCAGTACCATGTGTCCTTGACTTGAAAATGGGAACTCGCCAACACGGGGATGACGCGTCAGAGGAGAAGAAAGCCCATCAAATACGCAAGTGTCAGCAAAGCACGTCTGCCTCTATTGGAGTGCGGCTATGCGGCATGCAGGTACGGCCACACCTGAACACATCTCTGCTGTGATGATGTTTTAATCCATCTGAAGCTGTAGTGCTGATGTTTCTGTATGTCCTGCAGGTGTACCAGTCAGATTCAGGCCAGCTGATGTTTATGAATAAATACCACGGCCGTAAGCTGACCCTTGCTGGATTTAAGGAGGCTCTATACCAGTTCTTCCATGATGGACGACGCCTCCGTCAAGAGCTGCTGTCTCCAGTGCTTCGCAGACTCCGAGAAATGCAAGCTGCCCTTGAGGCCTGCGAGTCCTACCGTTTCTACTCCAGCTCCCTGCTCATCATTTATGATGGGGATCCTCCAAGAACCCCCACCAGACCCAGACACCGAGGTGGGGAAGAAGGTGATGAAGATGAGCCATCTGATGAGGAAGAAGAAGAGGAAGGGGCTTTCAGTTTCCCTCGTTCCTCCTCAGCAGGGGGCAGTGGCGGTGTGGCAGCTGGGAGTAGCAGTGGCCGCTCGTCCCACGGCACAGGAGAGGCCAGTAGTCCTGCGGTTGACGTGCGGATGATTGACTTTGCTCACACAACCTGCCGGCACTATGGGGAGGACAGCGTTGTGCACGAGGGACAGGACAGCGGCTTTATCTTCGGCCTCCAGAACCTTATCACAATTATCTCTCAGCTGGAGGATCACAGCACTGACTGAGGCCCCAACAGAGTCAACCTGGTCTAAATTTGAAGCATGGGAAAAGCTCTGTGTAGCTGAAACCTGCTAACCCAAGGTGCAATGCCTACATGGGGATCTGAGCCTCCCCTGCGTGGAGGGAACCTCAGACACCTCAGGGTTTGGTCTGAGGGGGAGAGTCTTATGTGGTGGTTACTGCTCTCTCCCTCACTTGCCAGAGAACAGGGCTGCCTGGGTCCTCATTTGCACTTTCCTCTTTCTAAGACTGCTCCTTTTCTTGGTTATACGTGGTAGGAGAAATCTTAAGGGAGGTCGCAGTCTTTTTACAAACATAGGGACTCCTGTGGCATCCCAGGACTTACCCTGCCCCGCCCCACCCCAGCCCACTTTGGTACAGATGAGTTTTTTCATTGTTAAGTTCTCTCTGGGAGAGAAAGAGTGAGACAGAGGTAATTGAAGCTCAAGTGTAGTTCTAGGAGCCTGATGTGGTGCTTTACCTGTGATATGAGTTTTGTTTTTACTTTCTTGTTTGGATGAAGTTTGGACTTATTGTTCCCCTGACAGCACAGCACATTTTTGTGGGGAAGGTGACTGTACAAGCTGACCTTGGCTGGCTGGGTCTGCTGCCCTGTAGCATTGGCAACTTAAGCTTTGAGAAAGACATTTTGTGTTCATACTGGTGTCTCTAAAGACCTTGTAACAAACGTTTTTTTTTTGTCTTGACTGGGCGCGCTGATATTTTGTAGAAGAACATGATTATTTAGGTTTAGAAGAAGAAGGGATTTTCCTCTTTTTCAACAATCGCTCTCTCTTGTACCTTTTTGCCTATAAACTGAAGACATTTTTTCAAAGGGGATACGTATCCTCGATTTGTCACTGTCTCTGTTTTTGTCGGACTTTTCTCCTCTTCATTCCTGAAACTTTGACTAAACAAAGAGAATATATTGATTTAAAACACAAGCTACAAAGACTATAAAGAGACTTATTTATTTGAAAGGATTGTTTAAAAATAATAAAAAAAAGGAAAATAGCTACATTCCATATTACCACTCTAAATGTTCTGATACTGACTTTGATTTATTTTATTATTGCAGGAGCTGATACCTCTCTTGTGTACCTGTGTGTTAACAGTGTCTTGGAAAATAAAGGCATTCATTTGTGGTAAAACCTGAAGTCTCTTTTGTGCTCATTGTTTATGAACGATACACATTCACAGAGCAGGAAGTGGAGGCAGCGTGGTGGAAAATATGACTAACACTTTAGAGATCTTTATTTTCTTCTTGGACCACACCAACCTATAATTTACAGTAGACAACTACAAAAGTACTTTGAACATCTCTTAACATGACATATCCTAAGGACTGAATACTTATCTTGTCAGCAAAGGAAAGATTAAATGAACATCTATGGAAGGAAAACACTCCAGGGTTCACTTTGTCACAATTGACAGAGACTATGTTAACATTTATGTATAATTGTTCTACTAAATCAGACCATTAGAAAGCATCTGATTTGGGCAGCTTTCCAGTTTCAGGGTTGTAAATTAAACCGATCAGTTTATGATTAGACAAACTGAGAATCCTCTTTAAATAAGTCAGCTGATCAACCACAAACACACAAAAGCAGAGAGGGGGAACTTACTGACCACCCAGACATGACAGGAGAAATTGCTTTTCTTTTTGGTACAGGAGTAAAACAAAACAGTCCGTGGACTGAGAAACACCACAAACTTTGAGTGTAGCTTGAAGTTTCTGAAAAACCTTGAGGCGAGAACAGAGGTGTTCAGGTGTATTTGCTGTTGAATCATCCAGGACTAAGGGTTTTCTCCTGAAGGGTGGGAAAATAATGTATTAATGAGAAGATGATAAGCTGTGTATTTTATGTAACGTGGACCGATCTGATCCGCAGGGAGGTCTCTGCCAGGAGAACAGGCTTTCCTCCTACTGGGTTTTTCTTTTTTTCACAAATATTGTGAAAGGTTGCAACCCTCAGATCGCATGCGTCAGTGTGGTTCATTAGTAAGCTGTTTAGTCAAAGCATTTGGCCTGGTTGCTATTCATCCGCGACATCGGTGCCTGATCTGCATTAGTCCTGCTCACATTGCTCACTTCAAACAGGAACAAACTTCCAGCAGTAATGCTAAGCAGGAAGTAATACCTGGAAGTGCTAAAAGCCAGGCCCAACATGCACCACCGGCTTCAAAGCAGCAACCTCAGATGACCATTGTTCAACATACTGCATGAAGCCACAGCAGGTGCTGTTGGTTTTCAACACCAGCAGCTTGGTAGTCAGCCTAATCGGCTCTCCTGCAACAGAAAACGCTCAGAGCAAAAGAGGGTAAGCAAATGGAAAATGTGTTCAGCCTAGAAAGCCGCGTCACTCTACAGCAACTTGGCAAACATACCTCGTATGAAGGTGGAGTCGTTGACAGGAAAGCAGATACCTGGTTTCATTCCCTCACAACTACATGAAACCGGTGGAGTGGCAAAAGAAATATTCAGTGGTGGTTTGTATTGTGTGAAACAAAGACCCAGAAAATGCAATAAAACATCAAGATACTTTTTTTTAACAGAACTTTGTTTCTTTGTCAGTCCAACTGCTGTTGATTCAAGTGCAATACGGTGCATAAGTTTACATTTGCATACAGGACATACTGCTGTGTCAGCCAACACAAAGTAAAGAAACTACAGGCCCTCAGGAGCGACATACAAAATTTACATGCAGACTGACTGAACCTATGCTTCCCTTATGCAAAATTCAGTAACAGGATTATCCTTGCAAATATCGTTCAAAAACAACAAATGAAAATCAATTTCAAACGAACTACAAGAGGTCAAATATATGTGTAATTTTAGCCTGATTAGATTATCAAATCCAGTTATGTCTTATGTACAGTATCTGATGGGTTTTCTTCTCCTCTGTGGCTGCACTGGTTTTTCATTAGGGCAAACTCTCTTATCTCTATGTCTGCAATAATTTTGACTTATTTTGTCAAACAAATGCTCGATAAGGAACATAAAAACTGTTTCACAAGAGAGTCTTGGCCAAGAAAGCAGCATACCAACTTTTACTTGCACATTAAAGACAGGCTATGACAAGAAAAAAAAACCACTTTAAATAAAGAGTAAGCAGTGTTCGGCCACAGAACGTGTACGTCCACTGGTCGCATGATCCTTAAACCATGTTTTTATAATCTGCCATGCTGATAAATTAATCTAGTTCAAGGAGACTTTTTAGCTGAGACCAAGGCAATGAGGGAAAGATTATTAAAGCGCTGTGACACCAGATGCAGACATGTGGTGAATGGTTGATGGTGCTGAAAATCTCAGGAGACATTGGTTTTTATGCAATCATCATCATCATCATCATCATCATCATCATAGGAAAGCAGAGGGAGACACTGACAGTTTAGTGGAGGCATGAGAGTCACCAGATGAAACGGATTATCATTTCCTGTTCGCAGACCTAAAAATAGTCCAAATTTCCCTGCTCATCTGCTGCAAGCTGCAAAACAGATTTTGATGATTATGTTCCACAATAATGCTCAGACTCAAGCCTGATTATATTTCTTTTACCAATGAAACCAAAATTGATCACAATTAAGCCAGACAGAGATACCCTGGTGCATTGAGGCCTTTCTTGATGTCACCTTGATGACTGAATATACGTTTTAGTTTTCTTTTTCAGTAAACATCTCTGTGGCAACCACAGCATTCATCTCTGGACCAGAAGATATAAAGGTCATGATTCACAAATGCTCAGATACTTTGGATGTTAGACGTCAAACTTCTAACAACATGGATGCAAAATAATCCTGTTCTGCAGAAGTAAAGGGGAAATTGACCAATGAGTTCCACTTCTGTTTTTGAAGAATTAGGAAGCTGGTCTTCAAAATCCTGTAGGAAAACAGATTAAATCAGGTTGAATGTTGTTGGGTCAATGAAGTGGTTGTGCAATGTACAAACAGATCTAATAAAGCTGCTTTGACCCTAATAGCTCACAGGAAAGTGTAAGTGATGATGTAACGGCTGATGATAACACTTGATTGTACCTTTCTTACGTGGCGGCATACATGCAGGCGTTTGTCTTTGCACCAACAAGTGCATACTGGTTATGGAGTTTTCAGTGCACATGGTAGGTCTGTCATCAGGGTTCAAAGGCCATTGAAAATCTAATCTGATTGTTTGATTGTCCCTCTGACTACCTGAGCTTATCTCTCAAGGGGTTTTAAAACACATTCTGCTGAGAGATAATCTTCAGGACAGAAGCCACTTCTCTGTGAGACTGACCAGCGAGGCAGGATGTGACAAAAACGTGATTCTTTTGCAGTGCAGCACATGAAGTCACACTGTTGTTCTCTGCAGCCGCAACAGACAAGTCTGAGCGAGCTGAAAATAACACAGACAGCAGCTCAGAGGAAGAAGTGGTCATGCAACTTATACCACATACCAGAAGTTTTGAATGTATTTTCAGACCCGAGGGCTCAACTTCATCTACTAGATTGCTCAAAATAAGTAATTCGATTCTTCAAGAAACATTTGTAACTGAATTCGGTGTAACAGCACCTGGGTGTTTATCTGTATGTATCATTCAGATTCATGTTGTTGTTATATTCTAAGTTTATGTTAGAGCAAAACGTCTTACTTACATCACATCATTCAGACTAGGAAGACAACTTCCATTATAATACTCTTCTCATGGTATATGGACATATATAAGTTCATAAAATATTAAAAAACAAGTCTCAGGGTCATGGACGTAAAGTTGGCATGAGGACAAGGGATTGTTGTTTTATGTTGCTTGGCAACAGTCTAGGGAATGACAAGCTGTAGGACAAGTTTCACTTGTTCAGTCAATTGAAAGATCAAATAAACATTTCACTGACTTTCACTGTTGTTTATTACACTTTACATCAGCTGTTTTAAGACTTTTGTATAAAAGTTAGACCAAGATTAAGGTCAAAGCGCTAAGATTGTGTGGCAACAACTGAATCATGATAATGCTGATGTATTATAAATAATAACAGTACTCTTTCTCATGTGACATCTCTCATAATAACCATTAAACCGTCTTGTTACTATCTTTTAGGAGCAATGATTACTGACCCTAATATGGTTGTGATAGAGTAATTGGAGGAGGAAGGTCAAAGCCGCATGTAGCACAGCAACATTACCAAATGGAGGTCACAGCAGAGACTGCAATGTTTGTTTTGGTGAGGCTATAACACAAATTGTACAGTGTGCATAATGCACAGAATACTCAAACCAACAGGATTTTGCAGGAAAAATCTAACCAACCATATGAGCCTAAAACCATGTTAGGGACCCTTAGGTGACCCGAGACCACCCTAATTTTGTTTTCATGACAAGTATTAACCTAATATATCTAGGGTACAAGGGTACATTAAAGTGGTCAGACAGGAAGAAGTGTATACATATGCAAAGTATATACACGGATGGACCACCCACAACATGTAACATGTCATATGTTCAAACACTATG
Organism: Xyrichtys novacula; assembly: GCA_962446985.1. NCBI lineage: Eukaryota > Metazoa > Chordata > Actinopteri > Labriformes > Labridae > Xyrichtys > Xyrichtys novacula. The sequence goes on from OY660865.1 coordinate 19,387,823, forward strand.
ATGTCACTGGGTGTTATGCAACCCTCCTTGAACAGTGGTCAATAACTCCATCAGATAACAGCTGCGTGTCTAACCAAGTGACAGTGAATCAGAGGGAGAATTTATGATTCAATAACCTCAAAAATATGGTGTGGTGTCCTTTCAGCTGCTGGCCCATTTTCATTATCAGGCTAGCTGTATCGCCTTTTCTGTTGGCAGGATGTTAACGTTCAAACCTTATCACCTCTTAAACCTTTAAAATTTATGACTGAAATCAACAGTCAAGCAGGAAAATGGTTTAAGATATAGATAGATAGATAGATAGATAGATAGATAGATAGATAGATAGATAGATAGATAGATAGATAGATAGATAGATAGATAGATAGATAGATAGATAGATACATACATAGATACATACATACATACATACATACATACATACATACATACATATATAGATGGATTCCAGAAAACGCCTTTCTCTGACAGTTTTGTTTATGACAGAGACGAATGGCCCTCCATCAGGGTTATGTAACTCCTCACTGGTGTCAAAGAGTGTATTGTCTTATTTCTCAGCTGCCGCCATCAGGGGTTGTGTTAGGCCATCACACATTCTTATCTCCAAATCCACAAGAGTCAGCTGTTGTTTCACAGTCGTCTGTCGAACAATGCCACATAGTCTGTTTCAGATGCTTGGCAGAGATTCCCCGAGGACTGAATACAACTCTCAAAACGCCCTGCTGTATGGTGTTTTGATGAAGATAGTGGAGGACTGTTTTGTAACCACTTATAAGATCAACATGTTAATGCAAATAATTCTATATTCATTGATTTATTAGAAGAACTGTCGATGGGAGGTCTATGGGATTGGTATGATGTGCTGATTCAGTTGAAAAGGTTGAATAACTGTGCAGACAGTTTACAAATAACTCCAGTCTGGTTTAGTTTGGTTTGCCTGTCTCATTCATGTCTGGCTTCCCTCCTGAATTTGTCTAACAGTAAGATCAACATCTACAGTCAGCTAGCATTTTCTTCCTGTAATATTAAGCAGACTTACTTAATCATAATTGACACATCTGCATTTCTTATTTGTCTTTACAATAAATTCTGTATGTTTGATTCCTTACTTGCTTGTGTTGTCTAACCACAAGGAAATAAGAGTTAGATTAAATGACACACTCAGTCTTGGCAAACTGCAAGATATGCGTGTAAGGAAGAAATCTGAATCCTTATTAAAGCACGCTCATTCTCCCTTCAACAACCACAGCAGAGTGTATAAGTATGCGTGCTTAAAATAACCCAGACAGGAAAAGAAAGCAAGACATACGAGTGTACAGTTTGTAGTCTGGAATAATCTGGATTAAGCCTGATGACTGTTGTCCAGTGTAGGATGTTAATTCTGGGGGCTGAATGTTGCGGTCTTGCACGACCAATCACATTTTCCTGTCAGATGAGTTGTTTTGGTTCTCTGGTGACTGCAGTAATCCTTCCTTCCATACATTTTCCACTTCATATATGTGAAGTGTGAATCCAGGCTCCCAGCCCGTGGTAATTGCAGTGCCCATAGATGGGTAATAACGGGTAGGTTTGTCAGTATGTGGGTGGAGGAGGTGTCCTCGGTAGTCACTGAAGATTTTTTTAATTACTGCAATAAAGATTATAGCCTTAAATGCTGACAATGGTTTAGTGTCACCGTAGCTTGCACAGAGATTTTTTGTATTTAAGATTGTTGTTATGTTAAGCTTGTGTTGATTTTGAAAGGAATCATGGACAACTGATCTCATAAGACACCCTTAATTCATTGTCAAACCAAGAGAAGCATCTCTGGCCTGGGGTCAACTGGTCAGTTGTGTTTATGTTAAGAGAACAGATAAACAGGTTATATAAGACGGTTATATTGATGCCGCTCTGAGTACAGCTGTTAGAGCTAGATTACCTCTAGGACAAAAGCAAAAACAGTAAACACCTCCCCACTAAAGCCCTCTGGGATTTAAAGGAGCTATTATTTACAAAGCCTTATCTCCATGTCAGACAGATCCTACGTCGTTTCCTCTCTTTTCCTTCACTAACTCTCTCTTTTAATGGATCTGGCAGGACTAAAGGTCTATGGATTGGGACACCTGTTAAAGTTGTGCTAGCTGCCTGGCTTTTGCATGGTCATGTTAACTCTCTGACTTTTGTAGAGCCTAAACTGATGAACGTTTCTTCTCAAACCCTGACAGATTTGAGGAGAAAAGTTGGTCTGTTTAGGCTCTACAAACCTGCTTATTTAAAAACCAATGGCACAACTAGCCCACAAAAGTTATGTTCAGAAAGAAGGATGTCCTTTAAATTTTACTCTTTATTTGATGCAATTAGCTGACAACAATTATTTATACTGACAAACCAAGCTTCTCCTATTAACCCTGCTTAAACTGAATGAACACTGTCTGCAAGGTGTTAGGGCTCTAAATCATCAGCGGCTGTTTATGTAACTCGGAGCATGAGGTCAAGGACACAATGTTCTTCTGTCTGCTGGATCACTGGTGTGGACTAAATCCACCAGTTAAGACCCAACAACCTAACCCCCTGACCTCTGGTACAGCAAACACGCAGTATGACTGTTGTGGTGGAGTATATTAAAGATTGTAGCAGCTGTTTGCACAGTGGACCTGCAGAGTCAGAGCAGCAAAAGCAGCTTAGGCATCAGAGCCCACTTTTTTATGAACAGAAGGCACCTGTGAACGACAGTAATCCTTACCGAGTGGAAGAAATCAGTGTTTTGAATATTTGAGAAACTGGAGCAAAAAACAAGTTGGAGAAAAGAGAGAGAGAGAGAGAGAGAGAGAGAAAGAGAAAGAGAGAGAGAGAAAGAGAGGTATAAATAAATTTGTCTTGACTGTTCAGGGTCGCGCTCCTGTGTTTTTTCCACAGTGACAGTCGACCGCAAACCAAAGAAGCTGGATAAGAAAGCTGAGCAGGGAGTGACTCACACTGCTGGGTCTCATGAAGATCTTGTGATCCACACACCCACCCACTTTCTCTTGTGGATGCCCCCACTATTCTCCCCCTTCCCTTTCAAGAACCTCATGGACAATTGTGGGCAGTGGGACATGTCAGTGAACGTAGCATTACCCTGTCACTTTTAAGTCCTAGACATTTGTTTCCACTTTCGGACTTAAGGATCCTTCTGACTGTTTAGAATAAGTGGGTAATGTGGGCCATTTGCCCTCACACGCTGATGTCCAGACAGAGATTGTGTATGGTGAGGGTCTTGAAAGGGCAGAACATGGATCTCATGCATTAGAGGAGGGTGAACTCAAGGAATGAAATGCATGTGAGGAAAAAAGGAGGACAAATTAAAGACCAATAGTAAGAGAAGGACTTAACATTTCTTCATGTTACTGTCAAATACTCTTATGTAATCCCAGCTGTCACATTAGACTTTTCGTGTAACTGTTTCCTCATAGACATAAAAAAAAAAAATGTTATAGCGGTTGAAGCTGGAGACACACAAATGTAGTATTGGCTTTTCAGGAAACTTCAAAGGGAAACTGATCTGACTACACTCTACATGTTTGGTAAAATAAACGAATAAAACGTAGCTCTCTACACAGGATTTGTAACTGACTAGTGAATGACTTGTTGCTGTTGATTCCTGAGATTTCCTCAATTGTGTCTTAATTTTATTTTGGAAATGAAATATTTTCCATATGTTGAGCATGTTGGCTTCAGTGCTTTAATACCTGACACAGTGATGCTTCTGACATTCAACTCTGGTTTGAATCCCCTCACCACCACTCCTCTGGCTATAAGCATTCATTTGCTCACCCAGTTGTCAACATGCCTCACTGGCCATGCTGAGCCAATGGAGGAGGAGTAGGTAAGTGTATACTAGTCTGTATTACATCCACATCTTTGTGAATGTAAAAACAGCAATGTTACATCAACAAGTGTTTTCTTTTTCTTGGTTTTGCATTATAACAGTGCAGTGGCTCTTTCATGATCTATCAGAGAGTTTTTAGGAATACAGTCTGCTGTCTAAAAAGTACTTTTAATCGTTATTTGTAGTACTGAAAAAAATTATTCAGATTCAGAATCAGACGACTTTATTTAATCCAAGGAAAATGTGATCGTTCTTGAAAATAGAAATATTAATCAAAAGAAAATAGAAGTACAGTAAAATTAGGATGAATAAGATATTACAACTGTTTGAGTGAGGTGGAGAATATAAGATACAAAGCTATATTCAAAGTGCAGCGTGTTTAAGAAATTCGCTATGTATGAACAGCATTAGACTGCAGGATAGTGAGTGAGAGAGCGAGAGAGTACTCAACTTGTTATTCTGTAGAGGAGTTTTCTTTTGACTCTTGTTTATTTGTTCTATCACTTTAGTCAGTCTGTCACTCTAGTTATGAACACAGGGTTCTGTACTTTCTGTGTTTGTCTGTATTTACAGATCCTGCAAGCATGGGCTAATTTCCCTAAAATTACAGTATTTACCCCCAGATATGAAAATATGGACCAACAGTATTGAGCAATAGGTTGAGAAATTGTGTCAAAAAAGATAAAACTGAAAAAATGCCATGAAGGCCTCAGCACACCTTTGTCCTGCAGCACAGAAACCTTAATCCAGAGCCTGCAGCCAAAACCCCTAGATCAGTCTCATTTGAACTTGTGTACCCTCTCAACACTGTGAGCCATCCATTATCAGAGAACGCTCTTAAAGATGTTCTTTCTCTGCTGCACACCCCCACCACTCAACCCCCTTTCAGCTATTTGAGAAGTGCTTTTACAACCTTGATGGCATCCTGTTGACTGGTACTTCATCATTTATTGCTGAACTCTGAAGAGAAAGAATGATACACTGAAGCAAAAAAATGGAGTTTGCAGCATACTGTTTTAAATTGATTGAATACGTCATGGGGTTACTGAACTGCAGTTTTACAAATATAGATCAAACCAGGACACATCGCTTTAAATCTATTGACCACAATCTTCACGTGAGCTCAAAGAGAAAGTAGGTCATCAATGGGCAAGCATCCTCGGTTCGTGTCCCCGTGTAGTATATCAACAGTTCAGTGAGTGCTTTTTATGGCACTGTACACAGCTGGACCACAGATCAGTGTTGTTTTTCTTTCACATAATTAACCATTTCATTTCGCTGATAGAATCTAATTTCCCTCTTGATGTTGTTAAAAACAACACAATAATCCCTGCAAATGAAAGGTCAATTGCAAAGCCCTAATGTCCTTGTTGTTTTGAAAACAAATATATAAGCATGCCACTCTGCCTTTGTTGATGGTCTAGTTGGCTTGTCGGCAGCAAAGAGTGTTCACCAGATTGATCATTTTCAGGTTGCTGCTGCCCTCTGGTGGAGACATCTATGCAAGAAGGAATAGTGAGACGTCATTGAACAAAGAAGGATAGCAGTAGTAGTACATAACGCCTGTATTTTTCAGGAACTTTTGTGGTTACAATACAAACCCTCTGAAGTGATTCAAAACCACTCACCTTTTTCTCTCCACTGTCTTCTGCCTGCATGGACAGACATCAATGTGCCTATCTGTCACAGCAAGACCTACAAAAAAAACCTCATGCAACCAAACCTAACAGGAAGTCTCCAGTTTTGAGTGGGGTGTCATCAACTCCTCATGCATGCAGTGCATTATAAACACACCGCAGATCAAAAGCAAACAATGGTCATTTTTTTGTCTGATGGTGTAGCTCTGGCAAGCTCACAAATTTACTTTTTTTTGCCATGACACATTCTTTTTCTCAACCATGCATACTCTAATCTCAACCTAAGTCAGAGGCGCCCCCTTGTGGAAGCAGGAAATGCTATGCTTTCACTGCAAAAGCTTAAGGCTTCAAGACCACTGAACAGATCTGCATCATTTTAGGTCAGGATATCTTGATATCTTGATGTGTGCCCAAACCACAAGTTTTGTCAAGGGTGTGTAAGGGTGGATGAGAGTTTTTTCAGAGGGTGTGTCAGGGTGGTGTGCTGAATTTTGATTGTGCCAGGTTGTCTTACCATGAAACTTCAAACTGTTCTAGCTCTGCCCAACAGTAACATAATGACACGTTGCTTGTGCTTATGATACGTAGGCCAAGAGCCTAAGCTCTTTTGTTATTTTAGTAAAACTAAAGGAGAACAAAAACTCAAATGTCTGGACACAAAAGCAGTATGAGGAACAATGATGAAAAAGCTTAAAGGGATATTCCGGCCTAAAATTAAGTCAAACACACCCTAACACCAAGTTAGACACCCCTTCCAGAGATGAATGTTGCCGACCACTTGCTTCTCTAGTTATACCAACTTTAGTAACTACCACAGGATAGCAATACAGAGAGCCACACGCTCAACCAAAACGCCACTTTACAGCCACAAATAATGCTCAGAACAGCACCTAACTTCATCTACAGTACATATAGGGTCCTAGCCATAGTACTAGCCACCAAACATCTTTTTTGCTTTCCCTTATTTCTTTAGCAAAGTGACTAAACACAACTCAACTACTCTCTTCTAGCAGCCGCTTGTTTGTAGCAAGACCTTGGGCCAGTCCATTACAGACTACACCAGGGTGACGCAGCTCAAGGAAGAACATTTATGATCATTACTTTATCATTTCCTTGAAGTCATAATCACCATATTAATAATTTTGCACTGCAGACGCAGTAGTTCTTCTGCCTTAGCATCTCTGTCTAATTGCATTTCCATGAAGAAATTATTATAAATGTTCTTCCTTGAGCTGTGTCACCCCGGTGTAGTCCATAATGGACTACACTGTGGACAAACTTTAGAAATTTATTACACAGAACATAAATTTTTCTGCCCCCTGCTTGTGATGTTGACATGTAGTTACTGTAAGACTGGTTTGTGCAGGAGTCCTCTTTTTCTGTACAGCTCAGTTTTTAAAAGTTATTAGGGGGGGTCATGTTTTCTATGATTTACACTTGATACAGCCTATGGGTGTACAAGGATTGCGTAGCTCACCCAAGGGGATACACTGTTTGAGCCGAGCATCATATAGTCTACTGTACTGTACTGTAGAGTACTGTACAGTGTTATAGTGTACTGTAGTGTAGTGTACTGTATTGTTCTGTACTGTACTGTACTGTAGTGTATTGTACTGCATTATAGTGTACTGTCCTGTACTGTACTGTAGTGTACTGTACTGTACTGTAGTGTACTATAGTGTAGTGTAGTGTACTGCACTGTACTGTACTGTACTATAGTGTACTTTACTGTAGTATAGTGTACTGTACTGTACTGTACTGCACTATACTATAGTGTACTATACTGTACTGTACTGTACTGTGTAGGTTACTGCTACAACTGTAGACAGTATTTGTTGCACGAGTTTAGAACCTGCCTCTTTAAATATTGGGTGCGCGTGTCCATAGTGATGATGTGTCTTTAAAGTAGCTCCTCCCCCTCCTCCTCTTCTCCTCCCCGGCGGCTCAGTCAGTCAGGAGTGAATGTGGTTGGAGTTACACAGAGAAGGAGCACAGAGGAGGACAGCTTGGACATCATGGGCAGTGAGTATGACTTTGGTGCTCAGCTTCTACAACACTGTTCTGAAGAGTCTGTTGGAAAAGGACTAAAATACAAATATAACTGTTCGGACAACTTCGCTAAGGTTCACAGCAAGCTAACTTAGCCTGTATTGCTAGTTAGCTTTAAGGCACTTACATTTGAAATACTGTGATTTTTTTTAACAATGATATGTCATATATGGGTGGAAAGAAAGGGAAAATTCTGTTCAAGCTAACTCTCTTGTAACGGGATAATTCAAACGAAATGCCGGTGCTTATAGGCTGGGAGCATCTTCAATGCTAACATATTAGCCACTCATTCAAAGACACTGACAGTCTAGTGATGACGACGCATAACACCGCTGTTACCTCAGGTCTGCAGTGAGCTCATCAGCTGATACATGACAATGAGAAACTCCTCTAACTGGTCATTCGAGGTTTTAAAATATATAAAAACGAACTTTAAGAAGTAATGTTTCATTTGTGCACGTGTCATTTTCTAGTATTGTGTCGGTATAAGAATGAATGTGTCTTGAGTCCGCCCACCATTCACTGCCACGTCCCACTGATGACCTGCTATTATTCCAAGTTAACTCTCTAACATAGTCATGTTTGTTTGTTTGCAGTCAAATTCTTGGAGGTGATCAAACCATTCTGTGCAGTACTGCCAGAAATCCAAAAACCTGAGAGAAGGGTGGGTTGAACTGCCATTTATTTCACTCATAAATGTTTAGTAAAGTGATACATATGTCTTTGTGCAACTGAACTTTTCATAACTTCATTATTCAACAGATCCAGTTCAGAGAAAAGGTACTATGGACCGCCATCACTCTTTTCATCTTCCTGGTCTGCTGTCAGGTAAGTTTTCCTCAGAATTTCTGGTCTACTATTGTCATCACATCTGTGTCAGCTTAGATCACTCTATTCTAAGTTTTGTTCCACGTCCAAATGGTTAAAAATTAAAACCATTTTCTTTTTTAGAATAAAAAATTCACTTTGCAAATGCCTGTACTTGTTCTAAACGATTAGGTCATCGGTCAATCATCAGATGTAACGTAATCTTTCATCAGATCTGACCAAATTAATCCTAATAAAGTGAGAATCTATCTTTGAGTTATTTTCCTTATTATTTTTGTTAGCTTGATAACTATACAAATGGCATTGCAAGACAGGACAATACATTGTCATAAGCCATAAAAGAGATCTGTATGTGTCTTGCATTTGTTTAATCGCTCAATCGTATGAATTTAGGATGAAAGTAGGGGACGTTCAGAGTTTCTTTAGGATGCAAACAGTACTCTTGGTAACAACACCATAAAGATATCGTGAGTTGGAATGGGAATATTTGTTTTATCTGGTGGTCTTGTTCCAGATTACAATTTCCCCTAGCTCACCCCTCCTGTCAGTGAAGTTATGGTGGCCTTCAAGGACAAGAAGCTATTTTGATTCACTTGAGTTATGATCTTCCATTTGTCAAGCTTTTACAATCTACAACATCTATCAGTACAAAGTATATTTCACAGAATAGCCACTCTCGTCTTCAAAATTTTTTGTATATTAGTGTTTATTTACACCAATTTCAGCTTACTTTACAAAAGTCATTTTTCATTACTACTGTGTCTGCTAAATGCTGATACACACTTCTGACTGCACCTTTACCAGGGACTGTAGTGAAATGAAATTGCAAGCTATTTAGAGCAGTTAAGAGATCTTTTTTTTTTTTAAACACCGTGTAAAAACTTTTTTCTTTTCTTTACAATTTTCAATCTCATGAGAGCCGAGATAGACGAAATGAAAACTAATTACCATCTGGGGAGCCCCGGGTCTGGAAGCTTGTGACTTATTTCGTTTTGAATTGTCTTGGGTATGAATGGTGCTATACAAAAAAACTTGCCTTGCCTTTTCAGATCCCGCTCTTTGGCATCATGTCGTCAGACTCTGCAGATCCATTCTACTGGATGAGAGTAATCCTGGCCTCAAACAGAGGTAAGATCTCCAGCTAATAACTGAATCAAAATTTAAATGCAGCTGTCCTCTCCCATTTTTGTACTTTAACCTATGTATCTCCCTCCAGGTACCCTGATGGAGCTGGGTATCTCCCCCATTGTCACCTCAGGCCTGATAATGCAGCTGCTGGCTGGAGCTAAGATCATTGAAGTTGGAGACACGCCAAAGGACAGAGCCCTCTTTAATGGAGCCCAGAAACGTCAGTAAATCTTTATCTGCTTCTTCTCTGTGAACATATAAGAATTTATGACCATGACTGTAGATTTTTTAACCGCTGTTCAATTTTTTCAGTGTTTGGAATGATTATCACCATTGGTCAGGCGATTGTGTATGTGATGACTGGCATGTACGGTGACCCCTCAGAGATGGGTGCAGGGATCTGTCTGCTCATCATCATTCAGGTTAGAAAATATTTGTTTGTCGCTGTCACAAACATGTTTTCATCATAAAAAAACCCAAGCCTTTAAGTCAAACCCTTTGTTTGCTTGCATCTCCATCAGTTATTTGCTCCCCTAAAGTTCCCCAAGTATAGACATTTCATGACCAGAAGAATCCTTGGCATCTATATCAACTTCTTGACTAAAAATATTCCAAGAAATAATGTCGCTTGAATTAGAGTGTGACACTGATGCTGTCGTCAGAAAGACTTTGAAATGAAGTTAAAAAAGAGATGCATAGTGTTACTTTAGAATAACCTTGTTATTATGTCAGCTCATAACATTAAAGTTGTCATTGTTTTTTGACTATGACACGAGTAACATGACCAACAGGTTTAATGCTACACTTAAAAGATCACACTGCTATGAAGTTCAGTTTAATAAATTAATGGTTGAGCTCGCACGGTCAGAATAAAAGTCTGAGATTCCCCAAAAGAAATTTACAGCTGTTAGAAACATCCTGGTGCTTTTTCAGCCAACTCGATCAACTTTTTTTCTTCACAGCTCTTTGTGGCCGGACTGATTGTCCTGCTGCTGGATGAGCTGCTCCAGAAGGGTTATGGTCTCGGTTCAGGTATCTCCCTGTTCATTGCCACCAACATCTGTGAGACAATCGTGTGGAAGGCCTTCAGCCCCACAACAGTGAACACTGGAAGAGGTATTAAGCCACAACAGTCTTTGAACATGTGATTAAGATCTGTGAATGTTGTATTATTGCAGTTATCTCTAGAGTCCGGAGAGTTGAAACTCATGCTCTGTGTCTTTGTGTGATTTTTAGGTACAGAGTTTGAGGGTGCAATCATCGCCCTTTTCCACCTGCTGGCTACTCGCACAGACAAAGTGCGTGCTTTAAGGGAGGCTTTCTACAGACAGAATCTACCTAACCTCATGAACCTCATTGCCACTGTGTTTGTTTTCGCTGTAGTCATATACTTTCAGGTGAGCTTCTGCCTTTTTCTAGAGTTAAAAATGAGAATAAAAAGGTTATGAAGTGTGGGACAAAGAAAACATATAATTACTAATAGTTGTTACACATATTCACTCCTTTTCACAGGGATTCAGGGTTGATCTGCCTATCAAGTCGGCACGTTATCGCGGCCAATACAACACCTACCCCATCAAGCTGTTCTACACCTCAAACATCCCCATCATTCTCCAGTCTGCTCTGGTCTCCAATTTATATGTTATCTCCCAGATGCTTTCCACACGCTTCAGTGGAAACTTCCTGGTTAATCTGCTTGGGACTTGGTCTGTAAGTAATCACACTTTTCTTCTTCTGTTTGTTTAGCCCTGTACAAAGAACGCCTCTCAAAGGAAGAATTTTCCCCCTCCTTTATTAAGCGTGTATTCTTCTCTCATGTCTGTAGGACACCACATCAGGTGGTCCAGCCCGCGCCTACCCTGTAGGCGGACTCTGTTACTACCTCTCTCCCCCTGAGTCATTTGGCTCGGTTCTAGATGACCCTGTCCACGCAGTCATCTACATCGTCTTCATGCTCGGATCATGCGCCTTCTTCTCCAAAACATGGATTGAAGTTTCAGGCTCTTCCGCAAAAGATGTGAGTTGTAACCCCTCTGGAGCAGGTCGATGTGATGGGTTTGTTCTTAGCAGACTGTCTTTAAAGCTTTGTTTTTATTTTATTTTATCTTTTCACTTTTACCCAGGTGGCCAAACAGCTGAAAGAGCAGCAGATGGTGATGAGGGGACACAGAGAAACCTCAATGGTCCATGAACTGAACAGGTAGAACTCTTTATGTCAAGATCTTTCCTCCTACACACAATTTTGAGTGTTTGTCGCCTTTCATTAGACATTCACATGATCAATTTGCCACTGTTTTATCACTAGGAAAAAATCCCATTAGATTTTGAGTAGATGACTTGTTTGATTAGATGTAATGTGATTGATCAAGCCATTGCACTTAGCTTCATAACAAGTTACAGTTGTTGTCAGCTTAGAGAGGAGTCCTTTCAATGACAGTGATTATTATCTGTATGAAAATTGTACATTAACCTAAGACCATTCATTACATTGACTCTTTTATAAATGTCAATGTAATGAATGGTCTTAGTATGTTTCTAACAACCTCCAAAGTTTACACATGTGAAAAATTCCAGAGAATTAGTTCAGATCCTGTCTTTCTAGAGTTTACTGTAACTTTGCTCTACTTATAATTACTGTATAAAAAAGTCAGGCAACATATTGTGTGTATTGTTATTTGTAACTAGGTCTGTGTTTTGGGTTCCAGGTACATTCCTACAGCTGCTGCCTTTGGTGGACTGTGTATAGGTGGTCTGTCTGTGATGGCAGACTTCCTAGGAGCCATTGGCTCCGGCACTGGTATCCTGTTGGCCGTCACCATCATCTATCAGTACTTTGAGATCTTTGTGAAAGAACAGAGTGAAGTGGGCAGCATGGGGGCCCTGCTCTTCTAGAAATGAACAGTATCATTCCACCTTCAACAGACTTTATAAAAAAAACATTGCATTTATTTTACATCCACATGAAGCTCCAGCATTGTCAGCTTCCCAGTTCTTGGGCAGTTTGAAGAGTCTTTTCTTTGGGAATCTCTGCTGAAACGGGAGCTGCACAGCATATGACTCCTGCACCAGTCTTCTAAAATAACATTAAGACCTGCAATTAAGTGCATCACATCTTTTTTTCTCTGAGATTCATATTGAGGCTTCCTCTGCTCTGCATGAAAAGAAGTCCACTTGGAGTTTGGTCTTTTTTTCCAGACCGACAATAGAGTGCTTCAGTATGCAGGCATACTTGACACAGATGAGGGAGGTCAACTGTCTGCCATGTGCATTAAAACACTTGATTTTCTGCTTGGTGTTATCTTAGTTTATACTTTTACATGTATTTTTATTTTTAGTATTTTTTTCTTTGCACCTGCCAATTCCATGAAAGTATGAACCATTAAACACTAAGTTAAGAACTGTATTTTTCCTGACGTGTGGCCCTGTGTCATAGCTGCTGTATGAACAGGGTCAATAAGAGGAAGTGGACCACACATTAGGGTCCAACTGTCAAAAGAAGTCCTTATTTTTGTTAAAAGTCATTTGATGACTGATTAAAAATGGGTCCTCTATTTTGTAACGTGTGGCATTTCCAGGAAGAAGCAGTATTAACTTGTGTCACAGTTGAGTTTTGATACCTTATTCCCAAGACTTTTGTTTTGTTTTGTTTTTTAATTGTCTCCTCTAAGCATAATGGCATTAACTGCTATCAACACCTGATAAATTGTGATTTTCTGTACATAGGCCATAGACTAAATAACTTTGAATTTGTCATAAATGTAAGATAAAAACTTTTGAATATGTAAAAATGATGCATTTCAGAACAAACATAAAAAAGCATTCACAGTAAAATCTTGTGTGAACAAGGGTTACATTTTTGTCTCTCTTACTTGTTCATGGAGTCTCAGATAGTTTGTACAAAGTTACCTGTTTTGTCTGTTTTGTCAACCTGCTGAATTGACCCTCCTTTGACTACACATTACACCAAATCTGCTTGTTTCAGTTCATGATTTAACACAACATGAGCCTGCTGACAGCCTGCACCAGTTTTACCGCACTTCAGCGGGTCAGCTTCTCAAACTCAGAACCCTCTTCAGCGATAAGCAGCCAAGTTGGCATGCTTCCACAGCACACCACATCAGTGAATCATCTGACACACACAAAACATAGGAAAATTAGAATAACAACAAAATGTGAAACTCCACTCTTACCATCCACAAAAATGGAGAGAAAGAGGGAAAAACTGATGGACAAAACTAATCTAAGGAGTGCTGAAAACTCTTACTTGAAGCTGACTTATCCAAAAAGCATGAAAGATAGTAAAAGAATGAACGAAAAAATAAATAGTTCGAAAGATTGTGAACATTTTCAAGTTTCTCAGAAGTAGAGAAGGACTGTCAAGATCAAAATGTTTAAATCAGTCATTCTGCCTCTGTGGACCAAAGAGACGACAGCTAATATAGTTTGGTGACTTTATTTTGATATCTTTTTGGTAAAAAGTGGTGTACTTAGAGTAAAAAGCTTCACATCAGACTCATCAATACTGTGAACCATGCATTGTCAACCAAGTATTTTACATTAATGGTTAAGAACTACAGTGTTGAGGTTAAAACACTTATATCAGGCTATGTGAGGACAAAATACACACAGGGCAACATTAAGTAACTAGGATATTACATTGTAAGTAAAATGTAGGCATTGTCAGAAAAAAAGTTTAAATCTGAAATGTGAAATTATAAATGTAATTGTAGTCTTTCCAATGTTATGAAAAGGTGTGTTTAAAAAGAAGAAGCAAATCCTACAAAGCCTATTTTACTGATTATCAAATTTAACACTCTTTTCGTTGAACGGTTTATTTAGAAGGCAGAATTACGGTGGCTGAGAACTGCCACTGCTGCAAATAAAAAAGAATGCAAAAAAAAAAAAGTAACAACGGAAGGTACTGATGAAAAAAAAAAAGAAACCAAAGCCTGCTGCTAATAAAAAAGGCGGTGCAGATATATATATATATATATATATATATATATATATATATATATATATATATATATATATATATATATATATATATATATATATATATATTTTTTTTTAAAAGCCACTACAGAAGTTAATGATGCAAAAAAAATATGTTGATGCAATAAAAAAACAAAAAAAATTAAAAAAGGTTACCGCGAAAATAAAAGGATGCAAATAAAAAAAACAACGGAAGTGAGCTGCTGGGGACCAATAATGATGCACTGGTGTTTAACGATCTAGGCACAGATGACGACGGCAAGAAGACGAGCAAAGAAGTAAGTGGAAAGGTTATTGTTAAATTTCGCTTCATAAACTTTTCAGTGTGTCATTTGGTTAGATCATGTAGCGCCTGAGTTGATATGAAGTTGATCTGAGGATGCCGGTGTAGTATAAGCTTCAGTTCAACTTTATATTGACTTAAGCGCTAAATGGCCTAACCAAATAACACATTGAAGAGCACTGTAGCGAAATTAAACAATAACCTTTCCATTTACTTCTTTGCTCGTCTTCTCGCCCTTGTCTTCTGTGCCTAGTTTGTAAAACACTGGTACATCATCATTATTTGTCCCTGGCAGCTCACTTCCGTTGTAGCTTTTTTTATTTGCATCCTTTTATTTTCGCAGTGAGTAATTTTTTTTTCCCACTTTATTATTTTTTTATTTTTGTTGCGTTGTTAACTGACGTTGTGGGTTTTTTATCTGCATCATTTCTTTTTCTTTTTTTATTTGCAGTGGGCTTTGGTTTCTTTTTTTGCCTCAGTAACTTCCGTTGTGACTTCTTTTTTTGCATTCTCTTTTATTTGCAGCAGTGGCGGTTCTCGGCCACCGTACAGAATATAATATATTTACATGAGATTTTAGAGATGATTATTTTACCCTGCATTCCTCCAAAAAAAAAAAAAAAACTGCGTTTCAGCTTCTCAGTTAACTATTTTGACGACGTGTTTAGCCTTCCTGCCGCAGGTGGCAGCAACGCGGCGCAGAAGCGACGGATCTACCGGAAAAGGGACAGCAGAAGAAGAAAGGGACCCATGCAGTCCAGTGAGGGTAGTTGTGAAACAAGCTGCTGATGCCACACATTAATTTTTTGTTACGTACATGCGTTGTGTAGAGTGACAATAAGAGCCGTGCTCCTCGCAGCTGTTAAAGTTGATCCTGAGGAAGAATCTGACCTGTTAATGCTGAAGACATGAGTTCAGAAAGGCAGGAAGGTAAGCATGCTGTGCTAGCCGCCGGCTAAAGCTAACTCTGAAGTTAATCAAAGTCTGAATGAAAAATTAGTGCAGATGTTGTACCCTGTTCATAAAAACATGTAAACAAAGTACTTCTAAGATAAACTAAGGTGTTAATATATTCCTTTTACCACAAATGTCGTTGTTAAGGACTGTATGTTGTTGCTGTGCAGGTACATCCCAGTGTTTAACCTTGAGCAGCATCCATAGTGACATATGTTAAAGTGATCTCTCAGTAGTTCACCTGATTTCAGAGAAACTCACATTGACAGTCACTGAAAAGATGTCAATGTTTTCCGTCATTGCTCTCATGAACATTATCACTCATTGTGCTGTTGTTGGGGTGAAGTTCACGGATTCATCTGTTTTCTTGTTGATTTGCCATTTAAGAGCAACAATAATACTTTTATAGTAAACCCAAGTTTCTGAGATCAATATAGAGCAAACATTAATAGGATATTCCAGCGTAGATTTAATATAGGGTAAAACACAACATAACACTGAGTTAGACACCCCCTCGAGAGATGAATGTTGCTGACCGCTTGCTTCTCTAGTTTTACCAACTTTAGTAACGACCGCAGGATAACAATACACAGCGGTCTGAGGAGCCATACACAAACCTCAACCAAAACGCCACTCTATAGCCACAAATAATGCTCAGAACAGCACCTAACTTCATCTACAGTACATATAGGGTCCCAGCCATTGTACTAGCCACCAAACATCTTTTTAACTTTGACTAATTTCTTTAGCAAAGAGACTAAACACAACTAATCTACTCTGTTCCAGCAGCAGTTTGTTTGTAGCGAGACCTCCCGATTAAAATTATGATTATTACTTTAAGGAAATGATAAAGTAATGATCATAAATGTTCGTCCTTGAGCTGCGTCACCCGGTGTAGTCCATAATGGACTGGCCGAGGTCTCGCTACAGACAAGTGGCCGCTGGAAGAGAGTAGGTGAGTTGTGTCTAGTCTCTTTGCTAAAGAAATTAGGCAACGTTAAAAAGATGTTTGGTGGCTACTACTATGGCTGGTACCCTATATGTACTGTTGATGAAGTTAGGTGCTGTTCTGAGCATTATTTGTGGCTATAGAGTCGTGTTTTGGTTGAGGTTTGTTTATGGCTCCTAGACCGCTGTGTATTGCTATCGTGTGGTGGTTACTAAAGTTGTTATAACTAGAGAAGCAAGCAGTCAGCAACATTCATCTCTCGAGGGGGTGTCTAACTTGGTGTTACGGTGTTTTTGACCCTAAATTAATTTTAGGCCGGAATATCCCTTTAACTACATAGATCCTAAACAAGCCTCTGTGTTAAAGGAGGGCCTGTTGCTGATGGTTTGTGTGCCTTCTCTTTGAACATTTCACACACCAGGTAAAGATCGAATCATCTTTGTCACCAGAGAGGATCATGCGACACCCAGCAGTGCTGAGCTTGTAGAGGAAGATCCAGATGATCCATATGAGGAGAGAGGTGAGCAGCACGAAATCCTGAATGTGAACCTGATGTCTGGATAATTTAGAGCTTTGTAGAAATGCTTCAATGGCTGCACATGAAGTACTATGTCGTTTTTCATCCCAGGTTTGATTCTGCCCAATGGGGAGATCAACTGGAACTGCCCCTGCCTGGGAGGGATGGCCAGTGGTCCCTGTGGAACTGAATTTAAAGAAGCCTTCTCCTGTTTCCACTATAGTAAGGAAGAGGTGAAGGGATCTGAGTGCTTAGAACAGTTCAGGTCTATGCAGGAGTGTATGCAGCGTTACCCTGAACTCTATCCACAGGAAGATGAGAAGGAGCCAAAAGAGCAATCATCGGAAACAGAGCAAACCTCAGAAGACTCGGCATCTGCAGAAAGATCGGGTGCAAACTCAACAGCTGCCACTGAGAAAGACTCTAACGCCACACAGCCCAACACAGAGAGTTCAGTTGAAAGTTAATAATGTGTGTCTGTGGGAATAGAGATCTTAAGTCCAAATGAAAAACCTATTCATGCTGTCAGAAAATCACAGACATGTTTTTTTATTCACAGTAAATGTTAGAAAACACAATATTATAAAGTTCAAGCTGCATTGATGTGTTGAATTTGATAGACTTACGACTTCAGGCTGAGTGACTGTCACATGAGCAGGTGACAAAGTAGAAACTTATCAACATGATGTTCAGTGGGTTCATTTCCATGCTGTTCATGTGCTGCAGCTGAACTGCTTGATAGTTGCCTAGCCTGCAAACTGACAACAGCAGTGAATCTGTTACAGTAGAGTTAAAATTCAAGGCAAGACTTCAAATCATGTTTGTAAATTTGGTTGAAAAGAGAGTTAAGCAGAATCATTCAGGTTTTACTGTATTATAAAAATAATAATGAAATCAAAAATATAAATTCAGACTTTGATTTGTTTCCAGAGAGGAATGGTGAACATGTGATTTACAGAAGTGATATATATATATATACTATACTTGACAAAAGATGACATCAAACTTGAGGTGAACTTTCAACCTTCTGGAGTGAGTAAGGTGACTTATACATTTCCAAATCTAAAGAAAAAATGCCTAGAGTTTGGTTTCAGAACTGTTTTTGGGTTTACCCAAAAAATAAGGTATTATTCACAAATTCAGAGGACCAAATTGGGAGTACACATTGAGGTGTGTAATTTTTTGTAGACTGAGTGTGATGGAGCGATTTCACTGTGCTTGGATTTACCCTTAAAACATGTTAGACGATCCTTGTACTTTTAGAAATATCAGTTCTCTCCTATCTCTCAAACAGATCACTTCAAACATATATCAGGTGTTTCTTTACTCACATATTGAACTTAAACTCAAAGTTTTTTTTGATGATGCTATTAACAAATTCTTAAATTTACAATGTTGTGAGGATTATACTGAAAAAGCCCAAATCTCCCCACTGTGGGATGTTGTGTAGTGTGTTTCCACTGTTGCTGTCTGTCCTGTACGACATTTTTTCTGCTAACTTATTACCAGACTACACGTGTACCTCAGCTGAACTTCAAGGGTTATTTTATGTTCAACACAGAACTGATTTAAGTGACTTGAAGTGAATATAGTATAACATTTTTATTAAAAAAAAATTACATGTTTTTGTCCTTGTTTGGTGATATTATTGCTTTGACTCTAATGTCTTTCATTCATGTTAAATATAACTCCCTTCTAAGTTGACAATGTTAGAGAGCTGAATGTGCTGGGAGCGGTTATGATCAGTCACTGGAGTATTTTTGCGTATTAGTTGCAAACTGACTCTGTGAGCTTGCCGACAAGTATTTCCATTAATATTTTTTTCCTAGGTAAGACATTTGTTTGCATATAAACAGAAAATGGACAATCGGTAACAGGTAACCTTGTTCGTTTGCATTCACACAGCTGACTGTGTCATAGGGAGCCATTTGGGGATCCATGTCTTGACCAAGGGCTTTTTGACTGTAACTGGAAACTGGGAGTGAACTACCAACCTGCTGATCAATTAATAACAGTATGTTTCTCATCACTTGACTTTTTTTGCCAGCAAAAAACTTGTCATTTGTTTTAGATAAGGATCTGTTACCTGTTCTTCAATATGATCATTTAGAAATCATGCCAGTTTTAAAATGAAAGAGACTTGATGAATGATGAGTAGATCCGCATGTCATAGTGCTGATAAATCTCTGCTGTGCAAGAATAACTTTACAGAAAAACAACATGCATCTACATAATGTTTGTTGACCTGTTCAAAGGTTCCGGTCCGCACTTTTGTTTGACTTTTAAGTTACATGTCTCAGTATCAGGGGTCAGAGGTCAACCACTGTGTTTGCCCACTAAAGCATGTTTTACTTCAAACTCTTTGAGGGATCAATTATTACCAAACACCCATCTCTCTTCACGTCATACTATTGGTGGACTGTGAAGGGCCAAAACGACCAAAGAGCCAATGAGACAAGAAGGCAGAGGTGATGGTCTTTAGATCTTCACCAGTTCTTAGTCTGTTTCTTCAGAGAGAACGATCGGCTGTGCGAGTGGGAGCTCCCTTCAGTCTCTGGTGTGACTTCTGTGTTTGCTTGAGTGTATGACAAAAAATATTCCACAGGATGTCTTCTCTAAAGGAGTTATGCAGCGGTCTCCCTTTAGACCCTCTGCCTTCTAACAGGGGGAGAGACCCTGATGTGCCTCACGCACCCATCAGGACACCCAATCTTACAGCAGACGAGGAACGGGTGAGGAAATGCAAACTGTTTTGTTGTAGGTACATTATGTGATAGTTGCTCAGAGTGAGATACAAATGTATTTTGTTTCAAGAAAATTACAGCTTATTTAATTAAATTTAATAAGCTGTAAATTAAATTATTTTTTGTGGAAACTAACTAACTAACTTTTGCTTTTTAGGAAAACAAGCCAAATGTGATTTTAAGATAAAAAAAAAAAGCCATATCTCTGAGGATTTAGAAAGCAGCAAATGGATCAACAGACAGACAGTTACTTAACAGTCACTGAATGTGTCAGATGTGGGGGACACACTGTCATTACTCTGTGCTGTGTACTCTGATTTATTGCATCACTTTGGTTGGCTCTTGGTCCGTCTGAAAATATTTGATCATTCTCTAGGTCCTCTACTGATTGCCCAAACTCAGAGCAAAGGCTCTGAGTAAATGATTTAAAGAGACATAATAAGAAGTCCTCCTGTTCATTTAGGTGGTAGTGTAAAAGATCTACTCATCTACCATACGGCCTTATTTGAAAACTGGTTTGTATTGTAGAGTGAGTCACTAAAATGTGGTAAATTTCTCTTCCTGTAGCTGGCGCTGAGAAATGCCCTGCGTTATTTTCCGCCCGCCCACCACGCCACACTTGCGCCGGAATTTGCCCAAGAGCTGCGACAGTACGGCCACATCTACATGTACCGCTTCTGCCCCACAATGCGCATGAGGTGAGAAAACCACATTTATCTGATTCAAAGCACCTGTGAGGAGCTTTCAGCTTGTGTCGATTTTGGCGCCCCCTGTGGATATAGCAGGCTTTGCTTATCTTGATCCCTCCAGGCTCAAGTCCTAATTTTTCTGGCTGAAGATAGTCAAATACTTCATACATTGTGAATGTTTTGTGTAGGAATTGTAAAAGCAGGTTTTATTCTAACACCTTCCCCCTCCCTTTTGTATCAGACACTAGAAATTACGATATAAAAGTGATCGTTCATGTCCTCAATGGTTTTGTTTGTCATTCATTCATATACAAGGTAAAGTGTTTTATAGAGTTCAAAGCAAACAAAAACATAGAATAATAATAGCTTTAAAAGGAGTTTTACACAAATACAGTATAAGCATTTAAAATGAAATGTATTGAAACACATTAAGAAAGAAAAAATTAAAACGAGATGTTAGGCGAAAATAAGAAACCAAAACGTTAAAAAATGTGTTTGAATGTACTACTGATCGGCATAAATAAATAATTGCATGTCTGCTGTTGCTATGGTGTTCTGGTACTTTGGAGTTATACAAGCAAAGCCTAGGGGGGCGCCAAATTCGACAGAAACTGAACATTTTTTACAGGAGCTTTAAGTAATTTTTTAGGTTAAACCCAGAAACACATCTCTGCTCATAAGAAATACAAAGTTAGTCTACTAGGTTCATAGTCCTTTTTACAGTGTTTTGTGTAATTTGTCTTAATTTCAGGACTGTTGTGAGATAAGACACTACTTAGACTCCAGTGACTGTGTCTTTGTGTTTCATCAGGGCTCACCCCATAGATCAGTACCCGTGCCGCTCCCGTCAGGCTGCCTCCATTATGCTGATGATCATGAACAACCTGGATCCTGCTGTTGCACAGGTGACACGGCTTGTATGAACGCTTGTTCGAAGTATCGAGTGAATAGTTCCTTTGACAGCCATATGTTTCTTTATCCCTCAGTTCCCTCAGGAGCTGGTGACCTATGGAGGGAACGGACAGGTGTTCAGTAATTGGGCTCAGGTAGGCCCTGAGTTTGCTTCAGTTCCCATGTTGAGGTAGGACTTGAAAAATTGAGCCTGATAAGGATGAAAACATGCGGTTTGTGTGTTTTGTGTGTGATTTAGTTTCGCTTGGTGATGCATTACTTAAGTGAGATGACAGAGGAACAAACATTGGTCATGTACAGTGGTCACCCCATGGGTCTGTTTCCCAGCCTGCCTTCTTCACCTCGAGCTATCATCACCAACGGCATGGTAACATCCCAATACAAAAGTAATAAACTGATACTTTCAGTCCATGTGGGTACCTACGTAAATACTGACTTACTTTTTTTTCTCTCACCCCACAGGTCATTCCTAATTACTCCTCCAAAGAGCAGTATGAAAAGATGTTCGCTCTCGGTGTGTCCATGTAAGTTTTAAAGATTCTCGAGAGGGGTTGTCACTGTTTTTTTACCCTTTTTTTCTGCATCCAAGTAGTTCCCGATGGTGTGCTGAATTCTTTGTTTTTGTTTGTTTGATTTGAGGTATGGTCAGATGACAGCAGGCAGCTACTGCTACATTGGACCACAAGGGATTGTTCACGGCACTATGGTTTGTGATCTAAGGGAAAAAAAACTTTTTAAATCGAACAGTCTGAGAAAAGAAAATCAGCTACTGTTTTACCGTAATCATACAGTTTAATCAAACCTAAGTTACAGTATTTTACTAATATTTTTCTGTGCAGCTGACTGTTCTGAATGCAGGCCGGCGGTACCTGGGTTCAAGTGACCTGAGGGGTCGTGTCTTTGTGACCTCTGGCCTCGGGGGCATGAGTGGAGCTCAGGCTAAAGCTGCCGTCATTGCAGGTTGTATTGGTGTAATTGCAGAGGTGAGCTGGTTAATACTGGTTTCTGTTTAATACTCACTGCTAATGGGGAGATATGAAAGGAAAAGCTGTATGTAAATGTTGTTGTTAAATGTGGTGTGTGTGCGTATATGTGTGTGTGTAGGTGGACGAGGCTCCTCTAAGGAAGAGACATGAGCAGGGCTGGCTGATGGAGGTCACCAGCAACATCGAACACTGCATTAAATGCATCAGGTACCAAACAGAAAGGAAATTTCAGTGTGCAAATCATCATCAAAAATTACTGTATTATGCTCACTATTACTCCACTATTGTGCGTGCGTGCATGCATATGTGTATGAGCTCCTCTGAAAGTGCTTGAAACTTGCAGTCCCCCTCCATTAAAACGTACAGACTTGCGCTTTCAATGGGCATTCACTTTAATAATAAAAAAGTCCCAGCCAAAAAAGTCAGAGCAAAGCAATACTATACAGTAAACTTACTGTAAAAGATCTGCATTAAGATTAAAATTACAGTAAAATACTGTGATCTAAATAAATAAAAGAAACTGAAATAAAAATTCATTATTCCAAACACATTTGAATGTAATATACAAGATTATCTTAGCTAGTAACATGTTGTAGATTAATTTTAAATGAATTGGTAAAAAACTGGGTTATATACTAGATTTCAGAGCATGGCTGGTATTTCTGAAGCAGTAATAAACTATACAAATCACGACAGAAGTTACACTTCAGTTACAGTTACAAACGCGAGCCAGTGACTGTCTTTGATTTGACTTACCTCATCACACATTTTAAGAATGTGTTTTCAGAGGATTTCTGTGTTATCAGCCTTGTGAGGACCAATGCGGATATGAGGTTAGTCATTATGAAATGCCATTAATCGGCCCTAATAATGAGCTGACTGATTAATCAGTCTATCTCTATTAAGCAATGTACAATAGAATTTATTGACTATCGTATAGGCATAGATTATCCTATAACACTTATACAAGATACTTGTTGAAGCAAAATGAGACAAGACAGTGGCTACAAGCTACCCTGGAACTGTTCAAAGGGAAAAAAAAATCTACTTACCTGTATTTTACTCTCAGTCGCTCAGACCCAAATCAAATGAGCAAATGAAATAATGTCAGATTATATCAGTAATGATGTTAACAGTTAAAATATAAGTTAAAATTTTATATGCAGTACTTGAACGGGCTACATTTGAACCTTGCTGGAATAGTGTGATGTTTTATGCTCAGCATGTTAGCATCTCTCTGGAATTTTGATCACTTAAAAGAGCACTATTTGAAGGTACAACACATGGAATATTTTATGTCTTTCAGGGAGGCCAAAAACTCCAAGACTGCCCTTAGTCTGGGTTACCATGGCAACATTGTAGACCTGTGGTAAGGAAGTGGTGAAAGTCGCCTGTTACCTCTGATACCAGAATCAGTGAAAGAACCACCTTCCTGCAGCAAACTTGTTTTTTGTTTTTGTGACCAGGGAGAGGCTGTTGCTGGAATATGAGAAGACGGGGGAGCTGCTGGTGCATCTGGGCTCCGATCAGACCTCCCTACACAACCCATTTAATGGAGGGTATTACCCGGTCCAGCTCAGTTTCCGCCAGGCCAATCAGCTTATGGTGACTGATCCCAGTCGATTTCGAACCATGGTCCAAGAAAGGTAAAGTTAATCATACAGATGTTTTTTTCTTTTTTAATAAATTTACTGCGGGATGTAGGTCGATTGAGGTGGAGCTAAGATGTGTTTTACATTACAGCCTTCGGAGGCACATTATGGCCATCAACAAGCTGGCTGATGCTGGTATGTTCTTCTGGGACTACGGCAACGCATTTCTTCTGGAGGCCCAGAGAGCTGGTTTGTATCTTAACTTCTAAACAAAAACACACAGATGATATCATTATTTTCATTCAAGGTATGTCCTTACATCAGAGAGCCTTGATTTTTTATTTTTAAAGGGGCAGACGTACAAAAAGTTGGTGGAGGAGCCACAGAATTTCGCTACCCCTCTTATGTCCAGCACATTATGGGGTGAAACACCTTTTTATACTGTCTATGTGTAATCTT
The DNA here is from genome assembly GCA_962446985.1 of Xyrichtys novacula. Lineage (NCBI taxonomy): Eukaryota > Metazoa > Chordata > Actinopteri > Labriformes > Labridae > Xyrichtys > Xyrichtys novacula. The sequence continues at coordinate 19,412,392 of OY660865.1, forward strand.
TCTTACAAAAAAACTACAGTAGAAACTCTGTAGTCCATCACTACATTTTAAGAGCTCTCTCTGCTTCTATCTTTCTTACAGTGATATTTTCTCATTGGGCTTTGGCCCTTTCCGCTGGGTTTGCACATCCGGTGACCCTCAAGATCTCGCTGAAACAGACAACATTGCAGCCACTGTCCTGGAGGAAATCAGTGCCAATGTATCTGATCGCATCGGACAGCAGTATAATGACAACATTCGCTGGATCAGAGAGGCTGGGAAACACAAGATGGTCTGCAACTCTTCGGGCTACTGACATCTGAATATGCTCTCCATTGATAAAAGTCTGGTGAAAAGATGCATTGAGCAAAATGAAGATTATCTTTGTGTTTTGGTTAGGTTGTGGGATCTCAGGCCAGAATCCTCTACTCTGACCAGAAAGGAAGAGTCTGCATTGCTCTGGCTATAAACCAGGCAATCGCTGATGGAAGAGTCTCAGTAAGGGGATGAATTATCTGCCATGAAGATTTTTCCCTGTATACTGCAGTTTGCATGATATCCAGATTTCACTTGAGTCTAAGAGGTGCTTGATGTCATTTCTGTTGCTTAGGCTCCTGTGGTTATAAGCAGAGACCATCATGATGTTAGTGGCACGGACAGCCCCTTCAGAGAAACCTCCAATGTGTACGACGGATCAGCCTTCTGTGCAGGTATGAAGTTCAGCAGATGAACACAACCAGGAAACTTAAATCAACAGTTCAAGACGACAATCGTTATACTGCAAACAGGAACAAAAAATCTGCATTCAGACAAAAAAGTCTCTCTTTATTCATAAAAAGCAGAACTACAGCTGGAATACTTTGTAATAAGTCAAACTTCAAGCTTACTTTTCTCCTCCTTGCAGACATGGCTGTCCAGAACTTTGTTGGTGATGCATTTAGGGGTGCTACATGGGTCGCTCTCCACAATGGTGGTGGCGTTGGCTGGTAAATTTGTACTTATCAGAGGGAATTTGACTGTCTTTGCACAATCCTTTTATTATTTGATAAATGACTTACCTCTTCACTTTGTCAATCTGTATACTTCTTTTTTCTTTAAATCTATAGGGGCGAGGTGATGAACGGAGGCTTTGGTTTGCTGTTGGATGGCTCAGAGGAGGCAGCAAAGCGAGCCAGACTAATGCTCAACTGGGATGTCTCCAATGGGGTGAAGATGGGACGATATTGTGGAAAGTGGTCAAATTACAGACAATCGATTTTCGCCCTAATTCGTCCCTGTGTTCTGCAGGTGGCTCGCCGCTGTTGGTCTGGAAACTCCAATGCCTATGACACCATCCAGCGTACCATGGAGGAAAACAGGCAGCTGCGGGTCACAATGCCATTTCCTGTTCAGGATGAACATGTGCTTGACCGTGCTCTTCAGGGCTGAGCTTCACATTAGCATAGGTTAACTGTTTTCATAGAGCCGCACTGAACTGCAGCTGTAATCATTCCAGTAGTGTTTGAATCAGGTCTAATGCAGCTGTTGAAATCACACACTGGTGTTTTCCAAGACAAAAAAATTCTCATAATTTGGTTGAGACTATTACATGTAACATGTAACATGTTAAGTATTTACCGTGAACACAGATTTGCACACTCAGAATGCAAAGTAAACTGCATTGTTGTGCCAGACTCTTTTACATTATTTAATCTGCAGATTATTTTTATCATTTTGTTGTGCTGAAAATTAAAGTGAAAATCTGAATATGAAGCATACATTTTTCATTTGTAAATCACAATTAATATGTATAAAAAATGCATATGCAATAATGTCAATAACACGAACTGTAACACATTTTAAAAAGCTCCAGAGTATTGTTAAAATCACATTTAGTTCATTTTAGACAAATACAATTTGGAGCACAATGAATTTGGATCAAAAGTTAATAGAAACTTAAACAAATTTAAAAAATATTGTGATAAATTCTGTTAAAAGAGCCAAAAATATGAGTGCAACCGCAGTGAGCTGTGTTCTCTCATAGTAGCCTAATATTCCGGCGAAAAATTAATTTAAGGTCAAACACACCATAACACCAATTTAGACACCCCCTCGAGAGATGAATGTTGCCGACTGCTTGCTTCTCTAGTTATAACAACTTTAGTAACAACCACAGGATAGTAATACACAGCGGTCTAAGGAGCCATAAACAAACCTTAACCAAAAAAACACTCTATAGCCACAAATAATACTCAGAACAGCACCTAACTTCATCAACAGTACATATAGGGTCCTAGCCACAGCACTAGCCACCGAACATCTTTTTAGCTTTGCTTTAGCAAAGATACTAAACGCAACTTACCTACTCTCTTCCAGCAGTCGCTTGTTTGTAGTGAGACCTCAGGCGAGTCCAAACTGACTACAGCGGGGTGACGCAGCTCAAGGAAGAACATTTATGATAATTTCTTAATGGAAATGCAATCAGACCGAGACACTAAGGCAGAAGAACTACCGCGTCTGCAGTGCAAAATGATTAATATGGTGATTATTACTTCAAGGGAATGATATAGAAATGATCGTAAAGGTTCTTTCTTGAGCTGCGTCACCCCGCTGTAGTTGTAATGGACTGTCCCGAGGTCTCGCTACAAACAAGCGGCCGCTGGAAGAGAGTAGGTGAGTTGTGTTTAGTCTCTTTGCTAAAGAAATTAGTCAAAGTTAAAAAGATGTTTGGTGGCTAGTACTATGGCTGGGACCCTCTATGTACTGTTGATGAAGTTAGGTGCTGTTCTGAGCATTATTTGTGGCTATAGAGTGGCGTTTTGGTTGAGGTTTGTTTTTGGCTCCTCAGACCGCTGTGTATTGCTATCCTGCGGTCGTTACTAAAGTTGGTATAACTAGAGAGGCAAGCGGTCGGCAACATTCATCTCTCGACGGGGTGTCTAACTCGGTGTTACCATGTGTTTGGCCCTAAATTAATTTTATGCCAGAATATCCCTTTAACGTCGATCTAGCTTTATAGACAAGTAAATAGGCACACAGTTAATGCATGCTTCTGTTGTTCGGCAATAAACAAAAACTGCATAATTATACCAATGTTTGAATAATCCAAATTCAACCCCCGACCTCCGGAAAAGAATGGGCTGGGTTTCTAGTTTCGATCCGTCCCTCTCTCAGCTGGTACTGTGCCGTGCGTCTTTACGCGTGATGTTCCTTTAAGAGAATACATTTGAGTCTCTCTGCGCTGACGTCAGGGAATTGGAGAGGCTGGTGCTCCCTGCAGTGGGAGGCAATAAACGTGATGAAGACCAGTCAGGGGTACCAGATCACATTTTGACATTTTTCTCTTCTCTCAGTGTTGTGTGATTTTGTATTTCTTCACAAAGAGCGGCAGGACAAGACGAGCTTTTTCCTAGTTGTCTGTGCAAATAAAACGGTTCGATTTCAGACCTCCGCCCTGTTTGGGTAGACTTTCTCCAGATTCGCTCCCTCAGCCTTCAAAGTCTTCAAGAATAAGAGCGAAAGTCTTGTGGATTAGACTGACTCCAGGTACTTTCTGCTGTTGATTGATGGCCTTACTGTTAATCTACAGTTTAAAAAATGCATCATAACCAGGAGGAGCAGTTGGTAAATCCAATTACTGCGCAGCACGGGACAGCCCGCCACAGCGGCTCCAACAGCCCGGACAACAGCCTGGGCAGCGGCCTCACTGACCTCCAGCCTCCCCCTTATTTTAACCTGGAGTTTAAAAGAAATGCGGTGACAGATGACTACAAAGTCACAGCGCAGGTCCTCGGACTGGGAATCACTGGCAAAGTGCTGGAATGTTTCTGCAAGAAATCAGGAGAGAAGTGTGCCCTAAAGGTGTGTGTGTGTTTATTATCTGTCCTCATGAGGCTGCAGCCACTTAGAAGAAAAGAGCATCCATTATTAATTTCCTGTCTGGGATCTCCATCTTCTCATACTGGAAATTTACACTGCATCTTGATTTTGTGACTTGTAACATGTGTTTTGTGCATCCTATCTGTTGCAAATGAGATGTGAAGCACTTTTTAGATGTTTGAAGTAGAAATCTGACTGCAAATTCAATCTCTGTGCTGCCCAGACAGTGTTTGAGAGAGAAAAACAGTGATGTGCTGTCTGGCATGCTTTGACACAGTTTCCTCGATTGTTGTGAACAATGACCTGCTCTGTCTGTGCTCAGCATAATCACCCTCATCCACTCACAAACTTGCATTTTCACTCTACTTTAAAATGATATAATACTATCTCTAAAAGCCAACTTGAAAATATTACAAAATCAGAGCATGTAATGGATTTAACAGCTGACTGAGATGGAAGCAAAAACAAACAGGAAATGTAGCCTCATGGGTGCCTCCACATACTTTCTTTGGGATTTCTTGGGTGGAAAACCAAAACCAGAAAGATATTATGGTTTGTCTTAATATGTGCATGCAGAGCTTTAGAGGAGCATTACACCTCCATCAGAGCTGAGTTATTAGCTTTCCCCAAGTGACCACAAGGATCTGGTCTGGGGTCTGGATGTCTAGAAAAATAGGAAGTCCTCCTTCCTTGACTGTAATACCACACCGCAGTGCTATGCCTTTAAAGATGACGCCAGAGCTAAATGAATTTAATATGTGTTGTTCAGAAATTGCAGCTGTAGTTTGATACCTTTACCACTGATCAATGAATTTACCATGGGGTGTTCACTGATTGGATATCAAGTAGTATTTGATTAGACAGACATACATGTTTAAAACATTTTAATAATATAAAGAATGTTACTGACAAGTGTTTGTTTTATGTGGTGCAGATCCTGTATGATACCCCCAAAGCCAGACGAGAGGTGGAGCTGCACTGGAGAGTGTCCGGAGGTCCCCATATCGTCAGGATTCTTAGCCTGTATGAGAACATGCACCATGGGAAAAAATGCCTCCTCATCGTTATGGAGTGGTGAGCATGACTGTGTGATTTACTGACAGGTCATGTTTAGCTTTGATGGGTAAATCAGAGCGGATCACTATTTTATTATCTACAAAGTAGGGCTGGGCAATGAAACGCTAACGGTATATATCAAAAATTAATTTTCCCTCAATATCCATAAAAAACATGGTCAGCATCCTTTTCGATGGTCGTAATTCTGCCACGTTTTGGTAGACTATACCAATAGCCAATGAAAAGGGGAGTTGCTCCGGGTCCGCGTCACACCGAACCAATCATGTGCTGAATTAGAACCAAGTAGCAGACAACTGTGTAGTAGCAGGCAGCAGCTACACGCAACCATAGCACTTTAACACGTGAAGCTGACAGCACTGTTGGTGAGAAAATAAGAAAATGGGTGCTACCCCAGACAGAAATGCAGATGAAGGCTCAACAGTTGATGACATCGTCGACAACACTGGCACAAAAACGTCGGTGGTGTGGAGGTATTTTGTTGTTTTTTTGAGGTCGGACATGAAGCAGAGTAATGTGTACTGCTATTATGTCAAGTACATGTTCTCGCAAAGTCGAGGAATACCTCAAATCTTTTTGGGGAGCCCATGGCGCCTGTGCAGCTGAAACAGCCGATCATAACGTGATATATATCGATATCGACTGATATGAAAAAACTATATTGTGATAAAATTTTTCCCATATTGCCCAGCTCTAATATATAGCTAATCTGTCTCCAACTGAAGTTGCCATTTCAAAAACTTATGTTTACTTATCAACTTGTGTTTTTGGAAGACCACATAAGATATCTTGCCTTTCCAGTTGACTCTGACTTTCACTTTTACTTTTCGTTTGATTTTTAGTTGTTGGTACCACTGCCTGTGAGGCATATGCCATATGGCAGCTTTGCTTTCACTGAATACACTTGGGTGCTGACCTTTCGCGCATAACTCAGTCTGTCAGTGATATTTCAGTCTATGGGCCTCCATAACAAACATGCCCTTTTTAGGCTTTTTCTTGTCCTTATAAGTTCCGTTCCAGTTATATGTTTTCCTTTTTAATCTAACTTGTATAAATAATCAAACTTAGACTGTAGGAAAAAACATGAGCAAGGAAGCAGAGAGACCAGATGGAAAAATCCTGATACTTGCGTGTTTGCAAATGTAGCTTTGGTATTTGTTCGTCATCATCATGGACTAGGGGCGACAGGGGTCATTTGCATCCCTGAGTACACATTATGTGAAAGAGGCTTAAGTGACTACACGCCACAATATCCCACTTGACGTATTCATCTTTGCTCATACTTGTGTTTGGCACTTTGTACCATGATTGAGGATATTTTACTTCAATAGTGGAATATTTGTGGAGTACAGCTACTCCAATGTGCATTTTGAAACAAAACTCATTTAAAACTTTATTTGTTAATGTGTTTACATTTGATCTTGATTATATCTTATATGTTTGTGTTAATTTAATAGTGTAAAATTAACACACCAGCTCTATAAAAATGCTGTCTTTGGTCAGATTTTCTCTTCAGAGTACATATGAGTGTGGCTGGTCTCACAGACTGGACTCATCTCAGCAGTAAATCATCAGGCACAATAAGTGGCTTTGTTGTCCCGCCATGATTGCAGCAGAGAGCTGTGTTTGTTTGCCAGGAGAGTCCTCTCTGCCCCCGTTCTGATTTTTTTTCAATCTCGTCTCAGTATGGAGGGAGGGGAACTGTTCAGCCGCATCCAGGCCAGAGGAGACCAGGCTTTCACAGAGAGAGGTGGGTTTGAGTTTTCATTAAGCTAATTGGATTTCTAAACTCCGCCTCATATGTGTTACACATGCGTCATATGTTTCCATCAGAGGCATCAGAGATCATGAACGACATTGGCACAGCTATAGAGTATCTCCACCACATGGACATTGCTCACAGGGATGTAAAGGTACTTCAGCTGCTACAATTCAAAGAAAATGCTAGAAAAATCAGTCATGCTTTTGAATATTTAAGTGTTTCGACCATTTTTTATTCTTCTTTTATTGCTTTTATTGGTTTTAATGCTTTTTATTGTTTTTATTTATTCAATATTCGTTTTTATTTACTATGTATTGTAAAGAACTTTGGTTCACCTAAAGGGTTGTTGGAAAGGGCTGTATGAATAAAGAACATTTACAACTACATTTACATTTTTATTCATGCTACAGCCTGAAAACCTGCTCTACACCACAAAGGAGAGTAACGCAACTCTAAAACTGACCGATTTTGGCTTTGCTAAGGAAACAACACTGTATAACTCCCTCCAGACTCCCTGTTACACCCCATATTATGTTGGTGAGTGTCTCTCTGCTGTTTGATTCTATTACTTGAGGGAAATGAGTCGTATAAATCTGCATTGACAGCTGTAAGGATTAGATTGTTGTTGTTTGGGAGGGTCTAAAGTGATGTATTCCTAATCGCATAAACAGAAATGTTCTGACGGAAAGGTTGGTCTTATGTTTAGAAAACAATCAGAAGACAGCCAAACTCAGCACAATTCAATAAACACTGTTAAACACAGGATCAGAGAGTCTGCAGGTAAACACTGTCAAATTGGTTTTTCAGGTGTGGCTAATATGAGTAAACCAGTGCTTGGTAGCTTTTGTTCCTTCATGCAGGTTAATATCCTCATGCCTGCGATGGTTGCGCGTTGCTCCAGCATCATGGTTATAAGCCAATTTAACCTGACACAGCTTACACACGCACTATCTCCATTTTCTAGATCAAAATACAGCCAAACTTTCATGCTAAGAGATACTATTTGTCATCTTTGTTTGTTTGTATATGGGTGGGACAGTCCTACCACAGTTTGCCATTAACTGGAGCTAAAGCACAGACTTGTGGCAGCTTACTTTCCTGCAGCTTTAAAACAGCATATGATCAGCATTTCAGAATCAAAGTAATAGAAATATTAATAATTTGATTAATCAAATGGTAATTCTGGTGCTAAAGAGCAAAAGCGGCACACTTACTATTTGACCAAATGTCCACATCCAGTTGTTCTTCTCCTTTATGTCGTCTTTGCGTGTGCATATTGGTGTGTTTTGTATGAGACTGTCTGTCCTTTTCCACTTCATTTGGTTTGTTCTTATGTGTCTGATTGTCCGTTCAGCCCCAGAAGTGCTTGGGCCAGAGAAATATGACAAGTCATGTGACATGTGGTCTCTGGGCGTAATCATGTACATACTGTAAGTACTGCGTCTGTGTGTGTGTGTGTGTGTGTGTGTGTGTGTGTGTGTGTGTGTGTGTGTGTGTGTGTGTGTGTGTGTGTGTGTGTGTGTGTGTGTGTGTTTGTGTGTGACATTTATTGATATCCGGCTAAAACTGTCATACTCTGTGCTCTAGAGACAGAAGATAGAAGAGTGAAACTGTTTTCACCTCTTTTCTTCTCCTGTGTTTCTAGCCTGTGTGGATTTCCGCCGTTCTACTCGAACACAGGTCAGGCCATCTCTCCGGGCATGAAGCAGAGGATCAGGCTGGGCCAATACGAGTTCCCAAACCCTGAGTGGGCTGATGTTTCTGAGGAAGGTCAGCCAGAATTTGAAAATTACAAGAAAGACATTCCAAAACTCAAAGCTCATCTTCTTACTTTGAATCACATAAAAGGAAGCTGCAACTAGATATGGCATACAATTAATAATTTTTACAGAAACACAGAAACACATTTCCTCATAGAACAGCTGTTTTTCAAGTAAGTAAGTTACCAAAAGACTAAACCACAATAGGAAATGTGAAAGATGGTCTCTCATAGAGATAAACCCAGAAAAAGTTTACCCAGAATGCATGTCTTTGACTTAAAAGAACATTTCAAGCCCCTGTGAGAAACTTCTGCTCATGAAACAGACTGAACCGAATGCTGATGCGTCTTGTCAACACTAACAAGCAAACAAGACCATCAGCAATACAACTGACTGGTCCAATGTTGTCATTTAAATTCATGAAACTGCTGCAAGGGGGGCCCTTCTTTACATTTTCAACAGAAAATATTTATTTATATTTAAGCGGGATGAGATTTCAGTCTGAGAATCGTGTCTTTGTTGTACAGAACAAAACAAAAAAGTTATGAGCAAAAGTTTCCCACAATTTTTTTTTTGGTCCAGTATGTCTAATAATTTTAATGTTATTTTTTTTTTTTACAAGTATAAGCAGATGTTTTTACCAAAAACAAAGAGAGAGAGAGAGAGAGAGAAAAGTTTATGCATCATTCCTAGTGCCAAGGGAACTATATGTCCAAACTTGGAGACCAGTTAGAGAACATGTGATGGTTCACTAAATAGTTAAGGTTAAAGGTTAAAATCATAAATGTTCTGATTGGGAACTTTTTTTTGTTTCACCCAAAACAAGAAGAAAACAATGGTCAATTTTGACATAGTCCTTGTCTGGAAGAGATCAGGGAGAGTTAAAGTCTCACTTTGCCAGCCTGTTACACAAAACACAAGTAAACAACATTTTAAAATTAAATTAAGGGTGTGCAGATGGCTGAGCGGGTAAGTGTGACCCATGTATGGGGACCACGGTCCCCGCAGTGGTCGTGGGTTTTCGGGTCTGGCCCAGACCATGCGCTGTATGTCCTCCCCCCTCTCTCTCTATCTCCCCATATTTCCAGACTGTCCTTTCCATGAAGGCCAAAATTGCCCCCCAAAAATACTTTAAAAAAATAATTACATTTCCCCTGTTGCTTCCACATAAAAGTCAAATATGACAAAATAAGGAAACAAAATACACAAATGTTTTTAGGCTGTATCACATTTTCTGTCCTCCACAGCCAAACAGCTCATCATTCAGCTCTTGAAGACAGACCCTAACGAGAGGATGACCATTGGACAGTTTGTGAACCATCCCTGGATCAGTGTAAGTTGCCTTTTTGTCATTCATGAGTCTGTAGGTCTGTGGCTCTTTCCGTCATTTATTCTTGATAATGCTGTGTTTTTTTTTACACTGCAGCAGTCCATGGTGGTACCTCCAACTCCTCTGCACACCTCTCGAGTCCTGACAGAAGACAAGGAGCTGTGGGATGATGTGAAGGTGGGACCCACTTTGACAGGCTCGGTTCTAATTCTGTCCACTAGATGGCAGCTAAGCACCAGATTATCACCACATAATGTCTTGGTTTTTCCAACAGGAGGAAATGACCTGTGCTCTGGCTACGATGCGTGTTGACTATGACCAAGTGAAGATCAAAGACCTGGACCTGTCTGACAACCCTCTCCTCAATAAAAGGAGGAAGAAACCCCTGTCAGGAGGAGAGGAAACGGGAGGAGAGGCTGATGGGAAAGACGGAGGAGTGGTGTGTAATAGTCACAGAGAAGTTACATTTTCTGAGGAGCATGAGAAAATGATTATTTGATATGTAGAATGAAACTATGACAAATTGCGTGAGCAATACTTTTATTTTTACACGTTAGTTACTGTTATTTACTCGTTTTATCTCATTTTTACCACTGCACTAAAGCCTTTTAAACAGTCATGTTGTTGTTCCTGCCCTACCAGTCAAATAAAAGTTTTGTTTCTCATGTTTTATAAATGTGTTGTATTCTTCTTGTTTATTTATCTTTAAAGTTTATTCTATGGCACTGAGAAGATAACATTGACAACATTCAGAGAGTTATTTGAATCCAGGGGTATTTGTGACACTACACTGACGTCAGAGATAATTTGCCTAGAACTTACCAAAGTAAAATTCAACCTGTAAGATTTCCAAGGTACTTTAGCAACCAAGTGATTCTTGTAAAATAAAGTCAAACAGCAATTTGAGCAAAGAGACTTTTGAACTAAAGGCATGGTTGACAATTGAAGAGATTGGTAATTTTTATGAACGTCATTTATATGGCGATCATGGTCCTATCATGTGATCTCCACAAGGTGAAGAGGAAAAAGAAAAAAGAATGGAAAACTAACTTATATAAGACAATGTTGCACACTTGAAGTTTCTTGCTCTGTGAGTCTCTCGAAAGACATACAATTAGTGTGTGTGTGTGCGCGCGTGTGTGTGGCTGCATTAAATTTTTCAGATAAGTCTTAGTTTTCAAAGGAGGATGAAACAAAACTGGTTCTGTGGCTCTGACGTACACCACAACATGCAAACCCAACACCCTCTGTGAATTTTTAATGTGCACAGGATTGTAACAAGAGGAGTAACAAGTTTTAGAAAAGTATCAATGACATACATGACTGCACAACAGAAAAGAGTTGTCTTTTTTTATTTTTATTTTTTCACATTTTTTAAATACTTATATTCATTTTTCAATTAATTTGGATGTGTGTGTACTTGAATAATGGTTGTAGCAATAACCCATAATCAAATCCTAACTTAAAATCAGTTAAAAAAGTTAACGTAAATGTTCCATATTTTAAAGACTTGGCAGAAGCAAAAGTCTCTCTTGACTTTTTGTGGACCAACTCAATCGACTGACAAACTGAATTTTGCAAGAAGTTTGAATTTATAGTCCTCGGATTAAACGAGGAATTGAGACTTTATTTTTCCCCCTCTAAATATAAAAAAACTAAGGTATGCACAAAGCATCATGGTAAATGTTGTCCCTTCCAGTTTTGAACAAACTTAGCCTTTAACCTTTTTTTGTGTCTTTATAAAAAGTTAGGGTTCACATCGAAATGTTGCTCACTTTTTATTACTTGAACTTATGACACAATATAATATGATTTAGATATTTTTAGTAACAAATTGCTAAACTCCTGTATTCGACGATATCTTTGAGAGAGGGTCAACACACACATCTATTGTTTTTAACAGTGTCAGGATATTTGTCTGCTAAAGGTGCAGTATGTAAATAGTGTTAAGCAGCATTTAATAGGAAAGACTTTGTAGAAATAGAATATAATATTTGTAAGTATGTTTAAATCAGCGTATAACCGTCTTGATATGAGAATTATTTTAACTTTTTTAACTTATAATAGGCCTTCTACATCTCCATAAGAGTAGGTTCCCTTTGACAGACACCAGCATCTTACTCTTCCACACATCTGCAGCAGCATGGGCACACTAGAAACAACCATCTGGGTTAATCGGAAAAATTCTTTCTCTCTTGCACCACTTCTAGCATGTCTTGAAGACATCAAAGCCTGGATGGCTTTGAACTTTTCAAACTTCAATGAGAGAAAAACAGACAAGGTAGGTACTTTAGCAGACTATTTAAAGCCAACCGTTTAAAATTTGGGTTTTAAGATGGACAGTGATTTTAAATTCGACAGGCAAATTAGCTCCGTAGTGAAATCTAGCTTTTATCATATTAGGCAGCTGGCGAAGGCAAAGCCATTCCTTGCACACTTGCACACTTTGAAACAGTAATCCATGCCTTTGTTACATCTCGGTTTACTGGATTACTGTAACGCACTTTACTTTGGAGTCAGCCAGTCCTCCCTCTCACATCTCCAGTTAGTACAAAACTTCAGCCACCCGGCTCTTAACTGGAGTACGTAAGAGGGAGCACATTACTCCCATCCTGGCCTCCGTCCACTGGTCACCCGTGCATTTTAGAGTTCATTTTAAGATTCTTTTATTTGTTTTTAAATCTTTAAATGGTCTGGCTCCATCTTACCTCTCTGAGCTTCTCCACCCCTACACCCCTGCTCAGTGCCTCAGGTCAGCTGATCAGCTGCTCCTGGAGGTCCTGAGGTCCAAACTGAAGCTCAGAGGGGATAGATCTTTTTCTGTTGGGGCCCTAAAATTATGGAATGAGCTACCCCTCCAAATCAGTCAAGCCCCCACACTGTCCATTTTTAAAACTCGTCTTAAAACCCATTTTTATTCATTGGCTTTTAACCCTGCATGAGACTCAGCTCCTGTTTTAGTGTTTTATGGTTTATTTTTAGTTATTTGTTTCTATGTTTTTAAATTAGTTTTTAAAAACATTGAAACTATATTTTACTTTTTAATATCTGCTTTTATTTTATCCATTGTTTTTATTGTTTTTTTATTGTTTTTATGTCTGCGATGTTTTGTCTATTTATGTACAGCACTTTGTTCAGCTGTGGTTGTTTTAAAGTGCTTTACAAATAAAGTTGAGTTGAGTTGAGTTTTGCATGCAGTGAATGGTCAAGCAAAAAGCACCTGTTTAAAAACTTAGAAAAAGAGGGAGGCTGTTGTGCACAAAGAATTTGTACTGTTTCATGTTTTTCGTTGTAAAAAATGAACATACAGTGGATCATACTTTTCATTCAGCACGAGAGCCTCTTACCCTTGAAGGCTTCACAGGAAAAACAGGGTGAGTCAAGTAGAGTTTCAATCTGACTGCTAGATGTTGAAAATACACTGTATTCAAAATAATTACCACACCACTGCATTTACCACATGCACATGTAGTTTTTTATCGTTTGATCTCATGGTGTACCAGAAGAGGCTGATAGAATCTACAATTTTTGCATTGCTCAGCACTATCACACCATGTTACCAGAACCTGTTATACAAGATCTGAAGTGTACAACATTTTCCATCTTAGTATGTTTTGCAGGAAAGAGCATGATCACATTACTATAACTTAAAGTGAATAAAAACTGATACATGGGAAGGCAAATGGAAATTTCACTTTAAAATAATAAGTCACAAAAGACATACTGACAATAAACATCAACAAGTCTATAAAAACAGATAATAATGATAAGGACTCAGGGGAATATAGATCATGTAAAAAGTCAGAGGACTCCACACTTTTTATCAGGTAAAAGTCCTGGGTTGAATTGTTCCCAAAATTAAACTGATATGTGACAAGACAAAAATCTTATAACTAGAAATAACACTTTATGATAACTCTCCTACATTTGTTAAGATTTTGTCATTTGTTTCATGGACAGGTATAACAGTATATTATTCACATAACAGTGAGCATCAGATATCAACTGTGTAAAAATAAAGGGAAGTGCAAACTTGAAGTACAGACAGATCACCTTACTCACATCTGCAAACATATCACTTCCCTATATGATGTGATATTTTACTTCTGTTTTGAGTTTGAGGACAGTGGCTTGCATCATTTTCCCTCTAATTTGTAGTTTCCATTGATAACAATAGAGAGACTGATGTTGATGAGTCTGCTGGTGTTTTTTTGTCTTTCTTTTCTTTCTGTTATTTAGTATCAAAGCCACTTTTCTCTCTTAATCCTCCCTGGAACACAAAATGGGAAGTGGGTGTTGGAGTAGACATACTTCCTATTTAAAACACACTGCAGTTCTCCCACACTCCCCTGCAGATATACCATATTTTATACTATTTAAACTGTGGTTTAATGTACGTGCTAGCCAAAGCTTTGAGTTTGCAGTGTTCCCAGCATTGCTCAGGTCACTAGCTCAACCTCAAATTTACAAATGAGAGTGAGGCGAAGGAATTTCACCTTGTAATGCAAACTTTTTGAAGAAACTGAGGTCGGAATAACAACAAAAAGAGGACTATTTTATCAAAAATATTCACATAAATAGGTTTGTTGTACTAAGAAAGCAGTTTTAACTTGGCTCTTGTTTCCTCTCATTTTACATCTTCTGTTTGGCAGGAAGTCTGGGCAACTGATAAGGTAAACGCTGAGAAACAGGACAGTTAAACAAGCAAGGTGATAAAAATACCCTTACTCTTGAGATAAAGAAAGAAGAAACAAGCCAAGGAGTGATAGCTGATGGCTTTCTTTGTGTTTGTACTCTCAGTGTAATGAGGCTGCTACTATTTTGACAAGAAGTAACATTTACCCATGGACACATGACAATTATTGCAGGTTTAGTTTATCAAACTATGCAGCAAAATGTTAACTGTTTCATGAGCCAAACAGGCAGAAAAAAACTCAGACCATAAATATTTAGGGTGGAAATAACCTTTTTGAGTCACTCAATGAGCTATAAATGAAGAGAGACTACAACAACGTTGTGCACCAAGAAATACTTGGCTTTCTTTCTGTTATAGGCCCAAAAATGTCTACTTCTGAGATCTTTTTGTTTCTTGTTGTAACTCCGGGTACGGCTGTATCAAACTACCATGAGGCCCTGGGGCAAAAGTTTCTCTGGATCCCCGGTCAGAGCAGAACCTCTGCATTCTGACAGGTTATTCCTAAGACAAGGGGTCAAGAAACTGGCCATCAACTCGTGGTATTTAACCTGCAGCCAGTGGTTTTCACGTCAATGAACTAGTGTGGGATCATAGAAATTGTTCATTCAACAGCTACAGTTACCCATGAAAATCTGTCAGGAGCAACTTTAACAGGTATTTTGTTCTGACCAGGTCATGTCGATCTTCTTGTCACATTGCAAGTCAAAGTTGGTCAGGTTTCATTATTACTCTTAAACTAAGTAGACAAAGTAACACAAGTTTAGTTTACACTCTTCCCTTCTTGCGCTCATGTTTAGCTATCATTGTTTTCTATTAATGTGTCTGTTTAATGCTGTTTCTCTAGTCAACAGGTCAACTTGACTTGGATAAAACTGCTTGTTCCTTTTTTTATGTTGAAAACAAATCATTTTTGTCCTCTAGACAAATCAGAAGAGTAAAGCTCTGTTTTGTTTATTTATTTATTCGCTTTTTCTGTGGACTTTTGGTCAGTGTAAGAGTTGCTACCGTGGCCGAGAACTGCCACTGCTGCAAATCAAAAAAGAATGCAAAAAAAAAAAAAAAAGAAAAGAAAAGAAATCACAACGGAAGTTACAGATGCAAAAAAAAAAAAGATACAAATAAAAAAGAAACAGAGCAGTTTTTTAAAAAAAGGAGCCACAAGGGAGGTTAACAACGCAAAAAATAAAAGGCGATGGAAAAAAAAAATTACTGACTGCGAAAATAAAAGGATGCAAATAAAAAAGCCACAATGGGAGTGAGCTGCCAGGGACCAATAATGATGATGCACCGTCTTCTAGCCACAGAAGACAACGGCGAGAAGACGAGCAAAGAAGTAAGTGGAAAGGTTATTGTTTAATTTCGCTTCATAAACTTTTCAGTGAGTCATTTGGTTAGACCATGTAGTGCCTGAGTCCATATGAAGTTGAACTGGAGAATGCTGGTGTAGAGTTAGCTTCAGTTCAACTTCAAATTGACTCAGGCGCTACATGGCCTAACCAAATGACACAATGAAAAGTACATAAGGCGAAATTAAACAATAACTTTTCCACTTCTTTGCTCTGTGCCTTGATCGTAAAACACCAGTGCGTCATCATTATTGGTCCCCCCACAGCTCAATTTCATTGTAGCTTTTTTTTTTTTTGTCGTTAACTTCTGTTGTGGCTTTTTTTTTTTTTTTTTTAATTTGCACTGTTTCTTTTTTTATTTGCAGCGGGCTCCGATTTTTTTGTTTGCTTGTTTTTTGTTTTTTTTTGCATTTTCTTTGCAAACTTCTGTTGTGGCTTTCTATTTTTTTTTTTATTTGCGGCAGTGGCGGTTCTCGGCCACCATAAGTTTCAACTGTGACATATGTTAATAATAATAATAACTTTTTTTTAATAGCACTTTTAAAAACAGATGTTTACAAAGCTTTACATACCTTTTTAGTGTTGCTTTTAACTAAATTTTATATCATTAACTTTGTTGAAGTGTTTTAGCATTCATCTCTTTCTAGTTTTAATGACAGGATCGTCTTTTATTGAGCTATTTTGGTGCTCTTGTTTTAGTATTGTTTACTGTTGTTTTTATTTCACTTTATTTATTATTTCTTAAATTTCATTCTATGCTACTTTGTTTTTAGATTTTAACCTAAACCTCCAGCGTTTCCTTATCTCGAGTTTTAAAATGACGTTTCCTCAGTGCGCACATTCCTGTTTCCACGAAATCAAGTCCTTTTCAAGTTTATGCATTTTAATACTGTTTCTGATGCATTTAGATCGTGGGGTGGGAATAAGGGGTTGGGCTGGGGTGGATTTGGGTATTCATTTAATCTTGGGTTGGGGAAGATTTAGGTATTCTTTGTTTCTTTTATTTCTTTTTCTGTGTAAAGCACTGTGTGCTACATGGTTGTGTATGAAAAGTGCTATATAAATAAAGACAGATTGATTGATTGATTGACAAAGTGCTCTGACAAATAGTTGTAAAGCATCAGCACATGGGAATAAAAACAAATAAAAAACAAAAGCTCAGTTAAAAACAAGGCCTCCGAATTGAAGGCCAATTTAATTGGAAACCCATGATCATAAGAAACCCAGACAATACAAGAACCCTACGACATAAAATGAGACCATGAGGACAAATATAAAAACAAGAAATAGGTAAGAAGTAAGAAATGTGATTATAAAAAGGTGGGTAGAAAGCAGGAAACAGGATAGTAAATATATAAAAGGACGATGTTTATGATAATAATAATAAAATCATAATTAAATATTAATGATGGTAATATTAATGATAAAATGGAATAACATAAATGAGCAGAAAAAAACCCAATAAAATCAACAAAAGGCCTAAAAGGTCAATTAAGAATGTTATTAACTGAGTTACCGGAATCTAGCAGCTTAAGTGAAACTTTTAAGCTCTTGTTTCCAGATATTGTGCATGAATCATGCATTTCCTCATGGTAAGGTGACAATAATATCATGTAGGCCTACATAAAGCTCCTCAAACTTTTGTCAACGTAAGGTCAGGTAAGGCTGGAGTTAGTTTGCGTGCATGCACGTGCGTGAATGCGATAATGAGCGCGCGCGCCAGTCTCAGCGCTCACTCGCTTCATTCATTGCTGCTCGTGCGGCTGTATGTACGGACTCTCACTCCTCCTCCAAGCTGGGAAGAAGAGGCTTTAAATCGGGACTATGAGGGGCTCCTGCCGCCCGAGACACACGCGGGACAGAGCAGGTAGGTTGCAAATTTTCACTTTTTTATCATTTGTTTCCTTGACACTCGTTAGTACTCGCGACATTGTGTGCAGCAGCAGCAGCGGCAGCGGTGAGAGCAGCTTTGGTTCGCGAGCGGATGAAGTAAACAAGCCCATGTCACGTAGGCACGTTTCAGCGCTGACAGAGAGACAGGGGCTTTACATGCCGAGGAGAGGTGGGACACACTGCGATAAACAACCCGGAAATGTTGGACAGACTGGGTGTTTCAGGTATTATAAAATGTAGAGATAGTTTTTCACTTTATAAATAGCTGGAAATGCTTTAGCAGAGAGATAGAGAGAGAGCTCCAGCCCCTTCCTCTCCGCTGCTTCGCTTTGCTACAGCTGCTGGTTGGTTAGCACTGAGCTAGCTGGTGGGCTGACAGTCCGTAGGTTGTAAACACTGACTGAATGTCTCCTGAGGGGCGTGAAAACATGATAACATTGGTTTTAAAAGAATGCTTTATCTGTTTTGGGGCATCTTTTGTGTTAGGGCACTAGAAATTGAAAGTAAGTTTTTTTTTATATGGATCCCTAGTGCCATAGAAGATACAGTCTGTCCATGCTGTTTCCTGAAAGGAGAATATCATCAAATGGTCAGCTTTCCCTGCAGATCTTGCTACACGATGCAATTCAACAGTTGTGGGATATGGGTTGTAAAGTAGTGTTGATTATTAAGCAGACTGTAGATAGATGAATTTATAAATAATCTTCACTTTGGGGTAAAATTAAGTCTGCCTCATATTCACAATGTGCAACTGTTGAAGGGACAGTTGTGGAAGCAGAGCTCAGTAATATTTTGGTTCCAAAAACTCTTATCTAACAGTTTCTTTCTTGTGTTGAAGGTACCTTAACTCTGCTGCAAAAATACCTCACAAATGTTTACTTTTGCATGCTGTAAACCCAGCCTGTTTCATTCAGGGTGACACTATGAATACTTCTTATTTTATAAAAGGATTGTAGTCAAATGAATGGCTTTTGCAACAAAGCTGATAATACTTTTGCTTTTAATCCAATGACTCATTTGTTTGGAGAACATATTACATAATTCTAGTTATGTAGCCAAAAGGTTTTGTTAAAAATGCATTATTTTGGGGAAATGCCTCGCAAGGAGAACAAACTTGAACAAAAGTCTCATAAAGACTGTGAACTCTGGGAGAGGGATTCTCTGCTGTTTGTTGTATTGCAAATATGCTCACAGCTGTTTATAGGTCTGCAGCCGAGCTGGTGTGGCAGATGCACGGGGGATGAACAGAGCTCAGGCTGTGCTGTGCTGCTGCTGCTGCTGCTGAGTAGGAGATGTGCTCTGCTGGTTAACTATCTGCCAACACAGAGAGGTGGGGCTACGCAGAAAAACAGGAAAAACATGCTAGAAAGTGACATACTTGCCTGATCTGGAGGCATTTCTATTTATGAAAACATAAGGTACAAACAGCTTCTTTGTGCTATGACCATTTGGTGTGGTTTGCTAAAACCAACAATGTTTGCATTGTCTTACATATGTTTACAACTGTAGACGGAGAGACCTGCTTCAGAGGTTGCCGCAGACTCAGCATGGATTATATCCTTATATGCACTCTTCCACAGCGACTGTACACTCTGGAGGATATTTATCTGCATGCCTGAGAGGCTGCCTCCCAGGCGCTGTCAGCTGTAGTAAATTTACCCTCTTTAGTCCATTATTTCCACCTTCCTATTGTACTGCATATTTTTTGGCTGTTATTATGTCTGTCGGATTCCACCTCTGAATAAATCAGTCCTTCTCATCCTTGTTCACTAAGTCGCTCCCTCTAGCTTGCTCACTGCTGCTCCCTCCCGCCCTGCCTGTGTCTGCTCTCTATCTGGGGGAAAGTTCACCCGCTCGCTCAGAATCTCATTATTGGCTTCAGGCAGAGCTGTGGCCTACGTGTGCGTGTGTGTGTGTAGTGTCTATGCAGTGCTTGTACGCCTGCGCAGTTCACTCATCGAGCAGATGTGTTTATGTGAGAGCATTTAAATTCAGGGTTGGTATTTTTAAATCACTATTGCTTGCAAATACAGCTCTGTTTGTGCACAATGTAACCATTTATCTATTGGTCCTGCTTCATTGGCCTCAGTGAAACTGCCTGATTTTATCCTGTAATCTAAAGGGCCTGTGTATGTGATGTAGAGGCTGTCTTGTATAATTACTTGAAAATATGGGCCATATTATTCATTCAAATGGTTTGTATGTACAGAAAGAGTAGGGTTTGTATGTAGAGTCAAAATTTGCCATTGCAGTGTTTTGTTTCTGTGAAAGCCCCGAATGGGCAAACCAAACACTGCTGTATTTTTGGGACATTTTTTCATGTGGTTGCCAGGTTTGTGGATGAACTTGAGTGGCCCACCAGAGTCTAGACCTCAGTTATTTGGGTCCAATGTTTTTGGGATGAGTTTCAATGTCAACTGCAAACAAAGCCTCATGCCAACATTAGTTCAGACAGGCCTTTTCAGTGTGAGAGCCTGGTGTTGCAGTAAAATTTGGGGTCAGCTACATGCAACTATCCATGTTTAAAGGGATATTTGTAAAATCAAGTAAGGGTCAAACACACCTTGACACCGAGTTAGACACCCCGTCAAGAGATGAATGTTGCTGACCACTTGCTTCTCTAGCAATGACTGCACAATAGCAATACAGAGAGCTATGTGCTCAACCAAAACGCCACTTTATAGCCACAAATAATGCTCAGAACAGCACCTAACTTCATCAACAGTACATATAGGGTCCCAGCCATGGCACTAGCGGCGAAGAGAGTAGGTGAGTTGTTTTTAGTCTCTTTGCAAAAGAAATCAGGCAAAGTTAAAAAGATATTTGGTGGCTAGTACTATGGCTGGGACTGTTGATGAAGTTAGGTGCTGTTCTGAGCATTATTTGTGGCTATAGAGTGGTGTTTTGGTTGAGGTTTGTTTTTGGCTCCTCAGACCGCTGTGTATTGCTATCCTGCGGTCGTTACTAAAGTTGGTATAACTAGAGAAGCAAGCGGTTGGCAACATCAATCTCTCGACGGGGTGTCTAATTTGGTGTTATGGTGTGTTTGACCCTAACTTATTTTTACACCAGAATATCCCTTTAATTTAGGGCTGCAGCTATCGATTATTTTAGTAATCGAGTACTCTATCGATTAATCTGTCGATTAATCGAGTAATCGGATAAGAAATGTTTTGCTCTCACTGTAATACTTTGCATTGAATCACGTTTGCCTCATTAAAAACCATCAGTAACACACAAAACTGAAATAGGCCAGGTCTTTCAAATGAATATTTTTACTGCATAAATCAGGAACCAAAAGTTTTACATTTTACCATGTAGTTCACATGAAACTACTGAAGGCAAGGTCTGCAGATGGTCTTTTAATTGCTATGGTAATGATCTTTGCAGTTTTCACTAAACCAGTCACAACTATTTCCAGGCTTTGGATCTAATTTTACTTGTTTAATTAATAGGCTGAAATAATATAATTCTTGGATACTAACATAATTTGACAAGCAAATGTACATTTATTCAATATATAAAAGTGTTACATTTTTATTTACATGTTGTTGTGTGTTGGTCATTTTGCAGCCCTCTGCTGCTTATCACACGCCCAGCAGGTGGTGTATAGCATTATCACCATGGATACACGGATGTTTGTGTGATTTTTTTCATCCACTGCCGCCCGGTTTGTGTCGTGTAGATGTTGATTATGAAAACACTTCGCAATAATTTGGAAACGTGAAGGGGGAGCTGCTGCTGCCCGGTGTTTACGGTAAATAGACGCAAACACCGACCAAGTTGACGCTTCGGTCTCCGAAAACGCCGAGACAAATTTACAAACAGCCACTATTTCAAACAACTGGGCTCATAATCGTGATGTAAACACTTACTTTCTCGCTAGAAAAAATATTATTATTGAATGAATTTATATAATTTGTCCGGTATGCAGTCGTTCTATGTAGCTTGTGGTAGGACTATTTAAATTTTCCCGGCGCTGCGTCCGGCCGGCACGAAATGCATTCTGGGGTATTTAGTATGTATGTGTGTAAACGCTCGGGCAGCCGCGGCATACTCAAATCATCTTCGAGTAGTCGGTAGGCAGTAGCTACTGCTTGAGTAGGTAAGTAGATAGCAGGCAGTATGCCATTTCGGACACAGCTTCTGTCTGTCCTCGTTTCCCTCCATGATTGAACCAAACGCGCGGCAGCGGAAGGAGCGGAAAGAGCACGCTTCTGCGCAACAGAAATAACCGTCCGTGTCAAACACCGTGCGCTGCACATGGTTCCGGATTTAAACGATTCCTCGAGGCATATAATTTGCCTCGAGGAATTTTATTAATCGAGTTACTCGAGTTACTCGAGTAATCGTTTCAGCCCTACTTTAATTCCTTACAATATTAAACAGACCAGTATAATATTGGCTTTGTTGCTGAGAAGGTAAGCTTAAACTATTTTTTTTCTTAAAATCTTTAATATAAATTAACTAAATTTGCTGCAACATTAATACTGATTGCATGTTAACTTTAAAGTTGTGTCAGTTTGTTACATGCAAAACACAACTTAGCCTGCAGGATAAATCAATGCAGCTTCAAGGCCAGTCAGTATCAGAATGAATACAGGATAGATAAGACAGTGTAAACACTTTGTGATGGTGGGACTTCAACCCTGTTTTAACTCACAGGGATCACTTTTAAAAACTAAACTTTTCATTTCAAAAAGTTGTCCCAAGAATATTTTAATATCCTGGTACTGAATCACAGTTAAAATTTAGATTTGAAACTGAGAGAATATGATTCATAACCCTGACGTAAAAATGTGTTGTTTTTTTATTCACTTGATTCTGACATGTATATTGTCAAGAAGACTGTAGTACCTGTTGACATGTTGTCAGGTGAGATTAGAGGGGATTATGCTTCAAAGCTGTGAAGTGTGGTGTCTTGCTGATGGGATTAGTCCCGTTGACATGCAGACAGCACCCAACTGCTGACCTGAGGATGTGTGTACAGTCACAGTAGGTGCTGAATATCAGCACACCTGACAGTCTGAGGTTACTGGCTATGTGGGTCTTTCAGAGTGAGTGCACAGTGCCACCTGGTGTCATATTTTTGAAACTACATTAAGTTTGAATAAATAAAACCTCTCATTGTAGACTGCTGTGTAAGAACTCCAGATGTTGTAAATGTGACAGGAGTCAGGGTAAAGTCTCAGTCTGCTGTGTGAAGACAGTTGCTAAGAAGTTTGTTTTTTCACCACTGTGCCTCTAAATGTTTTTGTTGTCAGGAATTGAACACAGGCTTTACTCTACCATCAGAGGTTTACAAATATAATGTGCTCATGTTAACTTCATACTAAAAATGAGTACTCTAAATTGGAAGGATATTTTGTCAGCAATCCAAGATAAGATAAGATGTTCCTTTATTAGTCTCACAGGGGGAAATTCCAAAATGATAGCAGCATAGTTTAGATACAAAAAGAGAAAATTAAAAGCTCAAGAAACTTTGAGTTAAAAACAGGATATGTGCATGCCTCATATTTACATCTGTACAGAATTTACATAATAATAGGCTTTATTGCAAATTGACTCTTGAATGCATTTAAAAAAAAAGCAAAAATAAACAAGTTTTGTCGATTAAACTCCAGGGTGAAAAAGAAATCTGCTTTTCTGTGTTGCTGTATAAAGCCAGACTGTTTGTTGTTGAGGTTACACTTTAAATAAGACATTTCATGCTACAACATGAAACTTCTGGATCTATGAAGATGTGCAACTATTCTAAATGGCCGTTCTTAGGAAATCTGCTAACTATTAAGGGTTTTATCAATTTTGATATGTTCTCGAAATCAGAAAAAGTGTTATACATGACATGTTCTCAATATTTTCTTTGAATTGCCTAATCAGCGATAACCAAAAAACCTCCCAATGGTTTAAGCTTTTAGATATAAAAAAGAGAAAAACTGCGCAGATATTCCCTCTTGTAAGAAGCTCAAACCTTATTTTTGCACAATATATAAATTCAACATTAAAATGATGACAAAACAACTGTTAATCATTAATTCATCTATATGTTGATCACCAAGATTATCACCTGTCAATCAAAAACAGTTAAAAGGCTAAGATGATAGCCTTGGTTACACTTTACAATGACCATAATTTATGAATGGGAAATAGATAGTTTATTAATGTTTAATCATCATTAAAAACAGCATATAGACCAATTATAAATGGCAAATAGATAGTTTATCAATATAAGTTAAAAGTTTACCATGAACAAGCAATGAACTATTGACCACTTATTAAAGGTTTATATAGGGTTTAACTATTGGTTGTAAAACATCTAGATTAAAATGTGTGTCAGTAGCACTTTGTAAATGGTTAATATTTGGTTTTTAAACCACCTACAAACATTACTTAGATGGTTATTGTAAAGTTAGGGTTAGGTTTTTAAATTTTAAAATGTATTAATGGCCTATATGCTATTTATTAATGATGATTAAACATTAATAAACTATCTGCTTGCCATTTATAAATGGTCTATGTACCATTTATAAGTTATGGTTATTGTAAAGTGTTACCATATCCTTATGATTCAAATATTGATCATCATCATAAGTAAGCTTTTATTGTAGTTTTATTTCAACTCAAGATTAATTCAGCCCGTGTTTTCTAATACATTATTGTAACTTGGTTATCTATCTGATGGAGGTGGTTTAAAGTCTTTGTTTAAATGTTAGGCATCACCACATGCAGGATATCCTGTCCTGTCTGAGTGTGTTTTTAATGTCGTGATGGTCTTCGTGGACTCGTGGTCAGGTCGTGTAAGACATGAGGCTATAATATTTTAGCGTGATGGTGTTTATCTGAGTTCACAACAGACAGCACACTCTCCGTCTTCCCGACCCGTGTCTCTGATTGGCTGCAGCTCCCTTCATCTCTTCTCTGATTGGTTCAACTCTCAGTTGCATTCACTGCCCATGTGTGCTGCATGTGAACGCTTGTTTTTCTTCTTACATCTGCTTTTCCCTGAAATTTCTTGCGATCTTGCCGCAGCTTTACGGTAACACTCAAAAAGGCGCTTCCTTGCGGATTAGTTTTTTGGCAGGTTTGCTGTTTGACGTTTTTGTAAGTGGAATTCTAGGAATTGTTTTTAATGTATCTGTGACAGAGACGCTTTGCTTGAATGGAAAGATGCTGTTCAAAACACAATGTTAATAAAATGTGTGTCAGAAGGAAGGAATGATACAAACCGAACCTTACTTTGACTTCTACTTCAACTACTATTGCTACTATTTCTACTTTCTCTATTGCTACTACTACTTCTACCATTAGCTCTTCTACTTTGACTTATACTTCTTCTATTCTCAAACTACTTCTACTGCTTACATGACTACTAATATCACTACTATGACTACTTATCATACTACTACTAGAACTGCAACTTTAACTTATGCCACTTTAAGGTAATTTCCTTCTTCATTCAAACTGTGCAATTTCAGACATTTTTCTAACCTCTTTCAGCATGAATAAAATTTCAATTTATGGAGCATATTTATACTATTTTCACAATGATCCAACTTCTATTTCTTTTTCACCCCTTCAACAGCTTTTACATACCTTCCTCCATTTTTTATTAGCAGTTTAGCATGGCTTTTTTAGCTTTTAGCACTCAGCATTTCCACGTATTTTCTGCAAGGAAATGCAGTTTTTCTTTTTCTTTTTTTTTCTGTTTTATGAACTTATTTAGTTTTTATTTCCATTTGTCAAAGAGTACAACAATTTCCTTTTCTGTAGAAACATAAAATTTAATAAAAATAAATAAATAAATACACACAAAATCAGAGTCACATAAGGAGAAAAAAAAGAAGACAATTTCTAAAAAGAAAACAAAATAAATATATAGCACCCAGAGTGCACAGTATTGTGGCAGACTTGTGGATGTCCTCCATATCAAACCATTTTCACACAATTTTTCCAATAACTTTTTCCTATTCCTTTTTCAGTTCATTAAAAAACAGCATCAAAAATACATTTCATAGTTTGAAATAGACAATTACAGGATTCCATCCTCTCAAAAATCTGTCCAATTTTAGTTGTATTTTAGCTGTCATCCTTCCCATTGAGTAGGTAGAGAAATGCAGTTTTTCTAGTTGTTAGTTTTGTAGTTTTTTCATGATTTATTAGACTTATTTTTTGTCAACACACGCATAGGCTTTTTCTCTATTGTGCAGTACGCTTTCAATTAAACTCAAAGCATGTCTGGCTAACTCTATAACATGAAATTGAACATACTAAGTGCGGTGAAAAAACAGGGTTGAACTGCATGGTAAGCAAAGTCACATCCTGTACCCAGCTCCTTGTTTTGCTCCCTCACTTTTTCGGTGCGCGCTGTCTCCATTCCTTACGGTAATAAGAAACTGCTGTTTCTCAGCTGATATGAGGTATCCATCCCCCCTGCTGTATCAGACTGCAAGTGCCAGAGCCCACCGCCTCATCTCCGCTCTCGGTGGGTAACAGTAGTGATCCCACGGTAAAAATGTTGGATAACGACGAGTTTAGGTTGGAGACTTCCCCACGGGAGCTCACGCAGAACCCACTCAGGAAGATCTGGATGCCATGCGTAAATGAGCACATCGCTCACAGACGGGGTAAGAGGCAGCTGACCGGCGAGCTCTGTAGAGGATGGGTGCTGATGCAGGGTATCTGATAATATCCTGTTTCTGATCATGTTCAGTTTCCTTCATTCCTTCAGCCTGTCTCTGATTTGGAGATATGTGATTATCAGACATTTACATGCGTTTGTTTGGGGTGTTGCGCACTATTCAAGTGCATCATCTACCTTTGCTGTATGGCAGTGTTACATCATGCCCTGCCTTATTTTCTTTAATTTCACGTGTATCGAGGTCAAATTGACTACAAGCTCACGGAGATGAACTGACAAGACACACATGACGAAGATGCGAGGACCAGCACTCCCAGTCCACCGACTGATGCTGTTAACTCTCCAGTCTGATCATGAGAGCTGAGCTGCTGGGTTTTCTGTCTACGCAGCTTTTTGCTGAGTCAAGCTCTGCATTTGTCTGAGCTTTCCCCCCTTTGAAGCAGAAGACGGTTTGATCAGTTCTTTATCAAACCTGATACTCTACCTTTGATCAGTGTACCTAGTGTGCAGTCACATTTACAGCAGGAGTGTGACTTCAGTCATTAAACCAAACCTTTGTTTGAAGTGTGTGGTATGTCAGGAGGGTGCTGCCCTGCAGAAGTGGCTGTGAATATCATTTTTTTATGAAGGGAGACACTTGGAGCTCATGATTTTTAATGTAACAGAAATGAAAACAGAAACAGTGTTTACAGAATCCATTACCTCTCTGTTTGATATTCTTGAATGAAGTCTGAAAGAGGTAAACTATTTGATAAGAAGAAAAAAACAGAAAACAATTCATTGCAGTCTGACTGTTCACTGCTCGTAGCTGTTGATAAGCTCTCTTGTTCTCTGTGGTTTTAAGTTACATTAAAATATGTGTTTCATTCTCTCTCTCCCCCACCCCTCCTTCTCCCTTCTTCTCTCCTCTCACAGTATGCATGACAAACTGCCCGACTGTCATCGTGACTGTCGGACTCCCAGCACGAGGAAAGACGTACATTTCAAAGAAACTGACACGTTACTTGAACTGGATAGGTGTTCCTACCAAAGGTAACAGATTCAGCCCCATCATATCTGGAGAAATGAGTTACACACTCATCTTTGAAATGGACACTTTTAAAAAATAGGCGTTTTATTAGTTTTTCAAAGAATAGCAGGAATACTGGAAAACTAGAACAACAACAACAACAAAAATCTTGAATGCACCAAATAAATTATACCAAATTTAAAGGCGATACGTTAAAACAGACATTTTTTCCAACAATCCATGTCTGATATAATATGATTTATTAAAAGTTCAGTGCTAAAAGAATTTTAAAAAACAGCTCCTTCAATAAGATATGTTGTTTCAAATGATAGCTTTGAACAGATCAAGTTAGTCAAAGTCTAAATGCGAATTTTTAATTTTTTTTTAAATTAATTAATTAATTAATTAATTAAGTAATTAATTTATTTTATTTTATTTTTTACATGTAACAGAGTTCAACGTTGGCCAGTATCGAAGGGAGTGTCTGAAGATCTACAAATCCTTTGAATTCTTCCGTCCAGATAATGAAGAAGGCTTAAAAATCAGGCGGTAAGTCCTCACAGACTGAACCCTTTGATGCTGTGCCACAAACATAACTGAGGCAGTCTGCAGGTTTTTGGTCCACACAGAGGACGTATATGTACTACACATTCTTCATTTAGTATTCAGATAAAATCTCTATACTGAACTTTTTAAATGAAGGGTGTGGATTAGTTTGACAGTGTGCCAGCCAGAGTAGCTAGTCAATCGCCCAAGCCTATACTGCAAAAATGTCAGCAAAAAAATGTCTGACTCTGTGTCTGCTTATCTTTCACAGCCAGTGCGCCACGGCAGCTCTTAATGATGTTCGACAGTACCTGAGTGTAGAAGGAGGACAAGTGGCGGTAAGTCTGTGGATCGGACCTGACTTCTACATTGCAAATGATACAAACATCAGTAAAAAATTTCTCCACTTGTGAACTGCATAAGGAGTGCTTTCTTCCTTGTGTTTCAGGTGTTTGATGCCACAAACACAACAAGAGAAAGAAGAGGGACTATCGTAAAGTTTGCTGAGCAGAACGGGTACAAGGTACGTTAGTCAGAAAAAAAAAAAGGAGAATTTTAACGGTCACTTTCACAAAACAATCTCACAGTTTTACTTCTTTATTTTCCTGCCTATGTAGGTGTTTTTTGTGGAGTCTGTGTGTGAGGACCCTGATGTCATTGCACAAAATATAGTGGTAAGTTTGGTGTCTTTTTTGGCTGATTATTAAAAATGAGATAAATATAAAAGTCTGTGTTGTTAAAAAAAACGTTGACCAAAAGATTTGATTAGATAACTCCTTATTGTATGTGATAGCTTGAGATTGTAGTTTTAAAAGTAGAATTTTCCCAACAGCAGTTTTAATGAATATCCATAAGATGTGTACCATAGAAATATGTATGGGTTTAAAATTCAGTTTTTTTCTGAAACACGGCGCAGACAGAAGATATTTTTGGATTAAAACAAACAATCTAAGTTCGTATAAAGGCTGAAATCCTTTCAGACAGCATACTTCCTCTTCCCTCTCTCTGTTTCCTCCCTTTGTAGCAAGTGAAGCTGGGCAGTCCAGACTACATCCACTGTGACACAGAAGAGGCCATTGAAGACTTCATGAAGAGGATCAAGTGTTATGAGTCTTCTTACCAGCCTCTAGACGAGGTCCTCGACAGGTGAGGATACACAAAAAACAGCTGTATCAGAGTAACCCCCTCCTCTTAAAGATCACAGATAGTCAGTCTTGCTCCATCTTGCTGCAGGGATCTGTCCTACATTAAGATCATGGATGTGGGCAGACGTTACCTAGTGAATCGTGTTATGGACCACATCCAGAGCCGGATCGTCTACTACCTGATGAACATCCATATCACACCACGCTCCATCTACCTGTGTCGCCACGGGGAGAGTGACCTCAACATCAAGGGGCGGATCGGTGGTGACTCTGGATTGTCCACTCGAGGGCAAGAGGTGTGTTGGCGTGCAGGCAGATATCATCTTGTGTCCGTTTATTTTCTTTTAAGGAAGACAAATATTATGGTTCCTCATAACTGTGTCTTTCCTTCTAGTTTGCCAAAAGTCTTAGAAAATTCATCCAGGACCAAGACATCAAAGATCTCAAAGTTTGGACAAGCCAGATGAAGAGAACGATCCAGACCGCAGAGTGCCTTGGGGTCCCGTATGAGCAGTGGAAGTCTCTCAATGAAATTGATGCTGTACGTTGATTCCAGTATTCATGAAATTATAACCTTTAAAAGAATTATTGTGAAACCAATTTAATCACTTTTCTGTTTTTACTCAGGGTGTCTGTGAGGAAATGATGTATGAGGAAATCCAGGAGCATTACCCTCTTGAGTTTGCAATGAGAGACCAGGACAAGTACCGCTACCGCTATCCTAAAGGAGAGGTCAGAGCCAGACCCTTCCAAATATCTTATTAAGTATTTTTTTAAAGAAATAAACTGACTTTTTCAGTTAGTTGATAATTCTGTGATTCCCCATCAGTCTTATGAAGACCTGGTGCAGCGTCTGGAGCCTGTAATCATGGAGCTGGAGAGGCAGAAGAACATTCTAGTTGTTTGTCACCAGGCTGTCATGCGCTGTCTTCTGGCATATTTCTTGGACAAAACTGCTGGTATGGAGGACAAAAAGCCTACAATATATTTCGTATGCTTTTGTCAAATCACATGAATCAGAGGGTTGAAGTACTTTCTGTCTCTGCCTTCACAGATGAGTTGCCTTATCTTAAGTGTCCTTTGCACACTGTGTTGAAGTTGACCCCCATGGCGTATGGTGAGTGATATGAGAAAAAAAGTTTTTTTGGCATTTAAGAGTGACAGTTATCAATCTGATATTGCAAATTCATCATATTATGTCTTAAATTTACAAAGATAACTGTCCTTTGTTAAGAAATTATAATTGTAGTTCAGTGTGTATTAATGATCCATGTTGTGCTGTTTTTTTTTTTCAGGTTGTAAAGTGGAGTCTGTGTATTTAGGCATTGACTCTGTGAACACACACAGAGACAGACCTGAGGTAGGTTTCTCAGGGGCGCACACAGAAGTATCTCTCAGCAGACAACACTGACAACCAGAATTCAATTCATGTTCTCTTTTCAACTTGGCCATGATGAGGAGGAAAACCCTCTTTGAGCTTGTAGCTGAAAAAGATGTGTTTCTTTGATGATTTGTGGACAGGCACATCATTTTCTCCCAGCCTGTTAAGGCCCAGCAGTAGTTACTGATCCATTCATCTCTTCTTACTGCACAGAGAAAGTAGATCTTTCACGGCAGAGGAAACCGTGTTCAATCTCCATCCACCTGTGACCCCTGACAGCAACCAAGAAAACTGTGACATCAATTAGCATTGACACTCCTACCTCCATCCTGACCTTTCTTCCTCTCTGATCCCTTTTTATTCCTCAGCTGGGCCAGAAATCATGCTGTTCATAACTTTATTTTCTGGCTCTTAATGACTCTAAGAGCCATGGATAAAACACAGCAAAATGAAAGTGATAATGAAAGTTATTAAGTTAATTAAACAGAAAAAATGCTGCAAATGCACAAGATATTCACTTTGATTGAGTTGGTTCCTGAAACTTTGATTGCAAGTTTTGACAGAAATCAGTAAATCAATAATCAGTTTGAGGCTAGTGCTTAATTTACTTAAATTTACTGAAAATCTTAAATAATTTTATACTCAATCAGGCCGAATGCTTAACAGACAACACATATTCTTCACTTAAGTTTAAGCACAAAAGTCAGTTGAAAACTAAATTAACAACCACATTATCAGGTTCACATGTTCCTGCTGCGTGTGAGCCATTTCATCACCTTTTAAGTTCTCATCAGTCTAGTTGTATAAGGTTGTTTTCTGTATGTAATTCAGCATGTTCCTAAGTGCTCATGTGTGTTTATTTGATAATATGGTGTATTTGTTGTCAAATGAGTGAAGACTCTTTTGTGTTTGCTTGTGTTGTCATATTTATGTGCATTCGTTTGAAGCTGCAGTGTGAACAGGATACCTTTATTGCCTCGTTTTTTAGAAACTACATGCTGGACTTCAGTTTCAGGCCATTTCACTCTGCTGTGTGTGTGTGTGCGTGCGTGCCAGGATACAAATGAAGAGATCAAGCTAATAAAATATCAAATCATTTTTTTTAATATCTTTGAAGCTGAAACACTGATGTTTTTTTGATAACTGATGTAAATAAATAGTGTTTTGTGTGATCATGAATCCATAAACATGTTTGTTGTATAACTTTTTTTATACCTATGTTTACAAGTCACTGTAGACAAATATGTTAGACTCCATTATACAACTTTCTGCATATAAGCTGACATTGTAATTTTTTTCTAAAGTAATATTTTCATCTCTAGCTAACCTTTGTTCTTTGCAAGCCTTAACTGTTGAAATGTGATGGATTAATCTGCAATGACAACAAATCCCCATAAAATGTGAGAAATGAAATTTCACTGGAGTTTCACTCAATCGTTTATGTGCACTTTTTTATTATAGAAACAAATCCAATAGTGTTTATTGTTTGCTTTCTAACACAAGTTTAAATTATTTGATCAAATGTGACTTTTTTGGGGGGGTTTGTTTTCCCATGTTGTCAATATAAAAACTATTATTAAAAACCATTCTCTTTCTCTTACTTTATTGGCAAAAAAAACATCCATGATCATGTAATGCGCATATAGTCTAGAAGGACACAATTTTTTTTCAGTCAAACATGAATAAATTATGAACTTGTATTCTAGTCAATGTATTTTGTGTTTGAAGTCATCTATTTAAATATTTCTTTGATTCAGAGAGACTCATGAAAGTGTGACAGAAACTGCAAAAATGTCCTTTCACACTAAACATTAAAGGATATATCATTGGATATAATGTCTCTCGGGGATATGAAATCAGAAGACTTAAATAAAAAAAATATATATTAAGGTCGGATGAGTTTGATGGAAACTAATAACCATCCTCTCGTCCTTCTTTCAGAATGTGACTGTGCAGCGCAGCACAGAAGATGCTTTGGAAACAGTTCCCGCTCACTTCTGAGTCCCTGCACTTCCTGTTCCAGCTGAGACTTGGTCTGAATCTGTGTTAGGACCTGCAAACAGCATCATGGGAAAAGATGCTGTTCGATTGATAGGAACAGGAGAATTGAGTGTTTTCCCAGACTCTTACTGTAAGCACTTTCACTCAATGTTTGCTATTTTTATAACTGTTCTGTTGTGATTTATACCATACTTTTTCTGTAGCTCAACTCCCAGTGAGGAAAACTAAAGGAACATGCCATTATTTTTTTATATGTGTGTCTTCTGTCGTTGTAATGATTCTTCTTCAACATGAAGCAAATATGACCGGAATCATATTTAATTTCCACTGTAAAAATCACTGTATATATGTTTATTTTCTTAAGCTTCCAGTGTTTCTGAAGATATTTTTATTTAAAAATACCAAGTATCATAACACCATAAAAAACTGTGAGGTGTCTGGAGGTACTTTGATTATACTCGTCTTAAACAAAGTCCCTAATCCTTCACTGTAATACTGTACAGCAATAGCCTTTGGATTTTTGATTTTGTCTCCCCTGTTTGTGATGTACTTGGTGTATATCTTCTCAGCTAACATTAATCACATTCCAGATGCGAGTGTCTGGTACACCAAATGGGGAAACAGGCAGCCTAGTAAATGTAAATGCAGCTGACACTTCTTCTCTAAGATGTAGCTTCTGTCCTGTGATCAAAAAAAGTTCAGAGAGACGCTTTCTTTTCAGTCATTCTGGTACAACTGAAAATAATTTTAAGAAAACTTTTGGGGCGGACTTGGTGGGTTTCCAGTTTTTTAGCAGGTCAAGTGAAATGTTGAGATGAATCTTCAGTCATTTGTTCATCACTTCACATGACAGTCCGATTCATGGGTTTTATATTAATGGTGGAGCATTTTAACAGTACTGTGAAAACTGTCCTGCATGTTTGTGTTTTAATCTACATGTATTATATGCTGTGAATGTTTTTTTTCTAAGGACTCAACCATGTCTGTGACATTTTACATTGTATATTACTGTACTAAAAACAAGATTCCAAATGTGTCAAAGTCTGAATAAACACTTGATGCATGGAGTGAAGGCAGAGCTTTGGTTTGTGCTCATACCTTATAAATTTAGAAGGAATTTCACTCATATACAAAGCATAATTTTTTTTATTTATCATCAAGGGTAAAACAAGCCAGCACGTATATTTATTCTCATTATTTCCATTTACAATAGGGTTCACTCTGCACACTAAGACAGGAAACATGCACCAATTGATTAACCCCCTGTTTCAGATCTGTCATAACAAAAAATATCTCACTTAAATGTATGTTCATATAATATATATTTTAAAAAACATTTAAATAAATTTAAAAATTCCATTACCCTGTGCTCATTCATATTGATGAAAAAATGGCACCTGCCTTGACTTTCTCTTAAGCTTTAAAGGCAGATATTTATTTATGGTGTGATCATTTTTATGTACAAATATCAATACTTTTGAGCATCGGGGAATCCAAGTCTAAAGAGCCTCCCATCAGCCTTTACAGCATGTCTGCTGTTTCTCAGCTTCTCTTCGCTGATTGTATCTTGTCTTCTCTTTGCCCTTTAAGGTATGCACTCCACAGCGATGGCTGAAATGGCAGGAATGTACTCCCAGGTTTTTTCTCTCTCTATCTCAGAACTGCAAGAGTAAAGCAACAACAAATCTTAAAGATTAAAGCAAATACATCATTTTTCATGATTTTACATGAAACCCATAATCTTAATCACATTTAAGTACCTAAAAAAAAGAGAACTGCAACTCACATTTTTGAGGAACTCTTCAGCAACAATACGAGCCCGGGCGTTAACGGAGAGCTTCATCTCACTGATCTCTTTGTCAATTTCCTCCATGAAGTGAATGACAAAATCCACCAGTTTATGTTTG
Organism: Xyrichtys novacula; assembly: GCA_962446985.1. Taxonomy (NCBI): domain Eukaryota; kingdom Metazoa; phylum Chordata; class Actinopteri; order Labriformes; family Labridae; genus Xyrichtys; species Xyrichtys novacula. The sequence continues at coordinate 19,446,717 of OY660865.1, forward strand.
TACATCTGTTCTGTGTGGAAGTTGGTGATGAGAAAGCTGATGTCGTAGCCCTGCAAAAAAAAAAAAAAAAGCACATTAGTCACCCTGTATTCATGTTTGACTGAGCTGAATTGTAAAGTGCAACATCTTTAGTCATGTCTACTTGGCTTGTTTGTCTTATTTTTGTCTCACATTGACAATAAATCAGTGCTCATTTGGGATTTTTAGTAACTTATCCCTGACTTTATAATTACAAAGTTTTTCAAGTCAACATACTTCCACAGGTTTCCTCCTCAGGATGAAGAAGTTCTCAGCCCTCATCATCATGAACCGCATGAATTTATGACACAGAATCTTCTCAATCTCATCTGCCTGAAAAGCGGATGATTAAAAAGTAACAGTCAGAATAAAAAATATTTTTAAGATGTACCAAAAAACTTTTTTGATCTTTACTCATAAACAACATACAGAAGCCTAACCAACCTGTTTGACAGCAATGCTGACTCTGACAGAGTTGATGGAGCCCTCAATCAGAACTTTCTCCTTGTCATTACGGCTGATAATCACAGGCTGCAGGAGTAACTCTTTACTACTCCTAATAGTGGAAAAATAAAACACAAACAAACAGTCAATGAGGCGTAAAACTCAGATATCATGCGCAGTAGTAAAGTAGAAGTAGAAGTAAGCCAAAATCTCACTCAGAGTTGCAGAGACAGTCTTACCGTACTTCCACTTCTGGCTTGTTGTGTCTCTCAACCACTTGTGATGAGAAATTCTCCAGGCAGAGGGCAGCCTGCAGTGTGGCACGCACTGCGTTCAGATAAGGACGTAAAGTTGCTGTCTGTTGAGAAGAAGCAATAAAACAGGATGAGATTAAGTTTCTGTAAGGAACTTCCCATTATTGTCAATGTTGGTGTGACTGTGGACAAAGCAGTCTTTGCTTATCTTGTCCTTAAGATGCTTGGGAAAATATTAAAATCACTCTTATCAATAAAAAAATAAACAAATAAAACCAATAATACTTGAAGCAGAGAGATAACAAGTTGATTTGAGGAAACAATATAGGGGAGAGTGGGGTAAGTTAAGCCAAAGGATAAGTTGAGCCACCCCCTGTTGCTTGGAAATGTTCAAAGAAATTGATCATGTGACCAAATATTTAGGAGATGGGCATCAATTCATGGAGTCTGTGAAGGTTAGAAACACATGGGTGAAGGGGTTAGACATTTATTTACAAAAAAAAAACATTTTTTACTCTTGAAAGTGAATTTAGTTTGTCATAAGTTTGATTAGAATTGTGTTCAGACCAAAAAATATCATTTTAAATTTGTTTTATGCATCAATTGTGGTATCTATGAGCTACAACATGAGGTCAAAAACATAAAAGTCCACCATTTTAGTTTAGAGGACTAATAAATTCATAATTGCAGTTCTGAGGTAACTGAGAAAGTAAAGAAGTCTGATGAGAGGATCAGAGTTTCAGTTCAGATTGTTGAAATGTGTTACTTTTTCTTTTCAAGAATACAGCTGTGAATGTTCTGAATCACTTAAAGACATTCTCATATTGAAATGACTTTTTACAAAACAGCTGGAGGTGGAGAGTGAGGGGGTAGTAGGGACATGGCTCAACTTTCCTCGAAACCACTTTTTTGGCATGTTATACTATCAAGACAGTTATGTTTACACTCATTCTGTTTGTTTTCAGGGATGCACAACATCTTGAAATATATACAGATACACTAGTCAAATCAAGGCAATCATAGACAAAACTATGATTGCCTTGATTTAGTAATCCAAAATATGAAAAATGGCTCATCTTACCCCACTCCCCCCTACTTAAAGCGGAGAGACAATAACATGTTGATTTGAGGAAACAACGTGCAGTTGAGAAATTAATAAAAAAGGTGTCCACTGTGGTCAAATACTGATCCGGCTATTGCACTATTCTGACATACAGTCCACTATCTGGACCATCAACTTCACCAGCTGGTCAACATCTGTTACTGACACAGTTCACCGGGTGATGACATGAAGTAGGAAAGGGTTAAAATGTGCAAAAATAAACCCCAATATGACGTGAAGATAAATTCATTTGTACTAAAAGAAGAATTTCCTCAGAGTGTAGCAACAACACAGCAGCAGCAGCTGTTTTACCTCTAAATTTCCTGACACAAGTGTCAGCTAGCTGCTGCTCCACCAGATGTTTCCTCCTCTGATCATCACGATGGTTTTCCTAATGACTAAATAAGCCTAGTATGTTTTCTTTTCAGAGTAAGGAGACACTTTATACGCACACAAAAAAACTACCCTGTATGAGACGACGTCGAGGATTGCAGTGAACAGATTTGAGCAATTTCGGATATTTTCATTCGACAGGAAACCGACCAGCTAACGTTAGCTCGTAAGCTAACTAGCATCGCTGCAAGTCCAAATAAAAGATAAAAAAAGAAAAGCACAGAAGGGCTGTCCTTATGGTCACTTTGTTAATGTAGTGAACTGAAATATTTATCTGAGTAAAGGACGATAGTGTATCTAGACCATAAAATATTCCCAAATTCTCTTACCATTTCGATGTGATGAGCGGCGGCTAAAGGCGGAAGTAGCGGCACTTGTCAGAGCACTTCCCTGAGAGGAAACCGGAACTAAGTTATTCCTTTGGTTAACGACTGAAGATCTATACGAACGGACTCATTAAGTAACGATAATGCAAAACACTTTTGCCCGAAAAAGGGACAATTAAGCACAAATATCACAAAACATCCAACACGTAGCAGCTTCCTGACAGTCCTTTTTGTAGGATTTGGTCGCTTTTAAATATTTAAAAATAAAAGAGGAAGTGTAAATAACCCATGAACAATAAAGTTGTAAGACTCAGCGCAATCATCACACCCTATAGTTAGGGCTGGGCGATAAAACGATAACGATACATATTAAAAATTAATTTCCCTCGATAAAATATGGTCAATATGCTTTTCAATAGTTGGTATTCTGTCATGTTTTGGTAGACTATACGAATAGCCAATAAACATGAATGACCTCACAGATGCAGTGGCGTATTGTAATGCAAAAGGCATGCTACCAATAAGTACTGTTAAATTTCATGTAAGAGTAAAGGTCCTTTCACACCGGGACCGCTTTTGTCGTGCGAATATTTCGAACATCAATATCTTTTTTCGAACCCGTATCCTGTCAATACAAGCGTTCACATCAGCAACGTTTTCCAGTCCTACGATATTGCAGCATTTATTTTTTCGTATCACGGTCGATTTTTCTAAAGTTTCACATACTGTGTGTCCACTTCTGACCAATCAGATTGCGTGTTGTTACGTCAGTTCACCTGTATATCTAACATGACCGACCAGCTGATCGTTTATGTGACAGAGAACAGAGTGCTTTTTGATAAAAGTCACAAACATTACAAAGATAACGACCTGAAGGACAACCTGTGGAGAGTCATAGCGTCAGATCTCTCATATGACGATGGTTTGTGTGCTTTAACAGTTTGAGCAGAGCGATGAGAAACTGCTACGATAATGGGCACAAACGACTCAGTGTTGTGGAGGTTAAACTAATAATTGTGAGAACTTTCATTCTGATGAGAGAAATGCACCATAGCGACTGAGAAAAACTGTATATCAATCAAAAATATATACATACGTAAACACATGTGCAAAAGACTATAATATCTTTCAAAGTGCATGAGAACCCAGTGACTAATCATCAGACAGAAACTCAGACACATAATTCCAGACCGTTGATATATTCAAGGGTTTTATTATTTGACGTCCCAGTTTTCTTTGACAACATCATTGGCATTGCAGTGATTTCATTTCTTAAGGAGAAAGAGTAATACCAGGGCAAAAAGTTGGATCTTTTCTTTAAATGGAGAGAAAACCATCCATTTCAGTTGAATCCACCTGCAGCTTAAACTTTACCATCTATACACCGTAATGCACAATCCTTTAAAAATATTAAGTACTTAGCCAACCTGAGCTACAAGCAGATAGAGAACAGCAATAACAAAGACATGACAGAAGACAGGTGTTTGCTGTGTTGGTGACAGATATTGTAATTCAACAGCATTGAAAGATGTCTTATGAAAGACAGAACACATACAGCAGTAATAGTAGCAGTACAATTAATGTTACATAAAAGGCAAATAGTAATATGTTGAGGAATTAATCCATGTTTTACACTGTGGCTGCTTTATCGGCTTGTCTACTTATGAATATTTCTTCTGCTGTGTGAGGCAACAATAAACCCCTTAACGCAACCGCGGAGAGAAAAGGCAGTACAATCACCAAAGTGTTCAACAGATTCTCAAGGGGATATTTGACAAGGAAAACTAGTGAGGGGGTTCAAATTAAAGGCAAAGGCGTATGGTAGCAGATGTTGTCCAAAATCAGTCATCCCTCTACAACACTTAAAGGCAAAAACATTGAAAGAAAGTGCAAAAAAACAAAAGTGTGTTTCTGATTGGCTTCAAAAATAACATCAGCCAATTAAAATATATTTATATATATATATTTATATATAGTTCAACTTGATTATTTCTTGACACATAAGCAAAAGAAAGCAAAGAAAAAGCAGGGAGAGAGAATTAGATACTGGGGATGCTGATGTTAACCAACATCATCTCACATTTCAGAGCATCAGCCAGTCCGTGTAGAGTTTCCCATTGCACTCTCTGAACATGGCTCCATCTTGCCCCTCTGTGTGAGACGCAAGGGCCACAGTCAGAAAAGTGGGTCAGGCGGGGCCAGAAAATCACTCGGTGTCGAGTCAGGGACTGTCAGGTCAGAGGGGGAGTCGTTCTTCTCTTGTGTGATCTTTGAGCACAGGGATCAAATTTTATTAGTGTACACGAGTGTGTTTTTGTGTGTGTGTGTGTGTGTGTGTGTGTGTGTGTGTGTGGGGGGGGGGGGGGGGGGGCGTGTACATCCATGTGCAGCGTACTGTGTGAAGGGTGGTGTGGATGGAATGAAGAGTGAAGAAGGAAGACCATTAGGGAAGTCCTTTCCCTGGGAGCGCTGTGCAGGTGATGTAACCGGTGTCTCAAAAAGCCAAAGAGAGAAGATGGTCCAAGTTGTCCCTCAGCAGCTGCAGCTTTCTGCTGACGGTTTCGCTCTGTCGTTCCTGTCCAGTTTTATGGGCTCCGGGAATTCGTTATACAACTCCACCTCTGTCTCCTGCCACACAGAGACAGGGAGAAAACAGTCAGAACGAAAGAGAAAGCAACAAGTCCTGTCTCCTGAAGTTTTGAATTTCAAGCATCTGCGACTCACCTGTTTAAGGGCGTTGCGTGCAATTGTCTGGAATGCCTGTTCTACATTGATGGCTTCTTTAGCACTGGTCTCAAAGTAGGGGATGTTGCTCTTACTATGACACCAAGTCTGAGCCCTTTTGGTAGTTACCTGTGAGTACGAGAAGAGAGAAATGTATGGATGTAGTGCACAATAATGTATAAGAGTTCAAGAGTTATAGTCGGCAACATTCATCTCTCGAGGGGGTGTCTATCTCCATGTTACGGTGTGTTTGACTATAACTTAAATCTACACCAGAATATCCCTTTAAGCCAAGATGTAGTGATTTGATTTACTGAATCAGAGCTATCTTGAGATTATTTTTTTTTATCTGCAGTGTATCTCAGCAGGTGCCAATTTGAGACAACACTATAGATATACAGTATTTACAATATCACATTGAATCCAGTTCTCACTAATAGAGACTCAGATACACTCCTTTACTAGACAGTCCTCTAACTTTCAACTTCTTTCAGTACACATTTAGAGAAATTTAACACAATCTTTAACTTGAGTTAAAACATTAAACACTGACATGACAAAAAAAGCCAAAGAATCCATCAAACAAAAGAGGTAAAAGTCATTCAAATGCACCTTGAAATCAGCCCTGTGCTACACAAGTACAACTGACCTGTTTGCTAAATAATCTGATCAGCACAAACAACATGCCACTATTGTTTTTAATATTCAGGGATACAAATATCAATGGCCCATGTAACGAGCACAGAAAGCACTATGCAGAGGCAAGTTCCTCCGGGGTTTTCCTCAACTCTGCTGCTAACTTTTATACTCTGTGCACACTACAAGACTGTGGTTGGCCAAGAACAGATAGAAAATACCTTCCCCCTACCGTATGGACCCGATACATGGCGTTACCCATGGTAACTAAAACATGCAGCAAAGAGGAGCCTGTGACAAGTGCTTAGACTTTTGAACTAGCAGCACAGCCTGGAAAAATCACGCCTATGACATTTCCTCTCAGGCGCTTGTGCCAGTCATGATGGCAATGTTGATTCTGTCTACCAGCCAATGAGCACAGTAGCAGTCACAGTATTTTTGCAATGTTCAGAAGTACTTCCACAACATTCACAGTCGAATACCAGAAATAACAGGAGCTATTTCTGGTGTCACCAGCCAGGATGTTTACTTCGTGAGTTCACAGACTTAATTCTTGAAAGCAGTAGGATCAAGGTTTCAAATGATGTCATCATAATGACGTTACGCACCTGTCTGTTCTCCAAGTCAATCTTGTTGCCTAGCACCACGAAGGGGAAGTTCTCAGGATCTCGAGGGCTGGCCTGGATCAGGAACTCATCTCTCCAACTGTCAAGTGTTTTGAAGGTGTTGGGTGCGGTCACATCAAACACCAGCACGCAGCAGTCTGCTCCACGGTAGAACGCAACACCCAGAGACTGGAACCTCTCCTGGCCGGCTGTGTCCCAGATCTACACAGCCACAAGGAGAAATATTGAAATGCCAAGACCACAAATATTAACAAAGATACAGATAACCTGCTTCAAATATTTAAACAGCCTAGTTCACTTCCTCAGGATGTGTAACCTGTGGAGCTCTATCAGTGCTGTACCTGCATTGTAACAAGCCGGTCATCCACCATCACCTCCTTGGTCAGGAAGTCTGCTCCTATTGTGGCTTTATACTGGTTACTAAACTTCTTGTTCACATACTGGTTCATGAGGGAGGTCTTTCCAACACTGAGAGCAAAAAACAGAAAGATGAGAGATATTTTAAAACAGGCCACATAAAAAACAAAAAGCTGATAGGTGCTATGATGAGTGCAGAGTAGATCACAACACTGATGTTACCCAATCTGTATGTGTGGAGTAACAGAGTGCATAAGTTATCTATCAGGTAAGTTATAAGTCTGGTATTAAACACTGGATTTTTATCCGAATATAAAACCATCAGTGTAAGGAGGACTCATATCTAGTATCTAGTGCAGTATCTGGCTGTATAAATGTCTGGATACTACCTAAAATATTGTTTGGTTTCATTATTTTCTGTGATTTATTGTTTCCCTCTTGTGGTTGAAAAACCTGCTTTCCAGAAAAAGTTCTTCAAGTTCAGTGGATGGTTTCAACTGATTTCTTTCAACATCATTGTTGATTCCTCTATTAAGCAACACAGAAAGAGGAAACCTAAAAATATGAGCAAGACAAGTAGCAGACTTTCCTACTAGTTAATACACAGTTGACTCCCTTTGCAAATGCAATCAAAGTTTAAAATCTTGTGAAAGTAACGATGGACCTACTTTTGGTAAGCAATCATTTGCTGAGCGTACAGCAGTGATTAGGTCTGCAGATACCAAGAAGAATGATATCATTAAAGAGCAAAGTTCTGCCTGGAGACAGATGTTTGCAAAGCTACTGATACATGTCATCTTTGCTGATTCATCAGATGTTTGTCTCCCACCAGACCTATTTGGAAGGATACCTGACTGAAGATCTTTCAACCTTCTATACCTCTGGTTTTGACACATTCAAGAGAAATATGCCATGTTGTGACTCACCCAGAATCTCCCAGGATGATGACTTTCAAGAGCACTTTCTTCCTGGATGCCATTTTTCCACAGCTGCAGAGAAACAAAGAGCATCAACTTAAGCGTAAAGAGATCCTTCAGGGCACTCGCCTTCCTAACCTCTTCATCTCTACAACCTAACCACCACCTTCCTTAGGTTCAGGGTTAAGAAAGTCACTACATGAAATAAACGTTTCGATGCAGAAAGATCCCTTGGAACGCACTGGCCCAAATGTTTGTGTGTGCAAGGTTTCTTGGCCCTCCGACCAATCAGGTTTGAATACCACTCATTCCAGTCATGTGCTTTCTAAGCTGTTGGGCAAATCACGAGGAACACATCATTCATTCTCCCTAACGCACCACAGGAAGTTACCTCCTAAAGGCCTGACTCACTCCACAAATAAAGTGACACATCTGGCACTTTTCTTTTCATACATGTAACAATTATAAATAAAAACACAGTGAAGGAAGTTTAAACATGATTAAATAAGGGTGTGATGAGACAGCTCACGAGTAGTCCCACAAGGTTGGCTTTACGCGAGCAAGACAAGATTTTAACACTACAAAGTTACAAAGATGAAAAATACAACTGGAAAATTTATCATTCAAACAAAAGTCACAAAATGCAAAAGACTGCAGGTCCATGATAAACATTTTGACCATTCATTGACTAGTAAGGAATCACCTCATACCATAAAAAAATTAAATGTAAGCACGATAAATGTGTCTTCATTCACGTTAGCTTGATTATGCTTTTGAAAGACTTTACTTTCTATGCAATTCTGAGCTATCAGATAACACACAACTCTAATTCACCATCTACTGCAGCTGGAAACACATTAGGTTTTTTTGTGCTCTACCATTCCCAGGTCTGGAGTACAGTTGTTGATAAATAAAGCCTGACTTCATGAACTTTTGCCCTCTGTCTCAGCAACTATTTATGTCATTAATGAGCTTTCATTAATGAACACACATTAACCGTGAAATAAGGACACAAAAATGTATTTGATTTATAACTTTATGTACAGTATTACCCTCTGGTATTGCCAGAGAGAGGGAGAATGTCACAGACGGACAAAGTAAATGTGAATATTAGGGCCTGACCGATTTATCGGCGAGCCGATTAAGTCGGCCAATTTTAGCCTGTTGGAGACTAATCGGTAATCGGCCAAAATTTGCAGATATTTTCAGAAATAAAATGCGGAGAATAAGATTCGGTTTGACTTCGAAAATGTTCCGCCATTTGAAAATATCCCAGACTTACCCTGTAGATGGCGCAGCAACCTCATGACAACCTTCATCCACTAACTACCTCACAGCACAACAGAGTGACGGATCTGAAGCAGGCAGCCCAGGGACGCACGGAGAAGAGTGGTCCACCTCAACGGTAAATAAACCAGTTTGTGAGATAGACAATAAGTCAACAAGTTTCAGTTCAACCCACTTCACTATGTTCCCCGCTGTGCTGGTCTCGGTCACGCCGAGTTAACGGTGAAGCACCATGTAATATGCAAGCTAGAGTTAGAGTTAGCCACCTGCTATTAGCCTTGCTACACTTTTAGCTGTGCCAGTAACGGTAGAATAAACAACAGTACACATGACGTGATCGAGCTACTTCTCTTACTGAGGCAGCTGCATGTCTCCAGATGAGACCGGACCGGAAATGTGTAACCCGAGTTAAGACGCGGAAGCACCGATCGGCCAGGGGGGATAAGTTGAAACACTTTGATCAGTGGGTCTTTCTGTTGGCGTGAGGAGCAGTAGCCTACAGTACATCCACAGTTTATAAATATTTTTTTATAACGTCATCAAAAATTAAAAACCAGCCGATTTATCGGTAATCGGATCCCCCCCTAATTATCGGTATCGGCATTGGCCCCAAAACATCCATATCGGTCAGGCCCTACTGAATATTGTCGTGAGTCCAGATAGGGAATGAAAACAGTGGTGTCTGATCATGGAGTCTAGAGTTGTTTACAGAATAAACTGCAGTCTAGGATCTCTGTCAGCAAACACTTACAATAAACAAGAACTACTCCACCGCAGCGCTCCCAGATCAACAATACTGGACACAACTGTCATCCTAGTCTACAGTGTGTGCAAGACATCTCTTGTCTGTTTTTACTTTTCTTATTCTTTGGTAGTTTTGGCAGCATCTTCTCCACTCTGCAGGACTGTTTTTATACAGCTTAGCCACCAAATTTGTGTAGTGCAGTGAATGCTTAAAAAAAAAACAGACAAAGTCACTGTGTACTGTCACCGGAAAACAGTGCATTGATCTTGTGAGACAGCTGACCACCTTGATGAGACATATCATCGTGCTTTAGTGTTGCAAGATCTCATCATGTTTGAACTTTGAGGACAAAGGCCCAGATTCGGTTGTCAGTAAGAGATAGTAGATGACTTGACTCGATGCATCAACTTGTCTGAATCTGAATCAACTGTACTTGATTGTTAGGCAACATGTACAATTTCCACACAGTCAAGTACACAATTTCCACTGCACGTCTCATTAAATTAAATGAGTTATTTCTTAGATAGCAAATACATTGATGAATGATTGTTTATTTGGAAAACTTTTCAGTCGAAGCTTCATGTACGCATCTTTCCACAAAAGTCACAAAGTTTTCAACACAATTTAGAAATGCCAGAAAGATCAGTTCCAGGTATGCTGTTATTGTGTTAAACACTACCTGGTGTTAAACACAATATTGTCTCTGTGTTAGATATAACTGCAGTGAACAACTTAAGGTCAATCAACACAAAGTCCCTCCATAAAAGATCACTTTAACACATTATGAAGATTGTTCGTGTGGAAAGTCACGTTAAAAAAATGAACCATGGCACAAATAAAAAATAAAAAAATGATTAAAAGGTTTGATCCGGGCATATTTTGGTTATCTGCAAACTTTTATCATGTGTAAATAGGCCCAAGAGACTAAAGAATGTGATTTCTTATCCTTTTTTCAAACGTTTATCTTATCAGTGCCACAATAAACAGTCCAGCATAAAGCTTTTGACTGGAAGGGAAACTCTACTGTAGTGTAATGCAGTTTTGCACACACTCAGTAACCCTAGCAGCTGAACCAGATGTCTGATAGGGATATGTTGTCTATGAGTGTCCTCTTGATACCAAGAATTTACATTTCTTTTAAAACTCAGAGAATTGATAAAACAATGTGTTTAAAAAACTAACAATGATGAACTTGTGAGTTTGATCAATACCACTATCAGCTTCTTCAGTAAATCAATATCTAGAACAAACCGAGTTAAAAAAAAAAAAAAAAAACATTTGACGCAGACCAATTCACTCTCCAAACCAGTCTCAGCTCCATAAAAACAGAATAAAAACACAGCTTACATTCTTTAAAGAGGGAAAAAGTAAAGCCCGGTCCAAAACCAAAAAGTGTGCTTAAAAACACTTTAGGTCCCATCGGGGAGAATACACTTATCTTCTTTCTAAACAGAACAAGAACAGTGCTTGACTGACTAGCAGCCTGTGAAGCCCAGATTAGCTGACAGCAGCATAAAGTACAGGGCATCATCAAAGTCTGGGCATGCTCAGACCATAGTCACATGATTACAGGAGAGAGGAAAAAAAGCATCTCAGATCTGTTACCGTTGACAAACAGCTGAGTGTTAGATATTAAACCATTGAAGACTAAGGTCTCAAAATAAGAGGTTCAGTTTAATTTTACGTAAAACCAAATGAACCCCAAAGCAAAAGAAAGACATCTAAAGGATAATACAGGAAAAATGTAAAGCAAAAGAAGAAGCATTTAGTGTGCTGCTACCATGTCCTTCAGGGATCGACAGTATGAAATGATGTGCTTAAAAATTTTCAAGAGTTGCATATAATACTAGTATTTAAGCGTTTTTGGTCTCATAATAAGTAAAATGAGGCATTTTTTTTCAGGTAGAGGTACAACCTAATTTTACTTCTATGAACAAAAGTGCTCGGTTTTAATCTGTGACACTAATACTGTAATAAAGTTATCATTTTTGCTTCAATAGTTACTGACAAACCATAAATCACTTCTTTCATGAAACTCATTAACATTAACCTTGTCATGGAATTACTTTCATGCAACTTTATAGCAACCTTTAGTAGTTTGATTAACTTGAAATATGACACCAATTAATGAAAACATTGATAATACTTTTGACAGGAGCAACCAGACATCAAAAGGAGTGACTAGCAGTTAACTCTGACACAGGGTGTGATCAACATTTGTCACTAAAATTTATGTCTCTGAATCACACAAGAATTAACTCACAGATCCCCATAGCTCTGAAGCAGTGTACACAATCCACAGTCACTGACAAACTCTGGACTAAATATAGAGTTTAAAGGCTGTTTGATGTTTCTCAATGCTGAAATTCATCTCTCTGCACACACACACATACCAACCATGGGGTTTGTACATTTTGTTTCCTGGTTGGCAACATACTGTGCATGTAATCATGTGATAAACAAAGTGTGATAAGTATGGTCCTCTCAGGTAACTGACGGAAAGCGTTTAACATAAAATAGGACTGGGCGATTATATGATCGGGATTAATGATCGTGATAAATTTCAGTTCGATCGCGGTGATCAGCTGTGAGCTTATTTACTCGATCAAACATGGTGAAAATGTGCGTGACAACAGCCAATCAGAGTCCAGCTTTTCCTGCTCACTTCTGTAAGTTGCCGGACAAGTAAACAGAGTAACCGAACACGGAGCTGAGGGCAGCAAAATAGATGTCAGCCATGACTTTGAGTCATCCTCCAAAGATGTTATTGTTGAGAAGAAAAGTTATTTAACGTCTTATTGAGTATTTATCTACTTATTTTTCAGTTTTAAGTACAGATGCTTTTGAACTGGCACTTGAAAAAAAAATATTGTGATAATAATAGAGATCGGACGACATGGCAAAGTATACCGTGATCATCTTTTTGGCCAAATCGCCCAGTCCTAACATAAAATATGGAATTAGTATGTGATTTAGTAAGGTACTGTGGGATTATCAAAAAAAAACTAAACTATTTTTTTAATTAAGAGACTTTTAAATGAAGTTTCATGATAAATGGATAACAGACATTTTTACAGAATAAGGTATTTTCCTGCAGAGCTCACCGACAGCATACAGCCTCAAAAACCAGTACTCCGGTGAAAACACTGTGGTGCGAGCTACACTGAAAAATAACAAATTTCAGCCTGTTAAGCCCATATGAACTGAAATTACGCTAAAAACTGTTGCAAAAAATCAGCCACTTTATACAAACTTGTGGGATATGAGTAAATCTCATCTAGAGCTGGTCAAAGGTACAACACAGGTATTTGCATCAGGCTTGAAAATAAAGAAACTTAAGGAGCAGTAAATACAAAATAATCAAACAAAGATTCCTCTCAGACAGAAGAAAGTTCATTAGAGATCTGACTGAGGAAAAGTTAAAGATAAAGACACTGTCAGCAAACGGATGACTTTAAGGAAACACCTCAACTTTGGTTTTTGGAGAGCTGATTTCTCGTTGGGCTTGATCTTAGCAGGTCTCTGTGAATTATGTAATGGGCGTTGTGAGCAAAACAGATTGTTGTCTGAGCGCCTCTGGTCCAATAGGAAGACTGAACGACATGTACCTGCGTGACCCATGAGTCACAACCGAAACAAAAACTTGATCATTCTGAACAAACACATGACCACCTCCGTCTGCCTCTTCACACACTACTGCAAATGTGCAATAGTTGTTTTTGTTAATGGATCAGCTCGGTATATGATGTTACAAATGTTCTGAAAGGAGGATTTTATAACGATAAAGTGAATATATCGTGCACCCCTGCCCTTTCTGTGTGTAAAACCAATATAAGTATCAATTATTACTTCCCCTATGACTATTTAACAAAAAAGGACATCCATCGTTGAGTCTCCCCGGTTGTCCTGTCTTGTTGGAGTGGACCCAGAGGGGACCACAGGCCGACCCTGTTTCTGCCAAAGTAGCTCCTCGTAAATATCGCCCCACCATCAGCCGTTGGAGCGGTTTGTTGACAGGACTCAGCAGAAATTGACGAACAGACAAATATCATAGAAATGTACATACCGTTGTCGTCTCAGAACTTACCTTCAACTTGTGACTCACGGAAGCAGATATTTCTCAGGGACAGGGACTCGACCTGGCAGCCAGCAGAGCAGCTGTTATTGTTCAGGGAGCGTTACAGGCTAGCCCGGCTAACTAGGCGTTACGTTAGCTCACTAGCTCGCTGGCACTGACTTCGTTTGTTTGGCAATATCTCGTTTCAAAATGGTTGAAAAATGTATCGTCCTCCTACGCGAATATTAAAAAAGGCGCCGTGAATTGGCAAAGTAGGTTTCCTCAAACTAGTATGTAAATTTGGCACTTAAATTGAAAGGGTGCCTGCCAGCGAGCTAAATATCTGCTACCTCCAGCTTCTGTTCCCCTTTCACTTCCTTCTCCGAAACGTCTGCGTCCTACGTCAGGCGCAACTTACTGACAAGCCCACCCCACGTATCCCTATTTTCTTCATCCCTGATGATAAACAGTAGGAGGAGAGTGTGGTAAGATGAGCCATTCTTTATATTTCAGATCACTACATCAAGACAATCATAGTTTAGTCTCTAACTAGTGTATCTGCATATATTTCAAGATGTTGTGCATCCCCGCAAACCAACAGAATGAGTGTAAACATAACTGTCTTGATAATATAGCAAGCCAAAAAAGTGGTCTCCTATGGAGGTTGCCCATAGGAGCGGGGTAAGTTGAGCCATATCCCTACTACATCCCACTCTCCACCCCAGCCCTCCCTTACCTTCGGTCTCCCTAAATAACAGTCATTTCTTCTCCTCTCATTCATGTGTATTTTTTTTATCTATTATACACTATCCAACTGGTACAATAATTATTTTTATTATTGCACATGACTGCTAAAAAGCTGCTTTGTAAAAAGTCGTTTTAACATGAGAATGCCTTTAAGTGATTCAGAACATTCACAGCTGTGTTTTGAAAAGAAAAAGTAACACATTTCAACAATCTGAACTGAAACTCTGATCCTCTCATCAGACTCCTTTACTTTCTCAGTTGATCCACTGGCTCAACTTACCCCAGAACTACTATTATGACTTTAATAATCCTCTAAGCTAAAATGGTGGACTTTAATGTTGGTTTTTGACCTCATGTTGTAGCTCATAGATACCGCAATTGATGTATAAAACAAATTTAAAATATTTTTTGGTCTGAACACAATTCTAATAAAATGTATGACAGACTAAATTCACTTTCAAGAGTGAAAAATGTTTTTTCTTTGTAAATAAATGTCTAACCCCTTCACCCATGTGCTTCTAACCTTCACAGACTCCATGAATTGATGCCCATCTCTTAAACATTTGGTCAAATGATCAATTTCTTTTTCCATTTCCAAGCAACAGGGGGTGGCTCAACTTACCCCACTCTCCCCTACTGTATATTACACAGTCTGTGCTCTGTAACTGCATTATTTATCTTGAATAATTTCAATTTTGGTTAAAAATTGGTGTACACTCTGATTCAGCGTCTAAGTAAATTAAGTTGTGTCTTTTTCTTTTAAACCAGGCAGTGCAAGAAGATTTATGACCATGCTTGCAGAAACTTAAATAGAGGTTCGTTTTTGTTCCCTACATGAGTGTTAAATGGCTGTAATGTACTAAAAAAAATAATAATAAAAAGTAAAATAAATAAATAACTACATGTGTCAAAATCAAAGTAGTGGTGGCTGAAATTAAAGAAATAATTCCTTTATCTACTTTTTTTTTCTTCATCTTCAAAAAGTCATGCAACATATTTGATCTGCATCAACGGAGGAAAAAAACTCTAAAAAAATTATAATGGTTATAAAAATAATATTTGAGTGGTACTCTGCTAAAGCTACTCTTTGTATTTATCAGTGTTGAGAAAACAGTTTCAAACTCCATTTAGAAGCTACTTCAAACTTTTAATCCCATTACGTGATCATCATCAAGAATGTAGAAGTGTTAGGGTGTAGCTTTACACTTGACTAAGCCCAATGAATATGAACATACCAAAATATTTTACTTTGCCATGAAAGTATTTAGCATCCACACATCAGCAGGTAAACAGTGGAGTCTTTCCCCTGCTCCAAAATTATTAATTTATGACTGTTCAGATGTCCTGTGCTTATGGATGCCCCTCCACTGCTCTGTGAGAGACATCTTCCTCCACCACTAGAGGACAGTGTCATCTCAGTTTTAATGAATGACCTAATGTCACAGACATTTGCTCAAAGTTCTGCTTCAAGCTTTCTTCCTAGTCATTCTCCTGAGAAAGTATACAAGTCAGAGTTAGTTTAGAAACCTACTTCTCTATAATATTTAAGTGAGTGTGAGAGAGAAATGGGTTGGTAGCTGAAAGCTGTCTCTGATTGGAATATTTTTAATGATGATGGAAAGTTTATGTCCTTTGTCTGCATTTATAACCCTACTTTTAGAATACAAAAAAAAACACACACACACTTACAACACAAAACTCAAAACTGCTGAATCAAAAGAACTTTAAATTTGATAGGAAAATGAATGGATTTTAGTTCAATAACGTGTAAGTATAAAGCAGTTTACTAGTGTAAAAACTAACTCTATATCACTATCTTCACACCAGAATACCACAAATAAACTTCTTAATCAGTTTTTGTGCAAATTCAAATGTCTATGATAAATAAACTTGTAGCAAAATAATAGGGAAAAAAAACGTATTTCTTTACATGAAACTTAAGTGTACATAAGCTGAACGCATGTTTTTCCCTTTATTTGAGAATATCTTGTACCATTTTGTGCATACTTTTATTGTTTTAATTTTATCTACGCTTTTTCAAACCCAGTCAGAAAATGAGATGAAAGAACAAAAGTTCTATAAGCTAAATGAGTTACAGCTCAAAGGTACTTAAAGTGTTTCCCTTTTCAAAACAATTCTTCGACATACCCTTAAAATAGTATCAAGCCAAAAGAAAACAGTTTTAATTCACCAATGCAGCAGGTAAAAAAATATAAATATTGTCTTCTTGCACCTTCAGCTTGTCTCTCAGACTCTTCAATTCTCTGATAACCAGAGCAGCCTCTTCCTCATCCATCTTTTCAGACTGATCCCTTCCTGTTGCATGTCACTGTGTTGGTGTCTCTTCATGTGTGTGTTTGCCTCTCTTGTTAGTGGAAGTGTGCCTCTGCAGAATCCTGATGACTTGATGTTTATTGAAGAATTCCTGTCCTCTCGCTCCCATTGAATGCAGTCTTTATGGCCTCTTTGGAACTCAGTTTGTCAACACAAATACTGCAACACAAAAGGAAAGCTGTGAGGAAAGGAGCTGCATACTTTAGGCATCTGCTGCATTTCATCTCTACAGACACGTATGCATGGTAATGGGTAAGGGTAAGAAGAGGTTAAAGTCTGCTCAAAATAAGTAATAATGGTGGCAGGTGTGTTTAAAGACTAATGCATGCAAAAGGATGTATTTCAAAATCTGGGTGCATATGTGTGTGCAAGCATGCACCTCTGTGTGTGGCTGTGTGGGAGTGTACAGGAGAGAGAATGGGATAAATGAAGGAGATGAACAGATTGTTGTGTGTGTGTGTGTGTGTGTGTGTGTGTGTGTGTGTGTGTGTGTGTGTGTGTGTGTGTGTGTGTGTGTGTGTGTGTGTGTGTGTGTGTATCAGGGGGTGGGTGCATTAGTCTGTGTCCCACAGCAAAGAGTGCCGCAGTTATCTAGGAATCTGAGCCAAAGCAACCTCGCAAACAGAGAGAGAGAGAGGGCAAGAGGAAAAGGAGCACAAAGAGCATGATGATGAACCAAGGAAAAAAAAAGAAATGACAGCAGATTAGAAAAAAAGGGGAGAGACAAGTGTAACTTTCAGATCTATTACAAGGACTGGTCTGCAAACACTTGCTACCTGAAGAGAATTTTATAGAGCGATAAAAGTGAAGCAAAAGTTTGCTGAGAGTTACAAAAAACAAAAGAAAGGTCCAAGGACTTACAGCTGAGAGGAAGGGGGCTCAACACTTTTGGGAATACCTGGACCTGGACAAAAAAACACAAGGAAAAGACTCTGTTTCTAAACTTCACCATGTTTTTTTTTAGTTCTTTGGGTTTGCTTTCTCTGCTGTTTCTGCATGTCGGAGCTTTGCTGTCTTCAGATGCATCTCCAGCCTGCACACGCCCTCCCTGCAGGGACACTCTGGTGGCAGCACCTGTCCAGTCTGGCACCAGGGTGTGTGAGGGTCAAACTGGGACAGCAGGCTGCAGGATGGGTCTCTCACTCCCAGCCATCTCAAACGTACCTCGGAGGGTGGAGCACAGGCACGATTTCTCTCAGGTCCAGCATAAGGTAAGACACGAAACCTGGAGTGCGCTTGTCCAAATAAGACTTACTCATTCCTACCAACAAATATTAAAAATCATTGTAATTACATTAGGTTGTATTATAATAAATACTCCCTATAACAATTCAAATCAAATCTATCTTAGCCATGTAAAAGCAAGGGGATAAGAAAATTCTGACAGATACATTGCAGAAATAAGCTCTGCTTGTTTAATGACCATGTGCTAGTAAGACTGAGCAGTCCCCTCTGTCTGAGGCCAGCAGGTCTCTCCTCATGGGACAGTCAGCTCACTAAACTTGGCACTGCTCAACAGCCATGGAGCAATGACAGTCAGCAATCAAAGAAGGGATAAAATTAGGGCAGCTTTCAAAAGGTCCCCCATCATATGGTTGTGCTGAGCTCATGCAGTAACAGGTGTGAGGACGGCGATTACACAGGCTGATGTCAGTGTAAGAGACAGGTTGAATGTGACACAAAGTGTGGCACTGAACTAAGAGGCCTGTGCTTTTAGCTTTTTTAAAATGCAGAAACAATTTTACACAATTAAGCATCTTTGTCCAGCTCCACATGACAATTCCATTCATTTTCATTCATTTACAGCTTTAAGAGCATAGGAAAAATTCACATGCAGATACATGGAAAATACAGACATATGTCACATTAAAGGGATATTTCAGTGTGAAATTAAGTTAGGGTCAAACACACCATAACAGCGATCAAGAGATGAATGTTGCCGACTGCTTGCTTTTCTAATTAAACCAACTTCAGTAACAACCGCACAACAGCAATACACAGCAGTCCCAGAAAACACCACTCTATAGCCACAAATAATGCTCAGAACAGCACTTAACTTCATCAACAGTACATATAGGGTCCCAGCCATAGTACTAGCCACCAAACATCTTTTTAACTTTGCCTGATTTCTTTAGCAAAGAGACTAAACACAATTCACCTACTCTCTTCCAGCAGCCGCTTGTTTGTAGCAAGACCTCAGGCCAGTACATTACTGCAGTGGGGTGACGCAGCTCAAGGAAGATCATTTATGATCATTTCTTCATGGAAATGCAATCAGACCAAGATGCTAAGGCAGAAGAAATACTGCGTCTGCAGTGCAAAATGATTAATATGATGATTATTACTTTAAGGAAATGATAAAGCAATGATCATAAATATTCTTCCTTGAGCTGCGTCGACCCGCTGCAGTCGATGGACTCGCCCGAGGTCTCCCTACAAACAAGTGGCTGCTGGAAGAGAGTAGGTGAGTTGTGTTAAGTCTCTTTGCTAAAGAAATCAGACAAAGCTAAAAAGATGTTTGGTGGCTAGTACTATGGCTGGGACCCTATATGTACTGTTGATGAAGTTAGGTGCTGTTCTGAGTATTATTTGTGGCTATAAAGTGGCGTTTTGTTTGAGGTTTGTTTATGGCTGCTCAGACCGCTGTGTATTGCTATCGTGCGGTCGTTACTAAAGTTGGTATAACTAGAGAAGCAAGCGGTCGGCAACATTCATCTCACGACGGGTCGTCTAACTCGGTGTTATGGTGTGTTTTGACCCAAACTTAATTTTACACTGGAATATCCCTTTAAAACACGGTATTTGATACTTAGACATGGTAACCTCACATTACCAGTGTCACAGATTTAAAAGCACAGATTTTTCCCTCTCTGCCCATGATGTCAGATGAAAATGGTGAATTGAGTGGATTGCTAACTGTGTAATATATGACACAATATCCAATCAAGAAGTACATCTGAGCACTGTCTTTGCAGCCTGGAGGTGTGAAAGAGCGTCTGGTTCAGCTGCAGCGTTGCATGCGCTCCCTCCAGGAAACAGGGGGCCAGGACAGTGGCTCTCTAGGGGCCATCTTGGCTCTGATGGCAGCTGTACTGACAGAGTGTGACCTCCACTGTCACAGTCAGGCCCTTGGGGTGATGGCCAAACAACTGGGTGAGGAGAACACATCTATATCACCTGTCATGGCAACACATGAACGAATACGCACACAATAAGCACACACACACCAAAACACACATACAAAATGCCAGTGCAGTCACTCCCCCACACATAGTAAACAGAACCTCAATGAGGCCTACTAAGTACCGGTCATAGGTGAGTGCATAGGAATTTCACTGCACTGGGAACAGTGAGACTAACCCTTTAGTACTGCACACACAGCCACACATACTCTATGGATCATGATGCTTTAAAGAGTCATGATCCAAACTTGAAGTCCTTTATGTAGATTATGAAGACAAAGCTTCTATTCTTAAACGCTGACATCAGTGTGATAACCCAATCTATCTCTGGGGTGACAGAGAGTGCAGCTGTGGGGAGAGAGGGGGAAAAAGACCTGCTGCTTTTACTGAAGAGCATCACACAGTTTCCACCCACAGGTAAGTGCACAATGAGAGATCAAATGATACAACTATTGTCGACAGCAGCTTGAATTTAAAGAAGTGGTTTGTGTGGTTATTAGTTGCCCCTATGGAGAGGTTACATCCTCAGGACTGTGCAGAGATTTACAAGCTTGGGATCAAAGAGAATGGCATCTACACCATTCAGCCTGACCTGCACAGACCAGCCTTGGAGGTATTTTAGCCTCACCACACTCATAAAAACACAGACGGACCCACGCCTTGCTTCTCTTCTTTTAGAGGTGTGCATGCTCTGTGCTGATCACCAAAATCTAGGCTTTATAATATCTTTGTTTTGGCTTAGGCTAAATGTGACATGGAGACGGCCGGCGGTGGGTGGACAGTGGTCCAGAATCGGCAGGACGGCTCACTTGACTTCAACAGGACATGGCAGGAATACCGGGAGGGCTTTGGAAGTCCGCAGGGAGAGCTGTGGCTGGGGAACGCAGCCCTTCATGCCCTCACCTCTAGTGGACAACACCAAGTCCGTATAGAGCTGGAGGACTGGCACCAACAGAAGCGCCATGCAACCTACAATAACTTCAAAGTGGCCTCAGAGGCACAGAGGTGAAGCATGGTGCAGAGGCACTAACATGCTTTCTGCAAAAGATACCCTCTAAATTTGCCTCTCAGCATCAAGTATTTCTGTTGAACATTTACAACAAAGTATATGCAACAATTAAAGTTGCATCCATAAATTGTATATAAAAGTGGAGCTGTCTTAAATTCTGTCTCATGAAACAGGATCTACTAAATCAAATGAGGAAAAAGCCCCACTTCCTGTTTTAAATATTCAGTTGATTGTGAAAAATCTTCTGCAGCTCAGCATGATGGGAAGATGAGCTCTCATTAAGAGTCACATCATTTTACAAGCAAAGTGCACCTAAGTCAGGGGTGTCAAAATCAACCACAGCAAGGGCCATAATCTGGATTTAGGTCCAACTTGAGGGCCAAACAGGGTCAACATTTCACCAAAACTGTCAACCTCCTTTTAAAAAACTATGCAAAACAAAAACAGCAATGACTATAAATCATTTGGAAATTAAACAAAGATAAAAAGAAAAATGTTTAAAGGCAATCTTAGATGGAAAAATGTATTTTTTATTTTATTTTTTATTCTATTTTTATTTATTAGTTCAAAAAATCAGATCATGATATTAAAAACAGAAAAATAATGCTTTTAAAGAGCAAATACGTTAGGGGAACATTGAAATCAGGTTTAAAAGGTCAAAATATGTCTTAGAATTTAAAATTGGAAGTATAAAAATTACACAAGTCTAAAAACTGAGTTGAAAAAAATCAAAGCATGAAATAAAAAATCCAATCATGTTTGACTTGTAATCTTGAAATGTGAAATTGAAAACATGAAAAAACACCAAATATTTTTTCCCCACATTCTTGACTATTTATCAAATCTGTCTTACTCTTTAATTTCCCAGATTTTCGTGGCTTATTGAGGACATTTTAGATAATGGTGCTAAAGTTTACATTATTATACTGGAGGAAATCTGCTGACCTCATACTGGTGGGCCAATAATAAGACAAATATGATATGATCTTGTGGGCCAGAAATAATTGTTCCACGGGCCAGATTTGGCCCCCGGGCCTTGAGTTTGACACCTGTGACCTAAGTGAATAGGTTTGGGTTGAATTACTGGTTCTGGCATAATGAGCCAAGAACAACACAACTGTCTTTGGAGTCTGATTCAATTGAAAGTCTCACTCCAATCACTTTTTCTTCTTTAATACTCAAAGTGATCTCAGTGGTCTCAAAATTGTGATTATGAAGTTTTTACCAAAAATTGCGTTACCTGTGTCATTTTCAAGGGCTTTTCTTCTGCAGAGCTCCAGTAGATCATTGGCAATTCGCCTCTGAGTCGTGGGCTGAGACAGCACTGCTCTGCACACTTGTCTTCACGTTAGCTTGCAGCCTAACATTGCCTGTGTAGTAGAAGTGGCACGTAACAAAGGAGCTATTCAGCTCTCCGACACAATGTCTTTAGGGACACGATGAAAGCTAATATCATAACTAGCTTTCTTACGAGCATTGCAATCCGCTAACGCACACGCTTGTTCCGCAATCATCCTCTCTATTTCTCCTCTATATGCAGAGTGTGGCTTGCATTGTGGGGCTCCGGGGGCAGAGCTTGGAGTGGTTTGTATGAACTCTCACTCTGCCTCCTCGCTGGGTGAAGCCACTCCGAGAACGGCACCCCCTGGTGACAGGCTGCAGTATAGGTCATAAATCCTGCCTCCTCCTGCGAAGCTTATTGGGGCTGTGGACAAGCTTTAGAAATTTATTACACAGAATATAACCCACCATGTGCTCAAGTCCTTTTTTTTCTGTACAGCTCCATTTTTAAAAGTTATTAGGAGGTTCATGTTTTCTATGATTGACCCCTGATACAGAATCTGGGCATACAAAGATTGTGTAGCTCACCCGGTGGATACACTGTTTGAGCCGAGCATAATCACAGTGACTCTTGGTGACTCTCACGCCGAATGCGTACAACGCTACTCCGCAAGTGGTGGAGTGCATGCAACGCTACTGCGCAATGTTGGTTTCAGGAAATGAAAAAAAAAAAAAACGTGGAAATGCTTTTTGGCTTCAAATCTGTATACTGGTGGAAGACAGAACCAAGTTGTCCATAGTATATACAGTCTATGGTCTGAACCTGCCGTTTGGGTCTGCTAGAGATTCACAGCGATTTGAATGCAGAAATACTCAGAAAAGCAAATTCAAATTTAGTTCTCTCATGATATGTCCTGTAGCATCAGAAAAATGCCATATGAACATATTAAAAACAAACAAAAAAAACCCATCATTTTCATCTGGATGGGTCTTTAAACATGTCAGGTACAAGAACCAAAGCTGTCTCTGATCTCTGCCTTTAAATAGGAACAAGATACCAAGGGTTCATGTTTTTGTGTGAATTGACTGAAAGAGAGACAAAACTTTGTGGGGTTTTTTTATGTGGTCCGTTAAAAATATTCAAAACAGAATATTATGCACAACCTTAAAAATAAAACTGTGTCTCGTTTTTATTTTCCAGATATCGTCTGACAGCGCGGGAGTACTCAGGTGATGCAGGCAATGCTTTGAGCTACAGCAAACGATACAACCACGATGGCAGATCCTTTAGCACAGCTGACCGAGACAACGACCGATACACAGCCGGGAACTGTGGTCAGTACTATGGTGCAGGCTGGTGGTTTGACGCCTGTCTGGCAGCCAACCTGAATGGACGGTATTACCCAGGGCGTTACAGTGGGGTGACAAATGGTATCTACTGGGGTACTTGGTACATCCTGACAGATGGACGAACAGGGGAGCGCTACTCCTTCAAAAGGGTAGAGATGAAGACAAGACCCAGGAACTTTGCAGGAACATCCTAAATAGGAAGATACAATTTTCAAGCACGCTATTTTTTGAACCACAGTAATATCGAGCCAAAAAATTTGCATTGGCCTTTTCCATGATAAATATTTTACTAGATATTTATGTGGCAGCTTTTTCTGTCACTTCTTAGTTACATACAAATGGCAGCTAACAGATAAGAGAATTAACCATTGAGAAAAAAGTCATTACACTCTGTTTTACCCACCTCGTATATAGATTGTTTTTTAATGGTACTCTCACCTGCAGATCCAAATTTAAACCAATGTTTAAAACAGACACATAAAAATGGTATTGATGATACTGCTTGTGAATGTTGTTATATTAAATTTCTATCATCTCTACATTCAAAATATTACTTTGTGATTAATTTATATCAGTAATGATGGTAACAGCTGAGGCTTGAAAGCCAAGCAACAGCTTCCTGTGTTGAAAAGTCAAAGGGATATTCAGCCGTAAAATTAAGTTAGGGTCAAACACACCATAACACTGAGTTATACATGCCGTTGAGAGATGAATGTTGCCGACAGCTTGCTTCTCTCATTATATCAACTTTAGTAACGACTGCAGATAGCAATACAGAGAACCACATGCTCAAGCAAAACACCACTCTGTAGCCATAACTAATGCTCAGAACAGCACCTAACTTCAT
This sequence comes from Xyrichtys novacula, assembly GCA_962446985.1. Lineage (NCBI taxonomy): Eukaryota > Metazoa > Chordata > Actinopteri > Labriformes > Labridae > Xyrichtys > Xyrichtys novacula. The sequence goes on from OY660865.1 coordinate 19,471,353, forward strand.
CAACAGTACATATAGGGTCCCAGCCAAAGTACTAGCCACCAAACATCTTTTTAACTTTGACTGATTTCTTTAGCAAAGAGACTAAACACAACTCACCTACTCTCTTCCAGCAGCCACTTGTTTGTAGCAAGACCTCGGGCCAGACCATTACGGACTGCTGCGGGGTGACGCAGCTCAAGGAAGAACATTCATGATCATTTCTTCATGAAAATGCAATCAGACAGAGACGCTAAGGCAGAAGAACTACTGCGTCTGCAATGCAAAATGATTAATATGATGATTATTACTTCAAGGAAATGATAAAATAATGATCATAAATGTTCTTCCTTGGGCTGCGTCACCCTGCTGTAGTCCGTAATGGACTGGCCCGAGGTCTTGCTACAAACAAGTGGCTGCTGGAAGAGAGTAGGTGACTAAAGTTGGTATAACTAGAGAAGCAAGCGGTCGGCAACATTCATCTCTCGAGAGGGTGTCTAACTTGGTGTGACAGTGTGTTTGACCCTAACTTAATTTTATGCCGCAATATCCCTTTAAGGTGCCAAAAATTGCTGTTCCTTGATAACGGCCATTAGGGGCCAGTTTAAAAGTCAAGTCATCCCCTCTATGGTCCCATGATGAAACACTGTACTTTCAGCACCACTTCTGTGTTGGGGTTAGAGAGAGGATAGAGGGATATGTAAAAAGAGAGAGATGGACAGAGACTAACAACAACAATAGCACATAAAGATAGATGCTTACAATGCCAGAGATGATGGAATAAGTGTGTATACAATTTACAAGAATGGGATGATTAACAGATAGCATTGTGTTTGTGACTTGAAAGCACTAACAAAACTAACACAAATTTTGAAAATTCCATCAAGTTTTACATAAAACTTTTATTATAAACTTGTGTTTTGATCGTCTTGTTGACGGCCTGCTGCAAAAAGATAGCTGCTAGTTTAACCTGGTCCATAGGCTACTCAGCCAGTTAACTAACAAGCTTTTGAACATGCACTGTATTACATTAATAATTTGTAATACATTTGCAAACCCCTCCATCTCTCCATGCTCCACCACCCCTTAAAAATATTTTCAGTTTAGACACAAAAACTTCAAGGGGACCAGGAAAGTTTAGGCTCCAAAGCAGCAGTTCACAAACGAGTAAGTGATGTCAAAAAGACTGCATCTTTTTTCATTCATAAAGTCCGTGAAGTAGACTTATCTCTCACTGTAACCTTTTTTTTGTAATGCACATTTACATAAAACATGGCAAAATAAACCTTTTCATTACAATGATCCTATTTCAACACATAGATTGGCCTACACGTTTCTTTGCTCTGTGACCCATGAAAACACAAGCGCTAAGATAAAAAAACATCCTGAAATTAGTTTATACGCGATTTCTCAAGCCAAAGTTTCATTACCATGTCATCCATGCGACAGAGAGCTGATGAGGATTTAAATAACTTATTTCTGTCTACCCACAATCCCCTGTGTTCCTTTTCCAGCTGTTGTAATGCTGAGCCAAACCAAAAGCTGGTGGTTTCACACTAGACACATAGGAACCTGGTTTTGGGAGAGGTCATTTTTCATACCTAGATCGTACTTTCCCAGATCTCAGTCTGACATGCTGACCTTTTGGAACTCAACCTTGTTGTCAAACCTTAAAACCAGTCTTAACTCTCTACTAACAACCATGAAAATCAATCAGAGGAATACACACTCGGCCTCAACGGCCTTTTGAAACTGACGTAAGGCAGGCAAAAGGGCACAGAGGCATTTATGGGAGTGTGTGTGTGTGTGTGTGTGTGTGTGTGTGTGAGAGAGAGAGAGAGAGAGAGAGAGAGAGAGAGACAGAGAGAGAGAGAGAGACAGAGAGAAAGTGAAATACTTGGTTGGTTCTCAATATGTTTGTGTGAGATGCTATCCCTCCAACACACTGGGTGTCTGACATTAACCAGTGAGGACACTGGACAGGCTCTGATCCAAACACACAGACTCACCACGGGCAGACTCCCAACCAGCCACGGTATTTCACACACACAAACACACACACACACACTGGGACACTTTCTTTCTCTCTCACACACACAAATACACACAGAAGAGTCTGTGTTTCTCAGAGCAGATAAAGAGGTGAGTGATATGCTTGACTTCATTAAAACAAGAACTCTTCAAACATCAGAAGACCCTCTATTTCAGATGATTTGATCATTCCACCTTAATTATATTTATTACTCAGCCACAAGCTTCTTCTTCCTCTTCTTTGTCTCACATACACACTCACAGAAAATTGCCCCACACACACACAGACTCGCACACATACACACAAGTTAACCTAAAGTAATCAAGAGCAATCACCCATATAAGAGATTATCATATCAGCTTGCATCCTTCATTTTGTGTGAGTGTATGTGTGCATTACAGGAGAAAACAGTAAAAGGTTAAAAGGTCAAAGGCTCAATGCTCTGCCCCCTGGTGGCGTCATATCACAATAAGGAGTCCAAGAAAAGCTTGGTTTAAGCCAAAGATACCTGCTCAAATCTGTGTTGAGTCTATTTGCAATGAACACATTTGCTGCAGGCTCCTTTAGAGCTTAAATCATAGCTGAAAGTTACTACAAGGGCTGCACTGTAACCGAAAAGCTAGCTCTCTGAGCTGCACTCACTTTAAATGCCCAGGAGCTCTGCTATCATCTTCTCTGTGCATCCATCAGTCCTGTTGACAGGGAGGAACAGAGGCCCAGGGTTGTGTCACCACAGTATCCTGGCACAGTGTCTGCTGCTGGGTGATAGTGTAGCTGCTGCAGGGTGTGAGGGGTACCCGCAGGCGCTACTGCCCCCAAGTCCGGAAGCTTCAGCCCGGGCAGTGGTTAGCCAGCACATCCCGTGCTGAAAAACACACACTTCTCTGAGGGAAGTTCCTCTGTAACCCAGTGTCAATTATAACTGTAAGACATCTGATTGAAACCAAAGTCAAACTTATCTTGATGACACGAAGAGAGTTTGAAAAAACACTCAAAACGCTTAAAATAAACACAGCTTAATCAGATGTTCCCAAACTTTTCAGCCAGAGACCTTGAAAATTACAATGCCTGCATGCAAAAGAGCCAAATCAAAACTTGACATTTGGACAACAGAGTGCAAGAGTTGAAATAACCATAGTTTTATTTTACGGTATCTAAATACGGCTTAAAAACAGACACAGTATTCTTCATGTAGTAGTGATGGGTCTGTATACTAAAAATACAACCAGATAAGTCTGTGTGTCTCTGATTTTTAAACTATATTAATTCCTTTAATACTAAATTTAACTAGATCGCAAGCCTATCAATGCGCACATGTTTCTTGTACTGCTATTTACTAACCTGCTGCCACTGATGCTTTAGTTAATCTACTCTAATCGTAGCAACAAAAGCAGGAAACTATTGTTACATTTTTTTGTGCCTGGTTCTATTTAGATTTTTACAATAACTGATAAAATATGTAATTAGTGCAATTTTTTATTTTTTATTTGAGGGTGTCTCATGACCTCGAAGGGAAAACTTGGGGAAGAGATTGCTGACTAGAAAAAGTAACAAAGGATTTTTAAAAAAGGATCAATAAGTCATAGCTAATGGATATTAATCAGTTTATAAGGCATTAGTGTGGACCTAAAACTCACTCGTGAAATTATCTAATGCTGTAAATAAAGGAAAAGTTTGTACAACATGCAATATAGACTAACGGCAATAATATAGCCTGGCTCTTAAAATGCACTACTGTCATCTTGACTGCTGTTTGACACTCTGTCTCTAATAACACCAGGTGGCGATGTTGCTCAGCAGAGACGATAAACGGTTTTCCCTCCAGTCCGGCTGGTACTTTCACATGAGAAACAAAAAGAGGCAGAAACACTCTGCATAGAAATGACAGAACAATAGATATTGTACTCCATATGAAAATAAACAGTCAAAAACAATAAGTGGGTGAAACACACAATGTTTTTGAGAAAACCGTTGAAGAAAAAGTGAATGATATCATACATATTAAGGCTTTCATTTAGAAAGAAAATGTGATTTTTCTTACAGAGGTTTTGATGTCTCTGACTGATAAGATTTAAGGTCATGTTAGGACAACTGAAAAAACAAGAGCAGTGAATTATAAATGTCAAACAGGGCTTAATCTCCCCTCCACATGGAAAATCCTTAGAATGAGATAATGGAATAGAAAACATTTTATTCTTCATGATTTTTCTTTTGTGTGTGTGTGTGTGTGTGTGTGTGTGTGTGTGTGTGTGTGTGTGTGTGTGTGTATGCAAAAGGCTGTGAAAGGATCCATGCAGTGTTCTTGAACTGAGGCCTGATATCGATAAACCCTCTACCCATGATATCATTTTAGTATTAAATCGTGTAAAACATCAACAATTGAATGTTTAATATTTTATGTTGTTCAGATGGGTGAAAAGACACTGTGGGAGAAAGTAAACACTGACCTCTAAAAGTACCTGAGGGTGTTAAGGGGTACCACCACAAAAATCTGGACGTGTTGGGGGGACTAATTCACAGCTAAAGAGCTCAAAGGTTTAAAGAATTAGACAAGAGAAAAACACAACAGATTCCAGTATCTGTTGCCTCGTCAGAGAGAGGAGGCACTTGGAAGAAGGCTTTAGAGGAAGAGATGGATGAAATAAAGACCCCTTTTATATTTAGAGAAAGCTCTCTTGACAAAGGAGAAAAGCCGGATTTGGCAGCACCAAGTGTGGACCTCGAATAACACCTGAAGATAACCTGTACAGATATAAGATGTCCCAGAGGCATCAACCTCCCACCAGACATGCCATCAAAACCATCCGCCCCAACATTAGCTCAACATAAGTCCACCCAAATGGGGCCAAGTGGAGAAAGTGGAGCAACAGGTGGGGGTCTCATCAGCTGCAGGGCCTAACAGAGTCCTATGTAGGCTCTATTGAAATGCTCCTGATATGTGCTGTTTTAATGTTTCTCTGGAGGTTCTGAGGGTGATACGGGATAAGCAGGAGATACCCACATCATGGTGTAGAGATAAAGTCTTTGTCTGAGATTACCAATTCCACAAGATCAGGCTCTTGGACATGGAGGTGCAAATCTTCTTCAGCATGGTGGCACACAGACCGTCAGGGTATCAGAGAAAAAACAAAAAAGCATCTTGATATTTGATATCATCTCAACTCTTCATTTGGTAACTGAAATAGAATAAAATCAACCTCAATAAAATGATAATGCAATAAATTTCTTTATGTCATAGTCAGACATAATGCATTATGACACATGAAAAGACCCGCAATAAGATTTTATTTTTAAAAATCTCGAAAAAAGATTCTTCACCACCCCCAGTATTAAGAAAAGAATTCTGTAGGTCTCACAGCCTTGCTGGAGAAACTGTGGAGAACAGGATGTTGACCATACCCATATCTTTTGGTGCTGCAAGTGAACTAACCACTGGGAAGAAGCAAGCAAAGGAATAAGAAAAATATTAGGTTACGAGCTCTCTATGACCTTTGAGGTAATGTGTGTATGTAATCTTATACAGGAAAACATACAAACTAAAGACAAATACTTGACTAATATACTACTTGCAGCATCAAAGAAAGCCACCACAAAGAATTGGTGTAAGGTGACCCACCCAATCAGAAAAACTGGATGGACATGGTGGAAGAACTTTATAAAATGGAGAAGCTTACCCTTACTCCTGTGTTGGCTTTTACTATGCATCCACCATGTTAAGGGTCGGTTTTTACCCGTGTGTTAAATCAGCTGTAAATTACACTAAAAACAATTCTCTATCATCCAATTTGGTTCTCATCTCTAGGTTACCTTGTTAGGCTTCACTATCCATGAACATATTGTCTAGAATAGTTCTTGTTCTGGGCCTCTGGGCCTTTCTATGTCAATATACCCCTCACAAAGACATCTATACTGAATTGATCTCACATGTCTGAACATGCCCAATGTTGTTTTTTGTGCAGGGAAAAAACAGGCAAAATGAGAATTTCCTCAATCTCACATGATTGGAAGAGGATCTGACTGTCAGTGTGATGCCTGACAGTTCACTTATGATTTCAGTTTTTGACCAAGTGCCATGATTTTAATAAGAGTATTTTATAATTTGGTCAATTTAAATTTTTTATTTTCATTTTGTTGAAATAGAGGTTCCTGACAAAGTCAACAAGTCTTGATGGAAAAAAAGCTAATTTAAGTTGTTCTTTTAAGCATTTAAAACAAAAACGGGTCGGTGCAGACCCTGACACAGGAGGAGGGTTCAACATGCTCTGCGACTCCAGCAAGAAACAAACACCCAAAAGTGGGAAAAATTTAACAAATTTAAATCTCTTCACATTACTTTTGAAAAAAATGAACTCGGACGGAGGATACATGGACAATTTTCTTTTTTTCTCTGTGAATGACACCATGTTTTGTGTTTGTTTTTATTTATATTTTTCTCTGTATGACTGTATGTCTTGTTTCTGTTATGGTTAAAAAATACAAATAAAATTTAAGAAGAGGAAGAACTTTATTAATCCCCGAAGGGAAATTGACATATTTAAGTTAAAAAAAATCTCAAAAACTGTTCACTTTTACATTAGGTAAAATGTAAATCTGAACTAATTTTAAATAATCACAATTTCCAACAGTTTCAAAAAGATATCAACAAAGTTTAAACATCAAAACATCAAGAGATAAACATATACAAATAATAACCCACATATAACTGTTGTCCTCTTAACTACTAATCTGTTCTCTCCCATTGTCTTTTGTTTTTCATATCATATCTCTCTCGCACATGTCTTCTACCAACCAAACATTTTTTAAATTTTCTGAGTCTGTCTCATGACATCCTTAACCCTTTAATGCCCTTTCTATCATATTTGATACATACTTCTATATACTTTTATCAAACCAATATAATCAACAAATTACTAAAAAAAATAAAAACACCTGAATACAGTCCAATAAATGATAAAAATGTCCTTGTGTAGTTTATTAGTTTCGTAAAAAAAACATGGAATGTATCAAACAAGATAGATTTATATATTTGTTAAATTTTAAGGACTTTTTTGATGTTTTTGGTTTTCAGTACTAAGTGATAGACACATTTCAGCTCCAAAAAAATTGAATTTAATGGCCAAAATTTGTGGTGTCAGGCATTAAAGGGTTAACTTCCATTTTAATGTAGTTTCATCTATCAAATGCATAATCAGAAAGCAAAAATCTAAGTTTTTCAATATTAAAAAAAAAAAAACTTGTAGTGCATCTTCTCAACACTAGGGGCAGCGTAACTGAGGTTAGAGGTCAAAGGGAAAAACCAGATACTGAGATGAGATCAAGAAGCATGTCTTCTATTTATTACTGTACAAGACAGCTGTAAAGTGGAATATGTCTGTTTTTGCACATATAGATTCAGAAAACTGTGAATCTGCTGTTAAAAGAAGCTCTGAATGATTGGTGATGGTGTGATGAAGGAAGGAGGAGGAAGAGGAGGAGGTGAAGAAGTGACTGATCTTCAGTGGGAGCAGCCTTTCGTTCATTTATCTTCTCTCACATTCATAAGCGTGTACATGTCGGCTGTTACGGGTGGAGAGGGAGGAAGCAGGAGTGGGTGAGGTTTCAAAGGTGTGCGTGTATAACGGGCCGTTAGAGACACCCGCCCCCCCCACCACCACCGCGACCACGGGGCCACTGAAAGACAGAATGTGCCTGCTTTTAATACTACTCCTGCACTAAACCAGAGCAAGGCAGCGTTCCGTTTGAAACCGGAATTCACCAGAACAAGTGTATCCTGATGTGGTGAGGAGCTGAGAGGGAGGGTGGAGGGAGGGGAGGACACAGAGAGCGCCATGTGGCCTCGCTCCACTTCTGTCATTTCTAGATCTGCACAAGAAAGTGGAGATGGAGAGATCTGTTAAGGAGGAGGGGGGACATTTGAGGTCTAAAATAAAAATAATTAACGCTTATTTATTTAAAACTCTGCACGTGAAAAAATGTTCATGTTGCTCACTAGATGCAGGACTGTAAACAGAAGTTATCACAAACTTATGTGAGACTGCAGAGATCAAGATATATTACCTGATTAATTACTGATCTAATGAACATTTAAAATAAATATACATCATAATAACAATGTATTTCCTCACTATTAAGAAAAGGAAGCACAACATAAAATTCAGAATCTGTAAATAATAAATAAAACTCTTTTACATTTCCTTTCCCTTAGCTTTTTTCTTTTTTTTTCTTTTATCTTTTATCTCTTTTACCTCTATCTTATTTAGACTTATTGTCCTTTTATCCTTTGTTTTATTTATAATCTTTTCTTATTTAACCTTTTAGGCCTTTTATTGATTTTATTGTTTTTTTTTTCTGCTCAAATTTGTTATTCTATTTTGTCATTAATATTACCGTCATTATTATTTAATTATGATTTTATTTTCATTATGAATATCATCTTTTTATATCCAATATCCTGTTTCCTGCTTTCTACCCCCCCCCCCCCCCCCCCTTTTTTTTTATTACATTTATTCTTCTTACCTATTTTATGTTTTTATTTTGGTCCTCATGGTCTCATTTTATGTTGTAGGGTACTTGTTTGGGTTTCTCATGACAAATGAAATTGGCCTTCAATTCAGAGGTCTTGTTCTTAACTGGGCTTTTGTTTTTTATTTATTTTTTATTCCATATGCTAATGCTTTACGACTGTTTGTCAAAGCACTTTGTAAACTTCTGTTTTTAAAAGTGCTGCAAAAATAAAGTTATTATTATTATCATTATTATTATTATTATTATAACTATTATTATTATTGTCAGCTAATTTGTTCCACTTTGTATCTGCTAACAGTGTAAACTGGAGCCTGATGTCAAGATGCTGATATGGTCTGAAGAGGAGCAGATAAGGACAAAAATACCTTGTTATTCCTTTTTATGTTTTATGTGATGATTCATTTTGAGGATTTTGATAAAAGTATAATGAACATTTCTGACACCTGGTTGTAATATTAGCTTCTTTTAAGGGGATATTCCGGCGTAAAACTAATTTAGGGTCAAACACACTATAACACCAAGTTAGACACCCCCTCGAAAGATGAATGTTGCCTACCGCTTGCTTCTCTAGTTATATCAACTTTAGTAACGACCGCACGATAGCAATACACAGAAGTCTATGGAATCACACACAAACCTCAACCAAAACGCCACCCTATAGCCACAACTAATGCTCAGAACAGCACCTAACTTCAACAACAGTACATATAGGGTCCCAGCTATAGCACTAGACACCAAACATCTTTTTAACTTTGACTGATTTCTTTAGAAAAGAGACTAAACACAACTCACCTACTCTCTTCCAGCAGCCGCTTATTTGTAGCGAGACCTCAGGCCAGTCCATTACGGACTACAGCGGGGTGACGCAGGTCAAGGAAGAACATTTATGATCATTTCTTAATGGAAATGCAATCAGACCGAGATGCTAATGCAGAAGAACTACCATGTCTGTGGTGCAAAATGATTAATATGATGATTATTACTTCAAGGAGATGATAAAGTAATGATCATAAATGTTCTTCCTTGAGCTGCGTCTACAAACAAGTGGCTGCTGGAAGAGAGTAGGTGAGTTGTGTTTAGTCTCTTCGTTAAAGAAATCAGGCAAAGTTAAAAAGATGTTTGGTGGCTAGTACTATGGCTGGGACCCTATATGTACTGTTGATGAAGTTAGGTGCTGTTCTGAGCATTATTTGTGGCTATAGAGTGGCGTTTTGGTTGAGGCTTGTTGGTGGCTCCTCAGATCGCTGTGTATTACTACCCTGCGGTCTTTACTAAAGTTGGTATAACTCATCTCTCGAGGGGTGTCTAACTCTGTGTTACGGTGGGTTTGACCCTAAATTAATTTTACGCCAGAATATCCCTTTAAGCTAGCTCAATTTATAAATGACTATTATCTTCTTTTAAGCACAAACACTTTAGAGTTGATGATGGATGACATGACTGTAAAGCTGCTTTTACTGTTGGTGAATCTGCAGAGAACTAATAACTTGTCTTCAGCTGCTTTCAACTTTTCTAAAATTTAGTCTCCCAGTCTGAAACTTTGCAGTCTCTTTTTCATTGTCTTCCAGCCAAAAAAGGCTCAGAAAAACTGCCCGTGCACCATATCCAGAGGATTCCGCATTCAGAGCCAGATATGTCCTTCAGAGGTTGGTGGAGACCAAAAATAGAGCAAAAAGGGAGAATGGTGAAGAGAATTGCACTTCCCTTGTGCGTGTAAATACAACTCTACATGAACAGAAATGCTGCTTAGAGTTCAAATCAATGCCTGTCCTGTATGTTGCTCTTGATAGGTCGGTCGACTTAGTTTCTAAGTGCTTATCTACAATACATTCACATACAGTTTTATGTATGTTTAAACAAATAAAAAAACTATACCCTCGGATTCTAGGACCAAAGATGAAAACCTCATTCTCAACAAAATATGTGAAGAAGAAAATGCTTCCCATCAGTTTCTTTTTGTGTCAGGATATCTGCTGGTGACTGCTTCCACTTAAATCCACCAAACTGTCTCTCTGACGTGAAGGATGAGGCTGTGAGGAGATGGAGAATGCTGATCAGGCAGAGTCTGTTTCTGAAATCAAAGGATTATCTAATCTGATAATACAGATTGACACAAACACACATGAAAGAAAACCAGAGGGAAGTCAGAAGCAGCTCAGAATAATCCCAAATAAACAGCAGGGGAGCTTGACAATTAATAAATCAAGAAAGACATATGCTGCGTTTGTCAGAAATTAGCAAACATTTACTGTACGTGCGTGCGTGCGTGCGTGCGTGTGTGTGTGTGTGTGTACAGTTGTGTGGTCATGTGAGGTTGTGCTGGCTAAATGTCAAGTGCAGTACAAAGGATGTGGTAAAGCAGTCTGATGGTCAGCTGTGTTTCTTTGTTACTGTCTCTGTAGACAGCTGCACCTGCAGCAAGCTGTGTTGGAAGTGATCTTAGGGATCTTGTTAACTTGCTACTTGTTTGTGTGTGTGTGTGTTTGTGTGTGTGTTTGTGACAGGTAGGACAGGTGGAGAATCAGCTTAAGCAAAGCAGTAGAAATATCTTAACAGGATGAGGAGAGAAGTCAGGGATTAGTGGACTCACAATCACTGAGGATCAGAGAAAGACTGAGCCCAGAGATGAACACGGAAACATCAGAACACTGCAGAGACACATACAGCAAAATATATATTTGTAGAAAACCCCAGACCTCTAAAGCATCCACTGATGCTCTTACAGCAAGAAAGTTATAAAGGTGTTGCAGTACGGTGGCCAAGAACCGCCACTGCTGCAAAAAAAAGAAAAAAAAAAGAAACCAAAGCCCACTGCAAATAAAAAAAAGACAATTTTATGCGTCATTAACTTTACATTATTTGGATTTCCCTCATTTCAAACTTCTGGCACCATATTGAACGCCAGTTTACATGTTTACAATATTACTTAAAGAAAGCGACCTGTGAATTCATTTTAGCTCTATTGCCATCAAGTGCAAAAACTCATAACAAGTATCTGCCTCTAACTAACTCTAACCTTGTTACAAACACTTTTACACGAATTTGAAACACACTCACTTGCCAACTTTCACACACAAACACACACAGTCTCACAGGAACCAGATTCACATAGAGACAAAATAAAGGCAGCGAGTCTGAAACTGATGACTGCTCACAGGTTCAGAAAAAAAAGTGTTTTGACTTCTACGACTCCCCCCAGACAGCTTTGGTGAATCAGAGTTTGATTGACAGGTTGTCGGTGGAAAGGTGTTGTAAACTTTCACTTCCTGCTTCTCTCTGAAGGAGTGAACCTTTGACCTTTAAAGGCTGACTTAAATCCTTCAGCACTTCACACAGTGAAGTAAGTGATCAAGCGGGGACATTTCAGAGATACAGGTGACAGAATTTTAAACTTTACATTCGTTCTCTGTAGGCTCTAATATCAAATCAGATGAAACATAGACCAACTTTAGATGTGAACTGTCTTGTAATGGGACTCAGGCGTTAGCTACTCACTGTACTAATAGGAATTAACTCAACAAGATACATTTTCAGGCCTCTTCAGTGGCAAAGGAGAAGAGAATAACTCCTGTCCTCTAGATGTCACTGTCTGCCTGGTTATTCTAACATAGTGTAAGCTCCCTCACAAAGGTTTTGTCCGATCACTGGGCCTGCCACTCTATCGGTGGATTTCAAAGTTCCTGCAAATGATTTTCTACTTAGAGATTCTTCCACGTCCACAGGGAAAAATTATGGCAATCCATTTTAATTAACAAAAGTGGAAATAAAAATACCACAACTGTATAGCTATATAAAAAAAAATTTGAGTCAATGGCGTTTAAAAAGATAAACAGCTTAAAATATACATGCATTTCAATGTTTAAGCTTATTTCTATTAATCTTTGTCCTTTCATTAATCTCAAGTTTACCTCTGATGCCATCAATTCAGATTGATAATTATTCAATGCGCTTTAAGTTTGCAAGCACAGCATTGGGAAAGTAAAGAGCCATTGAAAGTACATTTCTGGTGTTATGAGACTGTTTGATCTGATAGTGAGCTGGTTTGATTCCAACTCGATAGTCTTGATTACTAAAGTGAACATTAAGTATTTTTTGCTGATTAAAAATATAAAACCATGCACCGGTGATGAGATCTTTATAAAGTCTAATATCAGATTTTGACAAGAGAATAAGATGGTTGAGTCTCAGTAAACAAAAGACAGAAATAAAAGCAAAAAAATTTTATCACAGCCAAACCAACAAAAAAAAATCTCTGGAGAAAATGAGTTTGTTGTCCTCCCTAGTGGGGAGTCTGTACATCAAAACATGTCAGCAAAGGTCACCTCGCTGGTTCAAATGAGAAAAGCTCTGTCACTGCAGGAGGAGAGGAGGTGGAGAGGAGGAGGAGGAGGAGGAGGAGAAGGAGGAGCACTCCTGCTTGGCTTGACTTTATGTTTGACCTTTGAGAAAAGGAGGGCTAATCCTTGAATAAAATAGACTGTAAGATATGGAAAATGACTGGGCTGTTATCTGCGTTACCCTGGAGACCATCAGCAGCACCCAGGGCTGCTGCAGCTGCCAACTTATTAAACATCACGTTTGTATTGAAAAAGAAAAAAAACTGTCACTACCAGAACTGGTTACTCTGCACACTCCTGTACAGTGCTTTCACACAGAGACATATACAGAAGTATGCCTCACACTGATTTAAAGCCGTTTTTAAACCATGAACCTATTCTGCCTTCAGTGGTGACTCTTGTGTTGAATAAAAAATAAAAATGTTCATGTGATTTTGTCTTTGGACTCAGGACAGTAAATTAAAGGTTAAAGAGGTTTTGCATTTTTGTTTTTACTCAGAATGGACTTCAGATGTGTTAAGGACATTAGTGATACTGTTGGACATGGCCCATTAAGCCATCTGTATTGTTGTCATTCATTACAGAGCACAATGCTTTTACATAAACACAGGGTACTGTAATGCTAAAAAGACCGTGCTATAAAACAAACATAAAATCAATCTCACATTACTCCTGCTTTTGAGATTCAAATATCGACTAAATCTGGTTACAAAATCTGTTTATAAACAGAACCACTGGCTTCAAACCGCCTGCTCCCAATTGCTTTGAAAAATTTGCACCACATGAAAACATTATTCAAATCTATTTAGCCTCCCTAGAATGAATCTGCTGCGTCTGTTTAACTCTTCTGCAAAAAAGCCAACATGAAAGAAATAAGATACCACCACAAAAGAACCGGAACCTCTGATGGCTGCTGCAGATAACCTCAAAAATACTGAAGAGGGGGGATCTGGATTTATGCTGTTTAAATAAGACTGCACATGCACAATATTAAACAATATATAATAACATAGCCGATACCACACGACCTGCTGTTCCTCTACCTATCCATCTATCATTTGCACAGATCTGCTCCAGTAAATGATGCATCCCCTGCATTAGATCTATTTGTTGTGCGCGTGTTGAAAAGGCGGCGATAATCTGGGAGAGAGAGATAAGAAATGCCATTTATTCCGCGGCACTTTGGAGCCTATTTCCCGGGCCGATCAGCCCCCCATTCTCCGCGACACCTCCAGCAGCTCGCTGATAACGATTAGGCTATTTATTATCTGCACAAAGAACAAAGATTAGCCAGCACCGATGAAAAATTACCCCGGGATGGCTTTTATAATCAGAGGGACCCAAGAATCCAGCAGCATTGGATTTCTTTTTTTTTTTCTAAGCACAACTGAGACTGAGACAAGCAATTATTTTGATGCGTAAATCAACACCCAAATTTGGAGAAAAAAAGAGAAAATGGACAAATTTAGTTTAAATAGATAGATTGTTATATTAAACTAATTATGAATAATCAAATAAGAAACTCCTGTGTGGCTAGTTTTTGGTCTTGTAATGTTTGATCAGCCTTTATTTACTTCACTTTATTATTATCAGAATAGGTAAATCCACTTTTCTCTTTCAATGGCAGCTCTATAATGAGATTGTCGGAGCTGCGACCTCACTCACTTGAGCTCGTGTGAGAAAAAAAAAAAAAGCAGCAGTAAAAAAAAGAGCGGATTGAATTAATGTCAAATCCTAAAATGGAAGTGGATGTTCTGCGCCGATAAGGTTTTATCGGCACGCCAGATCAAAAGGGTTCACACTCAAAGCATGTGTATTTGCACATTATCATGCTGATGAGCTCTAATACTGACGCAGTTGTCCCTGCACACGCTGAGCTCTCCTCACTTACGGAGGATTTTTTTTAATACTGTCTGAAAGAAGCGTTTCCCTTTTGAAAGAATGACATTGACTTCCACATACACATTTTTCTTTTATCATGTAGGGCTACTAGATACAGGACTGTTGTTGAGTATACATTTAATAAATAATTATCTAAAGCTGGATAGATAGATAGATAGATAGATAGATAGATAGATAGATAGATAGATAGATAGATAGATAGATAGATAGATAGATAGATAGATAGATAGATAGATAGATAGATAGATAGATAGGGGAGAGTGGGGTAAGATGAGCCATTTTTCATATTTCAGATCACTACATCAAGGCAATCATAGTTTTGTCTCTAACTAGTGTATCAGCATATATTTCAAGATGTTGTGTATCCCTGCAAACCAACAGAATGAGTGTAAACATAACTGTCTTGATAATATAGCATGCCAAAAAAAGTGGTCTCCTATGGTCATGCGGTAATGGGGTAAGATGACCATAGGAGCGGGGTAAAATACATGTTTTATTTTGTGCAATTTGATTCGATATTTTCTGTATACTCAACTTCAGCAGTTGTCGTCCTCAGTTCTTCAGTGCCGTATCCCCCCCCCCCCCCCACACACACACACACACACACATGCACGCACTCTCCACCCCAGCCCTCCCTCACCTTCTCTCTCCCTATATAACAGTCACTTCTTCACATTCATGTGTATTTTTATATATTATACGCTATTCAGCAGGTACAATACTTATTTTTAGTATTATTGCATATAACTGCTAAAAAGCTGTTTTGTAAAAAGTCATTTTAACATGAGAATGTCTTTAAGTGATTCAGAACATTCACAGCTGTATTTTTGAAAAGAAAAAGTAACACATTTCAACAATCTGAACTGAAACTCTGATCCTCTCATCAGACTCCTTTACTTTCTCAGTTGAACCACTGGCTCAACTTACCCCAGAACTACTATTATGACTTTATTAGTCCTCTAAGCTAAACCAAGCATGTTTTTTATGTATTAGAAAAACCTTTAAAGACACAAATCTTTAACATAAATACACCCATTTTATTGAGTAAAGTGCATTTCAGAGCACAAGAACTGAGGACGACAACTGCTGAAGTTGCGTATACAGAAAATATCGAATCAAATTGCACAAAATAAAACATGTATTTTTTACTGCATTCAGGCCACATTGATAAGGAACCTGAGGAGGACCATGACATAATGTGTACCTTTTAATATTTACTTTTTTGACCAGCTGTTCACGACCCATCCATAAGGTATCCGCGACCCACTCTTGGGTCGGGACCCACTAGTTGAGAGCCACTGCTTAACCCATGTGTTTCTAACCTTCACATACTCCATGAATTGATGCCCATTTTCTAATTATTTGGTCACATGATCAATTTCTTTTACCATTTCCAAGCAACAGGGGGTAGCTCAACTTACCCTTTGGCTCAACTTACCCCACTCTCCCCTACAGATTTTGTTTGTTTGAAGTCTTATTCGGTAGTTCTTCTGTAATTTGTAAGAAAACACAGCCTCACTGCCAACTCGATACACACTGATTCAAACAGATCAGGAAGATCAAGTTAAGATGCATTTTGCTTGAAGAAATAGGCTACAGGAAATCAAAAATCAGATTAAACTCCTGTTTATCACAAAGTCAAAAGCCTCGTGGTGCTTTGATTGTTTTCTTCTTCTCTATATCGCACGTCATTTTTGACCATCTTTGCTTTTACCAAGATTTAATTATAGACTACAATCAGTTTTATTTGTTAAAGAAAAATTACGTTATCGCCGGATAGTTTGTGATATAAACATGTCCACTCTGTACTCTTTTAAAGGATTTTATGGAGTTACTCAACAGGACCCGAAAACTTTCCTTTAACTGGCAGAAACCTTGGCCAGGACCTGAGCAATAGTCCGTCTCGACCTGATGGACAAACGTCTCGGTCATGTCGTGCTTTAGTAAAAGTGCAGCACAGTCCATGAAGTTCATACAATCTTTTACTTTTTCCTTGGACAGACTAAATGACTGTGTTGGTTTTCTTTAGGATCAACACGCGTACGTAAACCAGTCAAACTTTGCTTGATTACAATTTGAAATGGCCGAGTGATCCTGTGAAAAGACTAATCTAATCTATTGTAATCAATACCGTCTAATCTAATCTTCTGGTCTGATCTAATAGAAAGTCTCCAAACTTGTTGATGGTTTTCCACACAGTACTTGTTAACCTGATTTCTTTAAATCACAGCAGGGCCTCTAGGATGTTCTTGCTGCATTATTAATATTGCACAGTAGAAATATCAGTTGCAGTGTCCTTCCTCGAGTTCATCCGCTGGGACAGCAGCAGCAGACACGGGGCAACCCCCGTTTTCCTTTTTTCTTCCCCCCGTTCGTCCTCCTGAAAGTTCACGTCCTGATTCTGCTTTTTTTCCCCTTCTTCTCTGAGATGCACTGACGTCAGGAAGCGGCGTCAAGCAGGCGGCAGAGTCGGCCGGCCAGGGCTGCGTGCGCTCCCTCTCCAATTATTGTCTGTCAATCATGCGTTAGAGTCAGAGAGACAGAGGGGGGAGGGGAGTCATGACTTTAGATGCTTACTAAATTTAAGGTATTGAACAACTAACAATTAACAGACTGCTATTCAGATTCAGATCAAAAATACACTCATTACATTTAAAGCAGATATTCTTCCTTGTAATAAGATTATTGTAAATGAGCCTTAACAAATCATGTTTGAACAGGATACATCTCCTATCATGTTTGAAAAACTCATTAAGGAAACATCAAATTTCTTAGATTTGACTATTTCTGTAAAGCAGTGGTTCTCAACTAGTGGGTCCCGACCCCAAGAGTGGGTCGCGGATACCTTATGGATGGGTCGTGAACAGCCGGTCAAAAAAGTAAATATTGAAAGGTACACATTATGTCGTGGTCCTCCTCAGGTTCCTTATTATGTGTCCTGATATTTTCTGTATACGCAACTTCAGCAGTTGTCGTCCTCAGTTCCTGTGCTCTGAAATGCACTTTACTCAATAAAATGGGTGCATTTATGTTAAAGATTTGAGTCTTTAAAGGTTTTTCTGATAAAAAATAAATAAATTTGCTTGGTTTGAATTCTATAAAAATGGGTCGCGACTTAAGGACCATAAGAAAATAGGGGTCCCAGAGTGAGACCAGTTGAAAGCCACTGTCGTAAAGGGCACCGCTGCAAGCTTGAAAGTTTGAATTTATACGTTAAACCCATTTAGTAGAAGAAAGGAGCAGAAATTTATTGTAAGTGCTTCACTTCCTTAATGACAAACCAGAATGAACACATGATGATTCATCCTTTAAAGTTCAAAAGGTGATATGCTGTGCCACAATCTTGACTATTAGGGAATAATGTTATTGATTAAATTGAAACATTGAATTAAAAAAAAAAATCTTCAAAGTCACAAAAAGTCCTGTCCTCTACAAACAGCCTGTCCAGACCCTCCATCATATGAATACTACAAAAACATCTCGGTGATTTCTGCTCCTATGACCCTCCTCTCTGATCTACAGAGCTGCTCTCTGATTGGCTGAGACACAGATTTGATCGTGGCTCCGCCCACCATCTTGACAAGCCAGGCCCCGCGCTGTCACACACATTTATACGTGTTGCTTTTAGTCCCAGTGGACAGAGTTTACTCTGACAAACAGCAGCCGAAAACTGAGGGGGAAGAACCAGCTGCTGCAAACACAGACAGGAGACGGTTTTACAAAGAGGAGCGACCTCATTGTGGATGAAAAACAACGAGAAAAAGGTATGACATGACTAGTTTCTTGTCAAACATGAAGCAACGAGCCTTAGTGAAAGTTAGTGAAGGAGCAGAGAGGTGTGTGTGGTGTAGTGTGAGGCTATCCCTTCATTTTTATAAGAGATACTAATAAACACTGCTGTCTTTCAAACAGCCAATTAACATGCGATATTTTGTTATTGTTTCAGACACCGGTGTCAAGCTTTTCTTCATGTCAATGAGAGGAGAGGACCTTAAGTTTGGGGGGGAGAAACATCATCATCCCTCTGCTGTGAAAAGACAGTGAATATTTTCCTAAAGGACACATGCTATAGACTCCTCCTGTGTTGTCGTTGTTTTCTGCTGGATATTCCTTGAGAGCCCCGCACAGATATGGATGTGGCGGCTGATCAGCCACGCTGGATGCACCACCACGCCGTGCTGAACGGACAGCACCCAGACTCTCACCACCCCGGCCTGGGACACAACTACATGGAGCCCACGGCGCAGCTGCTGCCTCCGGATGAGGTGGATGTTTTCTTTAATCACCTGGACTCGGGAAACCCGTACTCCTACAACTCCCCACGAACCAGGGTATCCTACAGCCAGGCGCACGGTAAGACAGAGACCCTGACACAGGGCACAAATCGACATCAACATATATTAACAATATATATGAGGGGAAAATGTCTTCTTGTTTTAGGTTTTAAGGGAATAACGGTTATTTCACTTTTTGACTATTGTTTTAATCAAAATGTAAATAATTTTCCATCGTGAAAACATGTTTAGATGATGAAATTGTCCTTTCTGTGGTTCTTGATCATATATTTTTAATTTAAATCAAAAGATCTAACTGGAAAAGGCACATTTGCATACATGCAATCGTGAACTCTTTTTAGGTCCAGGTCTATTTCTATTAAAAAAAAAAGGAAGTAAAGAAAAAAAAGTGTACAGTGATTTTAACTGACTTTGAGCACACATTTAAAATCAGGAAACTGTGTCCATAAATCAACAAGTCTGTTATTTTTGTCACCTTCACTCAGTGCTTTATGAGCCCAATATTTATGTACCTAATATTTTTTTGCTTCTGTGTTTTTTTTGTCAGCTCGCCTCACGGGCACTCAGGTCTGCCGGCCTCCCATCCTCCACAGCCCGGGCATGTCATGGTTGGACGGAGGGAAAGCAGCCCTGTCAGGCCTCCACCACCACAACGCCTGGGCCGTCAGCCCCTTCAGCAAACCCAGTCTGCATCACCCAGGCTCTGCGTCCCCCGGGGGTCTCTCCGCAGTGTACCCCTGCAGCAGCACCTCAAACACGGTCTCAGCCTCCTCGCTTACACCGCCGTCCCACTCCAGTCCGTCTCTTTACACTTTCCCGCCTACACCGCCAAAGGACATATCACCGGACCCCGGGGCCATGTCTCCCTCCGCCAGCAGGATGGAGGAGAAGGAATCTATCAAATACCAGGTGTCGTTACCGGAGGGGATGAAGATGGAGGGCTCTCCTCTGAGGAGTAGCCTGACCTCCATGAGCGCTCAGACCCCCTCCACCCACCACCCTATACCGACATATCCCACCTACTCTTTCTCCGCGGCGCACGAGTACGGCGGCAGTTTGTTTTACCACAGCAGCCTGTCGGGAGGTTCACCGAGCTTCACATCCAAGAACAAGGGCAAGACACGGTCCTGCACCGGTGAGTGTCCTGAAAAGAGAGTCCGGTTAATCCACAAATCCATAACATGTGAATTGTTTAAAAAATTTATAACTTTAATCCCTATAAATTTGTCCTCTTTTGAACGTGTCCGCCAATTTTATTTTATTTTTTTTACAAAATCTATAGCCTATAAAACAAAAGGTATTTTCAAGAAATGGAAGAGTCTTGATATTTCTAAATGTAGTAAACACTGTCTTGTAGAGATTATTAAATTTTCCATCCTAGGGCGTGGTTCTGCACAGTTTTCAGATGGCATATTTCTGCAATATTTATCACCAATGCCACTAGTGAGTCAATATTCCTATTAAAGAGTGCATTCACATCCAAACACAGACTCAAACTCAAACATTTAAGATTGGGATGGTTCACGGTCGTAATCTATTTATAAGAGTCTCATTATACAAATTTCAATGAGACAGAACTGAAAAAAATGGGCAAGCCAATTTTTTTTAACTATTTGAATTAAGCCAATTTACCATTGAAATATATAAAGACTATTAATATTATTAAACAAATAGTTTCTGTATGCCAAACCATTAAATACGCCTTCAGATAAACAACACCAGATTGAAATCTTTTGACATTTTTGCTTGACATGACCTGCTTGTTGTACACACTGCTATTTAATCCGTCACAATTTTGAAATATCAGAGTAATTATATTAGAAAAAACAGAATGTTGCTGTATAAGAAAAACTAGCCTATACTTTTTGTCATTGCTTTTCCACATCTGAGCCCCCTGAAACAAAAGAGCAGAGTTGATCAGCTCCTGTCATTGAGTGTGACTCTGTAATAACACTAGACTTAACCGGATCAAGCCCAAAGGTTTGCAAAGATCATCCAGGAGTGCATGGAGCCAAAACCTCGTAGGCTGGGACTCTTAGACGTGAACACGCTGTCCTGATTCTCTCTTGATAGGAGTATGACTGCCAGTATAGGCTTGGTTGTGTTGAACCTGTGTCTAGAGTTGGCTGACATCAACTCACTGTTAATAACATGTTTTCATTAAATCAGGGCTAATATTTTAATTTCCTGCAACATTTATCCTTGTGACTCTGTTTTAATTATAACATAGATTGTTATTGTTAAATTAGAAGAAAAAAGGATCTTTATTCTCAAATGTTTTCACATAGTTGTTTTCTTGGATTCAGATCTTTATTTTTTGTAATGCGGTATTTAATTGACCTGGTTATTTTCTCATAGTATAAACTGATGTTTTCACACAGGGCAACTTGAATCTTAATACTTTTGCCAAAGCGCAACTTTAAGAGTCTCTTAATGAGCCTGTGTGTGAATCATAAAGTTAAAAACAACATGTAGCCTACTTTATCCTGAACTGAAGGTGCAATTCGTGTGAATACAAAAAAGATGACTTTGAAAGTGTGCAGTCAAGTAAAAGAACTCCATGCTATTGTTTGTGTTTGAGCAAAATCAGATTTGATGTGTGATGTTTAGATTTCACATGTGTGTTGTCTTCCTCAGAGGGCCGCGAGTGTGTGAACTGTGGAGCAACCTCTACCCCTCTGTGGAGACGTGACAGTACAGGACATTACCTGTGCAACGCCTGTGGACTGTACCACAAGATGAACGGCCAGAACAGACCACTCATCAAACCCAAACGCAGGCTGGTCAGTCTCATTCATTTAAACTTGTGTGTATCTGCGTGTCTGTGTGTGTCTTAGTGTGTGTGTGCATACAAGGAGGCTGCAGTAAATAAAGAGTGTAATGTGGAGGGAGAGAGGGAGGAGGTTTACAATCGCAGGAAAGTTATATTTTCCCTATCAGTTTCCAGGAATTGTGTTTGTGGCTCACCTCTGACTCTTTCAGCTGAGGCTGTTCGCACAGAGGGACTATCTGTGCTGTTTCTGTTATCATTATTACTGCTGCTTCTGATACTGTCATTGATAGCAGAGCCAGCTCCCCATCCCTCTAAACAACCACTAGACCATGCTCCTGCTTACGGCTCATAAATGAATTATACTGTGCAGTTTTCAGTTTTTTAATCTCAGTTTGGTTTTGCTGTTTTTGGTTCAATCATGATAGGTGTCTTAAGACTGGGTTTCCCCCTTAATTTGGTATCTTTTTATGTTTTCCTTTCTTTTGGAAGTGAACATTTCTGTCTTTCATGATTAACTTTTAAAAAAACCATAAGATAATATGAGCTTGTGTCGTCCAAAGCTAGAGTTATAATACTCTTTAAAAGTGTGTTTTGGAGATTCACCATTTCTAAAGGACAGATAGTGAGTGTAAAAGGACAGGGCACATTTGAACAGTTCAGGGTCACATTTAAACATTTCACATGTGAAACTCTGACCAAACTTCATGACATTTTCATCTAACTAAACATTTCAAATCTGTAATTACCTGACTGACTGATCAGATTCAGCAAAGCAAAACCAAGGGGGGTGGAAGTTTGGGTATGTTAAATTTAATCTTAATAAGA
Organism: Xyrichtys novacula; assembly: GCA_962446985.1. Taxonomy (NCBI): domain Eukaryota; kingdom Metazoa; phylum Chordata; class Actinopteri; order Labriformes; family Labridae; genus Xyrichtys; species Xyrichtys novacula. The sequence continues at coordinate 19,494,018 of OY660865.1, forward strand.
TACTTGAAAGATGAGCATCAAGTAACCTGTCAAATCTTAAAAGTAATACAAATTACAGGACCAATTAGTAAGTTTTAGAGTCTGTCATTGTAAAAAAAAATGTTCCTCGAGCAAATCATAATCCTGAATTAAAGTCCAAGCGTTTTATTTGCAGCTTTAATGATTTTAAATAGACCTGATTGTCAGCTGCATGGACTGTGTGTTGAAGACAGTGAAATAAACAAAAAGTGCATCTTCAGTGTGCAGTCGTATTCAGAGTTTATGGACACTTTTGGAAATGGGATTTGGAACAAATCTGGACAAACGCGCGTGGATGACATCGCGAATCTATAATTAATGGACGTAAAAACTGTGTTTTTTTTTAATATATATAAAAAAAAGATCAATATGAAAGCATGCACGCGCAGAAAACGCTCCACCTCGCCCCTAACAAGTAGAAAGTCCAGCGGGAGGCTGTATTATGGAGCGCAAAGACTAATCGATAAAAACAAATCTTTCGGTTAGTTGTTCGCACAACTCGCTTCAGATGGCTAAATCATCGATTCTTGGCGCACTCGGGCTGTTTTTGAGTCCACACCGATGCCACAAACGGGTCTAAATCTGCGCCACAAACACCTGTCTGTCCACCTCATAGAAAATATACGAGCATTTATTCCAGCGCCTATATGTCATGATGGTTGACTCAATCATATATCAGGCTGGTTTCCGTACGGCTCGGTGGACCCGGAGCTCTCTGTGTTCAGAAGCAGCAGCTTCCACTTGTTTCCTCTCCGGATGTGTGACCGGTCCAGATATATCAGCGGGGCCAGCGCCTGTTTCCTGCTGCGGCCTCCGCGCTACAGGCTCTGCGCTTTCTCCACAGTGGTCAAGCTCTCCGTCCGTGACAGAGAAAGTACAGAGTGAAAAAGAAAAAAAAAAAACAGGCGAGGGAAAGTTTTGGAAGCTGATACATGACCTAACTCCACAAATATGGGCTTAGTGGTGCCATTTGAAGTAATAATAAACAAAAAACAACATGTGCATGTAGATTTTTTCTTAATAAGACCATTTTGGGTGGAAGTTTATCTATTAGTAGTCTTATTACAACCAACAAGGATGCTGCAATGAGACAGCAGCTATTTTTACTTTTGGAAAACTCTTATTGTTTTAATGCAATTCATTAAATCAGTGGTTCTGAACTGGTCTCACTCTGGGACCCTTATTTTCCTATGGTCCTTAAGTGTGACCAACTTTTATAGAAATCAAACCAAACAATTTTTTTTACATAATAAAAACCTGTAAAGACTCTAATCTTTAACATAAATCCACTTGTTTTATTGAGTAAGGTGTATTCCAGAGCACATGAAGGGGACAACATGAGGACGACAACTACTGAAGTTGCTTGTACAGAAAATATCAAATATCTAATGAATATCGCACTCAATATTTACTTTTTAGATTAGCTGTTCGTGACCCATTCAGAACGTGTCCACGACCCACTTTTGGGTCGAGACCCACCAGTTGAGAACCACTGCATTAAATGAATCTCCTGGTATGATTTTATATTTGGGTCTTTCATTTAAAATCGGATGTCTGTACGGTGAAGAGGAGACTCCCACAAAAAAGTCTTTGTTTCCTTGGCCTGCACTTAAAAGATTCTTTTCAAGGAAAATTTATAGTCAACAGTAGTGATTGCCAAGTTATCAGCTGGGTGATGTTATAACAAAAAATACAAAAAAAGTACCATCCTCAGCTTCTTCTGTCACACCAAATCACCCTTTTAAACTCACAAATAGGCCTACTTAGGTTATTGACTCTAATCTCTTTGCATGTTGAAAAAAAATCATTAGTACTGACAAGTATTGCTAATTTGATTCGTCACCTTTCTTGTGCTGTTCTTCCTGGTCTCTAATCAAAGCTCCATCCATATTTCTCCACAGTCTGCTGCCCGACGAGCAGGCACCTGTTGTGCTAACTGTCAGACTACTACCACCACACTCTGGAGGCGTAATGCAAACGGAGACCCTGTGTGCAACGCCTGCGGCCTCTACTACAAGCTGCATAATGTAAGTGTTTAACTGCTGATCAGTAGTCTGGGTCTGCACAAAGCCAACGGGGTCAAGTAGATGGGAAGTGTAGCCAGGCAGGTTACACAGATTGTTGAGAGAGAGAGAGAGAGAGAGAGAGAGAGAGAGAGAGAGAGAGAGAGAGAGAGATACTGTTGGGTGTTTTCTTTCTTTGCCTTATTGTTTCCATAGGAAGCATAATCCCCTTGAGAGTCATGATTGTGGGACTGCAACAAGAGCAGTCCACTTGCGAATAAGTGGAGGCACTGGAGCAGATTATGGTAGCACAGATGTAAACTTTTAAAGGGTTAATCTAGTGATACATTCAGTATTCTCTCAATGTCAGCAAAGACAAGACAAAAAAACATCATTGAACCTGTCTGGTCGACAAGATCTGCTGTTCAGCGGTTCAGCCAAAGACTTATTGTTGGATTTTTCTCATCAATAGACTTCTGGTTCAAACTGGTTCAAATCATCATTTAGCAATGCGTTTTAATCTGCATCAAAAAAGTAGTCCCGGACAAATGAAAATTTTAAACAGTTTTTGCTAAGTCTGCTTCAACTTTAAATGATTTTAAAATATGAACATTGGCAGACTTGAAATTGAAGGTGTGAAATCGGGATGACTGACGCAGTTGGGTTTTTTGTTTTTTTGGATTAGATCAAAACCACAAAAATATACCAACACATCACTAGACTTTTGCCTAAAAGACCGAACAACCTTAAAACAACTCAAAAATAGGTGATGAATTTTAATGTGCATCTCATGTATTTGTTTTACTGTCCCTCTCCTCTCCACAGGTGAACCGGCCACTGACGATGAAAAAGGAGGGAATACAGACACGCAACCGAAAAATGTCTAACAAATCTAAGAAGAACAAGCGGTGCAGCGACAGCTATGAGGAATACACAAAGAGCTTTCACGACAAGAGCTCTCCCTTCAGCGCTGCCTCTCTGGCTGGACACATGTCCATGAGCCACTTGCCGCCATTCAGCCACACTGGACACATGCTCCCTACGCCCACCCCACTACACCCGTCTTTTGGGCATCCACACCACTCCAACATGGTTACGGCCATGGGTTGAAGAAGAGGAAAACTATTTAAACCTGAGAACGTTGGGGAACTTTCTCTTGATTGAGAACAGATGCATTGTGGGAGAACAGGACCTGTTCACTCTTTATCTACTGGTACTTATTCAGTCAGAGGAAGGCGAGGGGACATATTCTCCTTCTCATCAGCCAGACACACACATGTATACACAAAAATGTCATTGCACCTGGTAGTTCTGCCACTTCATTATGGCTCATTATGTGCCGAAAAGGTTTATATAAACTGTGAATACTGTAAATATGTGACCCTTGAAGGGGATGTCCTAGACTGAGAAACCCCTTTCACCACTTCAGAAATTAAATATGCTGGATTTTTTTTTTTTTTTTGTGGACAATTTTAATGAAATTTTCACAAAGAAACAAGCAAACAAAAACAAATTTGATGACACTGTTTATTATAGTTATTGTTATTGTTATTATTATAATTATTAATGTTAATAAGATAATTTATTTTCACTGCCTTTTTGCTTTGACTATATCACCTCAATCATGGTATGGATCCTGTTACAGCAGTTATAAATATATTTTTAGCTGAAGCGCTCTCTCTGAGCTGGTCGACATTTATACTCGTACGAAATAAAAAGATCAACTTCACAATTTGATATCCGGTATTCATTGTATACACACATAGTCATAACAACAACAGATGCAGGAATTCACATTACTTATTCTGTCCTTTAGGTTATAACACAATGTAATATGTTGAACTTAAACATAATGAAATTCTTAAAAATGTCCTGATTTACTAACACACTTTTTAACACTCAGTTCACACAGCAGAAAGTCACTCCTCTTTGTTCATTCCTATAGTAATAGTATCTATCTGTGGTTTATCTTCTGTACATTAAATGGTCTTTTACTTTGCATGCATCCCTGTCTATCCCTTAGCAACAAATTAAAGGTACAATGCCATATTTTCATAAACTGCCTATGTTTGTAAAAAATTGAAGTTTAATTTTGCATAGAAAATAAAAAAATTAGAACTACAAAATCCAACCACCAACACCTTCAAATCCTGCTCATAATATTCATAAGACCCAGAAAGTTCTGTACATACATCTCCTTCATTAAAGACTTACTGTTTTCATCCTGCTTTTAAACAAAAAAATGAAAAAGCAGTTAAGGTGCAGTATGTAGTATTTAGTGACAACTAGCGTATGTAAAAGAACATATAGGGTCCTAGCAACTAAACATCTTTTTAACTTTGCCTAATTTCTTTAGCAAAGAGACTAAACACAACTCACCTACTCTCTTCCAGCAGCCGTTTGCTTGTATCGAGACTTCAGGCCAGTCCATTACGGACTGCTGCGGAGTTTCGCAGATCAAGGAAGAACACTTATGATAATTTCTTTATGGAAATGCAACCAGACTGAGACGCTGAGGCAGAAGAACTATCGCGTCTGCAGTGCAAAATGATTAATATGGTGATTATTACTTCAAGGAAATTATAATAATAATACATTTTATTTAAAAGTGCCTTTCTGCACACTCAAGGACACTGTACAGGGCATTGAAAACACAGTTAGAAACACAATTAAATAAATAAAAACAACAAAGAAGTATGAAGGTGGATAGTTAGAGAGAATATGCGATTAAGTAATGATCATAAATGTTCTTCCTGCAGTTGTTACTAAAGTTGGTAAAACTAGAGAAGCAAGTGGTTGGCAACATTCATCTCTCGAGGGGGTGTCTAACTTGGTGTTATGGTGTGTTTGACCCTAAATTAATTTTACGCCGGAATATCCCTTTAAGTGCAGGCCCCTTTTCTGCACAGGGCATCATCAACAGCTCATTCACGTTCCTACAGTGATACAAATCAAACAAACCAATGACACCTGCTTTTTTTAAATTTAGTGAGTGGTCACATTAAAGGCAGCAGCTGCAAGTTGAAGAAGGCCACTGTGTCCACACCGACATGAGATGTGGACATGGGAGCATTTTACTTCAGAATATGACAGCTAGTTATCATTAAATGTTCTTATTTCTACACACAGTACCTTTGAGGGGACTTACTGTGTTTTAAGAGAAGAACCAGCCGAATCTTTCCATCTTGTCTTTGGGAAACCATAAAAAAAAATCATGCATATTGTCTAACTAGCATAGAAAAAGGCTTTTGTAACACTCTGCATAACAAGTTTTGCCCTGTCATCATCTTTCAGGTCAAGCTTCGCAGCTCTTCTTCACAGCACAGTATCAGTGTATTGATGTTTCCGCCTTTAACACAAGGCATCGCTTTCTAATAAACAGATTACTTCACTGAAAGCTGGAGATTAGAGAAACTGAGCAGGATGAGCCATATGTTCCTACAATTACTTAACCAGTCGCATCTGCTCATTAGATAATACTCTTGTGAAATTGGCCTTATTTTCAGTCGGTTACATGATGTTGCTCAAACTGTGACATAAGACATTTCCTATTAACACTGTCCTATCTCACCATGTTAGTCATGTTTCAGACACGGGACAGGATTTTTGATTAGGTTTTTCTGCATTGCAAAAACTTTTACAATACGTTGCATTTCTTACTTCATTGCCAACAAAACACTTTTCATATTTTCTTATTTAAAACAAGTTTAATAGAATAGAATATAGAATCGAATATTCCTTTATTGATCCCCCATGGGGGAAATTTTTTTTGCCACAGCAGCATCACAGACAAAGAGTGCAAAAATGCAGTTATAAAAATAAAGATCCTAATATCAAGAACAACAACAACAACAACAACAACAACAAAACATTATCAGGGAGGTCAGGCAAAGAAAAAAAAAGACTGAGCATAGGTGGCTCTTATAAGAAAGAACCCCCACCTCCTAATTTACAATAACAGCTAGCTATGAATGATTATTCATAGCTAGTGAACAGGTTGGCCCATTGAAATTAAAAATATCTGTTTATAGGAAGACCTGACCAAGACAGCAGCAAAAACACAAAGACACACAAGAAACCACTGTACAGTCCATAAGTACTAAAATTACCACATAAAAGAGAAACTATCTTAGAGTCAGATGTGCTATCAGATAAACTAATAAAAATGTTCATAAGGATTTTCTTTAATTTTTTTATTAGAAATTTAAAAACATAAAAAAAGGCTTCTTGAATTTCAAATCATTCTGTAATAAATTCAAGAATGAGGGTGCAGAAAAACCAAAAGCCCTTTTATCAATTTCTAGAGAAAAGATTAGATTAGATACTTCTGGAGAGGCAACTGCCTCCTACAATGCCATAGCAACATATTCATATTTATACTCTTTCTAAGAATAAGAATAAGAAGAACTTTATTAATCCCCGAAGGGAAATTCAATTGTCTGTTGCCTCACGTAATACGTCTATAAAAGTTATCTATTATTTACATAAGAGTTATAAAGCCTGATGGCTGTTGGTACAAAAGATCTTCTGAATCTTTCTGTCCTGCAGCGAAGAGAGAGGAGCCGTCCACCACCACTGGCTCTTTGGTCCATCAAGGTGTTATGAAGTGGGTGATCCATGTTCTTGAGAATAGTCTCCACCTTCCTCAGTGTAGATCTCTCCACCACATCCTCCACTAAATCCAGCTTGAGTCCTACCACAGAGCCAGCCTTTTTCACCAGTTTGTTAAGATGTCTTGCATCTTTGTGTTTGATGCTTCCTCCCCAGCAGACTGCAGCGTAGAACAGAACACTTGCCACCACAGACTGATAAAACATCTGCAGCGTCTTACTACAGATGTGTATTGATCGGAGTCTTCTCAGGCAAAAGAGCCGGCTCTGCCCCTTTCTGTAGAGGAAGTCTGTATTCTTAGACCAGTCCAACTTATTATCCAGATGTACACCTAGATATTTATATGATCTCACCACTTCGATGTCCACTCCACAGGTGTTCACTGGCTGAAGAGGAGGTTTGGGGGTTTTGGGTTCTGTACAAGCTTTTGAGACAGAGAGGATATAAAAAGTCTTGAGATTGCAATGAATACAATCCAGGACTTTTTCTGTGTGATAGATAACCACAAAGATAGTGTGGTATCAGGCCAAGAATTGTCTTATAGATTAAGGTGTACCCATGTGTACACCTTTGTTTATAGGGCACCAATTGTTGTCAGAGATGGCCAACCAATCTGGAGGTTTAAGTTACAATGGTGACTAAGCGCTAAACAATTAGTTATAAGGGGACAGTAATCAGTATCAATAAGTGACATGCAGATACCAGTATGGGTAAAAAAGTTGCAACCAAAAAGCAATGTTTTACATGACAAAAAAAGCAACTTATTCAAAAGACACTCAGTATTAGCCTCAGTTCTTTCGCCAGGTATAGTACATGTTTAGATGTGGAGGGTCTCATCACAGAATTGCTATGTACTGGACCCTGAACTTTTGGCTGTGTGATTTTGACCACACAGTCTGCAATAAAGTAAATCTCAGTATTTGAATCTCATCTCAGATTTGAGTTCCTAAAAAAGTTGAAGGCCTCCTCTGCATCAGGGCTTTAGCTGTGAGTCACTGCTGACCAAAGAGAAGGGTCAGCCTGAGTGCAGAATGCAGCCTCCTCTCAAGTCTACCCTGACCTTTAACCCTGGAAGCACTTACTCTGTCAGTCCCCGAAACCCCCACATACCCGGCACTTAGGTTTATTCACTGACCCTTTTGAAATGTCACATCCTTGATGAAAATACAATCAAAAGACGGATACTTTCCTCATAAAGAGGAGATAAAACACAGCCAAGGAATGAGAGTAAGGTCCTCTCAAGGTAAACCTTTCAGGGACTGGGTGGGCATCCTAAATCAGCTCACTGCTGAGGCTCAGAGCTGCAACCTTTGCACAAGTTCCCCCTCTTACAAGAGCGTTTGTTTTTCTACCAAACTCAATTAAGGGAATCAGAAACAAGCCTGAAGTGAGTTCAGAAGAGTGAGTTAGCAAAGAGATGAAGATAAGATGAAAGGGGGAAGGAGCAGAGTTCTTACCAGTTCAGAGCTCTAAAAATGACAGAGGGGAGGCGTCGACAAGGGGAGGATAAAACTGCATTCAAGTGAAAACTCAGATGTGGTTTAAGGTCAAACACATAAAAAACTATTAAGTATTGTTACAGAGATAATGAAATAAAGACAGAGACAGTGAAGAAAACGAATGAGTAGACTTTATTTACATTTTTAAAAACATTTTTTCTCTTTTTTCTGTATGACATTTTCTGTATAGATCTAAGTTAACGTTTTATAATTATCTGTGCACTATGTGCATGACGGGTGTACTTACTCTTTTATGTTTGCAATTTATTTATTTATTTGGATCCCCATTAGCTACTACCAAGGTATCAGCTACTCTTCCTGGGGTCCACAAGAAGACAATAAACATTCATATACATTAAAATGATAAGAGTCCAAACAGGAGAATTATACAAGATGTTAAAATCATAACTAAAACTGGAATTACGGTGACATTACATTTACAATCACAATAAACACCAATAAAGGCCATGATGAATGTACTCGTAATCAAAATCCCATTGGCATGTATTGTATGTTGTCACAGCCTAGTCTAGGTGTTCCGTTTCTTATTTCAGTGAGTCTGGGTCATTAGATATTGGTGTATCTTCTTTTTAAACATGTGCTTACTTGTTAACCTTGTAATGATAGAATGAAGACTATACCATATTTTCATACATCTGAACATGACAGTATGCTGCTATGCTGATCCTTTGCTTCTCACAAGGCAAATTTCCTCACCATGGGATGATTGAAGGTTTATGTTATCTCATCATCTCATTATATGGACTGGCCTGAGGTCTCGCTACAAATAAGCGGCTGCTGGAAGAGAGTAGGTTAGTTGTGTTTAGTCTCTTTGCTAAAGAAATCACGTAATGGCTCATCATGCTATGGCTCAGACCCATGTGTACTGTTGATGAAGTTAGGTGCTGTTCTGAGCATTATTTGTGGCTATAGGGTGGCATTTTGGTTGAGATTTGTTTATAGCTCCTCAGACCGCTGTGTTTTGCTATCCTGCGGTCGTTACTAAAGTTGGTATAACTAGAGAAGCAAGCGGTCAGCAACATTCATCTCTCGAGGGGGCGTTTAACTTGGTGTTACAGTGTGTTTGACCCTAAATTAATTTTACGCCAGAATATTCCTTTAAGTGCGTAGTTGTTTCCTATACAGCTGAGTCTTCAAGGTAGAAAGGGACTCTGAAAATCTGATAGAGTTGGGTAACTCATTCCAGAAGAAGAATATGGCTAGTGGCTTAGGGCCCTGTTGTGATGGGAGCACCAGGCGTCTCTCATAGGCAGAGGATAGTGAGCAGGAGGGAGTGTAGACCTGCATAAGGGGCTGCAGGTAGGTAGGAGCAGATTTCGTTGCTGTTTTGAAGGCAATATGTGGGGTTTAATATTTGATGTTGGCTGCTACTAGAAGCCATTGGAGAGAGATGAACAGCAGAGTGACGTGAGCTGGTCTGGGTTGGTTGAAAACCAGACAGGCTGTGGTATTCTGGATCATCTGCAGAGGTTTGACCATGCGTGGAGGGAGGCCTGTCAATAAGGGAGTTGCAGTTTTCTTTGTGTGATATTCCAAGAGCTTGTACCAGGGGCTATGTTGTGTGTTCTGTCAGGTAGGGTCTGATCCTCCTGAACTGGCAGGGCCGAGGCCGCATAAACCTCAAGGTTTAGCTAGTCTTCAATCATGACACCCAGATTCTGGGCAGACTGTCATCACAATCTGGTTTGATCTAAACTGGATACTGATCTGTGATCGTATGGAGAGACTGGCTTGAATGACAAATGTCTTTTCATTTTTAAACAAATTATAAATGTTATACTTTACAGTTTTATATACTGTATTAAAATCTTAATTATTTCTTTTTTGGTATTTCACATGGTTGGACCAGGGTCCCAGGTTCCTCCTAGTCTGAGTATTGTTCGATGATCAGGTAAAGCATTATTTGAAATTTAATACTCAATCCGACTGTTGTCTCTTCCTTCAGCAACATGCTTTTGCAGACATAATTAGAAGTAATATTGTTTGGATATAAATGGAAAGATTTCATTACAACCTAAATATATATGTAAATTCAGCAACTAGACACAGTATTTATCATAAATATGTTTCCCGAAAAGAAGGTTACAGTGTTGAAAAAATGTCCAAGAGACTTTCTGACCTCAATGGCAACAAACAAAACGACTGTCTCTGCATACCTGTCCCCTGTATGAAGGACAGGACTCAAAAAGCTGCAATGTCATCATTTCATCTGTATTGACCCAGTCCTACAGTGTTCCCTTTTTAAGGACTAGGGGATGTGAGATGTGTCCATTCTGCAACAGTGAGACTCTGCTACAATCTGGGACGAGTTTCCATGAGATCTGGGTTTAACACACAGAGGTGTTGTCTCTGCTGAGATCCCAAGAGGAGCAAAAAAAGAGAGAGAGAGGGCTATGATTGTCCCTCCTCAGAACACGTGATAGAATCAGCTGCATCCCTGAGGAGAAATGAGCAACACATCACTGACAAAACTTTTGCATCCCCAGGGACACGATAATGAGTACTCTGTGGCCAGTTTGTTTTACAAGTACACAGATAAAGATATGGTGTATAAAGGTCTTTTCTGATATTTTATGATTCCCCCTTTAAAATAAGAGATATCACAAAATAAATGGTACAAAGTCTAGTTCCTCTAATCATGAACAAAGCAAATCAGGGACGGGAGCACTTAAAGGGGAAATTTATGAGGATACATTTTTTAAAAAAGGAGTTATTTGGGTTCATTGATCTCCATGTGTAGAGCAAAGCTACACACATTGAGAATGCAGACACTGAACAGGCAGAAAAAGGTAGAACATGCTGACACATCGCCCATTCTCCCTGAAAAGTGGAACACCTTCCAACCATCCGATCCACATCCACTGACAAGTCCTTTTCAAATTGCTTTTCTTCTCCCAACTGAAGCAGACAAATTCATCCCTCTTGTCTCCAAACAATCACCTCTTTTTTTCAGTCGGGTGTACCAATGAGAGAAGGAGGGAGGGTCCAGCAGAGAGCTACAGAGACAGAACTTTAGCACTCCTGTAGCACCACGCTAACGTCCTGTGTGTTAGGGCCCCTGGGACTGGGCGTCTGGGCCCCCCTATCTAATAACACACTTGACAAAAAGCCCAGGGCTCAGCCCTCAGGAAATCTGAGAGGCAGGTATCTAGGCTGGGAGTGCAGGACAGAAGGAAGGACAAAACGTCTCAGATGCATTGCACTAACCCTGGCCCATATACTGTAAGTCTGTACCATCAGAGGTTGGTTTATATAACTGCTTTACAGGAAGTGTCATAAGATCATGTCTGGAGCTATTAGTGTTGTCGAGTACATGTGAAGTTAACATCTAAATATTGAGAGAATGGCAGAGGAAGAGGTGCCAATAAATGATAGAAAAATAAAAATAAATCCTACATATACATATATATATATATATATATATATATATATATATATATATATATAAACCAACAATTTAGCGATCCATAGTCAGCATCAATGTCACAGTACAATTTCAGATGTCATATTATTGAAATACACCCTCTGTATCAGTTCTGTAAAAACGACTGATTTACCTCTGCTGACCACTCATCTACAGGTCAAGGTTACTTCAAAGGTTATTTTCATTCAGGAAAGTAACCACAAATTGAAGCCTGAACTGAGAACCTGTTAGTATCTTCTAACAACTACATTGCTGCAATAAGAAATGGCTCAAGTTTCAGGACTTCTGGTGTAGCCAGTGAACATGCTAATGAGCAATGAAGGACTTTAGAACCAACATTGCTCCTTTTCAGCAAAAACAGTTATTCAGCAAGAGTAGACTGAACTTTGGAGATGACATGTATGACCTATTTCTACGCTGCCTGGGTTAATCAAAAGCCAAGTCATTGCCAAATGATAGGCGGTGGGTCCTTGGATTGCATGAAGGCTAATGCATCCCTTATGTTTCACTGTCAACATGCAGAATACTTATGGAGCATTTTTTTTAGACTGGTCTGTGTATGCAGAACCTGTTTACTTGTAGGGGGTGTTCTCCTAGCTTTTTGACTCTTATTTGAAAAGAAAAAAGGACCCTAAACTTAGCTTCTGTTAAACCTCAGCTGCTGGGGTTTAAGTAAGTTACTCTGAGACGCTTCAGTCAAGACTAATCTGTGCTTTACTGCTCATTATGTAGACCTTGCTTGGATATGACATCATCAACCCGCCCTGATGAAAATCAATTTTTTTCTTGTTTTTTTTTATATGTTCATAAGGCATTTTTCTGATGCTACAGGCCATATCATGAGAAAACTAAATGGGAAATTGCTTTTCTGAATATTTCTTCATTCAAATCTCTGTGAATCTCTGGAAGACCCAAACACAGGTTCAGAAACAGTGAGATTTCATACATAACCAATTCAAGCTCCGCCCCCAAAGCTTTGCCATGCAGGCCACACAGGAGAAATACAGAGGACGATTGTGAAACAAGCGTGTGCATTAGCGGATTGCAATGCTCGTAAGAAAGCTAATTATGACATTAGCTTTCATCGTGTCTCTAAAGACATTAGTGTACGAGAGCTGGCTAGCTCCTCTGTTACCTGTTACTTCTACTACACCGACAACGTTAGGCTGCAATCTAACGTGAAGACGAGTGTGCAGAGCAGCGCTGTCTCCGTCACGACTCAGAGATGAATTGCTAATGAGCTACTGGAGCTCTGCAGAAGAAAAGCCCTTGACAATGACAAAGGTAACGGGACTTTTGGTAAAAACTTCATAATCACAATTTAAAGACCACTGAGAACACTTTGAGTATTAAAACGATTGGAGTGGCACTTTAACTACCTCTATCGTTACACCAAAGTCGTAAAATGATGGTGCTAAACTGGCACTATTGCAGGGAACCGTTTGTAGCTTAAGTTATTCTTTTTATACATGTTCATACACCACTGACCTGACTATCACTGGGAGGGTTCAGTGTCTAATTGGTGGAACTTTCTGTCTTTTCCACTGAGCCTCAGCTACCCTCAATCTCACTCATGTGTTCATTGCACAATCAAATCAACAGGATGTTTTCAGTTCCTTCCAGTTAAATGTAAAGTTTTTTTTTTCACCAGATAGACCCTACAGCCTTGAGCAGGGATGCATGGGAGATGAAGGAAGACATTGCTGTGGATCTATTCTGGAGGTTGAGCGTCTCTGCAGCTAATGTTGACCTGACAGTGACCTGCAGAGCTCAGTGTAGAGGCCCCCTTTTTTCCTGGGGACACTACTAGAGAGAAAGAGAGGAAGGGTTAAAAAAAAGAAACACACTCTACCAAGAGAGATGTCACACCACAAAATAACAATCAGAAGAGTGGACTCGATGAAAGATGGGTGGAGGAAGAAGTGACAGGAATAAGAGTATGTTTATGAAAGAAGGGGGAACACTTCAGGGCGTGTGTTTGTTGATTTAAGTGATCGGGTTGTCTTGAGCAGAGCTGAACTGCATCTGAGTCTCAGTATTGAACCCAGCCACAGCACGCAGCTCGTGTGTTGCAACTCCAGCAATTTTCTACAGCACTCACCTTCCCCTTCAGTAGATCCCAGCTCTGATATCTCAGTCAGCATGCTGGAAATGACTGCAGTCAAAACCGATAATGAGCTAAATATGCAAAACCGGACACACATGCACCCGCACCAACACCCCCCATCCCCCACCCACACACACGCACATGCACACGACTGCATACACAAATCTAGAAAGCTTTGATTCTTCATCATAAGACTCTGATCATAAAAGTGTCACGATGTGTCATGTGTGCAGCTATCTCCTCTTCTTCTTTCCTCACACCTCTCTTTCTTCTCTTCACTGTTTTTTTTTATTTGAACTGTTTGACTTCTTGACGAGTGCACCTCTTATCACCCACTAACATCAAGCTGCTTTTCATTTCCTCTTCTTTTTTATTGCTTTTCGATCTTGCTTTTTTTGTAATTTGTGTGATGTGCTTCTTTAACCCTTCCACTGCCCCCACTGAGCACCCAAGTGTGTGACATTTCTCAACCCATTTATCTTCTTATTTTCAAAATCATTTTATTTTTAGTAAAATCTGTTTCAAAAGGCCTTTTTTTTCACATGCTTAAGCATCAAGTGCTAACAAGTGAGAGCCGGCCCAAGGCATAAGCGAACTAAGCACCTGCTTAGGGCCCTGCAGTCAGTAGGGGGGCCCCTAGAGCAATCAAAAAAAAAAAAAAAAAAAAAATTAAAATATGCATGTATGAGTGATGCTTTCTGTATGATCAAATATTTATTATTGTAAAAATAAAATAAAGTAAAAACATTTTAGTGCTGCTGCTGATGTTGGCCTATGATTCTTACTGCCAATATGTCAAAGCTCCACTACTGTTATGTGCCTCCTGCTGTGCAATGTGCACCGAGCATCCTGAATGTGTTACATTTTGAGATTAAAAACCATATGTGGCACCCTGAACATCATTCATCAGTCATTCATTGGTATTATTTGTATGGTTGCATCGGTGTTATTTATGTTATTACCTAGGCCATCCCCTTAAATGTGTAAAGACATGTCAGGCGCATTAAATTTGTACTGTAGTAGGTGTGTGAATGATAAACAATCAATATAATTTTGCTTAGGGCCCCATTGAGGCTTGGGCTGCCTCTGTAACAAGTGATATGTGTTTGTTTGGCAAGACCTTGATACAACTTTCACACACTTAGGTGGGGCGAGTGTTGGAAATTGGGCCATGAGAAACAAGAGATATGAGGAAAAAAAAGAAAAGACAGTGACAGACATGGATCCGCTTCACATGTTGGGTCTTCTTCTGAACCCAGCACCAGCAGACCCCCCCCCTCCACTATCCCTCCACCACCCTGTGTAACCATTTCCACACAGCCTCCTTCACATCTTTAATTTCACTGCTTTTGTTGCAGTGGCCGCAACACCCAGCTGTATTGTTGTATTGTCCCGTATACAGCTCTGGTATAATGAGGCTGTTTTGTCACCTGCAGAAGAGCCGTTTAGTGCTCGCAGAAATCACTGCAGGCAGATGCAGTTACCACAACTCTTTGAGCACAATCACAGTAAGTTTCCTAAACAGTTCAACCCCATTACTCAGTCATTTGGCCACATGCAGATTGGCACACACTCACACAATGCGCACATACTTAACTGTTTAAATGTACTAAAATCATTAGCTTACTCAATACACTGAAATGATACATTTCTTAAAAAAAAAAAAAAAAGCATCATTCAGTGTGTTTATGTTGGTCTTATGATGCCTTATTTCTTATGCCATATATCCAAGCAGTTTCTTGAATATCATTATCCCCTTCGACAAGAACAGCGCAAAAATGAATAGAAATCTTCAATAGCAAACAACTGATTTCCAAATAAAGGATGCACTTGGGACTTCGGTTTCAAATTTCACGTAAACTAGCTAAATTACATGTCAGAGATCTGAGGTTGTAGATAGGCGAGCTTCTGCTAAGATTCTTTGGCGACTTTCTCAACAAAAGGTTCAAGCTGATAGACATTCCCCGTGGCTAAAACACTTCCTACTGACAAGCACGTCAGCCAACTCCAGCTGAATAAAAACAAATAAATTATCCCTTTATAAAAATTTCAAATACCAAAAAAAAAAAAAAAAAAATTTAACATCTGTTAAACTTTTGAAATTCAGAAATCAATCATTCTTATTCAAATAAATTCCAGACAGCCCTGATTTATTGTCATTTTGTCCTTCCAAATGATAATGGGTTTTTGCCATCCTTATACAGCATATCAAATCTAAAACAGGAACTGGCTGGTGTTTTCCATGTTCTGTTCAAAAAGCTTTTATTTTTGCATGACTTTTCTCTCAGTATGTATTTAGTATTGGTGGTTACAAGTGGGTGGACCATAAAGTCAAATCCATGTGAGAGGTTTACTGTGGGTGGAGATTTCAAGAATATCAGCCACTGAATTACAAAATTATGAGGAAGTGATCAAATTTCCTCCTCGGTCTATGCAGATCTCACTACCTCTGAAGCTTTTTCACATTCCTCTGTATTCAAGGCCTCCTGACCTGCTGATGAGTGAGCTAGATAGCAGCGAAGTGGCTTCTTTGCATGCTGCACCGCCAAAGCCTGACCAAACAGGTACTGATTTTATATAATTTTTTTACTATGCAGCTGGCAGACCACTGTGAGAGTCCTGGGGTCAATGTGCGCCCAAGCTTGGCTACTTACATTAGTCTGAGCTCTGAGGCTTTGAATTTTTTTCTCTGGTTAATTACACAATATCAAACCAAATGAAATAGTTGTTAATAAAACACACTTTCACACGGTCAGCTCAAGAGCAAAGGCTGTAGAAAATCTGACTGTCTCCTCTTAACTGTATCTATTGTGAAATGACCATGATCAATCCTCTCCCTTACACCCTCTCATTGTGTGTTTTATTGTCATTTAAGAAAATACTTGCTTCATGAACCACTGCCCCGGGACACACATGAGCACAATGGTGCTCAGATTGCCTGGACAGCGCAGCCAAAGAGCTCCAGCACAAATGCTGGGATTGAGTGACGCTGTGAGGTTATTAGTCCATGTTCTGAAACCTCACCCTGCACACCTACTCTGCTGATCTCCACCTATAAATTACAGCTTGTACTTGTGTTGTTCTCCTGTTTCAACTGTGAGGCTGTGAGGGTCGATGTACGCTGCAAACTGTTGTCGTGTTATCTAATGTATAAACTCACACTGAGCTTCGACTGCATTTAGAGTAAATGGACGAAATAAGTTTGAAGAATTTACAGTGTCTATTCATGGAGCTCTTACTTTAGATACTTGAATCTGTATTTCATACAAGCAACAACCTTCAGTGTTTGAGCCTATGTATTAGTGCCAAAAAGCTGCAGTACCTTGAGTGTCCACATGAGGGCAGCTTCAAAAACCAAGAAAACCTGTTACGCCCAACGATAAAATGAGAGTACAGTAGCACCTTCCTTAAAGAGTAGGCTCCAAACTTTCCCTTTTCATAAATCTTATACTTAAAGCTGCTTTAGGCTTGGGCTCGCTCTTAGTTATGATGTTATGAGTTTAGTACTGGCACACTGAGCAATTTTCTCTCCTTCTCCAATCTCTTTCTGAATGTGACGCAACAAACGCATTCAACAGATACAGTTTAGCTTTTTAGCCAAAAAAGGTTTGAAACACGTGATTTGTTTAATAAAGGTATTTTGTAAACTGAAACAGGAAAATAGCAGGCAGGGGTGAACAGAACGATGAGCCAAATGGTAAAAAAAAAAAAAAAAGGCTGAAGGAAACTGCTGAGCTGTCTGATACTTAGCAGATAAGATCATCAGAAGAGACCACAAACACATTACATGTCATTATTTCATCAGCTAAAGGCTATAAAGCTGATCCGTGCAGCCTTAAAAACCCACTCTGATTAAAACCATGTTTTCCTTGTTGTCTAGTCTACATGTTCATATGGCATTTTTCTGATGCTACGGGACATATCATGAGAAAACTAAGAGCAAAACTACATTTCTGAGTATTTCTGCATTCAAATCGCTGTGAACCTCTCACAGACCCAAATGGCAGGTTCAGAAACAGTGGGAATTTCTATGTCACATATCCAAGCTCCGCCCCCTGTGTCCCACTCTGCAGGCCAGAGAGGACGATCGCAGGATAAGCATGTGCGTTAGCAGATTACAATGCTCATAAGAAAGCTAATTATTATATTTACTTTCATCATGCCCCCAAAGACATTAGTGTCCGAGACCTGAATAGCTCCTATATTTCCTGCCACTTCTTCTACACAGGTAATGTTAGGCTACAAGCTAACGTGAGGAGGAGTGTGCAGAGCAGCGCTGTCTCCACCCACAACTAAGAGGCGAACTGCTAATGTGCTACTGGAGCTCTGTAGAAGAAAAGCAAAATGACACAGGTAACATGATTTTGGCTGAAAACTTCATAATCACAATTTAAAGACCACTGAGAACACTATAAACAATAAAAAAAATCAGTGGGATTGGGACTTTAACTAACACAATAGCAGGGTATCCTTCATCTGCTTCATCTACATGTTCTGCCAACAAACTACTACCTATTCAACCACCTGAACCACTACTCGTCATGGGATAATAAGGCATGTAGTAGTAATAGTAGTAAAAGTAGTAGTAATAAGTCATGCAATTATACATCATCCTTTGTTGTCTTCTAAAACTACCATGTGCATTTCCGTGTCTTGACTTGATTCTACTCGATTACCTTCAGTTCTCTATCTTGGCTCATCTCCTTACTTCTAACAGGTTGACTTGATTGTGTAAGAAGCCGAACACAAACAGTATATCACATTCGCAGACACACACTCACCTACAGATGGCTGCAGGGCTGCTGAGGGTGTGTGTGTGTGTGTGTGTGTGTGTGTGCGTTTGGGGGGATCGCGGTTCCGCAAATTTCTATAACAGGAAGCCGAGCTGGAGTCAGCCCACACACCAAGGATGCTGGGAGGCTGGAGGCCCCAACCGTGGGAGAGACTGGAGAGGTAAGAGGAAGTTGCTCAGCTAACGGTGTATTAACTTGTATAAGCAAGAAATTATGATTTGAAAAATAAAACTCTGAAAGGGGGTTTTGATTCGAGCGGGGTTACAAAACAGACTGACAGAAGGCACACGTCCTCTATTAGCAGAAAACCAACTGCACCTCAGGCCCCCTCATCCATCTCTCAGCCTGCTAATCCTTTAATGATAAACCAAAGAGAGGGAGAGTCAACAGGCAGCAGGAAGGAGAGAGAAAAGAACTAAACAAGGTTCAATACCTCAGCTGAGAGCACAGTTAGACTAAAAGTTGGTGGCATTTGTATATCAGGACACCTGCCTCCGCCCTCAAAGATCAGACCCAGTAAAGTCTATGGAGACGCCAATAAATGAGGAGATGATCCTAGAAAAATGCTTGCTGAACATCGATTTTACTCTGTAATGTTACAGTTGAAAGGCGTCATAAAATGCTGCACTTAGAGACAAAGCAGTGTCTATTTGGGCGTGTTTTTTGAGCTAAGTATGTGTGACAGTTTCTGAGCTTTTTGTGTGTCTTTGAGTGTGCGTGTGTGTTATTCAGATTAATACTCTATTGTGAATGGAGAGAGGGAGGGCAGCAGGGGATCATGTGACAGGAGTCAGACTGAACCCCGGCGCCTACACGCTTCTCAGAGGTCAAGCATGGGTCGTCATGTGGCTACTGTGCCCACTGCCAAGTATACAAACACACACGCGCGCGCACACACACACACACACACACACACACACACACAAGATAAAAGTGAACACAAAAGCATACACAGTTGACAGACATTTCGGAGCATGAATGCACAAACTATGAGCAAGTAGGACAACTGAAAAAGTAAGCAGGAACTTTTAAACAAGACACGCCTCATCTTACACTAAATTACATTTAATTAATTTCTCTACAATTCCTGATATAGGATTCTCATTTCTTTGTACTGAAACAAAACTACAAGCTTATATACACTTTCTTTTTCTCATTTCCTTGTTTCCTTTTTTCTAATTGTTACACCATGTAACTTGACCTGTACTTTCTGCATACAAAACCCATCTATTAGAGACCCCAAAGCAATCCAGACCAGATCAAGAGGAAGACACACAAGGGGAAAAGATGGAAGTCAAGGGAGACAGAGGTAAAATATTTCCTACCGTGTAAAGAGAGACATTATTAAGACATAAGGGAGAGCACAGCAGCAGAGTGGAGCTAGATCAGGTTTCAGTGTGTTTTCATGTTCTCTCTCCATTACTGTAATGTGCCAGGGCCACTTAACTAATGCTTAGAGGCACTGTGATACCCATAATAAACAGCATTACACAATGAATTAGAGCACAAGAGCAACTGTAAATGTACACTGTGCATACTACCCCCCCTCCACACACACACACACACACATTTTTCCCTCCCTCCAAACACACAGTAAGATGACTAACTCCATTACCCTCCCCATTCCTCTTAGTAAGCGCGGCGAATTGAAACCTAATTACCACACCAGAGCCAAATTAAAAGCTTTTCCTCTCAATGGCTGCAATCCATCTCCTGACAAATGAACAGCGCCACTTCCACTGTGTTAATGCTCGATTTCTACCCCCCTAACACCAACACATACGTACACACACACACACACACACACACACACACACCATTTAAATATCTTCATTCATGCCAGCACACTTCCTTTTAAATACAACAGCTTTGATACTAGCAACACATTCATGTGATTATCAATTACATTTCTTTAAAGGTACAATATCACAGACAGAAAACAAATTTGATATCGCATTGATAGGCTAATTCTTCAGACGCTTAGACACCTCAATAAGAGAGTACAGCTGTTATCTGCAGATCCCCCTAACCATCCCCTTAACCATCTTCTACCATCTGGTTTTTCTCTGTCCCTGCAGAGTCCACAGTCCTGCATTCACCAGCATCCATTCATGTGGCTTGAAATTCTTGTATAAACTAATAACAATCAAAGCTATTGAGAAATCCTGCAGAGAGAACACACAACAACTACTTCTTATTTAGGTGCCTCTCTCACAGGCAAAGATGTCAAAATATAGAGAAGTAATGTCCTTACACACCGGGAGCGTTTTTGTCGTGTGATTATTTTGGACGTCAAAATTTTTTTTGAACCCGTATCACGTCAATACAAGCGTTCACATCAGCGACGTTTTCCCGTCCTGCGATATTGCGGCAATTATTTAAAAAGTTATTTCTAAAGTTTCGCATACCGTGTGTCCACTTCTGACCAAACAGATTTTGTATTGTTGCAACGTCAGATTCACCGGTACATCCAACTGGCTGGCTGATTGTTTATGTATCAGAGAACAGAGTGCTTTTTGATAAAAAACACAAACATTACGAAGATAACGACCTGAAAGACAACTTGTGGAGAGTCATAGCGTCGGATTTCTCATATGACGATGGTTTGTGTGCTTTAACAGTTTGCTAAACGTCTTTGTTTTAGCTTTCATCTGTGCTAAGTAACTTTAGCTCGTAAGCTAACCTGTTCAGATACAAAACACCATATGTATTTTCATTGTCAAACTCAATCGCGTCACAGCACCATTAGGTCTCGGTTGTTACCTTACGTTTATGGATTATAGTTTAATGTGCTTATCTGGTACTGGCCCCGACTCAGTACATGCTATCATGACAGACAGCCATCTCAACACTAGTGTCTAATCAGAACTGAAAAACAGTCAGTCTAGTGTTGTGTCAGTCTTCTCGCTTCCACCCGGGACACGTCTTTTTTCCCCCCAGAAAGTCGCAAAATCGCATCGTGCTTGATGTGTACAGTCAGGCGCGTCAAATTTGCCTCCAAATATTTCGTAATTTCGCATCGTATATTTGCATCGTTCCCAGTGTTTAAGGACCTTTACTGTCATTAATTCAAACTACCCTAATGTTTGATATTTTTAATTAGTTATTGTTGGCATTAGTCCTGCCACTCCACTAACTAGCCATAACATTTTGAACACCGTGGAAATCCTTTGCAACCTAATTCAACAGCTCTACCACAAAAAACACTTTTACCAAGCTTCTTAACTTTCATTTTTCATGTGCAAGGTCAGACAGAGCAGTATTACTGTAGAGGTGTGTTATACTGAAAGGCATTTTAAATAATTTGCTCCTGACAAAACACAAGAAATAGCTTTTAATACTACTCACTCCAGTACACAAACACCACCCACAACTTACTGTGCAATGAGTGCAATAATAATCATTTGTCCGATTGTGTCAACAAAATCTAGAAGCTTACTAAAAGTAGACTTTGCAGTGAATCGGTTGTATTTGATTGTCCAAGTGTTCATAATGTTGTGGCTGGTGAGTGTAGTATATTGAGGATGTTGTTATAATCATTGAATCATAATCATGAATTTAAGCCCTGGCTGAAATTTCCTCGCAAATACTACAGTGAATGCATTGACATGAAATTTCGGTCTGTAGAGGATGTATCCTCATGACTTGGGTGATATGCTGACTTCCAGCAGCATCATGAGGTCAACCTTTTATGTTCAGAGTGTGAGTGGGTTGGATTTGTAACTTGGATTGTGACCAATTTCCTTAAAAATTTAGAGATTTACCAACAAAAAACCTAAACCCCAGCTTGATTTTAGTTTTACTTAGAAAATGTGATCTTTTTTTTTCATGCACTGATCACAGATAATCTAAGTGGTACCCATTACGCCCATTAAACTTTATTAGTTCTGGCAATAAGCACAAAACATTGTTCTCTGCTAACATGGCGGTTTTCTTGTTAAGTTTTTCCTGCTATGGCTTTATTAGTTCTTCTCTTTTATTCGGACTCTCTTCTGCCAAAAAAAAAACAAAAAAACTTTCTGATCATGCTTGTGATATGGTTCCTTTGTGCTCTTTCTGTTTCGCACAAAACGTGTACAACACCCAGATTAAACAAATATGAGGAAAAATGAATAACTTCCCCTTCTGCCTGTTTACAAGAAATCTGTTCAGATGTCTTTCATGCATGAAAAAGTGTC
Organism: Xyrichtys novacula; assembly: GCA_962446985.1. Lineage (NCBI taxonomy): Eukaryota > Metazoa > Chordata > Actinopteri > Labriformes > Labridae > Xyrichtys > Xyrichtys novacula. The sequence continues at coordinate 19,516,672 of OY660865.1, forward strand.
ACATCTGCGCACGGACTGATGCCATGTGCAAAACCTTTCTTCAAAAATCACGTGTAAAGGTGAAAAAAAGGTGAACAGTTTACAGTAAGACTTTAAACACGACCAGGATGAAGAGTAATCTCTGCCATGGGCCCATCTTTAACTACACTCAGTAATTAATAAAGGCATGTATCAGTCAGAGATCAGCTGTTTTAGGCTTTCGGAGGATATGCTTAATCCAATGATATCTTCTTTTAACAGATAGTGCTGGCTCCCAGACAGAAAGGTTATCTGACCGGCTCTCTGCTCACTGCCACTTAATGGAGATCTCAGGAGATTGCGGCTCACAAATTCACTATTACTGTTACTTTCTGCTATCTTTTCTTGTCTCCTGTATTTCGGCTTTTTACAGGAGATTTTGGGCTGACTTATAGGAAACAGCTGCCACCAATGATTTTCTTCTGGGAACAAAGATACACAGCTTACTCATCGGTGGACAAACTCCTGTCAGTCGATCACTTCTTATTGTACACTTTGAAACTGAGGTGGTCAATGGAAAGCAGATTTACCACCAGATTCAATCTGACTGATTAACTATAGCCTGAACTTTTAAAGACAACAGACACTAATACATCTTAAAGAGCGCTCTTTCTGTAAATTGTGATTACAGTTTCTGCAAAGGTATGGTTGTCACATGGAGGGCAAAGTGCTCTTCATGTAAAAGTCTTTATCACTAGTCAATCACAGCTGAACAGGTTTGGATTGACAATGGATCACTAGTGCTCAGTGTGCAGGTACTAATGCTATTATTTCCCTGCTGGTTCCATCTCTATCCATCCATCTTAATCCAGTTAGGCACAATGAAACAGACCCAGAGGGGCACAGAGGAGGAGCCTTCTAAAAACATGCTACAGTCACCCTCAGAATGAAAAAAAAACTCAATTTCCTTCTGTGATCTGGGAAAAAGCAGTTTGTGTGAGCAAGAAATCATATTTTCTGCTCACCTTGTGGTTCATTGATAAAGAAATCTTATCTTCCTCTGATCATCCCTTGCATCCCATTACTCCTTCCTACTGAATCATGTGCTCCTATCTGTTGCTCTCCGGGGAGCAGCTTGTAACCTGTCTTGGTAGCACCTGCCACATAGAAAATGAGTGATGGATATACTGTTTTAAATTTACTGTGACACCCTGGAAAAGCCCAATGATCTTTTTTTTTTTCTAACATGCTGCATTACCTCATCAGTGTTCGACCTTTTGGTAACACTTTACTTGACGCCTATCTCTATATCGCATTGTAAATATATGTATAATGTGTGATAATTGCGTTATAGCGCTGTATAAGTATAGTCAACACTCATAAATGATCGTAATGCTTTATGGCAATAATCATAACACATTATAAAGCATTTTATCATGACTAACAAGGTCAGGTGTTATAATGTGTTATAACTGTTAAAAACTCACTTACTATGCCCACATAGATAATGCATTTTACATATATTTATGATGTGTTATAATTTGCTTATAAACTTGTTTAACTATCAATATAAACACTCATAAATGATTATAATGCTTTATAGCAATAATCATAACACATTATAAAGCATTTTATCATGATTTACAAGGTCAGGTATTATACTGTGTTATACTTATGTTATAAAGCCTTGTCCACATAAATGAGTTGTTAACAGTTATAACACATTATAATACCTGACCTTGTTAGTCATGATAAAATGCTTTATAATGTGTTATGATTATTGCTATAAAGCATTATGATCATTTATGAGTGTTTATAATTATAGTTATACAGTGCTATAACGTGGTTATACCACATAAGACATATATTTATTATGCGTTATAGAGATAGGCGTCAAGTAAAGTGTTACTCACCTTTTTCTGTGTAAAACCCTGGCAATAACTTGATAAAGAATTTACAATACACACCAGGCAGTGCCAACAATACACCAGTATGACCCTTTGTGTTCCTTTGAAATAACCCATCAAAAGAGAGACAACAAAAATGGGCTAGTAGAGAAATGCAGACTCTAAATGTATCATGAGAATAAACAAGGACTCTGAAGGTATGGAGTGCCATTGCTGTCAAATATCTTTAATGATATAATAAGAGTTAGAGAGACAGCTTACTCTTCCAGCTGTTACAAACAAACTACTCTTTTAAAGGGAGGGTTGAAAGATGGTAAAAGAGAGGAAACTTGATTAGAAGAGATGAAACACAGCTACATTTCATGTTCCACAGGGAGGTCAGACACATGCAGAGGTCCTGGTCTTATATGGAGCTGCTGACCAACTGGCCCTAAGCACCACACCTCTACCTCCCTCCCTCCTCCTCTTTCTCCTTTCATCACTGTATCCTTCTTTCACTTTGAGATAAGAACTGTGTGTAATCTCCTGCTTCCCTTTCTCTGACTGCACCCTCTCATTTTCTGCTCTCCATTTCTACTTTTATCTCAGTCTTTCTCTTTCTCCATCCATCCATCCACTCCACCACTGAGACCTGCACTGCCACAGCTTAACCGGCTTTTAAAAGGCAAGGATAGCCGAGTAGGGGGGCCAACTTGTGCTGTGCAGCCATCAACAATTAACACTCAAAGAGAGGAAAGTGTATGAAGGGTGTGTGAATCAGGTCTTTGTTCTGGTCTTTAGTCGGAGGTGTAAAAGGAGGAGGGATCTACATCTTTGTCCAGGCAACATGATACAGCCAAGAGAAGAAACGAGGCCTTGATTCAGAAATGTACACCGTCTAATGAGTGTGTACTGAGGCCCTAACGGAAAGAAATCATAACATTTGAAACCATCAGTGATCACTTTAGAGGCTGTTAAGCGGACCACAAAAGACAGAAATTACACACTCTGGTTATGTGTTCATCAGACAGGAGAGCACCTTTAATTTGCAAGTGGTAAAAGTCCAGCTAGAGGCCCAAGGTATACCTCTCAACAGATACCTGGCAGGGGAGCTTCAACACAATAAGAATGATCTCTCGAATTTATTCATTTGAGTTTGTCGAGGATTTTCTCTGAAATACACTATTGCTAAAAACTGAACACTTAAAGTCCCACTCTGACCGTTTTTTGTTTTTTTTTACTACTTCAAGTGACCTCAGTGGTCTTAAAAATTTTGATTATGAAGTTTTTAATAAAAATCGCATTGCCTGTGTCGTTTTCAAGGGATTTTCTTCTGCAGAGCTCCAGCAGATCATCAGCAATTCACCTTGGAGTCATGGGCGGAGTCATGGGCAGAGACAGCGCTGCACTGCACACTCATCTTCACGTTTGCTTGCAGCCTAACATTGCCAGTTTCGAAGAAGTGGCAGCTAACATAGGAGCTATTCAGCTCTCAGACACCAATGTCTTAAGGTACGTGATGAAAGCTATAATCATAATCAGCTTTCTTGCGAGCATTGCAATCCACTTACGCACACGCTTGCTCCGCAATTGTCCTCTCTTTTATCAGAGTGTCAACTGCATAGCGGGGCTCCGAGGGCGGAGCTTGGATTGGTTACGTATAAAACCTCACTGTTTCTGAACCTGCCGTTTGGGTCTGCCAGAGATTCACAGTGATTTAATGAAGAAATATTCAGAAAAACAATTTCGCATTTAGTTTTTTCATGATTTGTCCTGAAGCATCAGAAAAATGCCATTTGAACATACAAAAAAACAAGAAAAACTTGATTATCATTGGAGTGGGTCTTTAAAACTCTTTGATAGTTTTTTTAGCGCTCTTGTGTCAAAGTTCTGGTTTGTGCCATTTTTGGAAATCACTGTTCATCTCTGTACACAGAGTATTTCAGTTTTGTTTTTCATGGACTGGTTTGCTTTGTTAGTTTATACAAATACCTCAGCATAAAATCACAGTCCATTCAATAACCTAATTTAAACTCCTAACAAGAGTTTTAAAACATAGTTTGGTAATATTTTATATGACCCCCTTATATAAGCATCATAAGCATGTTTATAAAGCTTTATAAATCCATCTATGAGGCCTTATAACAACCATTTTGAGTGGTAATAAGTATTCATTAGTTCTTATTCAACACTTAAAAACTAAAAGTGTTTTAAATACACACTGAACACACAGATTTATCTCTTTCTGCAGCTCTTCCTGTCCTCTTACAGTCGAAGAAATCCCCTTCTTGCAGGCTGTAAATTCTGCAAACACTGATGTGATCCTTTTGTTTTGGGGACTCACTGCTGACTATTTTTACGATGCAGTTCAGCTGAGTCTGTGAGCCGAAACAAATTTTTAACAGCACACTCGACATCGTCTCAGTTAACCACACGCGATCTGGAACGAATCCTTAGCGCACACACAACACTTAACACTTGACCTCTAACTCAGTGAGCGGTGCCACACACTGTGAGTCACAGGCTATTAGAGACGGATATAAATACTGAGAGTCGGAGGAGAATGAAGGCAGGCATGAGAGCGACACATGTCTTTCTGCTTAATTTCAATCAGGACTCTTTTTTTTTTATCACATTATGGTAATTATGACAGAGATTATCTGTCTGAGATTGTACCTGTCTTTGTACTCTCCATTCATTACTGAACACTGTTACCTTTTAAAGATGTCCTGAATTGCATCATGAATATTACATAAGAGGCCTCGCCGGAGAAAGGATGAAAGCTTCCACCTTTTTTTTTCTCCAGCCCTACATTTGTGCCATCTTTGTCAAGAGGCCGCTCGACTCTTTTCATAGATCTGTGACCTTCCTGCTCTGCGACAGATGAGAAACAAGTTGTCAATACAAATGAACTGAAAGAGAGGAGAGAAAAAGCAATTACAATCTCCTTTAATCCCTCACAGTTCGTAGAAAAGTCAAAGATGTAGCCTGTCTTTGCTCGCCTTACCTCCTCAGTCTGTGTCTGTGTGTGTGTGCACGTAAGGGTGTATCCTAATCAGGTTATAGCAAGCAGCGATCAAGTCTCTCTTTCACCGATCAGGATAACATGTCTGATTAATCCAATCTCTGGCTCTTCAATCTCCATTCAAACTGAAGGTGAAAATCACCCTTTCTTTTAAAAAGAGGACAAAAAAAGGCAGAAAGCGATTCAGGTGGTGAGAGCATGGGATGGTGGGTGGAAGTGGTGGAGGGGTCTGGATTAGTTTCTACCTATTCCTCACCTTCAGTATGAGGAATTAGACAAGGGGGGACAGGGAGAAGGAGGCTGATAGTTTTAACAGTCTGAAAGGAGTGCAGATAAGGAGCAGAGGGAGGCTGGGCGTGAAGCGGATGGAGGTGGGAGGGAGAAGTTAATTACCTGAGCGGAGGGCATGGAGGGAGAGCTGATTGGAATGAGCGAGAGAGAGATATCTCACATGGTTATACCCCTCCAGAGTCCCTGATGCATACTGAAACAGATTCAAGGGGGAGGAGCAGAGAGGGTGGTTGTTTAAGTGGCATCTTGGTCCTTTTTGAGACCAAGGACAACGCTTGAATATTAACCATGAATCAAACGGAGAATAAATCATCCTTGGGATAACTCATTGAAAGCAATAAATGGCACCATTGAGGTTTTTCAGTCGATATTATGAAGACTTGCACCTGATGCACCCAGAGACACAGAGATTTGAAAAAAATGCATCATTTTACACAAATTTGTGGCATGCTGTTTTGTAAATACTAAATGTATTTTTAACGTTGTTAGTCTGTCTTTGAAGAGTTTGATATTAGGGGTGGGAATCACTAGTGGCCCTACAGTACGATATTATCACAATACTAGGGCCACAATACGATATTATTGCGATTTTTAACATTTTACAATACAGTGAGTTTTGCAATACAATATATTGAGATTTATACAATTTTTCAACTGTTTAGCTAATTTACGCTGGCTTTCCTTTATGTTTGTCTCATTTACACAGTATTTTATTTTCATGTAGCACATCTTGCAAACCTTATATAAATTTGTTAAACTAACTTTCTCCTGCTCTGTGATGTCACCTCTGCCAACCTCACTGGACAACCAGTCGATTTTATTTTTCCATTATCATAGATTTGACTTCATATCAACAACTATTTTGAAAAAATTGATACTTGGTAAATGAGACGATATGATATATCACGAGACAAAATATTGCGACACGATGCTGTATCTACTTTATATGCACATAACTGTGATGGCAGAAAAGTGCAAAAACACTGCAGCAGCCCAACAGATTTCTATGATGTGATAAAAGGCTGCAAATTCAAAACAAGTGCAAACAACGCAGAGGTGAAAAAACGCAAATACAAAATGGTGAGTGATGTATAAACAGCCTAAAATTGTTTCCTAAAGCCCTCCTGCTGTGAAGACTGTATTCCTCTGTTTGCATTTCTTTTCTTGGTTTATTGTATTTTTAATTTGCAGCACTTAGGGCACATGAATCTGTTTTTTTTTAAATCCAGTCTGTTTCTGCCATGGCACATTTTGGGACTATTGTTTCTGTTTTGACCGAATCTTATTGTGTTCACTCGGAAATAAAACTTCCTTCAGATTTTTCTCTGAATTAGCTAGATAATTATCATCCTTTAATTTCATCCTTTATTCATATTACATTCCAGATTAACTCACAAAACACTTCAGGAACTAGTGGATCAAAATTGGCTTTGCACTTGAACAACAGCTCATACGATGACCTCCACATTACTTACAGACACAAGCGTCCATCATGCCTCAAAGCCAAACCAGAGTAAAACTAGGTTGAACCAAAATGTCAGAACATGCTTGTTTCCTTGATTGGTCTAAATGAAAACTACTGTTGATATTTTTAAGTACCACTTTCTCATTCATTAAAAAAAAATAAAATAAAAACTTCTGGTAATAATAAGAAAACTATCTTGTCAGTTCAGATATGACAGCAGTTTATTTCCCAAGTGAATACAGCCCACTAGTGTATGCTTTTTTAAACTTTGTTGTCACTACTTTAACAACGTACAGCCTGTTCTTCTAAAAGAAATCCTCTGGGCATGAGTTGTTTTTTGCCACAGCAGTGATGTGCTTATAAAGTTTAAAACCAGTATGATCCTTTTCTGAACTGGCTGGAGAAGGACAAGAGGATGTAAAATGGAATCCAGGGACAGGGAGATTAAAAGGATATGAGAGGGAAAAGGAAAAGCAGAGGCCCATTAATAGAGCCAACTTCAGAGCTAAATTACTGAGGCGCCGCAGAGATAGTGATCAGAGCACAGCCGAGCACCCTGTCTCTGTTAACACAGCACTCAGTGCATTTACATCACCATCATTACAGCTCTTATCATTAACATCATTTAAAGCAGCTCATATAAAAGCTGTTAGGAGCATATTGCTTCACGATGTTGGAGGTAAGCTCTCAGTTGGGTACAAAGTTGTCTAGAATAGAAAAGGTGGGGGCACTAAAAAGTCAGCAATTTGAGTTCAACAATGCAGGAAGTGGTAGAGCCCAGCCCCTCTGTGATTGGTCCCTACAGACCAGCCCCGCGGCTCATTCGCTGGCTGGGCCGTAATTTTGTTAAGGGCACGGGTTGCTTCCTGTGCTGGCTAAACATTTCTGTGTAAATGAGGTTTGGGATGCCTGAGGGGAGCGGGTACCACAGGGAGACAGAAAAGAGGAGGAGGAGGGAGGACAGGAGATGGGGAATGAGGAAGCAAGGCAGAGGTAATGGAGGCTAAATGAAGAGGAAGATAGAGGGGAAAAATACATCGGCATCAAACTTGTATTAGCTGTGATTAACAGACCTGGTTTGAGTTACCAGTCGAACATTTCCAGACGTCAAACAAAGCCGACCCAGCAAGCTGAGAGCTGTGTTCTTGTTGACCTCCAGGGTCGATGTCAGCCTGATGTCTCTCACACAGCAGAACAAAAACAAACACAACAAGGCCGTAACTGCTGCTCCGACCTTAAGAAGCGTCACATGTTCTTGACCTCAATAAAACTTTCAATCATCTCAAGCATTTTAGTGCAACAGGAGTAGTCCAATTCTGCCGGGAATATATAAGCTTTAAAGGAAGAGTTTTTTTTTTTTTTCCAAGAGCAGATACTTCTGACAGTCTAATGTTTTACCTCCTGGAGAAGTAAAAAAACTTAAATACTTCAGATAATATGGTACTATTCTGGTAACACAGAGGAAACAACCAGGACTTTCTCTCCCGGTCAAGGTTTTGCTTATTTCTGTAAATATTCATGTTATCACCTGGTAAAGAGGAGACTGTAAAAAAGATTAAATGGACTTGTACACGTTGGATCTCCCTGAAAAGGAGAGCTACTCACCTCTACAATTAAACGTCAATATCCCACATTTAAGGTCTTACATATCATTTATTAGTGTTCTAAGATGTCACAATCTTTAACTAGTCCTTGGATCATTTTTGGGATCTTGCCATTTATTTCTGCAAATTTGACCAATCACCTTCTTTTCCTCACAAGTCTCAACATGTACCCGATCAAAATTACTTGCACTTGATTTTTAACATATTTGAGTCATGAAAATACATGTATAGTTCTGCACAGTTAATCCACAACACTAAACCCAATACTTAAAGTATTTTTGAAAATATGTTGCCATGTTTTCTTGAAGACATTTTTTAGTTATCCGCTTCCTGGTGCCTTGTGATGCCAATCACAGGCTTAGCTCCAAATTTTCCTCAGAATAGTCTTAAACTCTTTGAATGAAAGTAATTCCTAATCTCAGAGTGATCCTACAGTAGCTGCATTTACATGGGCATAAATAATCTGAATAAATGACCGGTCGGAATAAAAATGCATCATGTAAACATGTCAATTGGAGGATTCTGATCCAATTCGGCTCAACTGGAAAGAAATTGGATACCGATCAAGAGGAGTGGTTTATGCCGATCGTTATTCAGAAACTTGTAAACATATATTCGATCGTGACTCTCTGTTCAGGCAAAACTAACCTGACTGCACATGTGTACCCTACGTCACCGTGACACATTTCCGATCTGCATTCTTTAGCCTTTGGCTTATTTATCGAGGCCAGAGGGTTTCATCGTTAAAACTCTGGCATAAGACACAACTGTAGGTGCTGTGTCTGCTCCTCTGGTAACATAACAAGGTGTACATAGAGCGAAATGATGTCACATCTGCACGCACAGAGCAACCATTGACAGAACAGTAAAATAAGTACGCAAGGGATCCACCTCATGACAACATTTAGCAGGGGAAAACTCCTGAATGGGATTGAGTGAACCACTACCGCATTTGTTGGTTTGTTGACAGCACAGGCGTAAATACAACTCTTCTTCTGCGGTTGTTTTAGCAAAATTAGACAACTCTGCACATGTCCAAATGCTTCTAATCTGAATAAAGCTTGGTGCATGTATACGCACGTCATGATTGAGTTATTTAATTTTGCACCCATATAAACAGTGGATTCAGATTATCTTATCTCTCAAATTTTTAATCAGATCAAGAAATTGTGTTCATGTAAATGTGGCTACTGAGGAGATATATGCTCGTCTCTTGTCTGTGATTTTTTTTATGGTGGAGCAACCAACTAATGAGCAGAATTTCTAACACATAAATACAAGAGGTTATTTATTGTACATTTAAAAAGATGTGGAATAGGCACACTTAAGTTTCCTTTTTTCTCACTTCTCGTCATCAACATTAACCAGAGGTGATGTAGAAGACAAACAACTTGCTCAGTCTCTTGATCACTTGCATTAGAGGATTTTCCTCTAAAGGACACAGTGGGTGCGCTGTGTCCTCCCAAGACAATAAAGCCTCAATAGATTGCATCTCGCATTGTAACTTGTTTTAAAAGCTGCTGCAAAGTTTGGCATCATGGGACCTACACAATCCTTCTCTGAGCTGTTTTTTTTTTTTTTTTTTTTTTTTGCAATGCTGTACGGGGTGAGTGATCAGAAGACTTGTAGCAGTAATTGTTGTGATATTTAAAGAGAGACAAAAGCAGCCCTGAGCACAGCAGATGTTTCATGTTTGCAAATAAAGACTGATCAGATCACGTCTCCTGCTCCAGTCTGGATGGCAGGAGCAACTCTAACCCACAGTCCATTCCAAACGCAATTAAAGCCAAACAGCAACAGTTAGCTTCCAGGAGCCAGGTACCCTGCACTCCCCATTCCCCTGAGGCCAACCCCTTCACCTCCTCCCCCAATCCCATCCATCCTTCTCCTTGCTCCATTGAGGCCCATAATCAGATTGGTCAGCACTAACTCCATTACAGCTGAGCAGTCGGGCACTCGATATTTCCAAGTTGTTGGCAGTAATTTGCTCCTATTAGCAGCTTTTACTGAGAATAAGAGTCACCGCATAAACAATCAACTAAGAGTTTCAGTGTCATGTTTATGAGTATTTGTGTGTATCCTTGTGTGAGTAAGAGGGTGTTTGTTTCAGAGTAAGATTCAATTTGAAGAGACAAATCTAATCAGAGGGAACAGAAGTCTTACAGGACAGGGGGTGTGGGAGTGGGTGTCAAAGGGGGTCTTGGTGGCTCTGGTTACCCCAGAAATTATGCACTAATGGGACTGAGGAGGATGATGGCTGGCACACTGTACTGTTGTCAGGCTGATGAAGGACAGGATGATGTAGACATGTGTTTTTTATTCGAACAGTGTGTTTAACTTTGTGTTGAAAAATTCAAACGAAAAGACAAAAATTTGTTAAAAGGATGCCCAAGAGCAGTAGTTTTGGGGTCTTATGCTGTCTTCGCGCCATGATATAAGATAAAATTACTGGTCTGTGTTGGAAAATAGCTTCATTTTTTCTTTATTATGCTATCAACTCAGCTGGAATTGAAAAAAAGAAGCAAAAAAGGAAGTGAGCCCAAAAAATGCTGAATACATGGAGAGACAAGCAGTCTAGCAGCACAACATTTAACAGCTTTTCTTATTAGGTCACAATCCTGCAGATAAAAGAAAACCGTGGTATATTAATTAGTAAATTACCCAAATAATATAGTACCAACATTAACACAACTGACCTCAACTTCCTTCCTGGTGGCTAGCAGGATGGCGAGAAAAGATGGTACAAGCAAGAACTTTATAAAACTAAACACTTTGTCGAATTCAGTGGAAGTCGTGAAGATGGTTTGAACTTTTTTCGAAAATCAAACGGTATCCCTTTTGTGAAATTATTCAGAAAGATAAAAACTACATGGTAAAATTAAACAGAGAAATCATGTAGAAACCCATCCATGAACATTTAAATCTAACAAAAGTTGCTATCTTGACTAGAAATATATTTTAGATGGATTTTAAATCAATTGATGAGTATTTTTTATATTGGATTAAGTTACAGACTCCAGAAAATGTCTGATTCGTATACCAGCTTCTGTCTGTACATCGTGACGAAAATCTATATCAAACACAAGCTAGTGATTGTTTTAGATTTGCTGTCATTTGAGGAAAATGTGTTTAGAAAAGGAAACAGTAATATCAGTCTTGTGAGGGCCAACGGCAATTGTCCAGATTAATCGGTCTGTCTCTTATACTACAAAAACAGTAAACAATACACTACTACACTGCAAAGTCTTGAGTTTCTCTGCACAATCTCAGACTCTAAATAGAAAAATGACAAATCAACTACAATGCATAAAAAGGAAAGACCAGAAAAAAGTATAAAGCATGAAAATGCATTAAGTGTTGAAATTAAGGGATTAATTAAATGAGAAATTTGTCAAATTCAAAATTCAAAACTGTCAAACATATACTGTTGGTGCATCCTAAAATGTCACTGTCACCTGTTTTAATACTGGCTCCTTTGTTGCCTTCATTGTGTGGATTGTAATAATTTGGCCATGTGCTTCATTCAAGAACATGAGGGCCATAAAACAGAGAGCAGAGGCAGCTCCAGGTCTCTACAGGAAGCAATAATCTAACAGACGATAAGAATCTGAGTGAAGGGAAGAGAGGAGGGCAGAGGGTGGAGGGGGACGAGGGGAGCTGACAGTAAAAGGTTTTTTTTTTTAATTCATCCAGCTCTGCTCCAGAGGGTTACTTCTCCAGTTTAACCTGGAAGAATACCTGTCTGACTTTTTTCTCGGCTAGGTTAAATGAACCAGTGCTGGAAACAAGAGACCACACTCTCAACTGAAATATCCGGACAGTACACATTCTCATGTTAAACTATTCTTTTCTCTCCAGATGACTACTCCCATACGTTTTGTCTGATGGATAAAAAAAGAGGAGATGAGAGCTGTTTCCTGACATTCACGCTTCAGACAAATTGTCAGGCAAGGCCTAGAAGAAACGGACCAGGCAGAGAGATGAGAAAGAGGGGGAAGGAGATGAGGATTCAGGGTTGTGTTTGGGTGTTTGTCTCTGAGGAGGACCTCTCCACCTGCTTGAGTCCGCATTCCTGCACATTCCAGGGATCCCACAGACAAAACGTGCTGAGAGGGCCAGGAACTGATCCCGACCCTGCCTGTCAACATCAGATCTTGCTGATAGAAAATTGCAAGGGACCTCTACTCATATGTGCACAATACAAGATGACAACATTAGGGTAATGCATGCATGACTGTGTGCATGCACATTAACACACAAAAACACAGCAACAAAATTTGCATACAACACTTAAAACATCGTCCCAATTTAAATTATTGGGGGATTTTGTCAAAGGCCTTGAGTGACAGCTCATCAATGTTGTCTTTTAAAGGATAATTTGATTTTGGTCGTCATATTTTGATACGTTCAATTCCTTACAATAGCTGCGTTTACATGGGCACAAATATTCGGAATAAAGGCCTGTTCAGAATAAAAATGCATCATCTAAACATGTTAATCGGAAGTCTGATACAATTCGGCTCAATTGGAAAGAAATTGCATTCTGATCAAGAGGGGTGGTTTATGCCAACCGTAAACACTTATTCTAATCGTGACTCTCTGCTCAGGCAAAACTAACCTGACTGCACATGTGTACCCTACGACATTGTGACGTATTTCCACTGTTAGTGACAAGGTGTAAACATGGTGGGATCCAAGAGCAATTAAGTCAGTGTCTGACACGAGTTTTTGGCTGTATACAGTCTCCTCATGTTACGCAGGATCAGAATGTGCTGCTGGGCTTGCTTGATGATCATGAATGCTCGGTGCAATACAACCTCTCTCAGAACCTGGTTCAGGTCCATTCTGAATCGGATGATGTGAGCCACTACCGCGTTTGTTGGTTTGTTAACAGCACAGGTGTAAATACAATTCTTCTTCTGCAGTTGTTTTGGTGAAATTAGACAACTCTGCGCATGTCCAAATGCTTCTAACCTTAAAAAAGCTTGTTGCATGTATACGCACGTCTTGATTGGATTATTTGATTTTGCACCCATGTAAACAGTGGATTCAGAATTTCTGATCCCACAAATTTTTAATTTGTTCGAGAAATTTTGCTCATGTAAACATGGCTAGTGAGTTGGATGGCCAGCAGCCAGTTAGCCTAGCTTGTATAAAAATGTTACTAATGTGGCGCAGCTGACAGTTTAGACAAGCATGAGTTAACTGCAAAAGTCCACCTTTGAGTGAACTTTTTAAAATCATGTAAACACGTTAGTCTAACTGAAATCACATTAATGGAACTTCTTATAGTTGGACTACCTAACCTGAATTATGCAGTTGGGGATTGATTCTCTCTGTCATGTATACAAACCATAGACTGAATATAGAATGGATGTTGTCTGCCTCCTTGCTGGGTAAAGCCACCCCAAGAACAGCACATTCTGGTAACGGGCTGCAGTATAGGTCATAAATCCTGCCTCTGTCTGCAAAGCTTATGGAGTTGTGGACAAACTTTAGAAATTAATTACACGCAATGTTGACATATAGTTACTGTAAGACTGGTTTGTATTGGAGTCCTCTTTTTTCTGTGCAGCTCCATTTTTAAAGTTATTAGGGGGTTCATGTTTTCTATTATTGACACTTGATACAGCCTATGGGCGTACGAAGATTGTGTAGCTCACCCAGGGGATACACAGTTTGAGCTGAACGTTATCACAGCGACTCTCCCAACAAATGCGTACAATGCTACTGCGTAAGTGCTGGAGTGCGTACAGCACTACTGCACAATGTTGGTTTCAGGAAATGGAGAAAAATTGTGGAAATACAGAGCTCTTTTTGGCTTCAAATCCATATACTGGCGGAAGGCGGAACCAAGTTGTCCATAGTATGTACAGTCTATGATACAAATCAATCAAACTGAAACTAGCTAAGCGTTCTTCACATGCTCCGGTGTTTGCACTGTGCTCTGAACATAAAGTTGAATAGCATGGGTGCTAGGAGGCCTGGTAGTAAACAAAATCTTGACAGATGAAGAAAGGGTGTAAAAAAAAGCTTCTCAATAACTCAAGACAGTAAGATAGTCAACAGGTACATTACATGGTGAATACCAGAGACACAAGAGTTAGGGTTGGCCTTCTCTCCACATGACTTACACTCAGTTTCAATAAAGAGAGCTGAACACTAAAGCTAGGAGCTCCACAGATGATCATTTTGAGGCTGTCTATCATGTGGCTGTATGTCCACCTCAGCCTCATACCTCTATGAGCAGGGTAACATTTCAGCTGTTAACAGAGTGGAGGGACAGCAGTGAGAGGTGGGGCAGGCTGTGTGGAGGGACCAGCAACTCATGAATAGAGCTCTTTCTCCCTGAGAGGACTTCAAACAGGCCCGTATCAATCAGCCAGGTGGAGCAGCAGTGGCTGAGCCGTGCCCGCCGGCCGTCAGCCCGGAGGTTTCAGATGCAACGAGCGTGCCCTCTCACACGACACACACTGACTGACACACTGACCAGAGAGAGCCAACTAGACTGCAGATCCACCCAAACACAGCAGAGATGTCAACACACACACACACACACACACACACACACACACACACACACACACACACACACACACACACACACACACACACACACACACAAAACCTCAACTCCACTGGGACCTATAGGCACAATGCCCAAGTTTGAAATGCCAAGGATGGCTCAATGTCAACTCCACTGCAAAACACACACACACACACACACACACACACACACACACACACACACCTCATCCTCTTCTCTTGTCTTAATTTAGTAGCTTCCCTTGCATCTTTTTATCACCAACAGCTGTACAGCAATGTTGATAATAAACAAATGGTGAAAGGGTATGTTCAAGGAAATGTTCAACAGAGGGAGAAAGATTATTATATTATTATTAAAGATTGGCTTTGTCTTGTTAAGTTTATAGAATCTTTCAAATGTCCGGGGTTTTGTATGGAAGTTATGAGTTTCTGTTGCATGAACTTGCTGAGTTAGAAGCGCATAAAAAACACTTAACCCGACCCAGAAAACTCTCAAAATTAACTACGCACAACTCCGTAACTCCGTAACTCCGTAACTCCGCCCCTGCGTGTCCTCTTTTTGGGGATTCAGAATATGGTCACCCTAACTCTACCCCAGCACTGTAATTTAGCACCATCACTACTCTGTCTGTGTACTTCTACACAGAACCCCACAAAAGTATACTATTGGTTATGTCAAACTATTTAATGGTATTTTGGCAAGGAGCAAGCCCAAAGGCACGATGAGTAAAAAAGCAGCACAAGCTTCACACACATGAAGCTCTGCACTGTCCTGTCACCTTCAATGATTACACTGAAATAGTATATGTCACTGTAAATATGCCACTATATCTGTCTCAAACACTTTTGTAGTGTGAGGAGATGTACCACAAAACTGATTGCCATGAAATTTACCTGAAAAGGATGGCATAACAATCCTGAACAATCGATTTATCAAAAAAGAACACGGTGCAAACAATTACAGGGTCCATGGGAGTAAATGCCACTAATTCAACTGTATGTCTATCCATTTATCTGTTTACCAGCCAAATTGTCTGTCCATCTACTTTTGAACAGAACTTTCCCTCCTCTACTCGGAAAACAATGCAGTAACTTCTTTTGCCTTCTATCATAAGAAGTTTTCAACAAATAATAGATCAAACAAACAGCACACACAGTGACACATTATCGTACAGCCTTGTAGGGGTCAAACTGGCCCAGTGTCTGGGCCTCTCAGTGGGCCACTCTTTGTGTTTATGCTGCAATTATGCGCTCTCTCATCTACACTGTGCCCCTTCTGACCTCTGGAGAAGGGTCAACATCCAAGAAGTCCTAACACAGACAATGGAGGTCCATTCACAAGCTATGTCAGGACAGAGAGAAGGAGGAGAAGAACATTCTCTCAGACTCAGTCCTCTTGTATCGCTCCATCTCTCCATCGTTTCCCTCCATCTGTCTGGGCAGACTCTACCCACATCCTCCTTCAGCTACCAGACCCTCTGTCTGCCACCCAGCTCCCGAACAAACCTACTCAGACAACCATACCCCCCTTCTCCAAGCACACTGGGAACCAGCAAGAGTACAGAGCATTCAAAACAAACTCTACCATGAAAGTTTAAGTGGTAAAAAGTACACACAATCCACCTTTTTCCTGAATGGCAGCCGATTCCAAAGCATCCATGTGTCACCTGCTGCCATGTTTGAATGCAGCCTGATGCCACACTCAGACTTAAGGGGGGTTGGAGGGGTGAGGGAGGAGAGAGTGGATCCTCAGGGCAGGGGATGTGAGGGAGGGGTGTAGGGAGTGGTGGTGGGTGTACTGGGCCGGTGTTGATGGGTGGGCGGGAGAGCAAAGAGGATTTAAATGGAGATTGACGCCCAAGGGGTAACCTGGCAACAGGCAGGAGCTGCTGTCAGATTAGGATCTGAGAGAGAGAGATAACCACTTTACTGCCCCCTGGACTGAGGAGAGCTGGAGGGCTGCAGTGTGTGTGTGTGTGTGTGTGTGTGTGTATGTGCTTAACCCCCAGTGCCATGTATCAGGAGGCAGCTGCAGAGTTGTTTCTAAAGACCTGGTTAAAATGCCACACAGCAGAGCAAAGCACATCCATCCATCACTGACTGCATCACTTTAATCTCTGGGTCATAATGTACAGGGAGGATGCAAACCCAGTTTAAAGATGTGCACCATACAGAATGTCAAACCAGACTCAGAGCAGGTGTGTGCATTTATTCTACTACATATGTACCATTGAAACATGCAAGAACAAAAAACTACTCAGTAAACTGTCTGGATAAACCGTGCACTACCAGCAGCCTTTATTTACATGAGAATGGCCTATCACCCTCTTTCATTAACACCTCAACAACAGAAAAGACAAACAGGAACCTCTTTGCATCATGTGACACTGCAAAGGTTATACATACAAATCCTGTTAAAATCCAGTTTTGTTGAAAATAACCAATTATTTTACAGCATTGATGGCTTGTATTCCCTTTAATACAATTTCATTCTACCATTTTTTTTTTACCATTCAGGTTTACAAAAACTTATCTCCATCCATAGAGTCAGCTAGTCCACCATTCTGGTCCAGACTACGTGTGATGAGTACAAACAAGCACTGCATCAGAGTGCTGGAAATTTCTGGAAAAATGCAGCTTTAAATTTTCCAAAGTTGCTTATTCACATAAGTCCCTCACAGACAGTTTTCCTTTCAAATTTGGAGGGAGGTATCCAAATGTCATATAGGTTTGTACTAATGTAGCAAAATGTAGTCAGACAACACTGGGCTTGACAGTGCAACCATTTCACTCACGTTTGCGACTAAAAATAGATGTGTGCGAATTGTAAAATGTGTATTTAGGGGAACATGTGTGCATTACAAAAAATTAGGCGAGGCAGTGCATGTTTTTTTTCATGTAAATACCGCGGTGAAGTTAGTTTTAGGTTGGATATTCGACGGACATTCACTGCGAATCCACCAGGGTCTTCTCACACTCCATAACCGGGAACAGCAAAAGCAACACAGTTAAATCTACTCGGCATCCTTGCTGTTGATGTCAGGTGTTGAATAAGGGACCATCAATAAATTACTGGTTGATGTTCTCAGAAAAGGCTGTTTTTCCATGTCATGAGACCAACTGACCTTAAATTGATTTCAAATAAAAATACTTATGTTGACCAATAAGACACACCTCTTTATTTCCCTAATTTGTCCTCGTAATTTTTTTGTGTTAAATTTAAAGGCAAATTTGGAACATTTTCTTCAATAGCTTTCATGTTATGTGACCAGATGACCTTTCAATTGATTTCAAATAATAGTACTTATGTCGACCAATAAGACAAACATTATTTTATCAATTCAACATTGAACATTATTTTCATCAATCAATTCATTGTAACCCTAAAGTTCTTTGTGTGCTCCTTACTTTTTCAACTTAGGAGCACATGTGCTGCTAAGTTGAAAAAAGTTAATGTCAAACCCTGCAACATGATAACAGTTTTGCCTTAATATTGATGTCATATAGAGATGGGCATCTGTAGAAAAACACTGTCTTACACAGACATTCAGTCAGTCTACTAGAGGTGGATCTTTGCGGGACTTTCAGTCATATGCCACAGCAAATTTTAACACAGACACACTAAACGTTGATGATGAACCAGCTACATTAAACCTGTTTGAATCAGTATGTTTGTACTGCCATTTTAACATGCCTGTGAACATACATTAGCGTTTAGCTGCCTCCCATGGAGCCTCTACCACGGCTGTTGTCTTGTTTTCTGCTTGGGTTTGCAGTTAATGCTGCAGCATATTGGATTCTGTAAAGTAGGAAAATTAACTTAATTTGTAAAGTAGATACTGATCTTCAGTAAAACTTTTTCTAACTAAAAAAGACAAAGGATGGATTTATTGGAAGACTGGTCCATTAGATAGACACATTGATCCATGGAGATTGACAAACAGATCACATAGGATTGATGACTGCAACATGCTGGCTAAAAACAAACATGGATCTGATGGTCAGGATACTGACTGTGTTTATCTCGAAGATCATCAATTGCCTGTTTGGGACTCTTTTTCTTTTCAAAACCAAAAATCAATAAATAATCCAGAAGCAAAGCAGCGTTATAACAAGCATGATTGATTATTAAAGGAGACAAAAGCTAAGATAGACAATGTTAAGGAAGTATAAAAACTACAAAAAAAACACAACACTGTAAAAGCACCTACACACGAACAGACACACACACTATAAAAGTGAGGACAGTTTCAGAGACCCAATCAGGGCCTGCTGGCTGGCAGATTGAGAGGGATTTGTTGGACGGCACGCGACCGTGTCATGGCAGCGCCTCCACCTCCTGTCAGCTGTGTTTGTGCAGTGACTGTGCGTGTTTTTGTGTGTGTGTGTGGGAGGGGATGGGGTGTTTCACAAAGGAGGACAGTCTGCATAAAAGCAGCAGAAAAAAGACGCATGTAAATCTTCTCAACAAGGAAAGAGGCTGTAGAGAGAGAAAAGAGGGGGCACGGGTGAGAGTTGAAACAATCACTTTTCCTTTTGTGCAGGTGTTTTTGTCTGTGTGTGTGTAAAAAAGAGAAAATACAGGCTGTTTGGAGAGTGAATGACACAGACAGGCTGAATGACATTAACAAAATAAACTGAATTCAGATCCGCTTTCTCACTTTCACTTTCTGATGATTTGCATTTGCCCTTTAGGGACTGCAAATGCTGCGTGTGTATTTGTGCGCATGTGTTTGTGTGTGTGTGGTGTGTGTGTGAAGTAGAGAACATAAAGTTGTCAGGGATTTATCATTTGAGGGTTTTTTTTAAGTCATGCTGGATTATTAACCGTGAAACCACAGCCTGGCTTGTTTTCTCCTGCTTGGTGAAATACTTCTGTTATTAGAGAGCCGCTCATAAAATAGTCTCATGAGCTCACAAATAGAGGCAAGGAAACATCTGAGTGAATTTAACTAATAGCTATTTGAATACCAGTAAACCAGCAGAGGATCATAATAAATGTGTTTTATGGTTCAGCTATAAACCTAATTTCTATCTTGACTATAAATTTAGTCCGTCATTACAGCCTCATGTGTGGTCTGACGCTTCTTTGTGTGCATTTTGTGAGATTATGTAACGTTAGTGTGTGGCTTTTGTTTCATTACAACAAATTGTGCATTTCATGTGATAAATATCTTCAAACTTGCGTTATACGTCAGGTAGCTCCATCCACGCATTGAAGGTGAAAAAAAAAATACAGAGTAAACTCTTCCTCTTGTCAAAGCCAAAGTTTTTGGGTCCTCTGCTTCATCACTGTGGTCCATTTTTCCACATCCAGATGAGTGAAAATAAACCTCTAAAAATAACACCTTAGACATAATGGTAATCTGTTTGTGATCTACATGAAGTTTGCACAGATATTGTATCAAACTTGATTGTAGGTTTACAGCATGAAATTTAGAATAAGTAAATAACTAGTTTTTGAGAGACATGAAGGAAAACTCTGAGCATGAGTTGAATGAATAGGGGTTAGTGATGCTCTTTGAAATTGGCGGTACAAGATTTTTGGTGGTGATATGGGCTCTGGGAAGTGCTTTTTAGGGGTAAGAATATTTGGAAGGTATTATCTAAATTTCTATTTCTATTTTTGATTAATCAGAAGGATTCAAAAATGTGTGAATGAAATGCATATGAAATGAAAACAGGTGATCAGTGTTGGAAAGATGGGGAAAAGAAAAGAAAAGAAAAACTGAAGGTGATTGGATGACCCTTAAATTACTTTGGTAATTTATTAAGTAGATTAATCTGTGGGGAAAACTGTGTTCAGTATACTGACCATTTATCTTAGAGCTCTAACTGATGAAAAAGTTGATCCTGGTTCTGACAGAAAAATGCCAGAACATACAGTCCATCACAGTTTGTTGTTTATGAAGCATTGTAGCTGCAGACCCGTCAGGATGCCCATGCTGACCCCTGTCCACCACTGAAACTGCCTATAGCTAATGGGCACATGAGCATTAGACCTGGACCACATAGCAATGGAAGAAGGTCACCTTGAGGAAGATGTCAGTGTTCCAGGGCTTTGCCTACAGACTCTCTGGATCTCAATCTAATGGGATGCTAGTCTAAAACACACACAATTTCACCTCAGTGTGTCAGATATTAAAGTCCAAGTATGATCAAATTTTGTACTGACAAAGGCCTTTGTGCTAAAATCATTCTTCTACTTTTCTCTTTAAGGCCACTCACACTTCAGATAATTATATTGGAGTCTATGGTAACACAGAAAAGCAACTTAAAGCTCCTCTGAGGAGTTTTTCATCATTCACAAATTATACTGAAATTCATGTCAAGGTTTTTCTATGATCTACAAAACTAAACAAATAAACCAGGGATTTTTAAACTGTATTTTTGAATGCTTAAAATTGGTGTGAGGGGGTAGGTGTCAGAGGAGCTGCAGAGAAAACAGACCCTTGTTTACACTTTCCATTTCAAATATTTACAATTAATTATACTTTTGACTTTCAAGAGATTTTCTGTCAGGGGTCACATCTTAAGCATGCAGGGTACAAGATATGCGAAGACTGCTTTGTCAGCAGGAGGCGCCAAAATTGATACAAACCAAAAGTTCCTCACAGGAGCTTTAAGTCAAGGACTTGCATGTGTTTTCCATCATTGCTATGTCTTTTAAATGTAAATTACATGCTTTTGTTTGTCATTTACGCATAGATAATTAAAACAAACTCCAACCAAAAAATCACAGCCATCAACAAATCCTCTGCACAGCTGATTTTCCAAATTCTTCATGACAAATGAATGGTTCATTAAGGTAACAAAATAAACAGCTTACTTTGAAACTCTAGATGAGTAATGGGGTGGTTCCACATTTTAGAGGCTTTACCAGAAGAGATAAAGAGTGAGAAAATAGCCCTGATGTAGCTCCTCACTCCTCAAGCAAAAATTCCAAAAAGAAAGCAGGAGTTTGACAAACAAAGCTGTCACAAACACAGCAAAAACAATCAGTATTCACTTATTCGATTAGCAATATTAAAACAGAGTGCAGGGATGGAAGAAGAGAGCTGTAAAGATGAGCAGATAAAAGAAAGAAAAGCCTTTCTGGTTCTCATTTCCAGTCTGTGGACATTACCGCTTCATTAGCAGGCGGCATGTGCTAAATATTATTCTGACTCTGATGGCTATCACACTCCTATGTAATGAGATACAGGCACTCTGAACACACACGCACACACAAACACACACGCACACATCTTTCTCTCTAACACCTCCTGACCTCTTCTTCTACCTCAGAGCAAGTATGCATGTTAATGTGTCTGCGCGAGTGCTTGGACATACTGTTAGTAGTGCAAACAGGATATACAAAAATATGAAAAGTCGAAAATACAAAGGAGGGCAGGTAGATATAGGAAGATCCCAAAACTCTAATCCATGTAGGTCGGTACACCTCCTTCTGTGATACTCAGATCTCATTTCAGTTTCAGGACTTTAGAAGCTTGCTCCTCACACTCATATCTCCCTCAGGCCGATTTAGGAGAATTATTCAAATGAAGGAGAAACTTTGTCCGATAGAGAGCCTCAGATGTTCTTTTGAGGACCTTTGAAGGTTGTAGATGGAAAAGGGATTCCTCTAGAGTCAGACCCTCATTAAGAATGATAATTGAGATCTGTATGTGTTTGATATACAACATTAAAGACTAAAGGTCAGAGCCGGGTACTGAGGAAACTGAGGCTGAGGGACTGTTTTTTTCACAGGGGGAAATGTGTGAGGCACTTTGTTATGAAGGAGCATTGGGGACCACATAAAAATTTTTTTTTTTTAAATTAAGACTTCAAGATTAAAGTCATCACTTAAGAGAATAAAGTCGTTACTTACAAGAGTAAAGTAATTACGGGGATAAAGTCGTTTTAAAGTAATTACTTACGAGAATAGAGTCTAAATAAA
This sequence comes from Xyrichtys novacula, assembly GCA_962446985.1. Lineage (NCBI taxonomy): Eukaryota > Metazoa > Chordata > Actinopteri > Labriformes > Labridae > Xyrichtys > Xyrichtys novacula. The sequence goes on from OY660865.1 coordinate 19,539,386, forward strand.
GTCCTTATATTCTAACCTGTTGTTTAAGATGACAGTTGTTGAAGTGAGAGCCATGGAGCATTGCGTAAAAATACACTTCAATATTGGTTTCTCAAACAAGGAGATACTTAATCTTTCGGCACATCAGCACCACATTATCATAAGTATCATAATGGTTTTATTACGACTTTATTCTCGTAAGTAATGATTTTAGTACAACTTTATTCTTGTTAGTAATGACTCTGTTCTCATTAGTAATGACTCTATTCTCCTAAATCATCAACTTTGATCTCCAAGTCTTACAATTTTCCTTAATGTTGCTCTAATACGTTGTCATACTTTTTTAGTCTGTCATCTGTTCAAAGAAAATTTTTCCCACACAGCAAAAAAAATAAAAGGCTTGTGATAGTCAACAAAAATTCTGGGGAGTTTTTTTGCAAATAAAAAAGGGGTGGTCTGTGGTCAAGAGCAGAAGTAAGTTATAAAGGACTCAAAGAGACAAAATAGAGCAAGGAGCATTGACCCCATAACCTCCAATGTTTTCTCATATAATGTCCTTGTCTGGCAGAAATCTTGTATCTCCATACTTTAATGTTTTAATATTTTCACACCAATCAGTGCTATCAGTCGTCCTTATCATCTGTCAGTGAGCTTTCTGACATGTCAGCCAATGAAAGAATTTAAAAAGCTTGAGACCGAATTCAGCAAAGTGTTGAGTCATTTGAAAAACACTTTCTTGTTGTGGTGGTGGTTTTAGAAATCTGAGGTTTATGCATTTACATTTTTTTTTTTAAAATTCTGTATTTCCAAAGTATTGAATTCAAGGATTCACCACTCTGTACCCGTCAATTATCTGATGTCCAAAAGTTTCAAGTTTGGGAAAAAGTCAATATTAAATATAATATAAATATAAAAGTAAAAACAGCTAACATCAGATTATAACCACATTACATTTGAATAATCAATGAGTTTGGATTACAAAGTGAATCACTGATAATTGATCAGATATCTGTTAAATCAAGAGTTATGACAGAAGCATTTGGAGAATAAGAGTTGAAGTGTTTCATGGGAATGAGTGAGAGTATGCTGAGTAAAAATAAAAAAATAAAAAAAGCTGTTCCTATTTATTATTTCAATCTTTCTGTTTGCACTGTTTCAACAAAGAGTTCACACACACAAATACATACACACAAGCAGGTAGAAACACAAAGATAAACACATGCACACACAAACACATCAGTCCCTGAGTAAACCACTCTTGATTATTACTACCCCCTAGAGGCACATATTTTAGTACAAGAGACAAAAAGGGGGGCCTGTTGTTTGTGTGGCGTCAAATAAAACAGAATTCACTGAGTTTGGCAGGTTACAAATTTAAGTCCAAGAGAGGAAATGTGAGCTGGGATAAAGATTAAAATCAGATTTGGTTGAACTTTCATCAGTCAAAGTTTGAGTATTCCGTTGCCATAGCAGGAACAAAAGAATTGGCAAACTGAGTGAAACGCAAACAGCAGATGATACTTCTGGGCAGGCAAAATATTATCTGATATTTGTTTTGTAGTCCAGTACTTGAAAATACCATTAAAATATACTTTCATTAAATATAAATACACTTTTTTAAATTCAGTGTAGATACTGTCCTTGTGCTTGTTTATATTCAGTCTGTGAGCTTGTCTGATGTCAGGTTTCACGACTTGAAAAACGAAGAGGTGCTGTTCGTATATGGAGAGGCTGAGGATCTGTATGGGAACAGGATAACAGGATATAATGTAGAGTATTATCAGAGTGTTTGGGCTGAACTCTGGAATCAGTGTGTTATCAGGCTATTCATGCCCCATTTCAGTACGGTGTTCTGACCTCCAATCAGAGCAGTGAGCAGAGATAACGGCCAATCAGAGCTTAGAGGGATGATAAGAGCCAATCAGAGGGGGAAAAAGTGATAAAAAGTGATAAGAGAACAGACCTGGCCCTGCAGGTGATGAGCTGCAGCCTCTGAGCCACGCAAACCACATGCAAATACACACACACAGACGCACACACACACGCACGCACGCGCGCACGCACGCACGCGCCTTTAAGCATGTTTTTTCCTGTTGGGCATAGTTGCTAGAGTTTGAAATCAGCTTCTTTCTTTCTCCTGGTACTTTTACTCAACCTTTTTCTGTGATTAAATATTTTAGTCAAAGTAAAACATACATTAGTACTCTGTCTGGTTACTGGTCTGTTATTGAATTACAGAGTAAACTGTTTTTGTGATATGATTCATGCCACAATAATCAGAAATTCAATTCACCTTTAAGTTGTAGTAAAATATTCTCTTTCCACAACTCCACTAACAACTCAAAACTCTGAAACTCCAACAATACACACAAATGGGACAGTGATGCATAAAGCAGTTGTATCTGTAGAAATGTTTGATATTTACAGCACACAAATGTTCAGGTCTTTTTTCTTTTCACTATAAAGTGGTCGTATTGTGAAAATTATTATTTGTTCTGCATCTTCTCAAACATAGCTGACAAAAATGTAATCAAATATCTGGTTACAATAGACTCAAAACAATGTTTTGATGTCGTGAGCCTGACAAAGATGCAGAAATGTTTGGAGAAAACTCTTATTATGGACTGAAGGCCGGGATTATCCCTTTGATTTAACTCCATTCCACTGTTTCTCGCCTGTGCAGAGTATATTTTCTGTGGAAAGCTGTAAGATCATTATATATTCAGATCTAACCAGCTTCTTTCAAAACCTGGAAACTATTGTAAAGTACAAAAATGTGGAGCACTTAAAATATCCAAATCAGACATCATGTATTATAGTTTATGGTTTGGTTGTTCACTTTTAACATGAGAGGTTGACAGTAAATTACCCTGAGTTCAAAACAAGGAACCAAGATCGTTTTTACAACAAAGAGCCTATTTTTTCTTTTCAAGTTCCTGAGGTGAGGGAGCTGGAAGAATGGGGGGAGAGTGTTTGAAAGAGCCCTAAAAAAGAGAAAGCTGGTCCAGACGGAGATCACAGGCTGTAATTACTGCAGCGTGCTGCACTGATGGAGGTGATAACACGCTCTGGGGCTAAAAGAAAGCCGGCTTGCTGAACCTGAACCTCGGCTCATCCTGTCTTCCTCTACTTCAGCCTAAAGCAGCCGAGCAGAAGTCCTTGACTTCTTTCAAAGGGGTCACTTAGAGGTCAGGCCAAGGTCACGTAGAAGGAAGGAGTTGAGGAGTGCAACAACGCAATCAGAGCGTCTCATCTAGCTGTGAGCCTGATTAACTTTGGGGGGTTTCTTTTTTGTTTTGTCTTTGCATTACAGTTGATTTGTCAGTTTTTTGTGCAGCTGAGACTTTTTTTTGGAAACAGCTTTTCATGTAAAGCTGTAGCGCTGAGTGAGTCACGCCTGCCAAAAAGTACGCTTTGAAATTAAGATGATGTCTGCTGCATCTAATCTAGGGACTTTATAAAATACAAGGCCCTTGTCTCAGTGACATCGCCCATCGGTTTCTGAAGAGGCTTTATGAAGCACCAAGTTGGTGGTATTAGAAATATTGACTCCAGCTAACCTTGACTTCTCAATAAACAATCAAAGAGGTGGCGATAAAGCCATAGCCTGGCAGCAGCTACAATGCACTAACCTGTCAGTCATATCAGCTTCATTCTTATTTCCTAATTATAAAAAATTCTTAATATTAATACAATCCAAATGGATGTTTGATGAAAGGATTCATCCCTTAAGTAAGGAGAGAAAAGTTCTGTTGAAGTTTGTTTTTAAAATGGGAATTTTAATGTGATTGGGTGCAGTTCTTACTTGCACCCCTTTACTGCGTGTTAAGTCTAGCCACTGTTGTATCTGAATAAAGCCCTTGAGGCTCAAAAATTAACTTCAGAAAGTAGGGATTGGAGTTTAAAATGCACATCAATAAAAAGAAAAATCCAAAACTAAAAAGATGGAAGGAGGCACATAGTCTGTGGTTTGTCTGGACCTAAAAATCACACTTTGGTGAATATGTATTAAAGGAACTCTCAGGGGTTAGTGTTGGTCATGGTTAAGTCATGGTTAGTGTTGCTCAGTTTTCTCAAGTGTATCCTTGAGTTGAAAAACGTGCTGAAAGAACTTCCTACACAAAACATTTACAAAGTTTTATCAGGCCTACTTTTTATTTTATTTTGGGGCTCTTTGTGTCTGTATTGGAGGGGCTGGGACGGTGGATACAGCAGAAAATAGGGAGAGTTGGGGGGATGACATGTGGGAAAGGAACCACTAGCTGGGACTTTTGCAAATTAGGTGTAGGCTTAGATCGCTGGGCCAAAGCGGATTTATTTTCAAATATATCAAAACCTGCATTATTTTGATTAATGTGTCTGATTCTCAACTTCCAGTGAACTACATTATTTTAGTGTGTCAGACGGGAACACATACCCACATCTATTATTCTATAAATCTATTGATCAGGATGCACCTCCAGAATTTTTATTTATGTTCAAAAGCTTCACAAAGTTATTTATTCATAAACTGGGAATCATGCATATACAGAATAAACACATTTACACATTTATCATTCCTTTTCAATACATAAATCCATATTAATTATTTATATTCTTATTTATTTTATTTTTTTTAGCATTCAAACACCAAGACCAATACTTTGTTTGTGTAAACCTTCATGGCAGTAAACCTGATTCTGATTCTGACACAACACATGCTGCATGTACTGCATGTACAGACTCATGCAAACACACACTCTCTCATATGCACACACTCACATTTCACCTCCCTCTCACCCCTCTTCCTTGGGTGGGAGTCCATTTCCTTCTTCTGATACATAAATAAATAAAGGGGTATATTGTGCCCCAGGACTGGGATGGGAGAGACGGAGTGTTAGAGCAAAGGACAGAAAGAAAAGAATAATGGAAGACAGACAGGAGAAATGAAGGGAAGAGGGAGGAGGGGAAGTTATAATTGTTTTCCAGCTCAGAGAAGTTTGGTCCCAATGTGACCAGGCCGTCTTTCCCCGTGGAGCCCACCTCCCCTCGCTCTCAGACACGAGAGGGAGGCCTCAATCAAACATACGAGCCACAGAACATGACCTGGCAAGTTCAGCAGGAAAAGAGGGGAGGAGGAGAGAGTTGGTGTGAATTGATTGAATTACTCTCAGCCAAAAACACCATGTGTGGGACTGACAGGCTGCGGTTCGTAATGACTCTATTCCCTGATTAAGACGGCTTGTTTTACATCAATGCTTAGACTTAGAGGAGCAGTTTGGAGCCTCTGAGGGAAGTTTGCTGGAAGGAGTCTTTGAGAAATTAAGAATTAAGAGGGAGAAATAAGGTTAATTGAGTTTGTTTTGTTTGGAGCCAATCTAATGACGGGTGAAAGAAATAAAGTAATGCCTATCGGGGACCAAAGAGACACGGAAGGAGAGAAAAACAAGAGAGTTTTTCAGAAGCTTCGTCTACATTTGTCTTCTAGGGATCATATAACCTGTCCCCTCCTCATCTCATCCCTCACTTTCCTATAGAGGAAAATAATAGCTCAAAGCACCAAAAATAATTAAGCTTCTAAATTTATTCATCTAATTTAAAATGGCCGTTTGCACCAAAGTGTTGTTCAGGGGTTGTCTTTCATTAATTCTAGCTGTAAGTGTTATTTGTTGTAGAATCTCTCACAGTGGTATTAGTGTGGGTGACAGAAGGGAACTTCATCTGTCAATCATCACAACTCATCAGTTTCTTAATTACACAGCACAGAGAGCTCATAGGATCACCATGACTACTTTCAGTCGATCACAGACTATGTGATCATAGTCATCAGGTTTTCTCTCTGTTAGGTGGTCTTTTTACACTCAGACTCAACTTTCATAGCTGGCATTAGTTTTTTATTTGGTCCTGATACAGGTAATAAGATGAGACATTGCTGCATTTTCCCTACAGTCTTTTTTTGTGTTTAATACTGTAACTGGGCCAAAGCATTACACAGCTGTCTTTACAGCATTACAAGACAGCCTCAGTTTCTTTCTGAGAGGGTCCTGCCTGCACTTTGCGAAGTGTGAAGCTGGACTAAGAGGCTAAGTTAGCCAGTTATGATGTGTTTCAGTTGTATTCGGAAATCGGGATTACCGAGCTCCGAGTCCGAAATTCATCTGGAACACCCCCCTAAAGTCGGATTTCCAACTTGGAAAATTGGACGATCCTCGCCAACCCCGACTTGACTACGACATCATAATCCTAGATGGCAGCGCAGTGCATCAACAGTAAATAGTAGCAGTAAAAGCCCTCGTAATGTATTCCTGATTAGCATTTCGAATTTGTTTTTGTGGTTTATGTTGTACTGCCCAACGTCTAACTGTGAACACTGTGCTATGGTGTTTGTAAGTGTAAAATACTGTGTTGTGCATTTTTTAGAACTGTTGTCACTAACAACAACTAACAACCGCTGACAACAGCTAACAACAACTAACAACCGCTAACGACCGCTGACAATTGTTAACAACAACTAACAATGGGTAACTGTAGGCGTCCATCTTGGTTTTCTGACTTGTTAACCGGAACACTGTCAACTCGGGTGTAACGTCATTCCAAGCTCTGACATCCGACTTCCAAGGCACCTGGAATGCAGCATTAGCCCACTGACAGAATGACTTGTGGATTGAGTGGCAAGGAGGTCTAATGTTTTGCAGGCATTTGAGTAGATGAGCATATTCTTAAATGTTCATAAAGCTTGTGAGTCAGCCCCTGAATAAAAAGGACTTCAATGCTCTACCTATACCCCTGTCACATGAAGATCAAGAAACCCCTTCAGCAGACCAGCTAGGAAAAGTGGAGGTCACAGTGATAAGGAACAAATTCTTTTGGTCTAATAAACTGGACAAATTTCTCTAAACTCGACCAGTTGTTGAAACAGTGGATGTTGTGGAGTCCTATGATGTTGTTATATCTTTCACCAGCTCAAGGGTGACCATAATCTGACTTCCCAAAAAGAGGACATGACTACACAGGGGCTGAGTCGTACGAAGTTAATTCTCAGAGTTTTCGGGTTGTATCGAGTGTCTTTTACCTGTTTCTAACTCAGTAAGTCCATGTGACACAAAATGGAAACTTACGTACAAAAAAACGTGGACATTTGAAGGATTTTATAAACTTCCCTGGACAAAGCCGGACAGCTCGGACAGCGCCCAAAAAAGGGGACATGTCCGGGTAAAAAGAGGATGTATGGTCACCCTGACCAGCTCCTCATCTAAGAAGTCAACAGTGTGTCCAAATCCAGAGGCTGCAGCCTTCAGAGGATTCAGCCGTTGTGGCCTGCATAGACTGAAAAGGCTTATGTAATTTGATACGGTCAATCCTTAAAAGCATGGTTGTTTACGGCATTAACTTGACAATGGTGCTGCTCTTGTTGCTTAAAAACAGGATGCTACCCAGCTAACCATCCAGCATAGCTAGCGTCACATAACTTGAACACCATCATCAATATGAATTATAATTTCAAAGCTTCTGTCCTTTAAAACATTTGTACAACTCGCTACTGAGTTAAATCTAAATCCAATGACTTGACACAAAGGATGCACTCAATGAAAAAGTTTTTTAAAAAAAAGGTCAACGCACTGCTAAATTCTGTAAAATGTAATTCTGAGGTGGTAAAACAATTATCTGAATTATATCCAGGTTGTAGTCTCATTGTAAACTTGGACACATATTTCATCAGACTCCCTGTCAGACCAGTTGTTGATAACAGACTAAAATAACTGACAGATACCACAATGATTTGCACACATGGTGTATTTGCCTACATTTGCATGAGCCTTGTTTCAGAATAGCAGACTCTGTGACTGCCTTCATTGTTCACAACTGCAGCAGTTAAGTGCTGCTGGACTTTTGGAGGCACATTTTGTTGTTCAATAGAAACCTCCCCAATCTCAAAACCCATTGGTGTAGTCTTTATAAATGGCAGCTGAGAGTGGACTGTTAGCTGAATTTGCAGGCAGAAATCTGTTTTTAGAAATAAATTGTCACAAAAGTGTCATTGTGTGACCGTCAGTGTGGCCCAGAACAACATTACAGCCGCTGCCTTTCCTCCACACAAACTATTTATCGTCATTCACATCCTGATTCTGGCACCACAAGGTTCTAAATTTCCTGTATCAAGAATTGGTAAATAAAGAGAAAAACTTCCCCAATCCTTTTTACAGGAAAAACAGAAATAAAATCACATGTCTTGTGGAATTGCTTAACAATTCAATGACTGACTTGGAGACATGGTGTTAAATCTCCAATAAGGACCAAGATTTGTGACTGTAAGCGTAAAGCTCACCAAAAAATTGGGCCATGCAAATATTTTTTTTGTCCTGTGACATTCTACAAAATCTAGCACAGCAGTAATCTCCACATCTTTGGCATCAGACTGGTCTTTGGGTTTGGATGTAATTACTCTTTGACCACTTAGTTCAGGCTGTCACTGCTAAGGTCACATGAATAAGCCTCCATATTTGTCTCTAATCGAGCCACTAATCTGAAAGATCTAAGAGCCTGAATCAATCCTCCATTCTGCCTCTATTGATCTCATCTTCTCCATCTACCAGCTTCACTCTGGCTTTCTCTGTCTCTGCCTCCTCCCCAGCATGCTCTCTGCAGTAATGGATACTGAAGATGTCAGGCAGATTTAACATTTATTGCTTATTTAAAACGGCCTCTGACCTACACACAATACCCTCTACCACATCCCTGCAGACATGGCCAAAAAGAGAGAAAGTGAGCGTCTGAGTGGGTGCAGTTAACACTAAGGAGCTGTCACTCTTATTGTTGCAGTAGGCATGAAATGAACCATCTGCTAATGGCTGCCTTATCTCGGCAGCAGGCTTAATAATTGCTGTTCAAAGCCTGCTTCTGCAGGTGGGAGTTATGTCATTAAGCCTCAATACTACTCTCAGACACACCACAGTAACCATATGGTTAAGCTCTGAGTGAGATATCATAAGGTTTTCAAAGCCTACAGGCCTGGACGAATGCTTCAAAGTAGAGCAACTTGATTGTAAATGTCTACATGTGTCCTTTTCTCCTGTGTTAACAATTAAGTTCATGATTGTACAGTCATTTACATTCATGTACAGCTTTGTACTTTGCCCTGCAGAGTTTTCACAGGCAACTGAAATAAGTGCCATTACCTTCCTTTTATTCCAACTTGTTCCAATTAATCAAATGCATGCATACGAAATGCAGCGCTTAATTCATATTTATACAACAGAAACAGAAATTTAGAAATCTCTTGAGGAAAATCTTAAGGCAGAAACAAAATACAGCAGGAAACCTGAGCCACAGCATCACAGCAGAGAGAGAGAGGGAGAAGGGGGGTCAATTGACACTGATGGAGAGTTGTGTTTGTTTTTCTTCTTTAAGAGAACATCATGGACTCGACTCCTCATCCCACTTACAACTCATTTAAAGCTCCTGTGAGGAGTTTTTGGTAGGTCATGAAACAGACTGAAATAAACAGTGATGCATCTTTATGCTGTACAAAAGCAAATGAGACCTTAACTGACGAGACTGACAATCTCAGCACTGTCATTTTTAACGCCTGTAACTGCTGCGAGAGGGTAGGTACCATAAAGAAACAGCCTTCGATACTTTTTCCCATAGCAAATATATACAATAAAGGATAACATTCATTATAAGAAGACAACAGGAGGACATTTTAGTGTAATAACATCACTTTCACAAGGATGAGACTAAAGCACCAATGATAAAGGGTTACTACTTCGTCCACAAAGTCAACACAGACAGAAAGTTCTTCACAGGAGGTTTAAATACTTATGCAGTTTAAGAGTAAGGTTGTATTACCAGTTACTCGAAACAACACATATTGTAACATACCCACACTACAAGGTGTGTTGGTACTAAAGAGTTAGATGTGTGATAGTTTAACAGAGCAGGTGATTAAACCTGAGAGAAAATATGCTTCAAGTTCTCCTCTTTACCAGAGTCCATTCATAGTTGACCATTCCCCTGAACTGTAAATGGGTGGTGATTTATTCAAGTGCATATTAATAACAATGGTAAGTTGTTTGTGATGCTAAAAGAACAGTATAATAACTTCTTAGGCCATTTAAAAATGCATCTTTTTTATCTTATACAGAAAAAACTCTCTAAGCTTTCAATGAAACAACTGCAAGTTTAAATTCTTACTCCAACTTCTAAAAATAATACACTTCACATGAATATATTTAGAAAAAATGTGTCTCCTCAGGGTTTGTTGTCTTGGTAGTGTGCAAATAAGCAGTGCAAAGACTTCTATGTAAACATTGTTCTCAACCTCTCCTGTTTGTACAGAGATAGTCTTTTGAGTTTGTTTATCAGTCTCATGATGTCTGATTTTTTTTTTTCTTTAAATGTAAAAATAGCAGTTTAGGATATGTATAAAAAATATTCAAATTCGGTAAAGGCCTAAATTTTAGCTGCGTTGCCAGTTATCTCACTGACAATCTAATTTGGCAAACCATAGCATCTGACAATCCAAATAAATTAGTCAAACAGCAAAAAACTCAAGTGTTTGAATCGAGTTTTGCTTCATTAGTGATAAAGTGGAAGGAGAAGATTAGCAAAGAGAGAACCATAAATAAGTGAACCAAGATGTGTTTTTCATAAGTCAAAACTATGTCCAGATGAGCAAATGATGAAGCCAATCCTGACCGTGTGAAAGGATCCTGAAATCTGAGTTCGCTGAGACTTCAAATCAACCACACATTTTTATTGAACAGAGATTAACACACACAGTGAGCAGATGGAGAGGGATCAGAGCAGACAGTGACCATTGTTGTTGCTGGGAGTTTTGTATTTTCATGACCTCTCTGCAAACCAAATCACTGCAACGAAAACATAGTGCAGTGCAAAAACATAAAAACATGCAGCAGTGCAGAGATAGATGATAAAAGTGTCAACTTGAGGACCCGGTGTCTCACTGCTGAGATTTACTGTAAACAAAGTCTGTAACATGCCTGTGGACAGTTGGTATGTTGTATTTACTGTTTTGGCATCTGCAGATAAAGATTTATCAGATCATTCAAGAGCCCAGCACATTCTCCCTCTGCCTGTTGACACTGTGGCAAAAATGTGAGTTTCTATCTGAATCCTAGCTTGTTTAAACATCATAACAAAATGGCTACTGCCTTTTGCAGACTGGTCTTGAGGGTCAAAAAATAATGTCTGCTACAACACACAGATATGAAGCGGCCTGAAATACCACACCACCTCTGATATAGAAAAGTGGTGTAAGAACCTGTCCTGCAATCCAGGCAACAGCAAGAGAGCTAGCGAGTGCTGGAGGAGAATACAGTAGAAGAAGAAGAAGAACTTTATTGATCCCTGAGGGGAACGTAATTCCAACAGAAGACTTATGCTGCGTTCCAGTTGCCTCGGAAGTCGGATGTCGGAGGTGGTAATGACGTTACACCCGAGTCGACGGCATTCCAGTTAACATGTCAGAAAACCAAGATGGACACCTACAGTTGCCCATTGTTGTTAGCTGTTGTCACTTGTTTATTAGCTGTTGTCAGCTGTTGTTTACATTTGCCAGCTGTTGTTAGCTGTTGTCACTTGTTGTTAGCCGTTGGCACTTGTTGTTAGCTGTTGTTAGTTGTTAGCGATACCAGTTGTAAACGATGCACAACACAGTATTTTACTCTTACAAACACCAAAACACTGTGTTCACAGTAAGACGTTGGACAGTACAACATATACCACTTATTTAATTTCACAAAAACAAAACAGAAGTGCTAATAAATAATACATTACAAGAGCTTGCACTGTTACTCTTTACTGTTGATGCACTGCCCTGCCATCTGTCGTTAAGTCGGGGTTGGCGAGGATCGTCCGACTTTCCGAGTCGTAAATCCAACTTCAGGACAGTGTTCCAGAATTTCTGACTTTGAGCTAGGAAATTCTGACTTCTGAGTACAACTGGAACGTAGCTTTATTCATCTTGTCATTTCCATCAATAAATGTTCAGTTCCTTGTGAATTGTGACAAATGTTGAAACGTGTCCTTTACTGGTAATTAGTCCTACAAGGAGGCTGAAATGAGTATGTTGCCATTTCAGCATTATCAGAGGGACAATCTATTTTTTGTAGCTGCAAAACTACCTTGCACCCACAAACAAGACTGTAAACATAAATAACAAAAAAAATAACAATAATAAATAAACAAGATCCTATAAATCCGACCTGAAAAATATTCTCTCCCTTGAGCATTTCTAGCATGTTGTATGTTGAGTTTGTTTTGGTGTTCAGCTGTGACAAAACACGGTCTCCTCTCTTCATTGCCCCTCATTGTTCCTGTGCAAAAGCGGCTCACTTCAGTCTAGTCTAGGTCACAGCTCATATCAAAGGACTGCTTGGCAGACCCATACTGGCCTTACGCAGGCTGATAAAACAACCACTCATCTGTAAAATCAACAACAATCTTTGACTCCAATGTGACCTTCCTATCTGCTTAAACAAGCCTACACTCGTCCAGAACACGTCCAGAACAGCAGAAAAAGGGCTGGAAAGTGGGCAACTGCTTAAACCTTGAAGAGTTTTGTAACTCTTTCGTAACGTAAAATCCTCCTCTCTAAATATAACTGATTAAAAAAACAAAACAAAGCCATGATAATGGAAGCAGCATTTCCATTTACCACGTTTAACTCACAGGACGGTCTACCATGAGAGCTGCTGTCCCCCAAAATCATTCCCAAGCAGTCAGCCTGACTTCTGCACCCCGTGTCAAATGTGAAGGAAAAAGATGAGGAAGGAGAAAAATGAATACATCCTCGATTTAAATGGCTCATTTCCGTGGGACACTACCCTGAAGCCTTGGGCCTGACATCAGTAAGAGACAACTCCTCAACCTTAAACCTCCATTAAAACATCAACACACACTCTCTACAGGAATAAGAGATGGTGGTATGTCTAATCTGATTTTTCAGTTTGAGAATGACAGGCAGGCAGGGTGGCAGAGCAGGTGATATTCTGGGGCAAATAGCTGAATGTATGATGAGCTATTCACATGGTGGATTGTGTCTGTTTCTTTGTGTCTGTGCAAATCAACTGTGAGAATCCAAAATATGTTATTTCTAAATATTACAAAGTGATGCAAAGTTAGATTTATGATTAGTTTGCAGAAGTTGTTCTCTAAACTTCAGACTTCCACTGGAGCAAATGTGTTATTGGCCTTAAAAATCATACTCTTGACATGTAGAGGGTTTTAGGAACATTTGGTCTTACTGTTTATTATTTATCAAATTTTAAACTATAGATAAAAAAGGTAAGAGGGAAACAGGCATAAAAAAATCCTGACATATTTACATACTTAGAGCACGTGAGCTGATCAAACTTCAGGTAAAAGATCTCATCGACACACAACTGCATCATTTTACATCTTTGAATTGATTAAAAAAAAAAAACATGAAAACTCTGCATCACTTCTTCCAAGCTGTAGTAGTAATGGAGCTAACTCCTGGTTTACATTAAAACCACCTTCTGGTTCAGTAACAATTTTGCGAGTTCACTGATGCACTTTTCTCTTAGCTGCAAAGTTTGACATTTTAATGTTGTAAATTTTGATTCATCTTAAACATGCAGGTGCTGTAATAGACTGTACAGAAACTACAATCATTAATCAAACTCACCAACAAAAACATGCAAAGAAGAATCCATACCTGCGCTGAAATAATTAAAAAGTGGTTGACAACTTATGACAACACAATTTAGAAAAGAAGAAAGAAGTATTTATTTACTTATTCTTAAAAATCAGCAAAGGAGGAGGGTCATGAGATGCAGCTGAGAACCATTGAAGGTATTTTTGATGTTCGTCTTAAGTATCGGCTCTTTTTGTCAAACCACGTTTTTGACAGAGTAATTATACAATATCACATGAAAACAAACTTTTTTAAACCTGCCTGAGATCAATTAATAAAGAGGTTGGAAGAACATGTGATACTGAGGTGTAACTGTTTATAGTGATAGTTATTGCAGCGTTATGCTTTACTGTGCAATCAACTGTTCTTGTGTTTATGTTGAAATAGAGGGTGAAGTAGTAGTTTTGTCCAATAGCCATTTATCAACAAGTGCAGTACAATATTCTACTTTTACTTGGTTAAGATAGTTGCAGCCTGTCCCTACAGTGGAGTTGTAAGGCAGTATGTAAAGATGCAGATTTGAGATTTTTCTCTACACCACCTGCCTCCGCTGCTCTTCAGTGTCACCCTTTAACAGCCTGTGCTCCCCCTGTTGTTTTCACGCCACCCTCTTTCTCCTCACAATGATGTTATGTACACACACCTGATGCTTAATATTCACTGACAACACAATGGAAAAAAAAGAGAGGAATAAGGCTCATGGAAATTGTCTTTGATCAGTAAACACTGAATGAATTAAGCTATCAGACAGCAAATAAAGAAAAAGATTATGTGTTGCATTAATTATAATTATATAGAGTCAGGAAAGGCTTTTATTTTACAGACTGCTTACATGTGCAAAGCGTGTATAGTGCATACTCAGTGTCAATCAAGTCGGTCTCTGAGGAAGAGTTGCTGTGTAAGGTGGCGATTGTTGCTAAGGAAGGAAATCACTATCAGCATCCTATTTTCATAAGAATGGGCTTCTTTAATTAGACTTAACCAAATGAGAGCCTATATCTAAACAATAGAATGATTTAGCAGCTTTGTAAGTGTTAGAAGAAACAAAAAAAGAAACCATTTTGATGACATATGGGAAGAAAATTAGCTGAATAGAGCAAAAAACTAAGCAAATAGAAGGCAGATTAACTGGTTTCTAAGCAGAAAGCAGATATGTGTTGTCTTTGAAACTCTCATGTTATTCAGAAGTTCAAAGACACTGGAGGCTGAAACTGAGACGGACTTTGGTGCACAAAAGGAACGAGGAGAGAATGGGAGGAGAAATGTCAGCTCGCATGTTGTAAGTCTGGTGTTTACGTACGTCTGAGAGAGGAAGAAGCAGAGAGAAAGATCGAAGATGAAAAGCAGAAAGAAAAAACCTCTTTCCTACTCTTTGAGTTAATGCGCTGCTGTGCTTTCTCATCGGATGTGCGCGCATACTTGTGTGTCTGTTTTAATTTCTCCATTTGAAGGTTAATTAACGCTTGAAGTAAAAGCTACAGGACTGCAAATCAAAGACAGTAAACAGTTTTCCAGCCACCTCAGGGGATTATTAGTGAAATAAATGAAAGCTGCTCAAAACAATTAAAATATTTGAAAATGTGAACTTGAAATGAGCAACATTTTTTTTTTTCTGTTTTCTCGTTTGTCGCAACAAAACAATCAAGGACAAGGAAAATAAACTTGAGCATAAGTGTCTAAGTATGAAACTGAATGGTACTGAACACATGTGAGCGTAATAAAACACTAAGTATGCTACTCTCACACTTTTGAAATTAATTAAGTAAATGTTTGAAATATAGAAAATAAAATATATCAAAATTAGAAACAATAAGGACTTTAACACTTAAATTAAGGTGCAAGGAGGCAAGCAACCCAAATGTTGCAAATAAGCAATTCAGGCTCTTCCAAAGAAGTAAGGAAGTGCAATGTTGTTCGTCTGGGGGGCAGTATCTATGTTTGATTTGGGGCTGTGCCGTGTGCGTGTCAACACCCTGAATCCAGCAAACCAGAGGGATATGAGCTAATTAAGGAGGAAGACAACCAAAGGGGCAAAACTGAGGGAAGAAATCAAATTACAAGCAGCAGGGGGATTAGTGAGACTTTTTTAGAGTTTAGCAAAAACATTTAGAAAGACAGGGGATGAGACAAAGTGGGACAGGGACTGCAGAGTTCGAGGGACATGAAGAGGGCTTTTGTGCAAATTGATTTGGAGGATTTTTCAGACCACGTTTGCATCAAATGAACCCCCTGCTTTGTTAAATATGTTCAGCTGCCTTGTTTTAACGTGTACGGCTCGTCTTGTTTTCCTGTCGTTCTCTCTGTCTCTTTCTGTCTTTCTGCCTTCTCTTGGATCTCTCGGAGGACCTGTCCCTGTCTCAGCCTCGGTGCTGCTATCTGATGGGCAGCGGGCCACTGTTTTCATAAACACAGTTTTTGGAGGGCGAGCATACATACATAAACAGCAGCACCACAGGCTGCAGTGTCAGATCTCCTCTAAACCTCTGTCACTCACTCTGCCCTTCTAAAAGCCCCATCAGTCGGTGTTTGGGTCAGCCTGACAGTGTTGGGGCTTTCAGATGGTTCCCTAACTGAACCAAAGCCATGTTAGGGTCCCCATAAAGACACCAGGGCCCCGCTGTCCCTGCCTATCAGTCTATGATTAACTCTATGTACACACAGGGCCATTACAGTACACACAGCAAAGACCTCAGGGTATAATAAATACTCTTTAATCCGATAACCTTGCATTTGCCTGCAAAAGAAAGTTTTTGAGGGTTTGAAATGGGACTTCAGCATATCACTCTATGCCGTACCTCAAATGCTGGAAACAGATTTTCTAAATTCATTAAAGAAACATTTGGGGGTTTCTGAAAGCCAACATCCTGAGGTCCTCAAAACCTGTTTAGGTTTGTGTGGCCACCAAACCTCAGTATTGGGGTGCAGTTGTCCCTTTAGACACATAACACAAACAAAACTCTATCCACCATCTCTACAACGATCCTGAAACTTTGTTCTAGGGAAGGGCGCAAGTATTTTCCTGTGCGTGACGGGTTTTTTTTCTCCAGAAACAGGTAATATGATGATCAATCAATGTTGCTTTCGGAGTTTGGAGATTGAAATAATAAGCCTAAACTCATTACCGCTCATTTCTACACTTATTAAAAACCCCAAAGCCTTTTTGTACCTTTCTATTTTTGTTTTCTGACTTCCAACTTTAGTGTTTCTGTTTGTTCCCATCACTTATTTAGAATCATTTTTTGACAAAAACGCTCTTCATTTGTTGAGAGACCAGTTAATAAACGTGGTGGAACCATGACAGAGCAATAAGTTGATCTTAAATCAGATTTCAAGTCTTTAAAGTTGCTGATTCAACTTCTTTAGAAACAAATAATGGAGTATATTTGATTTATATTCTTGACTAAATTGGAAACCCGAGGCATTCTAATCTTGGATGTTTCACGGAAACCATAAAATCCTACACCACAATGCTGTTGCTGATCCTTTTTTTTAAAAGAAATTTACAGATTCTTTTTAATGTGCGCGTGATTCTGTATGCAGCTTTAAAAGAAATAATATGTTCAACTTATCTTTGGCTCAGTGGAGTCAGCTGCCTGACCACAAACTCACGAGGAAAGAGGAGTTTCTATGTTTATAACCGTCATGTTTGGGGAATAATCTAAACATAACATCTACCTCTGGGTTTTAGTGAGCCAAATGAATCCCCCCCAAGGCTTACTCAAGACTTTTGATTAAATTGTATAACAAGCATGAAAATCCAAGAATAGTTGACATCTCTTTGACATCTTTTACAAGGTTATCCTGAGTGGAAGTGACTTTTCACATGACCCTACACATCACATGACCCCACCAGCAGCGATTTTAGTTGGAGCAAACCCCCAGTTTTAGACTTTCCTCCCTGCAGCCCTTCAGTCCCTCAGCAGTAACACAATGCTGAAAAGGGAACAGCTTCAGGCCTTCCCT
Organism: Xyrichtys novacula; assembly: GCA_962446985.1. Lineage (NCBI taxonomy): Eukaryota > Metazoa > Chordata > Actinopteri > Labriformes > Labridae > Xyrichtys > Xyrichtys novacula. Next base: position 19,556,988 of record OY660865.1, read on the forward strand.
TCAAATTCATTATGATGTCGGTTTAACATAATTAGTGGGAACATTTTTGTGACTGCACAGAAACTGGAACCAAATCCCTGCAGTTTAATGTATTAAGACTCTACCCCAAGCTTGAAGGCTAGCATGACAGAAACTAAAACAAAGAGGAAAACGTAAGGACACAATTTGTCTCTGGAACAGGTGATTAATAATTTGGTGCCTAAAGCTAAATTTGATTTTGAATTGCAGACTTTAGGCACAGGAATGTATTTTGGCTCCAGAGTTTTTCTGATTTCTGCAGATTTACTAGTAATTCAGTGAAACTTAGTTGCGCGCAAGTGAATCATCACAGTCTGCAGTTATCTAAAGAAAATAAAGCTTTAAGTTATGCTTTTGAACAGCTTTCTGCACACAATTGCAGCCGAAAATCCCTTTTAAAATAAACTCAACACCAACCTTACCATTACTGCTCAAGATAATTTGTAAACCAAGGCAACACACCATAGAGAAAGTCTTAACTGGCTGCACTGGAAGCTGTAAAAGTCTATTATCTGTCTCATAGGATACGAAGGGCAGACAATGACAAACAAGGTCCATGTAGGGCTGGGCGATATAAAGATAATGATATGTATCAAAAATTAATTTCCCTCAATATCAATATAAAACATGGTCAATATGCTTTTTGATAGTCTGCATTCTGCCATGTTTTGGTAGACTATATAAATAGCCAATGAAAAAGGAAGTTGCTCTGGGTCCGCTTCATGCTGAACCAATCATGTGCTGAATTAGAACAGAGTAGTAAACAACTGTGTAGTAGCAGGCTGCAGCTACATGCAACCATAGCATTTTAACAGGCGAAGCCAACAGCACTGTTAAGAATAAGAGTAAGAGTAACTTTATTATTGCCCGAAGTGAAATTCAATTGTCTGTTGTCCCTATCTGTTGGTGAGAAAAAAAGAAAATTAGTGCTACCCCCGGCAGAAATGTAGGTGAAGGCTGAACAAATGGCGACATTGTCAACAACACTGGCACGAAAACGTCGGTGGTGTGGAGGTAGTTTGGTTTTTTGAGGTCGGACATGAAGCAGAGTAATGTGCACTGCAAATTATGTCGAGTACATGTTCTCACAGGAGCAAGGAGCCCCTGGCATCTGTGCAGCCGAAACAGCCGACCATCCGCTTTCTGTAGCACAACGCCTTACAGCAAAACGTGGAAGAGACACAAAGACCTCACAGATGCAGTAGCTTATTGTATTGCAAAAGACATGCTACCAATAAGCACTGTTATATTTTATTTAAGAGTAACAGGGAACATTTAAAATTGACAACTGATTTTTTTAATATTGTGACATATATTGATATCAACTGATATAAAGAAAAAAAATTGTGATGAACTTTTTCCCATATCGCCCAGCCCTAGTTCCATGATTGTTTCTTTCACACCTACACCCCTGAACTTTTCTGGAAACAGTCAGGAGCTCAGCCTCTGATATCTTACAAAGTTGCCTGTTCATGCTCTCTAGTCTCAGAAGAAAAGACATGATGTCAAAAAATTCTGCAAAAGTCATGTTGTAATGTTTATAACATGATGGTGGAAAAAGCCACCAAGAGCGACCCTTATATGACAGTTTTGGATTCATATCAATGTTACACGTGAAAGGATGGATAAGCAGACATCTTCACATTTTTCATCTTGAAAGTAACTCAGAAACTCACAACTCACAGAAACTTGCCTGTGGTGACTTCTTCTGAACGTTTCCTGCTGGGTCTTCACCTCAGCCTGACTTCATGCTGACAGTTTACTAAAGGACTGACATGAAACATCTCAGGATATTTCCAGGGGCTGTTGGGGTGCGCTAGCAATACATGATTATCTCAGTAATTACAGTTAAAGCGTAATTTATTAGACAAAATATCCTAACAATAGAGGTTAACTGTGTGTTGTGTGTTATGGGCTTGGCCCGCTCATCCCACCTTAGAGTTGATGTTTTTCTGTCAACTTTACCTCAACCACACTGTAAGAGATGGGAACTCTTGTTATTTTAATTGAGGTGAGAAAGAAACAAAGGGAGATCAGTTCAGAATACAGTCTGACACTTTTCAAGGTGATGCTGCAAGTAACCTCTGACCTGAAAGACTGGACTTTGCTGAGCTCAGCTGCACTGATCGACTGTTATTCTTCATCCATCAGCCTCTGACTGCCTTACACTGTCTCCTTGTCCTGAGGTGGAGAGCAGGGACATGAGAGGATGACTGTGGTAAAGAAGGGTGTTGTTTTGTTGGATGTGTGTGTGTGTGTGTGTGTGTGTGTGTGTGTGTGTGTGTGTGTGTGTGTGTGTGCGTGCGTGCATGCGTGTGTGTGTGCGTGTGTGTGTTTATAGGAGTGACAAGGTAAAAAAGCAGTTTGTCAATAGATCGCTTTATTGAGGTGCCAGCGCTGATTTGCATGTTTTGTTTTCTGTCTACGTAAATGAGACAGGAATAGATATGCAAAAATCTCAGTGCTGATGGAAGAACAATAGTAGTCTTGATGGCACTTCTTTTATGAGGTAACACTGCTTACCTAATGCAACAATTTTAGTGGACACATAAGCAAGGAGAACCTTTTATGCACAAAGCGACAGATTGAAGAAATTCTAGCTTTCTGTTGTTCTTTTATTTTCTTTTATTTTCTTAGAAACTTAATAATTCAGTATTAATGCTTACGTTGTCCAGTAGTTCAAAACTAAGACAGGAAATCTTAAATTGGCCAGAATCATTCAGATATATTTACAACAATACTCCACTGTTTGGACTGAAGGAAAAGGAGACCAAACATTAGGACATAATCCAGCATGAAGCACATCCTATGAAAGCAACCCAAAGCCATTACCTGCAATACTTGCTCAGCTAACATGCTGCCAGTGTGAAGCTGAAACAACAACTAAACAGGCACATGCAAGTTAATATCATAAAAACCTTCACCAGCCTACGCTATTTCATTTTTAAGACTTCTCTTTCTTCATTTTTATCCACATCTATCTGAGAACCCTATTAGGGTCAGGACTAGCACTGTTTCGAGAGTCGCCAAAATACAGTTATGACACTTAAAGTCATAAAATACACCAAATGTCCTCTGCAGTGTTCAAGCTTGGCAATAGGACTCATGAACATCCCAACGTCAAGATATAGTCTCTTCTAAACCAGGACCAACAGGCTTTGTGAACACAGATATTTTCATCTTAGAAAATACAAGACATAACCTAAACATAAGAGTTAATAGTAAGGATATAAAGAAATGAAATGACTCAACATAAAGATGTTACTGCAGGGAGAATATAAAGTCAGAAGAACATGTAGTAACTTTTTGATAAATCCTAAAAACACACAAAAATAATATAGGCAAGCATGTTTCATATCATACAAACGGTGAAAAACACAAACTAACCAGACAGAAATCCACAGCTGATGGGGGAATGGGATAGAAGCAGCACCGGAAATGGAGAAGTCGTCTGAAAGAGGCTGCGGCAGTATTAATTAAACAATGACCATTTTAATCAGAGCTAATTACATTGGCAGGCGAGGGTTGAGAGGAGCGAGGGGGCTAAGGGAGATTTTTATCTGTGTCTCTGCTCATTAGTGCGGTGAAGCCGTCTCATATACCACTCCTGTCATCAAAGAATCAGCAATAAACAGCATGTCAATCAGAGGAGAGCAGCGACGTAAAAAATAGTCGATATTTATGTGTAAGTTACATATGAATATGAAATACTGAATGGAGGTTTTTTATATATATATATATATATTTTTTTTTTAAAAGGTGAAATTTTTAAAAAGACACCAGCAGCCATGAAAAGAGACTGGAACATGGCAGTCATCTGCAAACCAGGAATATATTTCCGATCATCGTAGGCTGCCCCACTGGTGAGACTGTTAATTAATGTTTCAACTATTTATCAGTCAAACGGATGCTAATTGGTCTTTTAAATCTCTTCTGCCTTAAACCACATTTCTAACTTTTGTCTTTCTCTCCTCTTTTTCCTTGTCAATAATCTACAGAACCCACACACCTCACTGTTTCTTTGTCTCTGTCTCTTATCTCTGTTCATCACAGACTGTTTCCCATCTATAAACATTCAGGAGCTCAGACGTTGACCCATGACCCCTGGCTGACCTGGGGGTCACCAGAAAAAAAGGCAGAGGGTATTGAGGGGAAATCATCACGGCTGTGTTTATCTCTTTGGAAGAAAAGGAGTGATATGAAGGAGGGAAATTCAGAGTCTACAAGGGAATGGCTGGAAATAATATGAGTAATGGAGGAAACAACAGCAGGGTGAGATCACTTTCCTATGTCAGGTGTCTGTGTGTGAGTGTGTGTGTGTGTGTATGTGTGGTGAGCTGAAGTGAGAACACACTCCCAGCAGCAGTCCTGTAGCCCGTCTGACTGTTTCCAATTGCCACAATCAGCTCTAAAAGCGGATTATATAGTCCACCCAAAACCTCCTCACCTCAGCTTGGACAGGGACGACAGCGTCCCTCTCATTCACTCTCTTTCTCACACACACACACACACAAAGACACAAACAACTGGATTAGCATGCATGTTAAAACACAATGAGTGAAACACATTGCACCTGCAAGATCTTGATCAAAATTAAGAGGATGAAAATCAGCATTTAAACGTGACATGCTGCCAAATTGATTCACTGTTTACAATTACAGTTTATTACTGCATAACACAGCTCTTTCAACAAGTTTCAATACAAAACAAAAACTTTCAGCTGATCTATAATACATTTTAGTTTGCACGCTTTTCAATAGCTTTTCAAAGATTAATATGACAGATTAACGTCCAGATACGATCGAAGATATGGTTGTTATTTGTATAAGACTTCACTTCCATGTGAAAAGCTTGTATTGTCTCATTGACAACGACATGTCGATTGTCATGGTATGCATTAGGACTGCACAATGAATTGCAATTTCATTAATACCACAACAAAGCATTCACACTGCAAAGGACTAATTCATAGGAGGTCATAGGGAAGACTACCTTTTGTTAAGAGGCAATGCTTTCCCACTCCTCATGTGGAGATTTTACACCTTTAGCATGATGTCATGACCATACTTTTCCACCAGAGTGAAACAATAACATGAGGATCATAGAGATGACAGCTATTCGAAGATGAAGTTGTGCTTACCTTGTGGTGAACAATGATGCTTCTTGATTTTATACAGGTTATTTGTAAAACAAGTTAATAAACAGTGAATATGAATGTTTGTTTACTTACTGTAATGCAGCATAAATCTCAATATTGTACAGTATCACAATATTTTTCTCATAATATGTAGTACTGGTATGACTGTGAAATTACAAAATAAAGGGGAATATTAAGAAATCTTAATGACAGTTCTATTACGTCTAATGAGAGGACGTATATGAACAGTAATGGACAGAGAAAAAGATTCTTAATAAAAACTTAAATGGGTTGAGAATGAAAGGCAGGGTGGAGCAAGGGGGGAGAAACGCGAGAGACTCAGGAGAACAAAGCGACAGATTTTATTTTTTTTCTTTTCCTGTCTGGTTTTCTATAAGAGGAACGAGGGGAGATAAGACTAAAAGGACTGTCACTCAGAGGAACAATCCTTCCAGTGTCCCCTCCCGCTCCTGCTGCTCCTCCCTCCCCCTTTCTCTCTCCCATTTCTACAGATTCCTGCTGAGATAGAGTCGCTGCTCACAGGGACAGTTTGCTGACGTCACCTGTTTCATAGGGAGCGTACTGCACTCTGAGTAACCAGCCGCACAACACTGCTGTGACAAGAGAGACACACAGTGACACCCAAAGACACACAGAGATGTGCACTTCCACCTTCTACAGTTATGTAGGAGTGGCTGATTAATAACTCCACTAATCAATATTTAGAGGTGTATCATAAAATCATTTCATATAGATTCTTTAAAATAAAAGGATGTTTGCTCACATCACTATGTCTGCCACAGTGACTGAAACTATTATCATCACTCAATGCAAATTACAGAAACAAAGAAGGGAGGATCTTTATACCTTTCTACTAATGAAGCTGGAGAGTTAAAAATGTTATCAATATGTTGGTAATATAAGCCTATTGCTTCCACCGACTTACAAATGAGAACAAATTCAAACATGCTTTTTATTGCTCTCTTGGTTGACGATCATGAAAATTCTGAATAAATGTCAATCAGTAGATGAAGTTGATTTTAAATAGTGCTTTTTAGAGACAAAAGTCACCAAGCTCTTCACATAGGTAAAACACAGAAAATTAAATTAAATAATGAGCGGCACAAAGCATTCAAAGGGTTGTGGATATAAAAGCCACAGGTACATGAGTGTAAGATCGTCTTTTTCTACTTCTCACACAGTTTATACATCATGCTTCAACAGAACAACGGCAAAATGATTCAGTGGACAGTTTTAACTAGATGTAACAGTGGTAGTCAAACTTGTTATGGCTATTTAAAAGTGCTGGGATTGTGAATACATCGAACTGGCTCTGAACAAAGTTCATTTTAATTCTCACTCATTCAAACGAATGCACAAGAACAAGCCTGGGGACACTACATGTTGCATACACATTTAAGTTCAGGGTTTATTGTATATTCAGTACCAAGGAATTATTAAGAAGAGTATTGTGTTCCTTAAACATGCAGCTGTTTTAACCACCCACACACTCCACCTGGTATTAAGATTGCTTCCTATCGCAGTATTGTTAAAATAATGACCTGAGTGATCCAGGGATATGGTTGTTTGGCAAACAGGTTGAGATCTGATTACAGCGTCCTTTAGAGTCACGTTGATGTTGTAGACAAGTTTAGATCTTAACAAAAAGGAAAGACACAGCAGTAGAGTTTCAGTTCAGTTTTTTTTAATTATTATTATTTATCTATCAGAAAATATAAGAAGTCTAAGTTTGCAACCTTTGGTGTAACACATACTGTAGCTTTACAAACTTTTTAGCAAATGAAATGGCATTGATGAATGAATGAAAGGAAGAGTTCATTGAAAAAAAATCACGCAGAAAAAAAAGATGATGATTAATGTACCACAGAAAAATAACCTGACCTCCTACCGGATACAGAGAAACATGCAAGATGCACACACTAGAGCCCAGTATTTCATCATTTTTTCAATTTATATGCTGGATTAAAGCTCAGAACTAAAACTTCCTGCATGTCAAATAATTTGATTCAGAGTTGAGAAGAACAAAAGCAGTGATTTTTTTTCAAAGACAACTCAAATGAGCAACAGAAGAGCAGCTTGTGATGGAGCAAACTGGATTAAGTTCATCTCCATAGAAGAAAATAAAACAATCATTGTTTCATTTGCGTTCGGCATTCCACAATCAGTGCATTTCAATGGACTGTCTCCATCCCCAGAGGCTGATGAGAAAGCAGCTACACGCCTAATACAAAGGCTTGTACCTCCACAGGACCTCTGAATCTGCCCTCAGCCTTTCTTACGCACCTTGATGCAGTTTTGGGCTTCAAGTAAGAGCGAAGGTCAAGACTGAACCATCTTTTTGTGGGGATCGAAGATGTACCGCTTAAAATGCAAGAGAATGTTCACAGGCTGGGAATCTGTTTTACACTCCTCTTCGTTTCCACCTTTTCCCCCACCCTTCCCTTTCTTCTTGGAGGTGGAGGATAGCAGCTGCTTGGTTTCTGGGGAAAGACCCTCTGAGGAAAAGATAAACGGGGAGGCAGAGTAAAGCTGTAAATTATCTGTTATTCAGAAATAATCAGCAAACAGCAAAGAAATGGGTCCTCTTAGGTAAATGATCTAGATCACACTGTACATCACCCTACACTCTGCTCTGTACGTAAGTCAGCCTTATGTCAGTTTAGGCATATCTGATGCTTGATAGAGATCTTTTCCTCCTTGTTATGTGTACAGTTGGTGCTGGAGCTTGTTCAGTGTGCTGACCTCGGGATCAACTGACGCCTTTATCCTCCTGATGTAGCTGATGAAAATTTGTGGAGAAATAGATCTCGGTTGCTCCTCAAACTTGAGCCTTGTTCACAGCCGTCCTGTGCGATCTGCGGCTGAATGCTCCTCATGCGTGCTCTAAAACATTTTCTCTGCCATTATATCTACCCCCCTTGTCATTATGCATGCATACGTATTGCTTATAGAAAATGTTCGCCGCCTCACAAGGTAAGAAATGTTCCGGGTTCATTGCTTTTCATGCAGGCTGTCTGACCTCGCACACAAAACGGCGCCAGCATTCTTCTTGTTATCGTTATGCCAATGTGAGGGTTATTATGGTTGCAGCGTAGCCAGAAAACTCTTCGAGTTATCTGTGATCGGCTGAGAATGTCTGTTTACTAGCACAAAACATACCTGAGCCTAAATGATTTATGTTCATATTCAAGTGACACATTGGAATTGCAACTGCGTGTTTGCCCTCGAATAAAAAAAAAAAAAAAAACTAAGGCTGTTTTAGAAGCTAAGACATAAAGTGAGATCTCCCCAAAAGCCAAAAAATCTATATTAATAGATGTGATGCACCGGGGATATGAGCAGAAGAATGTCTTGATTAGACGATGTAAACTATCAAAGAACAAGCATTTTGATGAACTAAAATAGGCAAGGAAGCAAAGTTAATAAACTTTTCTTCCAGGAGCAATGAAGAATTTTTTTTTTTAAATTGGGCGTTCGAGATTTTTAGTTATTGGTCTTTCTATCTCTTGTTAGGTGGTGCAACCCAACAAGAGACAGTCAATGAAAAGAGAAAGCAGAGGAGTAGGCAAGCATGCGTTATCGAGCTAAAGTCGAGATACATAAAATACAGGAAACAGCAGAAAAAACACGCTGAAAATATTTAGTTTCATGTCTGAATAGGATGTATGTGAGCATCAGTAGCGTTAAAGTTTGAATCAAGCAGATATTTCAGCCTCTTTACCCATTATACATGTGATAAAGAGTGTGGATCTTTATGCAGAAAATGAAAAACATGTTATTTAGAGGAAAGGGAAAGAGAGCGCACGATACTGATGAACAGCAGCAAATTATGTTGTCATCATCAAATCCATGTCAAACACTGCTGCAGATCGCCGCAGTATGGAGTGATTTCAGTGGTTGATGATCATTTTAAAGCAGCTTCAGGGTTTTCTTACAAACAAGGTGTACATTTTACTGCCATGCACAGAAAATAAAAAGACTCCACAAGGCAAGATAGAAAGATGTTCAAGTTTAAATGTCAGCCCTTAAGAATAAATACACCTTAACTTACCATATCATTGACTGTACTGTGCTAATAATGTCCTAAGAGCCCCCATTCATATGTACTGTCCTATCCGTTATTTGACCTATACTTTATCAGTAGAATAGCGCCATCCCTGCCCCAATGCCCACAGGGAGTCTCACATGAACACCACAGTATGTCTGCTTTATGTTCCTGCATGAAGATCTCTGTGTTTAAGTGTGTCGGAGACTTTCGGAGGTATGCAAGTGTGAGGCAGCGAGGAGGATGTAGGTGAGGTTCTCTCTCTAAATGTTTTTGTTTTCTCTTCCCTCCCGGTGAGGAGCAGTGGGTTTGGAGCAACAGAAGGTAAAATAAACACGGACAGACTTCCCCCGGAACTCAAGCGTTCCCCCGAGGAATCATGGGAATGTGGATCAGGATGTTGGGCCTACTGCTTTTACCGCATCCTAGAAACTGTCCAAGGAACCCCGAATTCCCCCCCCACACAAAAAAAGAAAGACGTGAACATTGACTGAGAAGCAGACTTTCCAAGCCAAAGTTTTTGACAACTGCTTTTACAAGGTTGAAAATCAATTACAACTCCTCACCTCAGGTACTCCTTACCTTGTATCCGAATCTTGAACTTCCCGCTCTGTCCAAACCCACCCTCGATGACGCCAGTCTCACCCGTCGACAGCGTGACCTTTAACCCCACGAACAGCTGGAGATTGGTCTCCTTCTTGAACAGGTTGCGTCCAATCACAGTGTAATCGTCAGTCACCTGAGCACAAGAACAGAAAGAGACTTCAGAGTTTGTGCTGATGAGCGTGAAAAAACGTAGGTACTAAATTTGACACCCTTTAGCCCTATAATGCCCTTTGTATCATATTTGATACATATTTTTGTGATACTTCTATCAAAGCAATATGATCAACAAATTACTAAAAAACACCTGAATACAGTCTGATAAATGATGAAAATATCCTCATGTGGTTTATCAGGTTCCAAAAACATCTAATGAATCAAACGAGATAAATAAATATATTTGTTAAATATTAATTTTTAATTTAAAACATTTAATTTGGGGGGTTTTCAGTAGCAAGTGAAATAAACATTTCAGCTCCAAAAAAATGTGAATTTTCTGGCCATAATTTGTGGTTTCAGGCATTAAAGGGTTAAAAATGCACCAGTATATGGACTAAGTATCAGCTGATATTTGCCTTGTTCACAGATTTTGTCCCACCAGCAAATCATCAGGTATTCACTGATTGCAGTAGCCAATATGCATTTGTTGTGATGCATCGATTTCATGACACGGAAGCTGATAAACCCCACATTTCAGTTTAGCTACTGTTACATTTTTGCCCTCAGACACAAAAAAAAAACACATTTTGTTTGAAAAACACAAGATGAATGATAGCTGAGTTCTTAGATTGCAATTTTTGTATTATTAGAAACAAGCAAAATGGTTATAAAGAGAAAAACATGAACTATTTAGGACCATAGTGGGTTTCTCCAATTTCACTTTGTCATCATTGCAGTTGTGTAAAAGAAGCTGGTGATCCTCTGCCTTCAGCAGCTAACCATCACCCCATGTTCTTCAAGGCTCTCTTTGATTCTCCTGCACATTTTCTATTTGTTTGTATGTCTTTCTTATCATCCATCACTAAGTTGATCTTAACTGCGGCTAATCTGATCACACGTAGGCACCGCTCTGTCTCCAACTAACCCCCCACCGCTGGCTCTTCCTCTCTCCTCCTGCCTCACCCTCATTCATTCTTGAACATTTGACCCTCGTGTCCCTCAAGCGTGACTGATGAGCTGATAAAAAGAAAGAAAAAAAAATACACTTGCTGTACACGTCCGGCAGACTGTATGAATTGTGACTGGATGAGGCCATCATATCTCAAAAATTCCAGCAATGTGTTCTTTGGCAAAAAGGAATTTTTTGAAGTCTCAAAGCAGAACCGCTTCTCTCTGGGTGACATATGAGCGACAAATTTTTAACGTCACATGGCCACTGTCTGACCTCTCGTCGGCTCCTGAGTCAGTGACTGGAGCTGTCAGCAGCCTGAGGTGCTAACAGCAGGAAACTTGGTTCTCACACTTGACCCCTGACCTGACTCCCACACTGCAGGAGGGTGCAAACAGAAACACTTGAATGTGCAGCGGAGGATGACAAGAGACCAAACATCTTCATAATCATTGTTTGGAAGTCAAAAAAGAAAATAATTGACGCAGATAAGATTTTGTGCTGAAGGCAGAGCGTCAGAGCAATGACACGGAACAAAAATCTAAACAACATGCGAGAGAGGGAGAATGCCGAGGTGGAGAGGAACAAGGTAAGAGTCAGGTGAACTCCAGGAGTCATGTGGGTATTTCTGTGCCACTCATGTGTGTCTAAACAGTGCCAGCATCTGACAACTAGACAGGGCTGGTGGCGTCAGGCGGCCACCCACGCACACCCTGGTGTCACAGCAAATGCAAAGGCATGCATACCCACCCATGCCTCAAACTAGACTCACCAGGGTTGCACATGCATGCTTGTTTGTGCGTACGTGTCTGTTTATGAATATACAATAGGGGCTCTGTCTGGCAGGCATGCTCCAGTGCCACCAGCAATGAGAAACATCCAAAGAAAGCAGAAACATTCGCGCAGAGCTGAGAGGAGCACACAGTGGTTGTGAGGGCAGAGGTAGAAGGAGAACATTGAAGGATGAAAAGAATGAAGAGAAGTCTGCAAACCAAGTGTTCAGTCTTAATCTGTGTGTCCACTCACCCTTTCCACCTGTCCCTCCTTGTATTTTGTTTTGTAGATTTGCAGGTGAGGCAGGGATGTCTCAGCGTAGGCTTTATCCTCGAACCCTTGTAACAGGCGGCCTTGGAAGGCTAACCGGCATGCGTTTGCGTGGATGTCTGTGTCCAGCTTGGAACCAATTACCAGGCAGAGAGAGGGGCATGTGACCGGCCGCTCAAACTCCAGCAGGGCCCACTGTTCTGGGTCAGGTCCAGAACTTCCCTCTCCCTGACCGCTGACATACTCATCATGGTAGAAATACTCTCTGTCGAAGGTGAACGGTGTTTCGAGTGAGCAGGGCTGCGTTGGCGGTGGTTGAGTGTCTGAGGCACCCAGAGGTGGCAGGCCAAAGAAAGTAACCCTCGCCATAACCGTCTCATGGCCGACTGTGATGTGGAACTTCGCTCTGGTGGAGAGGGAGCCCTTGAAGTATCCTATCTTCCTCACAGAGATGACAGCTGCATAGAGGGTACGCAGGGACCCTGGGGTGCACACCACACCTCGCTCTAAGAGTTTAGGGTCAAACTGTGTCACACACACGCCCACGCGGTCCCCCTGCATAGCCCCAGACACTGGCTTCCGAAACATCTGCACCGACTTTATCTTCTTGGTCACCTGAGAGCAAACAGAGACGATAAATGAGAGATGAATATCCACATACATAAGTCAACACATCATTGAGAAGATGGTTTCACCTTCAAAAGATAAGAGAGGCCAAAATATCACTTTTGACCATCATCCAATCTTTATGTTGATAACTCTGCTGATGAGATTTGTTGGAGCTTGACAACTAAAAAAATAATATAAATGAAGTGCCAGAAAAATATTGATCTATGAGAATCGATTTTATCAGTCAACATCTCTCTTCATCAGTATTTCTGCGTTTTTTTGTCTTCTGTCACTCACTGACAAAATCAACAGTTGGCGTACAGAGAAAGGCTCTGCGACAATTTACTGTTTGCATTTGCTGCCACCAAGAGGTGAGCAAAATAACTGCAGGCAAAAACCTCTGAAGCTGACTGGAATCATGCATCTGGTCTAAATTAGTTGATCCCAGTGCTGCCAGTGCACCCCCCCATCCCTTCATCCGACCCTTACATTAAACTGACACATCCTCTCCCCCCCCCCCCTGTCTGCCCACTTTCACTCATCTTCTGAACTTCCTAAACTCTGCAGTCTGTGCCATTTTTCTGGCATATCAAAGATTGATAAGTAACGCCTCTTTTTTATTGTTGTTGTTGTTGTTGTCTACCTTTAGTGCTGGGATTTCCACAGTGTCATTGATGGCCAGTGAGCCCTGCAGAATGGTTCCAGTCATGACTGTCCCCTGACCACGGATGGAGAAGCAATGGTCCACAGCCATGAGAAGGTCTCCTCTGGGGTTTCTCTTAGGGAGGTAAGTCTGTTTCTTTAGAAGCTGAAATGGTTGACAAAAAGGATGAAAAATCATTTATTTATTATTAACACATTAGTGTTGAGTCACACTTTAAATAAAAATGACAGTGGTTTCCTGCAACTCTGTAATGTTGTGCAAAATAACATCAGGACATCAACATTGAACTATTGTGGACTGATGGCAGCGCTCTGGTATTTCATTGTGTTGGAGTCTTTACTGTTTCTAAAGTCATATGGTAATTATTCTCATTTATCTAGTTTGGCCTGTTTATGGGAAAACTGGATTTTAACCAAGTCCACTTGCCTGTTTGGATTAAACCTTGGACCAGAAAGAAACTGCTTTGAAATGTATCAGAGCCTAAAAAAGTACAGACCTTTATTAGGCCATTGCAGATACTGTATATTGTGGAGTCTTTATGAATAACAAAATAATAATTAATCAAAGCAACAGTTTATACTTGAACTGTCACCTAGAGAGCACCGACAACTCCCTGTTTTGACTGAAAATATGCCTCCATTCTTAGCTAGATTTTTTACAACCATTATCATCAGTTTGAATTATGCATACCTCAAATTACAGAATCAGATTAGAATACATGCACTGAAATCTGAACACAGGATATAATATTATTCAGTTTAAATGTACATTAAGTCAACATAAGTGACAACTTATTTGATAATTTTTTTACCACAGTTTTAATAACTCTGATTTACTTAAGGTTCTTGTCCACAAGTGAGAGCTCAAGAACTCTTTGAGTTACATCAGTGATGGTCAAAACAGGCTGATTTGTTGCAAGAGTTTACCTCTATTAACTCTGATACTCCTTGTGGCTCCTCTGTGTCAGGAGCTTCTGGGCCCCCAGGCTTTGCTGCCACAGAAATCACTGGACAGTCCTTGAATCTGGTTTGAAAAACAAAACAAGAAAGACAGTCATATTAGCGATTCCTCATGCTTTGATTGGGGTAACTTTGATGGAGATCAGGAGGGTCCTACAGAGAGACCCTTGGAGATTATAGAGGTAAAGTACAGTGTAGGAGCAGATCATGAAAAATATGAAGTTTTGGTATCACTGTTTGCACTCAAGGACTTTTCTATATTTTAATATTTTTCTATTTTTCTATATAAGGTAGGAACCTTTGTGTCTAGGTAGGTGCTCCGTCCAGTGAAAGGGGAAACTTTTTTTTAAGGTGCAAATGTTGCTGCAGTAAAAGTGTGGAACATGTTTTTGTCTTGTTTAATTGTGCATTTTTGGAGCCTATAGAAGAAAAATAAACACATGTAGTGTTCGGCAAGGCAATCGCACATGGACTTTTATTGATCAGACGTAACTTTTTACATGCATAAATTAGTTAATCCAGATGCAGCACCTCAGTGGCTTTAAGCGTTGGCTTGGCCTCCACATTCAGAATAAAACAGCTTTTTCACCTGTTGCTGTTAGTCAGTTTGGTTTGGTATGGCAAACAATTTGCTGCATTACAATTGTCAAAAGTTAGGAAAGGTACCCAAGTATATGATCTGTGCCATCTTACTTCTTTGGCACCCCCCCTTTTTTCTATTCATTGTGAAGCAAAGGGAAGCCTCTTCACAGAAAGACCGGATCAGGCTGTGAAAAGAATCCCAGAAGTGCCTCTGTGTTGATATTTCTCTGTTTTGAGACATAAATGTAAAGCCCTAAACTTGTTTTTTTTTCCCTGTATATTTCTGCTAAGATCTGCATGCAGTTTGTGGAAAAGAAAGACAAGCCTCTCTCCTCTAGATTTTTGGCCCAAGACAGAGACACATGTAAGACTAAATGCTCAAATCAGTGGTCTAAAATGCATTATAACTGACCAACTGAGCTGTCTGGTCCTTTATCTATCCATACAGTTCTGACCTGGTGTTCTCCAGAGTTTTGTGCAGTCTCTTGGTCATTTTTTCAATCGCACTCTGTCTCTTGTTTGGTGGCAGCAGGTCAATTTTGTTGAGGATGACCACCATGCCGGGGCAGGTCAGCTCTCCTATCAGCAGACACTCTGCAGTCTGAGTCTGCACCCCCTTCACCACATCCACTACAAGCATCATCAGGTCAATGATTTGAGCACCTAGAGGAGGAAGAAAACACAAACAGTTATAAACAAGATGTCACTAATTACTGCTATGAAAAAGCAACAATCTCACTAGGAAGGCACTGTTGTTCGCTGTCAAAGAAACTCGACCTTTCTTGATGAGAATCTAGAAAGTAATAATAACTGTACTAAAATAAAAAAATGGAGCTGACAACAGCAACACAAACAGGAACAGACCCAGACATCCAAAAATAACAGTGGAACAAGACAAGAAATAAGAGGAGGGGTGCACAAAGGCATAAAGAGAGAAAAAGGCTAGAGGGTTGAAACTAGAGCTGCAGCTCACTTGGTTGTCTTCCCTTCCCTCTTTTCTTTTCCTGACTTTGGCAGTCTCTCTTTCCTGTGCTCCCCTCTTTTCTCTCCTTCTATTTGGCTGCTTTTCTTTCCTGTGTTGTCCCCACTTGGGACAGGAAAGGAAGTTTAATACATACCCCTTTCCTTCCTCCCTAATCTACAGCATGTGGCACCCCACTGGTTTGGAGGTTTCATTTATGTGTTGTTACATGACATAGCAGCATTCAGTGTTTGTGCGTCTCTACTCAGTGGAGCAGCAAATCTATACTGTAGTTGGTTCTTCTGTAATTCACAACCATCCAAGATATGAGATCAATTTGACTGCTTGTGGAGGGAAAGCGCCATCTGCTGGATACAACAAATTTTGCACATGTAAAGAAGGCAGCATCAGTTTTCACAGCAGTTTGGGGTTTTACAGTGAAAGATTGTTACAGTTTTTTAAGCAGAAGCTTTTGAGCCATTACAAGGTACTTCTTACTTCCTGAACCCTCATTAGGAATGCTTTGGTAAAGTTTGGTAAGTGAAATTTATGCTATGGAAAGAATTAAATTTAGTTTGAATCTTCAGAGAGATCTGTTTGTAAAACTCTGATCCAGATGGGTTAAAATGTAAAACCCCTACCAACGGATTTTTGTTACCTTTAATATATGAGAACTGCAGATGAGATGAAACATAATTCACTTTCATCTGCCCCAATACTCTGAATTACAAGCTGCAGTCATGATACAAAATACAAAAAATTGAAAAAAAAAACAGAAGCTTTTAAATCTGAGTGTTAATATAACAAGCCTAGGGATGAAGGCAGTGGTTTTTACAAGTAAAATATTTATTCAAGATATCCAAACTTTGCTCCCTGAATAGGAAGTATAATGTTGTGGATTCTTTGGATTTAAAGTCAGATCCACATGAACGATTAAAGTGAGAAAATGATTTTAAGGATGGCTTAGAAAGACATAGGGGAGAGTGGGGTAAGCTGAGCCAACGGGTAAGTTGAGCCAGCCCCTGTTGCTTGGAAATGGTCAAAGAAATTGATCATGTGACCAAATATTTAGGAGATGGGCATCAATTCATGGAGTCTGTGAAGGTTAGAAGCACATGGGTGAAGGGGTTAGACATTTATTTACAAAAAAACATTTTTCACTCTTGAAAGTGAATTTAATCTGTCATAAGTTTGATTAGAATTGTGTTCAGACCAAAAAAGATCTTAAAAGATTTTAAATTTGTTTTATACATCAATTGTTGTATCTATGAGCTACAACATGAGGTCAAAAACCTTGCATAAAAGTCCACCATTCTAGAGTATTGAGGACTAATAAAGTCATCATAGTAGTTCTGGGGCAAGTTGAGCCAGTGGTTCAACTGAGAAAGTAAAGGAGTCTGATGAGAGGATCAGAGTTTCAGTTCATTTTGTTGAAATGTTTTACTTTTTCTTTCCAAAAATACAGCTGTGAATGTTCTGAATCACCTAAAGACATTCTCATGTTAGAATGACTTTTTACTAAACAGCTTTTTTACAGTTATATACAATAATAATAAAAATAATTATTGAACCAGTTGAATAGCGTACAATAGATAAAAAAACACATGAATGTGAAGAAGTGACTGTTATTTAGAGAGAGAGAAGGTGAGGGAGGGCTGGGGTGGAGAGTGGGGGGCTAGTAGGGATATGGCTCAACTTACCCCGCTCCTATGGTCAACTTACCCCATACATGGGGTAAGTTGACCATAGGAGACCACTTTTTTTGGCATGCTATATTATCAAGACAGTTATGTTTACACTCATTCTGTTGGTTTGCAGGGATGCACAACATCTTGAAATATATGCAGATACACTAGTTAGAGACAAAACTAGGATTGTCTTGATGTAGTGATCAGAAATATGAAAAACGGCTCATCTTACCCCATTCTCACCTATGCAGACGACACCGAGTACAAAACAAACAACACCATATTATGTCTTGTAATTAAATGAATAACGAGCATCAAATGTGCATATTTCAAAGATATCTCACCTCCAATGATGGTCCGAATGAGAGAAGCGTGCCCAGGACAATCCACCAGAGTAAACTGCAGGTTGTCATACGGCTGCTGGCCTTCACCGTCCCGCAGGTGATCCGGAAAATCCACCGTGAAGGAGGAGAAGCCGAGGTCCAGCGTGATGCCTCTCTCTCGGGACTGCGGGTTCTTGTCGAAGGCGGCCGTGGAGGCGGTGCTGCTCAGCGCCCGGGCGAGCGACGTCTTCCCGCTATCGACATGTCCAAGCACCCCGATGTTAAAGTTGAGAGTTTTTGTGCGGCTGTCGACAGACTCTGACATTTTGACTCTACTTTTAAAGGAAAATTGACGGGGTTTGTTACTCTGACTTGGACCTTGATCTCAGCACCAACCGAAACATGACACGACGTTACAAAAGTTCCCCTCTGTGTTCGCTGAAATCCACTTGTTGAAAACACTTCACCTTCAGTAAAAAAAGTGTTTTTTTTTCTTACTTTGTAGCGTCAAAGCAGAATAAAACTTCAGTTTTAATTCAGCGTTCAGAAAAGTCTCCCAGGTGCTGTCAGTGCAGCCGGTCCGCGGGAAAATAGCTCCGACGAAAGCTGCTTCGAGTGGCTATTAAAATTGTTAAGACGGAGCTAACACGTTAAAATTGCTTCTTGTTTAAACGTTAGCGTAAAACACAAACGAAGCTATAAGAGAAACCTCTCTTTTAGCTCTGAATAATTTCACGAGTCTTATTGACAGTTTGAAAGGTTCTGGTAGTTTCTCTTACGATAAGGAAATTGAAACACAAACGGAAACAAACTCTTCTGGGTGGCACTGAATAGAAATAATTGACAGAAACGTTGACGATTTGAAACATAGACATAGCATACGTAGATGCCTCATTGCGCGCTGGAGCGTAATCCAGCGTCATCGCCATATTGGAGGGGCTTCCTCACTCCAGGCTCGCTCAAGAGCCGAGAGGGGTCAATGGAGAACGAGCAACTCTGCCCGTTATTTTGCACTCTATGGTTGGAAAACTCGACGCAGTATTGAAACCAGATCACGTAGGATTACAAATCACAACTAGGATTGAAGAATATGTTTTTTATTTATATGATATCTATTTATATGAAACATTGTCCTGTATTATTGCTACATCCCTGCCGTTGTAACAAACCAAACAGTGTGAAAATCGGGCAGAGATTCTGAGAGTTATTATCAATATGTTTAGGCATTCCTACTTACCTTAATGCACTGGAGGACCCATCCAAGATGGCGACCGCGCTGACACGAGCGCTCCAATAGGCATCGTCCGGTTTGGAGGCGTCTATGTATATAATGTCTATGATTTAAATGCCGTCTCAGTCAGCATGGACCAATAGAATTCCAATATAACCAAAAGGGGTGGTGCTCTAGGGTATCACTTCCGTTGATTTTCCCTAGTAACCCACATGGAAACCGATTTCACTGTGTTTTGAGTTTCGGCGCCTGATGTGGCGGTGAAAGGGAATCCGAGACGCAGAAAGCATTTTGTGAACTGTACGCCGGTTTTACTGTCTTTAGGTAACATAGCTGTAGAGAAGAAAAAAGCATGAAGATCGAGGAGGTAAAAAGCACCACAAAAACTCAGAGAATCGCCCCCCACAGCCATGTTAAAGGACTCGGGCTAGACGAGGCCGGGAATGCTAAACAGTCAGCATGCGGGCTAGTCGGCCAGGAGGCTGCAAGAGAGGTACTGGTCATGTTTCACGACATCTAAGATAATCAAATATTGTTTAGATGAACGGATTTGGTATGTGAGGAATTTTTGGCGAGCAGATTTGTTCTTAAATGGTCTTAAAGCTGCATCTATGAGCTTAACGGAGCTCCGTTAGCATCATGGTGGTGTCGCTGTTTCACTCCTAATTCAGAAATAAAGGCATGAACTAGTATTCATTCATACTTTCTTCAACGTGCATAGTCATATAAGTTTTGAAAGAGCACCCTTGAACTTAAAACATGGCGATCTATAAATCGGACGTATGCAGTGACTGTAACATTGAAGAGATCAGTGGTACCCATGGTGGTTTTATTGTAGGGCTGGGTGATATGGGAAAAAGTTTATCATGATATGTCTTTTTTAAACAGTCGATATTGATATATATCACGATATTAAAAAAAATCACTTGTCAATCTTGAATGTTCCCTGTTACACTTAAATGAGATTAAGTAGTGCTTATTGGTAGCATGTCTTTTGCAATGCATTAAGCCACTGCATCTGTCTTTGTGTCTCTTTGACGTTTTGTCGTAAGGCGTTGCTCTAGAGAAAGTGGACTGAATGGTCAGCTGTTTCAGCTGCACAGGCGCCATGGGCTCCTTGCTCTTCTCGGGGTTTGTAACCTTTTGCATTGCGCATGCTCTGCATTGTGGCGCTGCTTCAGGTGGTGAAAAAGATTTAAGGTTTTCCCGACTTTGTGAGAACATGTACTCGACATAATTTGCAGTACACATTACTCTGCTTCATGTCCAACTTCAAAAAACCAAAATACCTCCACACCACCAACGTTTTCGTGCAAGTGTTGTTGACAATGTCGTCATTTATTCAGCCTTTACCTACATTTCTTCCGGGAGTAGCACTCATTTTCTTTTTTTCTCACCGACCGTGCTGTCGGCTACTACGCAGTTGTTTGATACTTGGTTCTAATTCAGCACATGGTTGGTTCAGCATGAAGTGGACCCGGAGCAACTCCCCTTTTCATTGGCTATTCGTATAGTCTACCAAAACATGGCAGAATGCTGACTATCAAAAAGCATATTGACCATGTTTTATATTGATATTGAGGGAAATTAATTTTTGATATATACTGTTATAGTTTTATCACCCAGCCGTATTTTATTGTAAATAATTTTCTAATTTAGATGGCGTATTATTATCTAGAAGCTTCTCAATTTATAGTTTTTGTTCACATGGTCAGTTGGGAGATTGACATTTATGTTTGAAAGTGTAGTGAGTGATGGTGCTCTGAGATGTGTAATATTAAAAAGTGCTCTCAATATTTTGTCTACCTCATTAACAAAAACGGGGGAAGCAAAACTTTAGGAACTCCCTTCAAAACAGTCCACCACAACTTTGACAATCAATTCAGTGAACAGTTATCACTTCTCTGTCCATATCAACAAAATTTTTAATGGTGAGGCTTCCTTACAAGGATATTCCAGCATACAATTAATTTAGGGTCCCCCCCGAGAGATGAATGTTGCAGACCACTTGTTTCTCTAGTTATTACTCAGTGTTACAGTGTGTTTGACCCTAAATTAATTTTACGCCGGCATATCCCTTTGAAGATGAATTTATGTTGGAGTTCTTACATTAGATTGCCCTGGTGTTCATAATCCTATGGTTGGTTAGTGAAGGTTATCCATGCATATGCTTTTTTTCTGATTATCATCTGAAATTATCACAAACTGGAACGTCATCGCAAAAATTGGAAAGATTTTGAGTTAAATATAAAAGATTTGTCACATTTGTATATCCATGTCATTTATTCACACTGCAGGCTTGTGGGATCATTGTTGAGCTGATCCGTTCAAAGAAGATGGCAGGGAGGGCAGTGTTACTGGCAGGGCCGCCTGGTACAGGAAAGGTAAGTACAGGGTTCTCATTTACTAGAAAAACTACTTGGCATAATAAGGCTTAAAATGCTGTTGCTAAAACATGAGTGAAAAATCTCTTATCTGTGTGGCTTCTGCAGACTGCCCTTGCCCTGGCTGTATCTCATGAGTTGGGAAATAAGGTGCCTTTCTGCCCCATGGTGGGCAGTGAAGTCTACTCATCTGAGATTAAGAAAACAGAAGTACTCATGGAGAATTTCAGGAGGGCCATAGGTAAGTAACTGCTAAACATTGTTTAGTTTTATTCATCTGAATAAGTCACTGTCATAAAGGTTGGTTTTTGCTCATGATCTGCTTGGAAATGACCTTGCAGATATTTCAAAAAGAGCTAAATTGATTTAACAGAAGTCAATAAAGGGGGCACAGAATGTCTGTCCTTTTAAAACAAGTTTTAAATTTTTAACTGAGTTTTTCAATCAAAATACTGTATTATTAATGAAATTATTTTATTTTATATTGTTATTTACCCCTCATTGTAGTCTTCTTTATTCAGCCATATGTTATAAATTTGTTATTTCAATTATCTTTCTGTCTCATTTTAATTCATTTCTGTCTTAGTTGATTTATAAGTGTAATATAGTAGTATTTTTATTTTCATTATCCTTCTCAGGTTTGATCAAGTTTACCTCAAGTGTTTCCACATGAACTCATGATTGTGTTTCCTCAGTTTTTAGTTCCTGTTTTATTTTAATTTACTTATTTTGTTTTATTTGTCATGTTTGTTTTTGTTTGTGTAAATTTGGATCATGAATAAAGGTTTTTGATTTTCTTTTTATTTTATTTGTTTATGTAAAGCGCTCTGTGCTGCATTTTGGTTGACTCCAGTATATGATATAAAAAGGGGCAGTTTTGATCAAACATTTTATGAAGGCATTTGAGTTTTATGTTGGAGTCAGTTATATTCTAAATTCTACATTTTTTTGCAGAAAACATGTCATTGTTACTGTGGGAGCATCTTGGCTCCACATGTCTGTTATAGGGCTCATGAACTACAAATAATCAGTATTGATCATCGCTTAGACTGCTAGTGAGAGAACACCTTTTGGGCTGGAAGAGCAAGGTGTCCTGCAAGCTTGGTCGTTATGACCTCAACAGCCACACTCACTACGAATTCAGCAAAATGGTGTTGAGCAGGAAGGAAGGAAGGAAGGAGGGCTAGAGAGTGTGTGTGTGTGTGTGTGTGTGTGTGTGTGTGTGTGTGTGTGTGTGTGTGTGTGTGTGTGTGGGGGGGGGGGGGGGGCTGTTGCCTGACTGCTGATGGTACCTGTCACAGTGACAGAAATTAAGAAGCTCAGACAGAGGAGGGGTGGCCATCAGCACCTTTCCTCCTCCCTCAGAACAAAATCCACAGAGTGAAGGGGCTGTTATTTTCCGTTTGTCAACACTGTGGTTGATAAGAGTGCTGTGACTGGGAGCTCTGCATTCGCCTCACAGTCACCCATGTGTTGCTCATACTCCCTACAGCAGGCTGCACAAAAAGGAACAGAAGTATTATAGTTACACAAAATTATATTCAGTAGGGCCCGACTGATATGGATTTTTTGGGGCCTGATACCGATTATTAGGGGGGAAATATCCGATCACCAATTAATCGGCCAATTTTTAAAATTTTTTATGAAGCCTCTGCGTCTTAACTCATGTTACACATTTCCGGTCTGGTCATCTGGAGACATGCAGCTGCCTCAGTAAGAGAAGTAGCTCGATCACGTAATGTGTACTGTTGTTTATTCTACTGTTACTGGCACAGCTAACAGTGTAGCAAGGCTAATAGCCGGTGGCTAACTCCAACTTTAGCTTACATATTACATGGTGCTTCACCGTTAACTCGGCGTGACCGAGACCAGCACAGCGGGGAACATGGTGAAGTGGGTTGAACTGAAACTTGTTGGCTTGTTGTGTATTTCACAAACTGGTTTATTTATCGCTGAGGCGGACCACTCTCCTCCGTGCGTCCCTGAGCTGTCTGCTTCAGATCCGTCACTCTGCTGTGCTCTGAGGTAGTTAGTGGGTGAAGATTCGCATGAGGTCGCTTCGCCATCTACAGGATAGGTTGGGGAACTTTTCAAATGGCGGAACATTTTCAAAGTGAAACCGAATCTTATTCTCAGCATTTTTTCTGAAAATATAGGCGAGTTTTGGCCGATTGGTCTCAAACGGGCTAAAATTGACCGACTTAATTGGCTCGCCGATAAATCGGTCGGGCCCTAATATTCAGACATTTTATAGGCACAGGTGAACATGTTCTCTCTGAGTAATAAAACATTGTTCATTGGACTGAAGGAGGTAACAGGTTAGTCTACAGATGAATACAACTCTCTGGCTGATCTCTCACCTTTGAATGTTCTCACTCTGTATTCAGGACTGCGTATCAAAGAATCAAAAGAGGTGTATGAAGGGGAGGTGACAGAGCTGACCCCCTGTGAGACTGAAAATCCCATGGGTGGCTACGGGAAAACCATCAGCCACGTCATCATCGGTTTGAAGACGGGCAAAGGCACGAAGCAGCTCAAGGTCGGGCAGCCTTTTTTTCTTGTTCTCTTTTGTTATTCTACTGCACAGTGTACATTTTGAGGTATGGAGCAGAAAGGAAACTGGTGTGAATTGATCTACAAGGGTCAACTAATCATTTTCCTGCAAGTTTGTCAGAAATATTCATGTCATGGTAATTTTTAGGTAAAACTTGCTATGATTACACTCATGACAAACATCAACGTCATACTCATTATCCTCTTTTCTTCTGTAAATAGCTGGACCCCAGTATCTATGAGAGCCTTCAGAAAGAGCGTGTGGAAGTGGGAGATGTCATCTACATTGAGGCCAACAGTGGAGCCGTCAAGGTAAAACAAAGTTATGATCATCTACTTCAAAAAAATATCTTGAATTTTTACCTCCTAAACATCCTCCCTCTGGACTGAACTGTTGTGTTTAGAAGCTGAAAACAAATATTCCCCATGCATCTCTTTATGTTCCCTCTATCTATATGAAAAGACTACAAACTATTAGGTCACACTGAAGCTCAGAGCTGTTTTTGTGCCTTGAATGACCTCTTCCGTCCTTCATGGTGTGGTTCTGTCATCTCCTTCAGCTCTGCATGAAAGCTCTGCTGCATTTCTACTGTACTCTGGAATGAGCCTCTCTCATTTCTGCTGCTCTCTATGCTCCCTCTATCTCTTCATCTTCAACAATACCTCTTTTCAAGCGGCAGGCTTGCGGCCTGTGTTGATAGGCTAAGATGGCGGTTCCTTTAATCATCGCAGGTGGGCTCGGGCCTGTTGGTCGGCTCTGGTCAGAGGGCTGGGTAACACATTTGTTACTGTTGACAGCTGTATCATGACCTACCCTCTCAAAGTCTTTCATCTCTTAGCCACATGCCTTCCTCCTTGTGATGGGCCGGCTCCGGGTCCAGTTATACACCTGCTCACCTCTCCTCCCCTGTGCTGTCTTTTGTTTCACTCTTGTTGAGAGCAATTTGAGGCTTTTGAACCGAAGAGACATTCTTGGTGTTCGCTGTCTTTGCAGAGACAAGGCCGTTGTGACACATTTGCTACAGAGTTTGACCTGGAGGCAGAGGAGTATGTGCCGCTGCCCAAAGGTGATGTCCACAAAAAGAAGGAGATAGTCCAAGATGTCACGCTGCATGACCTGGATGTTGCAAATGCAAGACCACAGGTGTGTAAAAACAAACATCCTTTAACTTTACATCAGTGAAGCTGTCTATACTCAACAAAAAACAGACTTTTGAGCATAACACAATATTTAAATAGTTCATTTTTTTACACACGTGTCATTTTTCTCTTAGGGAGGCCAGGATATTCTCTCCATGATGGGACAGCTAATGAAGCCCAAGAAGACAGAAATCACAGGTAGAGGAACCAAAACACTCTGCAGCTCACATCCCTAACAGGCAGCATCTTCAGTTAAACTTTTTTTCTTTGAACATGTCCATGTGGCAGCCATCTTCATCCATTTCCATGTATGCAAATTCTCAATTAAAAGGGTAATGTAATGTTGCCGTGTTCCAGGCTGTAAATCCTTTACACTTTGGTTTTCTGAAAACTGTTGCTGTAGCTTACTATTCAAATAGAAATGTGGATGGACATGGGTTGATATTTCAAAGTATGTTGACATATTTGATCACTCATTGGCTGCCACTAGACAAGAGCTACAGTTAGCATTTAGCCGCTTCTTACCTTGTATTGCTGTTGGTTAGGAATCTACACTGTCTCTATTGTTATTGTTTTTTACTGATCATTGAATGTCCGTATACAGTCACTTCTTGTCTAGTGTTATTGTTTGAATGTGTTTGTAAAATAAGAAAGTCTTCAGTTGGCTCTTCAGTAGCAGAATGGTCATATTAGCCTCATGAACCAAACCTTAAAAGTTTAATAGATTATTTTTTAACCTTCAAATATGGCTCCATGTACGTCCATGAATGTTCCAGTCTGAGGAACTCTAAAATAACATCTATGAATTGGATCCTCTGTGTTTACATTACCTCTAACCTGGAACACAGCCTCAGGAAAAAAAATCATAATTTATGCTCCATCTTTTGGCTTGAAGTGAAGGAAAACAGCCGCAGTGTGAACACGATGAATTGTTTGCTCACGATTATTTGCTCTTGTTTCAGACAAACTTCGCGCCGAAATCAACAAAGTGGTGAACCGTTATATTGACCAAGGTGTAGCTGAGCTTGTACCTGGGGTGTTGTTTGTGGATGAGGTGCACATGCTGGACATCGAATGCTTCACTTACCTTCATCGGGCACTTGAGAGCACAATCGCCCCCATCGTTGTGTTTGCCTCCAACAGAGGAAACTGTTTGATCAGGTTAGAGGACTAATACTAATTACTAATTGATACTAATACTAATAAAAATTTGAGATATTATCTTGTCAATTTTTACTTGTGGAAGTAAAACGATAAGGATTGATGAGGACAGTTAATGATTTGCTGTTTCTGCTGGAGTAATAAATAGTTTGAAGCAAAAACATAATTCAACTGAATCCTTTCCTTTGTTGAAATGTAAGATTTGTGAAATCAACAAAGAATTTTTTTTTCACACCAGGGGGACAGAGGACATCAGCTCTCCACATGGGATTCCTCTAGACTTGCTGGATCGCGTCATGATCATCCGCACCATGTTGTACACGCCACAGGAGATGAAACAGGTGAGGATGAGTATTGGAGTGTCTTTATGAGGGATGTATGGATCTGGACTTGTTTCACTCATGTTCATATGTTGTAGATCATCAAGATCCGAGCTCAGACTGAGGGGATCAATATCAGCGAGGAGGCTCTAACACATCTGGCAGAGATCGGCACCAAGACAACCCTCAGGTGTGAATGTCTGCTTTGTATTAGTGGAGAACCAGAGTGAGAAATGAGCCTCATGTCGAGTGGCCAAAGTGGTTTATTAGCAACAACTTATGAGGCTCACTATATATCAAGCAGTCTGGTGTGAAATTCAAAAACATAACACGTTGGTTAACCTCTGATTTCCTGTTTCCTCTCAGGTACGCTGTGCAGCTGCTCACACCAGCCAATCTACTGGGCCGCGTTCAAGGCAAAGAGTCGGTGGAGAGGGAGCAGGTAGAAGAAATAAACGAGCTGTTCTATGACGCCAAGTCCTCCGCCAAGATCCTGCAAGACCAGCATCACAAATTTATGAAGTAAAACTGGATTTGTCTGTTGTTTCTCAGCCAGTTGTTACATAGTTCACATTGATGGTCTGAACTAACATCAATTTTATCCTACAGACTTTCCCATCTCTACTATCTCTACCACAGTTCATTCTAGTTTCTCTGCATTATTTACTGTGATCGTTTTGTTCTAACTATTTTTATTTGTTTGGTTTATGAGGATAATTTTTGAATAAAAAGAAAAATACAAATCCTCTCTGTTTCCCTGAAGAGTGTCTTTATTGGTACATTACATTTTTCACATCATCTGCATGTTTGCTTTGCGTGCTGTCAAGCTCAGAATAGATCAAACAAAAACAAAAAAAATTAACAAAGGCATTTTTCATTCACCTAAAAGAAACCTCTTTTAAAAACAACTTTCTCTTAACAAAACCTCTTATGATACCCCAGTTCAAAAGCTGTGTTTATGCCCCTCTATGATACTTTTTTTTTTTTTGTAAAATTTTGAGAAATTGCCAGTTTTACAAACAGTAATAATAGACTGACAAAATTTTCCAAAAACGTCTAAACCAATCTTTGTTTTAAGTTAAAAAAACAAAAACAGAGGACAAAAGTAAGAGTAAGCTTGAGTAAAAAGAAAAATACAAATTCTTTCTGTTTCCCTGAAGAGTGTCTTTATTTTTCGCATCATCTGCATGTTTGCTTTGCGTGCTGTTCAGCTCAGAATAGATCAAACAAAAACAAAAAAATTAACAAAGGCATTTTTCATTAATCTAAAAGAAACCTCTTAAAAACAAACTTCTCTTAACAAAACCTCTCATGATACTTCAGTTCAAAGGCAGAATTTATGCCCCTGTACTTTACTTTTTGTTGTTGTTGTAAAATTGTGAGAAATTGCCAGTTTTACAAACAGCAATAAAAGACTGACAACATTTTTCTGAAAAGGTTTTAAACCAATCTTTGTATTAAGTTAAAAAACAAAAACAGAGGAAAAAAGTGAGAGCAAGCTTAAAAAAAGTACAGAGCTCCTTTTAAAAATCAACTGCAGCACAGCTGGAACATTACAGACCCTTAACTAGGACAAGGTGTTGTCACATCACGGTCAAAAGGTCTGCTGCTACTTCCTGATTGGTTGAGCTGAGCGTGCGTTCAAAGCTGTCTCGGTGCCTGACTTTCCTCTGCTGAACACTGAGGGGGCAGCTTTACCCTTTTTTTCTGTAAACATCAGAGAGACAACACAAAGATGTAAAAGCCCAGCCAAGAGGGTTGTGTAATGTTGTTGATATGATCTACAAACACTTTGTCTAAATACATCAGGGAAGCACTGACATGAACCTTCCATAATTACAACTCTCCCCTCTTTTCTGTATATGGAGCGGAAACTTGTGCATCATGGGAAACGCCCCTCACACAAACTCACAGCCAAAATGTAGTCATGGATAACCACATTCCAAAAAAGTGCAGGCTGTTTCCTTTCAGTTTCCTCCGTAAGACTGGTGTCAAATCATGTATCCCTGTGTGTGTTTTCATGTGTGAGAACTCACCGCACTCCTCCATCACTTCCATTGTTTTACTCTTTGCAGGTCCACTCAGTCCCAGTCTGTTCCTCGTTTCACTCAGGTCCTCTTCTCTTACCTCAGGGCGCTGCATTTGTTCATCTTCCTGACCTGGCTGGAGGGGAAAAAATCAGACATGTTTTTGATTTCTGGTTTTCCATGTTTGAAGAAAGTCCTCTCAACACGATAAGGAAAAAGCTATCTCTTCTTTAAACTTACTTGAGACATGTTTGATTAGCAGTGGAAGATTCTCTGTTGAAATCTCTCCTTTTTGTTGAGTTAAATTCTTCCTGTCTCAGACATCCAACACTCAGGATTGATCAGAACCAGGCAGTCACTCTTCAGTGGACAAGACAGTAAATCTGATCCTCGAAGTAACTCATGACGCAATGGCCGATGAAAGCTCCTCCTTTTTTCAGCCTCTCTTCTGTCTCTGGTTTTTCTCAGGGTCTGCTACTTTCTGCTGCTGCATTTGAAAAAAAGAAAAAGAGTTTTATCAATATGACATGCATGTTTTACTGAATCCTGCAGCACTTCCCAGCCACACTGACAAAAAAAAAAAGAAAGCCGTGTAATTGGTCTCAAAGTTCAAAAGGTATGAAGAGATAAGTAGAGGTCTGTCTGAAGATATCTAACTTCAAAAACAACACTGCCAACAGAAGACACACCAAGCCTAAGTCTTGTAATATTACATATAAGGAGAACAGTGAAGAGGAAAATAAACATTTCAAGAATGCTGTTTCCCCTCCCCTCTGTCTCTCTTTATATAATCTCTGTTCGGTCCCCAAAGGCCTTTAATTCAGCAGCTATTTCTGCAGAGGAAATAACCGAAGTGATTTAAGAAAACAAATTGTCAAATATTTGTTATACTCAAACCTTTATGGCTGTCTTAAGATAAAATACAGAAACACAACAACTGGGAGGCTTATGACTGAGCTCGTATGCAAATCCATGGCGAGAACAGTGTAGACATCTTGACAATATCCATCTTTTATAGCAAAAATGTCACAAAGATTACAATGAAGTGGGGAAACAAAAAAACCTTTAAAATAACTTCAGGGAGGGATTTAGCTGTTTGCATTTGCTGCGCAAAAATTGGATTTCCAAATTCTCTCTGCTGGTACAAAAAAAATTAGTGAATGGAGATTTGTGAGATGGCATCATATATAAAAGGAGGTTTAACCTATATAACACCTCACAAATACAAGCCAATTGGTTTGCATAAACAAGAAGACCTTGATTAATATTCATCTATATAGAGATTGACTTGGATCACACATTCCAAGTTTTTAGGGGGAGCAGTACAAGTAGTACGGGAGACCGGGGATGGTTGTTGCATGGCGAGAGTTGTAAGACCATTATTTCCACTAATCAGGGATAACGTAAAAGTCAATGATCATTTCAGTGTTTAATAACATGTTAGATTATAATACTTATATGTAGGCAATATATAATGTGACATATCAAAATGAATTTGATTGTACTGCTACTAATGTACTACCTACTCAGACAGTATGGGCTCTATTTTCGTGTACGCTGGTGAGGCGGCGGGTGGCGGAGCCCGCGCAGTTGTATTTTCATCTGGCGGAGCCCGGCGTACAGCCAGTTTGGTATTTTCGTGGACTGAGGCGCACGGAGGCGAACCCAGATCTGCCAAGCTGGGCGTGGTGGCGTGGTAGGGGGAGGTGTCGACAGAATCCGCGGGCGCAGTGACATTTTCGTGCTCGCCAGTGGCGTGTAAAGTGCGCTGAAAGCTCGCCGATTCAAACCTGGTCAGCTTTCAGCGCAGGCGGAGCGCAGCTGGTCTAGTAGTATTTTGGTAGACCAGCGGCGTATCGGCATACATCACTGATGCCTCACCGGCAGGTTTCCACAGTGTCAGGCACATTTCAGTGCAATAAATAATCATCATCAACTAATAATCTGAGTTAGCACATACATTTAGATCTATATCGATATATTCTGATCTATATGTGATCTGATGAGCGCGTTTGGCACGCGTTAGGACACACAACCTGACCGAATCAACACAGCCGAAACCGCATTAAATTAGATTAAATATCTGGTAAATAAACACACATGATGAAGTTAACAAGATATGTAATTCGTCTCCCTCCTTTTCTTTCTTCCTCTTCCTCTTATTTCTCGCACAGCTCGACCTGGACATCTCCGTGTCCTCTCTCCGTCCTGCAGCGGCTGAACAGATGATTTGTTTCAATGCTCAGATGAGTTATCTACTTTAAGCCGACATACGGATATTATAATATTCAGTTTTGTGAGCCAAATTTATTTTATATGCCAACATCTATGAAAGAAAGAGCCAGGCCATGGAGCGCGATGCGTCATTTACGCACAGATGGTTCCGATTTTAATGCCATTTTTGGAGTTAATGTCGTGATCTGTGCGCACAACCCACCTTTTTCACGTGAGGTTTGAATATATGCAACTTTATGTGAGTGTCTTTATTTGTGGAAAGGGTGTTTGTCTTACCAGTGGGTCCAACATTACACACACCAAATCCATCTGTGCTCATATGAGAGAGTGTGGAGGACGCCCAATGCAGCGCTTAAAGTGACACTTGTTGAGGAGCTGCCTTCTGTCGCCATCTTGTGGCATTACTGTCTTCAGACATCTCTTGATCTCTTTGACTACTTCATGAAAATAGTAATACGCCTCGCCTGTGGCGGATTTAAAGGCAAGGAGAGGAGCTTATGTGATTGGTGAAAACAGGTCTCGGCTGTGTTAAACCCACTCCACGCCCTTTCTCCTCCCTCGCAACTACTTATGCCGCTGGGAGGAGCTGAGTAAGGGTGGGGGGATACTTACGCCAGGCTGCGCTGCTCACCAAAATACCAAATTGTGCTTGGGAACGCCTTGTCGGCGCGGCAGACCTGACTTACGTTGCGCCAGCGGCACGTCTCCGGCGAGGCACGAAAATAGAGCCCTATGTGTTGCACACTGCCTAATTTGGTGTTATAATGCCATTTAACAACATACAATTGCACAACCTCTCTGGGTCACACGACTTCAATTACATGCCTGATCTGACATTCAATATCACAATCAGATTTTTGTTATTCATACAGCCATGTAGTTGTTTGAATATATCCATACTGTACTCAGTATGCAAATATAGTTGGTTCATGTAGACTTGTTAACACATTTACACACACTTCTAAGTAAAACAAAAAGTAGATTCAGGGTTTAGTCACTCACAGAGAGCGCAGCATCATTATATGGTGTTTTTTTTACTGTATTAGACCTCTTTTAGAAGAAAATCACACAATGTGCTTTCTGTTTTGATATGTTTTGGTTATTTGTTACTACTAACCCCAGCATGTTTTACAACCTACCCTACTTCTTTCTTTTTTTTTTGTTATATCTACTGAAGTGTAACAAAACTGTCACAAAACTGTTATATAGCGCCAATTCACAACAGTTGTCATCCCAAGACACTTTCCAAAGAAAAAGAGCACGTCTAGACCACGCTCACTGTTTGATGAATTATCCAGACCCAACCTAAGATGGGACAGATTTGGCCCATCTCATTTAACATGAGTGACAGTGGCAAGGAAAAAGTTCCTTTTAATGGGCAGAAACCTTGGGTAGGACCAGACTCTTGCTAGACAGCCACCAGGCTGCTGCTGGTTTGGGGAGGAATACAGAGAGATAAGGGGGGAGCGAGAGAAAGAGAGAGAGAAAGAGAGAGAGAGGAGTAGGAGAGTTGACTGACAACATGACAGATCCTTTGCCGCCTCACTCACAGTCATAAACCAAAACCACAAATA
The DNA here is from genome assembly GCA_962446985.1 of Xyrichtys novacula. Lineage (NCBI taxonomy): Eukaryota > Metazoa > Chordata > Actinopteri > Labriformes > Labridae > Xyrichtys > Xyrichtys novacula. The sequence goes on from OY660865.1 coordinate 19,589,375, forward strand.
TGAATGTCCATTTTGTTTTATTGTGTAACAAAACTTTTTTCTCTGCTTCTTAAAATGCGTTCATTTTAATAATTCAAATGAACCCCCACCCACTCACCTGCCCACCCACACACACACACACACACACACACACACACACACACACACACACACACACACTGTGCACAATCATGAATGAGAGGTCTTGATAAAAAGTTTGTCTCTCCGTGCTTAGGTACAGTCAGTAACTGTTGGTCAGTATTTCCTGTTGGTCGTGAAACAGAGCTTCTTCCATTCCAGTAAACACACTTAAAGTGTTCATGTGTGTTTTTTTCTGTATCGGGGCAAGAGCTGAGTCCTTACAAACTGAACAAGCTGAGTCTCTGTGAGAAGGCACGTGACGAACACTACAAGGAGACATGCAGCTCCTACACTGATGTGGACCAGCTTCAGTAGCCAGCCGCCGTCACAGCAGAACAAACCCTAAACCCAGAGGACAGAAGCAGAAGTTAGTGGGTTTGTACAAAGCTGAGTCCACATCAGAGTTTAAAACAGTTTAAAATAACGGTTAACATTTAGTGATGGAACATAAGGGGAGAATACAGAGTCATGACTTTCTTGTACCTCTGATAGAGCTGTGACACCAGCGCTAACAGTGAGTGCCAGCAAGAGGAGTGGGGAGGGTAACAGGCCCCGCAGAGGTTTCCACTGACTGGCCTGGAAGTAGTGATGTATGTAGAGAACACTGTGTGTGATTCGAAGGCCCATGTTCAGGCAGTTTGCTAGTATGAAGCCCACAGCACCAGCCCACCATGTCAGCATATAGGATAGAAAGAGAAAGGACACAGAAAGAGCCAGCATCACAAAGTTATACCTGTGAAAGAAACAAACACAGTGTCAGCATTGCCACGGCTTACACAGTGCGTTACGACTGAACTCCTTTGTCTGTGTAAACTCTAAAATCATACTTGTCGACTTCTTCTTGGCTCATGGCAGCAAAGACAAAGCATTCAGTGACTCCGTTTACAGCCAGCAAGAGAACGTAGCAGCTGTAGCATTGCAGCAAAGTGGGGCCTTTCACAAAAAATCAAAAGGAAATAGCTGTGAATAAACAAGAACACTGACACAAAATATTTTAACACAAATACCAAATACAACAAGGATGTTGTAGCTCACTTACCTGCTCCGCTGCTTAACAGAGAGCCGCCATAAATATCCAGCGCCAAGTGAGAGTAGGCATAGCCAAATACTGTGATAATCAGACCGACTATCAACACCAGCTTGAGCAGACACTCCAGGACCTCTGCTACTATTGCAACTTCTTCCTATAAAAAAAATAAAACCCCCAACGTGACACAAAGCCAGCAACAGTTCTTTTCTAGTTCTCTATGAAGACTACTCTGTGTATACCCGCACCTGTTTCTGACTCCTGGCGTCACGTCCTCGCTCCAACACTTTGGCAAAGAAGATATAGAAGCTTTCTTCAATAGGCAGGAAGATGAATCGAGCCACCATAGAGCCCAGGTTATTGACAATATCATAAACTCCCTGATCCCCAAAGCTTAGGACATTCAGGAAGGTCATGACGTAACGCTCCCCCTCTGTGAGGATCTGCTTCAGGAAGGACTGCTTGAAGAAGCTCCATGTGAGCCGGGCCAGAGCCCAATCAACCAGGGGCTACGAACAGAGAAACATAAGAGGTTCAACTATGGGTATATCTTGTCTGAATCTAACACTGATCATTGTTAAAAATGAAATATGTTATTCTGACGTACTACCTCTCCATCAGCTCTATGGGGCAACAGATCTCCAACGTGGTCCAGAGGAAAATTCTTCTTGGCTGCTTCTTTGGAGCCCAAGAATCGAATGAAGTAAAGAGCGTAACACAGCACTAGGATTCCTGTGAACACCAACTGGGAATAAAAAAAAAGCTTAGAGTAATTTCATAAATATGAAGCAGAGGCAGAAATAATGCTGGAGATTAAAGTTCTTACATGAGCAGCAGAAAAGATGTAAAGGCCCCATTGACGGGCAAACAGCACCAGCACAACAGTTATACTGCACTTCGTGATCATTGCTAAGCTCTCTGCGACCACTTTCAGTCGGACGAACATGTGAGCCTGAGCCAGAACCCAGAGGGGCTCAGCCAGGAGCTCCTGCACTCCTGACAGGGCAAACAACACCACTGCAGGGCCATAGTATGGTATAGTTTCAGGGTCTGGGACCTCCAGGAGCCAAAGCCATACACAGGCCAGCAGTACTGCCCATAACACACCCAGTGGCAACCTAAGGGGCAAGAAGGTCCAAAAATGAGCCACAACTTTAAGCTAGAAGTAGGGGAGAGTGGGGTAAGATGAGCCATTTTTCATATTTCAGATCACTACATCAAGGCAATCATAGTTTTGTCTCTAACTAGTGTATCTGCATATATTAAAGATGTTGTGTATCCCTGCAAACCAACAGAATGAGTGTAAACATAACTGTCTTGATAATATAGCATGCCAAAAAAAGTGGTCTCCTATGGTAAACTTACCCCGTGTATGGGGTAAGTTGACCATAGGAGCGAGTAGTTGAGCCGTATCCCTACTACTACCCCACTCTCCACCCCAGTCCTCCCTCACCTTCTCTCCTCCTAAATAACAGTCACTTCTTCACATTCATGTGTATTTTTATCTATTATAAACTATTCAACTGGTGCAATAATTCTTTTCATTATTATTGCATATAACTGTTAAAAAGCTGTTTTGTAAAAAGTCATTTTAACATGAGAATGTCTTTAAGTGATTCAGAACATTCACAGCTGTATTTTTGAAAAGAAAAAGTCAAACATTTCAACAAGCTGAACTGAAACTCTGATCCTCTCATCAGACTCCTTTACTTTCTCAGTTAAGTCACTGGCTCAACTTACCCCAGAACTACTATTATGACTTTATTAGTCCTCTAAGCTAAAATGGTGGACTTTTATGCAAGGTTTTTAACTGGAGTATGTAAGAGGGAGCACATTACTCCCATCCTGGCCTTCCTCCGCTGGTTACCTGTGCATTTTAGAGTTCATTTTAAGATTCTTTTATTTGTTTTTAAATCTTTTAATGGTCTGGCTCCATCTTACCTCTCTGAGCTTCTCCAGCCCTACACCCCTGCTCGGTGCCTCAGGTCAGCTGATCACTGAAACACTGAAACTATATTTTACTTTTTAAAATCTGCTTTTATTTCATCCAGTGTTTTAATTGTTTTTTTTCTTCTTGTTTTTATGTCTGTGTTGTTTTGTCTATTTATGTACAGCACTTTGTTCAGCTGTGGTTGTTTTAAAGTGCTTTACAAATAAAGTTTAGTTGAGTTAAGTTGAGTTTTTGACCTCATATTGTAGCTCATAGATACCACAATTGATGTATAAAACAAATGTAAAATTATCTTTTTTTGGTCTGAACACAATTCTAATAAAACTTAGGACAGACTAAATTCACTTTCAAGAGTGAAAAATGTTGTTTTTTTTAGAAATAAATGTCTAACCCCTTCACTCATGTGCTTCTAACCTTCACAGACTCCATGAATTGATGCCCATCTCCTAAATATTTGGTCACATGATCAATTTCTTTTACCATTTCCAAGCAACAGGGGGTTGCTCATCTTTCCCTTTGGCTCAACCTACCCCACTCTCCCCTACATGAATAAACACATATCCCACATTCATTGTGTCAGCTCACGTCAGCCACAGCAGGTTGATAATTTGTCTCCAGCTGTGATTTGTTCCGGATACTCCACTCAGACAGGCTCTCCGGAAAGCTTCTCTGGACAGAAACACTAATGTGGAATACAGCAGAGTCAGCCTGCATGACAAAGACAGACACATCATAGGAAGTGAACTGAGCTGTTGTCATTTTAAACTCATTTTCAGCAATATCCCCCTGACTTACACACTCAAACATCTTTACCTGACATTGACAACTCCTATCAGCTCCTTGGACACAAACCGCAGAGTGAATGCATTCAGCAAGAAGGTGAGGACACGAAACATCACCTGAAACAACAACAACCATGACATAAAGTTATCATAAAACAATCAAAACAGAATCTGTATGTGTCTGAGCTTGCTTTTTTTTTGTATGGCTGATTTGTGTGAGCTACAATACCTGTAAAAGCACGTTGTATGAAGCTAAAGTGGACGCACTCTTCAGCACATCATGAGAACTCATTTTCTACTTCCTTTAAACTCGTTGGAGATCTTTGAGTGAATCTCCTAAACTATTCGCCTTTTACTACGAAGCAAAATCACGTCATGCTGTGGAAAAGGTGCCCGAAAAACAAATAAAAAGAATCTCAGTTCAATCTACAGTGGAAACACAGCTTTACTGCAGATGGTTGTACTGCTACTGGCAACACTTCCGTACACACTGTACGGAGCGCTTTACGTAATGACGTCATACTGAGTCATCTATTTTTCCTCAACGGTAGAGGGCGTAAACATCAAAATAGTGTAAAATACTCGGATGTAGTGGACATATTAATCCTCCTCGTTTTGAGCAAAAGGTAATAATGTAAAAATAAAATATTTTATTTTTGTTCTGTATTCTTGAAATACTGTATTCTGTGCCTTGAAATAATAATATTATCAATAATAATAATAACAACAACAACAACAACAACAACAACAATAATAATAATAATAATAATAATAATACTCCGTAGTAGAATAGCACTTCAACAGAAGTTGACAAAGTGCTTTGACATATAGTCATAGAGCACATGGAAAAAGAAGGATAAAAACAAAAAGTTCAGTTAAAACAGAATTAAAGGAACCCAAAGAATACAAGAACCATGCAACATAAAATGAGACCATGAGGACCAAAATAAAAACATAAAATAGTCAAGAAAAAAGGAAAATGCGATTAAAAAGGGTGTCGAAAGCGGAAACAGGATGTAAATATAAAAGGCAATATCAATAATGATAATAAATTAATAATCAATAATGATATTAATGATAAAATAGAGCAACAGAAATGAGCAAGAGATAAAACAATAAAAGGCCTAAAAGGTTAATTAAGAAAAGAGTACAAGTATGACAAAAGCTCAAAAGACAGTACAGCTGAAATAAAATAGAGGTAAAAGAGATAAGAGATGAAAAATAAAAGATAAAGATAAAAGACAGCACCACATAAAGGCAAGTAAGCTTTTTTGTGTCTGTAAAAGTAAGTTTTTAAATTTGACTTAAAAGAAGTGACTGTCTCTGAAAGTCGCCCTGACAAATAAAATGTTTTATTATTATTATTATTATTATTATTATTATTATTATTATTATCATCATCATTGTTATTATTAATGAATTATCTGGACTTTTATTTAGACATTATTTTATTTCCAAATATTTTCAACTCCATGACTCTCGGATGAACCACGATGGGGAGAGGAAACCTGGAAAGAAAGGTATCTCCTTAAATTCTGAGCAGTGGAAACAGCTGAAAGACCAGATCTCAGAAATCAATGATGCCAATAAGAAAATATAATCATCCCTTTCTTATGATTTTGTCGTTGTTGGGTTAGATTCAACCTATCGGCTCACCAGTTTTGTAAAAGCCAGGGATTGTTTTATGACTTGAATTTGTAGTTGTGGAATTAGTGCTGTTGTAGTGAAGGTTTGGGTGGATGACCATTGGGTTAGTGGGGAAGGGGTATCAATAGAGAGCAGTGGATAAAAAAAATGAGGCACTCACATAAAAAAATAAGCACCTGGACTTGGGAGTAGATAGTTTTTTTTAATCAGATGTAAAAGATGGACATAGTAAAAAAAAGAAAAAACACCCTTTGAGGACAAATATACATGTTTTAACAATATACATACACTGTCTATATACAGCATTCCAGTGACTTCCCACTCATTATTTAAAGTCACCGTTACCAAGCTTTTTGTACACCGGACTGCAATCTGACAAACCTCCAAATCCAACTGTGACCAGCCAGCTACCAGTCAGCTTATATTTACTCCCCACATTGCACTTGTAAGGCAGTCGCACAACCACAAGTTTCAATTTGTCAGCATGACATAATTTATCCAGTTGATGTCTAAAATTCAGATTCAGACAGAAAACACTTAACTAAATTTAATCATGATAGGTGTTAGTTTGAGATCTCTCATGCAATTTCTTCAATCTCACAAATAATTTACATTTGAAATACAGTATAATTAGAGTCAACACAGTGTATTCCTTTATGTTATTTTTATCTTCATAATTTTCATACTCTTTACAGTGGAATTGAATTAAAAAGACACAAAAAGACTGTGGATGGAAGCAGTGGCAAAATGGAATGGAGCTAGTATCAGCCTCCCGTCTTAACATTATTACTAATACAGGCCTAGACAAATAATAAGCATTCACACAAAACAATATCATCAATATATACAAGGACCAATTTCTATTATTATACTTTGTACATGTACCCCAGGGCAAGAGTTTGTGCATTAGAGGAGGTCACACAAATACTGATAGTGGAACAGCCTGCTCATTTGCAAGTTTAATAAGGTGACAGGATCAGGGAGCTGTCTGTTAGCAGTAATGAAGTCACTTTTCTAAAAGGTGCTCCATCTCTGGGTTGATGAATGAAAAACCAGAGAACGCTGACTGATCTATGGAGTCGATGAAGTTCTTATCGCTGTGGGACAGACGAGGTTTTTCACTGAGGAACTCCCGGTCAAAGTTGCTGCAATCATTTGGTGCTTTCTGCAAAAGATAACAAATTACTCAGCAAAAGGACACTCAAGAAAAACAGAAGTGATCACGATGAAAAAAGGTCATCTTCAGTGACTTTTTGAGAAGGCCATACCACTTTGGGCCTGAAGGGGGGTTCAACCTCTCTCCTCTCCAAGGCTTGCCAGTCAATGCTCTTGAAGAAGGGATGTAAACAGATATAACCCACAACTCCAAGCCTGCGAGTAGGGTCTCGCTCAAACAGCTGTGGGGAGACAAAGCCAGGAAGTGAAAGTAAGTAATACATCAGCTACTTTCATGTGTGTAAGGCACCTGTTCCCCTCATTTTAATACTCCAGTAACATTTTACACTCACAAAATCTGTGAGTGCGGGCTGCATTCAGGTAGTCCATACAGTGAAAATAAAGTACTGGTTAAAAAAATTGGGAATGATAAAATGTTTTTGAAATAAAGAAAAAAAAAGTGCATGTCTGTTGCACTTACTCTGAAGCATCAGCACAGTCAATGTAATGAAGGACATGATCTTACACTGTTTTAATAGAAATCTAGACACCCCCTTTAGTATTGATTTGATGAATGTTATGCTGACATTTTATTCCAAATACATATGGCCCATCCCAGACTGACTGTTCAGAACGCGACATATATTTATAATCTGTTTCAAGAGACTCCTCCACATCTGTGTTAAGGTCTTTTCTTATGTTCCTAAACTCCAGGGATGATGTGGCTTGTCAGTGAAGTCCAATCTGCTGCAGCATCCAATCAACAAGTGATAAATAAATCTGTCGATTAAAAGACTTTGGTGAAGGCTGCTCCTCCTCCTATTTCCTGCTTCTCCTCTCTCCTCCTGATCCCCTTTCCTCATAGCTACAGCCAGAGCTTTGGGACACCCCTTTGAGTTCAATCCAGGACCAACACATCATTGTGTAAGAGAACTTGGATGGACACTGCAGCTCATCACTACCAGCAGCATGTTTAGAAAAAAAGTAATTAAGTGTCCGTTTAGCAGGTAATTTGTGCTGACATTCCAGATGCAAAGAAGGAGCTATTCAGTTCTGGACCACTCTGATTGTAGAGCCTGTTGCAGCTTTTGCTACAAAGACACATGGAAGCATAACATTCATTCTTTACGAGAACCAAGTGATTCACCATGTCCTCATCTATTGTCATGACGTACTCTCAAGTACATGCACAGCGCTGCATAACAACTGACACAGGACCTATGACTAACAATTTTCTGTATATCATAAGGCTACAAACCCGCTCAAGTAGGTCCTTGGCCTCTTTGTTGATCCAGCGAGGATAGTGAGGAGTATCCATGCGAATGGACTCAAACAACTCATCCTCATCATCTCCATGGAAAGGTGACTGGCCAACCAGCATTTCATACACCAACACCCCGAATGACCACCAGTCAACAGAGAAGGAGTATTTTTGTCCCAGCAGGATCTGAATCAAAAACACATTGTTGTAGTGAGTTACTACACAGAAACAGGCACAAACCGGTTTTCAGGACAGAAGTCGTGTAAAGTGATAAATACAAATTGAACATTTCAGAACGAACGAGCATCAGGAAGTATAAAACTTCATACCTCCGGGGCAATATAGTCAGGAGTGCCACAGAAAGTTGTGGCACGATTCTCTCCAAACACATTTTCCTTGCACATGCCGAAATCAGCGATCTTAATGTGCCCCTCATGATCCAGCATCACATTGTCCAACTTCAGATCCCTGGAAAAAAAGCATCACAGGAGGGCAGAAAATTACTGAAGATGATACACGAGTCATCAATATTAGTTTAAAATTAAGCAAATACTTTTGTGATTTATACGAGCTTTGAGAGAAATTTATATGTATAAAGTGTTTTCTCTACTGTGAAATCTTGAATCTTTACTGTTCTGGCACATCGCTGAGACCTAAAAGGTGTCAACCCCAAGAAAATTTTAAGACTCTAACAGGTGCTCTGATCTGTATAAAGACTGTAAATACCTCTATCTATGAATTGCCAACCATTCTACATATAATTTCTTAAAGTTAATATTGGATTAATCTTTTTTTCATATTATCTTGAAATAAATATCCTACAAGGATCTTGAACTTGCTTGAAACTGTACTTATCCTGCTCAACATATTATTTTTTTTACATATTCCATGTTTTATCATTCAACTTTGGAGTTATTAACAATTTACAACAACCACATTATCACTCAATAACATGGAAACTTTTGAGTGAAAAAAACTTGAAGATGCTTTGGATTACCTAACCAAGTTTATTTCACAATGCATAAGCTCCTGTGCTGAAATCAAGGATATTGTGTAAGGTCTGCTGGGATGTTTAAAATGTAGCATTTCAGGTGCGTGCAGAAAATTAATATAATGGCTCAACTGTGTTTACTGCTATCTACAGTTGTTTTTTCTCACCTGTAGATGATCCCTTTGGAATGCAAGAACTGAAGACCTAAAATGATCTCGGCAGAGTAGAACCTGAAAGACAGACCGACAGACAGATATCAATTATTCATCTCTAGGGGGGAGCTACAGGTCAGAGAGCTGTAGCTGCCTTGATGCTGAGCCACACATCTGTGTCATAGCAAACTCTTTTCAGTGTCCAGCTTAATTATTTAAGAGGACATTTGTATGGAGTAGTAGACAGTTGAATAAGGATCTCATAAAGTGAAACCTGAGAGCCGCTGTAAGCAGAAAGATTAGACTATCTCCAACCTGGTTCTCTCCCACCTTCTGCGTGCATTAAAACGATAGAGTTTTGAGAGAAGATGGCGTCGCTGTCACTCCACTCCAATAATTTAGCATTCATCAGCATTCACTGTAAATGACCATCTGACAAAGACTGCAAACCCTTACAAGTACAGCTCTCTCAGAACAAGTTATAAAACACAGATATGTGTGCATGCAAATGTAAAACTGTTCTGCAGACACACAAAAAAAAGGTCAAGTCAAATGAACTCTATAAAAAATAGTTGGGCTCTCTGAGGAGTATTTAGACATCGAGCTGGACACTCTACAGCAGCCAGTCAGTAGCCACTGGGAAAAACGACCTCAGTGCTGATAAAGAGGTCACTGGAAACTCTGCAGTTCATTTGCTGCCTGAGGATAAATCTTGCATAACAAAGTACAGGAGATAGTTTCCATTCCACTGCAACAACTTGTGCATCAGCACAGTAACTTTTTTTTTAACATTCAAACAAATGTGTGATCAAATGCATGTCCTGTTAAGAATTAATGTAAGAGCACACTCTCTTTCCTTAAGTTACTGAGGATAAATTATCCATCCAGGCTGAATACAGTCGCCAAGTGAGGAGGATTTCAATGGATGTCAACACAAGATCAGGTGTCTGTGCTTGTGAAGGAGAGGAGGATTACTCCTGTCATCTCAGGGCTCCAGGACACAGCTTGAGTTTAACTACATGAAATGTATAAGTGAAACCCATTTAAACAAAGGACTCCAGGGCCTCAGTACATCCATCATGTTTAGAAATACAGGAGAATAAGGAACGTACTTGCTAATCCACTTATAATATATTCTCGCCAGGAGGCTAGATTCCAACTGAACTAATCTTGCTTTACTTACGACATGAATTTGTGCTCCAAGTTATTTTTCATTTATATGTTTTTATCCTTATGGCGATCAAAACAATAAGATAAAAACCATCTCAAATTCCTGGAAGCCCAGGAAACTGCCCCAAAACATCTGCTGTGCACAGATGAAAAAAATGTACACCAGTGACACTAGTGCATCTTTGTTTGTTTTTCTTGGAAAGGTTCCTGTTAAGTGATGAGTAGAAAGGTGAGTGGGAGTAGCTGATACCTCCCCATAACAATCACATACAGACTCAAAGAGCTGCTTACTCCTTACAAGGCAAGCCTGCTTGTGAGCAGCAGCTACTCAGCACTAGGGAAGCTCAGCCTTTCCAGGTTCAGAACATCATGTCAAAGAAAAATAAACCCAATGGGAGCAAGGCAAAACCTTTTACAAGTATCTACTTTCCATTGGCTCATTGATACAGTGTGTGTCATTCTCTGTACAGCTACAACAACACCAGTAGTGTGTGTTTTTATTCAACTCATCCTATCTGTTCAGTCAATGTGACTGGTGGACTCACGTGGCTCTGTGGAGTTCAAAACGCCCTTTCTCCTGGATATGAAACATCAAGTCTCCCCCGTTCAGATACTCCATCACAAAGAATAGATGCTCCTGTTGGTGAACGTAGCAAAAGTATAAAAATACACCCAGTGGTGAGGAGGAGGAAAAAAAACTGATACAGACACAAACGAGCTAGGTAAGCAGCTACCTTGGTCTGGAAGGTAGAGTAAAGGTGTGTGAGGAAGGGGTTATCCCAAGCTAAGGCCAAGACTCTCTTTTCTATCATGGTGCACTCCACATCATCATCCATCAGCACTACATCTTTCTTCAGAGCTTTCACAGCAAAGTATTCTCCACGACCCTTCAGCTCTGCCAGAAGAACCTGAGGAGAGGAGAGGAGAGGAGAGGAGAGGAGAGGAGAGAAGAGAAGAGAAGAGGAGAGGAGAGGAGAGGAAAGGAGAAACACGTATGTGTTTAGAAATAAAGGCCCAAAAGTGCTGGTGTTTATGACAGTATTTTATACAAGATTACTTTCTCACTCTTAGGTCAGGGCTTTTCAAAATCCCATTGTTTAATTTGTATTAACATGGTTGCTTTGTACCTTCCCAAAGCTGCCTTTTCCCAAGACCTTGTGAAAAACAAAGTTATCCACGTTGATGCGGGTTAGATGAGTAAGACGAGATTGAGGACGTGGGCTGGACCCCTCCCACAGTTTGCCATAGGTAGACCCATCTAATGGACGGACAAAGGATTTGCATTTGCAACTAATTCTTCAAGTATTGATTCAAACTTGGATAAACTGCCTATAAAGATGCATTTACATGTATGCACAGTAAGATAAACCCTTTCTTACCATTGATCTCTAAAGCAGCAAGTTTTTTAACCTCATCATAGATTCCAATGTCAGGCAGATCACAAAGGTTTGGATCTGAACGGCGGGTGGATGACTTCTGGTTAAAAAAACAAGATGCAGCAGCAAAAGAAAAACATAAAAATAAGGAAAACAGTTTCCCAGCAGTGGTAACTTATCCAGAGCTAGTGTTAATACAATAAAAACATTTCAGCTTATTCTTCTCTTGAGACAACAATCTGACTTTACCAAAAAACCACATACATTTACAGGTATGCATAGGAGGGAGATGAATAACTGAAGGCTTCACAATGGGCTAGTCCTTAAACACATCAGGGCATGAGGCTCAGATGTCACACTCAACAATAGTAAAAATACTCAGTAAAGTTCAAAGGTTAACTTAAATACTTTGACATTCTTACATTTAAAACGTGTAAGTTACAAAAACAAAGTGCCAAGTTAGACTGCTGACCAACTTCACACGATTGATTTGCAATAATGATGAGAGTTTGTATTTACAGATCACCTTTAAGCAGAAACCATAATAAAGAAATACACTTCATAAAATGTCTGTCATACTTCACCAAATTTCTTCATGTAATCTTAGCAATTTTAATATTGTAATATTTTCTTGCCATGTTTTTACCACAAGATTTGGAACTTCACATTATAGTCACACACGTTACAGCAGTCAAATAAAGTTTTGCTCATGTGAGACCTGTAGCCTGACTCCTGAATAGAGAAAGATATAGATTTTTAAGTTAACAAATTAATGCTTCTGAAATTAGGTTGTATAACTGCAACTGCTTATAAAAACTGAGCTAATTCTACATTTTTCTGATTCATTTGAGTATTGTAATAGAAAAAATCGATAATGTTATCAGATATCTATAGCCTGAATGAGACACGTTATGATTAAATCATGTGTAATGACAGTTGAGCCAGACTTATCTTCTGATTTCTGAAAAGACTTTGACTTCAGCTGACAAACCGAAAGAGATCTGATTAAACTCTGGACTGAATGACTGTTTCCATGACCTCACCTGGCTGACTTGTGTCAGTGCCTCAGCCAGTAGTTTTTGGTTGATACCACAAAGGTTGGCTACTTTATCTTGACATTTGTGATGGACGTTCATGGCACAGTCTGCACAAAAAAAACATTAAAATATGTATGGTAGAGAAATGTCCAATTACAGCAACTGTCAGTTACTCAAACATGTCTTGCACCTTACCTTCACATTTCAGTCCTTGTTTGACCAGACCCCACAGGAGACTGCCACAGTGGTCACAGAAGGTGGGACTCATGTAGTTATGGGTCTTGAAACGGTGTGGCATGTCAATTTTAAAGCGCTCCTTCTGGAACTGTGGAAGCAAGCAAGATTTATCTTCTCCATGACGAACAGGTGGTGAGTGAATCCTTATCGGTGTCCTGTTATACCTCACAGGCCGGCGCACCTGCCTCATCTTTATTTTCGCCTTTTCTTCTACTACTCTTAGTGTCAGAGCTGTCCACACTGATGGATAGAGTTCCCTCTGTCTTCCCACATCTGCCTTTGCAGTGATTTAGACTGCCCTGAGAGACTGCCCCCATCTTATATAGACCCCAGGGGTAGGTGGGTGTGTTTGATCATTATCATGACACCATTATTTAGTTTAATTGGTCTCTGGAGGGCTTTACCCCAAAATACTCAAGATAACTGGAAAAAAAGCTTGTTTTTGTTACCTCTTTTTGTTTTAAATTCTGACCTGGCGATACCTGCCGGTTCAATAACAACTCATTGTTGTTTATACTGAAAGGAGAGAAATAAAAAATAGCCCACGCTAAACTGACATGTGGGGCATACGGAGAACGCTCACGGTACACCATGTGCTGAACAACTATGAGACACTTACCACTGTATCCCGACTGTTGGCAGCAGTACCAGTACATCTGCCGATGATTTTGTCTATACATTTCTTGTGGATGGCTGCATTGCATTCTGAAAACAGAAAAATAAAAGCTATAAGGTGTAAAAATAAAACAGTATTTTGATGTATATCCTTCTGTCAGACTGCTACAAACCAGATACAAGTGTACACTTACGTCTGCATTTATAGCCTTGCTTGTTGAGTCCCCTGCAAGATAAAAAGTGACATCAATGGGTCCATTTGAACTACTTCTGTATCATGTGAATGTCAATTGTTCGCTGATCAACCAATTTGGAGTCACAATGAGAAGCCTGAGTACACCCTTGCTAATTTGGATACTAGGCTTTATTTTTTGTTTTAAGAACCCCCTCTCCAATGAGACAAAAATTAGCTTTAAAGCAGATCAGTGGAGATTTGTGGCCATTTGAGTATGAAATATGACAACTGACACAAACAAATGTAGTGGCTCAAAGAGAATACCAGATTCACCAAATTTATGTGTAAGATCACGAGAAACAAAACAAGGCAGATACATGGGCAGCACTAAATGCACCTAAAAATCTGGAAGTCCTTTGCGCCATGCTTTTAGTCTTCCTGTATGGTGTTTTAGTTTATCTGATTAGTGGTTTGAGAGTTCCTTTTCAACTGCCTTCAAAAGTTTGTTAACAGGGCCGCACAGTAGACTGTACTAACCAGACAAACTCTCTGCACACCGAGCAGAAAGTGGGCTGTCTGAAAAACGTGGCGATAAACTCATGGTTCTTTATGAAGTGGATCTTGGCCTGCTTGATTGCCCCTCGTCTGCGGTTCAGGGTTGGGGCCTCTTCCTCCTTCACAGCTTGTTTACTCTCTAACAGATAGACAGAGAAACACTGTTAGTTAAAGGTTATTTTTATTGATCACCAATTGAGAGACTCAGTGATAATCTGAGGGGACTGATTGGAATTCTTCACATGGATGTCTGTGAATGATTAAAGCACATTAAAACCTCTGAAAAATACTGAAAGCTGGCTGGACAGTCTGTGTACTAAAGGGTGAGTGGGTTACAAAGGAAAGGAATGGAAAATGGAAATTACACAAGCTGCTTGAGGAATGAAAGGCTGAATTTTATCTGTATAGTATTTGAGTATCTGATAAATAGTTGCTCATTCAAAAGCCAGTTGCAAATCATTCTTTCACTTATTCAATTCAAGCCTCTATCCCACTTACTCTTTTCCAGCTAAAGCTGATTTTTGTCTGTTGCTATACATGCTTGAAGTTTTTGGATCGGCAACTAAACCAACTAGTCAGTGTTTTGCTCCTTGAAGCCTGTTTTGTGTTTTGGATGTTCAGCAAGCATGGTACCCAACAAAGCCCCACTATGATAACCCCTTCTTTATTTATTGATTTTGTTGTATTTACACACAGTATAATGTAACAGTATAAAGTAGTGTGTACAATACAAAAGAATGTTTGTGGGTGTGGTCGAAACCTCTTCGTGGCTTATATAAAAACCACACCCAATACACATATTGGCCATTTTTAAGTACGATGCCAGTTTCAGAGTCTATAGAAAGCGAAGTCTCACTGTGCTTCAAGACAGACAAATAATGCAACAAATTATCAAAATTTTGGGGGAGACTGGGAATATTTTAATGTAATCCAGAAAATAATTCAGAAGTCACTGAAGATGAATGCAAGTATTGAGTTAAAGTTTTTCAAAGAATTCACAACAGTACAAAGTGTTAAAAGATGAAAAAGAAAATTATACCCCGATCAAAACTTGAGCAATGGCCATTGTTAAATCTGTCAATGTCTAATAGATTAAAAATTACTGTCATTAGCTGAAAATCTTTTTCTTGGTAAAATTAAATATTCATGTGCTCAGTCCCACTATGATTTAAGAAAAAACTTTGAATATGGTCATAAGATACTACTGGAAGAATGTCAAAAGCATCTTCTGTTAGCATGGTTTGTTGAGGTACATGGTCATTCTTTTCCCAAAATAAATATAAGTATTATGTCCGCACTCCGCAGAAGTATAGATTCAAGATCGCAGTGAAGATTCATAAAGGGGAAGCGAACTCGCAATGCTGAAGAAATGTTGAAAGACACAAAAAATATGCAACTTTTCCTTCCTTTGTTAAGACTAAAAAGACTTCTGCTCCCTTCCCCCCCCCAAAAAAAAGTTATACTATGAATCCTTTCTGCTGGTTCATTGAAGATGGATTGCCTAATGCAAATAAATGATCAAGTACAGACTGGGGTATCCACTGAAACTAAGAGACAAGTGGTTAAGGGTGGGTACAGACTGTTAACGGTTGTCTGCTGGTGTTGCCAGGTCCCAGTTAATCAAGTCTCATCAAACAACAGCCATACACTGCCGATGAGATCAAGAGTTGGGATGCATGGATCCAATTCTGGTATTGAATGTTGGTCAAATACAGACTCTGGCATCTGTGACAAAGAGCCAATCCATGGAACGGATCTATTTATCTTAGTTCCCAACAATTCTATGATAACAACAACAACCTTGTGTGTACTGTATCATCTGTATACTGATAGGTCTGTGCATTTTGCAAATTGAGAGAGTACACTATCGAGACTCAGTAGTTTGGGAGATATTTTACACTTGTTCACTCTGGCAACTTGCAATATGTGTAAAGCTCATGCTGTGAGAGTTGGTGGAACCAAAGCAAAATATTATACATACAAACTAATTTAATCAAGCATCTTAAGAATCATCATGCCAATAAAAAAAGCTGCTGAAACAAAGCAGTTAATAATATCAGCTGTGTTTCAAAGACCCCTGAAACTCCCCGGTGATTATTTAAAAGTGTGAAAAATAGCAGAGAAGGTTCTTGGATTTAGTATTCTGATCAAGACAAGCCTGCAACTCTTGGGAATAAGGAATCATGCCGTGTGGTTAAACACCTGGAATCCAGACACAGTTAAACATTATGTAAGTCTGCCTGGACTCTATATGAACATGTGCAAACATTCATCACCAGAGTTTACAATGTTTAAGCTATGAGCTTTACTACCTATAACTGGAGCCCTTATTGTTTGCCTATTGTCACTTATAAGTCTAATAGTTCACTGCTGACACAGGTTACCTGCCAAACAGTTCAGAGCTACAAGCTCAAGCTTTTCATAGATTATACACCAAAGTGACTGAAGTCAGACTGCCATGAAGGAAAAGTTTGTCCAGTCGCTTATCTTGCAGCTTATTCCTAAAGTGCAAGTTAATTTGTTTGAAGTACTTGTGACCCAATTGTTATTTTTTATTTTCCTCATTTGACCCTTTTTTTTTTACCCTGGAATTTTAATTCCTGACTAATCCACTGTTGTTCATAGGACCACAGTTTAATTGTAATTTGGGTTAAGTTTGAAGTTAACTGAACAACCTGCAGGTACAGATTTATTTCACAGATTTATTGCATTGAAAAATAATAATACTGCCTGTTAAATGTATTTATATTTGTATAATATTGGATTACAAAGTCATATAGGTCTAGAGTTGCTAAAACATGATTCACAGCCTCATCCTCACATTGTGGAATCTAGATTATTAATCTAATGTTGGTATTTAATACTAAAACTAGCGTTAAGACTTTGAAAATTAAGATCTGTGCATCCCTGAACAAGAGTTTCTGAGCTCATGCTATTTATGAGTGTTGCGAATCCAATCATAATTGTTTATTGTCATACACAAATTTATACAGGCTTCAGTAGAACTATTAATGTTATTGTTTTATTTTCCATTTACCTGTATCCCCTCCTTCAAGAAAATACTGCACTGCCATCATCACTTTCCCAGAGGGATGGAGATCCACCTGAACACACAAACATTGTTAGATAACGACACAAACAGCCCAGATTGTTGCAGAGAGCAGTCTGTTTAGTCCTACCCAGAACTCAGCGCGCCCGTTTGCTTTCTTGCAACGTTCAGCAAGGACAGACACTCCAACAGTGACCTCAGCCAGTGGTTCCTCTGCGGTCTTCATGAGCAGTATCTCCAGAACGCGACCTTCATAGATATGGGCATCAAAACAGGCCTTCCATGCTGGGTACATTGTGGGTTTCCTCTGGACTAGGGTCTTTCCTCGTTCTGGCAGAGTGAAAAGAAGAAGAAAAAAAAGTTGAATACTTTTCAGCGCAGAACATAAAAAGCTTTCGACACAGGTGACAACTCCTGTAAACAATAGAGTGGTGCAGATGATCCAAGTGTTCCTCACCAGTTGTCAAAGCCTCCTTCATCTTGATTGCACAGAAGGGCGGGTCTGCCAAATTGGGCAGGACCCCCAAGTCGTACGAGTTGAAGGCAATCCTCAAAAAAGGAGCCATGTTGACAAGTGCCCGTGTCACCTGCTATCAGAGATTTTAAAACAGTGTTACTTAGCAGGTAACATTTATCTATGACGTGTAACATACAAAGCTGGTCTGAAACCACTGCCAACACATTACATTACAATACAATACATACATACAAAAAGCTGCATATTCTTGCACAGTATTACTACTGACCTATTGAGAACTAAGTCTTAACAGCAAAATCTTAATGTACAGATGCCAAAGTAAAAGAAGGAATGTATAGTGCTCTTTGATTGACAAAAGAACTGCATGTCCCTGACACCCTGTCAGATACCAGCGAACTGTTTGTTTCAGTGAAGCCTGAGAGGCTTTTTTCCTGTGAATTTTACAGTGACTGGAAATGATTTCACTCTGGTTTTGGTATGCTTTGACATTAACTGTGTCACTGCTGTTTCCATTTTTAAACATTTCACTTGCAAAAAGCCACATTCAACATTTTCAAGGCTGTGTCAATACCACCTGTTGTGTAAAGTACAAGCCATAAAATCCCTAAATGGCAGAATACCTCATGTATTTTCTTTGGGACTGAAAGAAAAAAATGTTTTCATTACCATTTCATGAACATTAGCAGTTAGCAATCAACTAGTCTCGGATTAGGTGGAGGCAACTTGATGTCCACTATGACCGTTTGCATTAAGGCAGAAGGATGGAACAGCAAAGAAGAGATAGCTCACATGGGCATTGTTGAGACAAGAACATCACATCTGCATGCTGGAGTCACTTGGATGACGGTGTAATACAGACAGTCATCACCAGAGTTTACAAAGTTTAAGCTATGAGCTTCACCACAGATATCTGGAGCTCTATGGTTTGCCTGTTATCACTTATAAGCCTAATAGCACAATGTGAAAGTTAATTTATTCGCAGAATTTTTGACCCAATTGTTATTTTATATTTGTCATCTTTTACTGTCCTTATTTGACCCTACTTTTTTTAACCTGGAATTTTAATGCCTTGACTATCAGGGTGTAACACTGTACAATACTGTTATGTTGTATACAGCAGATGTCTCCCCTATGGTATAGTTTCTACATTCTCCATGTTGTACTTTTTGTAAAGCAGTAATTATGGTGGAAAAAGCACGTGTCAGCCAACTGAATACCTGAACATTTTTTACGTCTGTAGAGTAAAAAAAAAAAAAAAAAACTGCTGGATACATAATTTAGACTGTTATGGTGGACAAGACCTATGAGTTATAAAGTTGAAGTAAAATTAAATAGTGAAATATTTAGTACATCATGAGTGAAATACAAGCTCAAAGTGACATATTGGTGAGGGATCAATACCAGCCTAATGTTCAGCTTTAGGTGTGACAGACTGAGCCACAGCTTGTTTTGTAACTGTCTATGCACTTCTGAACTCTTCATCTGCACTGCAAAGGTTGACGCCCATTTATCGTTCATGTTCAGCATGCGTTTTAGTTACACTAAGGTTGTCTTGCTCATCCGCTCTATAAATTCAATGACCCTTTATGTAAAACCCAACTGCTTTGTCTTGTGTCTTGGCATCACAAGTGCCTCCCCCACTTCTCTGGTTCCTGAATGTGTAGTTTGCAACTGCAACAGTGGGGATGTCTGCCTGTGCTGCAAAGCAGAGCAAGCCTCAACATGTCACTAATCCAAACATAAGCATGCATTGCACTGCAGTAGTCCTTGCTGGTATTTGCCTAAACCCATAACCACCCACACTAAGACCAGAAAAAATAAGAGAGAGAGAAAAATACAGAGCAGAGAAAAAAAATGAGTTCACTAATAGGAAAGGGCGGTGAATGAACCATGTCTTCACATTCTCTCACTGCTGCTGTGAGCTGTCATGTCGGGGGGGTGTTTGGAGATCAATAACAAGCACACTGTGTGATTGAGGGCGACAGAGATTGATTACTTTGCAAACTGTACATGTGCAGTTTTGATTTTGTGCCATGAGTTTAAGTAGTTATGCCCTTGTATATGTAACAGTATGGTGTCATTTTCACACTTTTTGACCATACTTCCTGATATTCATAATCAAAAAGTGTACCTCCTACACAGCTACGATAACAACAAAAACAGGGTGTGCCTGTAGTATTTTTTCTACTTAAATTTTAGTTTATTACAAAATGAAGAATCTTGACCTTCAGGCTAAATAATCAGACGAAATAAAGTGCAAAAAACAAAGGCTGTTGGTGCGTGTATGCTTGCTTTTGTCCAACCTGTCATCGTAAAAATGTCATCTACAATGTGCATATTGAATCCAGGGTGGGTAATCCAAGGAGGCACTCAAATAGTAATAATTATAACAATAATGATAATTATTATTATAATCAATGACTGCATTAAAACGCAGTGTTATTGCTGTTGGTAGAAGCATGTTCTCACATGTGCCTAAGTCACATACAAACATGGAAAGGGTGTAACCTTTCCTTCAAATACGAGTTTTCAATGAACTCTGTGAATGTGGAAATGCATGGCCAAATTCTATAGTGGTTAACAGTTCAAACGTGAATATTACAGTCGTTCACGGTGTATCCGATTCTTGTCACAATATTTCTTTCTCAGAAGGATGTGGTTGATTGTCAGTTGGCTGAGCACAGATGTCACGTTGTGTTTGACTCAGCCAACAATTTCCATCCAGATTGTCGATATGTGCAAATAAATCTGAAGGTTTCTAGCCTCACGCCGCTCTTTTTTGCTTTGCTGTCCAGACCTGCCCACATTCCAGCTCACCGCCCCGGTGTTCCGACGCATTCTGTAACCCGTGAGAATCTGTGACCTGGACTGGAATTCCTTAATGCCCCCGCTGCCACTAAACAACTCTTGTTGTAGCAAACTGTGCTGACACATAGAATTAATAAGGGATCACATTTTTTGACAACGGGGAAAAAATAGGCTTATGGGATTCGTTTCGCAAAGTAGTAACACTTCACCTATGATAAATAAACCAGACAGGTAACTTTTTTCCTTGAACGGCAGGCTCTGCGGTGTTACAAAAAATAAAGAATCCGTCACACCATTTTGGCTTTTATGCCTTAAAAAGAAGCCAATACTTGCCGAGAAAAGCTGACAAAACTTCAGTCTTAAATGACAGTATGAATGTTTTGCTGGCAGCGAAACACGGTGGGTATAGTGTGCAGGTTATAACTCTGGATAAACTGACATTACATTAACAGTCGGTGTTAAGAATGAGCTAACAGACGTTAGCAGCAACGGTCGCGGTTGACACAACTCCGCCGCTTGTTTCCCCAAGAGATGAAAGCAGAAACAAGAGGAGACAGCACGACTTTTTGTCTCTTAAACCACCTCCTGCAAACTTCACTAACAAAACACCGTACTTCTGTGCAGACCTCGTCTGAAAAGTTACAAAGCCGTCAGCCTCACCTCGTTCAGCAAACGTGGGGCTGGCTCCTTCTTTCTCGCCGCAGCAGGACGATGAAACTTGTTCTTTTTCTCTCTCTGTCGTTTTTTCTTCACTCTGTGATTCCGTCGATTGAGGAAGTGTGGCGCGCGCTCACAGAGGCTCTCTCAACAAGCAGTGACGTTTACCTGCCACACACACACACACACACACACACACACACACACACACACACAGTGGTGTTAAAACACACTGTTGCCTCATTTTGATTGAAGGTCGAGGCAGGCGGCTGTAATACAGGAGTTTTCCTCATTGGTTAGTTAACTTAATTGCGCACAAAGATTCAAGCGCAAATGCTGTTCATTTTCTTCTCAAAATCACGCAAAGGTATCAACTTAGTTAAGAATTAGGGGAGAGTGGGGCAAGTTAAGCCAATGGGTAAAGTTTTGGTAAAATGTTGACACTGTTTGGCCCTAAGGTTAGACTTAAATCCAGATTATGGCCCTTGCGGTGGTTGAGTTTGACACCCCTGACATTCTCATGTTAAAAAGGCCTTTTACAAAACAGCTTTTTAACAGTTATATGCAATAAAAATAATAAAAAGAATGATTGTACCAGTTGAAAAGTATATCATAGATAAAAATACACATGAATGTGAAGAAGTGTATTTATTTAGGGAGAGAGAAGGTGAGGGAGGGCTGGGGTGGAGAGTGGGGGGGTAGTAGGGATACGGCTCAACTTACCCCGCTCCTATGGTCACCTTACCCCTTACTTGTCATACTCACCAAAAAGTTTAAAAAATAAAAATAAAAACTCAAGTAAGAAGCGCATCACCTCTTATAAAGATATAGCATTGACGCTGAGTGTGCCCTAAATTACAGTGTGGTCTTGTTGTGTAGGTACTATTAGTAGGTGTAGGCTACGTGTGGCAGAGGATGGGGCCACGTGATTGGTGCTTAAGGCTGTGGGGGCAGTTTCGTGGATTTTTCTGTTAAGAAGTTGGCAGATTTGGCTCTCTTGCAGCCAAATTGTTTTTTCTTGTTCTAAAAAAAATATCAAATTTTCCAAGTCTTTATTTAATTCATGCCAAGCATCCCCCTCACACACACACACACACACACACACACACACACACACACACACACACAGTCAATAGCCTACCCAAATATACCATAAGTATTTGCACGTAAAAGCAGTTATCCCTATCTTAAGTCATGAATAAAATACTGGGAAATCTACAGGTTTCGGTGCAACTGACCGGGTGCAGGTGTGTCAGTGTTCCCCTTTCTCCTTAAAGAGCTTATATAATCGTACAATCTGACTCATGGTAAATACAGGAAGTCTACAGGAGACAAGGTGTGTGCACATAAGACTGCTTTGCCTAGCTCCTCTTCTCTGCTACTGACAGATGCCCATTCCAAGCTTGGGTAACCCCTTCCCTTCCATCCCCCGCCAAGAAAACACAACCACACAAACCCACTGTCATGATCCAGCAGTGGGATGAAAAGGATGTAGAAACAAGCAGCATAAATATAGCGCACAGAGCTTAAAAAGAGCCAGATAAAGATCCACACAGGAACTCCCTATGAATGAAGCTGGCATATACACCTAAAAAGGCAATGTAAGGGCACAGTCAAAGAAAATTGCATACTCTATTGCTGTGAATAAGTTGGTAATGTTTTGGGGGGTCAACACCAAAAGAAAGCCCAAAAATAAACCTCAGTTTTTGTCTTTTTATGATGAATTTGAGACAGTCATTGACCCAGAACATCAATTTAGATATAGCAAGAACACAAGAAAATCAGTCTTTGGTTAAATTTTGTAATGCCCTTATAAAGATCATATTTGATCAAAGGTCACAAGTTTAAACTCCTTTCCACTCTCTTTCTATTACAAAGCATTTGGATTGAGGTTGGTCAGTTACTTGTTTGACAATAGCTTGTTTGACAAAGCTGCTAAGAAGCGATCAGAGGGACAATAATAATCCAAAAATTAAGCATAATACCCCCTCTTTAAGTTTGAAGGAAACAAAGGGCAACAATACTACTACCTTTTCTTGGAGCAGTGTTTCCATGAAGTCTTTGCTGATTACTTAGCAACTGCTCCAAGTCGAGAAAAAGTTCAGCACATAAACTCCCATAACACCCAACTCATTAGATCAAATTAAGCTACAAAGAGTAGGTAGCTTTATTTCCTTTGGACAGAGCCATGCAAGCTTTACTGCTAGAAGTCCAGTATCAGTCCTTGTACTAAACTAAGCTAAATAGGAGCAGGTTTATGACAGGCGGGACAATAAAATCAATTTTCTCATCAAATTTGGCCCCAAAAAGCATGTAAGTGTATTCTCCTTAAAAATGACTTTCTTAAAATATAATTAAAAAATAAACCACATCCTGATCTTGTCCAGGGGTGGATCCAAATTGGCAGCCAAGGGTGGCCTGATCCCCCATTAAATCTGATCAGCCACCACATGTACCAGCCTGAAATACAAAACTTTTCCTGGCTATTTGCCTTTTCAAGGTGGGACTTATGGTGAATCAACTATTTTATGGCTGTGTTACAACAGCTTGCTGATGGCTGTCTTAGTTCTTTTTTTTATGTCGCACATTCCTTGTATACTTTAAATCGTAGTATTTGGATAGTATTTGAGTCTGCAAAAAAGTTTTTGAGTCTGCAAAAACTGAAGGCAAGAAGATTCCAATACTGCCACTTTTGTTCTTCAACTTAGTTAAGTTAAAATAAAAAAATTTAAAAGGGATAAATAAAGTTCTTCTTCTTTTCATCTTACGTAGGACCTTTTAGAAGTGATATGGAGTCGATCATCAAAAACGAAATTGTGTTTATAATTGATTATTATGCCCATCGAATCAGAAGTTTGTCTCGAATAAAAACACTTGTTTTCTCTATCAGCTGAGAGTTATGTCTGGGGATTCCAGCTTTTGCAGTCCTGTCAAATTATCCATCCATCGAGTGAGAGCATAAAAGCTTGGGCAATCTGTTCCCATTTGTATGTTATGGTAACCAAGTGACACTAGGTCCTAGACCGGAAGTAACTTCATATATTCAGTGTTATCCCATGCCATTGACAAAAACAAGCCAAAACCAACTTGCTAGCTAGAGTTGTTTAACATGTCTGGAGGACTGTTTTGCTTACTCCCAAGCACCGCCCACCAAAAGGGGTCAATAACATTTTTATACAAAAATGTTGTTGTTAAAATAGATATGTCTGGTGAAGACAGAACAGAAGAATAAAGCCAATCATTATTCATAGTATTCATCCATAAGTTTGAGCCACCTAAGTCAAAAATGTCTGGATTTATCTATGTTCTTGTTTAACCAGACACTCCAGACAGATTAAACACCCCTCATTGACAGCTGCTGGCCCTGTTGACACATGTTTACACTACTTTCTCTGTGGATAGCTGCCAGTGACAGAATGGACACAGAAGAATGAGGAGCACGAAGGGGCCTCCATGTTTAGGCAACAGGGATAATAAATGTTGAGCCAGAGGTGCAGAGAGTGCTGAAAGCTGAAATTTTCTGTTTGTCCTGTTAAGAAAGAAAGCTATTTAAAGCCAAGGGGAGGTGGAATAGGTGTAACATTGACTTGGCAGTGTGGGCTGCAAAGAGTTTGCAAAGTGGGACATATGAGAGTGTCTTGCTTTCCTTCCAGTCCCTCTAACTCTTTCTTTCCTCTCTCCCTCTCCCCCCAAGGGAAACAAGACAAGGTGCAAACCCAGAAATGTCGAGCCAATGTCAAGTGGATACTGCTTTTTTTCCACACATGTCCTAATTCAAAGTGTTTCTACTCAGACCCTTGCCTATTATGTAATGAGATCTTTCCTTTCCCCCGAGGATCTACCACCCACACAACACTATGAAAGATGAGAAGGCATGCTGTTGGAACTCACGACATGAACACAAACACTGCACCGCCTTTTCAGGCTCAAACTGAAAGTGGCCTGAAAGTTTCTTAGTTTGAGTTTGCCATTAAAAAGTTTGCCACAGCATGGGTCAAGGAAAGAAAAAAGAAACAGCTGACAAAGAACAATTTTTCAGCCTATCATGGCACCACTTTTTAATGACTCCTGAGGCTGAGCACATATGACAGAGCTGAAAGCGTCCAACCTTATTGAGTAGGCTGTGTGTGTGATTGATTATTTGCTTCTCTCTACAGCACTCCTGCCTGCAGCGATATGGACATGAGCTTGGATTATGACACTGTTGCTGCCCTGCTATAAAGAAAAATCTTTCTCACCATCTGGCGACAGCAAGCTTTCGTCATTTGTTATTTTTAATTAATAGAAGCATGGCAAACTGCAGAGGAGCAACTCTGCCTTTCAGTTTTGGCACTGTTAGCTGTTCTCCAAGCTCATATGAGTGATTTCCTGTTTTAGCAGCGGAGGTGTGACATGATGAACTTTAGCAGAAGTATGTTTAAAATACAAACATGATATTACATGTTTTAGATTAAGAAGCTGATAGTTCACTTCTCATTTCAGGATTACTCAGGTTCTTTCTTGAGTTGGTTTTAGGATTGTCCGAGCATCGAATCAGGCACATTTTCAAGCAGTATTTACAAAATGCACTGAACAGAAGGGACTAGATCACAGTGGGAGGATTCAGGGAAAGGGAACAGGTGCACAGAGTGTGAGATTATATGATCTTATAAAACCTGTGCTTTTTGATGGAGTTTTGGTGTCTAAGGACAACTGAGGGGAAAAAAAAATACAGCCAAGGTTTGAGAAATTAAAAAGTGATGCAAAAGAGAGGGGAGGGAACAGAAATGGGGCAAGAGAGGGGAGAGCAAAGTGATGAATGATCTGTCCTTTATATAGGGCGAGGTAAGAAGAACTTTTCAGGAGCCCCAGATAGCAAACTTTCTGCCTGAAAATGTGCCTGAAAATATTCTGGGTCAGGAATTCTCAGAGGGTAATGAGAAGCAGAGCAGGCCTGGCCTTTCTTTGGCCATACTGCACACTGGTCTGTGTCAGCCTCCCAAACAGCACAGGGTGTGATTTGAACCACACAGCCAGCTTGGCGTTTCATTACAACAGACCACACATGGACCACATGTTAGACCAGATAAGATGTGCTCATAAATAGGGTCTTCAATTTGAGAGCAAACTGCCGGGCAGCATACAGGCTGATGCTTTCGTTTTTTATTTTACTGTTGTGTTTACAGAGCTTAATGAGTGACAGGAAACCAATGTCAGCCTGGTGAAATTTGGATGTTAAGCCCCCTAGAGGACAGAAAGAGAGTGCACAGAAAACACAAGGATGGTTTTCATTGTTAGAGCCTCTTTACTGAACTTTAAAATATTGTTAGACATTCAAACAAATACAAGTACAGTACAAAGTCTAATCCAGGGCCAACTTGTGCATATCTGGATGTTGAACCTTAGTATCAAAATGAATTAACATACTTGTGATTCCAATATTCAAGATAATAAATCCACAAATCTTCTCAATACAAAAGCACATTAAGTAAATTAGGTCAAGTACAGTAGCTGAAGTTTTTGGCCTCTGAGATGCAGGTAAACATGTTTCTTGTTAGGTCCATTCCCTTTAATATTAGTTTAAAAAGGCATTTTCACTACTGGCAGAGCAGTCTCCCATAAAACAGTAAATAGTAATCTGCAAACACTTCGATATATTTTGTCTTACTTATCTTTGATGCGGCCTGTGCTTTGAAAATATGAGTCACAGAGAGGCATTTAATCCAGTGGAAGAACACATGTAGAAATAGAAGCATATCTAATTTATTCGGCAGGAAAATCCAGATTTAGGTCCTTCAGAGCAGGGTTGAATTTGTCAGTTTTTGCTTCCATGGAAACCAGATTTTTTTTGTTCAGTTACTAAAATGATTTGTTATGTGGTTTTGAGTCATTTGGTATATGCAAAAAAGAATTAAAATCAAAGCAGGTCTTTCCTTTCCCCACAAATCCTCCCTGTGATCCCGAGGACTGTCTCTGATCAGCTTCTGGGAAGAAATACAGGTCACATCACATACGGTTCCACACTTGTGAGTAACTGGGCCAGTGCCTGTCGAGGGTCTAAGCTTCACACCTGCTGCAGCAGCAGGCAGGGGACACTGGAGGGTGACAAAGTAGGTAATCATGTCCCCTTTCGAAGAACTTCATGTCTTCTTTGATTCAGTTCAGCAAGGCAAGTTTTGACGTGCAGACTTTATCAAGTTATCTTCCCTTTTTGTTTTCACAGTCGGTTTGTTGTAGAAGAAAAGGTATCAGACTTCATTTTCCAGACGTCTCACCAGAGCAGCTGATCCTATAAAACTGTGGCTTCCTCCATGGCATTTACCCACCTGTATGAGGAGTGGATTTTAAAACTGGGAACACACAGAATGATCTGAAGCTGTGCCAAAAAAATTAAGTCAATTGGTATGCCTGTTAGCAACGTAATCTTCTACGCTGATTCTGAAGCCTGCTCATGAATTTAAGAGATGAAAGTTTTCTAAACTTAAGAAGTAGGTTATGCACATTTTTTACTGTCATAAAACTCACTCCACCCATTGCTGCTGTGCAAAACAAAGCAACCCTAAACTCTAAATTATAAATATTGAAGCATTTGTAAGCAATCCAGACACCAATACTTAAGTTTTAGGAATTACTTTTGACAGTATGACTTCAATCTGTATGCTGTCAATCTTTAAAGAAACTAATATGAGTTAGGAGTTATTAGTTACATGTCTCACCTCTGGGCTGTGTAGTTGTCTGATGCTTTAAAGCTGTAATACAAAGTGTTTTTGTGGTAAAGGTGGAAAATGTTGGCCTCCTCCTCTCCTTCGTATCTGTCAGGAAGCTTCACTGTGAATCCCAGCAAAGGTAAACTTTCAGATGCTACTTTTTCCTGTAGGTAGAGAAATGGCTCATGAGATACCAAAGTGTAGCTGCTGACATTTCAGTACTTACAATTATTTCAAAGAAAAACCTGATGGCTTTAGTCTCACTATGTTAAAGTAAATGTATGTTATTCAGGTTAAAGGGGAGTGCATGTTTCCCCTCACCTCTTGAGCTCTGTAGGTGTAAAGCACCTTGTCTTTCAGGAGGAACCACAGCCTTTTCCAGCTTCTCTTGCTCTTCTTGCTGCACTGCAGACTGCCGCTGATGGAGCCCTCCTCTGACACTGTCACCTGAACAGCAAGAGAGCAGGAACAAGCTGATGAAAACACTCAAAAAACACAGCTGTCATCTGATACTATTAATCCATCTGGTTTTGTGCATTTATAACACCCCTAGCTGAGAAGTGTCAGGCACACATAGGGGGTGTAGTGTACCTGAGTGAAGGAGGCAGTGCCTTTGCGATGTCTCCAGATATTTGGGGGATGAATATTTTGGAACACAGCAGAGAGCGGACGACTGGAGCGGTTTGGACGAGGGCTGCCCTTACCTGACAGAGCAGTCACATCGTCCCCTGTGGGAGTACACAATTCAGCTCAAAAGTAGAACAATGCATGATGGGTTAAAGGTAAAAATTTGGTAATGAATTACACTGCAGCTGAGGCTACACGCTTTTTTTTTCATTGAACCAAAAAGACATGCATGAGTTCTGGTGGGACTTGAAGAGACACGATAAACTTTTGTTGTTTTGCAAACGTAAACTCCTTCTCTGCATCAAGGAGGTTTTTCTTTTCCAGTGAACCTCAGTTTCAGCTTCTTTTTTTTTTACATTGTATATGTTTTGTACTAAACTGAACTGTGCAGCACAATGTGAATTTTACTTCAGTCTTTTCTTTTACTCCAGAGTCCATCAAACCTCTCTTGGATAACAGTTTCCAGGTTCAACTTACACAGAGGGGTCTTACACATAGTTTGACATTTGTTGTTTATTTTCTAAATGTAAAACTTTTTTTGAATCATCTTTGAGTCAAATAAATATTTTTGTCAACTCTGGCCTGATGGTGGGTCACATCTACTGATCAGCAATATAATTTACCAGTTATGGGGTTACTATGTTGCTCCTCTTGGTAATAGTAAGAAATAGCACACTAATATTTGTATTCTAATCGGTAAAGTCAAACTGGTTATTGAACATTAAATATGTATAAAAGCAGAGAATTCTCACCTCTCTTCTTTAGCTCATTGTAACAGTGATCACACACTTTGGCCATGCGATCGTTCATGTACTTCAGTGGAAATCTGTTCCTGGAGCAGCTCCGACAGACAATCTGCATCAAACAACATAAATGCTGCTTAGGTATGATGAAAAAAAAAAAAAACAGCATAAAATGGGGGAATTCACACCAACAAAGACTTGGCGGGCCCTGTTGGATGCTGTGAAACAGATACAGAAATATAAAAAAGCACAGTGTTTAATTTGTGTGTGACTCACTCTCCCGCAGCCGTGGCAGTGGTGCCTGCGCAGAGTGAGGCTAAAGTCTGATGTGCAGTTCATGCACATCATCACCTGTGAGACGGGAACAAGTGTGGGAGCTTTTTCTCCAAGACACAGGCGCAGACAGTCTCTGCCCTAGAATACACACACACACACACAAACAGGGAAAAAAAAACTATCATACTGTTGAAATGTGCTGTGATAACACATGAGCTCGACACACTCTGGTCAGGTGAGAAAAAGAGACTCAATCTCATGGTGAGGAAATGAAGGACTAAAAAAGAAGGATTATTGCTGTTTCACCTCTCCCAGGCCGCTGTTGAATGCTACAGATCCCCTGGCATGTTCAGTCACTGTGCGGCTCAGAGTGTAAAACCAATCCTCTCTTTCAATGAAGGAACTGCAAAATTAACAGAAATCACAAGGTTGTTACAACTGAAATACACTCACAGGCCACTTTATTAGGTACACCTGTTCAATTGCTTGTTCATACAAAAAGCTAATCAGCCAACCACATGGCAGCAACTCAATGAATTTAGGCATGTAGATGTGGTCAAGCCAACTTTCTGAACTTTAAATCATGTTTAAGAATGGGAAAGGAAGGGGATTTAAGAGTCTTTGAACGTGGTATGGTTGTTGGCGCCAGACAGACTCATCAAAGTATTTCAGAAACTGCTGGTCTACAGGGATTTTCACAAATAACCATCCCTAGGGTTTACAGAGAATGGTCTGAAAAAGAGAAAATATCTAGAGTGCAGTGTAGATAAAAATGCCTTGTTGATGTTAGAGATCAGAAGAGAATAGACTGACTGGTTAGAGATGATAGAAAGGCCCATCTGTAAATGCAATTTCGTTGTGCACAAGTTACAATGACAATAAAGACCATACCAAACCAAACAGTAAGTTGAATTACTACTCATTACAACCAAGATATGCAGAATACCATCTCTGAACGTACAACATGTCTAACCTTGAAGTAGATTGACTACAGTAGCTGAAGACCAAACCAGGCGCCACTCCTGTCAGCTAAAAACAGTAAACTGAGGCTACAGTTTACACAGGCTCAGCAAAACTGGACAACAGAAGATTAAAAAAAAACGTCACCTGTTCTGATGAGTGGATGCAGCTATGGCATTTAGATGGTAGGATCAGAATTTGGCATAAACAAAATGAAAGCATGGATCCATGTTGCCCTGTACCAATGGTTCAGGCTGCTGCTGCTGGTGTAATGGTATGGTGGATATTTTCTTGGCATACTTTAGGCCCCTCAGTTCCAACTGAGCACCGTTTAAGCCCCACAGCCTACCTGGGTATTGTTGTTGACCGGGTTCATCCCTTCATGACCACAGTGAACCATCTTCTGATGGCTACTTCCAGCAGGATAGTGCACCATGTCACAAAGCTCAAATAATCTCAAACTTGTTTTTTGACCATGACAGTGAGTTCATTGTACTCCAGTGCCCTCCACAAACCACTAGATCTAAATTCATTAGAGCACATTTGGGATGCGGTGGAACAGGAGATTTTTATCATGAATTTGCATCTGACAGATCTGCAGCACCTGCGTGATGCTGTTATGTTAATATAGACAAAAATCTTTGAAGAAGGTTTTCAACACTTTGTTAGAAGTATGCCACAAAAAAATAAGCCAGTTCTCAAGTCAAAAATCTGACTCTAGCAAGGTGTACCTTATAAAGTAGCCTATAAGTGTATACGGTAATTTTGCAATATATGGCCATTAACACAGCATATTCAGAACACTGATGTAGGAGCATTTGTGAGGATGTAGTCAAGTGCCACCTACCTTGCAGACAGAGTGATGGAGATTTCTGCTCCCTCAATCCTTAAGGCATTTTGGACATTTTCTATGATGGGTTTACTGACCTGATAAGTTGGAAAAAATATCAATTAAATAACAGCAAGACAGCAAAGGTGAGAAGAAGAGGAAAATAATTTATGCCTGATAATTTAGGGGAGACATACACTTCTAAAAATCTCTGCAATCTCTGTAAATAGGTGACTTCAAACAGGTTATAATTTACTCAAAAATTCATATAAGGGGTGCCTTTTTGGCTCAGTGGTCAACTTGCACCCCTCATATACAGTGGCTATAACCCTGAAGGCCGGTATTACTCCAATCCCTGACCCTTGGCCACACGTCCTTACTCTGTCTCCTTAGTTTCCAACTCTATCTACTGTCCAATCTCTAAATAAAGGCATGAAAAAGGCCAAAAATAAAATAAAAGCTAAATTAAAAGGATCTTGTGAAGTATTTTTTCCTGACTTGATTAGAGATTAGACAATGAGAGATAAGAAAATGAAAGACTTACCTTCAGTCCAGTAAGCTGCAGAGTATTCTTGAGTCTGTATTTTCCATCCTGCTGAGGGTAGGTGTATAACAGCACATCATTCATCTGACGAAAGACAGGGACAACAATCGTTAAAGTTAATCCCCACAATGCATATAAAAAAAAAAAAAAGAAGAAGAATGACTGTGAAATAGTGGACCAAACACTTCACCATCAGACTTCACGTTTTGTAATTGTGCTGCAATTCTCCAGTAGATGGCACTCTAAGCTAAAACAAATCTTGAACTCTGAGCCCTCAGACAGTTCAGTCATTCACACGTTCACTGATTAATGTAGACCTCACATTAACACTTTCAAACAGGTGTTAAGTTAAGAGCTCGGCTGGTGACAGTCAATAAAAAGTAGCTAAGATAAAACCATTTTAAGTAAAACTACTTTGAGATCATACGCACTGATCAGATACACAAATATGTCAGGGCTAAAACTAGACTCAGACTGCAGCCCTTTTATTGTGTGGACTCTTGGATTGTTTTTAGTTAAAGAGGTTAAAAGATTTCAGTGTGTCCATTAAATCAACGTCAAAAGTCTAATATGGACAGCAAACGTGTATGTTACAAGGATAGAAGGTATGTTTCAAAATAAAATGTGATTAAAAACTCTAAAACTCGGTTACACAGAAAAAGGTTTATGACCAGTAGATAACTCATTGATGCGATTTTTCGGTCGAAGCAGATGTTATTTTTAGAACATTAAATTAGCAGCTTTGTGTACTTCTTAATTAAAAAAAAAAAAAATGTCCTGGTGGGTCTTTAAACATAACATTTTTATGATCATGTATGAATGAAGCACTTTAGTAAATAGATATCAAAGCTGATATTAAAATGCATCATTAACCTCTGTATTTTTCACAGTGAGACATTTTATGTGCTGTTTCAGTTGCCTGAAAATAATATGTGATATCTTGTAAAGTGGCAGGATTGAATTTCTGCTGCGATGATTACCAACATTCCTCCAGAAGAGACATTTATGAGCTATTTTAGTGTCACATTTTAATAGACCATTAGACAGGAAAACCAGAAGAAGAGGATTTTGATTTCAAATGTCTGTGGATTATAACATTTCAGACCTATCTGTGTTGAAGTTTAGCAAACATGAATTAAACTAATTTAGGTTTGACCTACTTTATATGAAATAAGCTAAGTTTGTACCTTTAAATTTTATGTCAGGACTGCATATGTCTGTCTCCCTGATTACCTGAGCATCAACACAGTCAAGTAAAGGCATCTATATTTGACTAATAGAGTCAGAGTTATAGCCCTAGGAGGTCACAGGTGTACCAGGATCCTTCACTATAGGAGCTGAAGTTGACCTTTCCTGTGATGTCAGTAGGGAGCCAACTCAGGAAGTCAGTGTTCAGAAATATCCTGTCAGGAAACCCTGCTCTTAATAACCCTGTCTGGATTCAGAAAATGCCTGAATCTATGAAGACATCTGTTAGAATCAACTGTATTTACATTTTTAAGGCAACACACATGAAGTGAAACACTCAAGTAGGAGTAAGATAAATGGTAAAGTGTCTAATTGAGTATTTACTGATGGAAAGCAGTGCTTACCAAAAAGAGATGACGGGGCTGTCGACTCTTCTTGCTGACCTTCATCAGAGTGCCCTCCTTCACAAAAACCTAATTTGGAAAAGCATACAAACAGGACCAAATCAAACATAATGACGATGATAAAATATAAAAAATGATACTTCACATTACAGGGATTTTCCATCGTCAAAGTTACAAAAAAAAAGGAAAAGAGGAAGAACAAAAGCTGGCCAACTTTGGATTCCTAACTGAATGATCGTAAAGGGCAGCACAGGGGTGGTGCAGGGCAGACAGGGTGGGCTGGGCACTTAAATACAGAAACAATGCTGTTATCAGAGTCATACCCTGCCAGGCTGTAGCAGGTCCCGCTGGCCGAGCACACTGTACTCAATGTTGACCAGACGCAACAAGTTCTCCTGAGACACAAAGACAGAGAACAAACACGGGGAGTAAATGAGATACCAAAGCTAGAGGAAGTGTAAAAGAGCGGCAGCAGCCATTTCTCTGCAACCTATCTGTCTAACTCCTGTTTCTTTTACGTGGACCTGGGCCAGACCAACACAAAAAAAGTCTTCTCAAATAATAATCAAAACTATCAAGATTCATCAGAGCATTTTCCGATATCAGCAATTTCTCTCAAAACCACAGGCTTAGTTATGCAGGAGAAAATATCAGTGAATCACAAAAGTCAAAGGATTATCCTTTTTGATCATAATTATTTTCAGAAAGTTTGTAGGCATGTTTTAAAGAATCAATTGGATATAATTAGTCTAGGCTAAACTTGGGCTGGGCGATAAAACGATAACGATATATATTGAAAATTAATGTCCCTCAATATCATTATAAAACATGGTCAATACCCTTTCAATAGTCGATAAGCACTGTTAAATTTCTTTTTTTATATTGTGATATATATCAATAGCGACTGATATGAAAAAAATATATTGCAATAAACTTTTCCCATATCACCCAGCCCTAGACCAAAGTAATCAATAGACTTGAGTTTGATGTAGTTGCATTTGAGTGTCACAGCTTTGTCTATCTTAACATATAAAAAAAAAAAACATAAGAGTTACATTCAAATAAATTGATACAGTAGATTTGCTCTTACATCAACTCTCAGGTAAACATTTTTGCAGATCTGTACTGTGAAAAATCCACAGCATTTGCTCTGGAAGCACTTTCATTTCCTTCGTAAATGATCTGTTTCAGATCAAAACTTTATTCCTCTTGAAATCTCAATATGATTCAAGAGTCACAGTATCTGACTCTTTGCCTTATTTAAGTTTGTAAATGCATTTTTAAAATATGTATACCATTCAAATATTTGCTCTTTGGCAACACATCAAACTTACCCCATGTCTTAAGCTGTCATTTGCTTGATCTGCTATATCAGACACCACCACCACAGCAGCTGAGGAGTAAGGGAAGACACCATATTAACACATTTGAAAAGAATATTTATACTCATTGATATGTTTCTTTGTTATTTTGCCAGTTGAAGGCCATAAAAAAACATGAAACTCATGAGTCAGGAGCCTGGCCGTGTCCACGGTCCACAGAGACTCCTGTGGCTCTTTTATGGAAGATAAGACAGAATTTTGCTGCGACTTGCCTTCTCATGAGTTTCACATTACAGCCATCACATATGAAAAGCTGAAATGACTGTTTGGTGGGTTACCACTGCAAACAAAAAGATCTAAATTGGCTCTCTGATGGCCATTTCTCCATGCCAAATGAGTGAAAATAAATTTAGTGAAAACACAGAGCCACAGTCATGGGCTAGAACAGCTCCCCTGTGAGGGACACTGAGCCGCCTCTGTCCACTCTAACTCTGCTGTTTGTTTCATTACACTGGGTGTCTTCATATTCCTGGGAATCAGGGGAGAGGTTGTTCAGGTAATCTGTAAGAGCAGAGGGAAGAAAATGACCTCAACCATTACGAGGGAAATTAACTTTTTATTTCTGGAAAAAACAAAACAAAAGACTCACCGGTGAGAAGCATGCGGTACTGAGCTACACGCACAATGACCTGCAGGAGCTGGTGTTTTAGAGACACTTTTTCCCCTGCTGGGCTCTGCTGCTGATTTCAAACAAACAAAAAACATTTTGAATCACATTATTGCTGCACCTTAGGCAAAGGTATTCTCATTTACTTTGCTTCACTGTTTTTAAAATTCAAAGGAACTAAAAAAAACTGCGAGAGATGATGCTGTATGTAAATATCAAGGGAAAAACTCTTTATCTCAACATTAATTATCATATCTTTTATAGATTTTTGGTGGTTTCAGTTTGAACAATAAGAATTATTATGTCAGAGCCAACTGAGCTTAAATAAATGGGTGTACATTACTGATGTTGGTACACAAAGTGTTTGGGGAAAATCTCAGGTATTTCAGCAGCAATCCATTAAAACCAGAGAGAGAAAACTGTCCAGCCCTGCAAAGACTTTCTGCCAACTCCTCTCTTTTGTGGGCCATAAAACGAAGAGTAAAAAATTGAAAACTCCTTCGTCCACCTCCCTGTTGAATTGTCAAGCATACAGTTTTATATGTTTCATAGTTTAAATTTATCATTTAATAGCTTTTTTGGCTGACTGGTTTAGAAAATACCGTCTTGTGTCAGCTCATTTAATTGAGGCTAATTATAACACCCCAATAAAAGTGTACTGTTGTGAAGCTTAAAGAAGCGGTGGGAAATGCAGCCAACATTAATTTTAAGATTCCCCTGTTTTTAAGGAGACGCCAGCATTTAATTGTTGTTCTGAGTGGCCCATAACAAACATCCTATATCTGAACATAAGGTCTATATTTTTCCTTTGGGTGTCATGACAGTTCAATTTAACAGCACAGAACACTGCATAGTTGTTGTTTTAAATTAAATTACTGCTTTCATTTAACTGTCTCCCTTTTGCTTCAATCCTTCAGGATTTGCATCTTTGCCTGTTTGTCACAAAAGGTTTCGTTTCTTCCAGTTCTTGCTTTTATCCAGTTCTACACTTTAAACACCAAATTTAATCCCACAACACATGTACTTCATCTTTGTCACTGCATGTACTACACATAGACTGTATATAGAATGTACGCCGTCTTCCTCCTCGCTGGGCGCAGCCACCCCGAGAACAGCACCCTCTGGTGACGGGCTGCAGTATAGGTCATAAATCCTGCCTCCTCCAGCAATCCCTATGGAGTTGTGGACAAACTTTAGAAATTTATTACACAGAATATAAATTTTTCTCCCCCCTGGTTGTGATGTTGACATGTAGTTACTGTAAGACTGGTTTGTGCTCAAGTCCCCCTTATTATGTACAGCTCTGTTTTTAAAAGTTATTAGGGGGTTCGTATTTCCTATGATTGACACTTGATACAGCCTATGGGTATGCAAGGATTGCATAGCTCACCCATGGG
Organism: Xyrichtys novacula; assembly: GCA_962446985.1. NCBI lineage: Eukaryota > Metazoa > Chordata > Actinopteri > Labriformes > Labridae > Xyrichtys > Xyrichtys novacula. The sequence continues at coordinate 19,626,261 of OY660865.1, forward strand.
ATAAGCTGTTTGAGCCGAGCGTCATCACAGCGACTCTCTTGCCAAATGTACACAACGCTACTGCGCAAATGGTGGAGTGCGTACAACACTACTGCACAATGTTGGTTTCAGGAAGTGGAGAAAAATCACGGAAATACCGAGAGCTTTTCGGCTTCAAATCAGTATACTGGAACTGGAAGGCAGAACCAAGTTGTCCATAGTATATACAGTCTATGGTACCACACACATAGAGACACACACATATAAAGACACTCTAAACCCTGCTTATAAAAGTCAGGGATAGGTGAGACTTTGGATAGAAATCAAATACACAACAAGTTTGGTCTACTCTACTGCTTATTATTGACCATCATCCCAGGCAGGCCCTGGGGTGATGGTAGCGAATAAAAAGTAGCCCCTACCAGGAGTCTAATGCACTTTGTTACCCTCCATGCACTGCAGCTATAAGCCCCTTTTTCTCTACACTTTCCCAGCTCAGCCTGAGCCACAGCCTTTGTTTGGCTTATGACTTCCTCTTGTCGACATACCTGTTCCACTACCAGCTTCCGACTTTCTTTAGGACCTGCTTTGCTCCACACTGACCTGCCTAAACTAAGACCGAAGCCCCTGCAAGCATGCAGCATATTCCCTACAACTTCTGTGTGCCAAAGAGCTGCCTTTGCATCCTGTACTGCTAAAAAATTAGAAGACAAAAATGTACTTCAAATACTCCACTGTATTTTGTTCATCTGTTACTATACCAGATAGGTTATTTAGATGACAAAAAAATGATTAAAAATAGAAATACACATGTGTAAGTTTGAATTTAGCCACATATCATTGACGATTGAGTGTTTGTACACTTTCATATCATGGTGGTGTGTCAAACTAATTAAAAAATATATTTGGAAGAGGTTTAACATGTGACTGTTTCATTCATGTACGAACATTGTATGTTTAGAGTGAAGGAGGCACTGTAGGTCTAACCTCAAACTGATGAACTATGGCTGCAAAGGCAGGTGAGGTTCTGCAGCTGTCCTCCAGCAGGCTCATACTTCTGTCGTAGTGGCCAATGTAAGTCGTAAAAACCAAGAACTCGGCTTTTCTGGACAGGAAGATGTCTGCAATCCTCTGGCTCTCTTCCCTGAATGATGAAAAACAACCTCAGGCTGCATTTAACACTCTGTCAGCTGCATTAATGAGCACACAGGAGAGGGATGGGTGCAGAGGGTAATTCATTTTCAGGCGACTATATGTTGTATTAAGAGTACAAGATGGTGTTAGTGCTTTACCAGTTCCGAAGTCGATTCTCCAGCTCATTGAGGATTTTGCGGTGGAGGGTGTAAACATCAGGGAGCTCGTTGAGGATCTCTCGAAGCCTCTCTTCATCCAGCACAGGGTCCCCCTCATCCCCCACTGCTGCTCCCACGGCTTCCCTAAAGTCCTGGTACACAGGTGAAGACGATGACAGAAATTTAATGTGGTTTGTGTTTAAAATCAACAAATATAACCTCTGCATATCTCACACTACACTTTCCTCCATCTTTTTCTGATTTAGATAAACTTAAGAGTTTTTTTTAAGCCTTTATCGAGAAGATAGGAGGGGGAGTTTAGCCTTTGGATGTAAGAGTGAAAGAGAGTGGAAAAATATGTCTTGAAATGACCACTTCTGCAATACTTAGAAATACTGTATGTTGGAAGTTCACTTACATAAATAAAATGGGAGAATATAGCTCCTAAATAAACCTCCAAAAGTTAAGGGGCGTAAAGTGATCAACCCAAACTAAGAAATATGAAATAATCTTAATAAAATCTCTATAATTTTATCAGTACTCTTAGAGGAAATACATTTTTTTCACTCTATTGAAACATTCAACACACAGACAGAAATATGACAACATGCACAAACAAGATCCCACACTGTAGATAAGCGCCCTGAACAGTTAGGGGTTAGGTGCACATGTTTACAGTGCCGAAGAAGAGAACCAAAACCTCTGCAGTAACCAGGACAAATTTCAAAGCTAGATCCAAGAATGCTTCCTGATGTTAAATTTCCCCACCGGGATGAATAAAGTTCCTCTTAAGATAAGACTTGAACCAGTTAACCCTTCAGTTCCCAACCAAGTCCATCCTGACTGAGCCACCGCGTCCTGAGCCTTGTTAGGCATTTATCCCAACTGTAGCTCAGACTCTAAAGGGTAAACTCATAATTCAGAGAACATGAGAATCATATCAATAGCGAACTGGAAAATTATAACATAGTAGATTCTTGTCTTACCTCCTGCAGAAGCTTGAGGGCTTTCACATGTCTGCAAATAGATGAAGAAAAACAAGTTTTATTACCGTGTACAGGAAAGGAACCTGATGTACTGTATGTTGACCAAATGCTGTTTTAAGAGCAAAATCAGTATTCATGTAACTCACAATCTCTCTGTATCCACCAGCTCCTTTGCAATGTAAAAGGCTCTGGATCGTCCATCAGGCTGTAAACAGTCGTGTTATTTACTTGTTATAAACCTTGGGTGAAAAAGGGCTAAAGCATTCAAAAGCATATCCTCCATTAACCCCCATTAAAAGTCTGACTTGTGAGGGCAATGTGTGCTGTTGCCAAAGGTGAAAAACAATTAATTTTATTTTGTTCAGTTTGGTTCATGGAATATAGTGTTTTTTTCTGCTTAGCATTTGGTAAATTCAGCATCTACCCTGAGAAACATAATTGTGAATTATCATTATTATTATTATTTTTACGAAAAATATTTTTAAAAGAGGGGGTTTGTCAGAACTAACCTGTCTGTCGTAATTGCTGTCTGCACCTGCTTCTTCCTCCTCAGAGGTGCGACCCTGGTCTTCCTCACCTGCCGTCTCTTCATGAACATCACCCATTGATACAGTTTGTGGAGGGAGAGCCACAGGGCACACATTGTAGGCTTCTGTGTAGGCACTGGGGAGACAGAAAGAGTAAACGCAAGTATAAATTAAGTGTGTATACATTTCAGAAACAGTGAAGTCTTGAATTCTTTTGCATTTCCCTTTTTCAGTCTGTACTCTAAACTGAGAAAAATACAGTAGCTGAGGGTCTTAGCTTCAGCAACATTTTGGGATTCTGTTATCTAATTGCAACTTTAAGACCAACAAAGGTGTCAATTTCCTTTTTTTTTTTGGATATGAGGAGCCATTTAACAGAAATGCATTTATTATTTCAACAGGTCTTGGTCGTGGTCTTATCTAGACGGTTGCATTTCTTTTTTTTTTTAACAAAGGCTGAGTTTTTTTCTCCACACATTTTTCTGTCTTCGAGCTTTTATTCATGAAGAAATGAATCAAACGAATTTCATTTAGCCAACCAAGCCATTTTTACAGTCCTTTTTGATCATCTACATTGAATTACCGCCACAATAAACATATTCAGCATCGGAAGCCAAAGCGAATAGATAAAACGCAGCAGATCTAGAGAAACCACTAAACCTATCCTCAAAGGCCTGCAGTGACAACTGTGCCCAACTAGGGATGCATGTCGGTATTTTATGCTACAATTCTCTTCTGCAGGGAGCCCAAATGAATATGCTAATGACTGCAGCTCAGTAGGAGGTGTAAACTATGCAAATAAAAACACATCCTTAACTTACAGTAGCGCTGCAGTCTATGTGACCAAACTTCTTGCCAATGATCCTGCCATGATTCACTCCAAGCACCAGTGGATTTAGTCCCACTGAGATGCAAATTAGCTGCGTATGAACAACATATGCGAGCAGTTCAGGTCTCTGCACTGCACACATTAGAGCTGCACAGTCCATTACTGCTGAAGGGATCAAACTTTGGATGAGATATCAGGGGGTGCTAGAACCACACAGTACACATGCAGAACTATATTAGGCGTTTATATCACTTTGACACAAACTGCCTCTGTCACTTCTCCTTGTGTGAGGGCTAGAGGGGAAATCCACGGAGATGAATTACAGAAGGAGATAAGAAATAGTCATTTTCTTTTCGCCTCAGGATCATGGCAGTGATCGGGTAAGGGCGCCAACAATCTCCAAACTATGATCTGCTAATATTGTCCCTTCAGGCTGCCGTAAAACTTACAACCTCTACCAGTGGCTTGGTTGTCCAAGTGGATATTGCTCAGCTGTGATTATAGACATTCCTGTATTCACAAAAAGATAAATGTGTGAAGTATAGAAATCATACAACTTTCTTTTTTGTAGCAGAGGTGTAAAAAGTTTAATTTAGACTGACAGCAGCTTAGCTAAAACAAGGTTCATGTGCTATATTTTTGCTCTTTCACATATAAATATGCTGACTTCGATCAGGAAAATAAGATTTAAAGGCCACCGCAATGTTTCAGTTCTTCATTGTATCACTGTTTTGGCGCATAATCAACCTTATCAAAAATGATAGATTATGTATGATATGGATTTTGAGCCGTATGCATGAAATAGAAGTAAATATTCACAAACGTAATAAATCAGTTTAAGTGCCTATGGAAATATATTTCTATACGCAAAAAATGGACCTCCAAATCACTGAAAATTTCACTTTTACAGTCTTTGTGGTACTTTTTTTTTCACAAACAAGATGACCATGGAGATGAGAGGGGAGCACTGCAGTGAACAACTGCTGACTACAGAACATACTGAGATTGTATCTTTGCCTGTTGTTCTGGTCTGCTTAGAGAAGAGCAATGACTCCACAATGCTCTGACTATTAATCATCCGGAGCAGTCTGTATGATATGGGCACAGCCAGCAGGAATGTAAGGGGGGGATGGGTTAATGTTTGCAGAGTATGGCTGATCATACCAACAAATAACACCACAGCAGGAAGGCTAGGAGTCCATCTTCAGCGTCAACACAGGAGGCTGGAATGACTAATGAATGAAGCCAGTCTGTGTCCTCTTAGAACTGAAAAGACAACCCTTATCACCACCATCATCTCCAGTGCTTCCTTCTCTACCACCCAACATGCCTCAACAACACACAAGCACCGACTGCAGAAGCATCTCACAGCTAGAGGCGACCATATCTGCTCTGAAGGCAGCACCAAGGGACTCAACATAATAAATAGTTATAAATTCTCCTCCCTGGTGGCATTATTAAACTCTCACAGTGTCTCAGCAATCATAAAAAAGACTTGTGTCTAGTGTCAAAAATGGCAAAGATCACCAATGTTATGTCCGGTAGCATCAATCTATACAAACCAGCCTATGATACAAACACACACTGGAAGCGTACAGAAGCAAGCTACATTGTTATGGCAGGGCGAGTGGGCAGTCCATTAGTCTGGTTCACACTTAAGTTACTGAGTGGAGTTTAAGTTAAATTACTATAGACATTCGTACAGAGGATATATTCTACTGACTTAACTGACTGATTTAAAAAGAGACTTTGAACCCTTTCTAACATTTACCGAGAACCATGGCAGAGGCTGAAGACTCTTGATGATAACCCAATTCTTTCTTGAAGTCCCACTCCAATGGTTTTTTTTAACTACTTAAAGTGTCCTCAGTGGTCTTTAAATTGTGATTACGAAGGACTTTCTTCTGCAGAGCTCCAGTAGATCATTGGCAATTCGCCTCTGAGTCGTGGGCGGAGACAGCGCTGCTCTGCACACTGGTCTTCACTTTAGCTTGCAGCCTAACATTGCCTGTGCAGTAGAAGTGGCAGGTAACATAGGGAGTATTCAGCTCTCGGACACCAATGTCTTCAGGGACACGATGAAAGCTAATATCATAATTAGCTTTCTTACGAGCATTGCAATCCGCTACGCATATGTCCATGTTCTCTGTCATACACATATGCTTGTTCCGTGATTGTCCTCTGTATTTCTCTTCTATATGCAGAGTGTGGCCTGCATAGCGGGGCTCCGGGGGCGGAGTTTGGATTGGTTACGTATGAAATCTCACTGTTTCTGAACCTGCCGTTTGGGTCTGCCAGAGATACACAGCGATTAGCATTTAGTTTTCTCATGATATGTCCTGTGGCACCAGAAAAATGCCATATGAACATATAAAAAACAAGAAAAACATGAATTTCATCAGAGTGGGTCTTTAAGGGCGGTTTGTCCAGTTAAATTGCTTATTTGAGTTTGACTTTACTGTGCATGTAAACTTATTGTGTGTTGAGGTGAGTATTAAAGAACATAAACTCAGTGGACCAAATGTAGAGCCCTCAACATGCCCACTGTCACTGTGAATGGTCCAGAAAATTACCCACTGTGTTGTTCACGCATCAGCTTATTTGTTATTAGCAGGACTTTGTATGAGGGGCCTTGCAGGGTAAGACTGTTAAAAGTCCAGATCAGCAGGTTGTAAAATTTTCTCTCTCACGTTGAAGGGATATTCCAGCGTAAAATTAAGTTAGGGTCAAACACATCGTAACACAGAGTCAGACACCCTGTCGAGAGATGAATGTTGCCGACCTTTTCTAGTTATACCAACTTTAGTAACGACCGCAGGATAGCAATACACAGAGGTCTACGGATCCATGCGCACACCTCAAACAAAAAGCCACTCTATAGCCACAAATAATGCTCAGAACAGCACCTAACTGCACTCCGGGATGGACTCGTCTGAGCTCTCCCTACAAAAAAAAAGAAGCTGCTGGAAGAGAGTGGGTGAGTTGTGTTAAGTCTCTTTGCTAAAGAAATCAAGCAAAGTTAAAATGATGTTTGGTGGCTAGTGCTATGGCTGGGACCCTATATGTACTGTTGATGGAGTTAGAGTTGACAACCAGATGTTCATCCCTTCAAAGTCTTGTCCTGGAAATACAGGACAAGACTTTGAAGATACCATCACTTTTTCTCCTCCACAACTTCTCCATCAGTCTGCGATTTACCTTGTGTTGAGAGGAATTAAATAAACACAGTACCTGACATATCAAACTACAATAAACTTCAAGACCGCACAACATCAACATGTAAGAATTATTCCAAATTTGACCTCACAGAGATGCTAGCATGGCTGTAGACTCTTAGTCTTCTCACATACCTTTCTGCTTCCTCTTCAGATAACTGAGTTTTATTCTTAAACCCAGGGAGGCTGCTCATGTCCACATATCCATCAGTCTCATTGGCAGCAGACAGCACCCGACCGGGACGGTCAAAGAAGTCTGTAAAGGCTGTCTGTCGGACAGGCCTCCGCTGTGGCACTTGCAGGTTCTCATAATCCGAGCTGATGGCAGGAACATTCTCATAGTCTGAGGTATCTGTTGTGTTGGGGAAGGAGATGGAGCGAGGCTTGGTCAGGGGAAGAGATGTTGAAGGCACACGCGAGCGGTCCTCAAAGGACTCAACCCGGACAACACTGCGATTCAAGAAGGCCACGGAGCTCCCTTTTCTTTTGTTGTCATGGTAGAACAAGAAGGTGGAAGCTGGCTCTGAAGAAAAGTGAGATTTGTGAGTAAAGCGAGAGTTCGGCTGTGGAGAACTTCTTGTGGCATGTCTTTCAGGATCCAGCAGTCGGCTCTGAGTGTGGTGGCTGGACTCCACTGAGGGCTTAAAAGAGGATGGACTGACATCAACCACAGGTTTGCTCTCAGTTTTCCGCCTAAATTTCAGCATCAGGAAGCGCTTAATGGAAGATTTCTTTTTCCTATTTTTCTCAGATGAGTCTCCTTCGATAAAAAGTGAGGGGGAACTCTTTGTGATGGGCTTCTTAGTGATATAGGCCAGCTCAAATGGAGGAGGGATGTCTGCCAAAGATGTCGGAGTGGACAGACCACTGGAGGACAAAGGTGAGCACCGAGAAAAGCTTCCAGATGAATAAATAGCTCCACCTTGTCTTGGGGATCCTTCCCTGTAAGTGTAGACACCCAAAGACGGGTTAGGACCCTCCACTGAGAGGGAGCGTGGGTAGAGTGACAAATAATGAGGTTTGTTGTGGGTCTTGTGCAGAACTGAGCTCAACATGGGGCTGCTGCTCATTGCTGGTTGTCCAAATCCAGTTATGTAAGGCTTGGTCACATTATTATTACTGTGGTGTGACAGTGAGCTGGAGCGCAACTCTGTTTTCCTCCTATCAAAGGGAAAAACAAATTCACCATCTGAGCTTTGCCCTGGCTCCTCATAGACGTGATCATCACTGATGTCCTGCTCTGTATCGGTGGTGTCATCCAGAAACGGCACTATATGACCATCCAGGTCTTTCTCATCCCCAAAAACATCAGAATCATCCAGAGAAAGCAGCTGGCTCTCTGAGAGGGAAGATGTCAGGGAGCTTTCAGCATTTGCTGGCACTGAGATGGAGACCAGCCTGAACCTTGGCTGAAAGTCCAAATGATTCAGCAACTCTTCAGCTGTCTGAGCTTTTGGTTCTCTACTTTCAAAAGTCATCCCCCTCTGACATGTTGTTGCCATGTTTTCATCTATTGGGTGGTCGCTGGACCCATTTATACCAAGCTTAACATAGTCCTCAGATGACAGAAACTGCATTTGTCCATTTTCTACTCTTTCCTCACAATTGTCAGCCAACACTCCACGGCTGCCACCAGATAGATGTTGCCTCTCTGATGGTTCAAGAGCGGTGCTGAGCCTGGGTATGAGCTCTCTGTTGGTTAAATCCTCATGAGGTGGATCCCCCTGGACGGAAAAATTACTCTTGGTTGTATCATAGACTTGTTCATAGTTGCTCTTTTGCTTCATTTTATGGCCACAACCAAACTTCAGGATTTTACACGTGAAACTACAATCAGCAGCTGGTTCATCTTCTTTCTCCTCTCCCTCTGTTGAATAAATGTTGGTATCAGCACCATTCATAAATAGATCAGGTTCATCCGTGAGGGACTCGGTCACATCATCTGCTGTACAGTCACTTGTTCCATCGTCTTTACTTTGAACCTTTTCCTGCCTCTCTTTCACACGTGGATCTACAGTGGGATAGTATCCTGCCTCCTCATCAACACTATTAATAGAAATGTCTCCCATCGAAACACCATCTCTATCAGCCAGAGCTTCACCTGCGTCCAGACCTTCTGCGTCCATGTTCTCTGTCATGTCTGCGTCCTCTATCTCCACCATGTCCTCAGAGTTAACTGGGAGTCCAACATCACTGACCCAAAGGGTTTCTAAGGAGTCCACCTCCTCTGTGACAGCACTGTCAGTCAACCTCCAGTCCTCGTCCATCCCCTGGAGCACGTCATCTTCCTCGTCCTTCTTCATCTTTGTTGTCGTCCTGCTCTCTACCTCAAATGAACCATTCTCTAATTCTTCTTGCAGGATGTAGGAACTGTTTGTACCAGCATTGTTTGAACCGTTTTCTGCCTCATGCTCTTCACCAGCTTCATCATCTGTGGTTAGAAAGCTGCCGTTGACACATTTCCCCTGGTTGCCGTTAAGCTCCGGTGTGACTCTGGGTTTTGGGGCTATGGAGGGTTTTGGACCCCTCGCTGCAGACATGAGAGGGGAGGGCCACTTCAGGCTGCTGTGACAAACAAACCTTGGCTTTGGGGCAACAGAAGGCTTGGTGCAGTCTGAAAGAAAAACAGGAAAAGGAAACTGTAAGATTATGTGCTTTAAAATAGCTTACAGGTCAATTGTATTGTGTCCCTGTGACCTAAAGCTGCTAAAAGTTTCTAGATACTGGCGTGCGGTTGCAGTTTGATCATTTTATTCCTTAAAAGTAAACCATAAAGAAATACTCTGTCAAACCTATCAAATGTCATCTTTTTGAGAGCTAACTAAACTAAAAAAAGCAGATTCACAAGGACTTAACAAGTGACCTTGTATGAGCGATCCATTTTACATCCTTTGAGAAAGCATAGAAAAAATTTAAGGGATTTCCCTGACTCACTTCCTGCTATTGAAATGAGAGAAACTCCTTTTAATCTGGATTTAATGCCCCGTGAATCATACTTTAAATTCAGATACAAAAAATAAGAATTAAAAAAACACACGCCATCAATACTGTATATCTATATCATAGATAACACATGAGTAACTACATATCAATTATTTCCATAGAAGTAGCTACCTGTGTAAGATTGAGCTTCTACCTTCCCCAAAACACAACAATGAAATTTAGATATTAACATAATGGTATAGTTTATGTATCCTGAAACTGTAAGATATTCTCCTATTGCATAAACATTTAATATTGTTGGAAAATAAATGGGCTGTAGACTTGGAAGTAGGACTGCAAAACTGTCTAAGGATTCGTCAATGAAAACCAACAGATTTCTTAAATTTATCACGATTTTACCGCTTTAAAGTTAAACACATAGACTAAAACAAAACTGGAAACAGACTGAAGCTCACTTTGCTCTGCCATACAACCTGTATATCCCCCACCGGCTCCTCGTTCATCGGAATGTAAGAAAACATCAGAAATAACAATGTAAAACAAAAACTCCTCATCAGTTTTCATTCCTTAAAATTCCCTCTTGGTCCACTTTTCACAGAGAAGAAATCATCTGTTTTCACTTCCCCTCATTATTTTTGAACAAGTTATCCCACCTGTGTTCATTTTTGCGAGGCGACCTTCTCCAACATCTCGTCCACGGAGTCAACCTTTCCAGCCGCAGATCAAAATCTCATGTACAAACGGCGTCAAACTCAACTCAACTGTCCAAATAGAGAGTAGATGAGTAAATATGACTGAACGCGGCTCCGTGTCTCTTCCTCTGAGGGGGGTGGGAGGGTGGGGGGACAAACTGCTCAGCTGATCGTTGGTGCGTTCAGGAGCGCGTACTGGACGCGACAGGAAACCTAATGGCGAGAACAGCGCGAGATGCATTACAGCACACTCGTGGATCCCAGCGACAGCAGCAGCTACAGATCCAGTTAAGCGTTGATCCAATTCACTTCTCCCTCCAGCTGCATTTACACACCAACTCAAAGTAAAAATGGAAAAAAAAGAAAGAAGGAAAGAAAGAAAGAAAGAAATGCAATGGCAGAAAAAAGGGTAGGGGAGAGTGGGGTAAGATGAGCCATTTTTCATAATCCGGATCATTATAATTCGGTTTTTGAGCTCATGTTGTAGCTCATAGATACCACAATTGATGTGTAAAACAAATTCAAAATGATCTTTTTTGGTCTGAACACAATTTCAATAAAACTTATGACAGACTAAATTCACTTTCAAGAGTGAGAAATGTTTTTTTTTTTAGAAATAAATGTCTAACCCCTTCACCCATGTGCTTCTAACCTTCACATACTCCATGAATTGATGCCCATCTCCTAAACATTTGGTCACATGATCAATTTCTTTTACCATTTCCAAGCAACAGGGGTGGCTCAAATTACCCTTTGGTTCAACTTACCCCACTCCCCCCTACGCTGGGATTGTTCCAAAAATAAAGTAAAGATATCCTCTGATGGTTTAATGTAGTGGATATGATGCTGTTACATGATTTTAATGAAGAGCTAAAAGTCCTGGTGCCAAATACTTGATCAACTTAGGACCCAGGTTAGCCTTGATGGGGTTTTTTTCAAGATGCAGACAAAGTGACTTCTTTTGGCTAGGGCAAAATACAAGAAACAGCTCTATAAAGAGTGAAATAGTCCTAAAACGTATACCTACCCAAATTCATACGAGTAAGGAGTTTGTAAATGTTCTAAAAACATTTTTTTTAATGTTTGCAAATTATTTAAATCATATCTTTGATTGGAAATAAAGACAACATATAAAATGTTGGAAATTAACATTGGTTAACATTTTTGTGTGTAAAATTCATCTAATTTCAAATTTAATGCCAGCAGCTCATTCAAAAGAAGTCGGGACAGGGTCATGTTTATCATTGTGTTTTCCTCTTTTAACAGCAGTCTGTAAATGCCTGGGAACCACAGAGACCATTTTCTGGGTTTTCAAAGGGAAATATTGTCCCATTCTTGTCTGATTTTAGCTGCTCAACAGTTCTGGGTCTCCTTTGTCATTTAGTTTTGTCATGATGATTAATTTCCCTTTGGGGGTCAATACAGTTCTTGTATTGTATATATTGTATTGTAACACATCAGTTCAGTACCTGGTCTCTTGTACTAAGGAGACATGTTGTGTGTTACATGTAGTGTGGTATCGTCTTGCTCTGGTAAGATCTCCCTTAAAAAGGTATCGTCAGGATATTAGCATATGTTTCTCAAAATTATTAAGCATTTATGATGCTTTTAAAGATGTGTGCACTAGTTATGTCATGGCCACTTACGCATTCCCACACCATCAAAGCTTGTTTTTGAAAGAAAGAATGTTAAATTGCATGGTACAATCTTAACCAAAGACTGTATATAGAACATACTATTTAATATACTATATACAGTCTATGGTCTGTACCTACACTTGTGGATGCAGGAACAAACTGTGTTTAAAGACAGTGGGTTTTAAATGTGATTTTGAAGTCATGCAGTGATTTTTGCTGCTGCAGAGTAATGTCTCTATACTTTAAGGTCAGTCAGTCCTGGTTTTGGGCCTTGTCCTTTTTGTAGAGACTTCTTTATATTCTCTTAATCTTTTGATATTATATGCTGTAGATGATAAAATCCCCTAATTCTTTACAATTTTACCTTGAGCAACATCATTATGAACTACTTCTCTGTCCAGTTTCCCACAGAAGGACGAATCTTTTCATATCTTTATATCTGAGAGACGCTGTCTCCCTATAGAACTGTTAGCAATGAACCCTTACTGGTTTCTTTTTTTATTGACAAGTTTTTCATTGTTCCTGTCCCAGCTATTTTGGAATATGTTGGTGGCATCAAATTTGAAATAAACATGGTCTGTATTTCTCATAAAACAATCAAATATTTCAATTTAAACAGTGTCCGAAGTCTTATGGAAGTACAATTGTTTCAAGGAGTTACTCAAGAGTGTTTTTCAATAAGTTAAAAATTATAAACGTAAGCCAAAATGACCACGTTATGGTCTACGAATTGTCATTTATTGAATTAATGTAGTCTGAAAGGCAACTTACACTTCATAAAGTTTGACTCATAGGTGCCTAAACACTTTTAAATAAGAATCAGAATTACTTTATTGATGCCCAACTGGGCAATAATGGTAAAAAAGAGTTTCTTTAGTTCACTTATGTTCTTATAAAAAGTATTTTCTTTTCGTAGCTCTGAGGAATCCATCTGTATATGTGAATTTATTATCAAATGAATAGCTATACATAGGATTTTTCAGGAATTCATTAACCCTAATTCTAAATTTGTCATCATAAAGTTGAGAGTCTCTCTAAAAGATGATATCTTTTATTGATAAACTAGCTTTGTTTCTCTGAACACTATCTGGCTGTCTGATTGGTACACAACATGTTTTTTTTTTTTTCTACATAACAGGAAACTTCTCTCCCTGTTTCCTGCTCAACCCAACTTCACATCCTTCGCAGCTCATGGACATCATGCTCACATTTAACCCCTTAGTGGACTTACAGTGACGCACTGCTGATGAAGTAAGGGAAACTATTTATGTTTATGAATAGCGCTCAGCTGCTGATGATTTACAACATTTAAACAAGATTGGTTAATATACAGTAAAAAAAACCAAAACTTTCCAGAGCGACAGAATAACAACCTCACACCCCTAAATCTATTTATCATAATCTAAGATATATCTCTGGTAACATATAGAGAAAGCTGCTAAAGCAATCCTAACAGAAGACTGAGTCATCATGAGTGTTCCCAGCTTGCCACTCCTAATAATGTTGAGCATTACAATGTGGTAATGAGTGAAAATAAAAATAAATGTAAAAAAATTTATCCTCAGACACACCAGGAAATGTATTAGATCAGAGTTTCTATTTTTGCTAACAGCTGATTATTGCAGTCTGGATGTAAGCCGGAAAGAGTGAGCTCTCAAAACACTTGAACATTTGACATAAGGTGTGCTCAGCTTGAGAGAGAACAGCTTTGTCACTAACAAAGTGTTTGGCTCATTGAAAAACATTATGTGGCAGCACCTTTGACCGCCTTCATGTTGGTGCGATAATTGCGTTTTCATATGGAGTCAATAAATGTGGAGGAAGGTGGGAAATGGAGTCTGCAGCATGAGAGAACGACAGGTCCTCTTGAAACATGAGCAACATGAAAATGTGTTTTTGGACAATTAGAAAACGGTAAATAAAACTAGAGACCTGAAAACATGAGAAGTTGAGGGTAAAGACCAGTACTGAGATTTTCCTGTTATTTTTGTGACATCCTCAGCCTGCCTGTGGTCCAAAGGTGTATTTGTTAACACTGATCATGCTTTTCAGTAAAACAAGAACACAAAATATCTTTCAAATTCAAAACGGTGCAGGCTCCATTGTTTAAATCCTTCACTTTTACAGGAATTTTACTAAAAAAAAAACTAAATTAATTGATCTTAACTTTTTAAAACTGGTTGATTGGTCAAGATAGAGGTGTGTTAGGACCAAATGAAGTTGTCAGCTAGTGCAAGTGTGGCCCAGGCGTTGACTTTCTGGGCAACAATGGAGCAAAATTCGACAATAGAAAAGCTCGAAAACACATTTGAAGATTACTGTTGGTTTTCTGATGTTTTAGCAGGGGTCAAAGATAAGTATTCAGACTTATCTACCTGAATAAAAAGTATGTTTTTTTAATTTAACTTTTGGAGCTACAGTCCTGAATAAGCATGAGCATAAATATAAACTGCAGTACAAATAGCTTTACCAAACTTTTATTTACTTTAAATTCTTTTTTCTTTTAGAGGTAGAGCATCTATAAGAAAAAAAGGTATTAACATCTCTATTTATGAAATATAAGGGGATATTCGACATGTGCTGCAATGAAATAGTTTAGAATAACAATTCAAGCCCCGAGCAGCCGAACCCTGAGGTCCATCTCTGGACGTGTGTCTCCTGTTTGCGTCAGGCGAGGAAAGAGCGCGTCTCCTCCTCTCTCCTGCTCTGAGGTGAAACAATGAGACTGGGGCTTAAAAAAGGAACTCCATCTTGATATACTCCTTCCTGTGACTGTTTTCAAGTCTTTCAGCTGAACTAGAGCACAGAGGGCGTAGCCACCAAAATTAAAGGATAACTCCTGTTATTTTCAACCTGGGCCTCATTGTCCTACTTCTTGACATCATCTCAGTGTATGGTTTAGAAAATATCGAGTGGACATAAAACCCTCAGTCTTCAGTGACCAATAATGAACTGGCTTTCTTCTACTTCCTCAGAAAAGTAGTTTAAGACAAAAAACAGTTCTTATATCTGTGAACAACAAATTCTAGAAAATTATCCATGATGTGACTTGAAAAACTTGTAAGATGGATGAAAGTTTTACGTCCTTGTAATAAATATGTTAAAGAAATGAAATATAGGTTGACTTCTGTTGTCCTCGTCAGCAGTGACTCCTGTGAACTGCACTGTGCTTGGACCGACAGGTCCCAGCAGGAACAAACTTTTGTGTCATGGTTATCTAATTTTAGTTTCTCTTTACATCGTGACGAGGAAGAAAACACAGCTGGAGGATTGTTTTTGTTCTTCTGTGAGAACTTTTGGTTTAGTGCACAATAGGAAAAGCTCTGACAAAGGCCAGAGTTAAACAACAGTCAGGTGTTGCCTGTAAAATGCCTGACTGTGTTACAAACACATGGTGGAATAATGAAAAACACAAATATTATTTAATAATTCACAACAATTCAATAAGTAGCATCAAAACTACAGAAGGTGTTTAGTAAATGTTTGCTGGCAAATCAAATGCAAGCCTACATCAAGGCAGCACAATTAAGACCTCAAAAGCCTGGATCTGAGCTTTGGGTATTTACAGTTGATGGTGTGCAAATTCTTGCTGCCATCAAGAACAACTAACCCCTGGAGGAAAACAATATTCACCTAAGGAGACCAAAACCATATTAAACATCCATCTGCCATGTCAGAAACAAGCATCTATGCTTGAAAGTCATCCTCTCCCCCCTCTGCACTACTTTCAACTCTCCTGCTCCTTCTACTATTCCTGTACCTGCTTTTAAATTTCAGAATATAGTCTTACTTTTAATAGATCCGAATTCAAGTAACGTAAGCTGGCTTTATAATTTAATATGATAATTTCCATCCTTAGGAACTTTGTATTAACTACTTTATGTATAAAAACAAACTAGTTAGAAATAGCTGTCTGGGTTGCATCCCAAATCTCTGGTCCAGAAGACACTGGGCATCAGACAGTGATGCCCAGTGCAGATGGACTTTATTTTACAGATCATATTTTTGCCTTGAGATGGAACCAGACCAGTTATCCAACACTGTTTCCAGTCTTAACCTGAAATTTAGAGTTTCCTGATGTTAGTTCTTCATTTCTGTTAACAAGAAAGCCACTGGGCAATAGACAGCTATTTGACATCTAGTTTTTTTTAGACCTAATTTCAACCTTCTAGATTCTGTATATTTTTGGACAGAATTTAGATGTTGCACTTTAACCCATTATTCGATAACTATTTATTTCAAACTGTGTTCAACTGTGAGTCGCATAACTGATCACCAAGTGCTTAACCAAAGTAATTATGATAGCCATTGAGCAATATACAGTGTAGTATAGATACAACCCAAAATAAGATTTAGTTTAAACTTAATAATAATAATAATAATAATAATAATAATAATAATAATAACAATAAAATTTATTTATAACACGCTTTTACAGGTGCTAAAGACGCCTTACAAAGAAAAGAAGAAAATAAAATTAAAAAACACAATTTAAAATACAGAAAATTTTAAGAAATTAAACCAACAATGTAAAAGGTTAGAAAAGACACAATATGAGGAGACACAAAAGGAAAAGTTCACAGGTTAAAAGCCAATTTAAAAAAGGTGTGTTTTTAGTAGGGATTTGAAAGTATGGGGGTCCTTACAGTCTCGAATGGGTTTGGGGAGTGAACTTGGTTTAAATTTAAATTCTGATGTCTAAAAAACTTTTTTTAGACCAATGGTAGACTGATTTTAGATCAGTCGTCTAGACTACATTTAGACGTCTATATGACCTCTTTTAGACCAAAAAATGCTCAGTGGGAAAGTAGGAATCACCTCATCTTGCTCTCTCTTAATATATCATCTCTATTATCATTGTTTTTATCATATGTCAAATTACAAATTTTACACCCACAGGCTTGTTGTTCAAATAAAAATAATCGATATTCTAACTTTTTGTGTGTTTTCTATGTTTAGTTGGCTTTTAACTTTCATTACTATTGAAAAGGAATGAAGGGAGAATAGAAAACCATTAATCTTTCACTCAAGGACACATTTAGATGCAAGAAGCCCCTTAACAGCCCCTAGATCTTACAATCAATACTGACCATGTGATACTGGAGCAAGCAAGAGTGACATCGCTGCTGCCAAGAAACATTTCCCCCTCCATTTACACCGTCTCATTTCATCTCAGCAGAGACACTGATGGTACTCAGCCTTAGACTTAACACCTTATCTGACAACAATGAGCTTATATTCAGCCGCACACCCTCCATTAGAATAAGTAATAAGCAACTTGTGAATCTATTAACATTTTAGTTTCAATGATGAAGATTTTGCAGGCTGATTTGCCTGTTTGGTGATCTGCAGTTTGTAGAGACCAAATTCAGACATCCACCGGCAGCTCTCACATGAGAAGGGTCACTTTTCTTCTTATATTTAATTTCTTGCCTTTCAGCTTCTTGTGCGTTATAGTGAGCTGGTTTCCACCAACTTAACATGTAGGTGCAACTTTTGGAAAGAAATGTGTGATTTTAAGTTGCATTAAGATTTAAGGAGGCAGTGGTGGAGGAATTTGTCAATAAAGTGTGGGGCTTTAATCTTGGTTTTAGGACTTGTGTCGGGTACTTTTTCAAATAGATGTGATTAAATGAAAAAGTTATTTAACTTAACATAATTCACAGATGTATGTACTTAACTTCCATGACAAATGAAACCCACTTTCTTTCATTCAAAGCATCAACGTTTCTTAATCCGAAGAAAATAGTTCACTTGACCAAGCTATTTTTTCTTTTTTTCAGAGACTGTTAAATAACTCTTTGATTTATTTTTGGGAGAGAAGTTTAGTCGATAAAACTTTCAAATAAAATAACATTTTTTTTCTGTTCAGAGGGCCTATTGTAAAGTTGAATGTGTCTGTACATCATGAAAAATAAAACTAAATCCTTTCTCCACTTATGAAGGACTCTTCCTTTAACTATATCCTCATCTTTTTATCATTCACATTATATGTTGTATATTTTTCATTACTGTGAAACACATGTACTGTTTTCACTAGCTTGGGTTTGTTCGTGTTTAGGCCTTTTAAAAAAATCCCTTACTTTTCTACCCTTTCTGTATATGAAGATAGTGTGGAGCAGCAACTCAGTAACCTGCAGGTAGGGAGCATTGTGGGCGTTCTGGAACAGGCAGAGTGTGAGAGTGGACTGCCAATGAGTCCACAGTCCCTTTCCTTGCTTTTTCACTCCTCCTTTCTCTTTCACATGAGCAGAATTTACGAGGCCATTACAAGTGTGCATGCAGTGTCAACAGTGGTCAGCTAATATCTTTATCCAGCACGGTGAGGTGGCAAGGGGCCTGTCAGAAAACACACACACTGCCAGGGAGACAAACTGCCTTCCTAGCCGACAGTTCAGCTAAACACACACGCAAACACTTCAGACATTCAACATGCTACAGCATCTTAAACACATTAGTTCACCTTTTTAAGTCAGCCACTAACTCGAATAATGAATTCAGCCTGAGACTTCTGCTGTGAACAAAAGAGAGAGCTAACCTCAGAGGAAATGTCTGTTTCTCTTGGAGGAATATACAGAAACGCCATATGGTGTTGGTTAATATAAGAAACTCTCAGGGCATCTACACTTCCCTCATCAGCATTTCCTCATTATGTTAATGAAGAGTGTTGACTGCATTAGGTTTAGTGTTAGATAGAGGAGGCTGTTTGGCCCTCTCAAGGCCGCCTGGGTTCAATTTCAGCCTGTAGTCCTCTTCCCACATGCCACTCCTCACTCCTCACTCCTGCTCCTGGTTTTTCTGCTCCATCCCTGTCCTAACCTTTCTGAATAAAAGCATAAAAGCCCAAAGTTTAACTTTAAAATAAACTTATTGCACAAATGTGTTCACTGTTTCAAATCCATTTTTTGGTAACACTTTACTTGATGCCTATCAATTTGGATAATGCGTTATAATCACGTTATAGCGCTGTATAACTATAGTTATAAACACTCATAAATGATCATAATGCTTTATAGCAATAATCATAACACATTTGTCATGACTCACAAGGTCAGGTATTATAATATGTTATAACTGTTAACAACTCACTGACAATGCCCACATAGATAATTCATTATACATATATTTATAAGATGTTTTAATTGCTTATAAACTTGTATAACTACCATTATAAACACTCATTAATTATTATAAGGCTTTAAAACAATAAGCAAAACACGTTATAATACCTGACCTTTTAAATTATGATAAAATGATTTATAATGTGTTATGATTATTTCTATAAAGCATTATAATCATTTATGAGTGTTTATAACTATCGTTATAGAAGTTTATAAGCAAATAATAAATCATCATAAACATATGTATAGTGCATTATCTATGTGGGCATTGTCAGTGAGTTGTTTACAGTTATAACACATTATAATTCCTGACCTTGTAAGTCATGATAAAATGCTTTATAATGTGTTATGATTGTTGCTATAAAGCATTATGATCATTTATGAGTGTTTATAACTATGGTTATACAGTGCTAAAACGTCATTATAACTTGAGTGGGTGTCCAACTCTGTGTTACGGTGTGTTTGACCCTAAATTAATTTTATGCCGGAATATCCCTTTAAGAGTATACCACTTTAATCAAATAGCTAATCATTTCATTTCATTGTGTCTGATTTTGAACCCAGAACTTTTTCTCTGTGTCAATCAGTGTTATAAAATGGTTTATGGACCTTGTTTTTGGACAGCAGAGGAGACCACAGAGGAACTTTGACTGCAAACGCGATCATCAATATGGTACACCTTGACACCGACACCATGCAGTCAGGAGAGTGCAAAGGTGCTATCTACTCCATAAATCCAGCTGCCCCATGCTGTGAGTCATATGCTGTCATTACAGGCTCGGCGGGACCTTTGTCCCTCTTTTCAGATCCATCTGCTTCTGAGACAAGATGCAGCAGCAGGCCTGCCATCAAACTTAGTGGCGCCAGTCTGTTTTACATGTGACTGTTTGACACAACACAGCAGGAGCAGCATCATGGCCTGGTGGCAAGAGAGGCTCGATAGCTGTGGCAGCATTAGCTCTCATTAAGCACACACTCCAGCTCATTACAGCTCACTGTGGGGTGATGCTGACAGAGGGCCTCCACCCGAAGACGGTCATGTTTTAGTGTGGAGGTGGCAATACACACCAGTGGAAAACCTTATCCTCTGTTGGACCATTAAAGAAGCCTACGGCAGCAAAACAGAGCTTCTGTCCGCTCCTTTGAGGCAATAGAGAGCTTGAATTGTCCGCTGTGTAGACGCTTGTGTGATTGAAGCAAAGTTCAATGGGTCACATGTATTTTTTATCAAGTTCGAGATGTTACATTTTTGCTGTTTTTTTCTGAACTGTTACAGAAATATTAATTGTTGCGAGTCCTGGACTGTCTGCTATTCTTCTCTTTGAGTTTCCCCACTGCTTTTCATTAAGTTAATTTTTGTGAGGACTTTGACAATAAGTTCAACAACTGCAGCACTCCACAGCTCAGGAGAAGATGAAACTAACCAGCTGCCCATCTCAGGTGGTTACAGAACAGTAGGTGAAATTAATTAAGATGGATAAACCTGCTTACGTATCAGAAAGGAAATGTAATAATAACCTCTAATGAATGCTATATTCTGCACCTGTCCACTTTTAAGCCTTGCCGGACCTCACAGAAAGCCCCCCTATTGTTTTATAACTCCCTTAAACAGAACTCATCTCAAACTTGCTGAAGTGCTAGTCCAGCAGATTTCTAGTAATGTTTTCTCACACAAGTGCATGTGTGACTGCTTTTAACCGGAATGATTTCTGACTCAAAGTTTCGGCTTTAAAATAATGCATTACAACTCTTTTATTGCATGTAAAAAAATGCACTTAAATGCCTTTAAACAACATACAGCCCCACAGTACAGAAATTTGTATGACCATGTTCTTTTTATCCAAAAGTGGGTCCTTTAACCCATTAAAAAAACAGCACAGCCTTAACACTTATTATACTCTATACTGACTGATTTTCCAACTGTACTGACAACATAAACAGAGGTCAGTGAACAAATTACATGACAAAATGGGTCTTCCTTTAGATCCATCTAGACCCTCTGTCTCTTAACAAGAAAGCATGGAAGCTACAATCTCCGTTCTATGGATGTTCTACAGTTAGTAGTCCCCAAAGTAAGAACTGAACTGGGCATAAGGAATTTTTGGTTTTCAGCACCTAATAACTGGAAAGAATTACAGTCTGAACTTCGCCTGCAAACTCTTGTAACACTAAATGAATTTAAAACTATAGTGAAATCATTACAATCTACCTCATCTGTGTGTACATAAATGTTTAATGTTGAGATGTTGTGAATTTTATCTGTTGTAGGAACTATGCTGCTGCCCTCTTGGCCAGGTCTCCCCTGTAAAAGAGATTTGTAATCTCAATGGGACCTACCTGGTTAAATAAAGGCTAAATACAAATAAAAAACTAACTTGAATTGCCCAAATGAGGCGCTAACCTATTGAGGGGTGGCATAAAGCTTGTGTGCAGACACACTTATACATCGCAGTTATTTACCCCCCTACTCAATCATATCTACTTTAACGACTGATCATGTTCCTGTGTGCATTTTATTTGAGTTTAGAAATGAACAAAGTAGTAAGTAAGACAGTAGGAGTGAGTTTGCTTCAGTTTTGGGGACTAATTCCTCTCCTACACACACAGACACACTGCACAGCCTTTCCACAGGTAGTGCTGAAGATCAGTGGCATAGTTGTTTTTTGGTCTAAGCTTGACCATCCGTTCAGCTCATTAAAGTCAAATTGTTTCTCGGCCAGCCAGGCAAAAGACAATTAAAAGAATCCCTTAAAGAGGAGACACTTTTGGGTAAAACAAGCACAGGACAGGAGAATTACGAAGTAAAATTAGGTTACAATGGGTTTTGTAGGTTGACAGAATTTCTCTTGAAGATCCAAAAACTTGCGTGGAAAGCTGCAGCCTTTTTAAACTTATCTTTCTCCTTTCCTGTAAAGCTCCAATTATCTTGTAGTAGTTTTCTAAATTTGTTTGTTGGCTTAATATGCTGGATTTTACTGATGGAGTCTTGATGGCCCATTATCCTTAATGGACTCAGTAATATCCGCTAAGTTCTCCTCACTTGTTTTTAATGTTAATGTTAGTCATTTAAAGAAGAAGACTGAAGGCTCTCAACCTTATGTCTTTAGGCTATTTTTGTCTCCCAGTTCCCGTGTAATCTGTGCTGCTTTTTGTTGAGATACTTCTTTCATTTTAAAGATTCACTACGCCTATTGAACTCTTATTGGTATGTGCCCCGGGACTGATAATTTACGAGTTTGATTCCCTGTGTTAGTTTGTGGCCCTCTATGGGTTTTACTTAGGGGTAGAAAAGTAACAGAGGCATAACAGCTCTGTCTTGAACTTGCAATGAAAAAGAAGCAAGTGATCGCCTGCTACCATCAGGAAGACCAAAGGAGAACAAAAGTCAGATGCCGTTTTAATACATTACATTCCTTATAAAGGCTTTCCCCTCCTTTTTTTCTGCTGTTTTAGAAAATTGTTTTATAACTATACTGTAAACAATCTTAAACAGTTTCCACGTACAGATCTTTTATTGCCTATTTTAACTACAACTGGATGCTATTTCTCACAGCCACAGCAGGATTGAACTGCCACAACTGAATATAAGGATCATTTTTCAGTGCAGCTGGTCACAAAGGAGCGCAGTCTGTCAATAGGACACACCCTCCTCTCCTTTATAATCGATTAGACTCCTCAAAGTGCTTCTTAATTCAATATTTGAGCTTGCTGTATTTTGCTATAGACACTATACAGCTGATGTCAAGAGTAAAAATATTTGTGAAGCAGGTATTTGGTAAGAAACAATCAGATTGATATTTTGACCTGAATGCAGAGGGAAACTAAGAATCTATCCAGACATCTTAGATAAAACCAAAACAGTATTTAAACTGGTGTAATGTCCGTGGGTGAAAATAGTCTCCTTAAATCCCTGTTTGACAGTCATTGTCATTCTAAAACAAGTTTATTCAGAAAGTAATTTACTTAAACAAACTACACCTAATACCTGGACGACAGGGTCGCTCCCTTTCGATTTCTCAGCAAGTGTAAGAATGAAGCACCAAACTTCCTGTTCTTGTACCTGTGAAAGCTGAAACAAGCAAAATCAGATAAATATCTACATAAAGTAGGAATGATCTGTGGTTAAGTCAAAGTTTAAGCTTTCATTCATCAATCAGATGAACGCCTAAAAACCAACTTCACCCATTATTCTTACAGAAGCTCTTTGAGGAGGTTGATATAGGTCGTTGTTGAAACATGGCATTTAGTTCTCTTAATCACTTCACATAAGGAAAAAGTATTGTTCATTTTCCTAGAGAAAATGAGGAATAATAAACCTCAAGTGATGAGCTGATGATGGAAAATTGTTGCTCTCTACACATTTTTTGGATGCAGCTATGTGAAGGACTTGAAAAGTCTTAAAAGCAAGCTGCATCTAAACTCACTTTCTGCATAAAAGAGCTGAGGTACTCACTGTTTATGATGATCAACATATGTCTGGACTAAAACATTCGGTAGAAATTGAAAAGTTAATTTTACTGTTAACTTGTGCAAAACCATCTCCTGAGTCAAATACAACCATTAAATAGAAAGAATAAGCAACAGGTAAACAACTGCACTTTCAGAGTTAAGATGTACTGTTTAACCACGGTACAGAACCAACCTGGTCGCTTGCAGGTTTCATCATGCAGGTGAACACTACCATCTGGAGGCTGTTCAAGTACTGCAACTCAGTGCAAAATTCAAACTTCTTGTAGAGGTGGCCTTGAACTTCCAAATAATGTTTTTTTGCCAAGAGAAAAAATAAGCTGAGTCAAAACAGCGTTTAATTATCATTCTTTATTAAGAAACCAAAAGTTCAAAGAGCTGAGATGTTGTGTTTTGTTGAATCTGTGATTTCCTCTGCAGGATTTACACTCACAGTAAATTAAAAACAACTTTACAGCAAGTTTAGAGGTTTTAGAGATCAGGAAGAATTCCTATAGAAGGACAACATGTCATCAAGACTTTGTGTGGTCTGCTGCGACTGACTGGCATCTGCAGGCTGAGGCTTGGTGGGCTGCTGAAGCTGAGACTGGCTCTGTGGCTGAGGCTGATACTGGGGGGGATACTGGTTGGAGTAATGAGGAGGAAATGGAGGAAACGAGGGAGGTGGTCCGCTAAAGTGAGGAGGAAAAGGTGGATAAAACATTGGAGGAGGAGGAGGAAACTGTGGATTGAAAGGAGGAACAGTCACAGGAGCTGAATCTGCTGGCTGATATGAAGGTTGTGACTGCCATGAGGTTTGTGGTTGTGGGACAGCTGGAGGATTTTGTTGAGGCTGTGGAGGCGGGGGAGCCGTTTTAGGCTGTGATTGTGGCTTTTCCTGGTTCTCAGAGGTTTCTGGATCTTTGGTCCACTTCTGGGACATCTTTGATTTGTTTTCATGAGTTTTAGTCTTTTCTGGTTTTTGTCTTATCCGCTCACTGAAGTACGCAGAGGGAGGAGCGAATTCTGTATCTCGCTCCTCTCGTAGTCGGGTTTTCCAATCACTGAACATAAACTCTGGAAGCAAGAGCATAAAATAGAGAAGTGTAAAGATCAATTCCTTTAATCTTGGTACAAAAACTGTGGGATAAATATTTCAAAGTTTGACATGAATCCTCCTCCAGATATATCAACAATCTTATAAAAAAGGTGGATAGATACAAGAGAAGAGTAGGAGAAAAGTAAACAGCCAAGGATTAAGTCATGGCACAAAAAACAAGACATCTTTTTTTCTGCATTTCCTGGAAGCTTTACCTTTTCCTTTGTCCCACTCCCTCACATAAGGAACTCCAGGTTTGGTATCCTTCCTCTCCTGAATCTCCACTTCTACTTTCTTTGAAATGCTGACCTCTGGAACATCCTCTGGCGGAGGAGAGGGTCCTGTCATTTCCTCCTCCTCCTCATCTCCTGAGACAAACAATTAACAACAGCATGTTATCACAACATAAAAACACAACAGTTTCAATGTTATCATTCAGAGATCATTTGGTCTGAGTTCAGGATGAATTCGTACCATCTTTCTCCTCCATTCCCTGCTCATCTTCAGTGCCCTCCAGCTTGCCCTTCTTCATTTTTCTCTGCTTCACTTTGGCCAGTCTGGCCTGTAGGATGGCCTTCCTCTTGTCCTTCAGTTGTTCCCTCTTGTTGCGCTGCTCTGTTGTCTAGAGGACAGGGAAGATTTAGAAGAGAAAAATAGACTTAAACAAACACACTACAGGAAATGAATCATCCACTGAAACTGAAAACAATCTTTTCATCAAATATCAGCGATTGTGTGAATGTCTCTCAGTCTAGTGTTTTGTGGATATTCAATTTGTGTAATGTTCTCAAAAGTAAAAGTCTGCAGGCTGATTATCAAGAGTAGGTAGCACAAACTCCAGAGCAGTAACCATGTCTGTCCAATTATCAGCTTCTCACCTGATCTCTAAGCATCTCCAGAGTCTCTCTCTGCTTTCTGCGCTGCTCCACATCCCTAGCGAATGAAAAGTAGCCAACACCAAGCTCCCGGGCCTCTGAGGTGATAAAACGAGATACATTCTCTTTAACACTACTCTCAAGTATAATCCCCTTACCTTAAACATGAAATGCAGAAATGCTCAACAATAACCTTGTCCTCTGATGTCCTCATAGTGGATCGGTCCAACAGGCCTCTTCATAGCCTCCTCTTCCTCCCTCTCCCACTCCTGCCTCTGCAGCTCGCGCCGCATGTCCTCTGAGAGTAACGTCTTGTCAGCCTGGGCTTTTCTGTACAAATTTATCATATTCAAAAGGCACGGTAAACAACTAAAACACACTTGTAAGCTTAAAGAGCTTTTATTTGAAGATTATTTACCCTTTTCCTGTCAGGTTCTGATCCATTTTCTCAAAACTCGGCAGGTCTTTCTTCATGCATCTTCGAGATCGACCAAGAGAATCAACATAATCCACCCTAAACCAAAGAAACACAAGAGGAAAACAGCTCATATGGACATCCAAATTTATAGTTTAGAAACTGCAAAAACTACTTCAGGTATTCATTTGCTACAAATATAGTGACAATAGAAGTTATGGTTGTATTTAGATGAAAAAAAAACACACATGGATGAGTTAAGTTTCTTTTTATGTGTGTGTTTAAAGCGCCTACAGGTTATCTGCACTGTTTGGAACAATCTAGACAGTTTTGTAAACTTTGTTGTCTAGAGCATTTTCAAATCTATGAGCTAAGTGTGATTAATCTAAGGCTGTTTATGTGCAACTATTTCCTCTGATCATTTTAACTCTTACATAACCTAAACTGTGCGTTTGCTTGTCTGGTGCACAAGCTATGTGTTATAAGTATTCACCCCGAGGTAACCCCTATTGAAAAGATATAAAATTTTGTTAAAATAAAGTGAAAATAAATATGACCAGCTGATCTAAACAAATAAAAACACGGCACATATTCACAGAGCAATGAAGATAAATAAATAAATGACACATTACCATTCTTCATCCGGGTTTTCAGGAGGAGGGATTGGAGACAAGTTGTGTGTATCATCATCCTCCTTCTCTGTTTCCCTTTTTTCAAGCATTTCTCTCTTTTTGTCAATTATCTTTTGCGTGAAATCAACCAGGAACAGTCCTTCTGTCTCTTCATCTGTGTTACATGACAAGATAATGATGCAGTTTCATAAAATTTAGGGGCCCTGAATATGAAGAATGAATCAGTTTAGCTCCACCAACCTGGAAAGTCTCCTTTTGTCATTTGTTCATAAAGTTTGGCCTTCTCCTCCAGCTTTTGTCTGTTTAAGGAAAATAAATGGAGAGTTTAAATGGTTGGCCACCTTTGTAAAGTGGCAGAAAGTGGTAAGATGAGCCATCATAGTTGTTGTCTCTAACTAGAGTATCTGCATATATTTCAATATGTTGTGTATCCCTGCAAACCAACAGAATGAGTGTAAACATAACTGTCTTGATAATATAGCATGCCAAAAAAAGTGGTCTCCTATGGTCAACTTACCCCGTGTATGGGGTAAGTTGACCGTAGGAGTGGGATAAGTTGAGCCGTATGATTTTACTGAGGATGAGGAAACGAGGCAGCCGGTGCGGCTCAGAACTGAACATGATGCTAAGAGTGAGGAGGGCGTCCCATACCCGCCTGTCTTGTTCATACACTCCTGTTTCAAATGAGGCGCACTCCATAGCTGCGAGTGTAACTTCATTACGAGTGACACTCGGGAGTGAAGGGCGAGTGTGTAGGGGTCGGTTTGGGATTGGGCCTAACAGTCACTTCTTCATATTCATGTGTATTTTTATCTATCATATGCTATTCAACTGGTACAATAATTCTTTTTATTTTATATATTAGTTTTTGACCTCATGTTGTAGCTCATAGATACCCCAATTGATGTATAAAACAAATTTAAAATGATCAATTTTTGGTCTGAACACAATTCTGATAAAAATTATGACAGACTAAATTCACTTTCAAGAGTAAGAAATGTTTTTTTTGTAAATAAATGTCTAACCCCTTCACCCATGTGCTTCTAACCTTCACAGACTCCATGAATTGATGCCCATCTCCTAAATATTTGGTCACATGATCAATTTCTTTTACCATTTCCAAGCAACAGGGGGTGGCTCAACTTACCCTCTGGCTCATCTTACCCAACTCTCCCCTCATGTGTTTTCCTCACCTGGATGTCTCAAGGCTGTTCTGCTGCTCAGCCAGCTGCTCTGCGTCTTTCTCGGCTCTTGCTGACACACCCGCATTTTGTTTGCTCCAAATATTAGGTTTCTGACCCTAAACACAGAGACAGAGAGAATTCATGCCAGTTTGATGATAGAAGTTAGCTTTAAAAATGAAACACACAGTAAAACTTTGTGTACCTTTAGTTTGGATTTTGATGTCGATCCAGAACCAGACGATACTTGTCCAAATTTCTCTTGTTTGAACTGTTCCTGCTTTCTGTAAAGTTCAGCTTTGAGGTCGACGAGCTGTGAGAAACAAACACAACAGTGAGATATGACAGTAAGATGTTAAACAGGCATCTGACTCCTCAGATTATATCGACCCTGTAACGGCAATGTAGCCGGATAGCCAACCAACCGTCAGCTTTGGCGGGCTGTAATTAACACCAGCGTTATGAATATGACTTACAGTAGAAGCTGACTCAAGTAAACTTACCGATGAAGCAGTCACGTCGAATGGTTTCTTCTTTTTATCCATTTTTAACCACTTTTACTCGTATCATCGTCACCAAGCTACTGTTAGTGTTGTTTTCATTCGTTATCTAAAGGAGGTTGGTAAACCAGCTTCGAGGCGCATTACCGCCACCTACCATGCAGGAGTGTGAGCCACAGGTCCCTACTCCCATCAGAAAATAAATTCATATTTACTTTAAACTTAATTCTGTTTGCTTTAAAAACTCAAACACCTCTTCATATGCTCCTTTTCCCAAGCTAAATAAATGCTTAAGGTTCAACACTCTCATTCCACTTTCCTGTAGTTTCCTTAAAATAGTTGCTCTTTGATTATTATACTTCTGACACTTTTATGAAACATGTTCCACAGTTTCACCCTCAACTCTGAACTCAGTCACATTTCCCTGTTGGATGTTTTCTAATTAAATGCATAATTTTGTTTAATCCGGTGTGACTTAGTCTTAATCTTGACATAACTGTTAGTTCCCTGATAGATTTTCCTATGATTTCCATACTACCCACTTTTTGCTTATTCTATCAAGATGTCTTCCTTTATTACCTACCTCCCAGCACCCTTGCCATTCACTCATGATTCTGCTCTTTATTAATGCCTTTGCTTCTGACTTACTAAATGTAATTTCTACAATTCTGTTGTGTTTCAGTGCTTGTTTTGCAAAAAGAATCTGCCATTTCATTCCCCTTAATACCTCTATGATCCAGTTCTCACATGAATCTGACTGCTGTCCCTTGATGGTGTAGCCTGAATATTGTTTCTAGAATTTCATAGAGAATATCTGGTCTGCTGTGAGATAACATGGACTGTAGTGATTCAAGAGCTGACAATGAGTCTGAACATACAAGTGGCTGTTATTATTATTCACTATCGGGACAATCACTGCTTCTTTCCAACTTGATGGTAACCTACCCTCTTCCCATATTTTATACATACATATATCATATAAAAAAATATCTTAAACATATCATATACATACATACATTTTATACATACCAGCCTATTTTCCATCTAGACTCTGAAGTGTTTTCTTCCCTCTTTTCTTCACTACGAAACATGAAAAACAACATAGGTGCACTACCACCACCTCCTGCTTAAATCAAGATCTTACTGCTGGGTCTCCCTCATCTCTGGGTTGATAAAGTACTCCCCTTTAAAATTAGCATCACTAACCACAATATCCTCAACTATCTTAACTACTCAGTTAACCAGTGTGAAGTCTCAATTATTTTCTTTGGGTGTGGCACCATTGATATTTTTGCAGTCCTTGTCGTCTAATCTGTGTTGAAGATTTTTGTTATCAAATGCTCCCTCTTAACAGATGAGTCAGGCTTATCTAACCTGTACGGTGGTCCAATATCATTCAGCATTAAACATAAACATGTACAGGTCACATTATGTTCTATACAAGCTGTTCTTTTTGTCCTCAGATGTACTTGTGCCTGTACAAATAAAGCATCAATTATCTTTTGTACATGCTTGATCTGAGATTTGAGTTTAACAATAAAGGTACCTCAGTTTCTTAAGTGTCACGGGCCGAGGACATTTGGCTTTATAAAAACTAAAGAACTCAGAGCAAGTTCGCCACAGTTCTCATGCTCATCTTAAGAACTAGGTCAAACACGGACAACCACATGCCACCCCAAAGCTGTCGTTCTTTGTTTAACCTGTAGTCTTACATGAACGCAGATATACAGCCATTGATTTAACCCTATTAACAGCCGACCCCCCACCACCCCAGATAAACAAAGATTCTGATTCTGATTAACACCTAATGCTCTGGCTGGCCTACACTCTGGAGAGGCTCTAAAACTCAACACTTTCATTGCAAACAGGAGAAAAGAAAAATGTATGTACTTTCTATGCATGCTTTTTAACACATTCATCCAAGAGAGGATATGGGACTGTCGCCTCTACCATTAATGTAATCCTAAAATAGTATATTCTGACAACCTCACAGTCACATGCAGTGGCGACTAATCATTCTCAAAATAAAAAGCACTCAAGCTAAATGCCCGAGCCTGCCAGAGTGGAATCAAAACAAGCTAATGGACTCCTTTAACAGCCACTTCCTGCCGACAGGGTAGAAAAAGCTTTGCTCATGGCAAACACCACACGAGTCTGTATCAATGTGTTACTGATGATACTTTACTTTTGTCCATCTGACAACTTCAAAAGTCCTTAAACACACCCCCACATATACTCGAGACTGAAGGCTTTTCATGTGTCAAATTATATGAGCTGTAGCAGACTAAAATGTGTGAGCAAAACACAAACATCCAAAAAAATCCATAACAAGTTAAAGAGATGTTCCATGACAACACCACAGCAAAACAATGACTGTAAACACAAAACACATAGCAATTAAGTTTGCAGTGAATAATGACATGAATCACATTAGAAAACACAATGAAACACAATAATTCTGTAAACAAAATATATTTTTTAGACAACTTTTTTTTTTTCCCACTTTAACTTGTTAATAACTAATCCTCCACGTTTTAATTTTTCAGGGGATGGTGAATTTTGAACAAGAACTTACATGACATGTTTGCCTCAAAAACAGTAACTTTATCTTATCTTTTATAATGCTGATTTCATCCCAGACATCCAAACTTCATATGCCGTAGAGATGAGTGGTGTTGTCCCGGACAGTGGTAAGGATCGTGGTCAAATCAACCCTCTTGAGAAGGCTCAGCTCCTGCAGTGTATGAATGCCCATTCCAGGATGTGAGAAGTGGCAGAGTTTTTTACTGACCTGTTAAAGGCAGAGCACAGAAGCACATGTTTAACAGTCTCTATTTACAGCTGATCAGTGCAGTAAATGGTTCACTTCTGAACCCCTTATCAATTTTTTTTACATCACATAAATGTACTGAAAGTTGGAGTAGCATGAACACTTGGTGCTCCTTCAATATACACTGTATTTTTCGCACTATAAGGTGCACCATCAATGAAAGCGTCTATTGTCGTACATAAGGCGCACCGGATTAAAAAGGGCATTAAGCCAAACAAAACAGTCAGATAAGTCAAACTTTATTGAACTCATTCAATAACTCCGCGTGGCTACAGTAGCTGCAGTGTTCCGACAAGCCAAAAGGATTTTGAGTGCGCCTTATAGTGCGAAAAATACGGTAGTCCATGGCTGAAAATCAACGCTCTTGTTTCTATTTCTATTTTTTGATCATTTTTACAATTTTTATAGACTGAATATAGACCACAATTGTATTCTTCAACTAGAACTACTATTTTAGGTCAGCTTCCTCAACTGTGAGGCACAACAGCCTACTGTACTTGTTTAACAGGGGAGAAGGTGAAAAACGGATATGGCTGAAAACTTGATATTAAAAAGAGCGTAACAGCTCCAAACCATGAAGATGAACGTAAATGACAAATAAAAAAATTAGTACAAAGCCAAATCTGCTCAAACACAAGATCTCACTACTTTTCATGTTTTACATCAGTCTCTACCTAACAGCATTTATTGATCAGTTATTCATCTTATTGACAAATAGATAACTGGATCTGTGAATCATGGAAAAAATGGGAATAATGTCCATCATATTTCTTGAACTCTGAAGCCTTCAAATATATATTGCTTCAATCAACAGGTAGTCAAAATTAAAGATATTTAGTGTAAAACCAGATAATATAGAATGTCAACTACTAAAGATCAGAATTAAAAGGATAAAAAGCTTAAAATATTTGTCAGAAAAATGTCTTATTGATTCACTGTGTCAGATCGTTTCTTAGGATTCCAGCTGATTTGGACTTTAGATGAGCTTTAAAAAGCAGTGATGAACCAAATGCTCTCATACAAGCCAACTCCAGCTTCACAATTACTTCAGCTAAGCACAGTGACCAGCTGAAAATAAAATACTCAATCAAGATCCAGTATGGAGTATGAAATCATTTACATCATGACATTAAAGTCATGTTTTGGATGGCTCCCTGGACTAAAGCTTCATACCCCTCTAGGCAGAAAGTACGGTGCATCCGTCTCCACCACAATCCGGTTGAGAGGGATCTGGGAAGCTGCTGCGCGGGCTTCAGTGGCGTTGGGGTAGGTGATCAGCGCTGTAAAGCCCACATATAGGTTGGGGAACTCTGTCAGGAATGGCTCAATAACTGGATAACTGTTGGTGAAACAGTGTCTGAACACAAATGAGGAATAAAGAGAAATAATTCAGTGGTTGAATAAAACTCCCAAAGTAGGCATAATTTTCCAACTTGTATTCCTATTTGGTTCAGTGAAAAAGAGAAAAAGTAAACTGGTGGTCCGATAAAAACTCTCAAATACCACTTTCTATGAATGATCACGGTCAGTTTACTGCAGATGGACATGTGAGTTCTTCTCTCTAAAATGTCCCAATGGTTTTTTGGGATGGAAATCAAGAACCGGTTCTTGTTGAGAACCGGTTTCAAATGGTTCAATCCATCGACATCATTTACATTTCATCTCAGCGATTCCTTTCTTCCGGGTGCCTTGAAAAACGGTCTTGCGAGTGCCAGTCTACGCGAACGGGAACAGAGACAAAGGAAAAAACATGGCAGACGATACGAAAAGTCGGCAGAAACGAGCTAAAGCGTGGCTTAATTTTACTAAAAAAGATAACAACAGTGCAACATTTGTCGAGCAGTGATAAAATGCAAAAGTGGGAACACCAGCAACATGCTTCAACATTTGTCAACGGGGCACGGCATCAAATATAAGGAGTCACATGTATCTGATGCTCTCCTCCGGTGTTGTGCTGTAGAATGCACCCCTGCATCCCATCTGTCATTAGCTTCATGAAGTGCAAGAAATATGATCTAATATTTAAAAAAAAACACGAGTATTAGATCATGACAACATGTCAAATGGAGCAGCAAACTTTCGCTCTGTTTTTGTGTGTCCCAAAAATGCACATATAGAGGTGTACTTGGAGGAATAAACTCTACAGTAAGCTGTCAAGGTAGAGAACATTATTTTTTTGGGACAGCAAATATTCTGAATCAGAGGGCGATTGTTTTCGGCTTATCTGAACAGCCTGAATGAAATCGTTGAAGCACACGCTTTTGAATCCACCCGATGGTAAGGAAAACTGATTAATGGTTTGCCAACTCTCTCTCTCTCAGTGAAGCAAACAGAACATCTGATTAAAGACTACATTATTTTTGGTCAATGGCAGATTTACACAATACAAATTTCAAAGTCAGCTATGTTATATGGTGACACTGCCTGAGAACCAAAAAGCCAATCATGCCAACTATTACAAAAATGCTACCACAATGAATGTCTGTGTAAACGTAACTAATAAAAAGACAGTAAGTGACATTTTTCATTTAGCTAAAGATGGCAAGAAATACTTCAAAATATCTGAAAACAGAATGCCAAGTGTGATGGTTTTTCTCAGTACGTATACCTGTGGATTTTGTAATCCCTTGGGACACACTCCCTCATGATTTCCAGCAGGTCATCATCTGCGTCCCGACAGTGAATCACAATCGGCTTCTGCAATGTCACAGCCAAGCGCAGCTGACGCTTTAACACCTTTGTAGCCAGGAAGAGACACAAAATGTGAAGCCACAACATTCACTAAAGGCCAAGAAAGTTGGATATTTACTGGTCTGTAGAGTTTTATCATATTGGTAGGATTTACATGAATACACTACCTCTTTTTGCCTGTCATAATTTGTAGAGTTTTTGTGGGAGTAGTCCAGACCTATCTCACCAAATGCCACTGTTTTTGGATGCCTCATGGCCATCATTATATTGTGTTCATGTTTACTTGAGTAATATTTGGCAAAGTGGGGGTGGCACCCAAATGCCCCCCATACCCTGTCCTCAGCCAGCAAACCTTCCCACAGGCCCTGCTTCATCATGACAGTGGGGTTGCAGAAGTTGGCAATACAGCCCCTGTATTGTGGAGGAAAGCTTTCATGATACTCCCTTTGGAAGCTGCTGAATGTTCCAGAGAAACCGAGTTTGCCATACAGCATGTCGATATGACAGTGTGTGTCAATAAAACCAAACTGATCACTCTTGTAAGGGTAACTGGTCCACAAAGGTTCTGCCCCGTAGGATAGTCTTTTTTTGGGAGTGCAGCCATGAGTGAAGGAGGAAGAGGGGCGATGCATGTAAGCACCAAAATCTGACTGTCTGCGTGTGTTTGAAGAGTTTGAGTAAGACATCTGAGATTTTCTTGAATACAGCGGCAGAGCAAAGGGGTCTGGTGAGAAGGCCATACTGCTGGAAGAGCAGGAAGCCTTAGATTCACTTTTGGGTGCCTTTAAAGGCCTTGTTTTTGGAGGGTCTAGTTGCTCGCGAGAGACACAGACTGTCCTCTGTGAAACTGAGGAAGGTATCCTCATGTGTTCAGCAGGTCCCTGGTTAGTCCAAGCAGTTCCATCAGGTGATGAAAGGCCTGGAGAGGAAGTTGTAGCTCCATGGTAATTCACTGACTGTTGTTGTAGGCTTTTAGAGTAGCTTTCCTGAAGAGAAGGAAAAAGAGACACATTAGAGTCTGGGATATACTCCAGACCAGAGAGGTATGAGTCACAGTCCTCAACTTCCAGGTCATTTACTGTGGCAAATAAGTCTTCTTGAGAGGCTGTCTCTTCAAACCTAAAACCTGAAGCTACACACTTCCTGGAGAGAACCTTTCAGCAGAACATCCTGCAAGTGTGAAAAAAAGAAATCATCTTCTTTTGGCTTTTTATCACAAATTGCATCTCAAATTGCCTCATTATTACACCGTAGTGTCAAACATTTTTGACGTCTTAACAGATACGGTGTATCACTAATGAAAAGGAAATGATACTTGAAACTGAACCAGTTATTGGTCTGTCACTTAATACTGAATAGATCAGATGCAGGATGTTTTTTTAGTGGGCCAGAAAAGAAAAGAAAAATAGAGGAGCTGGATTTTTTTTTCATTTTGCATCTCCGAGAACAAAATCTAAATTTCAAGAAAAAAGATGAAATTCCCCCTCAAGAGAAACATCTAAATCTAATGTAAAAAAGTTGACAGTCACTGTGTGGAGATGTCACATTCCAGCATATACCTGCGTTTTTAAGCAAGTTTTAAAAGCAGTGTATATCTCTGTGTTAACAAATCAGAGTCCAAAATATGTTCATTATACTTTTTCATAAATCTATCTGATGTTCCAGTTACATGTTATGTGTTACTCTCATGTTTTGGTTGGCATGTTAATGATTCAGGGTGAGTCTGACACTGTGCTGATAAATGGACATGATGTTTCACATATTTTGTAATTAAATAGCTCATCAGCTGACCCGACCTTGCCTATGCAAACCCAAAATTTTTAGTGCTCCTTAGAGAGGTCGAGGTGTCTGTCACTACGGTTTTAGCAAAGTGTAAAGTCTTCCACCCTCTACATGACTCTGTTTTAACAAGCCAGTGGGGTTGCAACATAGACTGTATACACCATGACAACTTGGTCCCGCCACCCTCCAGTACACAGATTTGAAGCGAAAAAGCTCTGGGGGGGGGGGGGATATATCCTGAGTAATAAATCTCTAAAGTTTGTCCACAGCTCTATAAGGATTGCTAGGGAAGGCGGGATTTATGACCTATACTGCAGCCCGTCACCAGAGGGTGCTGTTCTCGAGGTGGCTTCACCCAGCGAGGAGGCAGATGGCGTCCATTCTATATACAGTCTATGGGTTGCAATCACAGTCAGTAAAAAAACATGGTCACATGGTCTAAAGTATAAAGTACCCGATTAGTCGATTTTGGGTTTTCAGGGTTTTAGTTGACCAAGAATTTATTTGGTTGATTACAGCCCTCTGGAGTTCTGCATTTTTAGTGTCTAAAATTACAGTTTTAACAGTATCTCTAACACATACCCAAACTGTCACAACAAAACATGTTCCACAGGTACAGTCCCAGAATTGCAGTCCTGAAACAGCAGGCCTGGCAAGTGGGGCTGAACATTGACAGTCCAACATGGGTTCCTTGCTGCTTTCACAGTCTCTTAGTTCAGAACCACACTGAGTCATTTCACCCACATATAGTACCAAACACTGGAAAAGTGCAATGCTGTAACAGCATGTTCACAGTATTTACTGTTCTGTATGATTACTATTCAAAAACTCTGCAAAATTTTTACATTAATTGTGACTTCCCAAAACACAAATTTGTCAAAAACCAGAAAAATGTAGAGAAAACAAATAGATTTTATCCAAGGGTTCCCAGTTTCAAGGTGACTGACCTCGTCATCTGTTTTGTGCTCTGAGTTATCACTTTGGGCTTCTCTGTCCTCAAACCCGTAAAGGAGAGACCACTGACTTTCGTGCAGGGCAGAGTTGTCCTCATCCCTCTTCTCAAGTCTGCTTAAGGAACAGTGTGCAGTCATGGCCATACTGCCACATGATGCTGGACTTGTGTCTTTAGTTGTCACTGGTGAAGACTCAAACGGCAAAGACCGGCTCCTAGAGTCAGTACTGGGAACTTTTTGAGTGCTGGTTCTTGTTTTTGTGCTGCCAACGGCTGCAGTCACTGTATTCTTGTAAATAGCCTTTGACCCCTCCTCAGGTGCCTTCTGTTTCTTTTTGGAAATGAAAGAATGAGTTTGTGGTGTTAATACGTCCCTACTTTTCTTACATGTGAGATTTCAGGCTCAGAAAAACTGTACATGTAGTATTAATATAACTGCAGGGGAAGATTTACCGATGGGGTTTGGAATTTTCCAAATTTTCTCTCGGAGAACTTCCTCAGCTTCCCTGTCCCTTTGTGGTGCCTGATCTCATCAGGGGGAATTGCTTTCCTCTTCGGAGTGTCCAAGCTCAGTGTTCCCAGTGTGCCAAGTCCTGGAGAGTCACTTAGCGGCGCAGTTTTCCAATCTTCATTTGAAGACACATTTTGGGAGGAGGATGTGTCTGAGCTGCTACCACGTCCTTGAGGTGGTAAAGGTGTAGTGGCAGCTTTTCGTTTCCACTTCATTGAAAACTTCTTTTTCTCTCTGTTCATATCTGTGAGAAAAAAAGGGCTTTATTTCAAATAGTCATGAAGAAGATCTAGTACACTGTGCCTAGTGGAAAAAGCAGTTACGAGTTTGTCTCGATTAAATGCCAAGGCAGAGATGGCACCAGAATTTTGATTCTGGATGGGCCTCCCAGTTACTAGAGACAAATATTTGCCTTTCCTGTATTTTGCTTTATAGTTTTACTTATTGAGGTGTCTTTTTTAAACATTTCAGATGAAGGAAGGCTTTTTTATCCCCTTCTCTTGCTATTAGAGGCTACTCTATAGAGACACCTCAAACATGTTTTAACTTTGTTTCAGCTTTCAGGTGGATGCTTCACAAAAAAAAAAAAAAAAAAAAAAAAAAGAAAAAAATGTGGTTTTATAACAGGCAGGTGCAAGAGTGTGAAAATTAGGCCTTCCTATCTCTTTGAAGCACTTTGACTGATAGCATTTATTAAATTAATTAATCATTATAACAATAATAATAATAATAACAATAATTAAAATAATGTATTATTATTATTATTATTATTATTATTATAAATGGACCATTTGGGCATTTTGACATATAGTCCTTGAGCCAAGAACCAAAATTTCACATATCGGTACCACTTGGGTGGGCAAATTCTAGTTGTGATTTTTTTATTGCTATACATCCCTACAATAAGTTTTTATATGATAGACCTTGGTAACTGGTAGCTTTATTGTAGTTATCACTCATTGAACTAATAGAGTGCAGCTGTTCAAAAACGAAAAATCGCCTTCCTTCAAAATTAATTTTCTTTCATTTTAACCTCTCATTTAGGTGTGTTTGAACTATTGGCTAGCCATAGAGACTTGTAATAACCCCCTAAGTAGTATTTCAAGTAATTTATCTAATACAGGTGTGTATATATAAGCTTCAATTAGCCAATTGTCAGGTCTAATTCAAGGTCTAAATTAAGGATATTTTTTTACTTAGAAGTAGAAGTAAAGTAAATGCAGACTAATAGCATTATAATAACACAACTTTAATATGACACTGACATGCAGGAACTCAATATACAATCATCCTGGCTGGTGCAGGGCAAGAAGACATTAGCAACAAAATACGATCTACTGATGTATACACTCTATACAATCATCTGAGAAAAACTCAAATTCCTATTCAAAGTCCTATTCTTTCCATAAGGAACAGTGACAGCAAATATGACTGTCAAGTTTTGGCTCAGTACATAATACTGTCACTGAGTCACAGTGGGTCTGTTAACATAGCTCCCTTTGGTCATCACTTATTAATCGACATCAGTAATCGACATCTGTATCTGTATCTTCTTCTACATCTGAGTCTGCCGGGTGTGCAAGGGGCTCTTCCTCACTGTACTGGTTGGCACAAGTTTGTAATTTGCACAGGTTTGTGCACTTCAGCCCATTGCTGAGACATGTGCAGTCTGGTGGTTTGCATGTCCTCACACACTTGCAGGATAGCAACTGCAAGACCGCATCTGGTGCTGGGGAACCACGCATCCACTGTTTTCTAGCTGCCCTTCGTCATTTATGGTCCACGCATGGTCCTTGGGGCTTGGTACAGATGGCTTGGTATGAAGAGACCATCTCCAGATAGCAGCCTGGTAGTTGGCACAAATCAAATGCATTAATACGCAATCCTGACATGGTGGAAGCTGGCTTGACTCAACTTTAGCCAAGGTCCTGCATGAAGGTGGTGAAAGTGAAAGGACTGACGTTGTCTTTGACGTTTACAAGGACATGTCAATCAAAAATTCAGAAAGACTAAACAGAGGTGCAGACATGGGGATCCAGTTCAGAAACATTGTTTCTGTCCACAATATTCAGCAGTGGAGGAAACTTCTCTGCAGTCCTGCCAATAAAGCCAGTCTCATCAAGTTCTTGGTGGAGGAATGGAGTTTTTCTCAGATGATTGTAAAGAGTGTATACATCAGTAGATCTTATTTTGTTGCTAATGTCTTCTTACCCTGCACCAGCCAGGATGATTGTATATTGAGTTCCTGCATTTAAAATATGTCAGTGTCATATTAAAGTTGTGTTACAAAATTGCCAACCAATACAGTGAGGAAGAGCCCCTTGCACACCGGCAGATTCAGATGTAGAAGAAGATACAGTTACTGATGTCGATTACTGATGTTGATTAATAAATGATGACCAAAGGGAGCTATGTTAACAGACCCACTGTGACTCAGTGACAGAATTATGTACTAAGCCAAAACTTGACAGTCATATTTGCCGTCACTGTTCCTTATGGAAAGAATAGGACTTTGAATAGGAATTTGAGTTTTTCTCAGATGACTGTATAGAGTGTATACATCAGTGGATCTTATTTTGTTGCTAATGTCTTCTTGCCCTGCACCAGCCAGGATGATTGTATATTGAGTTCCTGCATTTAAAATATGTCAGTGTCATATTAAAGTTGTGTTATTATAATGCTATTAGTCTGCATTTACTTTACTTCTACTTCTAAGTAAAAAAATATCCTTAATTTAGACCTTGATTTAGACCTGACAATTGGCTAATTGAAGCTTATATATACACACCTGTATTAGATAAATTACTTGAAATACTACTTAGGGGGTTATTACAAGTCTCTATGGCTAGCCAATAGTTCAAACACACCTAAATGAGAGGTTAAAATGAAAGAAAATTAATTTTGAAGGAAGGCGATTTTTCATTTTTGAACAGCTGCACTCTATTAGTTCAATGAGTGATAACTACAATAAAGCTACCAGTTACCAAGGTCTATCATATAAAAACTTATTGTAGGGATGTATAGCAATAAAAAAAATCACAACTAGAATTTGTCCACCCAGGTGGTACCAATATGTGAAATTTTGGTTCTTGGCTCAAGTATTGTGATACCTGAAAGAACTGCTCCACCATCAAATTGGGCCACTCCCACTTCATCAACTCATTTAATTAGACACAGGTTTGATTCATTTATAGAATAGAGCAGTGTGACCCAAAAAGAGTATGACTTTTAATGTGCTTTTGACCATCTGTGTTGCTTTTGGAGTTAACAAAAATTCGCCTATTGAGGAAAATAACAAAATGAGAAAAAATATAAAAAGCTACCCCTATGAAAAGTCTATCATATTTTAATTTACTTATATTGACCCTAAAAACAATTTAGTATATGTAAGGTTTTGCCCACCCAAGTGGTACCGACATCTGGTCCGGCTCAAGGACTAATAAGCAGTATAACAACATGAAAAATGACTGTAAATGACTATTCTTTTATTTTAACTAATATTTACATTACATTTTTTGTTGAACAATTTCAGACTGAATTTAAAAGCCTCTTGTACCATTATTTGACTGAGACCCAAATTACTCCATCTGTATTAATTTGATGACATGTTCACTCAAGTTCAGTAATTTTGTTTTTCATTTTTCAGCGTTATATACCTGCCATCAGCCCACCTGCTCACTCACAGTAAGTAAAATAAAAAAACTGTCATTGGTAGACCACTACTACTTTTGTGGAGGTGTCTTAATTTCTAGTGATGTCTTAATTTCTTTGCGAACCAGGAATGACATGTTGTAACAGTGTATGGGCCTTAAGCCTCAGCCAAAATGGTGCATCTGAGTCAAGGCTGACTAAATGAAATATTGTCATCCATCCGTGGAATTATTTCAAATCATAATTGATATAACTTCTTAACATCAAATAAAAGAAAACAACCCTCACTGACCATCTCTTACATATTATATTCTCTCATTTTTCACTGTCCAGTGTACATTTGGTGTACATTGTTGTCGTTCGCGAACGATTCCTTCAAAAGAACCGAATCTTTTAAGTAATCGTACTGAACAGAATCACTTTCTCAAGTGAGTAGTTCGTTTCGCAATTCAGTTGAGCTGTCAGCAGCACAGCTGGTATGGCACGCAGCATTGCCAGGCAAGCAGCCAGGGGACAAGGGACTGCATGCACTGACGCCTGAATCACTTGATAAACAAATCATACATTGAAGTACACTCTCTGGAATCATTTTTTTAGGCAAAACTAACTTTTAAATTTTTTTACTGCTAAATTGCCACCACAACAACTTGCATACAATTTGACACAACATGTAACATATTGCAACAAGTGCATAAAACCCGCAGCATCTGATCATTGCAGGGGTTTGCGAGGGAATGATGCATATTCAGTGTGAATTCTTCTAAACCTTCAGTGAATGAATCACTCACTGAGCCCAATTTACCAAGCAGAGCTGATAATAACATACCATAGGACAGTACACTTAAAACATCATGACTTATAAACAAGGTCATTTTTACAAACCTGTTTGCCAAAGCAACACAGCCGAACACTCTCGTCTCCCGGTCCCAGAATCCTGAATCCTGATCGTTCAGCTGTGTATCAGTTTAGGATTTCAGAGTCGCAGGCTCCTCCTGCCAAGTGCTTAACGATTGGGTGATTCAGTGAACGAATTTTTTGAACGAATTTTTTTTAGTGAACTGATTTGAGTGATTCAGTCATAGTCCCATTCAATGAAGTGGATGAGAGTTCAGTTCAGGTCACATTATTGTTATTCTTATAGCCAAAAGATTTTGTTTTTAGAGTTGAGGTACGGACATAGGTGGACCCAAATGAGAAAAGCAGGTCTGCTTTGTGCGCTGACTGGTATTCAAAAAAAAGAGTAATCTGAAAACAGTGGACTTGAATTTAATTTTGTGACGTTAAGTTTAAATTTAATACTATAATCATGACTAAAATTGAGGATAATGGAAATGGAAACTATCTCACTTTACTGAGGCGAGCAGGTGAGTCTGGCTGTAGGTGGCCTTGGTCCTCAGGTGTTGGGTCAATGTACCACAATCAGTGTTGGAGAGAAATATGGTGTGGTTCTTCCGTCGTGCTGTAGTATTATAATCTAAATTGGCCTCATCTTAATTTTACAGCCATTGGTGGGAATTTTTAGATGAATCAGACGTGAAG
The DNA here is from genome assembly GCA_962446985.1 of Xyrichtys novacula. NCBI lineage: Eukaryota > Metazoa > Chordata > Actinopteri > Labriformes > Labridae > Xyrichtys > Xyrichtys novacula. The sequence goes on from OY660865.1 coordinate 19,668,586, forward strand.
CTCTAACCATAGCTTGACAACGGTAACTGTAAGACCAGTCTTAGCTAACCAAACCTCCTTTCACGTATTTCAGGAAAAGAAGAAAGGTAAAAGTACAACAAAATGTTCAGAGAAACGCCAAATATTAATTGCGTTTCATGTAAAAGGCTAATTGATTTTTGTTTTACTATTTACAGCAGTTTCAAGAGTGTTCAAGTTACCTTCTTAGTCCTCACGAGGCGGCGGCGGTTCGTCTGTCCAAGCAGAAGTTTATGTCAGGTTTATCCGCGTTTGTTCAGACAAACACGACAACTTCGACGATTTATCCACAGAATCGTGTACGTTCGGGATAAAATAAACACGTATGATTTTCTGTTGACGAATAACATCTATAAATCTGAACCTCCAGGTGGGAAAGACCTTACCAACTCCCTTCATCCATCAGGCAGGAGCATATCTACGCGTATCTCTGAATATCGCGAGATCAAATCCCCGTCGAGATTTATGTAAGTTTTATGTATATAAAACATGAAGGGACATGATGATTGTGTTCAGAGGAAAATATTTATGAAGCTGGGAAGATTCCTCCAAATTAGTAGCGTCCAGTAGGGGAGAGTGGGGTAAGTTGAGCCACCCCCCTGTTGCTTGGAAAAGGTAAAAGAAATTGATCATGTGACCAAATATTTAGGAGATGGGCATCAATTCATGGAGTCTGTGAAAGTTAGAAGCACATGGGTGAAGGGATTAGACATTTATTTACAAACAAACATTTTTTACTCTTGAAAGTGAATTTAATCTGTCATAAGTTTTATTAGAATTGTGTTCAGACCTAAAAAGGTCATTTTAAATTTGTTTTACACATCAACTGTGGTATCTATGAGCTCAAACATGAGCTCAAAAACCTACCATAAAAGTCCACCATTTTAGCTTAGAGGACTAATAGTCATAATAGTTATTCTGGGGTCAGGATCAGAGTTTCAGTTCAGATTGTTAAAATGTGTTACTTTTTTTTTTCAAAAATACAGCTGTGAATGTTCTGAATCACTTAAAGACATGTTAAAATGACTTTTTGCAAAACAGCTTTTTAGCAGTTATACGCAATAATGGTAATAAAACGAACTATTGTGCCAGTTGAATAGCATATAATAGATAAAAATACACATGAATGTGAAGAAGTGACTGTTATATAGGGAGAGAGAAGGTGAGGGAGGGCTGAGGTGGAGAGTGGGAGGGTAGTAGGGACACGGCTCAACTTACCCCACTGCTATGGTCAACTTACCCCATACACGGGGTAAGTTGACCATAGGAGACCACTTATTTTTGGCATGCTATATTATCAAGACAGTTCTGTTTACACTCATTCTGTTGGTTTGCAGGGATACACATCTTGAAATATACTGTATGTGGATACATTAGTTAGAGACAAAACTATGATTGCCTTGATGTAGTGATCCGAAATATGAAAAATGGCTCATTTTACCCCACTCTCCCCTATATATAAAACATAAAGGGAAATGATGACTGTATTCCGAGGACAACATTTATGCAGCCGATGTTATGTAATGTCAATTACATTTTATAAATAGGAAGCTTCCTCCAAATTAGTAGTGCCCAGTACTGCACCTGAGGTCAAACTGTGAAGGAGTTAAAGGACCTTTTCTTCTCGCTCGAAGAAGGATAAGAAGGTTCAACTGCTCTGAGATGTTCATAGAGTTTTTATTTAGACTAAAACAATGTAATGTAGTGTTCTACTTACAATTTTAAATGCCAAAGTATTATAATTATTATATTCCAAAGAGTAAAAGGATAAACTTGACAACTTTTTAAACATGGATACACTTGTGTTGGGGGGGGGGGGGTGGGGGGGGATAAATGAGTCCTCACCTTCAAGTAGAATTAATTAATTACAGAGTATTTTTTTAAAGGGGGTCAGAATGTTAAAGATGCTGATTTGTGACACTTCTTAGACCTTCGGTAATCCAAGGTAGGTTTTGTAGGCACCAAAGCTGTGTCCTTTACCTGTCAGCAAGAAATAAAGGTTCATTGATGTTCTGATAATTTTGTAAATCAATAAATAAGTTAACTATTATTTCAAACCAAAGACACATTGTTGCCACACTTGAAGATACTGCTTGTAGTATGGAGAGGAATTTCTATTTCTATTCTTAAATGCATCCGATTCTGATCATTATTACAAGTTCAGACATGAATAATATAATCTGCATCCAGACTTAAATTTCTGGAATTGTTGGGTGAGAATAATTATCAACAAGTGTTGATATTTTACCAGTTCACCAGGTCAGACAGTAGGACAGAGTGGGGAGGTGTGAAGTGACCTGTTTGTTGGTCGAATTAGGGTCAGCAATGCAAAAGATTTATGAGTTGGATCTAACACCTGTTTACCATGGCTCAGTGTGAATATCACACCAAAGCAGTACTTATAGCATGGGTGACATACTTATGCAGTCAGGGTTTGAATTAGTACATACATGCCAAGCCCCTCTTGTCAATGAACCAATAGCAGAAGTCTCTTCTGGCACGGTCATTGTATACATTCCTGTACTGGGGCATGTTTTGAGGAGAGGTGCTTGGTTTGCTCTGATGCATGCCTACAGAAGAACAGTCGATCATGAAAAGATAGAGAAACAAATGGCTGTATACAAAATCATGTTTGTATGATTCCTACCAGAATCTTGCAGAAGCCTACCAGATTTATCGTCTTCATCACAGGTAAGAGGAGGTAATGGGCTCCTGGTGGTTGTGTGGTGTTGAGCTTCTCCTCCTTCTTTGTGTGAGTCAAATACTTTAAAGTATGCAATAAAACAAAGAAACAACACCCTCTAAACAAGACTCTCTCTTTGCTGGTTTTTAATTTGATATATACAGTGGCCGAGAACTGCCACTGCTGCAAATAAAAAGGAATGCAAAAAAAAAAAAAAAAAAAAACCACAATAGCAGTTACTGATGCAAAAAAAAAAAGAAACCGAAGCCCATTGGAAATAAAAAAGAAACGGTGTAGATAAAAAAAAGAAGTCACAATGGAAGTTAACAACGCAAAAAAAACGCGGCGATGCAAAAAAAAGTACACTTACTGCAAAAATAAAAGGATGCAAATAAAAAAAGCCACGTAGGAGGTGAGCTGCCAGCGACCAATAATGATGATGCACCGGTGTTTTACGATCTAGGCACAGAAGACGACAGTGAAAAGACGAGCAAAGAAGTAAGTGGAAAGTTTATTGTTTAATTTCACTTTGTGTTCTTTTTTATGTTTAGGCTATGTAGCGCCTGAGTCAATATACTTTTTTTTCCATCGCCACTTTTTTTTTGCGTCATTAACTTCTGTTGTGGCTTTTTTTTTTTTTTCATCTGCACAGTTTATTTTTTATTTGCAGCGGGCTTCGATTTTTTTTTTTTTTTTTTTGCATTGGTAACATCTGTTGTGACCTCTTTTTTTTGCATTCTTTTTTTATTTGCAGCAGTGGCGGTTCTCGGCCACCAAAGATATAAGCTGTGAAACTGGGTAACTTTCACAAACCTCTGTCTTCTAACAAAGCAACAGGAACTGATGCAAGATAAACTGGAACCTAGATGGAAATAATTTGGCATAGTTTCACACAACTACAAAGGTATTTGTAATTTTTTCAGATAAATAGCTTTGAGTTTAAAGGTTATTGTTTTTGTAATCACTTCACCGTTGTTTTCATTTTGCTCCAGTGGTCTGTGTGCAGATGTGGGAAAATAACTGGGTGACCCTTTTGCCAATGCGTCATGCTGGGGAAGAGAAATAACAGACTGATGATGATGGTTATAAAAGTGGATCTCGACAGCACAATAAATACTGCACATGTATGTGAGACAAAGACAGAGCATTTGGCAGTGATAGAGCACTTACTGTTCTCGCCTGAAACGAATCGAGTCCCATGTTTTTTTCTTCTCCCCCGTCTGCATTCTATTGATATTGCTGCACCCTGCTCACCTCGTTTCACACACAAACAAAGATGGGTTGTGTTACTTTGTTGCTTAGCGACACCTTTGGCAAAAGGACCCACTGCAGTACACTGGAGCTGGTTATAATTTCAGACTTTGAGAAACCACCTGGGATGGATATCTTTGTGTTTTTCAGTGAACTTACATCTGTCAGGCCCAGGTAAGTATAAAGTATCTGAATCTAGTTATTTGAGAAAACTCATTAACTCATTTCAGCCAGCTAGAACTACTACTCTGTAAAACAAATAAACCAAAGAAATCAGTAATGTAAAAATATAAATTAGGTGATAAATACCTTCACAGAGCAATAATTGCAGGGTCGACAAAAAAATATTAGTCACAATGCTTCAAGAGAATAATCTCAAAACGACAGGACAAGGTTATTGATTTATTCAATGTTTACAAGAAGAGACAACTTGTATAAACCATCCCTATGTTCACCTTATCATATGCCTGAAGCAATACTGACTTGCAAATGATCTCTGAACAATTGCAAAAATAGTCATCAGTTATATTTATCTAGCGTGACAGCAGGATAATTAACTATAAGTATATTATTTTTCTACATGTAAGACAGATCATAAACAAAACTTGAATTTCTTTAAGTGTCATCTTGTGCAATCAATCAACAGGGATTCTTTTCAGAGTTTCTTTTGGTCAGAATAAAATAAGATGTTGGCTGGGTGCTTGTTGGCCTTGGGGCTTGATGCATGTCCTACACAGTATATTGAGCTCAGAGTCCTCACTGCAGCTGGTTTGATTTCTGGCCGTGACACTTTGCTGCATGTCATTCTCCACTCTCTTTACATTTCCTGTCTTTCATATCTCTCTCTTCATCTGTATGATCTATTAAAGGCAAACATGTTCTACGTAGAAAATGTAACAGGTGTAAAAGGCTAATTTCACAATGTTCACAGTGACCAATAAACAATAACTGCTGAAATCCTCGAAAATAAGAGGAAAAAGTGAGTGTTACATTCACTACAGTGAGTGAATGTAACAAGTTGGTCAACCAACCTTTACAGCAAATGTAAGCCGCCTCAAAGAGTCTATGTCGTTTGGTAGTGACACTAAGATTTTGAAGTCTTTTACAGTTCTGACTCCTTTGCTTTCTAATGGTGCAAAATTCACTATTGCTGTCAATAAATGACTGTTAAAACCACCAAGTAATTTGCCTCATTCCTCCTGGCTTTGGATCGTCTCCTGCAGATGTTGCACAACCCGCTGATTCATGCGCTGCAAATCTTTTGACATGCTGGGCTGATCTTCCAGTTCTTCATGGAGACTTAGGGCTATTTCCAACTTCCTGTAGTCATCTGGTCGTACCAGGCGCCTAACTACCTGAAGGGCACGATCCTTCAGGCTGTAAACTGTATGAACCAAACAAACTGGTGTTAGGCAATTGTTATAAAAAACTTGAGGTAAGCCAAATGCTACTGTCCTTGATAAGTTATGTGACTTAAAGGTCCCCTATTATGAAATATCTACTTTTGGGTGGTTTTCTACCAATAATATGCTTCCCCTTGAAGCCAAAACCCGCCCCCCGCGACATAAAAAAATGTAATTCTCTCCCTCGCTTGCTTTCCCCCGCCTTTCTGAAAACATGAGCGCAAACGGGCGACTCTATTTCTGCCTCCTTCGTCGGAAGATTTGAGGACCCCGTGGATTAAATTCATTTTTGATAGAAATGTACCCACAACAACTCTGAAAATGCTGTATGTGTGCAAAGCATTTCATAACAGACTGTTTTACCAACGAGGGGCTGAAGCTGAAGATAAAACCTGGATCCGTACCGAGTGTCCCATGTCAGGGACCCAACTTCAAACATGGAAGCTGTAAGTTTTACCATTTTACGTTGCTTTACCACCGTCCTAGTGCTTTGGCTGCAATCGCCTGTGTTTACCATTGTTGGTATTCGTCTTCAGACTCGCTTCTATTTACTTTTATTACCATGAGCAGCTGGTGTTTGTTAGGGGCGTAGAGGCAGGCTGGTGCATCCAGCCGCAGTGGTCTGGAAGTCCTCTGAAGAGGTCCTCAGAAGATCTCCAGACCACCGCTCCTGGACCACCGCTGCAGTGCCGGCAGCTCAGAGTGGTCTTGGGGTGGAAGAGCGCGGTTTCACACAGGCACAGCTCATTACAGGTGCAGAATCAGCCTGTTCTAAGCTGAGCTCAAAAAGAGGGGGCTACAGACTGGCTGATATCCACAAATAAACGGGTGTTTTGGACAACAAACTTCAAATTTACTATTGTGGGACCTCTGGGACCAATTTAAACTTGATGAAAAATGCCATAATAAGGGAACTTCAAAATCCTACTAAAATAAGTCCAAAGTTACCTGTACAACCACACAACTCTAGGGGCAAGTGTAAAATAAAACAACACTTTTATCATGAGGAGTAAACTATAAATCTAACCGTACATCATGAATGAACTTTGGCTTGTACGTTTTGAGTTATATAATTACGCATAAACTATTGGCTATAATTTTGAGTTATTTGTTTATTCTCACCTGGTAATGTGATATTGGCAAACGCACCCTCTGCTGGTTTAGGAAGATACAGTTCTTTGTTGTTCACCCTCAGTGGCTCATCAGTCTTTGCATCTCTGAACATCCATGGATGACCTGTAGAGACACACATAATAAATAAACGTGACATTGACATTGACATAATACACACAGATCCCAAAGATGGCAGAGGGTTGTGGGAGGTTTACAGCTTTCGATTTAGGGAAATTGAAATGAAATGAAACTTTAAAAAATCTCATTTGCAAGAATGTCCTGGCCAAGACAGGCAGCAGTACATTTACAAAGTTTCAAACATAAATAACAATTAGGGACATATACAGACATAACAACCTGCTAAGTCGAAGTCGCAGAGCAGAACATTTTCAGTCAAAGCGTTTACAGCCAGCTTCATCTTCCTCCTTGGCCTTTTGTCTACATTTAAAAATATTTAAAGAGACCAGCTCTCCAAGACACAATTTTTCTTGTAGCAGATTCCAGTCTGCAGGAGCAGCATATCTAAAACTTCTTTTACCCATATCAAGACGAACTTTGGGGACAGATAGCAAAAGTAGATTTTGTGTCTGAAGACTGTAGCCTCCATAACTTTTAACATGAATACAATAACACAAGTATGGTGGAAGCAGGCCAAGTATAGCCTTGTAAACCGGGACGTGCCAATGGTTCAGTTTACGCATGGTTAAAGAGGGCCACCCAATGATGAGTTAAAGCCTTATAGTGATGGGCACGGCAGTTCTTTTAGATGTACTGAATCACCAGAATCGGTTCACTAAAATGATTCGTTCAAAAGATTCGTTTACCTAATCATTGAATCGTTCAGTGCTTGGTGGGAGGAGCCTGTGACTCCGACCTCCTGAACTGATACACAGCTGAACGGTTTAGGTTTCAGCTCAATTTATAGCTTCTGGGATGGGAGACATGAGTGTTTGGCTTTGTTGCTTTGGCAAACAGGTTTGTAAAAATGAACTTGCTTATAAGTTATGATGTTTTAGATGTACTGTCATATGGAATGCTATTTATCAGGTCTGCTTGGTAAACTGGGCTCAGTGAGTGATTCGTTCACTGAACGTTTAGAAGAATTCACACTGAACATGCACCTTTCCCTCACAAGCCGCTGCAATGATAGGATGCTTCGGGTTTTATGCAGTACTCATGACATGCTGTGTCCTATTGTATGAAAGTTGTTGTGGTGGCAATTTAGCAGTAACAAATAATAAGTTAATTTTTCAGACAAAAATGATTCCAGAGAGTGTAGTTCAATGCATTTGCTGGCTGCTCACCTGGCAATACTGCGTGCTATAGCATCTGCCCTGCTGACAGCACAACTAAAGTGAGAAACAAACGAAACACTTGAGGAAGTGATTCGGTTCAGTACGTTCACTTAAAAGATTTGGTTCTTTTGAACGAATCGTTCGCGAACGACAGAACACTAAAGCCTTGAGGTTTGTTATGAAATGTCCCAATTTGTCAGAGAGCAGAACAACAAACTCCAAACACTTGATGTGCATTGACCAACATCACTCACCAATAAAGGTGTTCATCTCCCGTCCTGTTCCTGGCTGAAGATCCTTGTACGCCTGCGGTTCCCCACGGAAGTTTATCCACAGTGGTCGTACAACACAAGGACTGCGGTTACAGAATACAGCTTTGATGGGTATACAACTGTTCAGAGAGCGCACCAGGGGGAGAGACTGCTCTCCGTCTTGAGGCATACTGCTAGATAACCATAAACTTGTATCGTACTGAGACTATAGTGCTAACTCTGGCTAGCTACTAGCTAACTGCATATCCGTACGAGTCTTCCGTGGTGGAAACACGACGGTCCTCCAGTTAAAAATGAGTAGCCTATGCCACTGACTCTGTCGGAGGAGTTCAAATCGTTCAAAATGACAAAAGCACTATCTTTTGTGATAGTACAGCTGGGAAGTATGTTCATAAACTCTACTGGTTTGTTTACATTCACTCTTCCGGTTGGAAGCGACGTGACGTCAAACTGTTCTGTAACGCCATTGGTCGACCTGCAACAACACGGCGTTGAAAACGGGCGCCGCCATAGAGCGGACTTCCATGGAGAAGTGTAGACGTGATAAGGATAACGTACGCATTATGAGCTAGAGTTTCGCATGTCAAATATAAAGAAGTGAATGTGGTGTTTACTACTTGTCAGTTATCAGTACGAAGGGCTCCAAGGGCTTTTTCAGGAGTTTATTTTGCTACACACACACACACACACACACACACACACACACACATATATATATATATATATATATATATATATATATATATATATATATATATGTATACATAGCTTAACACCAAAAGCGTGAAGTAAAGATAGTAAAGACAGTAGTTAATAGCAGTGAAAAGATAATGGCTAACAATGAATAAATTCTCTACTTCTGAGCTTTGACATATAGTACTGGTTTAAAAAGGATATAAACTGTGATTGGTCGGATAGTATAGACTACACTTATTTATTATTATTATTATTATTATTATTATTAATATGATTATTATTAATGATAATAATATTAATAATAGTAGTAGTAGTAGTAGTAGTAGTAGTAATAGCAGTAATAGTAGTAGCAGTAGTAGTAGTAATAGAAGTTTCAGCATTAGTAATTATAGTAGTAAAAGTGGTAATAGTAGTAATAGTTATAGCAGATATAGTAAGAGTAGTAATAGTAATAGTAGTAATAGCAGTAAAAGTAATAATAATTGTAGTAATAATAGTTATAGTAGTAATAGTAATAGTAGTAGTAGTTATAGTATTAATAGTAAGAGTTATAGCAGAAATAGTAGTAATATTAATAGCAGTAATAGTAATAGTAGTATTAGTAATAGTAGTAACAGTAATTGGAGTAATAGTAATAGTAGTAATAGTAATAGTAGTGACAGCAATAGTAGTAATAGTAATAGCAGTAATAGTAATAGTAGTAATAGTAGAAGTAATAGTAATAATGGTAATAGTAATAGCAGTAATAGTAGTAATAGTATTATTAGTAGTAGAAGTAATAGTAAAAGTAGTAATAGCAATAGTAGTCATAGTAGTCATAGTAATAGTGGTAATAGTAATAGCAGTAATAGTATTAGTAGTAGTAAAATTTATAGTATTAGAAATAGTAGTAATAGTAATTGTAATAGTAATAGTAGTAGAAGTACAAGTAGTAGTTGTTGTTGTTATTATACTTTTTCCTCATTAATTTTTTTCTCTGAATACATTGTTTTTCCTTTAATTTTGTTGCCTCAACTCAAACTGACACATATAAGACGTAGGTCTACAACTGAATTCTTAACAGCTCTGCTATGACCCAATCCTGTCTAGACAGAGCTGGAAAGGTCTTCTCGTTATCTAATTATCCATAATTTGACATTTTCAGCAAAAAATATGTTGACAACAGGCGTTACAGGAGAAACTTTTCATTTGTGATCAATATTCACTCTTTGCGTGTTTTCACAAAATGAATGTAAGCTCCACCCTGTTTCAACCTTACATAAAAACCAGAGGCGCAGTTGGAGGGACATTGTGGAGCAAGATCAGCCTCCTCTCCAGACACTTGTCCAACTTGAACTTGACCACAGAAATTTCACTTCAGCTTAAGCACTTTTGGGGAAAAGACTCATAAAGGTAGGTTGGAATAGGCTATAGGCTTTGGAGTGTATTACTAAAATAAAATCTCAAATGTGTGGCCTTTTTTTTAACACTTTTTTTGGGGGAGAATAAGACTTTTGTTCAAAATACAATACATGTCATCAACTACTTTGGGTATTTTCACAGTAAAATGTATTTTCATATCGGTGAATGTTTCATTTTTCATTTTTCAAATTTGAATATCCCCCCTTTTTTACTTCCGTTTGTCTTTGTGGGCAGCTGGTTAAACTTGTTCATCAACCAGATGCGTCCTGGAAACGACACTTTCTTTGTGGATGCGGAGGACGTGCCGAGAGATGAGGTTCTGGCCCGGGTGGAGATCGCGCTGCTCAGCATTATCTTTGTCAGTGCATCCATCCTCAACGGCGGACTGCTGCTTGTCCTGTGGAAACAGCGCAAACAGATGACCAGGATGCGCGTCTTCGTCTTCCATTTGTGCCTGGCGGACCTGGTAGTCGCTTTCTTTCAGGTGTGCCCGCAGCTCATGTGGGACATCACGGACAGATTTGTTGGACCGGACCTGGTCTGCCGCCTGGTGAAGTACCTGCAAGTACTGGGGATGTTTTCATCGACTTACATGATTGTGGTGATGACAGTGGACAGGTATCAGGCTGTCTGCAACCCTATGGTGAAGTTTCAGCGGACGCGCACGAGACTGAACATCCCCGTGAGCATCGCGTGGGGGGTTTCACTGCTGGGCAGTCTGCCTCAGCTTTTTATCTTCTCACGGGTTGAGGTTGCGCCAGGTGTATATGACTGCTGGGCTAAATTTATCCAGCCATGGGGGCTGCAGACTTACATAACCTGGACCACAGTGGTCATTTTTATTTTACCTGTTATTACAGTCATGGTTTGTCAGGTGCGCATCTGCCGCGCCATCCACATCAACCTGTACCACAAGATTCAACAGCAGGGCAGCGTTAGCCTCCCACTCCCACCCAGAGCCAGTGGTGTGGCCGGCATGTCCAAGGCGAGAGTGAAGACGCTGAAGATGACGGTGGTTATCGTGCTGGCTTACATCGTCTGCTGGGCTCCTTTCTTCACTGTCCAGCTCTGGTCTGCCTGGGATTCAGATGCGCCAAAAGAAAGTGAGTTCAGTCGGACAGCTGACGAGGCTGTAATGTTTACAATCTTATCATCTACAGAGTATAGGCTATATTAAGCAAATATTTTACATTGATAACCAGTAATTAAAAATGACAGAGGTGGCCGATGTATGCGATTTACGCACAACTCTTACGCACAAGGCTCCTTTATACATTGGCAGGTACAGAGGACGTTTCTTTGCGGACTCATAACATTTTCATTGTCTTTTTTCATTCTAGCCGCGACTTTCACCATCTTGATGCTGCTGGCCAGTCTGAACAGCTGCGCAAATCCCTGTATTTACCTACTATTCAGTGGGCACTTTCCCCAGAGTCTGCTCACACTTTTGTGCCAGAAGCATGCCAAAGATTCAATACATGAGGAAGCAACGTTGGTCAGCACGCTGTACATGAGCTTCAGAAACGTCTCTGAGGCCAAGTGACGCCAACGCCTGATAAGATGTGGGGAAAAAAAGAAGACTGGAGAGACACACGTCTGCCCAGTCTGTGCGCCTGCTGAACTCTGCGGCTGAGACTTCTTCTGAACCAGATGAGCTGTTTTTCAGAGGATGTACGACGGCGACACGACACGTCTCGGCTTCTCACTAAAAGAAAGTATGTGACTGTGAGAGAGGAAAGCTCTCCAGATGTGGGTAAATGACGGATGGGCATTTGTGTGTGTGTGTGTGTGTGTGTGTGTGTGTGTGTGTGTGTGTGTGTGTGTGTGTGTGTGTGTGTGTGTGTGTGTGTGTGTGTGTGTTTTAAAGAAAGAAGAAAAACCGTCGATGATAAACTTGAATGTTGTTTTGTGTATGGAGACACTGCTATGTTTTTCCCAATTAATCAAAAGATTTTGAGTTGTAAAAAGAGACTGTAATGGTTCAAATGTACGAGTGTGCGAGATGGGCAGCATATAAAGGCACCAGCCAGCTGAAAGCTGTTGAGACATGAATGCATTGTAGTATAAATTTTGACTTCTGTGAATGTTTTCTGTTGTGATTTCTGTGTTTAAGTCACACACTGAAACTAAATTCTGTTCAGTCAAATATATGAAAAAAAGTTTGGAATAAAGTCATATTGTCACTGATGCTTTGTGTTATTATACTGTTTATCATTTGGGGAGCTATATGGGAGAGTGTGGTAAGATGAGCCATTTTTCATATTTCTGATCACTACATCAAGGCAATCATAGTTTTGTCTCTAACTAGTGTATCTGCATATATTTCAAGATGTTGTGCCTCCCTGCAAACCAACAGAATGAGAGTAAACATAACTGTCTTGATAATATAGCATGACAAAAAAAGTGGTCTCCTATGGGGTGTATGGGGTAAGTTGACCATAAGAGCGAGGTAAATTGAGCCGTATCCCTACTACCCCGCCACTCTCCACCCCAGTCCTCCCTCACCTTCTCTCTCCCTAAATAACAGTCACTTCTTAAAATTCATGAGTATTTTTATCTATTATACACTATTTAACTGGTACAATAATACTTTTTTATTATTATTGCATATAACTGCTAAAAAGCTGTTAAATAAAATAATATTTAGCAGTACATGATACATTTTTTTTAACCATTTCCAAGCAACAGGGGGTGGCTCAACTTACTCCACTCGCCCCTATGTGTCAAAAATCATTTGACGCTTGAAAAAAGTTATCAGTAACAGTCACTCACCTCAACACCTGCTTCACATCTTGCATTTTTCGAGGAAAACCTGAAAGGCACAGGTGCAGAATCTGAATAACCAAATCTACATTTGTAAACAGCGTTACATAAGCACAAATAATTATCCTCAGAGCCTTGAGCATTATTCACAATGACCATGCAGGCTGTAGTTGGAGATAATAAGGCATTAAAGGGAACGTGTGCATGCATCACTTAGACATGTCATTCATGCAAACATGGATGAAGTGAATAATATCTCTCAGCACATGTGAATGAACATGACATTCTCACACATATATAGTGATAGCATCCACCTACTCACGTGGTGTTGAGTGACTTGACTTGATCACGTTGTCTTCGTCGGCACATAGAGTTTAGATCAAACAGATCACAGCTCCTGTAAATCTGAGTGCTTTTGTCTAATCTAAATCTAAAAGCTTTAGGTATCTGGCAGTTAATCTTGGAAAAAGCAAACAATAAACAAATAATCTTAAAAAGCTACACCTTTTCTAGATTTTTTTTCTCTTTCTCACGGTTTATAATGCATATTTTAACATGACTGTGATGGGTGATCTAAATGTTTTATGCAGAGTGAAAGCAGAAATGTGGAATACCTTGAAATTTAAGAGCTTCAAATGTCAGCGTATACTAGCCCATGATGTTACATTGTGCAAATGCTGTCAATACCAAATATTTAAACTAACTTTGATAACATTTTTCATTCACCATATTTATCAAATATGCCAAACACTAACTGGTTCCAGAAAAAACATTAAGGTGGCTTTCTGTGATTTCAATTGATCACAGTTACATCTCGGCTCAGGCTTTGGGTAAAATTTTACATTTTTAACTCCAAATGAAATTCAGCTTACAGCTAATTTGATTTAATGACAGTTGTTAAAGCCCCAAATCTAACAGACTAGCATCTTGATGAAAGCAGGTTTGAAAAAAAATTCCTATTTTACTAGAATGCGGCACAGGCAACAGCATAAACATGCAATTAAAAAAAAAAAAAGATTTATGAGGATAGCGAGGATAGAGAGTTTACTAAAGAGAAGCAGAGACAAAACAGACCACAAAACAAGTCAGGAGTTTTTTTAGATATCAAGCTGAAGTGGAGAGATGAGAAGTCCCACCTTGCATGTCTCAATCCCTGTCAACATCATTACTATTAATGCTTTTCTGCAAGGGACCCTCACGTGGTCGTCGAGGCTCCTAACCCACTCACACAGACTCATTAAACCCTCACTGTGCCTTGCATACAAATTATCCTCTGTCCCTGTGTACCGGCACACAAGAATGGTAAACTGCAAACTTAAAATAGTCAAAGCAGACACGTGAAAGCACACAAACATAATGAAGGCACCCGCTGATTTGTCTGCAGAAAGATTTCCGTACTTGTGAGTTCATGTCTCTCTCAAAACTGTAAATCAGACAGATGTGTTTGTTTACTTGGTGGTACAGTGAATGTTACTGAAAATAAATTAAAGGCCTTCTATGGATGGAGAATACCGTATGACTAATATAACAGTGATTACAATCAAAAAGGGATAAACATAAGATTTGGGATGTAATGCTTATAATAATATAAGAACAAATCCAAAACTGACAAAAAGAAAGAAAAAAAGAGGAATAAATGAAACCTCAAATGTGGGAAGCTGGAACAAATTTCCATGTCTGAGTTTGTTCACAGGTGTTGGAAAGAATTTCTGCATATGCCAAAAAAAGTAGAATTACACAGTTTGTGGCTTCATAGGACTTTTCCAGACATACATATATTAAAATTGTTGCATTGTGGGTAACTAAGAGAAGAAAATTGTGATTACATGTAGTATTACATGGGCACTCCTGGTCCAGCAACAATAATATTGATATTGATTCATTTTATACTGGTACTTGAGAGAAGGAGAATGTCCTTGGAGTGAAATCTGAATTCAGTAGAGTAGTCTTACAGTAAAAGACAACCAGACCACAATGATATATTAAAACCAGACTCAACTCAGAACCACACAAAACAATGCGGAGGCCCTAAGAGTGACATGTAAGAATCTTTAATTTGAAAGGCTTTGCCCTTGAAAGACAGATTGAGACATTCTGTCCAGTACAGGTTGTTGCTTTAATAATGTCATAGATTTTGAGACACCACTTATATCAGTACTATAATTGTAAAGCTACATCTGGTTAGCCTAGCTTAGCACAAAGACTGGAAACAGGTGAAAACTGCTAGCCGCATTCTACCAGACCCCGTAAAGATCACTGACTGACAAAGTATACTTTTTTTTGTTCAATATGTACAGATATTAAATTTAAAAAGAGAAAATCTTACTCCTCAGGTTTGCAGGGATTGAATAAATCAACTAATCTTAAAAAAAAAAAAAACATTCAATCAGAGAACATACCACCAGATTTTTGTGACATAGAGATATGTGAAATAAACTTGGGCTGTATTGACAGTAAAACACTAGTTATATTACCGAACAAATGCTATTACTGCCTCTTATGTACAGTCACATTTAAACTGATGTGAACCAGCAACTTGCAAAGAGTAGCAAGCAGTAAGATGATGAAAACTCTGAGACTATAAACCAAGACAGATCTGCATAAACTAACGATTATGCCCAATCGCTTTGTCACTTTTATCCCTAACAATCTCTCACTCATGTCTGGGGTGCAGTGATCCGTCATTTATCAAAGACATTGATATAAGACTCTCTTTTTAATCAAACAAGAACAAACTCAATGAAGAGGGGTTAATGTTCGTCTCGCTCTCTGCGTTAATTAGCCCAGACTTTTTAAATAACTGCCATTAAGGCATCAAGTTCTCTCTAAATTTCACATGTGCAACCAGGGATGAAGCTTGTTTCCTGAGCACATTATCTGATTGGACAATAAGCCACCTTTTGAATATGGAAGAAATACTGATTAGATCAAGTCTGACACACAAAGCACAGTGGTACACATGGATGACAATATGCAGTTAGTTACCAATCTGTCCGCAGACACAAATACTTCCAATTTGACTCCAGAATAGTCCTGGCAGAGACAGAGCTACACACACACACACACACTCGCATACACACAAGTTTACTTTAGTTGAAGCAGTTTCCAACTACAGCAGCTGAAAGTTCTGGTATAACAGAAAACATATCTGAGAAACAAAAGATATGAATGCTAAGGGAGTTTGTCTGATTTGGATTGTTTCAGAACCGATTTTATTGGCTCACTCGGCCTGATTTCCAGCGATTTCTCTGCCTCACCAGCTTGCAGTCACGTGTTAACATACAGGGGAAAAAAGGTGAAGGGATATTATGCACTGAGCACAGCTTCTGCATTTGCGTGTCTGCAGCCAGAAAGTAATCAGCTGGATAGAGGAGCATGCTGGGATGTTACCACATTACTTGTTCAATCTGCTACTCTGTATGACTTCCTCACTTCATCAGAAAGCACTGCACTGTCTCATTGCCAACCCTGCACTGCAATCACTTGCACCCTGTTCACCCCAGTCACTTCATCTAAAAGCTAAATGAGCTATCCACGACAAGTTTGATCTGCTACTGCCACATTACAAGGCAGTGTGGGATGCATTGATTATAAATCATAATCACAGCCAGCGAGTGTTTGAAGATCCAGGTGGGGTTTTTTTTTTTTGGAGTTTGCAGGTTTCTGTTTTGAATAAATAGTCCAACATCACAGGCAGAAGAGACGGGAGCCACCTCTTCCCTCCTCCCCCTCGCTCTGGGGGATACGGGGCAGCATGGCTGAACGGGTCAAACCCCAGAAACGGGGCGGAGACAAGTCCTTCTTTGTGGCAGTAAACTTCCAACCCATGTGAGACCCGCAGGTTCGGCACTGAGCGATTGTCCAGGCGTACCTGAGAGCAGAGAAAGACGACAACATGATTGGAATATGTCAGAAGACAATGATGATCTGACAGTTTGTCCCATGAAATGGTTAAAGGTGGGGTAGGCAGGATCTGAGGACGTGACAGTTTTTGAGAGGAATCTTGAATGTAAACTCTACCCCTCCCAACCAGTTTTCCCATCAGCTTCTCCTCTCCCCTTCATCTCTGCTCCAACAAGCCCCGCCCACAAACGGACGCTCCTGCTCGCTCGTATCGTTCCAATTAAATCCAGATATACTGCAGATAAATACTTCAGATAATTACAAATGGGGCCCAGTCAACATGAAAGTAAAAAGCATTGTTGCTACTGTAGATGCCAACAGACTACCAGCAAACACAATGTTAGCAGGACCTCCACAACTAGGATAAAGTGACATAGTCCAGGACCTGAGGTAAACAGTTTAGTGGCACTACAACAGGTCCAGCAGCGGTCCAGCTTGACAAGAAACACTTCTGTTACAGACACTTGGCTTACTTTGTTAAAGCGGTTTACCTGTCCAGCAGAAAGGTTACAGGGTCCGTAAGATCCTAAAGTGTCCCCAAAGCATTAATGCTTCATTGATGTTGACCCGGCTTTTTAGCGCTTGTCTGGTCTACCTCCTTTTTTAGCGCCCGTTATTCCGCCAGAGTCTCCAGTATTTACTGTGCGTTCTCGCTTGTGTCGGTAGTCATGGCCAAAGGAGGATTCAGACATTTTTCCGTACTTTCAGGTTGGTTTCTACTGTCCGATATTGTAGCACGCTAACTTTGTTTAGGCTTGTGACGTGAACGTTATTCAAGGATGTGGGGCGTGCCTCACAACACAAAGGTGCAGCGTCTGCCTCACAACCAATCAGGTTGGGGGAGGCGGAGAATGGCTTTGTTTACAGTCAGTAAGAGCGGACCATTCAAAAAATGTAGTGTTGACAACACAGACATAACTATACACAGCGATATCGTTATATTACCAAATGTCATCAATGACTAATAGCTATTGACTGATATCAAAAGCTTTTTTATATATACACCAAAAAAAAAACATGCGTCTTCAATGGATTGCTGCCTACCGCACTTTTAACCCTTGTGTAACGCTGTGGCTAAAATCAGCCACTAGGGGCAAAATTTAGCCACTAATTTCCACGTTACTTTTTTTTTACTGCAGCAAATGGGATGATTTTTTGTGCAGATGCTTATATTGATGGACACTTTGAGAATATGACTTCAAAATTTTCACCAGGTCAAAAATACCCGCTGGGCAAATTTTCATCTGTTGTTAACGCTCAGGTACTAAAAACAGCCACTAACTTTGACTGCTGTAAAAACATATTGGGTTAATATTTTTTTCCAATTTTTTTTGTCTCTTAACTTCTGCTTTGATCAAAACTAGTAAATGTTTCATCTAAAAACATTTTTTAACCCTTTGAAGGTCCATTCAAAACATAATGTCACTGATATGGTAGAAAATGAATCTAATAAAAATCAGACATGTTTCCCATTTCTTTCCCAATATTAGTGACTTTATGTTTTAAATGGGTCCTTAAAGGGTTAAAATTTGGATTCTTAATGAAACATTTACTAGTTTTGAATAGAGCAGAAGTTAATTAAGAGATGTATGAAAAAAATCTGGAAAAAATATCAATCCAACATGTTTTTACAGCAGTCAATGTCAGTGGCTGTTTTTAGCCACTGAGCGTTAAGAAAGGATGTAAATCTAAGGGTTACACAAAATAATTAGTTCCATATATTAATGTCATGTAATCTTACTCTAATGCACATTTTTTGAGGTGAACACACAGAAACGCTCTTTCTTGTGCAGATACATATGGCTGAAATGTGATTCTGTTTTTGTGTTTGTAACATGCTAAACATATGGGGTGGTTTTATTATATTGAAGGAGTGGTTTGGGAAGATTCTACATGAAGTTTTGCTGTTTTCCAAGGTCGTCTGAGTTCATTGTATCTGCTGTGAATTCAAGAGCCTGATCTGACCTTTCATTAGGTTTCTCTCGTTAGGATTGGTGGATAACTTTTCTGTGCCTTCCAAAAGGAGAAAAAAAAACAGGAATGCATCGCCACACCATGTGAAACAAACAAACAAAAAAACACTACACTCATTGGTTAAACATGAAACATTAGCAAAAGAGAGACAGTGAACATAATCTGGCAGTGTACTTTGCTGCTCACTGAGGTCAGAGCTCTATCAACTCTGCTAGCAACTGTTGATTCACTCATCTGTATCCAAGCGTGCAAATGTTCCTGGCTGCAGAAGCTGTTTAGTTTAAACTCACAGTTCAGTTCATAGTCTGGTCAGATTAAAGGTATGACAGTGTTTTTACTGCTCAGAACCACAATGTCTGTGGCCAGATCGAGACTGCTCTCGCTGGCACCAAAAGGTACACAAAATACTTCATGAGCAAAACAATGTTGTTCTTTTTTTTTTTTTTTAAACTGATGTATTGATGAATTTTCAAAAAGTGTGAATGAAGAAGAGTTAGGGTTTATTGTTAAAAAAGGCATTAATAACTTTTACAGTCAGGTGTAACTGACTCTGTGTTTATAATTCTGTAACTTTCAGCCGAAATGTCTAAGACAAAAGAAAATCTAAGCAGCCAGCTCTTACACTGAGTGAATTATCATGGTGACAAATAAGGAAAAACGTCTTCTTCTAACACCCTGACTTACTGCCAAATTCAACTTCTTCCTCATGGAAAAGAAAGTGTCAAACTTTCCTGATTTGCTATTCAAACCTTCAGGCAATGTATATTTAATTATTGAAGCAAAATATTTGAATGGAATATTTGTCAAGGCGACTATTTCAAATATTAATATCACCCAAAACTCACAACTCATTCTGGCACTTCTTTTTTCCACCAGAAGCTCTTACTTCTGAAAACCAGAAGACCATGTATCTCACTTTTAACAACTGTGATATGATTTCACAGCATGACTGGTGTTTATGTATTTTCTGTTTTATACGCTTTTTACTAAGCTTATAAGAACCTATGGGTCTGCAATAATATATTATTTTTTAATCATTTTTCAGCTACTTCTAAGCTTCCCTAATCAGATGCAGTGGCAAAATACTAAAGCACCTGCTTCTGCCTGTTTTAAATAATTTGACGTTTCCCTCCTTTGATACTTGACTAACAACCAAGACTGGACCAAAGTCCTAATTGCCCTTATTTTGAGGGCAGACTTCAAGTCTTGGACAGCATCAGAATGATTAACAGCAAGAGAGGGCAGTGTAACAGCCTATTTATGTTCAAGATGTCAGCATCAGTGACTCAATTAGGTCTTACATATAATGCTGCATTTATGAAAAGCACAGTGAGGGGTCTGAAAAAATCTATATTCAATATACACTCACCGGCCACTTTATTAGGTACACCATGCTAGTAACGGGTTGGACCCCCTTTTGCCTTCAGAACTACCTCAATTCTTCGTGGCATAGATTCAACAAGGTGCTGGAAGCATTCCTCAGAGAGCTTGGTCCATATTGACATGATGGCATCACACAGTTGCCGCAGATTTGTCGGCTGCACATCCATGATGCGAATCTCCCGTTCCACCACATCCCAAAGATGCTCTATTGAATTGAGATCTGGTGACTGTGGAGGCCATTTGAGTACAGTGAACTCATTGTCATGTTCAAGAAACCAGTCTGAGATGATTCCAGCTTTATGACATGGCGCATTATCCTGCTGAGAGTAGCCATCAGAAGTTGAGTACATTGTGGTCATAAAGGGATGGACATGGTCAGCAACAATACTCAGGTAGGCTGTGGCGTTGCAACGATGCTCAATTGGTACCAAGGGGCCCAAAGAGTGCCAAGAAAATATTCCCCACACCATGACACCACCACCACCAGCCTGAACCGTTGATACAAGGCAGGATGGATCCATGCTTTCATGTTGTTGACGCCAAATTCTGACCCTACCATCCGAATGTCGCAGCAGAAATCGAGACTCATCAGACCAGGCAACGTTTTTCCAATCTTCTATTGTCCAATTTCGATGAGCTTGTGCAAATTGTAGCCTCAGTTTCCTGTTCTTAGCTGAAAGGAGTGGCACCCGGCGTGGTCTTCTGCTGCTGTAGCCCATCTGCCTCAAAGTTCAACGTACTGTGCGTTCAGAGATGCTCTTCTGCCTACCTTGGTTGTAACGGGTGGTTATATGAGTCACTGTTGCCTTTCTATCAGCTCGAACCAGTCTGGCCATTCTCCTCTGACCTCTGGCATCAACAAGGCATTTCCGCCCACAGAACTGCCGCTCACTGGATATTTTTTCTTTTTCGGACCATTCTCTGTAAACCCTAGAGATGGTTGTGCGTGAAAATCCCAGTAGATCAGCAGTTTCTGAAATACTCAGACCAGCCCTTCTGGCACCAACAACCATGCCACGTTCAAAGTCACTCAAATCACCTTTCTTCCCCATACTGATGCTCGGTTTGAACTGCAGGAGATTGTCTTGACCATGTCTACATGCCTAAATGCACTAAGTTGCCGCCATGTGATTGGCTGATTAGAAATTAAGTGTTAACGAGCAGTTGGACAGGTGTACCCAATAAAGTGGCCGGTGAGTGTATATATGTGTTACTTCCTGGGTTATATAACATAACAGTCTGATAGGTAAGAGTAGGATAAGTGGCATGAGTTGAACAGTTACCCTGGAAACCAGCTATGCAGTGTGGATGGCCTGCCGACCAGGTTGAGGTTGTTGGCTTTGTAGACAGTCAGGGTTTCATGGACATAACCATGAGGGTTCACGTATGCAGCCATGGGCCCGTACAGAGAAAGGCTGCAGGCAGACGAGAGGCAGGTAGAATATGTCATCAGCACTTAGATAAACTGTCATCAGTCAACACAAATGATCTAAATGTTCCTTCGTATGAAAGAATATAACACACTGATTAGAGACCGGCGGGGGGAAAAAAAGCCTTTAAATTATAGTTTTAAATTCTGCAGCCTCTGTGACCCTGGCAGTGATTTAACAACTGTTTAAATCAGACTCTTTTCATTCTTGTGATGCAGGAGTTTTTCTAAAGACATCGTCTTTGTAAGTTTTGTGGGGTTTGGATGAGGACACTGAAATATTGAAACTGATAATTCAGAGTGGAAAAGTAAGTAAAAGATGCTATGACCAATATTCATCCATACTAAATATAGATTAATTAATTATATTCAAAGTTCAACAAGGTACTCGATTGGTTAAACCCATAGACTATATATAGAATGGATGCCGTCTGCCTCCTCGCTGGGTGAAGCCACCCCGAGAACAGCACCCTCTGGTGACAGGCTGCAGTATAGGTCATAAATCCCGCCTCTTCCAGCAATCCCTATGGAGCTGTGGACAAACTTTAGAAATTTATTACACAGAATATAATTTTGTTCCCCCCCTGGTTGGGATGTTGACATGTAGTTACTATAAGACTGATTTGTGCTCCAGCCCTCTTTTTTCTGTGCAGCTCCATTTTTAAAAGTTTTTAGGGGGTTCATGTTTTCTATTATTGACACATGATACAGCCTATTGGCGTGCGAGGATTGAGCAGCTCACCCAGGGGATACGCTGTTTGAGCAGAGCGTCATCACAGCGACTCGGCGACTCTTCCACCGAATACGTACAATGCTACTCCACAAGTGGTGGAGTGCGTACAACGCTACTGTGCAATGTTGGAAACCCGGAAAACCCAGAAAATACCAAGAGCTTTTTGGCTTCAAATCCATATACTGGCAGAAGGCAGAACCAAGTTGTCCATAGTATATACAGTCTATGGCTGAGACACATATCATTGTTTTTGAGTGATGACCCACAATGTTACTTTTCTGGCACCTATTTGCCTCTCCTCAAGTGTGCTTTGAACTCCAAATTGTGTCAAAAACACATTCACTTTCTGACACTTCATCTGGATGTCTTCAGATTAAACAGGTTACGCAATTTTCCTCTGAACACACAATGTGAAGGTCTGGACACCTTCAGTGGTGTCAGGGGTTTTGTGTGTCCCTCCTAGACCAACGCATGAACCTTCAGACATCATCAGCGAGAAAATTATATTATGTAACAGTCTGCTCAAGTGTGTGTGTTCACTCTGACTTTAGAAGTGCAATAAAGAGAGGAGAGGAAAGTCAGTATTGATTTGGCGGTGAGTAAAATTATAGCCATGATTGTCGTGCATGTCTTTTTGTTGGCGGAGCACCATTGTAAAACCGTCTTAATGTGTTTTTCTTAATCCTCACAGTTCAAACAAAGAACAAGAAAAGGTAAAAGTAAATCGTCTCAGCTCAGGATCTTACAAAAGTTCTTTGCTGATTAATATCAGAGGGAGAAAATCGATACAGCTCAGAGTTTTTAGCTCTTGTCAAAATCGGTTCCTTGTGATGTAAAATAGCTGCTCGTTCCCCTGATTACAGAAAACAGACGAACTCAAAGACTTGTTTCAGCTTTAAGTCAAACAACAAGCTTCAAGTGTAATACTTAGAGTGATGAATGACATAAACTAACGCCAAGTCTAGTCCTGTTTGTATTAAACTTGTGTTAAAAATCAGGGGCACTAAAATTGGACTGAGTATCTAAGACCCTTGGCTAATAATGGCTCAGTAAACGCAAGTGAGCAGCCATGGATGTGAAGGGGCCTGAAGTAAAAGGCCCTGTGCATTATGAGCTACTTATTGATACTGCCATGTGAATAAATGATGCAGTGAGAAAAGAAAACAACACAAAACAGAAAAACACATCTTCAAAAGAAAGAGAAAAAAAATCCTCACCTGAAGATTTCATTTTTTGTGGTGATTTCTGTGTCCTGGCACTGCTTACAGCACAATGATGTGCACTAAGGAGGAGGAAAGGAAGAAGACTGTTAAGACTGTTATGAGGACATATATATGCTAGATGTTCTTCAAGAGCTCTTAAGGATGAATGAAGACCCTATCTCATCAGCTTATCCGTCCATTAAGCTCCCACTCGCCACTCACTAGCTGACACCCGGACAGGCCTTTTGTAAGATCCACTATAGTGACTTATTATCCTTGAGTAAGGCAGGTACTAGCCCGTTAATGAAACACTTGAAACATATGTGTAGAGATATGGTTCTAGAATTACATATTAGAACCTGCTGAGGCAGACTTTTCATCTTTTATTTGCTCCCTTTAAGCCACCAGAGCGTAACTTTCATCACAAAGAGATTCAATTTCACCTGATATATACCTCATATGTTTGTATAGTGTAATTGTCAGCATAAAGTGCTCCAAACCTGCAAAGGGCTTCAAACAACCATAAGAAGTATTTCTTTCTGGCTCTGCTGCTTTTTTTTCTCATCTTTATTTGCAAAATCCTGTTATTGCGGACAAATTTTAATTTTCCTGTTAGTCAATATTATCGATCAGCCTTTTATGTAACTTTTCATGGTTTGGGAATACTTCCCAAAGTCTAACTAAATGTTGAGGTCTATATACAGTTTTAGAGGAAAGCACACAGTTGAGGTTGTCAAAACTCATTCTTAGACGCAACATTCACCATTTCACAAAAGAGTACTGCTGCAACTATCTGTCTGTCTCTGTCTAGACACTGCCTTGGTCTTGCGTTGTAATTTTGCTTTCATTGTGATGATTATTCTTTCTACCAAATGATACGACATAGCATTCATCTCCTGAAAAGATCTGGTCGTAGTAAAAGACTGGCTTGATGTTTTGGTTCTATGTTAATATGAATTGTTCGCATGCTGTACAGCCTGCAGTGTGGGTCCAACCTCACCTTTGGGTTAATCACCTCAAGCAAACCATGAATATCATCACTTTGTGGGCACAAGGGTCTTACCACTGTAGAAGTCACCTTGTTAATGACCGACGTCTGCTGTGTGAATAATGCTCTTGTAGGGAACATTCACTAAATGTGCCTTTTTGCAGACCAACCATGAGGGATTGCTTGTGTATAAAGTATATTATAACAGTTTTGTTCGTAGGATAAAATCCAGCTTTCAGAGCTAACATTAAATGATCTCTAAACACTTAGGCTGAAAGATCACAGCAGCCTCACATCCGTCAGCCCAGTTCAGGCAGAGTTAAATATACCACAGAACCTCAGTGGGGAAAAACAGACCCTGTTAAACAAAAGAGGGGACGTCAGATCTAGATCTTATCACAGAACAAAGGGGAAGATGGTGTTTGTGCTATGGTGTTAGGTGAGGAAGGGTTCGGTGTGACCTGTCCTTACCCGGTCCATTATGTCTAGCTCACAGCGAAGTCTCTGAATGGCACTGCCGATCTTCAGCAGCTGGAGCCGTAGAGCATCGTCTATGGGTAGACAGGCCGCCACTCTGTAGGAGAAGTCTGACAGAAACCAGACAGGCAGAGAAGAGAGAAGGATGAGGAGGAAGGACAGAAGGCACAAAGAACGCAGCAGTACGTGTGCATATGTGTATGCCTCTGCTATCCATCTGTAACACACTGAACAGGGGCTGACCTATGGCGTTCGTCGGGAGGGAGTCATCCTTCAGATTCTCGTCCCATTCATGGAGCTGTTTCTTCACCCTGTTCATGAGCGACTCCTGTAACATGAAACACAGGAGGATGATCTGCTGGTTTACATTCACTCCCATGATGTTTACATGCAGTGGAAATTCTGTACAATGCATATGGGCCCTGGTACTTACAGAGTCATAGAGAGCATAGACCCAGGGTGGCCATGGTGTCAGACTGGCACTATGAAACTTCCTCTGTGATGAAAAACAGACACGCTATTAACAAATTTAATCTACAGATAATGATTACTTAAAAGTTTCTCTTCCCAAATCATGCTGCTATTTCGGACTTACCCTTCCTCCTAGCTTTTACTTCGCACTCACTCTGTTAAGGGTCGGTTTCGACCTGTGTCTTAAATCATCTGTAAATTACACTAAAAAACATTTCTCTATCATCCAATTTGGTTCTCATCTCTAGGTTACCTTGTTAGGCTTCATTATCCGTGTCTTAAATCAGCTGTAAATTACACTAAAAACAATTTTCTATCATCCAATTTGGTTCTCATCTCTAGGTTATCTTGTTACGCTTCATTATCCGTGAAAATATTGCTGATAATATTGTTTGTTGTGGTCCTCTGGGCCTTTCTTTGTCAGTATACCCCTCATACAGACATCAATACTGAACTGATCTCACATGTCTGGACATGCCTGACGTTGTTTTTTGTGCAGGGAAAAAAATAGCAAAATGAGAATTTTTCTGGAATTATTAGATATTAACCTAACTTGGTCAACAGCGACCCTAACACGACAAGTGCCATGATTTTAATAAGAGTATTTTATAATTTAGTCAAATTAATTTTTTATTTTTTATTTTGTTGAAATATAAGTTCCTGACAAAAGTCAAAAAGTCTTGATGCAAAAAAGCTAATTTAAGTGATTTTTTTTTTTTTTAAACAAAAACAGGTCGGTGCAGACCCTAACACGGGAGGAGGGTTACACAACATGTCTAACAGTGAGTGAGGATCCATACATGAAATCCAAACACTGACTTTTCCCTGTGAATTAAGTCCTCTACTTCTATGGTAGGGCTCTTTCACCTGGTGCCAAAGAGTTACAAACGCTAATTGTTTCAAGTATAGATGCATAATTAAGAAATCATTTACCTGCAATTAATAGCCCTGACTAAAGAAAATAAAGGTAAACAAATTAAATGGACTGTCTGCACACTTCTGGTAATTGAATCAATAATGCAAACACAACTTCATTATCTCTCAAATTAATTGATTACTTAGTTAATAATATTTCTTGAACTCCATGAGGTGGTGTCAGTGCATTGCCTTGAGTTGACTGTATATCTATCTAGATCACAAAGACGTATAAATATCCTCTCAAACAAACAAACTCAGATAAATCTTGTTGAATCTGTAATAAATAAATGATCTGGATTGTTCCAAGTTTGGTTTTAGTCCTTCCGACAATTTATCAATTAAATAATTGTATCACATCCCATATTTACATATTGTACTAATTCAGGAAATACTGTGTGGTGGCATTTTTGAGACTTATGGATTCAATAAGTCAGGTGAATTTTGGTCCCTTCATTGGGTTCTTAAAGCAACTTTAACCTTTCATGATTATACCTTTGAGAATTCTGCACCTCACAGAAGTTCCTCCTATCTACCAGAACCTGCTGTGTTAACACAACATTATGTAATCTGTGACGCAGTTTGTTGACAGAGAGTTGAGAAGCAGGTCCTGGAGGACTGCAGCAAATGGTCCAAGATTTAGAGGACACAGCCAAGTCCAACATATGTGGCACAGACATTTCATGCAAGGGAGGAAGGACGTCTTATATGGCGAAGCACTTGTGAACAGCATAATGTGATTTGAAGGAATGCGCAGATGTGCTGCTGTCTCCTGTTTACAGAAATGCCACTGCTCATGGCACCAGCTATACGAATATTCGTCCACACTCAGGTACAAAACACAGCCGGTTTACTATTTATACTATTAATTGGTACCATTTATGTTGAGCTAAACTAATCACTTTTACAAATATTTCAAATATTTTTGTCAAATACAAGTTCAGAGAGCACCCCTTGACCATATGAGGAGACATTGTGGATTAATATGCAATTAAGGGCAAAGTGAAAACTGTGCCCCCTGCAGTGACAAGAAACGGTGATGAGGTTACACCCCTTTTCCACGATCGAGTCACCAACATTTAGATATTCAGATTTACTCTTATCTGGTTATTTATGGGGCTATCCACAGATTTGGGTCTTGCTTGATATCATTATGTGCTGAGATTTGTTCATTAGGTATTTGTTGTTGTACTACACCTTACACATAATGGACTTGAAATCAAGAATCAATAAGAATCAACAACCAGATCCAATTATTAGTATGTTAACACTAAGAGTACGAGGTCAACAACTGGAATAGTATGTAACCTTGTGAAACTGCTCAATCAAGACTGTTCAAATATGTCTTGCTCGATGATCAGCTGTGTTGTCTTTATGAGTTTGTCAATGTAAAATTTAACATCTAATAGCACATGATCATTTACATGACTTGAACAAAGAACTCCCCAAAAGACTTCATATGTATTCAGACATCAAATTAACACTGAAACTGTTCTAATTATTAAACAGGGCTAAGACTAAGTCATGTAAGACTAAACAGGGTATATACTGGGCCTGCGCAACTTTTCTGTAGTGACAAGATACATTTCATACAGTTGCTGCACTGGTGTGTTGTGTGTCTGACCTGTTGGTAGTTATTCCACCAGCACTGGGCCTGTTTGCAACTCTGAGTTGGGGGTTTGGGCGAGCCTGTTTGCACATGGAGCCTGGAGAAGGTAGTGAGCTGTACGACGGAGAGGGGATCTGGAAGGATTCGTTCTGGAAGAATCTGTACTTTGGCTTGCCTGATCCTGAGGAGAAAAACAAACAGACACAATGACACAGGTAGAGGAACAAAAGACAGGCACGGAGGGAAGTGTGAACGAGAGCACAGGAGTGAAATGGAGCAGATGAATAACAGATTAAACAAATGGTGGACCGGCTAAATATTAGCTGGTGTGTGACAGGATGTTTGTAAATCTAAGACGATTATAAAAAAAGAGGCTGTCTGTGTATTGTACATAGCAGCAATGAGGACTATTCCTCCAACCTCCTAACTGGGCGCACCCAGTGAACTTCCTGACACCCGGTCATGCAAGCATTCATAAATAAACAACCAAATAGCCATAAAAATCTATTAAGCTGTATCCAAAAGATATTATGCAGTTTAAAAAGTAAAACCATTCAGTGTTGGCTATTGTGTTGGCACTGAATTTCACTGAAATGTTTGTTTTTGTGGTATGATGGGTGAACAAAAACCAGCAGCCTCATCTGGTCTCCTCACACCATATCACGTCACATACAGGCACACAGAATGGGTATTATTTTTTCTCATGAATACTAAAAACAAACTACAGCTTAACTCATGGAAAAAAAAAAGAAAATCACTTCTATGTCACCTTTAAAGACAAGTGACAACTGGTAAAGCCTGGCCAAAAACTCTTATGCGTAAGAGACTATAGATCTGCACTCTTCATGTATGAACATGTAGCGGTGTTTGTAGTTCACCTAGATGACTGTAAGTAGAGTTGGTCTGCCCTCTAGCTGTCAGCTAAGGGAGCAGCACTTAAGGAAACACTGATCTGTTGACTCAAAGTATTGGGAGCACAAAAAGATGTGTGGATTGTTATCACCACTAACATGGACTGACATTACAGACAAGACCACCTTTCTGCTCTACAGACTTAGTTCAGTTATTAACAGAGAATAATGGAATAATTCGAATTGAAACCTTGAGTGCTGTAGGTCCTTGCAAAAAAAAAAAAAAACGTTCTTGTTTCATAGTAAAACTGATATTCGTGTGAAATCTATATACATTTATTAAACCTTGAACTTTGATTTCACTTTTTTTCTTGGTAATTCAACTCACCCGTCTGCTTGAGTTCTGATCTCATGGACCTTAAATCTCTGCCTCCCCACAGCTTTTACTTTAACAGTTTCGATTCCATATTCCTGCTCCTCTCGATATGCATAGATTTCAGCTGTTGTCCCAAACTCTGCCTGTGGGTCACCAGAATCCCTACAGAGAGATATTTCACAGAAGACAGTTGAAAATTAAAATACAAAAACACTTTAAAATCATCTCTGAAGATATACTTGAAAGGTTTGGTAACAATATCCTTATTTTGACTCTATTGACTAAATTAAACCCCAAACCCTGGATACCTCATCCTTCAAAGAAGATGTAATGAAGTTGCAATATGCACAACACTGTGACCTCATGGGACCTTATTTTACTAAAGCATGGTTACATACACAAATATTTTAATATACATTCATCAAATTTATGCCAACTAACATACTTTGGATTTTTTTAAACTCTTAAGGGACATTCTGGGGTAAAATTAATTTAGGGTCAAACACACCATAACATCAAGTTAGACACCCCCTCAAGAGATGAATGTTGCCGACCGCTTGCTTCTCTAGTTATACCAACTTTAGTATCGACCGCAGGATAGCAATACACAGCGGTCTGAGGAGCCATAAACAAACCTCAACCAAAAAGCCACTCTATAGCCACAAATAATGCTCAGAACAGCACCTAACTTCATCAACAGTACATATAGGGTCTTAGCCACAGCACTAGATACCAAGCATCTTTATAGTTTTGCATAATTTCTTTAGCAAAGAGACTAAACACAACTCACCTACTCTCTTCCAGCAGCCGCTTGTTTGTAGCAAGACCTCGAGAGTAGGTGAGTCGATCATTTAATAATAATAATAATAATAGATTTTATTTGTAACGCACTTAACATTTAAAAACAAATCTCAAAGTGCACAACAAGACAACAATAACAGTAAAAACCAAGCAACAGGGCAAAACAATAAAAAATAGTCAGCATAAAAAACAGTCAGCAGATAAAATCAGATAAAATTAGTCTGGGTAGGCTTTCCGAAAGAGGAAGGTTTTGAGTCCTTTTTCAAAAGCATCCACCGACTGTTTGACAGTTTACTGTTGCTCTCGCTCTTTCATTTTTTCTGTTGCTTCTTCTGTCCAGCTTTCTCTCGCTCACTTGGAGTCAGTGATTAGCCTGTGAAGTTTGACCCAACTGACTTTTTTATTTCTCTCCTCTGCCCCCAGATTTTGTTTTCTGTTAATACATATAGAAATCATACAGCGTGTGGGAATATTAAGAGTGGTTTTTGATAAATTTGTGGAAGGGATCCACTTTTGGATGGTTATTACTTCAAGAAAATGATAAAGAAATGATCATAAATGTTCTTCCTTGAGCTGCATCACTCTGCAGCAGTCCATAATGGATTAGCCAGAGATCTCACTACAAACAAGCAGCTGCTGGAAGAGAGTAGGTGAGTTGTGTTTAGTCTCTTTGCTAAAGAAATCAGTCAAAGTCAAAGTTTGGTGGCTACTGCTGTGGCTGGGACCCTATATGTACTGTTGATGAAGTTAGGTGCTGTTCTGAACATTATTTGTGGCTATAGAGTGGCGTTTTGGTTGAGGTTTGTTTATGGCTCCTCAGACCGCTGTGTATTGCTATCCTACGGTCGTTACTAAAGTTGGTATAACTAGAGAAGCAAGCGGTCTGCAACATTCATCTCTAGAGGGGGTGTCTAACTCGGTGCTATGGTGTGTTTGACCCTAAATTAATTTTATGCCGGAATATCCCTTAAAGTCAGTCCATTAAACCCCATGACACCATCAGACTTATTTTCTGAAAATTTCTCCTGAAATGATCGCAAAAGTACTCAGAGCCATTTCATACCTATGAGCAAGCACAGCAAAGGTGCGGTCTTTCTGAATGATACTCCGCATCATGCTGACCTCCTGTGGCCTGAAGAGCTGTAGAGGCAGAGTCTGACCTGGCACCAGCATCACAGCTGTGTGTGGCAGCACAGGGATGGTCTGACAACTGTCATCATCATGGACTGTGCGGCCATGAAACTCTTCCATGTCTGAGCCAAGGTACTGTTGACACACAACATAACATGAGCACAACAGCTGCTGGAGCCAACTTTACAGCTCATCTGACAGCTACAAAAACACCCTTTGAGGGTTAAACTGCTCTTGTATGTTAGTTAAAGTGGAAACTGTCATTGTTTGAAGAGAGTGACAGCTGTGTTCTCACTCACAGCATGTGAAGTGGGAAGACTGGGGTCAAAGGTGATGATGTTTGGCTTCTCTGCGTCTTCACTGTCTCGGTCCTCAGTCTCCATATCATCTTCCTCCTCCTCTGCCTCATTGTCTGTCACAGTACGGGAAGCAAAAACGCATCAAGTGAGACTGGTTATATCGCTTAAACTAAATCTTAAAGCCGCACCTGCACCATCTTTATAAGTGTCTCTCACGTTAAAAACAGAAAAGAAACCGAAAGCAGAGGATCTTGAAAATAAACCAGTCAGGATGAGAGTGGCCTGTTGTGAAAATGTGTTAGCTAGCAGTTCGCAAACACAAGAAATAAACGCCCCTCGCAGTGAAACACAAACTCACAGACTCACCTATCAGTCAGGGAGTTTGTCTGTTACCTGGTAAAAGCTGAAGCTGGTTCCCCATGTTGTCGTCTATGTTGTCTTCACCTCCACCCCTCTCGTCAGCCATATCCCTGTGTTTACAATACTTAATCTTCTTCTGCGGTATTCTCACTGTGCAACACCAACACTGATCCAGCGCGCCCCCTGACGATGTGTCTCGACGAAAACTGTCTACTGAGGGGACGTTTTCCACGATTTCTCAATATTTTTTTCGTTTATGCAGATCAATACTTTAAACTTTCTTTTTATTTTTTTTTTGGAGGAAAAGAGAAACACACAGGCAGCGCATCTGTTTGAGAGGTGAACTCATTAGTACGGAGGCCGAGAACCGCCACTGCTGCAAATAAAAAAAGAAAGAAAAGAAGTCACAATGGAAGTTACTAATGCAAAAAAAAGAAAGAAAAAGAAACCGAAGCTCGTTGCAAATAAAAAAAAAATACGGTGCAGATAAAAAAGCCACAACAGAAGTTAATGATGCATAAAAATTAAAAAAAAAGTGGCGATGGAAAAAAAAGTTTCTTACTGTGAAAATAAAGGGATGCAAATAAAAAAAAGGCACATCAGAAGTGAGTCGCCAGGGACCAATAATGATGATGCACTGGTATTTTACGATTTAGGCAGAGAAGACGACGGCGAGAAGACAAGCGAAGAAGTTAGTGGAAAGGTTATTGTTTAATTTCGCTTCATAAACTTTTCAATGTGTCGTTTGGTTAGACCATGTAGCGCCTGAGTCGATATGAAGTCGAACTGAAGCTAACACTACACCGGCATCCTCCAGTTCAACTTCATAAACTTTTCAATGTGTCATTTGGTTAGGCCATGTAGTGCCTGAGTCGATATGAAGCGAAATTAAACAATAACGTCTTCTCGCCGTTGTCTTCTGTGCCTAGATCGTAAAACACCGGTGCATCATAATTTTTGGTCCCTGGCAGCTCACTCCCATTGTGGCTTTTATTAATTGCATCCTTTTATTTTTGCAGTAAGTAACTGTTTGTTTGTTTTTGCATTACCACTTTTTTCTTGCATCATTAACTTCCATTGTGGTTTTTCTGTTTTTTTATCTGCAGTGTTTTTTTTTTTTTTTTTTGCAGCAGGCTTCGGTTTCTTTTTTATTTATGCATCAGTTACTTCCGTTGTGGTTTCTTTTTTTTATTTACGACATTACCGGTTCTCGGCCACCGTACATTAGTGTTTACCTTTAAATCAGTCAAATCCCCCGGATCAGTATAATTGTCCAAAATCTTATCAGATTGACACATGTGCAGGAAGATTTGATAACTTTAGAGGGCAATCAGAGGGGTAGGGCTATGTCTCAGTGGAGTTTATGAGTAATGTAAAGTCTGAATATTTCACCTTACCACCACATGATGGAGTAAATAGCTGTCAATCCCTGAAGTAGAAAAATACTGACAAATGAAACTTTCGTTAAGTAAAAGCAAACATTCCAGATTAGTTATAAAAGAAGTATAGTAATCTGTACATTGATTTTTACAGTCTTATTTGTTGTTTTTATGAAAACATTCACAAGTTTCTACTTTTATATCAACAACTGTACAATTATAAGGGAAATACAATGTTACTGCCCTTGGTGATGTGAATGGAATAGGTCAATACAGATAGGTGCTTAAAGCTCCTGTGGGGAACTTTAATTTTGTGTTAATTTTGGCACTTCCTGTGGACAAATGTGTCTTTTCCAGTCTTGTCCAAATGTTAAGTGGTGATTTTTCACAAAACTCTCATCCTGCTGGCAAACAACAGTCAATTTGCAATAGAAAATGTAAAGTATATGCAGTTTTTGCTATGTGCTGGTTAACACTCTTACAAACGCCTACCCAGCTGTAGTAATTTTGTACATTGAAATTAATTATCCAGGAATGATAAATGTTGTTTTGATTATCTTGTTTGCTTTCTTAGGTCTTCAGAGAGGCATCTGCATTAATTTTGGTCTGTTTGACAACCAGATGAAAACTCCTTTCAGGAGCTTTAAATAAAAGCCTCTGACATTAGTGTGAATATGCAGGCCCAATGTAGAGGCACTTTTACCGGTCAGAAGACTGGAGAATGGGCTAGTATGTTTACCATTTAAGTGCCATTTGCCAGGACAGACTGTAATTAGAGCAAAATCCTACTGGTGCCAGGGTCCTAACCAACTTGAAAGGATTACATAGTTTGTATTGAACAGTACTGCTAAAATATCCAAGCAGTAACTTTAGTTGAATTTCAAAGGATCCTCCAAACTGTTAACAAGGGGAGGCACATAGGGAAGCAAGTAAGCAATGTAAACAACCTTATGAATTGAAGTCTGAATTTCCAACCAAATAGAACACATTGAAGCATATTTGAAAAGTAGCAAGACCTGCCCTCAACTTTTTAGCTGAAGTGTTAAAATAAGTGCCATTTATGTTTTCAATGTGTTGTCACACTGTGCTTCCACTGGCACACTTTAGTTTGCTCAAGAGCAAAAACTTCATATTCAAACTAATTTTAGTATTCTGTGCTAGATGACTCATCCATCGGGAGTCACAAGAGCAACTGGTTTATATCTTAATGAAATTTTATCCTCTGTCAAGAAGAAATGCAGTTTTTAACTCCCTACAGCCATTTACCATAGTTTGAATTTAAAATAAGGCATTTTCTGCTGTTTAACTGTTATGACAGTTTCAACATTTTACTCATTTGTATTTGCAGCCCAATCGCAATAATTGGTACTCTAGTCCTTTAGTAGAAAATTTAACCCTGTAACAAGCTTATGAAAACACTCATTTCAGTCCAGTACTCTTATAGTGATGGAAAACGTAAGGATATAGTACTCCCTTCAAACTACAAAACACAAATTTGACAGTTGAAATCCCCAGTAATTTACATTCAGAGGCTGAAACTTTAACTTTTTAAACAGTGTACATTTATTGTTCAATACACCACATGAAGGTTAAGAAACATTTATTATGGTCCATGAACAGGTCAGCTTTAGTTCTGATGTTGAGAGACTGTCCAGTGTCTGCCATCTTCCATTCAGGTGTCCACAGCTTGCCCAGTTAGAAGCGCAGTCATCTGATTGAGGTTGGAGGCATTTCTCCGCCGATGGATGTTTCAGTCATCTGAAGAGGCTTTGACAGAGGCACAACTGACAATGATGAGGGCTTACTTTGACCTCTGCCTCATCTTTCGCCTTTTACGCTTCAGCCTGTCAAGAACCCAACACACAGCAGTTTTAGGCTAAATACAGGAGTTAATCACAGCTCTAGACAAACAGAAACAAATTTTTAACAAAAGACCCTACGCCTGCCAGTTATTTAAGGCTAGGGCCCGACCAATATGGATTTTTTTGGGGCCGATGCATATTAGGGGAAAAAAAAAAAAAAAGATTACCAATTAAAATCGACAAATTTTAAACTGCTCTTAACGCCTACAGAAAGACCGACTGATAAAACTCGGACCAGAAAAGCGTTTTCAAATAGTTGGTGGATGAAGACTGTCAAGAGGTCGCTGCGCCATCTACAGGATAAGTCGGAACTTTTCAAATGGCGGAACAATTTTGAGGTGAAACATAATTTTATTTGCCGCATTTTATTTCTGAAAATACCAGCAAAAATCGGCGAGTTTTGGCTGATTACGGATAAGTCTCCAACTGGCTACAATTGGCTGATTTAATCGTCTCGCCAATAAATCGGTCGGGCCCGATTTAGGACAGATATTTAAGTTATTTAAGCCAGTTCTTTAAGCCTGCCAGTTACTTATGTATTATTTTCAGGTGTCGTCACCAATTCTGGGGTTTTCCACCTTATCTATACAACAATTGAACCCACAGCAATTTACATGGCGCAGCTTTTACAGTCTTTGTCAGCGTTTTATGGAACAGTTAATGACAAATTCTGAGTTAAGTTTCAGCCAGACAGCTTCTTGGTCACCTTGCAAAGGTTTCAGAGGTTATTTCAGATTCATGTGGAGGAACTAACTGGTCGTATGATATCTGACAAGATTTCACACCATCAAGCCTGTCTTACAAAAACTAAGCATCTTTAAAAATAATTTTCTCATAGTCAGCTTAAGAATAACATGCTTTACACTATACATCAGTTCTGCTATTTTATGAACTGATTCCTGACACATTAGACTGAAGTTGGGGTCTCAAACTTCATGTGCAAAGCTCTTCCATGTCAGACTTGACCATAGGATAGATTACTATGAAGATACATTTAACAGACCACCATAATGAACTCAAGCATTGTAAATAGCACCACTGAGTTAAATGTCACTTCAGTTTAGTTTTTGTTTCACCATCATATGCACCAGAAGCCTGTACACCGGATCTTTAGTGGAGTGCATGGAAAATATCACATGTGAGGCAACTGAGTATGAATACAAATAAACGAGTTCTTACCTGCGCATGCGCTTCTTCCTCCACTATAATGACAAAAAAAGCATTTTAGTCAACAATTATCAGTCATACTTCACATGTCTGGCCCCCTATTTAACAAATTTACTGATCAATATCACGTGGTGGTACCCATAAACTACATAGACCATAGAACAGCACACCTAGGTTAGGGTACGGCATTGCTAACACTACAGCGTGCATTAAAGCGGGAACTTTAGCAGCAACATTATGAACTGAACCCTAATTTTAAGAGAAAAATTGATTCAAGGGTTAAACAGGAGTAATATAGTTAAAGAAAACTGCAGAAAAGACAAAATAGGGAGCATAATTCTAATCCTAACGCCGAGGGACTGTGTAGAGCAGCCCATTAGCAGTGATTCAGTTGTTAGCTAGTAGCATTAACTGAATCAGGAAATAACTTTGAAGGATTGGTCAACTCACCTTGGCTCTCATCGTGTGGAGAAGTTTCTGTGAAAATAAGACAGATTGGACCGTTAATGGCTGTGGATGACTTAGAAAATGTGGTGATTGATTAGGATTGAGTATGCAGTGAAGTGGTTTTCCGTACCTCAAAGCGAGAAGAGCAACGGAAAGAGGATGTGACGATGTAAAATGGCGTTATTTATACGTTTAGTGACGTCAAACTCGGCATGTTAACTGGTTTGTTGGGAAATGTAGTTTCAATACCCCAATTTCTGTCACAGTATTTTAGAATTGAAATTTGCTTCGATAAAACAACAGTTTCGCAATTTACATTCCTCTCTAAAAGGTCCGGTCAAATGTTTCATTCAGTGGAAGCTACCAGGCCCTCTGTTAAAAAAGACTGTACTTATTTTAACACTTACAACGAAAACGCAATATTCACGACAGATATAGTTGTGATGGGTTTTACAGTGTTGAAAACAGAGGCTGACAAAAAGCAGTTTGGTAGACACAATGACGGTATTGACACATTTTTAAAGGGGATGAAGTCCTTCATCTATTTAACATGAATGGGCCATAAGAAAACCTATTCTGAAGTTGTTTGCGATGTAATAAAAGAGACTGAGATATATGGGAGACTGGGGTAAGTTGAGCCAAAGGGTAAGTTGAGCCACCCCCTGTTGCTTGGAAATGGTAAAAGAAATTGATCATGTGACCAAATATTTAGGAGATGAGCATCAATTCATGGAGTCTGTGAAGGTTAGAAGTACATGGGTGAAGGGGTTAGACATTTATTTCCAAAAGAGTACGTAATTACTCATATCCTAACCCTGTAAACTGAATTCATTCTGTTTCACCATTACATGAGCTGTTGTTGTTGTTGCTGTTGTTACTGCTATCCCGTCTCTCTCTCACCCTTGTTCTCTACTCTCTCTCCCTCCCTCTCCTTACTCATTCTCTCTCTCCTTCCCCTTAACTTGTTCTCTCTCTCTCTCTCTCTCTCTCTCTCTCTCTCTCTCTCTCTCTCTCTCTCTCATGGTGGCTGTCTGGCATGAGTCTGGTCCTGCTCAAGGTTTCTGCCTGTTAAAAGGAAGTTTCTTCTTGCCACTGCTACTCATGTCAGATGAAATGGGCCAAAACCCATCTTAGGTTGGTTCTTGATCCTCAAACAATGAGAGTGGTCCAGACCTGCTCTTGTTCTTTGAAAAGCATCTTGGGATGACGACTGTTGTGAATTGGCGCTATATAAATAAAATTTGATTGATTGATTGATTGATTGATTGAACAAAAAAAACATTTTTTACTCGAGAGTGAATTTAGTCTGTCGTAAATTTTATTAGAATTGTGTTCAGACCAAAAAAAGATCATTTCAAATTTGTTATATACATCAATTGTGGTATCTATGAGCTACAACATGAGGTCAAAAACCAACATAAAAGTCCACCATTTTAGCCTAGAGGACTGATAAAGTCATCATAGTAGTTCTGGGGTAAGTGAGAAAGTAAAGGAGTCTGATGAGAGGATCAGAGTTTCAGTTCAGATTGTTGAAATATGTTACTTTTTCTTTTAAAAAATACAGCTGTGAATGTTCAAAAATAATTCAAAAAAATATTGTACCAGTTGAATAGTGTATAATAAATAAAAGTGCACATGAATGTGAAGATGTGACTGTTAATTAGGGAGAGAGCAAGTGAGGGAGGGCTGGTGTGGAGAGTGGGAGGGGTAGTACGGATATGACTCAACTTACCACTTTTTTTTTGGCATGCTATATTATCAAGACAGTTATGTTTACACTCATTTTGTTGGTTTGCAGGGATGCACAACATCTTGAAATATATGCAGATACACTAGTTAAGAGTCAAAACTATGATTGCCTTGATGTAGTGATCAGAAATATGAAAAATGTCTCATCTGACCCCACTCTCCCCTCACTTCCTCAGTGAGGTTATCCAGAATTCTTATTTTTTTTAGGCATGGATCAAAATACACATATTGTTCTGCCCAACAGATAATCAATATTTTGTCAATTTAAGCTATGGAGTCCCATAATTGCCTGTTATAGTTTGGTCACAAATTTTAGTAATAAATCCTGAGTACGCATAAATATGTCCGCAATTTGTGTGAACATTGTGTTTGTCATGAAGAAAACCTTTAAAAAGTCTTTCTTGTGGCTCAAATTGAACAAAATAAAAGTAAGGTGACTAATTTATGTTTCAAAAATCAAACCTTAATGTTTCTTGTGCAAAAATGAAGTAGCTGGGGTTAATAGACTAAATATACAGAGATAAAGCATGTGGTAATTGAGCAATCTGAGGTTTGACTTAAATAATCAGAGGAAGCAGATTTGTATGAAAATGTTTTTATTTCATAGATGTAAAGTTCCATTGCCCAATGACTGAGCTACAAAGCAGGATTTTACTTTTCTCAACATATTCAACTGTTGACAAATATGACCCTACACTGTCCCAGATCTGAAGATAAAACTCCGACCTGAAATGTTCTCAGTGGTCCATGACAACACCCATGAAACCATCTTTAAAAGCTTTATTAGCTTCACTTTTCATGCTTCACAAGACTAATGACGTATTAAAGCGAGAAACAGGTGTGACTAATAAAAAAGTTGTTCAAAATTGGAACATTTAGGGTTTCTATCTTTTCATAAAATTCAAAGGGAATGGCAGTAAATGTAGCAGAGTTGTTCCCTAAAGTCAAGCTGTCAAACTAGCTTGTCGACTCAAATGTGTTCCAGTCTTTTGTTCGGGTTATTGCTTTAACAAAATCTAGTGGAGATAAAACATTAGCTTTAGCCTGAGGCATGGCAAAAAAAAAAAACCCTCCCTACATTATCATCAACTTTTCTAATATAATCCCTGTAATTACTTTAGTTCTATCATTTTTCTTTGTCATTTCATGAGTGAGACGCACTTATAGTATAACCCTTTACTGCATGATTTTAATGGTTCGAATATTGCCAAGATTTTTTCAAATGCTTTTACCTCTTGTTTCACTAAAAAGAGTTGACAAAGTGCTAATAAATTTTCCACAAAGCATTTGATCAGATAAGATTGTTTTCACTTGTTGCCAAAGGGAAACGGTGTAATGATTCAGCCGTGATCCCATTTTAGCAACAGAACCCAAGACGACTCAGTAAAGAAAAAAAAAATAACATATGCAAGTATCTGGTGGCATCTTTTCAATAATCTCTTATCTATGCTTGAATCAGAAGAAAAAGCCTGATCCACTCCTTTTCATGCCCACTGTTAGCTGCAGCTGCATATAAGAAGGACCTAAGGATTTTAAAATAGGCACAGATTGCACATTTAAGCCTTTGGCAGCAAGACTTCTGAGAGATGTTACACTGTAGCTTCATACTTCTCACTCACATTGGGTAAGAAAAATATGAGATACTTTACTCTGACTCTCTCCAGATGCAGTAAAGGGTTAAGAATACATGAAAGATATTGAAATATTTATTAAACATCAAAGTTTCTGTGTTGAAATCAGGAACTCGCCTCTAATTAGGTTTGTAATGGACAGAGCGCTTTGGGCAATTTGTCATGTTCCTTCTTGCTTCTCTTTGGGGTCTTGCGCGTGTGAAAAGGCAGCTATTCATTAATTTATTATTTATTCTACAGCTTCTGTTTCCTCAGTTGGCTGTCCAGTCGCATTCTCTGCTGTCTTTGAGGCCTGCAGGATAGGAGAAAAGCGAGGTAACCAATCAGTGACATCCAGTATGGATGACAGAAAACAAATAAATCCTTGTTTGTTCCTCACTAAAGTGATGATTTACCTTCTTTTTCTTCTTCTTCTGTGTTTTACGACTGGCAGAGCTCTGTAGTAAAGCCTGTGACAGAGGGGTGGCATTTTGGTATAAAGCAAAAAAAAAAATCTATGCAACGACTTTCAGTTTCACAACACAATCCTACCTTTAGCTCTGGATCCTGAACTTCGTGCTCTGACTTATAGAGCTCTGCGTCAAAGGGTCCATTGGTGATTCT
Source organism: Xyrichtys novacula (assembly GCA_962446985.1). Classification (NCBI taxonomy): domain Eukaryota; kingdom Metazoa; phylum Chordata; class Actinopteri; order Labriformes; family Labridae; genus Xyrichtys; species Xyrichtys novacula. Next base: position 19,709,221 of record OY660865.1, read on the forward strand.
GTGAGGCCCGTTGGCCATCAGCAGCACTGTGAACTTAAACTGAGCTACAAACTCTCCTGAAGAACAAGGCAGAGAAAGACAGCAGCAGTCAGAAAAGAAGAAAACAAAATAAACATGTTAGCGAACTGTTAGCGAACTGTCAACACCCACCTTCTTTCTCATGCAGCACGCTGAAAGGCTGTAGCAGTTCATGTTTGGCACACTCCACCACACCCAGGCGAGCTTTGGCCTCATCTCCAAAAGCTCTGATGGACAAAAAATTTATTAAATCAAATCTCTTTAGATTTGACACAAACTATATGACCATGGAAATCTTAAATGTGCTGTTCATACCGAAGAGTAAAGGGCATTGCATCAAAGCGTCGTTCTACCTCGCTGAAGAATGTACGGGAAGTTTTCATCTTAAGGCCGTATTGCTTGCTGGGGTCCCTCTTATAGATAGTGGTTCTCAGACCTCCATCCCTGGCCTACGAAGGAAATGGCAGAATACACACAAAATGTTTCCTTCCACCTATGCGTCTATTTGCTAATGCAGAATCAGAAGGGTTCAAATAAGAGAGGACACTCACCTTGCCTTCTCCAGTGCTTATCAACACATCCACGGCGTAGACTTCGTGAACCTCAAACTCTGCCTTCTCATGGTCCTTTCTGAGAGTGTCAACAGGAGCCAGACACAAAGATGAGTGACTTGTGAATACTCGGGTGATAGTTTCAGTTGAATGTAAATTTGAGTGTTTTAAAGTTTGTCAGTTGAAATTGCAGTTTAGTTTTCAGCACAAAAACAACTTTCCTTCAATTCCATGATACTGAGGCTCAGACAGGGGTATTAAAGGGACATTCAGGTGTAAAATTGATTTAGGGTCAAACACACCGTAACACTGAGTTAGACACCCCCTTTCAGAGATGAATGTTGCCGACCGCTTTCTTCTCGAGTTATACCAACTTTAGTAACGACCGCAGGATAGCAATACACAGCGGTCTGAGGAGCCATACACAAACCTCAACCAAAACGCCACTCTATAGCCACAAATGCTCAGAACAGCGCCGAACTTCATCAACAGTACATATAGGGTCCCAGCCATAGTACTAGCCACCAAACATCTTTTTAACTTTGCCTGATTTCTTTAGCAAAGAGACTAAACACAACTCACCTAATAATAATATCTTACATTTATATAGCGCCTTTCAGGATACCCAAGGCGCTTAACAACACACTACAAAAAAAAAAAACTAAATACCAAAAGCCTGGATAAACAAGTGTCGCTTCAGAGCAGACTTGAAAGAGTCAAGAGTCTGTGCTTGGCGAATCTCAGAGGGGAGAGAGTTCCAGAGAGGAGGGGCGGCCACACTGAAGGCTCTGTCACCAAGGGATCGCCTTTTCCCATAGCGGACAGTGAGGAGCCCAAGGTCTGCAGACCGCAGAGTACGCGCCGGGATGTAGTCCTTGAGGAGGTCAGAGAGATAGTATGGGGCTAGGACATGGAGAGCTTTGTAGGTGAGCAGGAGGAGTTTGTAGACTCTCTTCCAGCAGCTGCTTGTTTGTAGGAAGACCTCCACCAGTCCATCATCGACTAAGGCGGCCGAACGCAGCTCAAGGAAGAACATTTATGATCATTTATGATTTCTGGAAATGCAATCAGACTGAGACACTAACGCAGAAGAGCTACCACGTCTGCAGTGCAAAATGAATAATATGGTGATTATTACTTTAAGGAAATGATAAAGTAATTATCATAAACGTTCTTCCTTGAGCTGCGTCACCCCGCCTCAGTCGATGATGGACTTGTCGAGGTCTCGCTACAGACAAGCGGCTGCTGGAAGAGAGTAGGTGAGTCTTGTTTAGTCTCTTTGCTAAAGAAATAAGTCAAAGTTAAAAAGATGTTTGGTGGCTAGTGCTGTGGCTGGGACCTTATATGTACTGTTGAAGCAATATCCCTTTAAAACCACAGCACATACAGCTAACACTTATATTCTGCTGGACAGGGTAATGTGCAAATGGTTACATACCGTGCACAAAACAACTTTAAACAGCAGCTTTATAAACTTTTCATCCACATATAAAGAAAAGGGGAAAAATAACAACACAAACATGCTGAGTGGAAAAGGGATTTGACTGCACTAATGGTCTATGCAAAGGAGCAGCTAATATTCTGTAGTTGGTGCACAAAGGCTCCAGAAAAGATTAGAGTCAACAATCTCTTTAATTTCATAATGTCTTTTTTCAGCCTTTTAAAAGGATAAACTGCACAACTTCAGGATGAGATGCGACAGATTTTTTTATGCCCTGTGACAGAAACATTCAGCTAAAGACTGAACCGTTTTGCCTTTACTGGAAAGGAAAACCAAAGACAGGCCAGAAAACAAGAGCAGGGGATGACATGCAGCAAAAGGCGGAAGTAAAGTCAGTGGCTAATACATCAGGAATTACAGTCTCTGTCCTGCATACAGAGAGGGGGGGGGGGGGGGGAGTGCTTTACCTTTGCTGGTCTGAGGGGTTCTGAATGATGGTCTTCTCTCCATCAATAACATGCTGCTTTAGCTGATGAGACAGCATACCTTCAAAACACAGACAGAAGAGTGAACACTGAACAGGAAACGTTTGATTTTTCTGTGAAGCCAGTGAACATTTTCCTATTACATGATCCTGTCTGAGAGGATTTAAAGAGGGTAATAAAGGACAAAGACATCGAAATGCGAATGCTCGTGGTTGGCCTGAATGTCTTTTCCATGACACAGAGGCACACTGAGGCACAGTGTTTTGATCAGACACTCACCCTCAATTGGTGAACATTTGAAGGACTGAGCGATCTTGTTCCAGGCTTCTGTCACTTGAGCGTTCTGAGAAACAGAGTAAGATGCAAACCTTACCTTTATTTCTGTTCTGATTTGCACAAAACAACCAATGTGATACTGAAGCCAATAACAGCTGTAATGTGGTCCACACTAAGCCAATCATGTTAAGTTTAATGATAAGCCATTATTAGGAGCACCATAATTTTATAACTATATATCAAAGGAAGAACAGAAGACAATATTGGGTTTGAAGGATACCTGTTGCCACTTTGTAAAAAGAGACTTGTCATTACAAACACTGAGATAATGGTGACATTTACCTGGTTACCAGGTTTCACAAGGCGAAGAGCTGCCTCTGCACACAGGTGGGCTGCTTTGATAACATCAGCTTTCCTGCCTGTGATGGGATTCTCCTGTACAAACAAGACAAAAAAGGAGGAGTAGATGAAGTTTGTCTTCAAATAAAGACAAAAAAAAAAACTAGGAAAAGACCTTGTGGAGTGGACTCCTAAATTCATGACAGCAGGGGGAACAGCTGAGCTTGGAGAACTGAAGGCTTATCAGTGGGTCGGGTGAAGTCTTTTCATAAACATTTAAGAAAGCTGAGTCACAATTCTGTGGATGTGTTATGAACTCTAGACAAAGACAAGACAGTGATAGATTTAAGTTATTAAAATTTTAACTAAATATGCCAAATCAAACGTGACTTGTTTGTTGGAAATAGCTTGCTAACCGCTACCTTACACTTTCCTCTTCTGTCATGGGTTGAAAAGTCTAGAGGCATTTTGGTCTGACTGACTGACAATCCCTTTTAGATATCAAAACTTAAACTGAGAAGTTGCATACATGAGCTGGTCTTGAGATGTCACGCTAGAATAAAACAGTATTTTAAATGAAAAAAGACTTTTACCTTACTGGCTCCGACAACAAAGCTGTGAGCAACATTGGCGATGAAGCCATCCACGTGAACCCCCAGATCTCTACAGAAAAAGAGTGAAAAAACAGATGTGAGATTAAAAAAGCAACACAACAACGTAAACTGGTCAGACTTCAGAATCATTGTAAGTTTAACTGCCACCCAGCTGTCAAAATTACTCATTTACTAGAAAATAACAAAACAATCAAATCAACTCTGCAAAGACAGGATGAAAACTACCTTCCACTTTGGGAAATTAGTCTCAACAATAACCATTAAAGTTAGACAAAAATAAGGCGGTTAGTGGCCATTAAATTCCAAGGTGATTTTCTTTTTGGCAGTACATCAGCTGGAATACGGTAAAGGACTTATTGTGAATTCAAGGGGACAGCACTGCAGACTCTAGCAAATTGAGTGGACGTGCCCAGCCAGAGGGTCAAGTTGGGAGTGTTCTTAAAGTGAGATGCACACAAACTTACCGTGCATAGCCGTATTACCATGAGCTAACAAAAAAAAGCTTCAAAATATTGTACATGTACACAAGACACAAATGACAAACAGAGGACAAAGACATATGTGGCAACACAACAAATAAAATAAGATGGCATAACACATTCCAGGGGGTTAACTGAATTAAGCAGGTGGATGGCCACCCTAAATTCAATCCAAAACAATTGTACAAAGAAATATTTGTCTTAAAATTTCAAAGTTGATTCCAATACAACTGGACTCAGTTTAGGTTTTCAAACATTCAGTCCAAGTCAAACAGGAAGTCCAGATGCCTTTTGAATTACTCTGTTGTTGGATGAGTCAGAACCCTCACAGACCTGATCACAAAGTGTCCTATCTTACTTGTCATTTGCCACACAGGACAGACAGAAAGACTATACGTCACTGGTGAAGGCAGACAGTCAAAAGCAAAAGATAAAACCCACACATACAAGCCAAGATATGACACACACATAAGGGAGGACCACACACTGGAAGACTTGATACACATGTGGGAAAGAAAGGAGAAACATTTATTGCAGAGCATGGTGCCTACATTTTGACCAGATCCCCATCTTTAAGTGTGTAGTCAGGGTCACTCTTCAGGGGAGAGAAGTGGCAAACACAGTTATTGACTGAGACGCTGGTGGGAAAGGCAATGCCTAGAAAAGGGAGAAGAGAACCACCAAGTCTTCAATTGGAAATCATCTAGCAAAACAAAGTACACATGGATGGAGGGGCTGATTCTTGGCTCAACAAAGAAACATATTAGTTGTCTTAATAACCTGGTAGTTAGAACTAGATGAGCCAGAGTGAACTGTCACTCTGTTTGATGAGTCCACCACTCTTCATTAAAATAAAAACAAGTCAACTTATATTTTCTCTTCCTCACCTTTTTTCATTTCTTTTTCCTTCTTGAAGACCTTCCCAGTCTCAGCCATGATGTATTCATCTCCTTTCTCACACAGGCTAAGCACTGAAACTCCTGGCTTTGCAGTATCCACCACCAGACGTAGGGCCTCTGAATCAGACAAACAGTAAACCATTAGGGGAGGCAACAACAGCAGCTGTAGCAGAGCAAAATCTTTGTATTTACGACAACCAGCAAAAGAATAAACACAAATGCCCACACACAATAAATAAACACCGACTATCTGTAGTATAACACTTGAGATATCCAATGTACTATTTTTACTTTATGTTTATTACTTACGAAAAAGTGGACTGTGGTAGAGCACTGGAGGGTGCTGTGTTGTCAAGTGTTATCCATATTAACACCCTTCACTATAATGCACTCATAAACACCATCAACATAACACCACTCAATATAACTCCAACTACTTTAAAGTCACCTGTCTGAGTATACCAACAAAAACTAAAAATGTAGAAGTGTCATAAAAGTAGAAGAAAAAAAACAAACAAGAAAATGACCTTTTAAATATAATCATTTCCTCTGAACTTACTAAATGTAGAAAATGTTCTCGGATTTGTTCTTATCTTCCTCACTAACGCTGTCTCAACTTTAATATTTTCTTACTTCTCTTCCTCCTTACACACATTTCTAAGCAGCTGCCAAGATTTGTACTTAAAAAAAGTGAAGTTTATGCTAATAAAGGGACTTTTGTACCACATTTTTGTTTCATTAAAAGTTTTTTTTTTTCTACTGCATCTGCACGATTTCTCAAACACACGGTAGCTTTTAGCTATCCTTGACAAATGCGACAAAAAGTAAAAATAAGTCAGGAATAAAATACATTTAAAAACTGACTTACATGTGATGTGTATTTTTTGGGGGAAATATGGTTTCTGGAATAGGCAGTTGACAATCATAAACATTCAACTGTTTCACGGGTGTTAATAATGCAGACAAAAGATCAACAATATCGTAGAATCACGATTTAAATCGAATCAGCATTCAAAAAATCGTACAAGAATCGAATCGGGAGAAAAGAATATCGTCCCAGCCCTACTGATTAGCATCATCACTAGACTTTTTTAGTTCTTTGACCTTTGGGTGGCTGACTTCTTGCCATATTTTGTAGATTTAAATAAACAAACTAAAACAAGCAGATTTCCAAATACCCGGGAGACAAGAAAGTGGATGGAGTAATATTAAAGTTGTAATATTATACTGTTTATAAGTTACGTTACTGACCTTACATAATCTAAAAGTCGATAAAACAAACTTGAGCAGACAGAATAAGAGTTTAAGCTTTATCAAAAAGGTGAGAAATGAAAATGTAAACAGCATGTTATCTCAAATTGTTTCTTATAAATCGTTTTCATGTTGAGCAGACTTTGCTAGGAAACAAACTGAGCTAACGTTAACTTGTTCGCTAGCTCTGAGAGTCAGTAATAGTTGGACGTACACAGTTACTTCAATAATAAGCTCAGTATTGAGTAAATAAACCAGAGGAGTTTCTCCCGACCGAACCAGCTGCAGCTGCTAGTAAGCTAGCGAGCCGGTTAGGATAGCATATGTGCGCTCGGCAGGTAAAAACCACATGGCTGTCTGTCTCTGCTGTGGGGGGACTAACGTTAGCAGGCCGAGAGCAGCAGGTCAGCTCCTGCAGTTACCATCGCCGACTTTGATTACATTTTACTCACGGTTTGCTATGTCACCACCCATTTTGTACTTGGTGACCACCAAATCTTCGGCTATGGTCTGTTCTTGCTCTTCGTCGGACATCTTGGCAGTGAGGTCTCAGTCGCTAGTCGGCCCTGGACGGCAGCAGCAGCTTCTCGCTCTGCTGAAATCTGACAGATGATGCATTCATAGGCCCCGCCCACTCCCCCGTGACAATAATTACGTCATTACGTCAAAGCGACACCAACCCGCGGAAATGCAAAGACGCTGCACTGCATGGGAAAAATGTTCATGTTTTTGTTCAACAAGGTTAATGATGTTTCCAAGGCTCTCAAGTTTTGAATTAAGCTTAGAGTGAGATTTCCTTGGGGTGGGACGGAGTATAAGGGGCACAATTAGAAAAAAAAAACGTTATTAAATCTTAAAGAACAAAGTTATTATTTGGGAGAATAAAGTCATTAATATCAGTATTAAGTCGTTTAATCTGAATTAAGTGACAAATTGATGAGAAACAACTATGAAACTGATAAGATAAGAAGAACTTTATTGATCCCTGAAAAGAAATTCAATAAAATGATAAAACTGTAGATAAATCACTGCATAAAAAGATAAAACACATGTAAAAACAAAACAATCAAGACATTGACAATGTAGAAAAATACAAAAATATACATGTGTGCAGTAGGACAAACAAAGGTAATTCATATTTTCTCACTCCATCATGTTATCACTAATGAGCTACAATGGCTTTGTAGGTGTCTTCTTTTAATTCATGCAAAGTTTGTAGAAAAGTTCAACATGAAAAAACACCTTTACATATAACATTAAAAACTGATGTATCATTATCAGCAAAAGCATACTGAGTAATGCCAAATCATCCACATTTTCTAACATCTTTTCACTCAAAATGACTTAAGTCTTAAGAAGCTGAATGAATTCTAACTAGAGTTCAACACTTTAACAAAGCACCTTCACAAACAACTTTAGCTTACATTTTTGCATATTTCAATATATGCTTTCTTTGTTTCTTGAACTCCTTTTATTTGATTAGTGTGTAAAATTTAAAAATGACTTTACCTGGACTGTAGCTGTTTGCAACCCTCTACCTCACCCCACACCTCTCAATATGAAAAGGAAGACAGTAGCAGACACGGCTGTATACCAGATTCTCTTTGGAGTGCTTTGTGCATCACAAAGTGGCCTGTGAGGTTGAAGTTAGCTCATATTCTTTAGTAGTAGATTCAACTGTTCCAATAAGCCTCTTACTCATTCTCCTTGTGAGCTTTCATCATATTGTTGCTCATGCTTAGCAGTGAAATGACTCCAAGTTCTGTCAGTCTGGTTCTGGCTTCTCCTTCCCAGCCTTTATTGGCCTTTGGGTTTCTGGGTGATGGATGCATGATGCTTTCTACTCGCACACTGACACCTGCAGCAGTCAAGGCTCGCCGGGCTCTCTGCTCAGCCACCCTTCCAACTCCAATCACCATGGAAACGCCCAGTGTCTCCACTACCTTGCACAGTGTAATGTCACACAGGGCCAGGAGCTTCTCCCGCTCACCCACAGGCAGTTCAGGAGGTGTTAGGTTTTTCCCGCTGGCACTCATAAAAATGAGTGGGCATAAGTTGTGCACAAAGCAGTGTTTGAAGAACTTTTCTGGTTCTCCACAAAGTTTCTTGAAAAAACCCCAGAAACGAGCACCACTCACTTCACTCTGAGTGCAAGCGAGTCCTCTGATCTGCCGCTTTGGATGCTCATTAGGAGGATGACCCACTTCCCCGGTGATCTTCAGCCAATCAACAACAGACCTGACTTCACCAAAGGGAACCTGTGGATAGAAAGGTTTTTACAACTTTAAGTGTGGACACTCAAACATAAATAAGACAGAACAGTATCGAGCAGGAACTTTTGACATATTGTGATGTTGCATGTTGAGGGTGTTGTTGAATGGCTGTGTGGAGTATGTGTAGGGGAGAGTGGGGTAAGATGAGCCATTTTTCATATTCCCGATCACTACATCTAGGCAATCATAGTTTTGTCTCTAACTAGTGTATCTAGTTAGAGACAAAACATTTCACAGCTTCAGCTCCTACAAAATTCAGCTGCACGCATGCTGACGAAGACCAGGAAGACAGCCCACATCACACTAATTTTAAAATCTCTGCATTGGCTACCTGTGTCTTTTAGAGTAATAATAACCACTATTATGACTTTATTAGTCCTCTAAGCTAAAATGGTGGACTTTTATGCTAGGGTTTTTGATCTCATGTTGTAGCTCATAGATACCACAATTGATGTATAAAACAAATTTAAAATGATCTTTTTTTTTGGTCTGAACCATAGATTGTATATAGAATGGACGCCGTCTGCCTCCTTGCTGGGTGATGCCACTCCAAGAACAGTACCCTCTGTTGACGGGCTGCAGTATATGTCATAAATCCCGCCTCCGCCAGCAAAGCTTATGGAGCTGTGGACAAACTTTAGAAATTTATTACACAGAATATAAATTTTTCTCCCCCCTGCTTGTGATGTTGACATGTAGTTATAGTAAGACTGGTTTGTGCTCAAGTCCTCTTTTTTCTGTGAAGCTCTGTTTTTAAAAGTTATTCGGGGGTTCATGTTTTCTATGATTGACACCTGATACAGCCTATGGGCGTTCAGGGATTGTGTAGCTCTCCTGGGGGATACGTTGTTTGAGCCGAGCATCATCACAGCGACTTTCGACGACTGCGGTTTCAGGAAATGAAGAAAAATCCCAGAAATACAGAGCGCTTTTCGGCTTGAAATCCTTATACAGGCAGGAGGCGGAACCAAGTTGGCCATAGTATATACAGTCCATGGTCTGAACACAATTCTAATAAAATTTACGACAGACTAAATTCACTTTCAATAGTGAAAAATGTTTCTTTTTTTTTTTTTAGAAATAAATGTCTAAGCCCTTCACCCATGTGCTTCTAACCTTCACAGACTCCATGAATTGATGCCCATCTCCTAAATATTTGGTCAGATGATCAATTTCTTTTACCATTTTCAAACAACAGGGGGTGGCTCAACTTACCCTTTGGCTCAACTTACCCCACTCTCCCCTGAGATATCAAATGTCATATCAAATCTAGTAAAATTAATAGTAAAATTAATAAGTCTCATAATCAAAACCTAAGAAATGCATGTGATCTAAAATATCAGTGTATTCATCACCACAGGTAGAGCCAAGTTTATAAGTTACCATTGCGGTTTGTTTTTGTTTTGGTCCACTTCCGCTTACAAGAGACCAAGGCTGCAGATCACATGGTTTGTTTGTCACCACAATATCAATGGTTATCAGCAGTTTTATACATGCAAAATGAAACATGGATTGTGTAAGAATGCTGTGCTCACCCCTGTCTGTGCCATCCCGAAAGGACCTGGATTCATGCCCAGGAACAGGATCGATTGTCCGCTCTGACAGTACCTCTCCACATAGCAGCGGTGAGTTTCCCAAGCGTACTCCAGAGGGTTGTAGATATAGCGGACGGGTTCTGTGAAGGACAGCCGGCTAAGAAGGACATTCAGCTCCAGTTCAGCCTGCAGAAACCTGGAGGAAGGGGTCAGACGGAGTCCTGCTTCTCCTCCCTGTTTAAAGCCCTGCAGCTGCTCAGACTTCAGCCCATCATAAAAAAGAAAAAAAGAAAAAGAAAGCCCCTCGGTCTGATAAATTTCACCTATCAACTGCTTCATTGAGGAAAAAACATAGACTGTATATAAGATGGACAGAGTCTGCCTCCTCGCTGGGTGAAGCCACTCCGAGAACAGCACCCTCTGATGGTGGGCTGCAGTACAGGTCATAAATCCCGCCTCCGCCAGCAAAGCTTATGGGACTGTGGACAAACTTTCGAAATTTATTATACAGAACATACATTTTTCTCCCCCCTGCTTGTGATGTTGACATGTAGTTACAGTAAGACTGGTTTGTGCCCAAGTCCTTTTTTTTCTGTACAGCTCCGTTTTTAAAAGTTATTAGGGGGTTCATGTTTTCTATGATTGACACCTGCTACAGCCTATGGGCGTTCAGGGATTGTGTAGCTCTCCCGGAGGATACGCTGTTTGAGCCGAGCGTCATCACAGGGACTCTCGGCGACTGCGCGGCCGAATGTGCACAACGCTACTGCACAGCTCTGGTTTCAAGGAAGTGGAGAAAACCCCGGAATTACCGAGAGCTTTTTGGCTTCAAATCCGTATACAGGCGGAAGGTGGAACCAGGTTGTCCATCTTATATACAGTCTATGGGAAAAAACAATAACTCTAATAACCAACCAGTGTGATCTCTTCTTCTGCTCATTTTAGTGACTCTTTTTTTATTTGGTTTAAGCTGCTGCTCCCCCTACAGGCTCACTGGTGCTACTACAGCGAAGAACGACACTAATCCGAGACACCAATGTACCGCCTAAATTCAGCCTTTAATGGTTGATATCGTGAAACTAGAAGCGAGGCCTCTGCACTCTGTGGCAAGCTGGACACCCTGGAGATAGCTTTCATGGCACACTTTTGGGATACAATACTGCAGCGGTTCCGAGCCACGAGCCTGCAGTTGCAGAAACATGACATTGACATACACACGGCTACATAGCTTCTCCTTTCACTTCGTGACTTTGTGGCAGCTTAACTGTTACCGACTCACTCTCCCAAGACTACAGACATGACCTCCAGCGCACAAAGAAGAGCAAATGTATGGCTGATGAAAGTGCAGAGCCAGGTGTTGAATTTAGTGGAAAAGAAGAGTTTCGGATTGAAACGTTCAATGTTCTATTTGAAAAACTTGTGTCCTGTCTTAACCATCGGTTAACTGCATACACACACTTGACCAATCTTTTTCATGTTCTTTTCATGTCTGATAATCTGTCCAACAGTGAGCTCACTTTAAGGGCAGAATCTCTTGGTGCAGCATATCCCACTGATCTGACCTGACCCACTGATCAGCTTGGCAGATGAACTTGTTCAGTACAAATCATTCATTTCAGAAGAACAAAAATGCTTTCCAAAATGTTTACATAGCACTCAGACTGTTTTTGACCCTGCCAATAACAAACTGTGAAGGGGAACCGTCATTCTCTAGACTGGCTCGAATAAAAAATGAGCCCAGGATGAAAATGTGCCAAAATGGGTTGAATTCACTATCCCTTCTTGCAATAGAATCGGAGTTTGTTTGACAGCTCAACTTTGATTAGTTAGTGGACGACTTTGCAAGAAGGAAGAGCAGAAAGAAACTTTTCTAGAATCCTTAGGTACGGTAGGTTGGTGTGGGGGTGGGGGTGGGGTTCGGAGTGTTGGGGTGGAGTTTGGACCCCTCTCTGACCCCTCAGACCCCCATAATCCAGCCCTGCCCCCACCTGTATTCAACCGACACCTGCAATGTCTGTCATGGTAGCAATAACTCGTATGCTATATAACGTGTAGTCAGACGGAGCCGATAAACTCTGCAGCTTGCTCGCATGTTTATTCAACAACAACAACAGAGGACATCCCGTCACTTGTAATAACAGTTCCCCACCTAGTGGTAGCTTAGGGAAACACAGGGCAACATCACAACAGCTCTCACAACACATCCTCCCTTCTGAGTAGGCTGCATACAATAGGCCATAACATAATAGAACACCTCAGAAGTTCACCAGTTGTGTTGCAGATTATCCTTAGCCCATTCTTTTGTTAGTCACTCCAAGTAACTTCCAAAAAAATCAAAATATTCCAAACTGTTTAACAACACCATTGTATCACACTCACTTATCTTTCCTTTCTTTCCCTAACTATGAAGGTGGGGTGGACTACCCATTCCTTCATCTGAGTGAGGGGATTATTTTGCACCGGGCTGGTCATTCAGAGTTACGAGAGTACCTTCTATCTGATTCAAAGTCCATAAGGTACCTCGGAGGGTTTCTCTCTCTGATAGGGTAACGCCTCTCCATCGCTTGGACCCTCGGCAGTGTAGTGTTGGGCCTCACCGTAACCTGGTCTCTTGGATCGTGGACCGGTGCGATGTCCGCTGGCGAAGCAGGGGTCTGTGGGGCTTTAGGTCCAGCGCCAGCCCCAGGCAAGGTGACGAGATGACTTCAGTTGCGCCGCAGATTCCCTCTGGAGCGTGTCAATGATGTAGGAGCGTGTTGTGTCAGCTCCAGCTGTCACTGTCCCCTTCTCCTTCATATCGGTGACCCAGACGCGGTCACCAGGGTTCAGGCTGGCCATGTTGCGGGCCCTGTGTCTGTCATTGAACCATTTCTGCTGTTTCTCTCTCTCCCTCTGTTCTTTCTTTCTCAGGGCTTTGACATTTGGCCATTTTGAGTTCAAACAAGATGGGAGAACTGGAACTGTGGTACGTAGCTTTCTCCCCATCAGCAAGCGGCAAGCGGAGTGGCCCGATATGTCATGAGGGCCATGTATGGGTCAGCGCATTTTTTCAGGAGGTCCTTCACAGTTCTTACTGCTTTTTCAGCCTCCCCATTGCATTGCGGATATCTGGGGCTGGAGGTAGTGTGAACAAAACCCCACTCTGAGGCAAACTGTCAGAAGAGGTCTGCACTGAATGTCCGCCGTTGTCACTCCGTACCTCCCGAGCAATGCCATGACATGATGTTTTCTTTAGTTTTTTTTTCTTCATTTTTTTTTTTTCCTATTTTTTTGCCTGGCACCTCTGTCTGGATGAGCTACTCTTAGTCTGGTCCCTCCCCCAGGACCTGTTTGCCTTGGGTGACCTTTCAGAGGCATAAAGCCCTGACAACATAGCTCCTGGGATCATTGGGACACACAAACCCCTCCACCACGGTAAGGTGGTAGCTCAAGGAGGGGAAAAAACCCTCACATGGGAGGGAAAAACCGCAAGGGTTTTTTTTTCTGTGAAAAAACCCGTTTTAGGGTGTTTTTTTTTTCAGAAAAACTTTTTTTTTGTTTTGTTTCCTATAGTTCTTTTTTATTTTTCTGCCTGTTTTAAGTTTTTTTTCAGAAATACTATTATGTATCTTTATTTTTATTTTATTTTTTAATTTTTTTTTAATTTCCTGCCTATTTTAAGGTTTTTTTATGTTTAAGTTTTCTTTATTTTTTTCAGTTTTCTGCCTGCTTTAAGGGTGTTTTAAATTTGAAATGTAATTTAAATTTTTTAAAAATATTTATTGATTTGTGTTTTTGTTTTTTATTTGTTTGTGTTTTTTTTTTTTTAGAAAAAACTTTTTTTTTTTCAGTTTTCTGCCATTTTTAAGGGTGTATATATGTATATACTTCAATATCCACATTGACAACACCAACCTGCCCCTCACCAGAGACTTCTCATCATGCCTGGACAGTTTTAGACTTCATCAATTCATCAACTTCCCGACACACACTAAAAGACACACTCTGGATCTACTCTGCTGCTCTGGCCTCATCCTATCCAACTGCACAGCCGATGATCTCCATTTTTTTTTTTTTTTTTTGTTCTTTTTTTAGAAATACTATTCTTTTTCTTCTTTTTTAGTTTTCTTTAGTTTTTTTCTGTCTGTTTTAATTTTTCTTAAGTTTTTTTTAATATATATATATTTAAAGTGTTTTTTTCAGATAAAATTTTCTTTCTTTTTCTTTTAATTTTGTTTATACTATTCTTTCTCATTTTAGTTTTCTTTAGTTTTTTTCTGCCTGTTTTAAGTTTTTTTTTTAGTTTTTTTAAAAGTTTTTTTTAGAAATACTATTCTTTTTCTTATTTTTTATGTTTTCTTTAGTTTTTTTTCTGCCTGTTTTAAGTTTTTTTTAGTTTTTTTAAAGTTTTTTTTTTTTATATATATATATATATATATATATATATATATATATATATATATATTAGGGTGTTTTTGTAAGATATAATTTTCTTTCTGTTTTTTTTATTTTGTTTATACTATTCTTTCTCTTTTTTTAGTTTTCTGTAGTTTTTTTCTGCCTTTTAAGTTTTTTTTTAAAGTTTTTTTTAAATCCTATTCTTTTCTTTATTTTTTTAGTTTTCTTTAGTTTTTTTTCTGCCTGTTTTAAGTTTTTATAGTTTTTTTTAGTTTTTCTTGTTATATATATATATATATATATATATATATATATATATATATATATATTTAGGGTGTTTTTGACAGATATACTTTGCTTTCAGTTTTTTTTATTTTGTTTATACTATTCTTTCTCTTTTTTTAGTTTTCTTTAGTTTTTTTCTGCCTGTTTTAAGTTTTTTTTTTTAGTTTTTTGTTATATATATATATTTAAAGTGTTTTTTTCTCAGATATACTTTTCTTTCTTTTTTATTTTCTTCATAAAATTCTTTCTCTTTTTTTAGTTTTCTTTATTTTTTTCTGCCTGTTTTAAGTTTATTTTAGTTTTTTTGTTATATATATATATTTAAAGTGTTTTTTTCAGATAAACTTTTCTTTCTGTTTCTTTTAATTTTGTTTATACTATTCTTTCTCTTTTTTAGTTTTCTTTATTTTTTTCTGCCTGTTTAAAGTTTTTTTTTAGTTTTTTTTTAATTTTTTTAGAAATACTATTCTTTTTGTTCTTTTTTTAGTTTTCTTTAGTTTTTTTCTGCCAGTTTTAAGTTTTTTTTGTTTTATATACATATATATATATATATATATATATATTTAGGGTGTTTTTGTCAGATATACTTTTCTTTCAGTTTTTTTTATTTTGTTTATACTATCCTATCTCTTTTTTAGTTTTCTTTAGTTTTTTTCTGCCTGTTTTAATTTTTTTTTGTTTTTTGTTATATATATATATTTAAAGTGTTTTTTTCTTCAGATAAACATTTCTCTGTTTTTTTTTAATTTTGTTTATACTATTCTTTCTCTTTTTTAGATTTCTTTATTTTTTTCTGCCTGTTTGAAGTTTTTTTTAGTTTTTTTTAAGTTTTTTAGAAATACTATTCTTTTTCTTCTTTTTTTAGTTTTCTTTAGTTTTTTTTCTGCCAGTTTTAAGTTTTTTTTTTAAATTTTTTAAGTTTTTTTTGTTTTATATATCTATATATTTAGGGTGTTTTTGTAAGATATAATTTTCTTTCTGTTTTTTTTATTTTGTTTATACTATTCGTTCTCTCTTTTTAGTTTTCTTTATTTTTTCTGCCTGTTTAAATTTTATTTTAGTTTTCTTGTTATAGATATATATATATATGTAGAGTGTTTTTTAGAAATACTTTTCTTTCTGTTTTTTTATTTTTTTATACTATTCTTTCTCTTTTTTTCGTCTTATTTAGTTTATTCTGCCTGTTTTAATTTTTTTTTAGTTTTTTTTGTTTTATATATATATTTAAAGTTTTTTTTTCAGATATACTTTTCTTTTTGTTTTTATTTTGTTTATACTATTCTTTCTCTTTTGTAGTTTTCTTTAGTTGTTTTTCTGCCTGTTCAAAGTTTATTTTAGTTTTTTTGTTATATATATATATTTAAAGTGTTTTTTAGATAAACTTTTCTTTCTGTTTTTTTATTTTGTTTATACTATTCTTTCTCTTTTTTTTAGTTTTCTTTATTTTTTTCTGCCTGTTTTAAGTTTTTTTTTAGTTTTTTTGTTAGATATATATAAATATATATATATTTAGAGTGTTTTTTAGAAATACTTTTCTTTCTGTTTTTTTATTTTTTATATACTATTCTCTCTCTTTTTTTAGTCTTATTTAGTTTATTCTGCCTGTTTTAATTTTTTTTTAGTTTTTTTTGTTATATATATATATATTTAAAGTTTTTTTTTCAGATATACTTTTCTTTTTGTTTTTTATTTTGTTTATACTATTCTTTCTCTTTTGTAGTTTTCTTTAGTTGTTTTTCTGCCTGTTCAAAGTTTATTTTAGTTTTTTTTGTTATACATAAATATTAAAAGTGTTTTTTAGATAAACTTTTCTTTCTGTTTTTTTATTTTGTTTATACTATTCTTTCTCTTTTCTTTAGGATTATTTAGTTTTTTCTGCCTGTTTTAATTTTTTTTAGTTTTTTTTGTTATATATATATATATATATATATATATATATATATATATAAATAAATATGTTTTTGTTTTTTCAGATATACTTTTCTTTTTGTTTTTTTATTTTGTTTATACTATTCTTTCTCTTTTTTAGTTTTCTTTAGTTGTTTTTCTGCCTGTTCAAAGTTTATTTTAGTTTTTTTTGTTATATATGTATTTTTATGTTTTTTTAGAAATACTTTTCTTTCTGTTTTTTTATTTTGTTTATACTATTCTTTCTCCTTTTTTAGTAATATTTAGTTTTTCCACCTGTTTTAAGTTTTTTTTTAGTGTTTTTTCAAGTTTTTTTTAGAAATACCATTCTTTTTCTTCTTTTTGTAGTTTTCTTTAGTTTTTTTCTGCCTGTTTTAAGTCTTTTTTTCAGTTTTTATTTTTAGTTTTTTTAAAGTTGTTTATTTTCAGAAATACTTTTCTTTTGTCTTTCTTGTTTTCTTTAGTTTGTTTTCTTCAGTTTTTTTTTTCCTATTTTTTTGCCTGGCACCTCTGTCTGGATGAGCTACTCTTAGTCTGGTCCCTCCCCCAGGACCTGCTTGCCTTGGGTGACCTTTCAGAGGCATGAAGCCCTGACAACATAGCTCCTGGGATCACTGGGACACACAAACCCCTCCACCACGGTAAGGTGGTAGCTCAAGGAGGGGAAAAAACCCTCACATGGGAGGGAAAAACCGCAAGGGTTTTTTTTTTGTCAGAAATACTTTTCCTTCTGTTTTTTTTATTTTGTTTATACTATCCTTTCTCCTTTTTTTTGGTTTTCTTTAGTTTTTTATGCCTTTTTAAAGTCTTTTTTTTTAGTTTTTTTTTTAGTTTTTTTTGTCATTTATATTTATTTAGGATGTTCTTTTCTAAAATATTTTTCATTCTGTTTTTTTTATTTTGTTTATACTATCCTTTCTCTTTTTTAGTTTTCTTTAGTTTTCTTTCTGCCTGTTTTAAGTTTTTTTCTATTTTTTTCTATATATTTAGGGTGTTTTTTTCTGAAATACTTTTCCTTCTGTTTTTTTATTTTGTTTATACTATCCTTTCTCTTTTTTAGTTTTCTTTCGTTTTCTTTCTACCTGTTTTAATTTTTTTTTAGTTTTTTAGTTTTTTCTATATATTTAGGGTGTTTTTTCTGAAATACTATTCCTTCTGTTTTTTTATTTTGTTTATACTATTCTTTCTCTTTTTTTAGTATTATTTAGTTTTTTCTGCCTCTTTTAATTTTTTTTTAGTTTTCTTTGTTTTGTATATATATATTTAAAGTGTTTTGTTCAGATATACTTTTCTTTTTGTTTCTTTATTTTGTTTATACTATTCTTTATCTTTTTTTAGTTTTCTTTAGTGTTTTTTCTTCCTGTTCAAAGTTTATTTTAGTTTTTTTGTTATATATATTTAAAGTGTTTTTTTAGATAAACTTTTCTTTGTTTTTTAAATTTTGTTTATACTATTCTTTCTCTTTTTTTAGTTTTCTTTAGTTTTATTCTGCATGTTTTAAGTTTGTTTTTTAGCTTTTTTTTAGTTTTTTTGTTATTTATATATATATAGGTTGTTCTTTTCTGAAATACTTTTCCTTCTGTTTTTTTATTTTGTTTATACTATCCTTTCTCTTTTTTTAGTTTTCTTTAGTTTTTTTTCTGCCTGTTTAAATTTTTTTTTTAACTATTCTTTTTCTTCTTTTTTTAGTTTTCTTTAGTTTTTTTATGCCTGTTTAAAGTCTTTTTTTTGTTTTTTTTGTTTTTGTTTTATATATATATTTAGGGTGTTTTTTTCTGAAATACTTTTCCTTCTGTTTTTTTTATTTGGTTTATACTATCCTTTCTCTTTTTTAGTTTTCTTTAGTTTTCTTTCTACCTGTTTTAAGCTTTTTTTTAGTTTTTTAGTTTTTTCTATATATTTAGGGTGTTTTTTTCTGAAATACTTTTCTTTCTTTTTTTATTTTGTTTATACTATCTTTTCTCTTTTTTGAGTTTTCTTTAGTTTTTTGTCTGCCTGTTTTAAGTTTTTTTGTGGGTTTTTTTAGTTCTTTTTGTTATATATATTTTAGGTGTTCTTTTCAGAAATACTTTTCCTTCTGTTTTTTTTATTTTGTTTATACTATCCTTTCTCCTTTTTTAGTTTACTTTAGTTTTTTTCTGCCTGTTTTAAGTTTTTTTTTAGTTTTTTTATGTTTTTTTGTTATTTATATATATATATATATAGGTTGTTCTTTTCTGAAATACTTTTTCTTCTGTTTTTTTATTTTGGTTATACTATCCTTTCTCTTTTTTTAATTTTCTTTAGTTTTTTTTCTGCCTGTGTCAAAAAATGTTTTTAAAAACTATTGTTTTTCTTCTTTTTTTAGTTTTCTTTAGTTTTTCTGCCTGTTTAAAGGTTTTTTTTTAGTTTTTTCTTTTAGTTTTTTGTTATATATAATTATATATTTAGGGTGTTTTTTTCAGATATACTTTTCTTTCTGTTTTTTGTTTTTTTTTCACTATTCTTTCTCCTTTTTTAGTTTTCTTTAGTTTATTTCTGCATGTTCTAAGTTTTTTTTCTTTTTTTTTAGTTTTTTTTAGTTTTTCTTAGAAATACTAATCTTTTTATTCATTTTCTTTTGTTTTTTCTGCCTGTTTTACGTTTATTTTTAGTTTTTTAGTTTTTTCTATATATTTAGGGTGTTTTTTTCAGAAATACTTTGCCTTCTGTTTTTTTTTTGTTTATACTATCCTTTCTCCTTTTTTCGTTTACTTTATTTTTTTCTGCCCTTTTTAAGTTTTTTTTTAGTTTTTTTGTTATTTATATATATATATACATATATATATATATAGGTTGTTCTTTTCTGAAATACTTTTCCTTTTACTTTTTTTGCCTGTTTTAAGTTTTTTTTTAAAAGTTTTTTTTAGAAATACCATTTTTTTCTTCTTTTTGTAGTTTTCTTTAGTTTTTTTCTGCCTGTTTTAAGTCTTTTTTCAGTTTTTTTTTTAGTATTTTTAAGGTTGTTTATTTTCAGAAATACTATTCTTTTGTCTTTTTTGTTTTCTTTAGTTTGTTTTCTTCAGTTTCTTTTTTCCTATTTTTTTGCCTGGCACCTCTGTCTGGATGAGCTACTCTTAGTCTGGTGCCTCCCCCAGGACCTGCTTGCCTTGGGTGACCTTTCAGAGGCATGAAGCCCTGACAACATAGCTCCTGGGATCATTGGGACACACAAACCCCTCCACCACGGTAAGGTGGTAGCTCAAGGAGGGGAAAAAACCCTCACATGAGAGGGAAAAACCGCAAGGGTTTTTTTTTTTTCTGTGCAAAACACCCGGTTTAGGGTGTTTTTTTTTTTTCAGAAATACTTTTCTTTTCTTTAGTTTCCTATAGTTCTTTTTGATTTTTCTGCCGGTTTTAAGTTTTTTTTTTTTCAGAAATACTGTTATGTTTCTTTTTTTTTAGTTTTTTTTTTTTTACAAATACTATTCTTTTACTTCTCTTTTTTAGTTTTCTTTTTTTTCTGCCTGTTTAAAGTTTTTTTTAGTTTTTTTTGTTATATATATATATATTTAAAGTGTTTTTTTAGATAAACTTTTCTTTCTGTTTTTTTATTTTGTTTATACTATTCTTTCTCTTTTTTTAGTTTTCTTTATTTTTTTCTGCCTGTTTTAAGTTTTTTTTTAGTTTTTTGTTAGATATATATATATATATATATATTATATATATATATATTTAGAGTGTTTTTTAGAAATACTTTTCTTTCTGTTTTTTTATTTTTTTTATACTATTCTCTCTCTTTTTTTAGTCTTATTTAGTTTATTCTGCCTGTTTTAATTTTTTTTTAGTTTTTTTTGTTATATATATATTTAAAGTTTTTTTTCAGATATACTTTTCTTTTGTTTTTTTATTTTGTTTATACTATTCTTTCTCTTTTGTAGTTTTCTTTAGTTGTTTTTCTGCCTGTTCAAAGTTTTAGTTTTTTTTTTTTTGTTATATATATATATTTAAAGTGTTTTTTAGATAAATTTTTCTTTCTGTTTTTTTTATTTTGTTTATACTATTCTTTCTCTTTTCTTTAGGATTATTTAGTTTTTTCTGCCTGTTTTAATTTTTTTTAGTTTTTTTGTTATATATATATATATATATATAAATAAAGTGTTTTTTCAGATATACTTTTCTTTTTGTTTTTTTATTTTGTTTATACTATTTTTTCTCTTATTTTAGTTTTCTTTAGTTGTTTTTCTGCCTGTTCAAAGTTTATTTTAGTTTTTTTTGTTATATATGTATTTTTAGTGTTTTTTTAGAAATACTTTTCTTTCTGTTTTTTTATTTTGTTTATACTATTCTTTCTCTTTTTTAGATATATTTAGTTTTTCCACCTGTTTTAAGTTTTTTTTAGTGTTTTTTCAAGTTTTTTTTAGAAATACCATTCTTTTTCTTCTTTTTGAAGTTTTGTTTAGTTTTTTTCTGCCTGTTTTAAGTCTTTTTTTCAGTTTTTATTTTTATTTTTTTTAAAGTAGTTTATTTTCAGAAATACTATTCTTTTGTCTTTCTTGTTTTCTTTAGTTTGTTTTCTTCAGTTTTTTTTTTCCTATTTTTTTGCCTGGCACCTCTGTCTGGATGAGCTACTCTTAGTCTGGTCCCTCCCCCAGGACCTGCTTGCCTTGGGTGACCTTTCAGAGGCATGAAGCCCTGACAACATAGCTCCTGGGATCACTGGGACACACAAACCCCTCCACCACGGTAAGGTGGTAGCTCAAGGAGGGGAAAAAACCCTCACATGGGAGGGAAAAACCGCAAGGGTTTTTTTTTCTGTGCAAAACACCCGGTTTAGGGTGTTTTTTTTTTTTTTTTGTCAGAAATACTTTTCCTTCTGTTTTTTTTATTTTGTTTATACTATCCTTTCTCCTTTTTTTGGTTTTCTTTAGTTTTTTATGCCTTTTTAAAGTCTTTTTTTTTTTAGTTTTTTTGTTGTTTTTTTTGTCATTTATATATATTTAGGATGTTCTTTTCTAAAATATTTTTCATTCTGTTTTTTTTATTTTGTTTATACTATCCTTTCTCTTTTTTAGTTTTCTTTGTTTTGTATATATATATTTAAAGTGTTTTGTTCAGATATACTTTTCTTTTTGTTTCTTTATTTTGTTTATACTATTCTTTATCTTTTTTTTAGTTTTCTTTAGTGTTTTTTCTTCCTGTTCAAAGTTTATTTTAGTTTTTTTTGTTATATATATTTAAAGTGTTATTTTAGATAAACTTTTCTTTGTTTTTTAAATTTTGTTTATACTATTCTTTCTCTTTTTTTAGTTTTCTTTAGTTTTTTGTCTGCCTGTTTTAAGTTTTTTATATATTTTTTAGTTTTTTGTTATATATATATATAGAGAGAGAGGGTATTTTTAGAAATACTTTTCTTTCTGTTTTTTTATTTTGTTTATACTATTCTTTCTCTTTTTTTAGTTTACTTTAGTTTTTTTCTGCCTGTTTTAAGTTTTTTTTAGTTTTTTTTAGAAATACCATTTTTTTCTTCTTTTTGCAGTTTTCTTTAGTTTTTTTCTGCCTGTTTTAAGTCTTTTTTCAGTTTTTTTTTTAGTATTTTTAAGGTTGTTTATTTTCAGAAATACTATTCTTTTGTCTTTTTTGTTTTCTTTAGTTTGTTTTCTTCAGTTTCTTTTCCTATTTTTTTGCCTGGCACCTCTGTCTGGATGAGCTACTCTTAGTCTGGTGCCTCCCCCAGGACCTGCTTGCCTTGGGTGACCTTTCAGAGGCATAAAGCCCTGACAACATAGCTCCTGGGATCATTGGGACACACAAACCCCTCCACCACGGTAAGGTGGTAGCTCAAGGAGGGGAAAAAACCCTCACATGGGAGGGAAAAACCGCAAGGGTTTTTTTTTTCCGTGCAAAACACCCGTTTTATTGTTTGTTTGTTTTTTTTCAGAAATACTTTTCTTTACTTTAGTTTCCTATAGTTCTTTTTGATTTTTCTGCTGGTTTTAAGTTTTTTTTTTTCAGAAATACTGTTATGTTTCTTTTTTTTTAGTTTTTTGTTTTAAAAATACTATTCTTTTACTTCTCTTTTTTAGTTTTCTTTTTTTTCTGCCTGTTTAAAGTTTTTTTTAGTTTTTTTGTTATATATATATTTAAAGTGTTTTTTCAGATATACTTTTCTTTCTGTTTTGTTTTATTTTGTTTATACTATTCTTTCTTCTTTTTTAGTTTTCTTTAGATTTTTTCTGCCTGTTCAAAGTTTTTTTTAAGTTCTTTTTTTAAATACTATTCTTTTCTTAATTTTTTAATTTTTCTTTAGTTTTTTTTCTGCCTGTTTAAAGTTTATTTTAGTTTTTTTGTTATATATATATATATATTTAAAGTGTTTTTTTAGATAAACTTTTCTTTCTGTTTTTTTATTTTGTTTATACTATTCTGTCTCTTTTCTTAGTTTTCTTTATTTTTTTCTGCCTGTTTTAAGTTTTTTTTTAGTTTTTTTGTTAGATATATATATATATATATATATATATATATATATATATATATACACTCACCGGCCACTTTATTAGGTACACCATCTTAGTAACGGGTTGGACCCCCTTTTGCCCTCAGAACTGCCTCAATTCTTCGTGGCATAGATTCAATTAGGTGCTGGAAGCATTCCTCAGAGAGCTTGGTCCATATTGACATGATGGCATCACACAGTTGCCGCAGATTTGTCGGCTGCACATCCATGATGCGAATCTCCCGTTCCACCACATCCCAAAGATGCTCTATTGGATTGAGATCTGGTGACTGTGGAGGCCATTTGAGTACAGTGAACTCATTGTCATGTTCAAGAAACCAGTCTGAGATGATTCCAGCTTTATGACATGGCGCATTATCCTGCTGAAAGTAGCCATCAGAAGTTGGGTACATTGTGGTCATAAAGGGATGGACATGGTCAGCAACAATACTCAGGTAGGCTGTGGCGTTGCAACGATGCTCAATTGGTACCAAGGGGCCCAAAGAGTGCCAAGAAAATATTCCCCACACCATGACACCACCACCACCAGCCTGAACCGTTGATACAAGGCAGGATGGATCCATGCTTTCATGTTGTTGACGCCAAATTCTGACCCTACCATCCGAATGTCGCAGCAGAAATCGAGACTCATCAGACCAGGCAACGTTTTTCCAATCTTCTATTGTCCAATTTCGATGAGCTTGTGCAAATTGTAGCCTCAGTTTCCTGTTCTTAGCTGAAAGGAGTGGCACCCGGCGTGGTCTTCTGCTGCTGTAGCCCATCTGCCTCAAAGTTCAACGTACTGTGCGTTCAGAGATGCTCTTCTGCCTACCTTGGTTGTAACGGGTGGTTATTTGAGTCACTGTTGCCTTTCTATCAGCTCGAACCAGTCTGGCCATTCTCCTCTGACCTCTGGCATCAACAAGGCATTTCCGCCCACAGAACTGCCGCTCACTGGATATTCTTTCTTTTTCGGACCATTCTCTGTAAACCCTAGAGATGGTTGTGCGTGAAAATCCCAGTAGATCAGCAGTTTCTGAAATACTCAGACCAGCCCTTCTGGCACCAACAACCATGCCACGTTCAAAGTCACTCAAATCACCTTTCTTCCCCATATTGATGCTCGGTTTGAACTGCAGGAGATTGTCTTGACCATGTCTACATGCCTAAATGAACTAAGTTGCCGCCATGTGATTGGCTGATTAGAAATTAAGTGTTAACGAGCAGTTGGACAGGTGTACCTAATAAAGTGGCCGGTGAGTGTATATTTAGAGTGTTTTTTAGAAATACTTTTCTTTCTGTTTTTTTATTTTTTTTATACTATTCTCTCTCTTTTTTTAGTCTTATTTAGTTTATTCTGCCTGTTTTAATTTTTTTTTAGTTTTTTTTGTTATATATATATATATTTAAAGTTTTTTTTTCAGATATACTTTTCTTTTTGTTTTTTTATTTTGTTTATACTATTCTTTCTCTTTTTTTAGTTTTCTTTAGTTGTTTTTCTGCCTGTTCAAAGTTTATTTTAGTTTTTTTTGTTATATATATATATATATTTAAAGTGTTTTTTAGATAAACTTTTCTTTCTGTTTTTTTTATTTTGTTTATACTATTATTTCTCTTTTCTTTAGGATTATTTAGTTTTTTCTGCCTGTTTTAATTTTTTTTAGTTTTTTTTGTTATATATATATATATAAATAAAGTGTTTTTTCAGATATACTTTTCTTTTTGTTTTTTTATTTTGTTTATACTATTCTTTCTCTTTTTTTACTTTTCTTTAGTTGTTTTTCTGCCTGTTCAAAGTTTATTTTAGTTTTTTTTGTTATATATGTATTTTTAGTGTTTTTTTAGAAATACTTTTCTTTCTGTTTTTTTATTTTGTTTATACTATTCTTTCTCCTTTTTTAGTAATATTTAGTTTTTCCACCTGTTTTAAGTTTTTTTTAGTGTTTTTTCAAGTTTTTTTTTAGAAATACCATTCTTTTTCTTCTTTTTGAAGTTTTGTTTAGTTTTTTTTCTGCCTGTTTTAAGTCTTTTTTTCAGTTTTTATTTTTAGTTTTTTTAAAGTTGTTTATTTTCAGAAATACTATTCTTTTGTCTTTCTTGTTTTCTTTAGTTTGTTTTCTTCAGTTTTTTTTTTCCTATTTTTTTGCCTGGCACCTCTGTCTGGATGAGCTACTCTTAGTCTGGTCCCTCCCCCAGGACCTGCTTGCCTTGGGTGACCTTTCAGAGGCATGAAGCCCTGACAACATAGCTCCTGGGATCACTGGGACACACAAACCCCTCCACCACGGTAAGGTGGTAGCTCAAGGAGGGGAAAAAACCCTCACATGGGAGGGAAAAACCGCAAGGGTTTTTTTTTCTGTGCAAAACACCCGGTTTAGGGTGGTTTTTTTTTTTTTTTGTCAGAAATACTTTTCCTTCTGTTTTTTTTATTTTGTTTATACTATCCTTTCTCCTTTTTTTTGGTTTTCTTTAGTTTTTTATGCCTTTTTAAAGTCTTTTTTTTTAGTTTTTTTTTTAGTTTTTTTTGTCATTTATATTTATTTAGGATGTTCTTTTCTAAAATATTTTTCATTCTGTTTTTTTTATTTTGTTTATACTATCCTTTCTCTTTTTTAGTTTTCTTTAGTTTTCTTTCTGCCTGTTTTAAGTTTTTTTCTATTTTTTTCTATATATTTAGGGTGTTTTTTTCTGAAATACTTTTCCTTCTGTTTTTTTATTTTGTTTATACTACCCTTTCTCTTTTTTAGTTTTCTTTCGTTTTCTTTCTACCTGTTTTAATTTTTTTTTTAGTTTTTTAGTTTTTTCTATATATTTAGGGTGTTTTTTCTGAAATACTATTCCTTCTGTTTTTTTATTTTGTTTATACTATTCTTTCTCTTTTCTTTAGGATTATTTAGTTTTTTCTGCCTGTTTTAATTTTTTTTAGTTTTTTTTGTTATATATATATATATTTAAAGTGTTTTGTTCAGATATACTTTTCTTTTTGTTTCTTTATTTTGTTTATACTATTCTTTATCTTTTTTTAGTTTTCTTTAGTGTTTTTTCTTCCTGTTCAAAGTTTATTTTAGTTTTTTTGTTATATATATTTAAAGTGTTTTTTTAGATAAACTTTTCTTTGTTTTTTAAATTTTGTTTATACTATTCTTTCTCTTTTTTTAGTTTTCTTTAGTTTTTTGTCTGCCTGTTTTAAGTTTTTTTTATATATTTTTTAGTTTTTTGTTATATATATATATATAGAGAGAGAGGGTTTTTTTAGAAATACTTTTCTTTCTGTTTTTTTATTTTGTTTATACTATTCTTTCTCTTTTTTTAGTTTTCTTTAGTTGTTTTTCTGCCTGTTCAAAGTTTATTTTAGTTTTTTTTGTTATATATATATATATATTTAAAGTGTTTTTTAGATAAACTTTTCTTTCTGTTTTTTTTATTTTGTTTATACTATTATTTCTCTTTTCTTTAGGATTATTTAGTTTTTTCTGCCTGTTTTAATTTTTTTTAGTTTTTTTTGTTATATATATATATATAAATAAAGTGTTTTTTCAGATATACTTTTCTTTTTGTTTTTTTATTTTGTTTATACTATTCTTTCTCTTTTTTTACTTTTCTTTAGTTGTTTTTCTGCCTGTTCAAAGTTTATTTTAGTTTTTTTTGTTATATATGTATTTTTAGTGTTTTTTTAGAAATACTTTTCTTTCTGTTTTTTTATTTTGTTTATACTATTCTTTCTCCTTTTTTAGTAATATTTAGTTTTTCCACCTGTTTTAAGTTTTTTTTAGTGTTTTTTCAAGTTTTTTTTTAGAAATACCATTCTTTTTCTTCTTTTTGAAGTTTTGTTTAGTTTTTTTTCTGCCTGTTTTAAGTCTTTTTTTCAGTTTTTATTTTTAGTTTTTTTAAAGTTGTTTATTTTCAGAAATACTATTCTTTTGTCTTTCTTGTTTTCTTTAGTTTGTTTTCTTCAGTTTTTTTTTTCCTATTTTTTTGCCTGGCACCTCTGTCTGGATGAGCTACTCTTAGTCTGGTCCCTCCCCCAGGACCTGCTTGCCTTGGGTGACCTTTCAGAGGCATGAAGCCCTGACAACATAGCTCCTGGGATCACTGGGACACACAAACCCCTCCACCACGGTAAGGTGGTAGCTCAAGGAGGGGAAAAAACCCTCACATGGGAGGGAAAAACCGCAAGGGTTTTTTTTCTGTGCAAAACACCCGGTTTAGGGTGGTTTTTTTTTTTTTTGTCAGAAATACTTTTCCTTCTGTTTTTTTTATTTTGTTTATACTATCCTTTCTCCTTTTTTTTGGTTTTCTTTAGTTTTTTATGCCTTTTTAAAGTCTTTTTTTTAGTTTTTTTTTTAGTTTTTTTTGTCATTTATATTTATTTAGGATGTTCTTTTCTAAAATATTTTTCATTCTGTTTTTTTTATTTTGTTTATACTATCCTTTCTCTTTTTTAGTTTTCTTTAGTTTTCTTTCTGCCTGTTTTAAGTTTTTTTCTATTTTTTTCTATATATTTAGGGTGTTTTTTTCTGAAATACTTTTCCTTCTGTTTTTTTATTTTGTTTATACTACCCTTTCTCTTTTTTAGTTTTCTTTCGTTTTCTTTCTACCTGTTTTAATTTTTTTTTTAGTTTTTTAGTTTTTTCTATATATTTAGGGTGTTTTTTCTGAAATACTATTCCTTCTGTTTTTTTATTTTGTTTATACTATTCTTTCTCTTTTCTTTAGGATTATTTAGTTTTTTCTGCCTGTTTTAATTTTTTTTAGTTTTTTTTGTTATATATATATATATTTAAAGTGTTTTGTTCAGATATACTTTTCTTTTTGTTTCTTTATTTTGTTTATACTATTCTTTATCTTTTTTTAGTTTTCTTTAGTGTTTTTTCTTCCTGTTCAAAGTTTATTTTAGTTTTTTTGTTATATATATTTAAAGTGTTTTTTTAGATAAACTTTTCTTTGTTTTTTAAATTTTGTTTATACTATTCTTTCTCTTTTTTTAGTTTTCTTTAGTTTTTTGTCTGCCTGTTTTAAGTTTTTTTTATATATTTTTTAGTTTTTTGTTATATATATATATAT
Organism: Xyrichtys novacula; assembly: GCA_962446985.1. Lineage (NCBI taxonomy): Eukaryota > Metazoa > Chordata > Actinopteri > Labriformes > Labridae > Xyrichtys > Xyrichtys novacula. Next base: position 19,737,470 of record OY660865.1, read on the forward strand.
ATAGAGAGAGAGGGTTTTTTAGAAATACTTTTCTTTCTGTTTTTTTATTTTGTTTATACTATTCTTTCTGTTTTTTTAGTTTACTTTAGTTTTTTTCTGCCTGTTTTAAGTTTTTTTTAGTTTTTTTAAGTTTTTTTTAGAAATACCATTTTTTTCTTCTTTTTGTAGTTTTCTTTAGTTTTTTCTGCCTGTTTTAAGTCTTTTTTCAGTTTTTTTTTTAGTATTTTTAAGGTTGTTTATTTTCAGAAATACTATTCTTTTGTCTTTTTTGTTTTCTTTAGTTTGTTTTCTTCAGTTTCTTTTCCTATTTTTTTGCCTGGCACCTCTGTCTGGATGAGCTACTCTTAGTCTGGTCCCTCCCCCAGGACCTGCTTGCCTTGGGTGACCTTTCAGAGGCATAAAGCCCTGACAACATAGCTCCTGGGATCATTGGGACACACAAACCCCTCCACCACGGTAAGGTGGTAGCTCAAGGAGGGGAAAAAACCCTCACATGGGAGGGAAAAACCGCAAGGGTTTTTTTTTGTGTGCAAAACACCCGGTTTAGGTTTTTTTTTTTTTTTTTTTGTCAGAAATACTTTTCCTTCTGTTTTTTTATTTTGTTTATACTATCCTTTCTCCTTTTTTTTTTTAGTTTTCTTTAGTTTTATTCTGCATGTTTTAAGTTTGTTTTTTAGCTTTTTTTTTAGTTTTTTGTTATTCATATATATATAGGTTGTTCTTTTCTGAAATACTTTTCCTTCTGTTTTTTTTATTTGGTTTATACTATCCTTTCTCTTTTTTAGTCTTCTTTAGTTTTCTTTCTATCTGTTTTAAGTTTTTTTTTAGTTTTTTTGTTATTTATATCTATATATAGGTTGTTCCTTTCTGAAATACTTTTCCTTTTGTTTTTTGTTTTATTTTGTTTAAACTATCTGTCTTTTTTTTAGTTTTCTGTTTTTTTTCTGCCTGTTTTAATTTTTTTTTAGTTTTTTTTAGAAAAACTATTCTTTTTCTTCTTTTTTAGTTTACTTTAGTTTTTTTCTCCCCGTTTAAAGTTTTTTTTTTTTAGTTTTTTGTTATATATATATATGTATATATATTTAAGGTGTTTTTTTCAGAAATACTTTTTGTTCTGTTTTTTTTAAATTTTGTTTATACTATCCTTTCTCCTTTTTTAGTTTACTTTAGTTTTTTTCTGCCTGTTTTAAGTTTTTTTTTTATTTTATTTTCAAAAATATTTTTTTTTCTTTTTTTTCCTTGTTTTTAGTTTTCTTCCTGTTTTAAGGGTTATATATATATATATATATATATATATATATATATATAGATAGATAGATAGATAGATAGATAGATAGATATAGATATATATATATAAATATATATATAAATATACATAACCCCCCCAAAAAAATATAATCATTATATATATATATTTGTGCTTAACACCAGGTTTAGGGTGTTTTGTTTTTTTGTTTTTTTCAGAAATCCTTTCCTTTTTCTTTTTCTTAGTTTTCTTTAGTTTTTTAAAGTTCCTGCCTGTTTTAAGTTTTTTTTTACTTTTTCAAGATTTTTTTAGAAATACTATTAATTTTCTTTCTTTTTAGTTTTCTTTTTTTTTCAGTTTTTTTCCTTTTTTAAGGGTTTTTATTTAAGTTTTCTTTAGATTTTTTTTTCAGATTTCTTCCTGCTTTACGTTTTTTTTTTTGTTTTTTGTTTTACTTTTTTTTAAGCTTTTTTTTCAGATATATGATTAAAAGTTTTCTTTAGTTTTTTTTTTTTTTTCGGTTTTCTGCCTGCTCTAGGTTTCCTTTTTTTTTCAAAATCCAGAAAGTTTGACTCACAGTCCTGCGGAGTGTCTCCATCTCTCTGTCCCTCAAGTAGAAGGTCCTGTTAATCCTGGGTCAGTTTGTTGGTCACTGCATTGTCTTTGACTGTTTGTAGTCTCAGAGTTTCAAACGATACCCTGGACAGCTGCTCTCCTTCCAAATACTAACACAAAATGTGAGCTGTGATGATGTCATAATGATGTCATCACGGAATTGCTCCATTGATGTCGTATTATCCTGTTGTTTGTTTACATTTGAATTTTTCACATTTAAATATAAACAAAAGCACACCCTATAACAATCATGTATTTTTCAAACCTGCTGTTAACCCACATTGATTTGAGTTGTTTCTGTAATAGATGCTTCATGAATTGATATATGTTGATGAGTTAAATAAGAAAACTTAATATTACACACCAGCTGTTAAACTGAACTTTACAGACACCATCTTGCCTGTCTACTTTTGTCCATTGTTGACCCAAAATTAAAAAATAGTTCTCTTTAAGTTTGGGTCAATTTTGGTGCCCCCATTTTGACAAAGCAGTTTTCAATTATCGTGTCCACTACATGCCTCAACACATTTCATCCTGTTGACTTTTGACAGTGAAATGTAGTACTTATTGGGATTTTTTTTTTGTGGAAATGGTAAAATGCAGGGCTTGCCCCCCAACCCTGCACCAATTTTAGACAATAAAAACAAGGGTCTAAAACTTACAATTGTTGTCACTGATGGTTCTGTTTAATTCTGTGTATCAATTAAAGACATTAATATGAGATTGAGTGTATTTCAAAAATGTCACAAAAATCCTAACCATAATCCTTACCCTAACCCTCACAGGTGCTTTAAAGAAAATAAAAACACTAAACCCACAAACCAAAAGCATCACCAAGGATCTTCCTTGGCTGTTGAAGAAAATAACGTATCTGACCCCGAAACTCTTTCAAAGTTATCCACCGCCATCAGTGTGTTTAATTAAATAAATTACTTTAACCCAGATTAACGCTGGTTAATTCATTTAAATGAGTTTGGTTTAGTGCAGTGGTCCCCAAACTACAGCCCGCGGGCCGGATACGGCCCTTCTCCACATTTGGCCTGGCCCCCTGAACAATACCAGAGACGCATTATGATTTTTTTCAGTCTGACTGCGCCATGAAGACTAATACTTGCATAGAACGTGACATTCTATTCCACCCTTTTGCAGTTTGTGCCCCTATCTGAAACCCCCCACCCAGAAAAAAAAATCCTAGACTGGCCTCTGTCAAATAGGTCAGAATAATGGTGAAAAGGTTAGATAAGAGAAAAGTTGATTCACAATGCAGGGTATTTAACCTGCAGCGGACAAATGATTTTTTGTTTTTGTTCAATGCAAAGAAAAGGCTGTTTGTCTCATCTGTCAAGAGGCGGTGGCAGTATTTAAAGAATGCTATCTGCGCCGACACTATGAATCCCGTCACAAAGACAAGTATAATAGCTTGCAAGGCCAAATGCGAGCAGAAGAACTCTCAAAGCTAAAAGTGGACCGTAGATGCTGATACAAATGTATCAGCATCTACGGTCCCTTGTATACAAATAAGGGACGGCAATCAGAGGGCGCCTGGGCTATGGGGGACGGCAGTCAGAGGGCCCCTGGGCTGGCCTTGCTGTAGTGCCTCTCGTGAATACTCCTAAGGGAGCCCTAATATTTACCAAGTAGGGGTTCAAGGAAGTAGGGGGGAATGCTTTCAGAGGGCCCTATGATTATGAAAGCCCCTGCTAAGGGTTGTGTCTTCTGGCTATGTGGGGGCCCTAGGGAGAGCCCTAATGGGAGAGCATACTGTTAAGAGAGCCCTCTGATTACAAATGTTCTTAAAGGGCCTCTGATTTACCAAGGGTTTTAAAAGAAAGTCCTTTCAGTGAGCCCTAAGGCCCAGGATATGCTAGCTGTGTGACTTAATTTACGTGTGCAACCGCACATACTTGCAGCAGAACGATGAGAGCACTACGCACGATACTGGTAGTGTTGCCAAAAACAAATCACCTAAAGTCGCTATTGGTTCTCTGGAAAGTCACTAGATTACGTCATGACGTTACTATGATGTCATAACATCAGACACGACTCACTGAGCTCAAGAAAATGTGTCTACATGGCTATGTTGACAATCCCAAAAGGTACAGTTTCGAGATCGGGGCTAATGTGCAGTGCTGCTTAACCATGAAATAGGCTTCTGGTGGCGGTGCAGAGCTGAAGTTACATGGAAAAACAATGATTTTGACACTTGAGAGATGTGTTTTTTTAAAGTCGCCAGATTCACCTAGAAAGCTGCTAAGTCGCTAGATGAGGTTTTAGTCGCCAGAGATGGCTAAAAGTCGCTAAATCTAGCGACAAAGTCGCTAAATTGGCACCATTGGATACTGGCGGTTTCGTGTAGGGGGCAGATAGCCAACCGGGCTCTCATTAATATTTTCCACCATTGTTTGACTCTACCACAAGCTAAACATGGAAGTTCGGAAGATCGCCCCTCGCGGTTGTGTCAATATTGCAACATGCGCGCATGTCTGCATACCTTGTGTTCAGGTGTGCTATTACGTGTAACATGGACATAAAATAAGCATGGCAACGCATTCAGGCATGAAATGTGCACACGGTAAGCATATCCTGGGCCGAACGCTGGCCCCAGTAGACAGCTAGTAGAAGCTGGAACTATTTTCTATGAGAAGTGATTTCGCTCCCACACAGTATTGTGTGTACACAATATGACATGGTCCTTGGAGTGCATCAAAACTGTCATTGCGACACGTCCAAAAGTTCAAAAATCTCCAACTCCATGCAAATTTATCGTGCGTCGCGACCATATCGTGAAGTGAGTGTCCAATAGCCGAGCTAGACTCAGGGGTGGGCTGTACAGTGGTCCAGTCACAATACACAGCAGATTCACGTGTCATTATAACCTATAGTTACTTCAAAGAGAGTAGTAGACTGGCAGATATTCACCTTTAGAACACTGAGTTTTGCCCTGCTTCACTTTGCAGATTTCGCTTCCTTATGTCCCCACCGTAAAGGGGTGTACTTTACACACCAATGCCAACAAAGTGAAGTCCAAGCGAAAATCCAATATCAATACAACACTTCCACATTACACTTGGCATTGCTTTTATCGAAACTCCTCACATGGCAGAAATTTTGATAGTTTAAGTGAAAATCCAATATTGTTAAATCCATTTATCGAAACTCCTAACAACATTCTTACATTAAAACCTTTCCTAGACTATCAGATTTAGCATCCAACACCCTATTAAAAAGCTCACTGACATTTACATTGTATTGTATTGTATTGTATTGTATTGTAATAATAGTGTACCTTAACTAGACTTGAAGCCATTGTAAGGGCTACTGTATTTTCAGTGAACAAATCTGGAAGTCTAAGTGGAACTAGAAAAATTGCACTTCCTTGCAGAAAATGCGTGGAAATGCTGAGTGCTGAATGCTGAAAAAGCAATGCTAAGCTGCTAATAAAACATGGAGAAAGATATTAAAATAACCACTGAAATGTACAACATAAATACGTGTGTCTTTTGACAAAAAGAGTATGAAACACAGTGTAAGTCCAAAATCAAATCCTAAATTTGCGAATCTTTAGATTTTTGCTGGCACTGTCACAGATTTAACTCTGAACTGTCCCAGATTATAATCTGCTGGGAGGTCTCTGTCATGTTTCAAATGTTACACTCTGCATATTAAATGCAAAAGAGGTAAAAGATTGTTTTAGAGACACATTGGTAAACTACTGTTTAATATCACACCCCTATAAATTTGAGTTTGCATTTTACTGTCATCATAAGTTAAACGTGTTTCTTACCTCCTGTTGAAGCCCGAGCACGCAATTCTCGGAGCTTCTCCTTTTACAGGAATGGGTTGACTCTTCTGTGCAGATTTAAAGAAGAAATAAGAAAGCATTGGTTAGTATAAAAGAAACTGTCAAATAAGTTTCAGACTGACGGCTTTAAATAGCCCAGAAGACATAAAAAAATCTCTTATAGAGATTTCTCACAATAACATGAGCTTTTCTGCTCTTAAGCACGAAGAGTCTTTGACATGGTGGGCAGGACTTTCATGTGATGTCAATGCATCACTTTTAAGATAACCATCCGAACGTCTAGACTTTTAACTCGCTGTTGTGGCCACATTTTTTGGAGTACAGACATGAAAAACAGATCATTGTGTTCATGAAGGGGGAGGATTTGTACGATGTTCTTATTTTCATTCTGGGATTTAAGGAAATCGTGCTATGTGAAGAAGTCCAGAGGCAGCTTCTCATTCAAACAGTCGGTCAGTTAATGCCTGTGATCTCACAGCTGTTTAGGATGCAATCATTAACGAGACACACACACACACACACAGTCTGACAATGTGTGTGAGTGTGTGTCTGTGTCTAAAAGACCTGCATGTACACACAGTTAATATGTGTCTGCATCACCACCTATCTCCACCCACAAACTTTGAGCTACAGAAACCATTCTGGGCTTCAAAAATTCAGCTCATTGAGGTCATTATGGGGTGTACTCAGGATTTTTTTTATTAAACTTTTCCCCACTTTAAAATTATTCTCATTATTCATGCATTATTAAATTCGTCAGACAAATCTAAACTCATTCAAACGGACTCAAACCTTTCTGATACTTCAAACCTGTTTAACACATTAGGACTTCTAATTATTTAAAAAATTTTCCCACTTAAAAATCATTCTCATTATTTATTTATGTTTTAATTCTTCAAACAAAATCCCAGTTCTACCACTACAATTACTACTTATATCACTTTAACTTGTATCTTCACTTCTACCTCCACTGCTCTTGCTTCTCTTAATATTTTTTTTACTTCTACCACGAGCTCTACTGCTTTGACGTCTACTTCTTCTATTCTAAAACTACTTCTACTGCTTACATGACTACTAATATCACTAGTACAACTACCTATTATCAGACTTCTTCTAGTACTTCAACTTAAACCTATGCCGCTTCTTACTTTTCTGTGTTTTAAGGTAATTTTCTTCCTTATACAATTTTTTTGCAATTTCAGACAGTTTTTCTAGCCTTATTTAGCATGAATGCAATTTTAATTTATGAAGCACATTCATACTATTTGTACTTCAGCAATTTTCACTTTCATCTAACTTCTACTTTTCTTTCTCCAGCTCTTTGACCAAGTTTACATTTAAACCTTCCTCCATTTTTTTTTTTTTTTTTAGCAGTTTAGCATTGCTTTTTCAGCTTCCAGCATTCAGCATTTCCACGCATTTTCTGCAAGGAAATGCAATTTTTTCTAGTTTTGATAATGCCTGTCACATTGAAGTCATAAACACTGTAAATATCTATGCACACATATACTCCTTGTCGATGCATCGCTAACCATCACGAAAGTCTCGACAGTAACACAAGTTTGTATGATAATATTGTCATGAAATCTTACCGTCTCCATGTCGTAGATGTTGTCCTCTTTGTTCAGGTGTTGGTTAGAGGTATTAGTCCGAGTCCTTAGTCGTCTGGTGAGGTTTTATTTACGATGAAGCCATCAAAAGTTGTAAGTTCGTGAGCCGCTTAAGTTTTTCGTGCTGTTCTCTTCAGATTTGATCTTCAGAAATGACCGCTCTCTTTTGCTTGTAATGATTTAAAGTTTTTACATCGTTACAGGTTACCATGGAGATTTAAAATGCTGTTTACTTTAGAAAAACCCTTACACTGGTAGGTTATATCTAAAAGTTTAATATTATCTTTAATTTACTTTAATCTCAATAGAATATAAATATCTCTTGAAGTAAAGTGGAGGTTATTTTTCGTCAACTAGTTTAAGAGTTTAAAAGCATTTTAGTTTAAAAACCTTCCTTATTTCGGTACAAAACGACAACGTTTTGAAAACTATAGCTAAGTAGGCCTTTGTCTCATAGGTAACCTAACAAAAACTGGAAACTGTGTTTCATTATAAATTCCACTGAAGCCTTTACTTCAATTAAATTCAGTCGATTTTCTTTAGAAGGCTACTAAAAATAGTCTATATATACTCCTATCATATCAATATTTTAGAGCAGTAACTACATCTGTAAAGCACTTTGTCCCCCTGTTTTAAAAAAAAAAACCAAAGTTGATCATTGTCATTGATCATTGTTTAATCGCAGGGCTCTCAAGTTTTGAACTAAGCTTAGAGTGAGATTTCCTTGGGGGGGTGATTGAAGATAATTATTAGTATAATTATCTCTTAAATACAACGAAGTATAAGGGGCACAATTAGAAAAAAAAACGTTTTTAAATCTTAAAGAATAAAGTTATTATTTGGGAGAATCAAGTCATTAATATATAAGAATAAAGTCGTAAAGTTACCTGTTGTGAAGGAGAGTTGTTAAAATCAGCACTGTGGAGCATTTAGATGAATTTTACTTTAGTATAGGTTTCACAAACATGGAGATACTTAATCCTTTGGTACATGAGCATAACACTGTCATGAGTATCAGAACTTATATTTGAGATAGGATATGAGAAATGCTGCTTTTGTGGAGGGGAAAATGGCCGGAAATGGCTGTACAGAGGCTAAATCCTTCAATACAGCTGTTAATAGCAATGGCATAGGGCTTTAGTTTATCATATGAGTTTATATGCCATGAGGTGTTGAGGTCTCTGCATGTGTAGGTTACTGACTTACTGTAATCATCAGGTCTGTCTCGTCCTTATAAAAACCTGCTTTATTAGTGTCTGTCTTCCTCTGTACTCAAACCGTAAGATATCAAAATCTACCCGGATACAGCAATGCTGCTTTTTTTATTGGCTGTTCAGTAGATATACTTTATTTGATTGGCTTGGCGTGGCACGCAGAACTCTCGGAGTAACTCAGTTGATTTCTACCTGTTCCATAGTCAAAGAGGTGCAACTTGGTGGACATCACCATGTTCATTTAAATGCGTGAGAAATACAATATGTGGCGTGTGAGTATGTGAACGGGTGGGAATGCGTGTGTCACACGCTGAATGCGTGAGACTCGAGAGCCCTGTGTTTATTTAAAAATTGTTTATCATCATAACAAGCAAAATCATTACTGGGAAAAGGATAGTGAAGGGATACCTTGCTGAGACTGTCATTCATCTACTTTGGAAACATGTGTGGGGAGAGTGGGGTAAGTTGAGCCATAGGATAAGTTGAGCTACCCCCTGTTGCTTGGAAATGGTAAAAGAAATTGATTATGTGACCAAATATTTAGGAGATGGGCATCAATTCATGGAGTCTGTGAAGGTTAGAAGCACATGGGTGAAGGGGTTAGACATTTATTTCCAAACAAACATTTTTCACTCTTGAAAGTGAATTTAGTCTGCCATAAGTTTCATTAGAATTGTGTTCAGACCAAAAGAGATTATTTTAAATTTGTTTTATATAGCAATTGTGATATCTATGAGCTACAACATGAGTCCAAAAACCAACATAAAAATCCACCATTTTAGCTTAGAGGACTGATAAAGTCATAATAGTAGTTGAGCCAAAGTTGATCAACTGAGAAAGTAAAGAAGTCTGATGAGAGGATCAGAGTTTCAGTTCAGATTGTTGAAATGTTTGACTTTTTCTTTTTAAAACTACAGCTGTGAATGTTCTGAATCACTTAAAGACATTCTCATGTTAAAACGGCTTTTTACAAAGCAGCTTTTTAGCAGTTATATGCAATAATAATAAAACGAACGACTGTTATTTAGGGAGAGAGAAAGTGGAGGAGGGCTGGGGTGGAGAGTGTGTGTGTGTGTGTGTGTGTGTGTGTGTGTGTGTGTGTGTGTGTGTGTGTGTGTGTGTGTGTGTGTGTGTGTGTGCGGGGGGGTAGTAGGGATACAGCTCAACTTACCCCATACACGGGGTAGGTTGACCACAGAAGACCACTTTTTTTTGGCATGCTATATTATCAAGACAGTTATGTTTACACTCATTCTGTTGGTTTGCAGGGATGCACAACATCTTGAAATATATGCAGATACACTAGTTAGAGACAAAACTAGGATTGTCTTGATGTAGTGATCTGAAATATGAAAAATGGCTCATCTTACCCCACTCTCCTCTACATGCTTGTATTTTTATGTAGATGTCATTTTTTTGGAGGGGGGGGATTTAATATAAATCTCGTTATATATCAGTTTGACATTCATAAGTAATTTTAACAGGGTCAAGCTCAATCATTTTCTTGATTTTGGAGAGAAAAACTGAATTATGCATTTAAAAAATAACTTCAGCTAAAAACATGCATAGACTGTCACTCAGGAATGGGGCTTTAATCAAAGGCCCCAGAGACTCTCTGTATACACAGCACTCTGCATAAAGAAGTCCTCTACCGAGATTTAAAGGTGTAAAATCTTGAGACAAGAGAGGCTCTCCCTTTTGTGATAGGGAGATACCCTGTCCTCACTTTACATAGAGGTCCACAAACCACTCTTTCAGTGAGTGGCTGCTCAGGGTGTTTTACGAACAAAACGTGAAAAGGCACCTACTTTGTGTCATGAAAGAGTTTAAAAGTATTATACTTAAGACACAAACCTTGTACAATATCTGAACTCATACTGTAAATTACCAGCAGGGCAGCTTATCAGATTTAACCTATTCAGCTTATCCATTTGAAGTAATGAGAGGACACTGTTACGCTTTACTCACTGGACAGGCATCCGTAGAGCACTTTAAGTTCCTAAAAGGGCTTCTAGAAATGTATTTTTGCATGGTTGCTATAGCAAGGGTAAGTGGCTGTGATAAAGATTTTGATTGAGAGTCAGTGTTATCATTAATCACATTGTTCTAAAAGTGATTTAATGATGCAGAGGTATCAGAGCAGTCCCTGATTAGTTAATTGGTATCAGCTGTGGTCCTGGCCTGAGGCTCACAGGTTGCCCCGGCAACTTGAGCTGGTCGCCCACAATGATAGACGCATAGCAGGCCGAGGCAGTCAAAATGAGGATAAAAAGTGATTTTTTGCCTTGATGCTGGTCTCACATTTGGACTTATTCACACCCATGATAATCTCAAAATTTCTCAAAAAATGATCATGGTCATGGAACAGTGTGTGATAAAAAACTACAATACCTATTAAAACCTGGATTAATACACCAATAGACAAGACTTGTGTCTACATTTTAAAGTTCAAATGGAATCTCTAGGTAAAACTGTGCCTAGCCAATAGGTGTTGAAACTCCAATAATTGCTCTTTTTTTGGGCTTGTACCATTGACCTAAATGGAGAAAAGTTATAGCTTACCAATGCCAATCAAACCACATTGTTTGATATATGATATGTCCTGAAACTCTTCAAGCTGTAGGAGTAGTAGCAAATCGAAATTTGTCCAGAAGAAGAATTTTAAAAAATCTGCAGTATCACAGTAGTGCCTCAGTGTGTTTTCCCCATGGCCTTTGTAAAAAAGTACATCCTTGTGCGTTTAAAAAAAAAAAAAAAGGGGGAACCAAATACTTGGTGTGCCAACCAAAAGGACCGCCCAAAACCTTGATGGGACAATAAAAACAACCCAAACATGTCCACTGTCTCTGTGGTTCTTACCAACAAATGAAAATTAAGAGTCACTACCTCACTCTTGCTATTCAAAATATTTTTATTGCATAAAAATACATTTCATAAATCATGGTAAAAAGAAAACATAAAAGTCAAATAAATCCAACCAAACAAATGTGTTACAAAACACAAACTTTGTTCATTTCACAATGTAAACAGAAGAGTCTAGCTTGTTATCTGCTTTTCAGTGTTTTTCACCACTTAGTGCTACTATTTGTGGAAATGCCCATACAAATATACTAATGGCAGCCTGTAAAAGACAACAAATCAGAGATAAAGTACAATATGTTTTGAAATTTTGTGATAGACTATATTTTACAATGGCTTTCAGTTGCATTTCCTGTTCCAGGTCCTTCATGAATAAGACACAAGGGGAAGTTTTTAGAAATTCAAAATGTTCTTCATGTTGACACCACTTTGGGCTTCAGGTACATCCTGCTGTGCCAGTAGTCTGGATTGTCAAAGGATCGGTCCCCGCTTGCAGGTTCCCCAACTCCAACTCCAGTTCTAACTTTTAGATAGGGTTCAAACCCTGACTGATGTAGCTCAGAGTTTCCTGCTGCCCCGTCTGCTCCTCTTTGCATGTTCTGGTACACCACTGCATCTCCAGGCCGCAATGTAGCAAAACTGTCCATGTCTTCATACTCATACACCTCCCCCATGCCCCTTTCCTGCATCTTAATCTCCTCCCTGTCTTGAAGAGTTTCTCGCAGCTTTGGTTGCCTGTTCATGTAATGGTAGTTACTTTCCTCCACATATTCGTCCTCCTCCACCTCTCGGGCAGTCTGTTCAGGAGGAGGAGGAGGGGGGTGATATGCTGGAGGGCTTTCCTCCTTTTCACTACCCCTGATGTCCATGTATTCATATTCAACTTCATTCATTCCCTGCTGCACTGAATCTGAGCTTTGACTGGTTCCTGAGTGACCTCTTGCCTCCACAGACAGTGTAGTATCTCCCGAGTATGCTGTTGCTTGTGAAGATAAAGAGGAGGTGCGTTTCTTATTTGGCTTCATACAGTGGCTGTTTTTCTTGGGCGAGAGAGATGTTGCACACGTCTGCTTGTTCATGTACTGGTATTCTTCATCGTCAGTATCATCCAACAGGCCTGTAGAATGGGACTTGGCAATCCTACCAGGTGTGACTTGGGATGAGAATAGTAGGTTTTCTGAAGAGAAAGAAAAATGGGCGAGGTTAGGGTATGGGGAGTAAGGCGTTTTAATTCCTGACAAAAGAAGATCAGTATCACTCCACTCTGTATCTGGCATGAAGGACACTCCTGCAAGTGGCAGAAGAAACATGACAACGATGCTTCAACCAGGTAGTTTATTTATTTGTTTGTCTCATTAAATGCTGGTTGTGACCAGCAAAAACAATCAAGATACGCAGTTTAGGGTTGTTCTACCTTTTCCTGGAAATACTGTTTAGGCCACATTACTAGGATATTGCGGCGTAAAATTAAGTTAGGGTCAAACACACCGTAACACTGAGTAAGACACCTCCTTGAGAGATGAATGTTGCCAACCGCTTGCTTCTCTAGTTATACCAACTTTAGTAACGACCACTCAGAACAGCACCTAACTTCATCAACAGTACATATAGGGTCCCAGCCATAGTACTAGCCTCAAAACATCTTTTTAGCTTTACTTAATTTCTTTAGCAAAGAGACTAAAGACAACTCACCTACTCTTTTCCAACAGCCGCTTGTTTGTAGCGCAACCTTGACCAGTCCATTACAGACTGCTGCAGGGGTGACGCAGCTCAAGGAAGAACATTTATGATAATTTCTTTATCATTTCCTTGAAGTAATAATCACCATATTGATCATTTTGCACTGCAGACACGGTAGTTCTTCTGCCTTAGCGTCTCAGTCTGATTGTATTTCCATGAAGAAATTATCATAAATGTTCTTCCTTGAGCTGCATCAACCTGCTGTAGTCGGTAATAAACTGGCCCGAGGTCTCGCTACAAACAAGCTGCTGCTGGAGGAGAGTAGGTGAGTTGTGTTTAGTCTCTTTGCTAAAGAAATTAGTCAAAGTTAAAAAGATGTTTGGTGGCTAGTGCTATGGCTAGGACCCTATATGTACTGTTGATGAAGTTAGGTGCCGTTCTGAGCATTATTTGTGGCTATAGAGTGGCGTTTTGGTTGAGGTTTGTTTATGGCTCCTCAGACAGCTGTGTATTGCTATCGTGTAGTCGTTATTAAGATTGGTATAACTAAAGAAGTAAGCGGTCGGCAACATTCATCTCTAGATGATTTTTTTTTTTTTTTTTTTTTTTCTTGTGTTATTTTATTGCTTTTATGTAAAGCACTTTGGGTACCATTTGGGATATTGTAAAGTGCTATATAAATAAAATTTGATTGATTGATTTGATTGATAGAGGGGGTGTCTAATTCGGTTTTACGTTGTGTTTGACCCTAAATTAATTTTACGCCGGAATATCCCTTTAATGGACAGTGATATTTGAATTATTATATTACCTCTCTCTGGACTGTCTCCTGGAAGAACATATCCATTCTGGTCCTCTTCCTCTATCTCAGGTGATGGAGTCTCTGGTGGTCCACCAGACATGCTGTCCCTCTGCGACATGTAAGCACTGTCTTCACCGCAACGTCGCCTTTTCAGGCTCCCCACCAGAAAAAAGCCCTCACTCATCTCAAGCTCCACTGCTGTGCCGCAGCCCTCCGAGCTTTCAGATATGGTTCGAGCTGAGTTTAGACGAGAGCGTGACTGCCAGGAGGCCTGTATAAAAATCACAAGTGTAGAACTGCATTTGTAAAGTGCTAAGTATTTTGACAAAATGTAACTCAGTTGAAGATGTTGCACATAAAGGTGAGACAGTAATGAAAAAGCTTATTTGACCTACCTGCCCTAGGTTGTCAATTCCAGGGGTCATTGGCAAATATCCTGCCACATTTGAGGAAGCATGAGCCACCTATACAAGAAAATACAGGAATCAGTTTTAGACTCCAAAGATGACAAAAATGGCCTTTTTAGAAACATGATCCTTGTCTCTTACTCGCTGATTGTCCAGCCTCGAAAGACGACTAAGGCTCCTGGACTGAGGCAGATAGTGTGGAGCCGGAGTCAAGCTATCCACCACACCTTCCTCCTGGTCCACAAGCTCCATGTCCAGATCATCCAGGTCATCTAGATCTGCACTCCGCTGGGCAAGTTCATCTGGAGGTGAGTCCACTTGGCTACAGTCCTCCTGGTGGGACAGATGTAAGACATGGATCAGCATATTGTATGCACTTACTCAAGATCCAGAAAAAGGAGACTGTGATATTCCATTGAAAAAAAAACAGTAAATGCTGTTTTTAATAGATATGCAGTCCTTCCTACCTTGATCACCAAGTAGCGAGGTGGATCTCTAGCCATTCTCGTAAATTCATTTGCCAGCTCTTTGAATGTTGGACGGACATTCTCATCTATCATCCAACCTGGAAGACAAAAACACAAAAGCTATTAAACAACCATATTGAATTGCTTTCCATGTGCAGAGGTGTGGTGGTATTTTCAGGGTTTCTCTGCCACTATCATACAGGCAGTGACCGCTTCCTCAATCAGTGCCTGTGGTGGCTGTGAATCAATTATGCCATCTTAAATACCAATTTGATTTCTGACCATTGTGTTTGTTTTTATTGTCAGACTGTTGCAGTTGCATTATAGAAAATAAAATTATCAACATAGAGTGACTGCTAGCATGGTGTTGCATAAAATCTGGAAACACGCAGCTACTTTGCAGTTCTGATAAGTGGAAGAGACAGAAAGATAGAGAGCTATGAGGCGCTCACATTTGACCATAACCATGTAGACATCAATTGTGCAAATTTGAGGCTGGGAGAGACGCTCGCCCTTTTCCAGCAGATCAGGAACCTCCTGAGGACGCATTGCATAGTATGGCTCTGCGCCATAGGACATCATCTCCCAGACAGTCACACCTAAAAGATCACAACAGAGTAAGTTCAGCATTCACATGTTCCTGTTTTCATAAAAGTAATTATTTCATCAAACTGGGTGAGAGGTGGTTCACGTCTCACCATAACTCCAGACATCACTCTGATGTGTGTATCTGCGAAACAAGATGCTCTCTAAGGCCATCCATTTGATAGGTGCCTACAATTAAACAGATAATGTCTTCATTAATTACTTAAGAGGTCAGTGAATGTGGAAAAAAACAGCATCATATCTCACAGTGTAGCGATAAGTTCATGCAAAAGGCCCTCTGACTGAACTTTGATCATTTTACTGATTGCTTTATCATATCATTCATTTCATATCATTTACTGCTAGTCTGCGGACCTTGATCTCGTTGTAAAAGTACTTCTTGTCATCAGGGTAAAGAAGATCTGCAATGCCGTAGTCTGAGATCTGTGCCGTGTAGTTACTCTTTAGGAGAACATTTCTGGCAGCCAGGTTTCTGTGGACCACCCGGTTCTCCTCCAGGTAATACATCCCCTGATGAAGAAGAAAAGGTATGCCTTAGAGGGCTTGAGCTGTTTCTGGAGTGAATGAAGTCATGTGGAAATACAAAGATGTGTCCTTTACCTTTGCAATTTGAACACACCAGTTAAGGAGCCTTTGTGGACTGAGTTTGTTTTTGCAGTTCCTGACATGCTCCAGTAGGGAACCCTGACAACTGATCTGTGTGATGAGCTGCAAGCTGGCACCAGGACAGATACCCAGTATCCTGACCACATTCAAATGGTCTAAACTTCCAATGGTCATCATGTGCTGCAGAAAACACACAGGGGTTATTAGAATCAACCAATCAGGTTTTAAAGGAACATATCCCAAATCTAACTCTCTGTTACAAATTATCACTCCTCGATGGTCTGACTGTTTATTTTGAGGCTGAATTCAGCTTGAAATGACAGCCCATGAGTCATAAAGATCTTGGCTTAGTGCTAAAGAAAGAAGTGCCAGATCACCAAACTTGAATGGAGTTGAGAAAGGACTATTCATCATCATTTTTGTGACTTCCAGATAGCCAAAACTTCAGAGCCAACTTTTATGACTGCCACCAGTGAGTGCATAACACAAAAAGGCCCTTCTCCATCAAGTATGTCTTCTTACTTCAGTCAGCTCGTGGAAGGTCTGCCGTCCATTGCGATCGTGAATTGTCTTTATGGCCACAGGAAGCTTCACTGTGTCACCCTCGGGGATCCAAATGCCCTTTGAGGTAGAAAAAGATTTATTAATTTAATGTTAAATTTGAAAGGGGAGGGTCATTATGACTTATCCCCACTACCTCTGTTACCTTGTGGACTTGTCCGAACACTCCATTGCCTAGGAGCTTGATCTTACGCAACTCTGTGGGCTTCAGGATCCTGACATGCACTTTAGCTCCTTTTTCTCCAGGATCCAGAGGCTCAAAGCTCTAAAGACACACAAACACACATACAGTACATGTTAAAACAAGTAAAACAGATGCAACGCTTCATCATGACCATGCCAAACTCTGACTAACCTCTCCACTCTCGATGTATCTCCGCATGGCCCGCTTACGACGAATGGCAAGGCCTCGGCGGTACAGAACAGTTAGCACAAAAATAGAGAATGAAGCAAAGAGAAGGGCAATCACTCCAAGTACGATGGCCGTGGTTGCTTGTCTGTTTAAGAAGAAAGGATGTCACACTGTCAGGATTTGATGCTGTAGTTAATTACTGAACTATCTTAAACAGCACACTGAGCTGAGTAACATACCCAGACATATAGCGGGAGGACCCAACACAGTCTCCAATTCCTGGACCAAAGCACCTAAGGATAAAATGCAGAAAAAAAAAAGTTTGCCAATAAGTTTGGGATAAAACCTAAACAGGGATGAAAATGGGAGAGAAAGAGCCAGATAAAGCCTCACCCTTGGGTACAGTTGATGTGACATGGCTCACAGCGGCCCTGCTTGTTAGGGTACTTAAAGATAACCTCCTCTCCCCCCATGACGCCTTCAGGACACGAAGGGACGCAGTGAGGTCCGTCCTGCAGCCTGGCACATGCTACACACTGATCTGCTCCCTAAAAAGAGGGAAGGGCATCAAAGTTAGACAAAAACAATAAAGGTGGGAATTCACAAAGAGATAGGCATGGTTCAAATCATCCAACACTGTCTCTGATTTTGATCAATGGAATTTGCCAGCAGGTGGCAGTAATACAAAGGAAAGAGAAACTCATACCGGGCCTGTGCAGGTCTGCTTCCCAGCCTGGACCTTACACTCTTGGTGGCAGGGCATACATTCCCCTGACCTAGTAGCAAATTCACGCCTCTCCCTGCATTCAGGAGGAAGAAAAAAGTCTCTTTGAACAGACTTTAGATAACACTGAAACACTTGAGGCAGCTTGACTACAGCAAACATTCCTCATATTGAGACAAACACTTTAACTTTTCATGTTTGAAGTAGATTTTTTTCTGACCCTGATAAGAACATGCAGTCCGGCACACATGTTCCTCCTCTGCTGTACTTCTTACAGGACACACACTGATTTGGACCAGGGCCCCAGCAGCCATCAGAGGAGCACAGGGGGTCACAGACATGGCCTTCATCAACTGAAAACACCAAGATATCAAAGCCTGACCCAAGAAAAAAAAGTCTTGCTGGCTCAAACAGAACCTTCTACGCTCCACTCACCACACTGTTTGTTTGGTCTGTTATCCTTGAGGTCGATGTGCTTCTGCCGGCGCTGTGGACGGGAGCTGCTGCTCAGGATCCGTGTCCAGTTGATTGTGTCATGGTAGCAGAGTTTCTTGTTTCCAGTGATGTAGACGCCGCCGTCGTTTATTTTTTTCAAAGAGCGCAACCCCAGTGAGGTCAAAGAGGGGATCTTCATCACCAGGAGGGAGTAGCCTCTGAAGGAAGAAACAATTGATAAAAGGAGGAAAGAAAATAGAAGTTTTACAACAATGTGACATGTTGTGTTGACCATAGATTAACATGGAAGAAGGAAAAGTGTTGAATTGCTGGAATTTTATCTCAAAAACATCTGGGAATTCTGTTTCTGTTTTTCACACATTCAGACGCACATTTAGAATATACAATACGTATTTACTCATTTTCATGCCTCAGGGTTTTGGGGCAATTTTCCCATTTTCTATCAAGTTCAATAAAAAGAGAACATACGTTTATAATAAAAAGCTTATTTTAGGGCTTGATTACTTGGTCTACTCTCTCTTTTAAACTAAATGAACTTTTTTTTTCTTTTGTTTTTTCATTTCCTTAGACTAGTTGGCTTGTCAGATTTCTATGGCTGGGAACAAAGCTTATACATTCATAAAATATACAACGCACAGTGAATGCATGACTCATGTTTTTTAACTGAATAGTTACAGTGTGTATCATGGATTCTTGTTGCCATTTAGAAATGATCTTGTTTCCACGAGTTCATCTCTAAGTTCACCCCTAACAGATCATCAGTAAAAACTCCTGTGTGATGTTTTTACCTGGCCATGTAACCATAGACTGAAATTGATAGTAAAGTCTCTAAATGGCCAACAAAAGCAATAAGGCCATAAAAAAGAGCTCAAAGGGATATTCCGGCGTAAAACTAGATTAGGGTCAAACACACCGTAGCACAGAGTTTAACACCCGAGATGAATGTCGCCGACCACTTGCTTCTCTAGTTATACCAACTTCAGTAATGGCTGCAGATAGCAATACAGAGAACCACACGCTCAACCAAAACGCCACTCTATAGCCACAAGTAATGCTCAGAATAGCACCTAACTTCATCAACAGGACATATAGGGTCCAAGCCATAGCACTAGCCACCAAACATCTGTTCAACTTTGACTAGTTTTTTAAGCAAAGAGACTAAACACAACTCATGGGAATGCAATCAGACCGAGATGCAAAGGCAGAAGAACTACCATGTCTGCAGTGCAAAATGATTAATATGGTGATAATTACTTTAAGGAAATGATAAAGTAATGATCATAAATGTTCTTCCTTGAGCTGCGTCACCCCGCTGCAGTCTATGATGGACTAGCCTGAGATCTCACCACAAACAAGTGGCTGCTGGAAGAGAGTAGGTGAGTTGTGTTTAGTTTCTTTGCTAAAGAAATCAGGCAAAGTTGAAAAGATGTTTGGTGGCTAGTACTATGGCTGTGACCCTATATGTACTGTTGATGAAGTTAGGTGCTGTTCTGAGCATTATTTGTGGCTATAGAGTGGCGTTTTGGTTGAGCGTGTGGCTCTCTGTATTGCTATCTGCAGCCGTTACAGTAGTTGGTATAACTAGAGAAGCAAGCGGTCTGCGAAATTCATTTCTCGAAGGGGTGTCTTACTCGGTGTTACAGTGTGTTTGACCCTGACTTAATTTTACACCAGAATATCTCTTAAAGTATCTCCTGTTTTTGGGTCCTGAAAAAACTGCTGCCATATCGGTGTCAGAGGCATTTAATCCACTCTTACCTTGTTAAAGTCTTCACTACAAGAAAAAGTATGTAAGTCAAGTCAACAGGATGATGTTTTGTGCAGAAAAAACGCCTTAAACATGTACAGGACAAAGTCTACAAAGAAATTAAGCCACTGCTTTATTCACCAGCGTAAAACAATCACTTTCCATCAGAACAAACATGCAAGAAACCCACATTAAGTCATGAGAGAGTTTTGCCCACCACCAGTTCAATCAACAACCCATCTTTTAATGTACCCTTATAAATTATGACTACACCAAGTAATTTCATTATTTCATATGTTTTAAATCACCAGGTGGATGCAGGCAAACATGTGAAGCATTTACTGTACCTTTTCGAGCTCACTGTTCTAAACACGGGGAAAGAGATATGACACAAAGTGACAATCAGATTTATTTACATGAGTTTAAGTAACAATTACTGAGATAATAGGAACTTGGCTGTAGTCTACGAAGTAAAAAAAGTGTCAGAGCTTCAACAAAAACGACTCACTTGTATGGCGTTCTGCCCTGAACTGTTTGGAGGTTGGAGAAGACTGACAGGTCTGACATGTTTTTTGGCCATGACTGAATACTAAGGAAGTCTGGAAAGAGAGACATTGAGTTTCAGATGCCTGAACCAGACAGCAAACACTGTAATGTGACAATCCAAGACACACACATACAAACACACACACACACACCTGTAATCTCCCTCACAGTGTTGAAGATTTTCAGTTTGTCTGGATCAAGGGCTGGTACACCATTGTAAGCATCACTTTGAAGAAAAAAATAAATCACTGAATAAACAGAGACATATTACAAACAACACCAGCACAGCTCTCAAGGAAATACTTTTCAAGGCCTTGGATTTTAGTAGGAAAACTTATGCAAAAGAATTCTGTTTACCCTTCGATTCCAGTCACCAGGAAGTGCAGGCTGCCCAGGATCTTGGTGCAGTTTATGAAACTGTCTATGTTACTAGCATCAACTGTCTGTCTGGTTGGACTTCCTGTGCCGTGACAGACTGGAAAAATAAAATATATGCAACAGCTTTAGCCACAGGATTTTGCAAAGTAAGATTCCAGCATGCATACATTTTTTTAAAGTAAAACTGTAGCCTTTAATAGAATCCAGAGTATCAGCTATGTCTTCTTAAGAAATATAATTCAATTTGATGGATGATTTTTATTTCATATTAGCCTTACACATTTACAAAGAAACATCTTGAATTCAGAACTTTGATTTACATTTGTCATTTCAGTCTTTCATTATATTACCTTCTTTGGTTGTTATAAAAACACTACTGTGACGTATCAACTGTCCTCGTACCTTTTGGGCACAGGCCTCCACATGGTTCACATCTTTTCACTCCATTTTTCTCCACCTCCATTTTTTCAGAGGGGCAGCTGCTCACACATGAGCTGCTGTCGACCACAAAGTTTGCTGGTGAAAAAAACAACAACAATAGAGGTCATTAAGTAAAGACTTAAACATCACATAATCAAACATTTTTATGAACAAGTTAAGATTTAAAAAAGTGGAAGTGGTTTGTAGCTTTAGGAAAATCTTTAAAACTCTTGTAATTTTGTACCAGAATTAAAATAGTATTGATTATGAGTACATATAGATGACATGTGACTATGAGTGATTGGACTCACTGGGGCACTGGGCCACACAGATGGAGCCGTATTGATACTTGGCGTTGGGATTGGGCTCCAGTTTGAATGTGTGTTTATTGTAGATTAGGGTCTGGGGACACAGAGGTACGCAGGAGCCTGAGTTGTTGAAGTTCCTGCAGGCCTGTAAACATGACACACAACACATTATTTGTAGATATGTCTTGAGTCATTTCCAAGATATCCCTTTTTTACATTAGTTGTTTAAATTGTTGTTTCAGGAAAAGAACAATTGGAGTTCTTGATTTAAGGCAGAGTATATTTTGTGTTCAGTTATCACAGTAAAGTGCACACAGTGATACAGTACCAGTACCCTAAAATCATTTGACCTTCATTAACCTCATTATTCACACTTCGGCTTCCTGTGGTTCCAGATAAGAACATCTCATGTATTAAAATATGTCTCAAAGCAGCAGACTCACAAAGCAGTGAGTGTCCAGCGGTCCAGTGCATCCTCCGGCACATTCAATGTGACAACACTCATTTGGGTTTGTGCCAAAGCATCGTCCATTACACTGAGGGGCGCACACAGTCTTTGTCACTGGAAGAAAAGGTGTGAGTGTGTTGGTTTAACATCTTTCATAACAGGGATATCAGTCTTTTATATTCCAAGGTGAACTTCTTTCATGGTAACATAATTTTTTTATCAAACAGTCAATGTCCACTCATAAAACACCAGCTGAGAATTTTACCCCAATAATTTCTAATGAGAATGGATTTTAAATTCATGATAAATAAAATAAGAGTGATGTGCAATATGTGACATACTGTATGAGGTCTAACATCAGTGTGAAGTTTAAAGTGGGGGTATCATGGATTTTTTCAGACTTCATATTTTCTTTCTAAAACCTCTTTGCTAGCTTTACATGGTTTTCAGGTCAGAAAAGCTTCGTTTCTCAATGAACCGTTTTGAGCAGTTAATGTCTGTTTTCTAGGATTATTACAACGCTTACCTTGTGATTTAAAAATTTACATCTAGTATGGACACCAAACACTGTAACTTTGTAATTTTTCATGTAAATATCAAAAAGCATAATCCCCCTTTTTTAAATTCAGGCCTCAGAAAACAAGCCATGCTGTTTGGACTTTCATTTCATTCATCATATTAACTAAGCCAATTAACTGTCATTGTCACTCTCCACTCTCTCTTGTTTGTATCAAACTTTAACTTCTGTCCTCACTTTCAATTTTTAGAAACATTATTCAAAATTGTATACATTAATGGACTAAAAGTGTTACACTACTACAGATTCTCAATACTTTTCCAAGCCAAGTTGCTCTTATAACTAAATGCACAAGAAATAAGTTGTTCATTCTTAAAACTCATTTTTATTCCTTGACTTGACTATTCAGCATGAGAGTTGTGTGATCTCTATCCTATTATGTCTTTAATGGTCCTTTAACCACTTTTTATTTCTTTTATGCTTTTGTGTTTTTATTTCTTTTAATTTTATTTCATTTTAAATGTTTTTTTTTTACCTGCTTTTATTTATTTCCTCTTGATGTTTTCTGCAGTGTCTGTTCTTTTGATTTTATTGTGCAGCACTTTGGTAAACTTGAATGTTTTTTTTAAATGTGCAATATAAATAAAGAGATTGGATTGGATTAAAAATGAAGACATTTTAATGTTACTTACAGAACTGGCATGTGTCATTTCCTGGACCCCAACATGCGAGGTCTTTACAATCTTCATGACATGGCTCTAAAAGACAATTTCATGATCAGAAGATGCAGCTTTATAAACTAAAGCACAGTCTGACATCAAAACTGGTGGTTACTGATGCTAATTTGTGTGATTATGCCTTTTCCACTCACTTTCAGGACCGTTTCCCTCGATCATAATTTGAGTTGTTCCATCCTTCACTATGTCCAGCCAGTTCACCTTGGGGGCATAGCTCAGGTACTTGTTCTGGATGATCTTGACCCCTCCCTCCAGTATTTCTGTGGGCGGCAAACATACGTTAAAACGGGGAAGAAGAATTACTGAAGGCGTGCCTGAACATGCCCATGACTCACGCTATCAAACTCTGACTGTCGACTGTTTACTACTACAGCACATACAGTGTAATGAGCCAGAGCTCGTGTTACACTGGCAGTTGAATTAGACATTCCAAGGACCTCGCTCTGCCGCTCTGACAACAGGTACCCTGCAGGTGTGGTGACTTGTGGGTGTGGGAGCTCCAAGTGTCACATCCTTATCTGTTCTACTCTGGCCTCCCACGATTTAAACACACAATCTGGCTGATGAGCTGTGTTACCTGTAAGGTGTGTCAGGCCCAGCTCTTGCAAACCATGCTGTCCATCTTTCTGGTAGTTGACCATGATGGCCAGAGCATACTGGCCCTCGTACAGGGTGGTGCCCCTGATGATGCGCAGGTGATCCAGAGGCAGACGGCTGAACTCATTGACAGCAAACAGAATGTACCCGGTCACCTCTCTGATGGACTGTAGGCGTAAGAAAACCATAATGAGGAGAAGGACATCAGGTTTCAAGAAAAAGTCCCTTTTATTTTTTTCCACTTTTACTTGTCTCACTGATCATTATCAGTAACTTTCTGGCAATAACTGAGTATTTTTCCCTGTGATGTTAGTCACAATGACTGTAAAGCAGTGATTGATTTCGAAAAGGTAATGATTGGGACATACATGAAGTCACTGTACCCTTGAGACAAAGATGACATCAATCTAAGTCGGTGACAAACAACCTGTTGTGGTTTGTTTCTAGCTTCAAGGTAATGATCTAGCTCCTTGTCTAGACTAGTAACAGTGAAGATGTCCTCGATGACACATACTTTATAGTTCTGGGAAAAATGAACTTTTTGTTGTTTCAGCAGGGGCGTGTCCACACTCTCTACGTGGGATGTCCCATCCAGGGAACTGACTTATGCAGAGGTTGCAGTGTATGTAAACAAACATCACTTTTTCCCTCTCTGTCTCTATTAACCATCTCTTTTCATTTTAGTATCTATTCATTTTTATCAGGCTTTTGTTGTGTTTAATCATGTCCTTATCTTTTATTGTACCACTTTTAAATCATGTTTCATTGGCCTTTACTGTGTTGTGTATCTGGTGTTGAGTCAATATATATACTGTATGTATATCTATCTATCTATCTATCTATCTATCTATCTATCTATCTATCTATCTATCTATATATATATATAGATAGATAGATAGATAGATAGATAGATAGATAGATAGATAGATAGATAGATAGATCAGAAAAAAAATATATACATATATATACATGGAGACATCATTGTACATCAGAAAAAAAATGTATATATATATATATATAACCATCTCTTTATATATATGTATATATATATATATATATATATATATATATATATATATAGATAGATAGATAGATAGATAGATAGATAGATAGATAGATAGATAGATAGATATTTTTTTCTTTTCTGATGTCTCCATGTAGTGTCTCCACGAGTAAGTTGTATCTCCATATACTGCGCTGTAAAGTACAGACAAAAATTCACGTGATGTCTTATGCCATACTCAGGATGACTCTGTAATGTCATACTACGGGTTGTTAGTCGACTTTGCAGTATTCAAACAAATTTTTACCACATTATCACATCAGGGGATCAAGAACCACAAAACAACAACACTCAGAGGCAAATTTGGTTATATTTTCCCGGCTGACCTACATGTTTGATAACCCTTTAACTGCAGACAGCTAAAGTTAGCATCAAGCCACTCCATTGGGCACAATACCAGACATGAGATAGTGACTGAAAATGAGTGTCACACATACAGTATAAAAGTAAAAGGAAACATTTCTAGTCCCTATTACATAGCTATATTATGTAGATTGTAAATTGTTACCAATATAAAATTAGATGTTAAAAACTGTGGCTACAAAGTAATCATCATGGGGTGGCCAGTCAAAGTTTAGTTTTTAGGGGTTCATACCACCCCGGGTCACCTCCCAGACATGTTCCTGTACAATGATGTCTTTGTGTTTATAGTCTGACCTGTAGAAAGGAGAAGTCTCTGTCGTGCTCCATCATGGTAATCTCAAGGTTTCCCATCACAATCTCACAGCCGCTGTACAGCTCCTTCATCTGCTTGTACTGTAACTCTGAGTTTCCTGTCGTGCTCAGAAAATTCTGGGTACCGGAGCAAACAACCACTGAAAAAATAAAAAAATCATTGTTGTTAAAAAGTGTGTTTAATGCCAATATGTAAAGATTTGATTTGATACGCAGATTCAACCGACAAGTATGAATATTCAGTTTCTTTATCAGTAACGTAGACCATCTGTAGTCTTTGTCTGAAAAACAAAATCACAATTCTCTCGACTGTAAATAGAGTTTAGGTCCTCCATTATCAATTTTGTTAATAACTCAAAAACAGCCTTGAAACAAAGCAGTAAATTTTGCTCACTATATGTTTTGTTCGTAACAAGTTGAGAGATTCCTTTTGTTTTTCAGAGCTGATCCTTAAACAAAATGAACTTTCCATTAAAGCTTGAAACTTTGTGGGCTAAAGGTCACAGCAAGAAGAAGTGGGTCCACATTTCTGTCAAACTAGTATGGTTATGTCCAAAATTCAGATTTAAAGCTGAATCTATTGAAATCCAGATTTAACCGTGGGATAGACAAGCGCATTTTAAAGCTTATCATGTATTTAATCATTAATCGCAGTTATCCTGGTGGTTTTGTCCGCCGTATAGAACAGCCAAGCAAAATGCTATAACTTAGTCTTAATGCTTCATTTTGGGGATCTTTGTGATCACAATGACATTATCTTTCACAAATAGTTAAGATATTTTATGTTGTATTTATAAGCCAGTGCTGAGTTATTTATTAGTTAAAGCATTTTTACTTGATCTAAGGAAATGCTTCTGCTGACACAAAGTAAAAAAAAATAAAGAAAAGCAACCCTAATGCTCATGTTGTGGTATCACAGTAAAAATAAATTGTTCCTCTATTATTATATCATGAATATAAAAACGGTGTAAATTCTTACAAACAGTGTTTTTATGTCACTTTCAACAAGCTGTTGTCTCCAGTTTTCACAGCATATCAATGAATTCCCTGTAACAGTGTGAGACAAACTCAGCATTGTGTACAGGGCATGTCCTCCTCTGAGACAAACTTTCGAGGCCCTGTTTATGGGGTGTGGGAGTTCAGCCATTCAGCGTCACTCGAAGGCTGCTTTGCCATTCAAATGTCACATGGGAGAGGAGTAGCAGGGATAAAATACAGGAAAGAGAAGTCAACAACGCTGCTTACTACAGGGTTTCCTAGTAATCAAAACTTTGCACAAAGACGCACACTAGCCCTAACCCTCCTCCCTGTGTTGAGAGTGTTTTTTCATGGGTTCACGCCCTCAGTTCAAAATGAGAGAAATCTGCAAATGACCACATATGCGGATGTTTTTGCATAGTAGAGAACATCAAACTCTGACAGAAAAAAGGTCCCTCTCAAACATGATGTTTAGACCACATACTAAGATAGATACATTTTTTTGTATTTGGTGCTGGAAAGACAACAGAGTCCTCAACATAGTCCTAAATTCACACTGGGTGATGAATCAGAAAGCAAAACTGTAAATAATATCAAATTTACTGCAACCATGCTTCAAACTGTGTGAAAATACTGAATGTTTTCACATGCTTTTGCACTGAAATGTTCATTTGCACTTAAATGAAAAAAAGGTTTGTTTTCTGCCAATTATATTCTCAACTCCTTTTACATACTTACACAGTACAGTGTTGGATGTGCATAATAACTCTGGGCAAAGTTTCATAATATAAGATACATGGATGGCTGCATAGACCTTTGTACTCTTAGAGGCAAAAATAAGAATTATAAATTGCTGTTTTTAAGGATGTAACGAAAGTTTATTTAACTACACTCACAGACTCCAACACTCGAGGACATGCGCTCAAACACTCACAAACACATTCCAGTGCCGAACACTATAGAGCAAAAATGGGGCTGTGCAGAACAACAGGATCAACAAGGGCATAAAATAGCTAATAATTATTAACTCTTAAGTGACAGAGGGGGGTCAAAGCACAATGTGTGTTTAAGTGTGAAAGAGAAGAGGAAATAGAGCAACGCAATGAGCATGTCTGCCCTCAAGTCCATAAAATCCTGATAACAAGATTTATTGGGTTTCTGAGAACACTAGGCCACAAGAAATGGTTTTACAGCTACTGATGTTGTTGCTCGACTTAGAATTCCAAAAGTCAAACCAGTTTTGTTTGTGCTGTACTGTACAAGACGTACTTCACAGAGATAATGACTTTCTCATGAAACACATTACTTAAACATCTTTAATGTGAGGATACACATCTTTTGATTTTTCAACACACTGAACAACAGAATCACGACTTATGTTTGGAATTAACGGAGTCTAAATAGGGCGCGCCAAAGTAGACATCATTAAAATGGTAATTAAAGCTACTAATGAGACATGTGAGCTGTTGATGCAGTCAGGGTTATCTGGACATGTGGCAACAGAAACTCTGAGTTTAAATTAGCAGCTAGATTGAAGGACAGTAGAGGACAGGGTGTTAAAGTCCTAGTTTATATATTGATTAAACGAGAAGAAGAGAATAGTTTAAACTTTGTCTGACTCAGGCATTTTGGGTTGTTGTCGAACAGGTTGAATTTGCTACTAATAAACATTAAATAAAGTAGGCAACTATAAAAAATACACTATGTTATGTTTTTAGTTGAGATTTTGCCATTGTAACTGTCGTATCAGTCTCTTTCAACAAAGCAGTTCTATTTTGATAAACAAAACAGGGCCCGGCTCTTTCTGGAGGTGACAAAATCTGCACTGTAGCATCTCTGTTTGTTTCTAATGATCAATTACAATGGCATATCTTGTTTGTTGAGATTGTGTAGACACTACAGAGCAAAAATTTGACTATCGTGTCACACTGCTTTTTTGCTCAGGGTCGTGAAGATGTTATACAGTGACTGCCGCTCCTAGACAAAGTGTGAAAATATTCCCCCTCCATTGAACCAGTTTGCGTTCAATTGTGAGTTATTTTTCCACATATCTGTAAATATCCATGTCAAAGATTACTCCAGTAGCTTCTTTGTGGGTTTGTCACGTTGACAGTTGAAAAAAAACTCGCCCATTAAAAGCCATTAAACTGAAAAGTGTCGCTTTATGAGCTTCTCACTCAAGCCTGAAGCTCGTCAGTTACCCCGCCTAAGTCGAGCAGCTCCGTGCTATCAGTGGATAACTTGAGCTGTTGACTCTACAACGTATGAATTGCCTGTTGGGAAATACTCACAAGCATTTGCACACATACATTCAAGAACCTTTAACACACGGCAGTATGCGTGTTGTACAGGCACCACCCACAGAGGAGGAGGACAAAACGGTGCACTGTGTACACATACAGTACGCTACAAAACAGTATGTCAGCCTCACGCACAATGCACAGGCTGCAGCTGAAATGTGAACAGGCTGAGTGGGTTTTCTCTGTCAAAGGAGGACTTTCAGTGTTGGCAGATGGATGATGGAGAGAAAACATGCAGAGTTGTGCACAATGTCTCTATTTTGATGGAGCTGAACAAGTGTTTCAGTGCATCAATATGTGTCTCCGCCGACACTTTACTCTGTGTATGTTTGTCCATAAACTGCAACATGTCAACCTTTCATTCCTACTTATTCCATCATTCAAACTTATAATGTAAAACTAACTCAGGGCAGAATGCTGTCATTGTCCTCTGCAGCAAAGTGAAACTGAACACATGATGAAGACACACAACACAGATCATGTTCAGCTCTTATTTTCACTCGACAGTTACCACGGTTACAGCTCTGACAAAAAAAAAAAAAAAAGGAGAAAGAGAGAAAAGAAAAGAAAAGAGGGAGGAGATAAACAAGTCAAATAAAGCGGTTGAGACGATGACTGAGGTAAACAGAAACTTGGCACAGGACACTCAGAGATTACTGCATACCTGATGAGTGAGCACTTGCGCACGCACACACACACACATACACACGCACATGTGCACACACACACATGAGCACATTAACTATTACATTTCAGGGTGCATTCATGGTTCACAGACACAGGTTGTGTGCCTTTTTTTCTTTCTAGCACTGAGCAGAGATCCTTCTTTATAGTAAATCTGCAGCATTTCTGTGGATGTCACACTTTAGCATTACAAAGAGGCTGTTTTTTATGTTGAATTTTTGTGACAAACATCTGCAGCGATTATGATTTATAAACATACAAATGGATTATGTCAAAAGCACCCATGACACATGGCAACACCTGTCTTTGTAGGGCAGATGACTCCTTAAGGACAGGCCTGTTGCTTACGTTGAAGCAAAAAGGACACTCCTTTTGCACTAATATGCAAAATAAATAAATCAAAGCACAGATTTTTAGTTATTCTAAGGCCAGGTGATTTAATCTGCGGTAATGTGACATGTTCAAACAAATGTGCGTAGTCTGAAACTTTCTAGATCAACAAAACAACAGCAACATGTTTCACAACTGCCTGATCACTGCACAACAAAACCCTGTTCAACAACTGGTTTAACAACCAGGGCTGACAAGAGAAGACGCAATGAGTGATCATGTCTTTGGTTTAAGATGTCAAAGACCTGAACAGTAGAGGTTTCTCTGACTAATACTTCAGCCTCATGGGTTAACATTGATGCAATTGATTATCCTTTGTGAAACACAGGGTGCACACCGAATAAACAAAGCTTATTTTATGTGAAATGTTGTATACTGCCATGTTGACTCAGTCCGTTGAAAACAATCTAACCTCATGTGACCAAACAGGGCTTTTGTAGTTTTAGCGCTTGGTTCTGTCACCTGAGGATCAGCCACCCAGTCACAGATGATGACCTCATGTTGTTTTTCACACTCAACCAGCTCACCTGTGCCCAGGTAATGTAAACAACAGCAGGAGGTCAAAGTTCACAGAGCCTTGCCACGATTCAAATCATAACAGCTTTCTTTGTTGCAAACACATTACCATCCACAGGTAGTAAAAAAGGCTATTGAGTTAATTTCCTGAAGTGTTACACTCAAGTAGCAAACTCCATATAGGGGAGACTGGGGCAAGTTGAGCCAGAGGGTAAGTTGAGCCACCCCCTGTTGCTTGTAAATGGTAAAAGAAATTGATCATGTGACCAAATATTTAGGAAATGGACATCAATTCATGGAGTCTGTGAAGGTTAGAAGAACATGGGTGAAGGGGTTAGACATTTATTTACAAAAAACATTTTTCACTCTTGAAAGTGAATTAGTCTGAATTAGGCTCAATTTACCCTGCTCCTATGGTCAACTTACCCCATATACGGGGTAAGTTGACCATAGGAGAACACTTTTTTTTTATACATGCTATATTATCAAGACAGTTATGTTTACACTTATTCTGTAGGTTTGCAGAGATGCACAACATCTTAAAATATACACTAGTTAGAGACAAAACTATGATTGCCTTGATGTAGTGATCTGAAATATGAAAAATGGCTCATCTTACCCCACTCTCCCCTACCATTTGTGTTAGTTTTGCTTTAACTCCACCATGTTATAGAGAAACTTATAGCACTCCTTTGCCATCCAAGTTTTATTTATAAAAGTTTTAGCCTGTACAACTTTTGTGTTAAGTTACTTACACTTCACAACCTGTCAATTACTTGATTTTTCAAAAATTTAAATTGTCTGTGAAAGTTCTGTCATCCAGAAGATGGTGATGCAAAGTTTAAATAGTAAATTCAACATTCAACGTTTCTTTTTTAATTCAATATTTCATATACAAAAACTTGTATATTGATCTGCAGAATAATAGAAAGATACATGCATCTGCAAAGATATAGGATTTGCAAAACTTCTAGTGTGCAATCCATTTTTCAAGAATAAAGTGCCCAAAATTTCACATAGCAGATAATTGCTTCACCTCAATCAACTGTGTTTAAACTTTACAGTAAAAGCCTAGTATGTTTGAGGTTTTTAACAACACCCAAAGAGACCTTTCTGCTCCAATGTGTCTCCAATATGTTTGTACTCTAACTAGCCTGTTTAGGGGAGAAACTCTAGTGTTGTTTTTTAAACGACAAAGAAATCAGAAGAACGTGTCACGCCTCTAGCTAAAGTACAGGAGGAGTTGAGCCTCACAGAGACGAAGATCTTTGGGTCTGACTGTGATTGTGAGTCAACAGAAAGGTTGGGCCCTGTGTCGAAAAAACCTTGAAACAATTGAGTCAAGCACGATAAAGCACACAGAGCCGTGGGAGAGGCGCAAGTGACTCACGGCAAACAAGTTTTACGTGTGCGGAACAGGTTTTGATGTTTGTGAGGGAGTAGGAGGGACTCGAGACAGGTGCTTCATCAGAGCGCGCGGTGGAGTCCGCAGCTCCAATCAAAGTGCGCACCAGGATTTGTGAAAACTACACCACAAGTGTTATAATCATGTTATGTGTTACTTTCTGCTTATACACACACAAAAAAGTGTAAGTAGTGAATGTGAATGTTGGTGTTTCTAAGCCTACCTTCTTGCGTCTGCGCGCTGCAGAGCTGGAGAGCACACGGCAGCAGGACGCACAGCACCTGCAACACCTTCCTGGTGAGGGGGGCGGCCGACATCCTCTCAAATTCCCAAGCTAGCGACGTCTCAAATAAACATTAAATTCATATTACTTAAAGGCAGTCCAGCCTCTGTATTCGCTAAGAAAAACTTCCACAGTCGCCTAAAAAAGGTAAGAGTCCATTCAGAGGAGGTAAACCTGGGTTAATCCGGTTCCAGCCGCAGCACTTGTTTTATTCACTCTTGTCACAGTTGAAAATGTATATCCGGCTTAGTGGTCAAAACGTGTCGTTGTTTTTCCCTGTTTGACAATTGACTGAGCCGTAACTTTACGAGCCTGCGACAGAGAAATCACTACAGCGCAGTGATTGGAGCGCAGCGAGCAGCCAATCAGAGGAGCGAGCGTCTGATTCTCTGGCACTGATTTATCCAACAACAGAAGAGACCTGCCTGCTGTTAGGAAAACTAGACAGGAACATACAACTGATCAAGAAACCAGAAAAAAAACCTGATGGTGACATTAAAAACATGCATTTTTTCCTAATACTAAAGCAAAACTAAAAGAAAGGGTGTGTTGCTGTTATTGTTGTTATTGTTATGCATGCAGTGTGAGTCTACTGCTCTGCTGAAGTGAAAACACTCATTTTTTCTTTACTGTAACCAGTCACTGAGTCCTTTTAACATAACAGAGCTTTAACAACAGTGCAAGCCTCAAAATATTAAATATGGTTTGTTATGGTTTGAATTTTATGAAGCATTGACCTATGTGGTTGGTGCAGACACAGTGAGAAGAAAGTAGGGGAGACCGGGGCTTGTTGTCACATGGTCTTACCAGAGGGCGCAACTGAAAAGTGGAATACTAGTTTTCTTCCATTACATGGTCAGGGATCGTGTCCTGTTCATAGACTGTATATAGAATAGACGCTGTCTGCCTCCTTGCTGGGTGAAGCAACATGTCTCAGTCATTTTGGGGTTAGTTATCACATGTTTAAAAGGGTTAAAATTAACACAGAGAGTCTGTTTATCAGCAGTCAATCATAATGAAATTTTGAATTTATTTTTACAGAGAAAAGAGTGGTTTAAAGGAGAGGAGAAAGCGAGAAGGCAAGATCAGGAATTACACAAGAAAAACAGAACATGGTAGTACAGTTCCTGACGTGATGCTGAGGGCAGCTAGACAGGTGACCCTACCTAATAAATCAATCTGGAGTACAATAGAGGACTTCAATGTTAACTACCATACCTTGGCTTGGTACTGCAAAAGCATTCACCGAGTCAGACAGCTCTCCAAACTCCAGAGCATGTTGCATAATATTTTATGTTAACGATTGTTTAATGGCTAATGTTCAATGACTTTTTCTAGCTCAACGATAAACATTTTCTGTGCCTGACTTGTAATAATAATTTTGTCCTTGTTTTATTAGCTGCAAAATCCACTGTGACATCTTACCCCATGTAGTGAGACAACTAACCTGATGGTGGGGCAATATGTCACATGTTCACACTCTCTATTTAATTGCTTATAACTCTGCACTAACACAAGATATGAAAATGACATGAATACGAAATATATACCTGCTTGTCCTTGTATGACAGTTTATAAAGTTTCTTCAAAGGGATCATTAACAAAACAGCTTTTTTATTTTCACCTTGATGACTAAAATTGTGTTTCTTCAACCAACAAAAGACACTTTTATGTAGTCACTTGAAAAAAGCCCAACATGCCCTGACTATTTCTGTTCAGGTCCTTTTTTAGTGCCACATATAATGATGATTGGGAGTATATCAGTTTACCAAGATTGGGCTTTGACCCCTCCACTCCTTCGTGCCGGAAATGTCAGATTGTTTTATTGCTGCATCACTCTATTACTGCATGATTTTATGGTTGAACTCAGAAGTTTGACATTCTGGATGTTGTTTCAAATTTCTTCCAGTGTTGATGATGTTTAAGTCAAGTTGTAGAGCAGAAAAGTTTGTCTTCTACCCACACAAACATCAAGTCTGGTCAGAAAATCTTATCTTTGTGTCATCTTCATATCTTGTCACTGAAGCGTCATGCAAAAATTGTCTGCCTTCAGGAGTTGGTGAGCCTGCTGAACAGCTCTGTGGAAACTGGCTCAGCCTGCGCCTCAAGTCTGTCTGTCTCACACACAAACATGCTCTGAAAAACATACTGTTTCTCAATGTGAACGGCTTTAATTACAGGGAATTACACATCTAAAAGACAAAAGAGGTCACCGGTTCATTAGAAAGAGCTGTTTCTAGTCAGTCATTCCAACATGTTCAAAACAGATAGTTAATAGTTCACCACAACCAGGAAGTAGCTTTTAAAAAAGTTCTTTCTTTTTTGTCCCCTTAGGAACACAAACCAGTGAGGACAGGAGAAGTTCAGTGAAACAAAGTAGGTTATAACCAATTGGTAGGATTAACAGAGTCTTTCTGAGGTTCTGCTCGTTAAAACAAAGTGTCACGCTCACACTCAAGTGCTAAGTGCCAGACTCCATTCCTCAACATCAGCATTTGTTAGGATTCTTTACATTTAGGACACCTCCTACAATGTCTAAACAATAAAAATAAATGCAAAAGTAAAAAAACAAGGCCAGATATTACAACTGTGTGACAAACACAGAAATATGGAGATAAAATAGATTTGAAAATTACTCTACGCCTTTCATAGTTTGGGTATTTTTCCATGTCTGACTGTGAACTTTTAATCTATCATGTCCATTAAAAAAGTAACATGATTTAAACACAACCGTATGCCCCACAGTGCTTCTAAATATTAAAAAAAAAAGCCTTTCTTTATTTGGTGTGTCATCCTTTATTAAAATTGTGTACTACATTTCTCTTTACATTGTAGTTTATTTTCCCTTTAAGTATTCCTTTGTCTTCCCTTGTCAAGATGTGTCCAATTTTATGCCTACGAGTAAAATTTACGCCATCATCCTCCAGATAAACACATGACAGATCAACAAAGTATGTCGTGGTAATCCATGTCAAGGTTCTGTCACATGTCTTAGGTTGGATAAAGATTGTTGCTAAAGACTGCCCTCCTCTGGTAGAAGTTTGCCATAATAAAGCCTCTTTTAAAATCCTTTTGGAGTTACACACAAGAAATCCTTGAATAACAATCACTCAGACTTGATGAGACGGGTCATACGGAAAATGAGTTTATTTGTAATACAGCAGGACTTTGTTGTCTTACATCAAATACAGATGTTTCCTGGACAGAAACAAGGTATCATCATTTTTAAACCTACTTGTGTAACTATAAAGGTACAGAATGAATCATCAGGAGTAATTTTTAAGTATTTATTTTTTCTTTGTATGATTTATCATTGTTCATCACAGATAGTCTACATCAAAGTTCCTACATCTCAAAGAAAACCAAATCAAACCAAAGAAGTTTACCACCAACTATGAATCAAGTGTACTGGCAAAACAGAAAGACCTAACGATTGCCTAAACATCCTTAACCATGGTGCAAAACCCCTCAAGGGCATAGAGAAATAAATCTGTAAATCATTCTTTATAGATAAATATATGTGACATAATCAGAAACAAAAACATTAAAGTCATCACTAAATATAAGGCCACAAAACCCAAACAATCAAACTTATGATTAAACATACCATAGATGCTGAATATGAACAACGCACTCATAGATCTGAGGTTTTTACTTACAGTTTGTTGTACTGTCATTAAACTCATATATGGCACAGAGAAATATTTGTATTGACAGGAGCGTGTGGATTCTGCTGGTATCAGTGGTCACTCAGTAAGTTGTCTGCTGTTCAGAAGTGAGTTGTGGATGTGCTGATGAATGAACCTGCTGTCTTTCACATGGTTTTGTTGACACACCACTGACAGAAAGGTCAAATAAATATCACGACCAGAAAGAGATCCATGAACAATATTCACATTCAGTAACACAAAGGTTATTGGCAACACAATCACCCACCAGATATGAAAGTCCGAGACGAATACCAGGAGCAACCTGATGCACTTTGAGGCCTCAAGTGGATGCACTTACAGGCTGACAAAGAAAACTCTTCGATGTCAAAGCTGGATATACTGCGTCAATGCTGACATCTAACGCAGTAATTGGTCGGTATGGTTAGTTTTCTTGCAGTCCCAAGGATGGAACATACACAACATCAGCAAAGTTAGGCAGGACGCATGCAACTTTGGCAATCAGTTAAGCATTGTGTGTTTTAAAGTACCATGAGAGGTTCTTACACATAAAGATCAGACACATACTACAGATATAAAAGGATACTTAAAATGAGGCAGTCAGGAGGACGTGTGAGATTAGTATACAGACGGGTGCTGCTTGCACAAACTCACAGCATGTATCTGAGTATCAAAGTGCATCAGCTGTACTCAGAAATTAAAGGGAAAGTACACCATTTATGTAAGTTTTGTTGACTGCCAGCTGTGATTGTTCTTAAACATGGCTCTGTAACACCGAAGAAAAGGAAAAGAAACAGAGGAAGTGCAACTAACACAGAAAAGTTCCTCGCACGGATGACTGACACATTAAAAAAAAAAACAAGTCTGACTTGATTCAGCTGACTCAGTGGAGTCACATGTGACTTGGTACAGCACCTAGAGACTAACATACAGTACATTTTACCCAAGGACAAGAGGTGGACACAGGAAAAGCAAGTGTCTGATGATTGCTTACAGTTAGTGTGCATTTGAGTGTTTATGTGTTTATGTGTTTATGTGTGTATGCGTGCGTGTGTGTGATTCAAATTGAAGTAGATCTGTTTTCAATAAGCACTGAAAATTATCACGAACCTCAAGTGACTGGAAATGACGATCCCACATCCCAAACCCTACATCTTGAACTTACCCATCAATGCAAACCCTGTACCAAACTTGCACCCCATTTCCCAAAACAAACAAATAAAAAAAAGAAAAAAGGGGGCGGGTATGATCCAGTTTTTTCTTCTCATTTCTTGTTCTTGAGCTGATTTGCCAGCCAATCAAGACCCTCATAGAGACCATCCCCGCTAGTGGCGCAAGTGGCCTGGATGTACCAGTTACGATGACGTAGGGAGTGTAAACCCAGCTTGTCTGTGATTTCTGCAGCGTTCATGGCGTTTGGCAAGTCCTGTCAAAGTAAGGAGAGGTCAGTGAGCAGAGAGTACAGTCCTTAAGTTAATAAAAAAATATCTAAAAATCATTTTTATTCCCTAAAAACAAGAGAAAAGATGTCCTGCAGTCCTGAAAGGTCTACCTAGTCATATTATTTGGGTTTGGAAAAAAATAATTGGATAACCTGTGTGCTTATCCACCTCTCACCCTGCTAACCTGGACACCCTCTGCTCCCGCATACCTAAATTGTTGTTAGCCTAGGCAAGCTAAAGCTAGGGCACTATTTACACAAGAATGGCTGATAAGGAGCTAACAATGACCACAGCAGGCTTTGCTCCCTTCGCCCAACACTGTCAACTGGTCCTGCTCCATAAACAAGGCTGATTTCTGGGGTCGATCCAGAACACACTGGCCTGGACCCCAACTTGGAACCCCTTGGTGAAGCGCTTGAATGTTGGAGACACAGATCAGCTTGCTCTGTGTGCTGCCACCATGACCTGGCATAGGTCATGATTTTAAATCTTGCTAAAATCCCACATTGATATGAAAATTTCATAGGATAAAAAATTATCATTTTTGGACCATTAAAATGTAACAATGTAATAAAGGTAGTAATCAATCCAAGCACAAAAAAACCCAGTTTTTTTTACAGATTCACAACATTATACCATATAAATTGTAGGAGTCATAATGTTGCTTTGCTTATCGGTTATCCTGTGTTCAGTTACTTTTGTCTGGTTGCTATTGGTTTCACTGGGCTTGGGTCACGTGGGCACTGTGTTTTAAGGCCGGTAAGTTATATAAGGGGTGGAGAGGTGAGCCTAGGTAGCCGTAATTTTTGTTGACCGCGCTTTATGTTCTTTGTTTGCAATGATACACGTCGCAAAGTGTACACATGTTCTGTCTGATGTGCGCGTGTAATCATTGGTCACTGTGGAAGCGTTTTTTCTGTTATTAAAGCTCCGAAAACTTCAGTGAACTGTGGATGCTTCTTTGGGACCTCAAGCGACTTTTTTAAAGGTACTAGGAAAGCCGCAATATAAATCAAATCCCAAATAATTTTGCTGCTTGAAGTCCAAGAGACACCAGTACGGAGGATGCTTGTTACTTCAGTTGGTCTAGCTCTGTTGTGTACTCATTCATAAGTACAGTGAGTATGATGAATAGTGTAGTTTCTTGCCTGTTTATTTGCAAACACAAGGAGGACAGCATCTCTCAGTTCATCCTCAGCAAGCATTCTCATCAGCTCCTCTCGTGCTTCATTCACACGCTCTCTGTCGTTACTGTCCACCACAAAGATTAGACCTGAAACGGAGACAAGGGAACAAAAAGTCAACTTTTATCTTTGAAAGAGGAGGAAGAGTGTGCTCCTCAGTTTGATGTTTACCCTCCTATTAGCTTTGCTCACCCTGTGTGTTTTGAAAGTAGTGTCTCCAGAGGGGGCGGATCTTGTCCTGCCCACCCACGTCCCATACTGTGAAGCTAATGTTCTTGTACTCAACTGTCTCCACGTTAAACCCTGAAAGCAAGAGCCAGGTTAGATATACAGAAGTGTTAAATGACTGAAAAGTATAATATTTGGATGGTGCTTTTACATACCGATTGTTGGGATTGTGGTGACTATTTCCCCCAGTTTGAGCTTGTAGAGTATTGTTGTTTTTCCTGCAGCATCGAGCCCCACCATCAAGATCCTCATCTCCTTTTTCCCGATGAGGCTCTTGAGCAAATTCCCGAAAATGTTCCCCATGATTTAGATAAAGTTTTTAAACTTAAGTGTGCGCTATAATCTTGATACCAGGGCCCTTGAAAATTTTTATGGCTCTGTAAGAGTAGATAGTGAAGTAGATCTGAAAGAGACAGAAAAATCATCATTTTGTAATACTTTGGAGTTCGTTGCCTAGATACAAGGTAATCAGGGCATTAAAATAGCTGATCTGATTAATGAAAATAATGGCCTAAACCACAACTTACAAAAAATATCAAAATTAAGCAGTACTTTGATACATTCAAGCCCCAAAATTGACCCAATATAACTTAAATTAATCAGTTACAGTAGTGATATTAATCAAAGCTCATTTGTTCATTTTCAAATGAATGATTGTTACAAAGCTGTTATTGCTATGTTAAATTCAAGAGATGATTACTAATATGCTGATATGCTGATTACTAATATGCTTGGTCTGTACGGCCTTGCTGAAATATCAAAGAGTGCATCCTTCAGCTCCCCTTCTAAAAAACACCATCATGCCAGAAAATCTCACTTCTCAGTGCACACCAAAAGGACAGGTGCGGGTCCTGCTAATCACACTCAGTCATCATGTCAGAGATGATGCATGTCATTGCCATGACTGCAGGCTGCAGCACAATCTGTTCAGAAACCCTTTTGCTTTCCTTTTTTCCTTCAACTGTTGGCATGCAACGTCAACGCTGCCAACCCCCGGAGCAAATGCAAAATGTCCCACATTACCAGGCCCAGCTTGAACACAACCGCACCACAAAACCACCTGGACTAAAACAGGGACAGGAGAAGACCCTCTCTCTGCGGCTCTGATGCATGGTCTCATTGTAGCTGGTAAAGGCTAAATAGTAAACAATCCATACACTACAGATTACTGGCATAGTCTGCATACTGAAATGGACACTGTAGTGTTCACCGACTGTGATGCCAAATGATCTGGAGCTCCCTCTGCTGACTAGATTCAGTATATGTCCAAAACCCAACATTTGTCATCTTAACAGATAAAACTGGGGTTAAAGTATTAAAAGTATAACACATGTCAAGTACATTTTCCTCACACAAAGTTGAAATAGTTAGCTCTCTGGAGAGTTCTGTACTTGACGAGCAGAGTGAAGGAGGAATGGCACGAGAAAGCATATCTAACACTTACACAAGAGTTATTCAACTTTCCATAAACAACACTGTCTCTTCAAGGTCAATACAAGAACTCTGTTTTGTTCTGTGCTGCACTGACTCGATGGATCTTCAATATTTAATCAGTGAGTTTAATGCCTGTTTGTTGTTTGCAAAGAGGGTGACATCATTCCTAAAAATCTATCAGCAGGGTTGCTTCTGCATATGCACATTATAATTCATTTTACAATCATAATCATGTTTACCATGCTTAAAAAATCATTCATTTAGATGTCCAGAACCAGGTCATGATACGGTGTACATTTTTGAGTGTTAATGAGCTGATCGGCTGATCAATGTAATCTATTAAGAGTAGAGTGTGAGATCATGCGATAACATTAGTGTTCTCATAGTGTATAAGTGTCTCTTTTGGAAATAATAATGAATTGAATGGGTATTGATATAGGCTTTGTAGAATGCAACCAGTCAGTACATTTCTCCAGAGGTATGGGTATATTATAAGAACTCCATTTTCCTGTAAAAGTGGGTTACGTGTAGGGCTGAGCAACAGAACGATAATGATATATATCGAAAATTAATTTCTCTCAATATCAATGTAAAACATGGTCAATATCCTTTTAATTGTTGGCATTCTGCCATGTTTTGGAAGACTATATGAATAGCCAATGAAAAGGGGAGTTGCTTCATGCTGAACCAATCATGTGCTGAATTAGAACCAAGTAGCAAACAACTGCGTAGTAGCAGGCTGCATCTACACCCAACCATAGCACTTCAACACGTGAAGCCAACAGCACTGTCGTTGAGAAAATGCAGATGAGGGCTCAACAGATACTGACATCGTCAACAACACTGGCATGAAAATGTCGGTGGTGTGGAGGTATTTTGTTTTTTTTTTTAGGTCAAACATGAAGCAGAGTAATGTCTACTTCAAATTATTTCGAGTACATGATCCCGCAAAGCCGGGACAAACCTCAAATCTTTTTCACCACCTGAAGCAGCGCCACGCAGCAGATGCAAAAGTTTACAAACCCTGAGCAGAGCAAGGAGCCCATAGTGCCTGTGCAGCCGAAAAAGCTGACCATTCAGTCTGCTTTCTCTAGCACAACCATAGACTGTATATAGAATGGACAGCGTCTGCCTCCTCGATGGATGAAGCCACTCC
Organism: Xyrichtys novacula; assembly: GCA_962446985.1. Taxonomy (NCBI): domain Eukaryota; kingdom Metazoa; phylum Chordata; class Actinopteri; order Labriformes; family Labridae; genus Xyrichtys; species Xyrichtys novacula. The sequence continues at coordinate 19,778,581 of OY660865.1, forward strand.
GAGAACAGCACCCTCTGGTGACGGGCTGCAGTATAGGTCATAAATCCGGCCTCCGCCAGCAAAGCTTATTGAGCTGTGGACGAACTTTAGAAATTTATTACACAGAACATACATTTTTTTCCCCACTGCTTGCGATGTTGATATGTAGTTATTGTAAGACTGGTTTGTGCTCAAGTCCTGTTTTCTGTACAGCTCCATTTTTAAAAGTTATTAGGGGGTTCATGTTTTGTTTGATTGACACTTGATACAGCCTACAGACGTACGAAGATGGCATAGCTCACCTGAGGGATACGCTGTTTGAGCCGAGCGTCATTACAGCGACTTTTGGCGACCCTCCCTTCGAATTCATACAATGCATCTGCGCAAGTGATGGGGTGCATACAACGCTACCGTGCAATGTTGATTTCAGGAAATGGAGAAAAAAATGTGGAATTACCGAGAGCTTTTTGGCTTCAAATCCATATACTGGCAGAAGGCGGAATTAATTTGTCCATACAGTCTATGAGCACAATGCCTTACGTCAAAACACTGAAGAGACACAAAGTCCTCACAGACGCAGTAGCTTCCCACCAAGCATTTTTTGGTCTAAAAGAGGTCTAATAGACGTGTAAATGTAGCCTAGACCACTGGTCTAAAATCAGGCTACCATAGGTCTAAAAATTTAAGTTTGTTAGTCATCTAAATTTAGACCAAGTTTAGACTAGCCGGCTAACAGAGGTCTAACTGTATATTACTCAACGGCTATCATAATTATTTTGGTTAAGTACTTGGAGAACAGTTATGCAACTCACAGTTGCTTTTTGAAATAAATAGTTATCGAATAATGGGTTAAAGTGCAACGTCTAAATTCTGTCTAAAAATATACAGAATCTAGACGGTTGAAATTAGGTCTAAATACAGACTAGATGTCTAATAGCCATCTATTGCTCAGTGGATTACTGTATTGCAAAAGAAATTCTATCAATAAGCACTCTCAAATTTCATATTTTAAATTGTGATATATATCTATATCGACTGATATGGAAAAAAATATATATTGTGATTAACTTTTTCCCATATCGCCCAGCCCTAGTTACGGGGAACAGGTTGTTTTTTCCTTCTTTATTTGAGTAAATGAAGACAAAAACTGTTTTACAAACATCTGTACGTGTGTTGACAGCAGAAGTCAAGATCTGGCAAGTAAATAATGAGCGAACAAAATGTATGGATGCTTGTCTACCGAGGACTTCCAGAATAGTTAATAGTTTTTTTGTCTGTTTGACTTAGTCCACAGTCCCAATCGGGGATTTAGAGTATAAATGTGCTTAATACAGTAAACCTTAGAAGATAAAATACTCTATCAAATCGTCAGGTTGTGAGGCTGTCCATGGTGCTGAAGAGGATCACCACTTTGACACTCATCCTCCAATAGAGGGGTTTACAGCTCCATAAGGAAAGTAGTAACCACCTCAGGTTATGTTACTCAGGTTATGTTAGCCGGTGAGGCTACGGTAGGTAACGTTACAGCCATTATTCACATCGGCCCCGTACATCCTTCAGCTTTCGAGAACGGTTCCCCCTTAATCTCAGCTACTCAGCATCACAACTTTCGCATTTTCTAATGTTTTATCAGCTCTCGTATCAGCTTCGTCTGCATTAAATCGCTGAATCATAGAAACGTTACGGTTAACTAGCGTAACTGCCGTCCCAACCAACCTCATTCATCCATCCTCCCCATCACCTCAGCGGGCACCCTGCTGCCAAAGAGCCGCCTGCCGCCGCTGCTTCCGCCCGGTCATCAACAAGGATAAACAACCAGCCACGGAGGAGGCTATCGAACACGCCACTCTTTTCCTCGGGTGCTCGACCTTCAAGAATACTATCGCCGTGAATGATGGAGATGTCGGTTTATTCACTTACCTCAACCGAGAGGTCCACTATCGAACGTCTCACGGTACTTTGCAGCAGACAACGCAGCAGCAATTGAGATCTCGCGAGAACAAGGGATCAAAGCCAAACTAGGATTTTATGACTGGAATGAAGGTTTGGACAAATGGTTTGTGGATATCACCGATTAATGTATGCATTTTCTTATTATTGTGTCTAGTTATTCATCTCTTTCAGATTGCAAGATAAACATTCACAAACGTCGCTAAAAAGGGTGTGACAAGTGACTTGGTCTCCCACCATTTCAATGACCAGTTTAGTGACCTTTAAACTACAATCAATAAATACTTCATGTGAAGTTTCCCTTTCCTCTTTTTTCCTTTTCTTAGATATCTTAAAATTATTAGTTTCTTTCTTCTTTATTTATCTGAAATTTTAAGAACAACAACAAAAAAACCCAACTAGAAACAAAGACACCAAACAAAATAATACATATGTACACCAAACAACTGTACATGTCAAAGATAAATTAACACAACATATGTACTGTATGTCAAGAATAAACAGTTTGAGAAGGAACAGAATGAAGCAAAAAGCTTATTTAGTCCTTCCCCTTCCTTGCAAATTAGAGATTAAAAAAAAATCTATTTGTATAAATTACAAAGATCTGTATAAATACATTCCTTTTATACACAAAGCTACCTGCTCAGCACTCAATAGGTTAGTTATTATAATTACTTGCATATTATAAAAAATAATCTGTTTTAATATTCAGAATTAATATTACTTTTATGCAACCACGTATATTTAGTATAAAACCATGTTTTTGTTAATCTACTTATATGAATCTTTTAATACTTCTCTATAGTTTGATTTAAATCAATTTGAGTTTGCGAACTGGGTTTTAAGTAAGGCCTAGTTGGGGTAAAAAGAAATGGTTTTCATCTCTGGTATACACACTGGAAACAAAAGCCTACTCTTAAAAAAATGTGGTGCTGATCATGCTATGCTGTATGAAAACCGCAGCACTGGTTCACATTATGTTCAGAACACAAAATATTAAGAACCACTACCAACCGTCATTAACACGCTGTAAACCAGTCCAGGAGGTTTTTCCAAAAGATGAGCTAAAAAACCTCTCACTTGATGCAAAATTATAATAGGGAACATGCTGATGATAGGCATTTAATTAACTTGAAATAAACAGAAATCAGAACTCTAAAGTTGTACTTTTCGTATTCACAACTGAGCCAGACATCCTGTTACATAAAGTTCCTGCTAAATGTGTGAAGATTACAGGAAGTATCAGTGAAATAGTCTCGGGTGTTGTATAACACTTGTGCAATGTTTTCATAGGGCACAAACAGAGAGTAAAGCTTAGTTTCTGAACTGAAAAACCATTTTGAATCAGCGGTTAGGGGTAAAAATGGAACCCTATACATTGACTTTATACTTATATCTTGTTTTGTAATGTGGGATTGGAAGCTATTTTCATCACCACCATCATCAACTTTAATTTTAGCACTGCATTCTGGTGTTACAACTCTCAGAAATCTGTATCACCTGTCATTTTAGATCACATCATATGCACTGTATTATACTATGGTTGTTTTCATGTGCTTTGGTGCTTAAGCACATGCATGACCCATAGCTGAGCTGTCTGTTTTTTTTTCTTCTTTTTTCAATCAGAAGCAAAATCTACCAAAATCAACACTAAAAACCAATCTAATGACCAATACATGAGCCTGCAGTATTGACAGTGCAGTCTGTGAACTTCTGTGATATCCAGCTGGCGATTGGCAAACAGTGGACTTGAAACAGTTGGTGGTTTTATTGTTTTTCATTTTGTGGTTTATTGTTACAAGTTAAACTACAGGAAGTAGGAGTTATATGTGACTGGCTCAAAGACAATCAGTGAAAAACTGAGTTCTCAGACCAAAATGTACATATTTAGAGCCATGACCAAAGATCATTGGGTTACCCATGGTTCAAAATTTATCAAAATTTACGTTCTACATATCTTAAGCTGCCGTTATCTCAAGATTAAGCTGAATGGTCAATGTTTTTATTAAACATTACCCTCTCATTTTGTTTATATCAGAATGCACGTCACAGGGGTTTTCTGCTCAAAGGATCTGCTCGTGATAGTGCTCATATGTTCCACTGCAACCTAAAATAGTAAAAGAAAGTGAGTCATAGGTGAAAAACATGTGTCACAGCATCCTCAGTGATGCTGTGACAGACAGATTTCCTGGATGTCACCTGTTCCTTTTAAATAAGATATAACCCACCAGGGAATCAAGGATCTGTAGCTGAATTTACAGTACACTCATGCACTTTTTTTGTAAAATCACGATATCTGTTTTGCTGTTTCAAAAGCTCTGCATAGATTTTCATTTTGATTCATAAATGGGCATTTAACAAAAACCTCCTACCACAGTTTTCAGCCACCCCTGGGCAAATGAAAGTAAGTATATGTAAAGCTGTTGATTTTGAAGCTACAGAAAATGCAGGCTCTGACTCTGAGAGAACTGGTCAACACTGAACATCAACTTTTTTCTTTCTGTTTTTTCCAGCAGATTGAAGTAGGCTTATTTGATAAAAGCTGCTTTAATGTAAGCTACTGCGTTAAACCAATCAGATCTCAGGAACTTTTAAATCCAAATCTGATGACAGTGGTGGGTGATTTGCTTTTACCATCTGACCACTGGTGATTGCATTAATTACATTAAAAATCTTACTGATGTTTTAAACAATAGGGATTTTAAAAAATGGGATATAAGGTAGAAATCAGTTTTTAAAAAATGAACCAGTTTTATTCTTCATAGTCAATATTTGCATTTCAGACGTCCACAATGTCATTCTTGCATGTGTATTGTTTTTTTTTATTATTTTAAATATTATAAAAATCATTTTTACAACCCAAGTTATGTTGTTGAAAATATGTGTAGTATACAGTAAATCAATGCACAGGAGACAGGTTGAGATCTGAAGAGCAGCCTGGGTGTCTGTTGTACAGATATAGAAATCAATACAGTTGACAGAGTCTAGACCAGAGTCTTTGGAGGAGCCTGAGCTCTCCTTTTCCTCACTTTTATGTTGCTGAGTGTGTTCGTAAACATAATAAATGTGTGTTACAATTTGTATTACAATTGTGCATCTGTGAAGTGTGTGTGTTAGGTACCTTTAGGTGATGTGTTGCAAGTGCAAATCTCTTTAGGTGTGTAATACAAGAGCGAGTCTCATCCGGCCTGATAACCAGATGCCAAGAAGGTGAGCCAAGGACACATCATATTGTTTTAAAATCAACAGAGCAATAACACTGGGAACACCCAACTTAATTTATGGCAACCACAGAGGCCAACATGATTTAAACAAATTGGGGAAAACTCAGGCTAACCTTATTGTTGTTTTTTAAGACTGATCCTCCACAATATCTCAGCCTATTATGAGTCATTAGCATGACTGCCTGTGATTTTCACTACAATACACTCAATACATTGTAAAAGGGTTTTTGGTATACTGAAGTACAGTTCGACTAGTAAAAACACAATTCCAGTTATCTTCAGTTGCCGTAATTACTTGTGGGAATGCGATACATGTTTTACTATTCTGTCCTATTCTACAATGGTACCCTATTTCTGCAGTTCATAAAGCTGGATCTGTCTGTTATGACATTTTACCTCATTGCAAGTTATTATGGTTATCTGAAGCTGCGTTAAGTAAATCTGGAATCTGGAATATCTGGACTATAGTTTTAGTTTTAGATTTCTGAGCATGAAGCTATGAGTGGTTATTATGTGAAATGGGAGTTTATCTTGGGAAAATAAATTGTTTCATATATCTGAATTGTTTATTCTGGACAGTAAGAATTCATAGAATTGGCAAAAGTACCAGTTATTAGTACCTACTGAAGAATATCATCATGGATATTTTAATAGCCTATTTACGATTAAGTAGCATTTTGATATCTGGGATAAAAAATAAATGGGATAAACTCTCACTTAAGGAATCTACAATCACGAGCCATGATGTACATGACAGATTTTCAAAATAAGGATCACTTCATATATGATTGCTGTAATTTATCACATCTGCTGAATGTCTGAATTTTAAACAAAATACACAAATGATTATGGGGACGACATTTTTCTGTGGAAGAATGACGTTTACAGTATCTAAACTGAATGCTGTGGAAAAATGTAGCTTAAATAAATTAATATATGAAAATGAATATGTGTCTTTTAAGGCACATATAGTTTATTAGTTTCAAAAATCATCTTATGTATCAAACAAGATAAACAAATATATTTGTTAAATTTTAAGGGCATTTCGATTTTGGGGGGTTTTCAGTATTAAGTGAAATAAACATTTCAGCTCCAACAAAAATGGAATTTTCTGGCCGTAATTTGTGGTGTCAGGTCTCTTGCAAAACAGATCTTGGATCTCAATGGGACAAACCTGGTTAAATAATAATAATAATAATAATAATAATAATAATAATAATAATAATAATAATAATAATAATAATAATAAACCTTTAAAATGACCTTTCTTTCTTGTAAGATGTATTTTGACGAGACGAAATGCATGTATGGATATACCAAATGCAGCTCTTAATAGTAGTGTGTTCTTGTTCTTGTTGAGGGCTACTGTCTCGCCATGAGGACTAACAGCGACGTGGCGTGTTAGCAGCACGTTTCTGCAGGATATGACCGACCGCCGCCTGTAGGAGCTTTAGCACCGAGAAGCAGCTGAAGCAGAGCCGGGCAGAAGCTGCTCAGCACCGCCCCCAGCGGCTCTAGTGAGCCTCGCTTCCGTTTCTACCCCGGCGGCGGGGCAGTAAATGGGATGCTGTGGGAATGTTCGAGGCGGGCTCTTCAGGGAGACCCAGGTGTTGGGGCAATGTCCACGGGATACTAGCTCTTATCGCTACAGCATTATAACACATCAGCATTACGCTAGGCTGAGCCATTTTGGTCGCACTTGTCGACGTCTCTCTCTCGCTCTCTCTCCCCCCTTTCACACTCCCCTTCCCTTTCTCTCTCTCTCGGTTTGCAGCCGTGTAAAAGAGCCCACGCGGAAGTTGCTGGATGGCAGCTCTCTCCAAGAAGTTCACAATGAAGACCATCGCCTTTCTGCTCCTGCTGTTGGCTGTTACCTGCAGGCTCGCTTGGGGAGAAGAAAATGCCATCGAGGAGCTGCAGGTGGAGACCCTGGTGAGTGAGTGAGTGAGACAGAGAGAGAGGCTCATTTTTACTCTGCCACACTGCAATAATAGAGCAGCTCTTACACAAAAACACCAAATGAATGCTCTCTAGCGTTAACAGTGAACTCCTCTGACCCTAAGGTGAGACCCGAAACTTGCTCTGTACTTTCCAGAATGGGAGACACGCTAAAAATTCACTACACGGTAAGACAAACACACATTTTCTCATTTTGAACGTCATTTGTTCACCATGTGTGTATTTTAATTCATCTTATTCAGATGCAGTTATTGTCTATGTGGCACCGTCTTCACTTGCAGACCGCAGCACAGTCACACTCTGGAGCTGAGTGTGAACCAGTCTCATAGTCTGATGGATAGATGAGGGTATATATGACAGATAACATATTGGCTTATTGTGGTTTGGAGTGCGCCATTGTGCTTACTTGGCTTCGTAGCGTGAGCTCGATAAGATCGCCTCTGGTTTTTACTATGATGGGGCGGTGCAACACGTCAGCAATATCAGCTCCCTCGTCTGTCAGTGGAGGAGCACTTCAGTCCAGGCATAGCAGTGCAATGGAGGGTTTTTTTTCCAGCCTGCACACTTGTTGAATTTTAGAAGTTTTGTTTATTGATTTGCATAACACAGCAATGTCCATGTGTCACAGCTGTCATTTGTGATACAGGTATTATATAACAGTGAAAGTGAACCAGCTAAGAACCTTCATTTACCCCCCACTGGAAAAAAAAATCTGGCAACACTAGACAGACATTCACACCATCTGGCTTTTGTAAACATTTAAGGGTAAAAATATACTAAGTTACTCTATTCTATGTTAGAACTGGTAACACTATCACTAAAACTATTAACACCATCACTATCGCCGGGTGATTTTTACCTGGAATAATATACTCAAGAAAAAGTACTTGTCATCAAAACACATCAAAATAGGACAATATATGACAAATTAAAGTAGTTTTCTTTTATTTTTAACCGTGTAATGTCCAAACGGAGGGGGAAAAAGTGCCATGAGGGGACTGTATAAAAATGTAACAAAATCACTGAAATTAGGCATTCATGAACAAAAAATTCCTAAAACTATATATGTATAGAAACTGTAAACTTAGTTTCTTTTCCACTTATTCCTGGAGCATGTCAGTCTTCACTGGTGAAGACTCAGGGTCCTCGGCACAATAACAGCTGCAAGAGAAAGAACCAAAATATGGCAGATTTTGAGTGAGTAAAAATAACCAGCTGACTCAAATATTTCTTATTACCATATGAATTCCCTTGAAAATCACTTTGTGATAGTTATTTATAACCACTGTACTAAATAAAGATAGCATACAAATTCCAGGACCACTCTTAACTGACCTTATTCCCTACATGCAGCTATCAAATCCACCCAAACCTACTTACCCTCTATCACTATTGGCAGGTGAAAATCACCTGAACAAGTGCCTGTAGGAAAAAGCAGGTTTTGGATCAAGTAAACAAATATGCCTTCAAAGATGTCAAAGGTAATGCTAAAGCTACCCAGAGACCCATGATACCCAGACAAACGCAACATAATTAAAATCACATAAACATGTTTGGTCGGGTGAAAATGACCCGGCGATAGTGTTCTAGGGTTAAGATGGATGTATCCTCTTCACTAATCAGTGTCATCTTAAATAATAATGCATTGTAATCTGCAAACATGATAAGTGACAAACAGTTTGTCCCTTTTCATTTGGATATGAGCCAGATTTTAATCATTTATACAACACACTTTAGACACATTGTGTATTTTGTCCAGTCATAGGCGCATTACTGTAAGAAATCCTAATGACCTCTGCAGTAGCAGAGATGGTCAAGTATCAGGGAAAGGTGTCTTTGAGCAATATTTATGACACTATCAGTTAGAGATAGGCCGATTAACTGGTCGGCTGATCAGTCAGGCCAGTTGATGGCATTTTGACGCAATCAGCATTACATTCACATTGGCCCTCACAAGGCCAATATCGCTGTTATCTTTCTGAATAAAAACGCATTTGATAGCTTATTAAATCGAATAAAGGCACTGGCTTATATTTAATATAACTGATGTTATAATGTTGACAATAATGCATTTTAGTAAAACTAATGTGATGATGTTTCACTGAGCCAATTAATTTTCCATCTACATTTATTACATAAAGCCTCAAGTTCAGAAATTGTGTTTGATTTTTTTGTAAGCATTATTATCAGCACATATATAAATAAACAACGATGTGATATTGTCACTATATATCAGCCATTGGCCAACCTGCTCCGTTATTATTGGTATTAGCACTGGCCTTTGAAAAACTTGTATCTGTCCACTACTATTGTCAATCACCAGCCATAAGCTGGGAAGAGTTTTGAGCATAAAAGATCTTCGCACAGCACCCTAAACAGCAGGATTTATTAATGTGTTGTCTGCCATACATTGCCTCTTGTAGTGTTTCTTTTTCAGTCACAGTCTCATGTGTCACATTGTTCGCCTTTTGTCTTCAGGGTAAACTGATGGATGGGAAAGTGATCGACTCATCACTATCCATGGACCCTCTTGTTGTTGAGCTGGGAAAAAGAACAGTCATTCCTGGTAAACGAACAGTAAATCCCTTTGCATGATTTAAACAGTGGCACTTTGACATGTTTATTGTATGTGAGAAATTACTGCAGCCTGTTGTGTGCCTACTTTGGTGATTGGCTTTCTTGCTTTTTTATCTTCTCAACAGGTCTAGAACAAAGCTTGGTTGGTGTGTGTGAAGGGTAAGTCGTACAGCCAGAAAGTCGTGCAATACATGTACTCTGTAATCTCATTGTGCACACATGAATGTATAATAATTTTTAATGGATTCTGAGGGATACTTCCCTATGGGACTAATTCTTACCTCTTTTTCGTTTCTTTTTTTTTTTTCAGGCAAAAAATCAAAGCCACTATTCCATCTCACCTTGCGTATGGCAAAAAAGGTTACCCTCCTACAATTCCAGGTACTAAATTAATTCATCGAGAATCCAGACTAATTCAGGCAGGGTACATGATTTTAGTTTTTTGATTTTCCTGTTTAAAGATCAAATAGTTCTACCAGCTAAGTTTGATTGCATCCAGAAAAACGGTCACAGGGAGTAAAAGAGGCTAAATAAATTAATTCTCTGATTAATTTCATCAATACAGCCGTTTTTCAATCTTTGTAGAAGGAATTTAAACTTGTTTTATTGACAGTGGGAAAATGCAGAGGGTATCGATTGAAAAAACCCTCTTTCAACTATTTATTTCCTGAATCTACTGCCTGTCTCAAGAGGAATATTTGGACAAATGCCCAGTAATAAAACCTGCAATTTTTGTTGTCAAAACAGACCAAAGAAATACAGGGAACTATCAGGCTTTATTGGTGCTCAGATTTTGAGACCTACATACCCTTGATCAAACAGGGCTGTGCAATCCTAAAACAGCAAAACACTGAAATTAGTAAGAAATACTATAAGATTAGTCAAAATTTGTAGGAACTATTTTGAGAGGTGACTTTAATCAACACTGATGAGCATTTACAGTAGCACGGCAATGTCTTGTAATAAACCACCGTGGTGAAAATAATTTTGAAGAATGAAGAATAAGAAATAGTTTTTTTTAGATAGAATATAACCACACTGAATTCGAATGTTAGTCACTTTACCTTTATTTTATTTTTTTTGGTATATTGTGTATTTTTCTTTTACAATTCAAAGAATAGAGAGATAAACACTTGTTGGATTGAAAACACTGACCATGAATTTGTTCTAGGCGATGCTGTTCTTGAGTTCGAGGTGGAGGTTGTTTCCCTGACGCAGCAGACGCCGTGGCAGAAAATGGTCAATGATGTGTTCCCCCTGGTGTGTTTGGCCCTGGTGCCCACTCTACTCGGCCTAGTGGGACTTTACCTCTACAAAAAGGCTAATGCTGAGAAGCCAAACAAAAAGAAAGCAAAGGACAAGAAGATCAAGAAAAAATGAGGACAAAGACCAGAACTATTTAATAAATTTTTTAATTGTATGGCGTGTGCTCAATGTTTATTAAGCATTATGATCAATTTTGCTTCTATTATGTGTATCTACATTTGAACCTCAAGGTATTTTATCAAGTCAAGTACGTTTTTTTTTAACAAGCTATCAGAATACAATCCCCAACAATAATAGAAACTAAAGTGTATGAATTATTTTTAAGCTTATAAAGATTATCCATTAACATTGCATGTGTTCACTTGCATATCAAGCAGTGTTTGTCCCTTTGTAAGCCAGCATCATAGCCACAAACTCTGTACAACACACACACGCACAAACACACAAGCCATCAGATGATCCCATGTTGCTTAATTGTGGCTCCGTAAAGTTTGAACCTGATGACACCGGTGCTTTAACAGGACTAATTTGAATTTCAGTGGTGTTTTCAGGCTGTCTGGGGGGCAGGGGCTGGAAAATAAAAAGGGTACCTGTTGAATACCATACATACATCACAGCTCAGAAGGTTGTGATCAGTAAAGATCTGCCTCTAGCAGTGTTTTAAGGACCGTTTGACAGGCTCTTCAATTTTCTGTTTCATCGCAGCATCCCATAAAAAAATCACAAGGTAGCTGCCCACAAGCCTGATTTTGACTTGTTAGAATAGGCAGGTGGTGGTCTGGATATGTTATAGGACTGTAGGAACAGGCAGTAGGGGAGAGTGGGGTAAGATGAGCCATTTTTCATATTTCAGATCACTACATCAAGGCAATCATAGTTTTGTCTCAAACTAGTGTATCTGCATTTATTTCAAGATGTGTATCCCTGCAAACCAACAGAATGAGTGCAAACATAACTGTCTTGATCAATCAATTAATCAATCAATCAGTCTTTATTTATGTAGCACTTTTCATACACAGCTTGTAGCATAAAGTGCTTTACACAGAAAAAGGAATAAAAGAAACAAAGAATACCCAAATCTACCCCAGCCCAACCCCTTATTCCCACCCCACAATCTAAATGCATCAGAAACAGTATTAAAATGCATAAACTTAAAAAGGGCTTAATTTCGTGGAAACAGGAATGTGGAATGCGCGCACTGAGGAAACGTCATTATAAAACTCAAGATAAGGAAACACTGGAGGTTTAGGTTAAAATCTAAAAACAAAGAAACATGGAATGAAATTTAAGAAATAATAAATAAAATGAAATAAAAACCACAGTAAAAGATACTAAAATAAGAGCACCAAAATAGCTCAATAAAAGACGATCCTGTCATTAAAACTAGAATAGATAAATGCTAAAACACTTAAACAAAGTTAATGATATAAGATTTAGTTAAAAGCAAGACTAAAAAGGTACGTTTTCAGTTTACTTTAAAAAAAAAATTAGGATTGATAATATAGCATGCAAAAAAAAAGTGGTCTCCTATGGTCAACTTAACCTGTGTATGGGGTAAGTTGAGCCATATCCCTACTTACCCCAGAACTACTATTATGACTTTATTAGTCCTCAAAACTAAAATGGTAGACTTTTATGCTAGGTTTTTTACCTCATGTTGTTGCTCATAGATACCACAATTGATGTATAAAACATATTTAAAATGATCTTTTTTGGTCTGAACACAATTTTAATAAAACTTATGACAGACTAAATTCACTTTCAAGAGAGAAAATTTGTTTTTTTTTGTAAATAGATGTCTAACCCCTTCACCCATGTGCCTCTAACCTTCACAGACTCCATGAATTGATGCCCATCTCCTAAATATTTGGTCACATGATCAATATCTTTTACCATTTCCAAGCAAAAGAGAGTGGTTGAACTTACCCTTTGGTGCAACTTACCCCACTCTCCCCTAACTGAGATATAAGATGACACCTATTTTTATTTTATTGTTTTTTAATTAGATTTGGGTTTCAAAACAACGTGGAAAGTAGGCTCGATTAATGTCTGGAGTGGATGGATGGATTCCAATATTTTTGACAACTCTGCAGCCTTGGAGAACATTTTTTTCTAATTTAAAACGCACAAAAAAACCTCAAATAAAACAATTGTGAAATTGGACATTCTGTGAACATACGTTTAATGTCCGTGAACAACAATGCTGGTAACACCGTTGTTCTCAAAATAAAAGAATTAAATGGCTAAAATTTTTCCGCTGACAGTATTTGGAGGGCGGAGCGGATGCGGATGAGAGTTCTTCTCGGGGTACAACCTCTTCCGGTCCTCTTTCCAGCTTTTCGTGCATCATGGTGAGTGTGTTACAGCCGCGGCCGTGTGGAAATATCAAACAAAAAACGCCATTTCTGCCACAAAATACGGACAGTTTTACCCAGTTCGGTTTCATAATCATATTTCAATCGTATGGAATCGACAATTATCCTAAATGATTGGTCTTTTTGATTAAAATCTACCTCCGGCCTTGTGCTAACTGTTAGCAGGCTAACCGTCTCTTGCATGTGTTACTGTGAGCTAGCAAAGGCAGCGCGACGTGACTGTAAAAGTGTAGGGAAACACCCGAGAGTTTAAAAAAAAAAAACATTTTAGAGTCCAGATTGACGAGTTACGTCCATGTGATAACTATTACTGTGAAATCGGCGTTGAAATAATTGTCGTTTGTAACGTAATGGCAGCCGAGGAGACTGAACGGCGATGACTGTGGTTTATGAAAATGGTTTAAAGAAAAGGGATGCCAAAGTTTGGATGTATCTGTCAATCCTGCAGATATTAAGAAATGGGATATCTATGATGTAGTGAGCTGAAGTGTAGCTGTTAGTGTGCTTATACCATTTTTTTTGTCTGCGTGGGTAGAGTGGAAAGTAATCCAACATAGCGTGTGCGAGTGTGTGGTACATGTAAAAACACACTTTTACGAAATGATTTGATATTCAAGCAAATTTATACACTATAAAAGCTCAGAACAAGCAAGAAGTCATAACAAATTAACCAAACTGATGAAGAACCCATCAGCAAAATCTCAATCACAACATTACTACTGGTTGGTCCACATACCCATGTTCTGGGCAAAATAGTAAATAAAATATATATAACACAAACCAGGAAATTTAAAAATGTATAAGCTTACAAAATTATCAGTCATAAAAAGCCTCTACAGAACTATGCCTAGATACTAGGAGGGGGAGAAAAAATCGATTCGCAGAAATATCAATTTTTTTTGTTTTACAATTTTTAAATCGAATTTATTTATTTTTTTGTTAAAAAATCGATTTTTTTTTTCTTCTTAAATTTAAGAAAAAAGGTTCCTTCACACCGTTTTTGTTGTGCGATTATTTCGGACGTCTGTTTTTTTTTTTTTTTTACGAACCCATATCCTGTCAATTCAAACGTTCACATCAGCGAAGTCTGAAATATGGTTCCTGGAATAGTTGGTAGACAATCATAATTATTCAACTGTTTCACTGGTGTTAAAAACGCAGACTAAAAATCGACAATATCGTAGAATCGCAGTTTAAACCGAATCGGTATTCAAAAAATCATAGAAGAATGGCATCAGGAGAAAAGCATATCGTCCCAGCCCGACTAAAAACATTAAATTAAAAAAGGGAAAAAAATGTTTTCTGCTAAACCCATTGCCTCTAATGAGCCGCTACTGCGTTACAGTACCTTTCCCCTAGTTTTCTTTTCAACGATGGAATTCTTGTTTTTAGACCAAGAAGAGGAGGAATAACGGTCGTGCCAAGAAGGGCCGCGGACATGTGCAGCCCATCCGCTGCACCAACTGTGCCCGCTGTGTCCCCAAGGACAAGGCCATCAAGAAGTTCGTCATCAGGAACATCGTGGAGGCTGCAGCTGTAAGGGACATCACAGAGGCTAGTGTCTTTGACCGTAAGTGTCGATTTTTATTTTCTAAACCTGTCTTTTGAACTTTGATCCTTGTGGCTTTCCCTAATTGGAATCTGTCTCTCTGTGTCCTGTATGCAGCCTATGTTCTGCCTAAGCTCTACGTGAAGCTGCACTACTGTGTCAGCTGTGCCATCCACAGTAAGGTGGTGAGGAACCGCTCCTGTGAGGCCAGGAAAGACCGCACCCCACCACCACGATTCAGGCCCACTGTAAGTGCTTTTTATTAACTAGTGCTGAAATAGGAAGTAAGGGCTGTGTAAGTGAGTTAGTGTCATTACTCATGGTAGACAAAAAGCTTGGGGAACTAATGCTGACAAAAGGTTTTGGATCGATCAGTCAGTACTGGGGTGAAAGGAATATCTAATTTTATCCTAACACTATTAGGTGACAGTAGTTGGTTATCTGTTAAACCTTTTGTTTTGACAATGTGGGAGTTTTACAATATAAATTTGTAATTGTCTTTTTCCTACCTTTTATATTTACAGGCTGGTGCACCAAGAGCCCCTCCAAAACCTATGTAAAGCAGTGCTTGAGGATGCTGTTCACCTGAAGAATAAATTTAAATGTTCTTTACAAAACCTCTTAAGCGTGGATTCTTTGTGTACAGTATGTTTTGTAGTTTTAGTAAAGGAAAAGCCTGTGAAGCATTTTATTTGGAATAGTTTTTTTACAGTACAAAACTTACAGTTCAAGATCAATTACGCAAACCCATAATTACATTTTATACATTTAAAATGACTGTGCAGTCTTTAAAGCAACAGCAGACTGATTTAGAGGAGGGGGGGAGGTAAATGTAGATTTGACAAACAACACACAGTGCAACAAGGAAGCATTAAAACCAAAAACACCACAAAACCAGCTTTTAGTTTTCTTTTAGAATTTGAATAGACAGTTTATTTGTCCTTGGAATTACAACAGAATGTGAGTGTGTTGGGGTGGGGAGGAGGCTGAGAAGCAGACGGCTTTGATATTAACATGCATCAGGTATAGAAACGTTACACATTAAAATGAAACATCCAAACTCAGTCCTGTGAACAGGAATAAACATGGTCAAAAAGGAACTTCAATGCTTGATGTAAACCTCAAATTCTGAAAGGATAAGCCAATCCACAGGCTCTTGAGAACAGGCATAAGGAAGTCAACAAAATAGTTCAGCTCCATTAAGGGGTTTTGCACATCTTGTCTCAAGTTCTTGGGCTCCCAGCAGTCTGAATTCTTTTATTTTTGTAGACCTATGTGTCATGTATCAACTGGTGGTAAAAATGAAAAAGATTCTCGCCAATGGTTACAGTTGGTTTTAGTGAGACTACGGCCGATGGCAGAAAAGTCACATGACAAAAAAATCTGTGGAGCTTCCTGTAATAAGTGTCTTGTCATGTTGGATTTAGAAAACAGCAAACCTATTTTCACACAAATGTAAGAATGCAGAGAGGACCTCAGGCCAAAGGCACATCACTACAGTCAACAAGAGAAAACAAACGGAGAGAATCACACGTATTCTGGAGGTCAAAGCTGTGGCCTTTTTCAAAGAGTACACAGGGAAATGGGATGTTTAGTGTAGCTCATTGGTTGAAGAATTTTGCTCAGAAAAACAAACGTTGCAGCTATGGAATTAAATCATTTACAACACAGTCAAATTGAAGTGTTCTGGATTCAGTTAAATGACACTACAGCAGTCTTGTTTCTTTTTTTGGAATTAAGGCAAGTTCAATTGGTTTTATGGTGGAAATATAACTGAAAGAGAACAATTTGACCTTTAAGGTATGCTTGAGACAGAAACAATGCACACACACACTAGAGTACATTGTCTCATGTATGACCTTTCTTTGCTGCCTCATACAGCAGTGTGTTAAGATTCCAAATTTAGAAAAAAAATCTTGCTTCACTCAAGAACTTGTATAAGTTGTTCACACAAAAATAAACAAAGGTTGACGATTACAATGTTTACTTAAAAAGAAATCCTTCAAAAAGTAGCAGAAAAACTGGAAACAAGGTCATTTTTAACATCTACACAAGTTTGCTGGGAAGGAAAACAAAAGAAAAAAACACAGGATCGTCTATTTGTTTAATATGTACAAATATATATCCCAGCTCTGCTCTTTTTTTCTTATGTGCCACTCTTATTAAGCAAAAGTGCTTCAGTTAGAAGTGAAAAAGAGGTGGCTCTTTGGTTCAGCCATGTGGGAACAGTTTTTGGTGATATGTTCATACTAATCTCATCTCTTTTTTTTTGTCCTTTCCCAAGCTCATTAGATCAATAAAAGTCAAGTTTGATTATTACTGAATGAATCTCACAAACTGAGAAAACTGTCGGCACATTTTGGGCCAAAGACTTCACAAGGTAATCTGCAGGGCAGTGCGAAGTATTTTGTCTTGGGTCAAACACAGACAATATGTGCGAGCAACAATTGTTTTTCTAATATTTTCTAAACATTTCAGTAGACGCAATTAAAAGCTATCAGTGCTTTTCAAACAAAAAGATTTTCCGCCATACACTTAATTTCTACACTTTAAAAAGGTAGACCTCTTATGGATCAAACATGACAAAACTTCCTCAAAAAGAGCCCCCTCCACCTGTCAAATTCGTAAAAAGCAGACATTTTGATTTGAAATGTTAAAACATGATTCAAATAAAACAATTTTTCTTCAATTAGGACGGTCGTAAACTGTCACTCCACACAGCATTCATTCATAGCAGTCATTGCAGCTTGTGCCAAGTGCCATTAAATTTTCGATAAATTTGCAGAGCTGTTTTTTTTTGCCAACTCTTTGAGGAAAACCAGTGATGATTTATGTTATATAGAGGATTATGGTTGTGCAAAGCTATGAGTCAGAACCTTTATTTTGAAATCTTAAAGCAATTTTTAGACTCGTGTTTGTTACCCCCCACCCCCCCCACCCCAAAATGATCTGTTTATGATATGACTGTGGTCGTTCATGTCCTTCAGCCTGTGATCAGGGTGAAGAAAGGCACAATACAATGAGATAAAACACCCAAATAATCTCTAAATAAAGCAAACATAGATCAGTGTCAGTTTTCAGTTTGATGTCAGTTTACAAGGGAAATGTTTAAGACTTGTAAAGATCCAGACCTCTTCTGTAATCTCTTAAATGGTGGCAGTGAAACTCATACTGCTTTCCTACTGAGAAAACATTTCCATCAGTTTCCTCTGATTCTAAGAGAAATGTGCAGGTCATTAATGTACTCCATAAAATAGTTTAATATAATTAAAGTATTGTGGCAGGTATCAGTGCAATTAAAGCAGTCATAGAAAAGAAAAAAACACAAACATTTCATACTGCCTTACACTGCATTCACACAAAGGCCTTCATTTTCCACCTTGCTTAATTCAAATACACTTCCATAAACACAGGATATCACATGTTCACCCTCTCTCACATTCACTCACACACAAACGCACACTGAGATCTGTCCACCCCAACCCCATTAAAAATAAAAGTGCGGTTTAATTCATGGACGTCCTGTCAAACACAACCAATTGACCAGGACCTGGTTTCTGAGTTTGGTCTGCATTACTTGAAGTTTTCAGTTTTCTATATACTGTTGGACAGACCCTAAACCTAAATTACTGTATTAAATAAGCTCTTTCAAAAAACAAGGCATTAAAACTCTGCAGATCCAAATGTAGGTGAACTTCATATGACCGTGTTCTCTTAGATCTCTGTTAAAGTGCATAAGACAGTGGAAGTTTTCAGGTTCTGGACACAAGTGAGATTTGTCAGCGTTAATTTGTGCATCAGGTTTGGGTCCTGAATTTCAGAGCAAGGCACATGTGCAGATGAAAAAGTGCTTTGGCTCATCAACTAAAGATTACATTTGATTAGATTAAAGTGCATTTTTAACGTTTCATTATTCAAAGTGCATTAAGATTAATAAGGACTACTATTATATTTATGAAACACTCATATAAGTCTCCCATCAATACTAACAGTTCCTCAGGCTCTTTGAAATATATGATCGTTGTTGTCTAGTCATCAGTATGCAGATCAAACTCAGCCAGGTCCTTGTCTCAGTGTAAAAACAAAATGAAGCAGATATGAAGCAGAATGTCCACCCTTTGTCTTCAATCAAATATGTGCTCCCCACGGACAATATGTGAAGAAAATTCATAGCGGTCCTGGCTGCGGTGGCCGCAGATGTTACACTCAAAAGGCTGGCGAAACCCATGGCAGCCCATGTGGATGGTAAACATGACGTGATCCAGGAAAAGCACACGGCAGTGCTCACAACGGAAAGATCGCACAGCTCGACCCTCCCCATCTACAACTCGAAAAGCCTCCCTAGAGGTGGAGGAGGGCACTGTAGGTGAGCTGGGGGTTGGTGCGAGGGCAGGCGTTGAGAGAGCGGATTGGCCCCCTTCCTCTCGATCCATCTCTCTTTCTTTGGCATGACTGGGACTGTGCCTATCCCGACTCCTGTGGTGTGCACTTGGAGGAGGTGCAGAGTGATGGTTGTTGGAGTAGAGGACATGGTGGCCGTTGTTGCTGTGCAAGGTTGGAGTAGGCGCAGTGCTGTTGCATGGCTCATCAAGCATGCTCTCTGTGTCAGTAGAGTCTTGGCAGCCGTTGCTAGGAGATGGTGCATGACTCCGTGCCACTGGCAGGTCCTCATGACCCTCTGCCGCTTCCCTCCCTCCAACACTAGCAGCTCCCATCCCAGCTCCAGTACCTGTACAATCCAACCTCGGGCCTAGAGCCACAGAGGGATGAATGGAGCTGTGGATTGGTTTAAGTTCTGACAAACATGATGGGTGAGTTGAGGGAAGGTGTAGGGGCCTCAGTGTATCTCCTCCATTACCTACTACATTTGCATAATCTCCTCCCAAACCAGTGAAGTGTTGAGCTTCAAAGTCCCCTGTGTGCATCTTCCTGTCTTTATCCAAACCAGCACTGAGCTCATAAGGTGCATCTGCCAGGTTGAGGTGCATGTGCTTCTGTCCTGCAGAAGGAAACACAACATTATCACGATCGGCTATGAAGGTCTTGGAGAACCTTAAAACTGCATGTTAAAGGGAAAAAAGAAGCTTGCCCAGGTAGGTTAATTTCTCAGAGTAGTTTTGGACGCTTGGTCAACTTCCTCTATTTTATATAGTAACACATTTTGTTCATTCATTTTTTAAAACAAACTTATGCAACCAAATCAGGTTGGTATTCCACGTGCCTCTTTGTAGGGCCTCAAGAAACAAAGAAAACTCCAGGTAGTGCAGGTCCTGAACAAAATCTAATTGTCTTTGAGTGAACTTAGGTTTGAGGTCATAAGGATTTTTTCACTCATTTGTTCATTTTATTGTTTACTGGGTGCAACTGTTCCTGACAAGAGTCAAAACAAAGCAATGGTCACATCACTAACTCAAAGAGATCAGTAGTATTGGAAGTGGTGTCTAATTCATTTTTCTAAGGCGTTACACACCGGTATCAAATGCTCACCTACAAACTTTTGTGGTGTGGATCTCTTGCGTTTGGTGATACTGTTGGCGAGCCGATCAATAAATGCCATCTTGTCTGAGGAGGGCTGCAGTAGAGAGTCTGGTATAAACTCTAGCTCTCTCATTTCCTCTCCTGCACAGAATACAAAAAAATTCTAATGTCATTCGGGATGTTTTCTCATTAACCAGACAGCATTTATCCTAAATACTTAATGCGGAGGCTGGTGTTTGTAAGAATCTACACCAGAAATTAGATAGAGAGGACACCAAGGTTGATTTTTTTCCTTGTTAAGGCAGTTTGCAAGACTGATTTAAAGCCCCGAACTACGAAAATGTGATCTACCTCTGGCAAGCCATTTTAAGATATGACCATAAATTGTACCTTGATTCTGAGCACTTGATGACTGTTGTGACTCCGAACTCTGTAAGTAGCTGTGGCAGCGCTCACGGTGCTCTTCCAGGGTGCTTTGCTGCTTATAACTACGACCACAGTAGCTGCACTTATACGGTTTCCCTACAGTCGGAGAGGTCACTGGGGCCAAAGTGGGAAGATGCGGTATTATTCCTGCTGTTCTACACCCTCATCAGACAAAATAAGTTCTCTTTCTGAACATGTATCTTTCCTACCTGCATGAGTGCGAAGGTGGCCGGTTAGTGCGTCTCGTCTTCGACAGGCATAGCTGCAGAAGGGACATTTGAATGGCTTCTCCCCAGAGTGCAGCTTGATGTGGCGGAGCAGGTTGCCCTTTTGGGTGAAGGAGGCACCACACTGATTACACTGGAATGGTCGCTCACCTGGAAATAGATTAAATCTGTTGATTTAAGGGCAATCAGAAAACTTTCCAGTGGAAATGATCTTTTCTTTAGAACTAACAAATTTTACCATTATTCAAGAGATACTGTCATATGTCTGTACCAAATCTAATTTGTTTTTATTAACTATTCTTCTCAGTAAATGCATGTTTCTCACAGAGCTGCTTGATCAGAACTCAAATGATCAGTCACCTGTATGGCTGCGTTTGTGTACCATGAGAACATTAGGCCCGATGCAGATCATTCCACAGATGTCACACATGAGCTTTCCATTTGGTGTCCTTGTGGCCCCAGTGGGTAAACCCTCAGAGTTGGTAGGCTCCCTGTATCCGCCAGCTGGCTCAGAACCGTGCTCAGGTCCTCCTTCCTCTATCCGCTCCCCTCTCTCGTCTTCAGTACTGCGACCTAGGTCTTCATCGCTGTACAGCTCCACTTTAATAGAGTTGGCTAAAAGGAAAAACACAAAAAGGCCTTGAATGAGCTAACATACTGCGTATTTACATACCTGTCAACAAACTGCTGAGATAAAAATGACAGAAAAAAAGGCCCACTCAGTGAATTAATCTAAAAATTAATATCAGTAGATGAGTTAAGTGTGATCTGGATAATAAATAATAATGTAATTAAGTGTTAACCATTACACAGCTTTTTTAACATTTCATAAAACATTGTCACAAGCACAATGAAATACTGTACTGAGTATACTGAGTTGCTTTGTCCATTTGTAGGATATAAACTTATTTCCTCACTGACCACTGAGGGAGCGACTTGGAGAGGCCTCTTTGCTATTTGGGGTGCTCACTGTCGGACCTCCAAGTGCCCCAGAAAACTCCCTTTCCATTGAAGAGTCTCCACCAGCTGAGGGAAAAAAAAGCACCTCTGTCATTCTTTTAACCAGCAAAACTGTTCATGAGAGTATATGTGTGAGGACATGGACAAGAATTTTACCTGGTATGTAAGACTGGCCATTGCAGTCTTCAGCATCCATACTAGTTAAAAATAAAATATGAAATGACAGTTGTATCAGAGGTTTGGAGGATGCATAAAAACAGGTTGTACAGGTGGTGGTACAATTTCACAACACTTCACGATCTCACATCAACAGATTAATTTCACTTTCTGAGTTAGTATTGCATGGGGCCAAATTCAGTAGTTGTGATATCTTAATGTAATGAAGATACACCATCCAGCCATAACACCTGGGCAATCTACTTCAAGCAAAACAACAGGTCTACTCCAAAATCAATTTTTTGTTGTTGTTTGTTTTTGTTGAAATGATCAGACAGGTGATTATCGTACCCTGTATTCATTATTGAAGACAAAATAATTAGCGGTGATGGTTTGCTGGAGTTTGTTTTATTCAAAGGTGCTCCCACAATTTTGTCCAGCTCACTGACACACAAAATATTAGGAACACCTTACAGTATTATGCACTTCAGTACAACACAAACACCCAACCTCAACAAAATGATTATAAAGATTTGTAAATGTAAGAGCTTCATAAAAGTGAACTTAATAATACAGCTACAACACATGATTACATTAAAGCGTTCAGGCGCTCATAATGTTATGGCAGGTCGTTATAAATCATCTAAACTACCCCAGATAAAAGCATGACTGGCAACAAACTACCTCGTCGGTGAAATCAAGCCACTATGAAGTCCATATTTCTCAACTGCACCTAAAACATTGAATAGTACTGCTAACATTGACTATTATCTGTAAGAAAAAATAGTTAACAAATGTGAAGGCTAAGTTAACGCCTAAGCTAACATTAACAGCGACGAATCAGCTGATCACTCAGTAACAATCAGATTGATCCCAGACAAGAGGAATAAAGTCACGCTACGTTTAGCTAACATCACGTAAGGTCTGCCAGGGCAAAATAAATTAGAGATATAAAACATTTACACTGTGGTATTTATAAAGGGGACGTTGAGATAATCCAAGTTTGCGGCTCGGCCCTCGGTGGCTAACTCGTCAGCTAACTGCATGCAATGCAAACTACCGTTAGCCAAGTTAGCCCAACTCAACACGATACCGTTACAACACTTTGACATCGCCAACAGCTTACTTTAAAGCAAGAAGCGGGGTGACAGCTACGTAATGTGAGCGACGATGCAAGGCAGATGATGATGTTGTGACATTGCTTAGCCCGAAAACGCTGAATGGTACATTTAAGTATCTCCAATGTTTTGTTGAACGCTAGCATAACAAACCAAGGTTAGCATGTACCGTCCGCGCTCGCTAACATCACAGTAATGTTTCCTAAACGGTTGCTATGGCACCCACCGCCTCCTAGTTGCTATTGCTAGCCGACTACACGTTAGCTTGCCGTCCCCGAAGGCTTGCCGCCGACTTTAACAACAATATGCAGTGCAAACAGAACAATTCGACATCGCTCCTCCGACTCGTTGTAACAAGTGCGTGGTCCCTACCTGTCAGGGCCGTTTGAATGAGTTTATTCTGTATTTTCATCTGCCTGTTTATGACGGCGGCATCTCCCGGCAGCCCTTACAGTCAGTCCCAGACAGTTTCCGGTTGGATTACAAATGCAGCTGCCGATCAAGCACTAACCTTACATGAACCAGGGTCTGGATTTACATTTCACCACATCAGTTAGAGTCCTTTGTTTTATTCATTTAGCACCAACAATCAACGGTGCAGTCAACGCAAATACATTATACCCTCTGATTTTGATATTTTACGATTTCTACAGGTGTCTTCTTTAGTCTTGTGACCAAGATCTTATTGACATTCAACTCTCACAATTACCGCATTTTTTCGAATTATATTTTCAACTTTCTTTCTTTCTTTGTTATTATTATTTTTTAACAATTTATATTGTCCAAATTTGTGGGCTATTTAGCCACCAATGATATTGTTAAACTGTCTGTAGGGGAGAGTGGGGTAAATTGAGCCAAAGGGTAAGTTGAGCCACCCCCTGTTGCTTGGAAATGGTAAAAGAAATTGATCATGTGACCAAATATTTAGAAGATGGGCATCAATTCATGGAGTCTGTGAAGGTTAGAAGCACATGGGTGAAGGGGATAGATAATTTATTAAAAATAAATAAATAAATTAAAAAGATTTTAATTTTAATTCTTTAAAATAAATTTAGTCTGTCATAAGTTTGATTAGAATTGTGTTCAGACCAAAAAAGATCATTTTAAATTTGTTTCATGCATAATTGTGGTATCTATGAGCTTCAACATGAGGTCAAAAACCTAGCGTAAAAGTCCACCATTTTAGCTCAGAGGACTAATAAAGTCATAATAGTAGTTCTGGGGTAATTTGAGCTGGTGGCTCAACTGAGAAAGTAAAGGAGTTTGATGAGAGGATCAGAGTTTCAGTTCAGATTGTTGAAATGTTTTACTTTTTCTTTTCAAAACTACAGCTGTGAATGTTCTGAATCACTTAAAGACATTCTCATGTTAAAATGGCTTTTTACAAAACAGCTTTTTAGCAGTTATATGCAATAATAATTAAAAAATATATTGTACCAGTCAAATAGCATATAATAGCATAGCATAGCATAGCATAGTAGGGATACGGCTCCACTTAGCCCGAGACCACTTTTTTTGACATGCTATATTATCAAGACAGTTCTGTTTGCACTCATTCTGTTGTTTTGCAGGGATGCACAACATCTTGAAATATATACAGATACACTAGTTAGAGACAAAATTATGATTGCCTTGATTTAGTGATCCAAATTTGAAAAATGGCTCATCTTATTAGGGATACGGCTCAACTTATCCCGCTCCTATGGTCAACTTGCCCCATACACGGGGTAAGTTGACCAAGAACAAACAAGAATTTGTGCAGATTGTCAAGGGTGCCAACCACAGATGTGAGACATTTTTTTGTTGTTGTTGTTTTAAGCGTAATGGACCGGATTGGTATCATTAATCTGCGAACCCAGTTTTATAGATTTAGGACACTATGTGAAGTGTTCAGAAAAAGAAATTTGGTTGATTAAAAAAATGTATAAAGACAGCATATTGAATGTTGAAACAGAGACATTTTTGATGCTAAAGTTAGGAAAGGGGAGTGTTTACTGTTATGTTTCATCACCTCTTCTTTAAACAACACTCTATAAGGATATGTTGTTTCACAGCCTACATATTGTTCACTATGAAATGTGCCCAGATTTGCAAGTTACCCATACCCCAGTTAATTTCTGTTTCTGAAGTGTGTGCTGACCAAAAGGCCAGGTGGTCTCTCTTGTCTTAAAGCAGAAGATGTGCCATTCATGATTTAAAAAAAATGACACATTTTGATTTGTTGGTCCACTGTATAGTTTTCTACTTTGCCTAAATGTATCTTAGATGGGCTCAAATCTGTTAAATTGCTAATATTGCTGGACCATGATTATTCTGCATGTCTCTTTTTTTTTTGCATGGAACAGTTAAAACCCACATTTGTGGATGCATGAGCAAACTGTGTTCACAGACAATGTTTTTATGGCTATTTTGAGCCCATGCAATGGCTTCTACTGCAGAGTCATGTGTGGTTTTAACACAGTGCTGCTTTAAGGCCCAGAGATTACATCAATCCAGTATAAATTCACCTATGTCCTTTAAAGTTCTCCAGATTCTCTGAATCTTTTAAAAACTACAAATAATAATAATAATAATAATAATAATAATAATAATAATAATACTACTAATAATAATAATAATAATAAAATTAAAAAAAGGTTGATGTTGGTTCTTTTTTTTTTCAATCTTTTCTGAGAATATCAGAAAAGATAAAAAAAATGTGATGTCAAAGTCATATACACCAGCTCGTCTTATGCATGCTCTGTTTACACAGACAGATGAGAGCCAAACAGTCACAAAACATGTATAATCTGAGATGTTTTGAATTGTTACAACCAATATTTCTAACTTGTCTTAGGTCCCAAAGGAGCCCTTTGGCTGTGCCTTTTAAGGCCGAATTATTTTCAAGATTGCACGTTTTATTTGACCAACATGTCTTTTATAATATGTCAGAACAAGAAAATAGATGACTTATTACATACTTTAAAAAACCTTTTTCTGTAGAGGTTTCAAAAAAAAAAAAAAAGGAAAGATAAAAGACTGATTTCAGTGATCAGCCTATTGTTTTTTTTTTTTTGTAATTATTTTAGGTCTAGTTATTCTAGTTATCTTGTGAAGAAAAAATATTTTGTAGCCTTACTTTGTTATGAGAGGAAATAAGGATTTGTCATAGCAATTACAGGAAAATATAAAGCTGCATGTTTGCTCAGGGCTTTCATACACAGTTTTCCCTAATATTTTATTTGAGGGTGGGGTAGATTTTGTTGTACTGATGAATAATTTTTTTTTGTTGCTCTTTTTTTAGTTTAGTTTTTTTTATAGTTTGTTTTACCAATAACTTTTTGCTGTAACTGAAATATAACCCTATCCAAAAACTGTTGCCAACGTTTTTGCAATTTGGGTTTGTTTAAAGTGACTTTACGCATCAGTTTGAATATTTTATTTTTTATTCTTATTTTTTATTATTATATTTTACGTTGCTTTGTGAAGGACTTCGACTGTTTGTTTTAAAGCACAACTTTGTACATATGATGACTGGGCATACATCAGTCATCGGTAGATAAATAGTCAGACAGGCAAAACACACAGGTGAGAGTTTCCTTATGAACTATCATGATCCAACCGAACACTTGCAAAGATTTTTACTTCAAATTCAAATTCAAATTCAACTTTATATTTATGGCACTTTTCAAACAAAAATGCAGTTCAAAGTGCCTCACAGACGCTAAAAACAACAATTAACGACAATAAAACCCAATCCTCCCACCCACACACACACCCATGGACCAACACCTACACAAAGACACACATCCACCCTCACTCACTCTCCCACCCACACATACACACACACAAGCACACAGTGTGAGAATTTAAGATATAGTGTGAAAGAGACATGGCCTGACACTGAGACATTACGTGAGGAAAGAGCTACCTCTGGGAAACACTGGAGATAAAAATGAAAATAAAAAAGGTAAAAAAGAAAGAGTAAAACCTGATGGACTGAAACAAGAAAATAATATTAAATGAACAGATAAGTATTACAGATAATAGATTCAGAATATGAACGGATAATTCTTGTCTTGTCTTGTTTATATAGTTCCTTCTTTCTTACAACTATTTATACTTTTACTACCTATCTTTTACTTGTCTATTGCACTGGAAAAGGAGAAGCTCTCCAATCTCGTACTTTTAGTACGATGACAATAAAGGGCATTCTGATTCTGAAGTAAGAGCTCTTTACCATGTAAAAGGGGTAAAAGAAGTAAAAGCCTTCAAGAGGGGAATTAAGAAAAAGACTAAGAACAGTGATTATTAATAAAATGACAAAAAAATAGACATCAAGAACTTTGATTAAAATGAACATTTGCAATAAGAGAAATATAAAAAGGCAATTAGTGAAAAGCATGGTTAAAAAGGTGAGTCTTGAGCCTCTTCTTGAATAACTAAGATCTTTATTTATTACCGGACACCCACACCTGTAATGACGCACTGCAGATTTTCACCTGTGGTTGTTTTTGGTCTGGAAAAGTCTGAAAGGGATGGCTGTCATGAAAACACGATGGGGATGCACAAAGAGTGACCTCTACTGTACATATTGGCCAAAGTGAATGCACGTCCATGTCACTCCTGACGTACTCGCTGGTTTTACGACGGTGTGCTTACACAATGACAATTTCCGTCAGTTTGACTTGCAAACCGTAGTCGTGTTGATCTAGCGTTTTATTTTCGCTTTTGTTTCTCCTCAAACGTCAGTTTCATCGAACTGTACTATCACTCGATATCGCTCACAACAGAAGACACGAGGGTAGACATTTTTTCGGCGTTAAGTACACGTCGTACCTTCTGTACTTAAACTCCGAACTTTCAACTCGAGGCCCACCAGACGAGCTCGAGCGGCGGCTCCGAAAAGTTTGTTGTTGTCACGTGACGCGAGACGAATGTGGCGATAAAAGTTCGTTTAATAGGTAGTTAAACTAGGTGGCGTTCTTCCTTATCACAGCCTGTTAGATATATTTTTTCACCACAATGCCTCAACCAAAACATCGAAAGATTGCTGTGATGGGTTACAGGTCTGTAGGTGAGTACAACATACGAGCTCGTGTACAGCTAGTTTTAGGTTGCTAGCTGGCTAACATGCTAACGTCCTGGCTTTGTTTTCCACTTGAGTGTATCCGACTAACATCTGTAACCATGTTTGTCTTTTCTTCATGTTTTTGTGTTTGATTGTTTGTAGTTAATTGCCAAACCACACAACGAAAGACGTTATTTCTGTTTATAACTGAAGCTTTCTGCGAGTATGTTCAGTGTGTTCAGCGGAAACGTGAAGTTATCTCAGCCGGTGACATCCTGGTTTGGTGCCAGATGTCCTGTGTTGAAAGTTTTGCCCATAATTTGAAACATTGCGAGAAGGAAATGGTTGATTGTTTAAAAATTAGGGTCATTACATGATTGTTATAGCCTTCATGTCATTTCGTGGGCGATTTTGAACCGAATTTTACATCCTAAAACGCTGTGTTAACAAGTCAGAATAATGTTGTCCATGTTTTTTATTTTATTCAATGCTGCCTTAAATTCATGATAATAATGTTACAACCTTGTTCTTACTTACAGGAAAGTCATCTCTTACAATACAGTTTGTGGAAGGACAGTTTGTTGACTCTTATGACCCCACCATTGAAAACAGTAGGTGCCATGACTGTAACATAACAAAAATAACGCAGCACACAGTAACATAAGAGCGAGCTCAATGCAAATATATGTTCAGATAATGTGGTTCATCCCTCTCCCCAGCCTTTAACAAAATGGTCAACGTGAATGGTCAAGACTTTAATCTGCAGCTGGTTGACACAGCTGGTCAGGTAAGTTGTTCACCTTTTACCATAGACTGTATATACTATGGACAACTTGGTTCCGCCTCCCATCAGTATAAGGACTTGAAGCCAAAAAGCTCTCTGTACTTCCGTGATTTTTCTTCATTTCCTGAAACCAGCATTGCACAGTAGCGTTGTGCGCATTTGGCGGGAGAGTCACCGAGAGTCGCTGTGATGACGCTCAGCTCAAACAGCGTATGCCCCGGGTGAGCTACGCAATCTTCGTATGCCCATAGGCTGTATCAGGTGTCAATCATGGAAAACATGAACTTCCTAATAAGTTTTAAAAACGGAGCTGTACAGAAAAAAGAGGACTCCGGTACAAACCAGTCTTACAGTAACTACATGTCAACAGGGGGGAGAAAAAATTATATTCCGTGTAATTCATTTCTAAAGTTTGTCTACAGCCCCATAAGCTATGCAGGCGGAGGCGTGATTTATGACCTATACTGCAGCCCGTCAACAGAGGGTGCTGTTCTCAGAGTGGCTTCACCCAGTGAGGAGGCACACGGCGTCCATTCTATATACAATCTATGCCTTTTACCACACAAAGACCCTGCTATTGGTTTCATATTTTGTGAAAATCAACCTTTTTTTATTGTTGGCAATTTATGTCCAATTTGCAGATTTCCTGGTCTTCTGTGTTTATATTTAATAATGTGAAGTACGAGTTTTTTAAATAACATGAATTTCTCTTTTGTCTGTAGGATGAGTACTCAATTTTTCCACAGTCCCATACAATGGACATCCATGGTTATGTTCTTGTCTATTCAGTGACTTCTGCGAAAAGGTAAGTAGCTAGTTGTGTTATCATATCTTAATTTAAGTCAACATCCATAAAACAATCTGTTTTAGGTTAAAAATGTGTCTTGCAATCATCAATGATACTATTTTGTATTGACAGTCACAAAGTTAACTTTTCATGATAAAATATTTTAGAGCCACAAAGATTTACATGATTCCACCACCTTGTATACCAGTGGTGTCATCTGATATGATAAACTATCAGTTTTTTTCAAGTACTGCATCATAGAGGGCTGTAAAACTACAATTTTTGTGTGGATTTATAGGACTCAACCAGAGTTGCACTGTAGATTAAATACGGCTAAAGGAAGTTACAACCTGAGTGCGGTGCCTAATATGTACCCTGATGCTCGTCTCTCCTCAGTTTTGAAGTTGTGAAAGCTCTACATGACAAGATGCTGGACATGGTTGGAAAGATCCAGTAAGTTCGATCAAATAAGTCAATTGCAGAATGTACTGTCTCTGTGTGAACAGAGGGGAGGTTTTTACATCTTTCTGTTTTTTGTCTGTCAGGGTCCCAACTGTTCTTGTAGGGAACAAAAAAGATCTCCACATGGAAAGGTAATCTAAAAATCAAATTGCATATACTTTTCCTATCAGCTACAACTTTGCCGTTTTGTCCCAGATAATGTCGCAACACTCTTGCACTCACAACTACAATCAGCTATCATGTTTTGATCTGATATATATTTTTTAATTTCATAAAAAGAGTTTAAGAAAAAATATATTCATCTCATCAACCAGTCTGGCTTAAAGAACTCCTCGATGTTCAAAACTAGTCACACTGTTGGGCTGGACGCATTTTGTCATAACTTGTAATTTAACTGTCTTGCTAATGGTGCATTGCCACCAAGGTATGTGATTTGGTTCAGTACAGTTTGGTACAGTTATGCTTGGTGAAACCCTGAACTTTCTTGCACATCCACAACAAACTGTACCCTAACCTCAATTTTGGAGTGTGCATGTAAAAAAATGAGACCATTTAGACTGCTGACACGAGCAGCACATCTCACCCAGTTTTGTCTGTAAGCCTTGTGCAGATCTCTGCCAAAAATAAACACAGAAATAATAAGCTGGGGGCTGCATTAGCTGTACCTCTGTACTTATTTCACACACTTGAAAAGTAAAAATGTTGATACTTCAGGAGTATTTTTTAAACCAAAAGTCTGATCTACTACAGCCCCCAAAATCTCTGAGGATGTACACTTATATCTTCAACATGAAGGCTTTTTTAATTGTCAATTTCTGCCACATGTGAGTACATACACAGGAATTGAAAAAGAAATTTCTCTCCAGCCCACAGTGCACAAATACAGAGAATATAGAAGAAGAAATTACAATAAAACTCAAAAGTATAATAATGAGAAATATACTCTTTTCTACAGGGTTATTAAGCCAGAGGAAGGGAAGAAACTTGCTGATACCATGGGTGCTGCATTCATGGAGTCCTCAGCAAAGGAGAATGAGGTTTGAAAGATACCTATTTGAAAACCAACTTTCCGATACATTAATTAATATTTTATCTGTCACTCAGATTACAATTTCTTTCTTTCAATACAGACTGCTGTAGAGGTGTTTAAGCGGATCATTTTGGAGATGGAGAAAGCAGATGGAAACGCGCCTCCAGAGGAGAAGAAGTGTGCTGTGATGTGAAAGTGTATCCGGGACATCAGTAAGCTCGTTTGCTGAAGACAGGAGGCACAACTTCACCAGCCAACAAATCGCGACCTCACAGATAACAAGACACGGCGGTGGATTTATTTTTCTGCTCCATTGTGACACCAGATTGATTTGCATTGCAAGACAACTGCCCAGACAGTCCTGGACATAAACCATCCCACTAGCTGTAATACCAGGGAGAAGTTTCCAAGTGCTATATGAATCTCTGTTTAATACAGAGATGCACTATCAGCAAACATGTTCATCAGGTATTGTCATATAATCCATGACTTGGCAAAATCCCATTTTTGAGTGAAATGAAAAAACAACAAAAAAGCATTGACCAATCCCTTTGAATAATGTTTAATATTGTAAAAAATTATTCTGATGATAAAGACAAAACTGGTTAATGTTTCATTACTTTGATCAGTTGAACTAATTTACAGTAAGGGCCTGTTAATCTGTTCAAAGACTGGGATTATTTCAGCAGATCTGTTATGACGGCAATGGACGGTCACAGTACACATTGCTTTAAATGTGTTGTAAAATGTCTGTACTTCTCACCAATGGTGGATTTCCAAACCCCCCAGGAATGAGATTTTACACATGAAATCACACTGTGATTTCACTGTAATTTTTACCAACTTATCTTCAGGTACCTTTCACCTATGAACCCTGGAACTGTGTCGTCACAATGGATGAATCTGCTTGTGTATCTCAAAAACGCACATTTTATGATAAGATCTTTGTTTCAAGTAACTTTAATTTTTCCTCATTGACTGTAATGAAGATGATGTATTGTAGACAACCCTCAGAGATTTAGTATAGATATAAATAGATCTTTGGTAATTACCAGTTACGGCCTTTTATACAGTTTAACTAGAATAGTAGAAATTGGTTTATAACTATGCGCTATATGCTGAGTGGTGCAGGTTTGCCCTCCCTTCAAGTCCTCTAGTATAGTGTATAGTCAGAATTGCATTATAATTATGAACATTGCTGAGTTGTAATGTTTGCATTTGAACAGTAAAGAACTATTTAAGTGGCTGGAGAAGACAAAATTAGCCTTGTAATTTTGAATCATGGTTTGGATTTTATGGATTATACAAGCTATGCCAAACAAAGCCAGGCTGGCATGCTGTCCATTTAATTGATCCTCTGGAATTGTGTGATACCTGTCAGATGCTTGAGATCCTAAATGACTTATTTTTCTATAGCTCCTTTAGCCTTACAGAGACATGGCACAAAGTGGATTTTTCTTCATACTCCTGGTGTACCTGTAGTGAGTAATTGTAACTTTTTTTTTCTATCAAGTGCTTTACTGAATAGGTAGATATATGGGTGATATTTTATGGTTGAAGAGAAACTGGTGATGCTGTGTCTTGTGCCTTACAGTTCTTCAAACTCCCTCATCTGCTGCCCTTTATGGCTCAAGGTGCTCTTCAAGGATTTTTTTCTTTCCCTCCTTCTATTGACTTGATACTTTGGTGCAGGTGGTATTGTTCACCTGAATACCATAATACCCTTGAGGGTCAATGTTAATTCAGAAGTCTTGCTGTAAACAGTTTTGTATATAAATAAATCTGTTACTCATCTGATATGTAGATTTTTTGTGGTACTATTTAGCAAACAAAAAAAGGTCCTCTAGGAGATATAACAGCACAGAAAATGGAAAGAAGATGGTCTGTTAGACTTTAACATCTACTAGCCGTTACACCATGGACAATCATTGCAAACCAGTTCAACAGCTTTAGCATCAACTGTACTTTGACCAAGCCTCAACATTTTCAATTTTCATTTACGCTCAGGCAGAAGATACATGTCCTGTAAATTAATTGAAGTTGTGTTGGGTGTTGGTATACTGGAGTGCCTGATATTACTCGTAGTTTGCTCACCTCGTGTTTGTTTACTGGATGAATTACAGTAATTGATCATGTCAACAAAAACTGAAAATGTTGAAGCTTTTGATAGAATTTCTGTGTAACTCCTCATTCACATAAAATAACAGTTGGGGAGAGTGGGGTAAGATGAGCCCTTTTTCATATTTGGGATCCCTACATCAAGGCAATCATAGTTTTGTCTCTAACTAGTGTATCTGCATATATTTCAAGATGTTGTGCATCCCTGCAAACCAACAGAATGAGTGTAAACAGAACTGTCTTGATAATATAGCATGCCAAAAAAAGTGGTCTCCTATGGTCAACTTACCCCGTGTATGGGGTAAGTTGACCATATGAGCGGGGTAAGTTGAGCCGTATCCCTACGACCCTCCCACTCTCCACCCCAGCCCTCCCTCACCTTGTCTCTCCCTAAATAACAGTCACTTCTTCACATTCATGAGTATTTTTATCTATTATAGACTATTCGACTGGTGCAATAATTCTTTTTATTATTATTGCATATAACTGCTTAAAAGCTGTTTTGTAAAAAGTCATTTTAACATGAGAATGTCTTTAAGTGATTCAGAACATTCACAGCTGTATTTTTGAAAAGAAAAAGTAACACATTTCAACAATCTGAACTGAAACTCTGATCCTCTCATCAGACTTCTTTACTTTCTCAGTTAAACCACTGGCTCAACTTACCCCAGAACTACTATTATGACTTTATTAGTCCTCTAAGCTAAAATGGTGCGTTTATGCTCAGTTTTAGACCTCATGCTGTAGCTCATAGATACCCCAATTGATGTATAAAACAAATTTAAAATGATCTTTTTTGGTCTGAACACAATTCTAATAAAACTTTTGACAGACTAAATTCACTTTCAAGAGTGAAAAATGTTTTTTTTTGTAAATAAATGTTTAACCCCTTCACCCATGTGCTTCTAACCTTCACAGACTCCATGAATTGATGCCCATCTCCTAAATATTTGGTCACATGATCAATTTCTTTTTTCCATTTCCAAGCAACAGGGGGTGGCTCAACTTACCCTTTGGCTCAACTTACCCCACTCTCCCCTACTGGAGTGCATAATGTTGCTGATACTTTGCCCGCCTCATGTTTGTTTACTGGATAAATTACAGTAATTGATCATGTAAAAAAACAGAAAATGTTGAACTTTTTGATAGAATTTTTGTGTAACTCCTTATTCACATTAAATAACAGTATTGTATTTAATACTTTCAATGGCGCCGGGTTGACTTGATGTCCTGCAGCAGTAATAAGATTGTAGTGCGCTTAAACTATATGTATTACGGTAAGTATTGTACGGTCATCCAAGTTACTCGCTAAGTTGTGCGGAAGACCTGCGAGATCCTGTTTTTTTTTCCATCAATAAGTCCAGCCAGGCGACACGGCGAATGGAAAATGGAGTGTGTAAGTTACACGGCTAATTGAACTACTTCTTTAACATTACTTGTCTGAGCAAACATTTTCGACAGAGACGCGAAAGACTTCAGAAGCATGCTAATGGCAAGCTAACCATGAAGAAAAGCTCGTTTGTACATGGGTATCAGGAAGACAAATAGTTTGTCCTCAGCCAGTATGACTTCAGTGTC
Organism: Xyrichtys novacula; assembly: GCA_962446985.1. Taxonomy (NCBI): domain Eukaryota; kingdom Metazoa; phylum Chordata; class Actinopteri; order Labriformes; family Labridae; genus Xyrichtys; species Xyrichtys novacula. The sequence goes on from OY660865.1 coordinate 19,813,634, forward strand.
CGACCCGGTATTAGAGAGTAGTCAATACCCATACAGAGGATCGTGTTATTCAGGGTCCCAGGATGATAACTGGGATAAAAACCAGAGCTGAAATGGAAAGTCACCTCTGTTTACTGGTTTACGTTTACAGCAGTGTGACGCTAGCTAGCTTATAGCTTGCTAATGTAATTATCATGATGTTGTAGCGTTTTCACATTGTGTTTAATAATTACTTATAAATAAACAGTACCACCTGTCACTTTTAAAACCGATTTTAGTTTAAATGAATTTTATCTAATTTAATCCTGCATATATGTGCGTATAACGAGTGAATTAACGTTGACCCTGAGTCCGCAGCTAACCTAAGGTCTGTGTAATGTTTTGGGGTAAACAAAAACAGTTAAGCTATAATAAGACATGATCTGTTTTTGTGTCCGTCCTTGGTAATAGAACACATGTTGTGGATTAGACTTGTATGCTCCTTGGGAGGGATGGGCTCAAGCTTTCAATCTTAACCTTTGCCTTTATAATACTTACAGCTACAGGGCTTCAGCCTATCACTATGACTACGACTGACTGACTGAGTAACTAAACAAACTAACAAACAAATTAATACATACATAAATGCATATATAAAGTTTGACACAATAACAGCTGTGAATAGAAATGTGACAATGTTGAGTTGAGTCAAAACTAGAGATTATTTAAAAATACCATATGGGTTGGGGAGACTGGGGTGAGTTGAGCCAAAGGGTAAGTTGAGCCACCCCCTGTTGCTTGGAAATGGTAAAAGAAATTGATCATGTGACCAATATTTAGGAGATAAGCATCAATTCATGGAGTCTGTGAAGGTTAGAAGCACATGGGTGAAAGGGTTAGACATTTATTTACAAACAAACATTTTTCACTCTTGAAAGTGAATCTAGTCGGTCATAAGTTTTATTAGAATTGTTTTCAGACCAAAAAAAGATCATTTTAAATTTGTTTTATACATCAATTGTGGTATCTACGAGCTGCAACATGAGGTCAAAAACCGAGCGTAAAAGTCCACCATTTTAGCTTAGAGGACTAATAAAGTCATCATAGTAGTTCTGGGGTAAGTTGAGCCAGTGGTTTAACTGAGAAAGTAAAGAAGTCTGATAAGAAGGATCAGAGTTTCAGTTCAGATTGTTGAAATGTTTGACTTTTTCTTTTCAAAAATACAGCTGTGAATGTTCTGAATCACTTAAAGGAATTCTCATGTTAAAATGGCTTTTTACAAAACAGCTTTTTAGCAGTTATATGTAATAGTAATAAAAAGAATTATTGCACCAGTTGAATAGTTTATAATAGAGATGCACCGACCCATTTTTTTCCAGTCTGATACAGATACCTGGGCTGAATGTATCAGCCGATATCTGATTCCGATCCAGTACTACTGTTGAATGAATGAACTGTATACCTTGCCCTGTAAGTGAAGGCATCAGGCTTGACATTAGCCTTGTTAAAAAGGTAACAAAATAACACAGATGTAGATTTACTTAATAATATTTATTAACAGATAACAAATTGCACATTAGCACATAGCAAAAAGAAGTAAGAGTTCCGTATAGTAAGAGAAAATTAATTAATAGAAAAAAAAGACTGGATCGGAACGCTGGATAGACATCATTCATCCGATATGTGATCCAGTTAATTTGTCCATATTAGAGCCGACATCCAATTCAGATATCGTATCGGTGCATCCCTAGTGTATAATAGATAATTATACACATGAATGTGAAGAAGTGACTGTTATTTAGGGAGAGAGAAGGTGAGGGAGGGCTGGGGTGGAGAGTGGGGGGGTAGTAGAGATACGGCTCAACTTACCCCGCTCCTATGGTCAACTTACCCCATACACGGGGTAAGTTGACCATAGGAGACCACTTTTTTTTGCATGCTATATTATCAAGACAGTTCTGTTTACACTCATTCTGTTGGTTTGCAGGGAGCCACAACATCTTGAAATATATACAGATACACTAGTTAGAGACAAAACTATGATTGCCTTGATGTAGTGATCCGAAATATGAAAAATGGCTCATCTTACCACACTCTCCCCTATATGTGTATGTATAGCACACACATCATTTAAACCTTTATTAGGTTGGCTGCATAGGCACACTTTATCTTATTGACTTCTATTTTCCCATGTCAGATTCCAGCACCTATTGATGATCTTGAAGGCAAAAAGGACACATTAATAGAGGGTAAGTGACTTGTATTAATCCTGTTGAATAGGTTTTGGAAAAGAGGGACTTTTGCAGAGACGGAGAACGTGATGCTAGAAGCTGATCTCTCTGTCATTCCTTCAGATCCAGAACACAATGTGTACACCAGGTTTATGAAGTCCCATCGGTGCTATGACCTTGTCCCCACAAGCTCTAAGTTGGTCGTGTTTGACACATCCCTACAGGTAAAAATACACTTTGGACTTCAAAAAATGGCAAACAATTGTTTTAGGGAAGTAAACATATAAAATATGTTGTATTCATTTCTACAGGTAAAGAAGGCATTTTTTGCTCTTGTTTCCAATGGGGTAAGAGCAGCCCCCCTGTGGGACAGTAAGAAACAGTGCTTTGTTGGTAAGGGCTATTTTTAATCACAACATTTTTACTTGGTGTAACACTAATTCAATAAAGCACTAACTCTATGTTCCTCCTGTGTCCTCACAGGTATGCTCACCATCACAGACTTTATCAACATCCTCCATCGATACTACAAATCTCCTTTGGTAAGACTGTCTGTGAAGTCACTTTATTGAAAGATTTAATTTGTTGAATGCTTTATAAGACCCCAATCCCATATCTTTTTGCAATAGGTTCAGATATATGAGTTGGAAGAGCACAAAATAGAAACATGGCGAGGTGAGAATGTTTCATAAAAAAGTGACTAAATCTTGTCTTTCACTTTTTAAGTGTGAAAGTTATAAACTTGGATGTCTGTTGTTTTTCATAACAGAGTTGTACCTTCAAGACTCCTTTAAGCCTCTGGTTAGCATATCTCCAAATGCAAGGTGAGTCTGTTTTTCTGGTCAGTGCTGACTTTATGCACGTCTTCATTTTGTTGTGGTGTCAAATTTCATTTCCTTGAATACACAGCTTATGTGTGCAAGAGCACACAACTAGGGGGCATATAAGGGCCTAGCCTGGAGCAGTTACACTCAACAAATTGTCTTACATGGACCAACATTTCAGGTTTCAGAAAACCTCCTTAATTCATTTTCTTACCCAAATCTCTTTAAACAGGAAAATCAATTCTAAATCAATTCAATTATCAATGGCTTAGCAAAAAGTTATTATCACAGCTATATGCAGCTTCTTTTTCATGACAGAAATTCTTTAAAAAAGTTATCATTACCAGAGTTTTAGAGCCCGACTTGTCAACATAATGTTGCTGGAAGATTTGAATTTTGTTTTGTACACACAATATTAGCTGTATGAGTTTCCAAGCTTTTATTTTTTTGTCTCCCTGTTGCATTTTCTGTTTCAGCTTGTATGATGCTGTATCTTCTCTGCTGAGGAATAAGATCCACAGACTGCCTGTAATCGACCCGCTGACAGGAAACACACTTTACATTCTCACACACAAAAGGATTCTCAAGTTCCTGAAGCTTTTTGTAAGTCGTTCTGTCTTGTCTACTCACTACTATTTCTAATTTCATACTCAGAATGATCTGCTATTATCTTTCAAGCATTTTAGTCCATTATAACACATAAGACATGAAGTGCCTTTTGAGAACTACTAGCTTCAGTGGAGAAAACCGTATTATTTGACAGAGGTATCCATTCCCCCACAGTTTTGATCAAAAATGCACAAACTCTTGATTCTGTGTTCAGATATCAGAGATGCCCAAACCTTCGTTCTTGAGTCAAACCTTAGAGGAACTGAACATCGGGACATTCCACAAGATCGCAGTGGTCCGCACAGACACACCCCTGTACACAGCGCTGGGTATTTTTGTTGAACAGCGGGTGTCAGCGCTCCCTGTTGTGGATGACAAAGGTATGAGGATCTTTCATTCTGGCTCATTTTTACATTCAGAGACTGAGACCAAAAGTATATTTTGTCTTATCTCTCTTTTGCAGGGCATGTGGTGGATATATACTCGAAATTTGATGTCATCGTAAGTTTTTAATCCAGCAGTGTCTCAACTTTGTCTTTTCAATTTTTTTTTAATTAGCAAAACATAATGAGGCTTTGGCTGACTTTTTCTTTTATTATCATCTGATCTTTGGATAAGCTCTTGGTTTAGTTACTTGATGATGTTGGGAATTAAACAGATGCACACCAAAATTCAATATAGCAGTATTGTCATAATTCACTCAGGTTTGGGAAAATGTACAAAATCATCATATATGTGGATCTTTAACCAGCAAATGGTCTGGTTATTTCTTAAATATAATTTCCATAAATTTATCACAATATAAATTAAAAAAAGGCCATAAAATTACAACATGTGGTCCATTTTACCTACTCTTTCTTTGCTGATTGTACCAAGAGTATGGCACAAGAAACCTGTGGCTAGTACTTTAACTGGACCTTTAGGACACTATTTTTATTTATAGTTTAAGATGGAGAGACGTGTTAACCCTGAAGCACTGTGTCTGTGCAGAACCTGGCAGCAGAGAAGACGTACAACAACTTGGATTTGACAGTGACCAAAGCCTTGCAGCATCGCTCACAGTACTTTGAAGGAGTGCTGACCTGCAACAGACATGAGACCCTGGAGGCCATCATCAACAGACTGGTGGAGGCTGAGGTAAGAGTCAGATGTCATGATGTGTCACCATGTTTGAACTCTGTTCATGTTAGCATCAATGATCGATGGGTTAAACTCAATACACATATGTACCCACAGCTATCCTTTGCGACTAAAAAACAGCTATTTTCAGTGACCTGTTTTGTGGGTGCTGCTGTTTATTCATGTGTCAAGTTCTCCTGGCAGTGGTACATTTGCTGTATAGCAAAGACTGAAATAACAATGTTGGTTTCTTTTGTCATGCAGGTGCACAGGTTGGTGGTAGTGGATGAGCAGGAAGTAGTGAAGGGCATCGTCTCCCTTTCAGATATTCTTCAGGCACTGGTGTTGACTGATAGAGGAGAGGGTAGGTCCATAAGTATAGCTGCTAAATACATCAAAAGCAATCAAAATGTTGAAGTCATTTTAAAGGGATATTCTGGCGTAAAATTAAGGGTTAGGGTCAAACACACTGTAACATTGAGTTAGACACCCCCTAGAGAGATGAATGTTGCCGACTGATTGCTTCTCTAGTTATAGCAACATTGGCAACGACTGCATGATAGCCATACACAGCAGTCCCAGGAGCCACAGGCTCAACCAAAAAGCCACTCTATAGCCACAAATAATGCTCAGAACAGCACCTAACTTCATCAACAGTACATATAGGGTCCCAGCCATAGTACTAGCCACCAAACATATTTTTTAACTTTGCCTGATTTCTTTAGCAAAGAGACTAAACACAACTCACCTACTCTCTCTTCCAGCAGCCGCTTGTTTGTATGGAGACCTCAGGCCAGTCCATTACCGCAGCGAGGTGATGCAGCTCAAGGAAAAACATTTATGATCATTTCTTTATCATTTCCTTGAAGTAATAATCACCATATTAATCATTTTGCACCACAGACGTGGTAGTTCTTCTGCCTTAGCGTCTCGGTCTGATTGCATTTCCATGAAGAAATGATCATAAATGTTCTTCCTTGAGCTGCGTCACCCCGCTGTAGTCCGTAATGGACTGGCCTGAGGTCTCGTTACAAACAAGCGGCTGCTGGAAGAGAGTAGGTGAGTTGTGTTTAGTCTCTTTGCTAAAGAAATCAGGCAAAGTTAAAAAAGATGTTTGGTGGCTAGTACTATGGCTGTGACCCTATATGTACTGTTGATGAAGTTAGGTGCTGTTCTGAGCATTATTTGTGGCTATAGAGTGGCGTTTTGGTTGAGTGTGTGGCTCCTGGGACTGCTGTGTATTGCTATCGTGTGGCCGTTACTAAAGTTGGTATAACTAGAGAAGCAAGCAGTCGGCAACATTCATCTCTCGAGGCGGTGTCTAACTGGGTGTTATAGTGTGTTTGACCCTAACTTAATTTTACGCCGGAGTTTCCATTTAAAAATGATGTGATTGTGAATCTATTTTCCTTGATATTTCTGTGTAAAACTGAGGGATAATTTGACTCTTCTCTTCACAGGCACAGCTTGAAGAAGAATCTCAAAATAAGAAAAGGCTGCACACTGTAAAGGGGAGGTCAGAGAAAAGGTTGAGTGAATTGAGACTTGAGAGGGGTAATGTGTCAGTACATTGAGGTAAACTACCACATATCTCCTGTAACCTGATGTCCTCCAATCACACATGAATCTCTCGCTCACTCTGCAAAAATACAATGTCATCAAAATAGCAATACATAGAAATTGTAGCAACACAAGACATACAGAAACTCCTGTATATTAAGCAAAATTCTGAGCCGCAAAAGAGCCAAGAAAGATCATAAAAAAGCACAAGGGGAGCTGTAGCCTTCCATTATCCTCACCTCTATAGCTGCAGTGCTGATTTACCTAAGGGGGGCGTTGATTATTAGTTGATGAAAAATGTTTTCCTGCTAACATTAATCAGATAATCAATATCCTGCTAGACGCTGGGCGGCATTTCAATTCCTTCAAAAAATTTGTGGCCAGTTTTAAAACATCAGTGGCTTTGCTGGGACAACGTCAGCTAGTGTTGTTATGAGATTTGCCTGAGCCTTATTCTGTGTATGTCTACATATTACGATGTTATCAGGCTTTAATGATTTTATTCACTATTTAAAAGCAGATGTGCAGTCCATTTTGTGAATCATTTTCATTTGAACGACTACATCTTTATGATTTGCAATACACATCTGTAGTTACTGAAATATTTATCTGTAAGTGCTGTACATGAAGTACATAGAAAGACTAACTAGCTACATGGTAACTCTGTGTATTACTGTAATTATTTAGCTAAATTCAGCCTGTACACTATAAAATTTTAAAGATAGGTAGGACTTTTATGACTCGATTTTGCTTAAAAAACATTTAATAGATGTTGAATTAAAGCTGTTTGGCCACAGTCTTAACAAAATTAGAGAAAAAAACAAAAGATTCCTGGATAACTCAGGATCCAGTTCCTCTAGACTGAAAAAGAATGAGTCATATCAACCCGTTGGCAGTTTAATTAATTTACCAGCATGTGAAGAATTCAAGCTCTCAGGGTTCAATCTGTAGTGTAGCCAAACATTCAAGTAGAAAAACCAGGAACAGCACTTTCAGGCTCCTGAGACACCTCATCTGTGAAGTCTAAAATACTGTCGTTTAGTCTGCTATTATAGACTCTTGTTAAATGTGCTGCACTCTGTTTGAATTCCCACCTCTTGATAAGAGTTTTGTGTTTGCTGTTTTCTTTCTGTTGTCAGGAGGAAAACAAAAATATTTAATGGATTGAACATTTTCTTTCTGCCTGTTACCCACACTTTCAGCTTTGGCATCATAAGCAATTAGTGCTCTAGAAACTGCAGCCCTAAAAAGTGGTCCATCACTTTTTAGTTGATGGTCAATTTGTCAATATCGTCATTGTTCATTGTTTAAGTCTTTTTGATGTGTTGTGTTGCTGTTAGCTACAGTGAGGACAGTGAAGAATATAAGATCTTACAGGTTTATTAGACTGTCTTCAATTGAAGGGAACTTTTTCAGAGTCAAGATATATCAGCATTTCCATTTTCTTAACCAAATCCAGGAACATGCCTCATTTCTTCTTATGGATTATATGAAATTTGAACATGTGAAACTACGTGTAAGTGCACTGTTTTTATACTAATCTGCACCAAGATTTTAATTTGAAAGATGAGCAATAAAGGTTCTTTGAATTTCCTTTTTTATGGTGTTATTCTTCATCTCACTTACCACATCCAATGTTTAGCTTGAGATGTTGATGGATGACAGCGTTGATTAAGGAATTACGCAATATTAATGTAAATTTAAGGGATATTCCGGCGTAAAATTAATTTAGGGTTAGACACACCATAGCACAGAGTTAGACACCCCGTCAAGAGATGAATGTTGCTGAACGCTTGCTTCTCTAGTTTTACCAACTTTAGTAACGACCGAACGATAGCAATACAGAGAGCCACACGCTCAACGAAAAGGCCGCTCTATAGCCATATATAACGCTCAGAACAGCACCTAACTTCATCAACAGTATATGTAGGGTCCCAGCCACAGCACTAGCCACCAAACATTTTTTTAACTTTGCCTTATTTCTTTAGTAAAGAGACTAAACACAACTCACCTATTCTCTTCCAGCAGCCGCTTGTTTGTACGAGACCTCAGGGCGAGTCCATTACTTAAGCGGGGGTGCGCAGCTCAAGGAAGAACATTTATGATCATTTTTTCATGGAAATGCAATCAGACCGAGATGCGAAGGTATAAGAACTACTGCGTCTGCAGTGCAAATTTATTTATATGGTGATTATAACTTCAAGAAGTGATAAAGTAATGATCATAAATGTTCTTCTTTGAGCTGCGTCACCCCGCTGCAGTCGATGAACTCTCCATACAAACAAGAGGCTGCTGGAAGAGAGTAGGTTAGTTGTGTTTAGTCTTTGCTAAAGAAATCAGGCAAAGTTAAAAAAATGTTTGTTGGCTAGTACTGTGGCTGGGACTCTATATGTACTGTAGATGAAGTTAGGTGCTGTTCTGAGCATTATTTGTGGCTATAGAGTGGCGTTTTGGTTGAGCGTGTGGCTCTCTGTATTGCTATCTGCGGTCATTACTTAAATTAATTATACGCCAGAATATCCCTTTTAAATAACCAGAAAAAACTCACTGCATTTCTTGGATGAGCTCAAAGAGGCTAAAATGCTTAAAGAGACAAATGATAATATTCTGAGTTAATTTAAACCGATCAGCTCTAAAGAGTTGTGATCTGTTGTTTATTTAAAAAATCCACATGTATAAACGTTTTTCTGGTGCAGTTTTGCACTTTGCTTGACAGGCAGTCAAAGAAACAGACACCACACTGGAAAACAACTGCATTTATTATTCCTCTTCTTCAGATGTTACATGGTTGAAGTCCTGCAGGGGTTTCTACATGGATGCAGTTGTGTCTTTGCTAGAAGTGGACCGAGACTTTGAGGTGGTCACAACCCCTATTATGACCTCATTTCTTTGATTTCTACTCTTTCATATGGATACTTGGTACAAGGTATAAAAAATCATTTTCTACACTATGTATTTTGTGTGTATCATACAGCAGGCAAAATTCAACAAACATACCTCTTTATTATAAGTATATTGTTGACACAAAGTTTCTATCAAGCAGTACAGCTCCCCAGTCTTTCCAAACAAAAACAACAGCATCATGTGCAGACTGTCCATTCTCAAATACAAGACGTAAAACAATATAGTGCAGGTAACAAGTGATTTGAAAAAACAAGTATTGATCAAACACATTTTTGGGACAACATTGAGAAATTTCAGTAGTATTGAAATTCAGCGTTTCCTCTCCCAAGAAAAGAGAATCATTTTAGAGATTTAAGCATACAGTAACTGAGAAGCATGATCTGCTCGACATTCTCATTTTTAGTGGTGGGATCTTGAATAGGCCGTAAAGACCAGATTCTGAAAACAATTTGGTTTTTGTGCTGCGAGGTCAGTAGTAGTGCACATTGTGGCCTTTCAGGCTTCCATGGTTACTCACAGCATACAATTATAAATAGCATGGTAAAGACTAGACACAAAAAGTACCTATTGGATTTGCATACAGATAAAGACAAAAGTGCACCTTTTTCCTGATAAACGTAGACAGTGATTTTTGACAATGACAGCATGAAGGAAACAGTATACATATGATTTCAACATCAGGGAGGTAGTGTAAGGAGGGGGAAAACGAGCTGGGAGGGGGAGATGTGTGGTAGAGTCAGATAACTGCTCTGCAGTAATCAAAAGGCTGTAAGACAAAGTCAACATGAGCCGTGTATCTGACACATACAGTTATCGTACTTCGGAGGTCAGAGAGTACATTGGTACATAGTTCTGTTTACAAATAGCAAGACACGAGTCTTAGATTTCCTTATCTACAACCAAAGTTCTAGTATAAAAGATTTAGCTATCTAAAACATGGACTAGTTATCAACATGAAACAAAAATGTACTGTCATATGTACACAAGAATTAGCTTAAAAAGCTAGATTATGTGCAGTAGTTATACTTGGCCAGTGGAAACAGGCCCTGAGGAGAAAAGAAGTGTTCAAAGATTGCTTTGACAACTAGAAAAGATATCAACACAAGAAGAAACCATCAATCAGATTTCTGGAGTTAGTGTTGTTACAAAAGTTTAAAAATGAAGTATTTTTGCTCAAATCTAACCGTACTGGCTGTTAAAAAGACACATTTTTGTATTCTAGTTTGTCTGCAGGACTGGAGCGACATTTGCTTCCATGGCAGGTTGTGGACTGTGGGCATATTCAAGACAGCGGCTGGGATGGGAGTGTTATATTTAATATAAATGTTGCCTGGTGTTACTTAAAACCCAATGTGAAGCCAACTGTCAGCGAAAGATGAAATATTCAGTATCAAGTAGCTGTTATTTCCTATCCTATTTAGTTTTTTTTTTCTTTAAGGGGGAATGACTTGCAGGAAAGGGTCTACAGGAGAACTATGGCCTCTGTACATGGGGCATACTACTTAACCACTAGGCCAAACATTTAACCCTCTGTATTTGTGAAATGCCTACTTCATAACGCTTTTTTATATTTGCAGTTGACAACTTTTTACAGAAAAAGGAAAACAAAAGTTGATTGGTAAGCAGAAGGAAAACCTGAGGTTTACAACAGCTCATTGAACAGGCTCCAGGCAGTTTGTCCAAAGGCTAAATCATGTTAAATAATTCAGTGTCTCTGAAGTCAGAATGCTGTTTTAACAAACTACTTCAAATGCTTTGTACATGCTTACATGGTTATGAGTTGACAACTCAAGTCACTACAGTCACAGCAGATGGACTATTCTCAATAAAGCAAATTGTGACATGCCTGTGTGCTGCAGGTGGCACTAAAACCCTGCACCCTAAAAATGCCCAAACTTCAACAATATCTACCAATGTAAATAGCAGGATGAGAAAACATAAGTCTTAAATACCCCCAAAAGTCTTCCTGCTTATCTTCCAAATACAAAAAGAGTAAAATCCAGTTTTCCTCTACTTAGCAACAGTGATCAGTCGGACTGGGACAAAAATAAAAGCGACTGATTTTCAAAACGTTGGTTAGTTACGTATCCTGCTATCTATTGCATACAAGTACACAAAAAATCCAAATGTTTTTGTTTGTACGGAGTGTAGAGGGGGACGAAAAGGTGTAGGAAGGGCAGCAGTAGCTGGGACAAGACAGGAAAGGTGTTCTTGGTAGTTTGGCTGGGTAAGCGAGGTAGGGTTTGTCAGAAATCAAGTGGCTTCAAAACTGGCAGGATTGTCTATGAAATAATATTTTACAAAGAGTGCCTCTCCACCATCTTCTCTGCCTTTGTGCGTTCTTTGTAGAAAGCCCCACTCCCCTCTCACTCACTGTCCTACAGTCTGGAGTCGGGTCTTGATCAGTGCTCTTTCTCAGTGCTCTGCTGACTCAGCTCACACTTTAATGTCCTCCTGCACGCTGAGCTGGGACAGCGTCTTTTTGATGCGCAGGGCTGTCAAGCGGGCAGCTCCATTAGCATACCAACACTCTCTCATGATTTTTCCCATAATCCGTAAAGCCTGGAACAGCAGGGAGACAAGCAGATGAGGATTAAGTCGAGGTTAGGTTAAGTATCCCAAGGCCTTTTCTTTTATAGAACCCAGTGCCTGTACAATAATTTCTCCGTAATTAAAAGTATTAAAGTTTCAAAATAATTAAACAACAGTCTGGGTTACTGCATCTGTGGTTTTAATCTTGTCGCTTTGGCCATCTGTTCAATAGCATTTTATTCTCTTCGGGATTTGCCAAGACAGACTTGGCAAGAAACATGAACCGTCAGATGATCTAACATTTTGTAAATTTGGTTAACTATTTCACTATTTCAGCATTTAATAGGTACAATGTCTATTTTTTAAGTGCAAAGAAAATCTTATGAATATTCTTTTATTTTCAGTGACTCTAGTTTTCAATTTTAAAAAAAAATGGTTGAAAAAATTGGTTCTGGACTTGTCAGAGTTATTTTACAAGAGCTCAAACTATCTGACGGACGGTCTCTGAATGACCTCAAGCTTTGGCGTCTCTGAACTCCAGTAACGTATCAGTCAAAAATACTAAACATGCACTGATAAATCGGTGCCGATTGATCGGCATGACCACTAGTGATAAGAACGATGATTTTTATTTTGTTATTTTAAAGCAGGGGGGTTGGAGTCAGTCAAGCAGTTGAAGAGACAGTCCTGTTTTGACATTGTCTGCATAAGATCTTCATAATAAATCAGGGCTTGACACTAACTTTTTTCACAAGGAGCACATGTGCTCCTAAGTTGAAAAAGTAAGGAGCACACAAAGAACTTTAGGGGCACAATGAAAATTGATCAAGTAATGTTTGTCTTATTGGTCAACATATGTACTATTATTTGAATCAATTTTAGGTCTTTTGGTCACGTGACATGAAAGCTGAAGGAAAACAGCCTTTTATGAGAACATTAACAGGTCATTTTTTGATGGTCCCTTATTCAACACCCGACATTAACAGTGAGGGTGCCGAGTAGATTCAACCGCGCTGCTGTTGCTATTCCCAGTTATGGAGAGTGAGAAGATGCCGGTAGATAAGCAGTGAACGTCCGTCGAATATCCAACCTAAAACTAATTTCACCGCCGTATTTACATGAAAAATAGTTGTTGCCTTGGCTAATTTTTTTTTATGCACACATGTGACCCTAAATACATTTTACAATTTGCACACATCTATTTTTAGTCGCAAATGCGAGTGAAATGGTCACACTGTCGAGCCCTGTAAAGATACATTTGACCGTCAAAAGTCAGTAGGAGGAGACTTAAGTCAAATGACATTACCTAAATATGTAAATGTCAAGATGGGCAAAGACTACTTTGTCCAAAGTGGGCGCGGAAATTGACACAAACTAGTAGGTATCTCAATCTACTTTTAAAGATGATTTATTCTCATACCTCGTAGCTCTGCCACCAGTTTGGGATGTTGGGTCGTAGCTTTTGGTCACATACCACCTTCCTCATCTCCTCTATGGAGGGGTCAGAGGGCACCAGGTCATAGTAGGGCAACTGGTACTCTTCATGGATACCTGATAGCATGAACCCATGCAGAGGTCAGATCAGAACTGTTGGAGTTTCAGCCGTAAATACTGAACAAGAAAACAAACAACACAGATTGAATATCCAGAGTGAAAACAAAAGAGTCTGACCTCCACTGTTACAGCGGCGAGCGATCTCCCAGTAGACCAGCCCCAGAGCGTAGATATCAGCACATTTAAAGGAGTCAAAGTGTCTCATGTTGATGGTCTCATCCAGAACCTCTGGAGCCATGTACCTGTGAGACGTGGAAACAATTCCAGTTTGTAAACGTTAGCATTTAAGAGGGTATTCTAGAAAAGTATCTAAGATGTCTGTGAAAAAGAAACAGCGTTTGTTGATACAGACCTCTTGGTGCCCACCCTTTGATTGGGTGCAATGTCGATAGTGTCTGAGGCAGAGTCATGGCGGACAGCCAATCCCAGGTCAGCAATGGCACAGGTGCAGTTTTTCTTCACAAGGATGTTCTTCGACTTCAAGTCTCTGTGAGCAATGCCTGGCTTTCCTAGCAAGACAAAAACAGCAGGACAGACTCTTGAATTCTTGTTGACAAATCAACAATTAACTTGTTTTGTCTATTTTGGGAAATTTCAACGAGTTGTGCAGGTTTCCTTTTTTGAGGCAGTTTTGTTGATAAGGATAGAAGATACTCTCCACCAAGCTGCCATGTGCTTTAACGACCTTTATGACGATTTATGAAATGAGAACAGATGTTTTAGAAGTGAGAGCTGAAATAATTTACTTAATCTAAATCTAAGCAATACCAAAAGTGAAAAGCATAAACTTAGAGAACATTCAGCACTTGCATGACAAAATTAAATACAAATCACCCGTTGTTCACTTAACTGTTTTCACCAGCCTTTAGTTTACAACATTTTTGCCACTGTTCTACTTTCTTTTTCCAGTCAAGGAAATTTATTAAAGTTAAAAAAAAAACCCACTCTTTTTGGACTTCTTTATCAAGTATACAGAGTGTGGGGTCAGTAAAAATGTAACAGTGCTTTTTTTTCCAAGACAAAATGAAGCTTTTTGGTCAATAATATGTAATTTTGTGGCACACAGTCATGTCATATATTTTTGCTTTTTTTGCTCCAAGCAAAATGTGGAAACAACAGTTTTAATAATGAGAGGCTTTGTTCCAGTCTGTGGGCGAAGGAGGATACATGGGGATTGTGTTGACTCCCACTACAATAAATTTCTCAATTTGAACAGTTCTTTTTGGACCATTTTGTCTTTGTAACTTTTGAATTTCATAATACAATGTTAATTTAAGCAGTAAGAGGAGCTGATAGATCAGATGAGACAAGTATGAAAGTGTTTCAGCTTATATAAAAATTCAGATACATCCAATTTTCTACAATGGAGAAAATAACTTTCTCTTTGGGGATCCAAAATAACAAAATGATCAAATCTGCTGTTTGGAGTAAGGGTTTCCACTTTTATTTCATTTTAATAAATAAAGATGAGTCCCTGGATTTTGTATTGGACAAAAAAACAAGCTGTAGAAACCTTTTTTTTTTGCAGCTAAAACAACCATTTCCCACAATTCCTGAGGTAGCCTTGCACCTCCAAACAAAATAATTAACATGAACTTTAATGAGCATTAATAAATCTATTAATTTGGTTAAGAAATCAATCCTACACACACTCACACTAATATATCTATTAACATCCCAAAGTGCTTTTTTTAGAAACAGTACCTTGTGTTCCAAGAATCTCCATGTGCAGATGTGCAAGTCCGCTGGCAGCTGACAGCGCCAGTTTGATCATTCCCTCAGTAGTGACAGAGTAGCGGTTCAAGTAGTCAAACAGGGAGCCGTACTCATGGTAGTCTGACACCAACCACAGCTGGGTCCATGTGCCGTTGTCTGGCGAGAGACAGAAACAATGAGACAACAACAAAATTCAGATTTAGTCATCAATGGTAAACTACTGCACAACCCATGAGACTAAAAGGTATTTCCCTTTGGTGGTAAAATTATTGGTTCTTTGAGATAGTATAAATACTTGTATTTTAACTCTATAATTTTACTTATTGTACTTATTTATCTCTATACTTTTACTTATTTCATCTATTCTATCTTTTATTTTATCTATTATTTATCACCTCTTTTACTGTATTTGCACTGGAGTACTGTAACAAAAGCAATTTCCCCCAGGGGATTATTAAAGTATTTCTGATTTTGAAGAAAACATGCTGTGATATCGCAGGTTTGCACCTTTGTTGTCAGCAGCGATGAAACCCAGGATGTTTTCATGCCGGAGCATGATGGTCTGATAGATTTCAGCCTCACGGAACCAGGAGCGCTCCTCCCGGGATGAAAAAATCTTAACCGCCACATCACCTCCCCTCCATCTCCCTCGCCACACCTCCCCAAAACGCCCTTTACCGATGATCTCCTGGAGGACTATTGTTCTGGCCACTGTCCGCTGCACAAACAGAGGGAGACCTGCACGGAAGAACCGAGAACAAAACACAATCAGCGGCAGCCAAAAGAAGAGCAAACAGAAACCTGAGTGCTTGCCTGTGTGCACTGACCTGAGCCTGAACCAGATGTGGACAGATCATATATAAGGTCCTGCAGGGTCCTGTCTTTGGCCAGGTAGAGATGGTCACAAGAGGGGTCCTCCACCTCCAGCCTCTGCCTGTGGCTGTATGCCCTCTGATGGTACTGGTACAAGAACACTGCAACCAGCAGCAGCAAACACAGCAGGAAGAGCGGCCCTGCAATCACAGCCACGAGTTCCACAAGGCCCCATGTCCCACCTGGACCGTAGCCTCCTCCAAGTCCTGACTGAGTTGTGACTGAAAGGAAAATGTGAAAAAATTCAAATGCTGAACCTCAAAACTGACCTTGACAACTCTGTTATGTTAACAAGTCTGCATTGTTTGGTTTTCTGCACCTGGAAGATCTTTTATGAAAAAAAAGTACAAGATAAGCGTTGAAATTACAGAAGGTCAGTTTATTCTCTACTTTTAGTGCTTATCTTTAGTGGCCGAGAACTGCCACTGCTGCGAAAAAAAAAAAAAGCAAAAAAAAAAAAAGAGTCACAATAGAAGATACAGACGCAAATAAAAAACAAACGGTGCGGATGAAAGAAAAAAAAATTGGCTAACAATGTGAAAAAAAAAGTGGCGATGGAAAAAAAAAAGTTTGCTCGTCTTCTTCTCAGTCGTCTTCTGTGCCTAGATCGTAAATCACCTAACCCTTCTATTATCGCAGTAGGTAACTATTTTTGCGTCTGTTGTGGCTTTTTTTTTTTTCTGCACCGTTTCTTTTTTCATTGCGCTTCGGGCTTTGGTTTCTTCTTTTTTTTGCATCTTTAACTTCCATAGTGGCTTCTTTTTTTGCATTCTTTTTTATTTGCAGCATTGGCAGTTCTCGGCCACCATACTTATCTCTGTCAGCAGTGCTTTTTTTGTGTGATGCTGTTGTTGCTTTTTGAGTTTCTTCAGAAGCTTTTTTGCCTCATGTCAGATGAAACTACCCATCCAGCTGATTTTTGCTCTTTAACCAATCACTGTGGATCATCTATTTGCCTTAGTCTGAACCGAACTTTGAAGACAAAGCAGAAAAAAAAAAAAGATTTCCAATAAAACAAGAGGTCATGCCATAGATGAGAAACAACCCTCTCTTGTCTTGAGCTGTGTAATCCTGTCACGGGATTAATAAACCAATCATCAGTGCCCTTCTGGTGCTCACCCAGACAACACTTCCATCTTTGATTTAGACAGATTCCTTCTTTTTGAGTTAATTAGACAATTCACACATGAAAATTCTTTTGTACCATTAAATTCATAGAAAATAAAACACTTTCACTGTGGAATAAAAAAAAACTGTAGTCATTTACATCCATTTACTCATGCTGCGTAGTTCACAGTTTAGAAGTCTGTCTGAACTTTGCATTACACTGTCATCTATAGCTCAGGCTTTTGCCGAGTCTTTTAGTTAAAAGCTGACTTTAAATGTTTCTGTTTGTGGTGGTGATGGTAGACACTGACCACAGCTTCCTGTCAAAACTGTTTCCAAGCTGACATTCCTCTCTCTTAAAACATTCGAGGACATGGTACAAAACACCACAGGAAACTTCTCAGGAACTATGACTCATCAAAGTGTGGAAGAAACATTTCACAGCGCTGAGATGCTTCAGAAACAACCGCTCTGAGGTAGTAATTGTACAAATCACTCCACAATGAAATACAGAGGGACATCTCTTTTGAAAAATGTACTCACAGCTTTTCAGTCAGCATCTTTTTAATCATCACTCAAGAAGCATTGGGAAAGTTAACTTATTTAACAAAGTCTCATGGTACCTCTTGTCCTGTAAACATAACTATTTCCTGTCCTTTTCCTTTTTCAATCTGGTTGCCATGGATTTAGGGGGTATCTTATGCTGCGTTCAAGTTACCTCGGAAGTCAGAAGTCAGAGCTGAAAATGGCATCACACTCGAGTTCCCAACGTTTCAGTTACCAAGTTGGAAAAAAGCAAAATCGGAGGCAGAAACAAGATGGCTACATCTACTTAAGTTATTTTAGCGCTTGCCTTGTCCGAATGTAACAAGGACAAGGCAAGTGCTAAAATAACTTTTGTAGATGTAGCCATCTTGTTTCTGCCTCCGATTTTGCTTTTTTCCGACTTGGTACTGGTAACTCGGGTGTGACGTCATTCCCAGCTCAGACATCTCACTTCCGAGGTAACTCGGACGCAGCATTACATCAAGTAAACACAGGTTTGTTATTCATTATGTATTTTCTTTTAAATATATCATAGAAACTCCTTTCCATGCTGTCAAATCTAGAAACCATTGGGAATAAAGAAACAGTTTCACAAAGATTAGATATAGTAAAAGTGTATCTTTTGTGCTATATTTCCCACCTGTGGGTACTTGCAGGTCAATGCTGTTGCAGTAGTCTGTGTAGCAGCAGTGGATGTTGAGAAGACCTTCTGCACCCAGGCAATAAAACGGTTGTCCAGGGGGCACTAGTTTATCCCGTGTGATGCAGATGCGGATGTGCTGCTCTTGGCCGTCGATGAAGGACGTGGAGGCCATACAGGCTCCATCTGTCTCACATCGAGAGCCAGTCTTCTCACACTGGGCAGTGGTGCAGTTACACCAAAGAGCTGCAGGGATGGAGCAAAACAGTGTGAAATATCAGGAATTTAGTGTTTAAAATAACAAACAGTCACCCCCGTATTTGGGAAGAACTTTATTCTCTTCTCATCTGTACACACCATGTGCTGTTGAGGACCTTTAAAGTGAGCTTAGAGCCATAAGCTACAGAGAAATGGCGTATTATTTCCATATATAAAAAGAAATAATAATGTTTAGTCTTCAGTCTTTCACTTTCTGCTTGCTAATGTTGATAGAAAACTTTTAAACAGCGTGTGAAATTCCTGTGTGAAGCAGGTTCCTAAAAAGGCAATAAAGTTAAACTTTTGCAATAATATTACAGCACAAGATTATTTTTTTCAGATCAGTGATGTTTTATATGTGAGAGAAGGACAGAAAATCAGAAGATGGTATTATCGTGATCAGGAAAAAGAGGAGGTGTAAGAGGTGGGGTGTGTTCAAGTGGCCGGGCCTAGGAAGGATACGTGAGGGAGAGATTATGTGAAAGTACTGTATGTGGGAGTAGAGATTAAATGAGCAGCCTTAACTGTGATTTCAGAGATTAACACTTCTTTTGTGAAATTGAGAAATGGTTTAAGGGACACTCCTGTCAGACACCACGACAAAGCCCTCAGTGGAGTTTCTGTTGAAAATGCCCTTTCTGGAGTCTGATTAATGAACATGTTTGTTCACGAAAAAATGACTTACATGCAGATGAACTTCTCTGTTATCTGTGTCAAACAGGAAATTCATGGTGAATGCATTACAACACATTTTGTGGTACTGACTCATACAATGGCAACACCTTCTTGGCAGATGCTGGAGGTCAGATATGAGAAGAAAATAAGGAAGACACATGCTGACTAAACTTGAAAAGAGACATTTCAGATTTTCCATGGCTATTTCTGTTGCACAACTCAAATCCGTAATGAGATGACTGTCTAAAAACTCTTGAGGAGTCCTGGTTTATGTCTAAGAAATCCTCAAACCACAAACAGTCGAAAGGCAGACCTCTGCTATTATAGTGGGTGCTAAAAAGGGACTTTCTCCTATTCAAAGTAGTGTCAGTGGTTTAAGAAAATCACATGACAAAAGAATTTGTTGTTTTGATGTTTATTACTGGCATCATTAAAGGAATCGTGCTGCTTTAGCACTAATTCCTTTTTTCTGCATTTTTTCTGCTTTAAACCAGAACACAACAGGACAGAGAGTTCGTCTTTTATTCAATCTTGCATCCCAACCATCGACTTTATGTTACATAGCACAGGAAACAAAATGGAAATCAGTAATGTTTCTCTGTATGTGTGTGTGTGTGTGATATTGTGCAGTCAGTGTATGGGGATGAAAGACGTGCAACATTAATAAGTAAGACAGTACTTTTTCAGAGTGTGCAATAGTGGGAGAAAAGAGAAACTACTCATAAAAGAGATCCTTTTAATCATTACAGGCAAAGACTTAAGGTATACTGGTTCACAGTTTTAAGAATGTCCTTCTTCATTGCATTAAAAGAATGATTCTTCTAAATCTTTATCCAGAATGGCATTTTAAAAAAAATTACCAAATGAAAACCAAATGTTTTGTTGCAAAGGTAAAAGGCCTGCCCTGTTAATCGGTATTATATATACATCTATATATGTAGGGCTAGACGATATGGGAAAAGTTTATCACTATATATTTTCTTCATATCTGTCGATATCGATATATATCACAATATAAAAAATGAAATTATTAGTGCTTATTGGTAGCATGTCTTTTGCAATACAACAAGCTACTGCATCTGTGAGGTCTTTGTGTCTCTCCGACGTTTTGTCGTAAAGCGTTGCTCTAGAGAAAGCGGACTGAACGGTCGGCTGTTTCAGCTGCACAGGCACCAGGCTCCTTGCTCTGCTCGGGGTTTGTAACCTTTTGCGTTGTGCATGCTCTGCTGCGTGGCACTGCTTCAGGTGGTGTGAGTTACTCCCTGACTTTAAGAGAACATGTACTCAACATAATTTTCAGTGCACATTACTCCGCATCATGTCCAACCTCAAAAACCAAAATACCTCCACACCACCGATGTTTTCGTGCCAGTGTTGTCGACGATGTCATCATCTGTTGAGCCTTAATCTACATTTCTGTCGGGGGTAGCACTCATTTTCTTTTTTCCTCACCGACAGTGCTGTCGGCTTCACGTGTTAAAATGCTATAGTTGCATGTAGTTGCAGCCTGCTATTATGCAGTTGTTTGCTACTTGGCTCTCATCCAGCACATGATTGGTTCGGTGCGAAGTGGACCCAGAGCAACCTCCCTTTTCATTGGCTTTTCGTATCATCTACCAACACATGGCATATCGAAAAGCATATTAAACATGTTTCATACTGCTATTGAGGGAAATTAATTTTTGATATATATATAATTATTGTTTTATCGCCCAGCCATACATATATATATATATGTTTATCTATTGTCGGAAACACACACCTGTTATCAGAAAACTAAAAAGTGCTTACAAAATAACACAACTCCTGAGGATACTGGGTGAACACACCAGACTCACTCATTCACTCACTCATCAGGCTCCAAAACCTGATAATCGGTGACATAATCTACAATTAGATACACGTACTCATAGTGTAGCTAGCACAAGATTGTTATTGGAGTGAACATTTTCACAGCATTACTGTATCAACAGTTTCATCTCCACAACTGGACCGAGATTGTGTGGCTCCCCCATTACTAAGGGCTGTTTTAGAGTAATCTGAGGACATTCATCCTCATTACATCGACACATGAGCCCTCTAAAATCCTCACACACACGATTATGTCCGCGCTACATCCTGATCTAACTAGCTTCATAACCGGGCTCTGTTACACCTTCAGTGAGAGTTCAGTTTGGGAAATGTAACAGTTAGATTTCACAGCTGGGAAAACCATTGCTGCGTCCCCAAAAGCAGAGCAGGAGTCCAACAGAAACCACTGTGTTTACAACAAAATCACAGTAAAATATGCTACCTGGACTAACCTTTGAAGAGTTTAACAGTTTCACGCACCACAGCAAAGGGGACTACAGTGAGATGTCGTGCTTTCTTGTATTTTATTTAATAATAATTTCAACGTTTTCATAGTAATGAAAGCTGACCTGGTTTTCTCGGCTCAATGTAATATCTAGGCTAACGCTTCGCCGAGGCTAAAGCTAACTTAGCTAACGTTAGCTCGCAGCTAACCGTACATTCATTTCGCCTTGGTGGTGATGGCAGCAGCGGCTCTGGGGCTCCTGAACAAAACAAACACTGAGTTTACTCACCCTCACAGGTTCTGTACAGGACAGCCTGGACCACCACGACGGTGAATGAGATCCGCAGATTAGCCATGATCAATAAATTCTCGTTTCATCGCATTCACACGGTTTGGTTAGCTAAACGTGAAGCTAGATGTGGCGAGGCGTGATGGTGACAGCAGCTAACCAGGCTGTCAGTGTGCACTACTGTGTGTGTGTGTGTGTGTGTATGTGTGTGTGTGTGTGTGTGTGTGTGTGTGTGTGTGTGTGTGTGTATGTGTGTGTGTGTGTGTGAACAGTTTAGTTACATGACCCACCAGCAGGCAGCAGCATAGACACAGGAGAGAAGACTGAGGCCAATAAAGATCTATCTATCTATCTATCTGTTCGTCTGATTTTATCATATCTGTCTATCTTAACTGTCTGTCTGTCTTATTTTATCATTTCTGTCTTTCTATCTGTCTGTCTGTCTGTATGTCTCTTATTTTATCATAAATGTCTGTTTGTCTGTATATCTTATCAATCCGTCCGTCTGTCTTAGTTTATATCTGTTTGTCTTATCACATCTGTCTGTCTGTCAGTCTTATTTTATCATATCTGTCATTTTGTCTGTCAGTCTAATTTTATCATATCTGTCTTTTTTGTCTGTCTGTCTATTTTATTCTGTCTGTCTGTCTCATCTTATCATATCTGTCTGTCTGTCTGTCCTATTTTATCATATCTGTCTTTCTGTCTGTCTGTGTAATCTTCATCCATTTATCCAGGTTAAAGGACAACATCATGATGAAATATTGTTCGGTAATCCTGGATAAAAAGGATGGAGCACAAAGGTCGCCAGCAAGTGGCCTTTTGTAAAGTATGTTTCAGATTCCATCTAGATTTTTGGTTTTACTATTCTTTCTGGAAGAAAGGTTGCTTCTGAAAATTAATTCTTATGGCTTGATTTCCTCCTCATCACTTTCAGCCACAAAAACACATCAACAGTGAATGCAGAGGTTGATGATCGCTTAGCCTCCTTCAGTCTTCTGTTATGAAGTACAAGTATTGAAGCGTGATGTTCAGATCATCAAGGGTCCTTGCACAAGCTAAATGGTGGGGACTTAAAGGTGCTGCTTCAAGCGGTATAAGTTGCATATTTTGATAAATCTTGACACTCTTCTCTTAAGTCCTCTGCAACAGCTAAAAAAGACACAAATAGGCATGGTTGGCCTACCGTATATGAAGTAATTTGCCTGGACACACTAAATCCAGAAAATACAGTGACGTAAGAAGCCAGGGTTTTAAGTTGTTACAGCACCACCAAATTGCTCTAAACTGCTTAATCAAAGCTTACATAAGGGAACAGATACATCCTAGTTTTCCTAGTTTATGAAAGCAATGTATTGGGCAATCAAACAAAGACATAGAGCTAAACAGACCTAAAAAATCGAAAAATCTTTTGATGGTCATAAATGAGTTGATTGAATATAACTTTAACTGTCCTGTATTTATTTATAATTTCATGAAATCCATGCACTCATAGAGTTAACAACAACAGGAGATGTATGTAGATATCATTGGCAATACCAGAAAATGGCAATTCAATTTATTATGGATTTTTGCTACATTTTATATAGTATTTACTATGGGCCATTGGGTGTCCTCTTGCAAAAATAAATTACAGCAAATTTAATATGCAACTTTATATAATATCAAAAATAATCTATGAGTTACTGCAGTTCTGTCAGTTCATCATCATCTTGCAGATATATACGTGTATGTAATTATACAGTATTTGCCTTCCTGGGTTTCATTTCAACAATGAGGTAGATTCTTTACATATTTCAGCACTCCTGAAACTGAATAAGTAAACTTTCATTCCTCGCAATTCATGATTCTACAAAGTTCTGAATATATTTAGGAAAAAATAAACTTCTTTTCTACTGATGATCAAAAAAAAAAAAAAGATATTTATCTTGACCCTAACACATAGTGGGGCAAATCTGCAGATTTACCCAGTGAGTCATTGCAGTGCCTGAGTCCCCTGTGGCTCAGTTTAAAGAGCAAAAATACTCTCCTTTTCCTTATTTTTCTGTGATGGTAGAAGTTCTGTATTTCTGGAAAATTTCCAATAAACTTTTAAAGAGTGTATTATCCTCAAAAGGGAGATTCATACAACAGAGCAGCCCTTTTAATTTGACGATTTTTTGGCCTTCTTCTTCTCTTTTCTCTCCTTTTTCTCCCTTTTCTCCTTCTCTGCCTTTTCTTGCTCAGCCTTCAGCTTCTCCTTCTTTTTCTCATCCTTCGCCTCCTTGTACTTCCACTTTGGTGGTTCCAGGAAGCCCTTATCCATTCTCCTCTTCTTCTTCTCTTTCTTTGGCGTTGCTTCTGTAGGCCTATTGATGTTGATCTGAGGAATGCAGCCAGATGGAAATACACTGTTTCGTCTTGCCATGCTACGGGGAATAAATGTAGAAGCAACTTTGCTGGAAGCCAGAGAGAGGATACTGCCACGCCGGTCACTATTGCAGCATGTTGCAGGGATGGACTCAGCAGACTGGATTGTGGGCATGATGTGTGAAACTGAGCCATTGCTGTGGCAAACTGAGCTCTCCTCTAACTCCTTTTCTGGGTGTTTCTTCACAAGCTCAGGGACAGCCAAGCGCCTCTTTCCTACCTCTGGAGGGCTGGTAGGGCACAGTGGACGGCATCCAGTTGAAATCAGTGGACTGTGGATACTAGTGGTGATGCGTACAAAGTGGTCCAGGCACCCATTGTCCTCAGGGTCACGAGGAAATCTGAATCCAAATGTGTTTTTGATCCGCTGGGTAATTTTTTCCCTGGTAGTTTTCTCTGCTGTAGCCTTGGCTACCCTCTCCTTGAGCTCAGGCCACTCAGGGATGTAATTTTCACAGAACTGCTCAGCTTTTGGCCGCATGTTAAGGCGGCGGAGACGAATCAGAGTCTCATAGCGGCCAGTTTTCAATGCCCACTCCCGAGGACATTTTCCTTTTGTGGGGTCTACTGCATGTATATCAGCCCCTGGAAAGAAAGATGGGAGAGGAGGAGTATGAGACTGTGATTTTATAGTTAGGGCCACAGGGCAAACGCACCAAGGCAGTGGCCCCTATATAAAGGTATAGGGGCCAGTGCTCTTTGCCCCGAGACACTATTGCTATACTGTGGATTTTTTTTCTTATTCCTGTTGCGGGCAAATTTCAATTCAGAACTTGTCCTATGGCTTGAACAGTTGTACGACAAATTATATATCAAAAGATGCGGTTTGATCGGGATCAGTGTGCTAATACTTTTGTCCGTTGTATATGAATTTTTAATTCTTAACTTCTCCAAAAACAACAGAAAAATTCTGCTTTAAAGTCAACAGGACAAGAAAAAACAGAGCAAGCAGGAGTTTTTCAAATTGTAGTTTTTGATCACTCACTGTTTAATGACCATGATCATATTTTGGAAAATTTTGAGATTATAATGGGTTATAATAATTTTGCATGGGATCTTCATGCCAGAGTGGGTGACATCATTGGCTAGAGTGAGAGAAGTCGCATGAAATTGTCTCAAACTTTTCTCTTTCCATGCTTCTTCCAGCCACAAATTACACACTACACGCATGTTTTTTTTCACAGTTGTAGACACACTTGTTCTGTCTCTAACGATGTTTTCATCCAGGCGAGCTCCTTTTAATTGAAAGAAATATAATAAGATATAGATATATAATTCGGGACACCCACACTCTGACACAATCAGTTTGTCCTCCATTTTAGATACCAGTAAAAACCGTCCATTTTTATTGGTCACCCAGCAATCTTCGTGCTGATTTGGGACATGAATATCCGCTCGAGTTGAGACATATCAGGTTCCACCCAATTCACATCATTCACGCCACCAGAGTAGTAGTACTAAGTACTAATCGCGTCTTTACATTGACTTAACATGTAATTTATTGCACGAATTATTTTACTCGTGCTTGGTGTGTGGGGACAGTTACAGAATTTAAACACTGAGCTTATAAGTGCAGCAATGGCTCTCTCTGCTCTTCATTGACACCATTACAAAGATTGTCTTAGAGAAGCAGAGAGGACTCCTGTTTTTAATCTGGGAGTATGTCCAAACTTTTACTGTAGAAACACCAATGTCATGTCAAAGCGTTCAGGAAGTCCTTACAATGGCCACGGTCTGCTATTTGAGACCAGTGACTGCCTCAGCCTGCGGTGCCTCTAACATCATGGGCAACCAGCTCAAGTTGCTGTGGCAACCTACGAGTCTCAGACCACGCCCACAGCTGATACCAATTCACTAATCAGGGACTGCTCTGATATCGCTGCATCACTGAATCGCTTCAAGAGCAGTATGATTAACGATAAAACGCAGACTCTCAGCGCTCAAATACATTAATACATGCTGAAACACAACCCAACAAACATGCTCTAATGGACAGATGCAGAGTGATAGGCTCTGCACATAGAGAAGTGACCCAAGCAGTAAGGGGAATAGTGCTTTGCTGAGGGGCTGTGGCTATAGGAAGTGAACTGCCACCTCTCTGGCTACCAGCTCAACTTCAAATTTGGTCTTGGAGACCTAAATGTGACACAGTCCCCAACATACAGTTGTGAGTGAAAGTCAGGGCACCCCTTTGAAAAAAAAACATAGTTTATTTATTAAAAAAATTAACCTTGATATTTATAGTCTCTCTGGTAAGTAGGAAAAAAGACAATATTTTCAGAAATCATTAATGCACAGTTACTTTTCATTTTATAAAAAGTACAACATTTCAAAAATAAAAATCATCTTTTTGGCTTGTGCAAATGTCAGGACACCCTTCAGCATCAGTACCTTCAGTACTTAGTGAGACCTCCTCTGGCAGATATCACAGCTTGTAAATGCTTTTTATAGCCAACTACAAGTCTCTGGATTCCATACTTTGGGATTTTCCTCCATTCTTCCTTGCAAAAGGCTTCCAGTTCTGCAATATTCTTGGGTCGTCTTGCATGCAAAGCTCTTTTAAGAACAACCCACAGATTTTCAATGATGTTTAAGTCTGGAGACTGTGAAGGCCATTCCAAAACCTTCAGCTTGCGTTTCTTGAGGTAGTCCATGGTGGGTTTAGAGGTATGT
This sequence comes from Xyrichtys novacula, assembly GCA_962446985.1. Lineage (NCBI taxonomy): Eukaryota > Metazoa > Chordata > Actinopteri > Labriformes > Labridae > Xyrichtys > Xyrichtys novacula. The sequence continues at coordinate 19,840,407 of OY660865.1, forward strand.
TTAGGATCATTATCCTGCTGTAGAAACCATCCACTTTTCAGCTTCAGCTTTTTTACAGATACTGTGATATTTGCCTCCAGAATTTGCTGGTATTTAAAGGAATCCATGCTTCCCTCCTCTCGAGCAATGTTTCCTGTCCCACTGGCTGCAACACAACCTCAAAGCATGATGGATCCACCCCCATATTCCACAGTTAGCAAGGTGTTCTTTTCATGAAAAGCTGTTCCTTTTTTCTCCAAACATACCTTTGCTTATCGTGGCCAAAGAGTTCTATTTTAACGTCATCAGTCCACAACACTTGTTTCCAGAAGCCATCAGGCTTCTCTAGATGTTCTGTTGCATATTTTTGTCGTTGTATTTTATGATGAGGACGCAGGAAAGGTTTTCTTCTGCAGACTCTTCCATTAAGGTCTTGTTTGTTCAAACATCGCCACACAGTGGAAGGGTGCACCACCACTCCTGCGTCTGCGAAATATTCTTGCAGGTCTTTTGAAGTCAATTGTAGGTTTTGATTTACTTTCCTGACCAGCAAACGAGCTGTTCTCTCTGAGGTTTTACTTGGTCTTCCACAGTTCCCCTCACCTGCCATCTCTTAATTATACCTCGCACTGTGGAAACTGCAAGCTGGAAATGCTTTGCTATCTTCTTATAGCCCTCCCCTGCATTGTGGGCATCAATAACTTTCATTTTTTTCTGTCTTACACAGCTTCTTAGAGGAACCCATGGTTGCTGGATGAATGCATGAGGTTTGTGGAGTTGAAACCCCTTAAATTGGCACCAGCTGGCGCTCCCTGATGAGAATTGTTGACACCTGCTTCACGACTAACGAGCTGGTGAAAGTCTGAGCTTCTAAAAAGAATCTTTAAAGACCAGACACTTTAAAGCTCTCAGGGTGCCCTGACATTTGCACATGCCAAAAAGATGATTTTTATTTTTGTAATTTTGTACTTTTTATAAAATAAAAAGTAACTGTGCATTAATGATTTCTGATAATATTGTCTTTTTTTCCCATTTACCAGAGAGACTATAAATATCAAGTTAATTTTTTAATAAATAAACTATGCTTTTTTTAAAAGGGGTGCCCTGACTTTCACTCACAACTGTAAGTCCTTGTGCACTCAGCTCTTTCTACTATTACTGAGAGAGCAGCAATTAAGGTTTTAGAACAAAATTAGTTTCAAATGTCACCAGTGCAATGTGTGGCATACCTACAGACTACCACATCAATTAAATTATCCATGAAGAACTGTTGCTGTGAAATAACAAACTATAACTTGTAGAGATTAAAGACCAACATTTTCAGTCTACAAATAGCCTTGCTTGTTGCTAATCTACACCCAGCCTCCAAGACTCGTAAATCAGAGATTAGGCTACTGGACAGTGTATTAAGATGTGATAATGTCCTCAGAGTGATCCCTTAAACCGGTCTGGCGTCACTCGCACATTCACTTGCCAACCAAGTTAGCTGTCTTCAAATATGGATAGATAAACCACAGGCTCAGCTATTCTCACCACCAGGGCTGTAACTGTTCATGTAGAGCTGAAAGAGTCCTGGTTAATGAGCTAAGGTCAAGGGTTCGGAAAAAAAAGGCCTATTAATGTCATAGTACAGCGGCTTCTGCATGACTGACACTTCAGAGGGTTTACACCCTGTTGAATGAAGATGCAATAGTGTGATTAAAGTTGGGACTTTTAATTTCAATCAAAAAAATGTATGAAGCCACCTTAGCTTTATTTCTTAAATTGATATGGGTGTAATTTTGCCAGTTTAATACATCATATCACCTAGCTTCTTCACTTACTATTCTTTTAAGCAGTAGACAACTTGTGTTATATTGGTGTTGAGTATGATATATAATTTTCCATGTGGTATTTTTGCATTATAAAAAATATTGTTCAGAAGTTATAAATTAAAACAGTCCAAAGGAACTGTAAACTCTAAAAAAACAAACAAAAAAACAAAACAGGGATTATTGTACCGGGAATTCTATTAACCAAGTCTTTGCTCGTGTACATACCAGCCATAACCAGGGTGGACACAACGTCGGTACGGCCCGTCATGGCAGCCTTGATGAGAGCTGTGAAACCTCGACAGTCTCTGATTTCAGTGTCTATACCAGGATAGTAATTAAGCAGATACATGACTGTGCTGATATGACCTGGGGAAATTTTAAAAAAAAAACACAAAATGTAGTGATTAGATCAGAAATTGTGTCAAAAATAAGTGAGAGTCAGGACTGAACAGCTCATAAGACTAAGTTGAAGATGATATTTGTGTCTGTTTGTATAAAATATGATTTTTATTGTAAGATTCTGATGGATTTTAGTCTCCACAAGTTACTAAATGCCATAAACGATCATCTCTACTGTTGTACTTTACTATAAAATTTGATCACTGTTTTGTTTTGTTGTTTTGTTTGTTGTATAGGTGTGACTCACCAGCCTGGGATGCAATCATCAGTGCAGTGTTGCCTTCATTGTCCTGATGATTTATATCTAAGTGGGGACAGCCATGAAGCCCATACACAATATCCAGATAACCTTTGCAGCAAGCCACCATGAGTCCATTCTGTGGGTGAAAGGTAACAGTATAGATCAGTGTGAGTGTTTTTTTTTTTTTTTTTTTTACAAATTTAACAGGCTTCTTCTGTTGCTTATTTTTTTGTTGCTCAAAAACAGAACATTTTGTTGTGCTTAAAATCAGCACAAACATGAATGAGACCCTCACACAGCTATTGATATCCAGTTCCATAACCTCCTCCTTTGTGACTCCTCTCTCCATAATTTTCCGCAGAGAGGCGATTTCATTCCGGGCGCATGCTTGATACAGAGTTGTTGCTGTACGCCCATTTGTTAAGTCCTGTGTGTAGTCAGGAAGCACCGAATCATCAGACAGGATGCTGTCAGAATCAGAATCACTTCCTGCCAGAGACAGGTCATCCTCATTGGGGCCTGAGCCCAGGTGTGGGTCCTCGGCTGCGGTGGCCATCCTCCAACAGTAGTATCAGTGGAAGATGATACTGTGTTCAAAGACTACATCTATAAAACAAGAGAAAATAGCAGCAAGGTGAGTATTTCCTGCCTGAAAATCCCTCTATGGTCACACAAAATGCCAGATCATCTTGACATCATGGGCTACTCATCATGCTGTGAGTGTCAGAGCTCAGACATGTAACTCTAAAAGATCGTAAGTTTGCACGTTATCTGATTGACCTGGGGTAACATGAATCTGTCAGTTGGGGATTATGAGTGTGCTATCTAAGTGTCATGGAGTGGGAGTGGCCGTGTGAGCTCAGTGTGTCCTTACTGTTGAGTAACTGGATCAGCATCTGAAAGCCCCGCTGAAAGATACAGGAGGGCTAAATGTAGAACAAGCCACCCCAGAATAACCTGAGACGCACGTGGGCCTGGTCAGGGTGTTTTGACCTGTATACTTTTTTAGAGGAACATATAACTGCTTTTATTTTAACTGAAAAGTAGCGTGTTTGTAGCCACATGCAAAAGTACAAACTTAGTTAAACTCTTCTAACACTACAATCAAATTCTAATGAGCCTTATTGTCGTGAAAGTCAAAAGCATATTGCCAAAGCATAAACAATATTACATGTTGATCAATATACAATAATTAGTAAAAAAAAAAAAAGGATTTGATTGATACGCGATATACCTGATGGATATGAAATAGTAAGTCTATTTGTTTCTCTTGTTTTTTTGTTTTTTTTAACCAATAACCTGTTTTTATATTCCTTTACCATGAAATTTCTTTGCCTTTAAGATGTTGCCCTTTGAGGTCGCTTGATGTAAAGGGCACTACAAATAAAATGTATTATTATTATTGTTATTATTATTATTATTATTATTATTGTTAAGTCTAAATGCAGTTCAATTACAGTTAAATAAGAGCATTGATCAAACAGCTCCTCTGTATTTGGGCTCTCAGTGTGTGTGAGGCCCTCAGGTTGCTGCAGCAGAAACATACTGAGCTGTGGTCCATCACCCAGGAGGACTGACAGCTTCTCCCTCAGAGGTAAGGTTAGGGAATCTTGGCTTTAATGAGAAAATTCTTTTTTTCACTATTGATCCAACTACATGCACAAGAATTTGCTTTTTACCATGAAAAATTTCACATTCGTTCAGTTATGAATGCAAAAATATCAATCTGTATGAAAACGGAATATAGAAGTTAAAAATTCACATTTCATTTTTGACTGTTAAATACTTGAATATCACTTTTATCAAACTCACTAATATTGAAACCGACTAAAAATACACTTACCACATGGGGTGAAAAATCAGCTGTAAATATGGATGTATCCCCCTGTTGGACTCTTTTCACACCTTAGTGACCTCGGGCAAATCCTGACTTCCTCCAGCACTTCTTCTCCTTCTTCTTCTGCAGATGATAAGTCACAGTTTTCCACCTCAGCCTGCAAACAGAGGTACTCTACTCATTTCCATACCACGTATTATGGTGGTGGCATAAAACTGAGTGCAGGACTCTCACGGAGTCTTCACTGAGACTCCTTATGTTCAGCTCCTCATCCCACTTACAACAGCTTTAGAAAGAGGATTACTCCCTGCTCCTGGCACCTTTACCTTCAGCATAACAACAGTTTAGTTCAAGCTACCTGGTAGTTATTGCAGGTTTTTGTCAAGTAGAAGATATTTTTTCACAACTTTTTTTTCTTAAACTACGTAGATTCTGTATGTTTTATTTTTGTTTAACACAGTAGCTGTAAGTTTAGGATGAGAACTTTTTTGATAAATAAAGAAGAGCACAAACTTAAACAAACATAGAAAAGAAAACCTGTACAGAAGGAAGCATAAAAATCATGTCATAGCAAACACGCCTTTTCTTCACTCAAGTCTGAATTTATCAATGCCATTATCTGTCATATGAAACACTGAGTAAGTCATTAATCCAATTGTAAATGTATAAATGTTAAGTGTAAGCTGCTTACACCGGAGGAATCTAATTAATTGTTAAGACTGTCAAATGATTCAATCCAATCAGATGTGGCCAGAGTGATAGAATGGATGAGACAGATTCCAGACTCAAGAGTTTCACCAGATATCAAATCTATTCCAACAAACATCAGGGAGGGAATCAGGTGTTTCTGAACATATCCAAAGTGTCTGGGATGTCTCTGAGCTCATATCTCAGATTTCAGGAATAGAAAACTGTCATGCACTCGTATTTTGTATGAGTATGAGGAATGCAGAAACTCAATTTGCATTATCAGAATTTGACAATTGAAACCAGAAGTTTACATACACGATATAAAAAGGCACATCACCTTTTTTTTCCTCACTGTCTAATATTAAATCAGCAGAAAACCCATTTGTGCCCAAGCTTTAACTTCCTGGCTGAAGTCTTGAGATGTTGCTTCAGTATTTCCACATAATGTTCTTTCCTCATGATGCCGTCTATTTTGTGAAGTGCACCAGTCCCTCCTGCTGTGAAACAACCCCACGACATGATGCTGCCACCCCCATATTTCACAGTTGGGATGGTGTTTTCAGGCTTGCAAGCTTCTCCCTTTTTCCTCCAAATGTAACAATGGTCATTATGGCCAAAAGGTTCAATTTTAGTTTTGTTAGACCACAGGATATGTCTTCAAAAATTAAGGTCTTTGTCCCTGTGTGCATTTGCAAACTGTAATCTGGCTTTTTATGTTTCTTTTGGAGTCATGGCTTCTTCCTAGAAGATCGGCCTATCAGCCCATGTCGGTACAGGACTCCTTTCACTGTTGATAAGGACACACTCTTACCAGCTTCAGGCAGCATCTTCACAAGGGCTTTTGCTGTTGTTCTTGATCTTCACATTCCGGACCAATGCACGTTCATCTCTGGGACACAGAACCCGTCTCCTCCCTGAGCGGTATGATATCTGGACATTCCCATGGTGTTTATACTTGCGTACAGTTGTTTGAACGGATGAAAGTGGCACCTTCAGGCATCTGGAAATTGCACCCATGGATGAACCAGACTTGTGTAGGTCCACAATTCTTTTCCTGATATCTTGGCAGATTTCTTTTGATTTTTCCCATGATGTTACACTAAGAAGCAGTGTGTTTCAGGTGTGCCCTAAAATACATCCACATGTCTGCCTCTAATGAACTCAAATGTTGTCAATAAACCTATCAGAGGCTTCCAAAGACATGATATCATCATCTGGACTTTCCCAAATTGTTTAAAGGCATAGTCATCTTGGTGTATATAAACTTTTGACTCTCGAGAAAGTAATAAAAAATTGTGTAAAATTCTCTCTCTCATTATTCTGGCATTTAGCATATAAAAATAATTTTGGTAATCCTAATTGACAAAAAACAGGAAAAGTTTAATCTGATTTAATGTTAGACAGTGAGGAAAAAAAAGGTTATGTGCCTTTTTATATCGTGTATGTAAACTTCTGGTTTCAACTGTATGCATATGAGCTCTTTATGCCGAGAGGTCCAGGAGGATCACATGGGATTTTGGTTCCTCTGCCAAACTTGCAGTGCTCAGGCTGAGTGGATGAGCTGGAATGAAAATAAAAGGTAATCAAAAAGAATAAATTTTCATTGAAAAAGAAGTAATAGTGATGTGATATTGATTATATGAAGTACATTGTATGTTTCAGTATGTTTAAACTTCTGCTTTGGGAATATTCACTGACTGAGTTTAGCCTCTGGGACCTGTGGGACATGGCTGGACCTGTCTGGACAGATTGACCCTCCTCTTGTCCAGAGAGGCCTGAGGTTACATCCCACTGCAATTTAACAGCTGTCCTCTGCTGAAAGAAAATGCAGGGCAAGGAAGATACGGTCCACTTTTTCATCTTCTTTTGGACAACAAACAGGAATCTTTCAGCTTCACTCTGCAATTTGATTGAGTAAAAATCAGGGATTGGACGTTGATACCTCATTAAAGAGAGAAAATGAAACAGTTTTTTAAGAATCTGGGAGCATGAAAAGAGTTATACAGAGTTTGGACTAAATTCAGCAGACAGAAGAGGAAGGGACGCAAAATGAAGACTTTGGCTAAAGTACAGGGAAGGACTGAACAACTTCTGGGATACAGGGTCGATAGAGTGAGTTTCCAATTTTGAAATGACAATTTTCAGTGCTGAGAACTTGTATGAACTAAATACATTTATGGACTTTGGTTCAATTTCAAACTTAAAAAAATTGTGTACTAGAATGGTGTATCTATACAGTCTATGGCTGTAACACCTTCCATTAAATGACATCGAAACACAAGCTATAACTTAGATTTCTTTTATCTCTGTCAGATAATCTTAATTTAACCTTAATGATTTTATACTTATGTGGCAGTTTAAAATGTTATATTGATACACCTAAAAACAAAAACTGATATATACTGTATTTCTTTTTAATAGATGTTTGAATACCAAAATTCAGATGATAATTCTGTGATATGATTGATGTATTATTAACTCAAAGAATGGGGTTGACTTCAAGCCAATCATAATGTGAAAATAACTGGGAAGTGCTTCGGTTCATTTGGCTCATGTTCTGGTGAAATGCTGCAGCTGTTTGTGTGGCTTTGCTTCCAAACTTTGAGGAACAGGTAAACAGCGGGACTATTGGAGGCAGAATCCATCAAAATAATAGTTTAAAACAAACCTTAAAAATCATCTGTCATCAGGATGGGCTGAGTGCAAACACTTATTTATCTTTTAGTAACACAAAAAATAGAACCAATTTTCATACTCTCATTTTTTTTTTGCAGAGTCCTATTATGATCTGCAAACTCTTAGCTCTCAGAGAAATTCCTCAGATAAGATAAGACACCACTCCACTTGAGCTGAAGCAAAAATAGGAAAGAGAGATGGGTTTGGAGAGAGGTGAAATAGAGTGGAAAAGTGGTGTAATTAAGTCAATTACCTTTTCTGCTTTGTTCTCTCTCTGAATCAGTCCCACCCATCCACATGCTTTTGATTATTTGATTTTTTTTTTCTTTGATCAGCTCATGATAGAGTAAAATGTTTTTTTTTTTCATTTAGTGTGACTTTTTTTTTCTTTCATTTTACACACTCATGCCAATGTCTGCCTTGTTTTCAAGACTTCAGATCTGAGCCGGCAGAAACTGCTGTCAGGTGAAAACAGCAAAGACATGCTGGCACAGATGAAGTGGGCCGGGAAAGCAGGATACAAAGGTAAGTGAATCCAGAGAAATGCTGTTATTTTTTATCGTATCAGAGATTTGACATCAAGTGTTTGTCTTGAACCACAAAAAAATAAAATGAACCTCTGACTTTAAAAGTAACACTGATTCCAAAATCACACTGTCTCATCCTGGGGTTTAAACATTAGCTTATAAACTGTCTACAAACTCCCTCATACATGCATGCTCATATATGTAATAATCCTACATTGTGGAAAGATCAGTGCTTTCCAGCTCACAGGGATCATCATGGCAGAGTTTTTAAAAGCTTAACTCCATAGAAAAGAGAGAGAGAGAGAGAGATGGAGAAAAAGAGAGAGAGCATTTTGATATTTTTATTGCTGTAATCTGTCCTCGATGGATTGACATCCCAGGGTTGTGTTGGTCAACCTGTGATGTATCTGTACATGCAGAAGAGCACAATATGCACAGTTCACATTGAAGCAGCTGCTGTGTACGGGTTGTATTTTCTCCTGCAGTTCTTCTTTTCTTCTTTACTGACTTGATCCATGTCGGGGTTTGTATGCATTTATGCATAAATCTCCTTGAACCACAGCACTGGCAGCCATGAGCCTGCACAGCTGTGCTCAGAAGATCATCTAGTCATGAATGCTTAATCTTAGCTTTGAGATTAATCGGCTTGCTTCTATCCTGCTAGCCTGGTTTGATGAATATGTTGTATATACATAGCGGGGACAATGCTTTCGTCCTTTTTCTCCATTTGAGTTGGATTTTATATGAATCACCTGTTTAAATTTTAATAAGATTAGAGTTAGGCATTATTAAGGGTGTGCTTGCTTTAAATGGCAGGTAGGGGCTGCTAGCAGTCTGCTGGGTGACAGCACAGCTAATTCAAGTCACAAACTGAGATGTTGAGGATTTTAAGAGGATTTTTTTTATGCGTGCAGTTAGCAGATATTTTTCAACCTGCTCAAAGGTGAAGTGTTATATTAGAGTGGAAGGCAGTCCAAAAAGTGAATTGCCCATTTTTTCACCTCTAAAAAGTGATTTTTTTAGTATTATTCATCCAGAAATACCCAAATACACAGCCAAACTCTTATGAGGTGTATTCGACTCATTACCATTGACCGTATAAAGAAAAAAAGATTCTTGTGATTTAAAGCCAACACACAAAGTTATAGAAAGTGAAATCCTGCTTGTGTTGTTTGTTAAATTTCCTCCCACAGTATATCCTCTACTCTGCTGATTGGAGAACACAGCAGGAGTCCATATTTTTCAACAGGGCTGTCAATCGTGGCATCGTGTCACATCTGCTCTTTTTTCATTTTTAAATAATTCAAATAACTGATTAAAACTAAACCTAAAATAAGCACTTGGACATAAAACAGCATACAAGGAACTAACTTTGATGACAGAAACAAATTCATTTGCAGCACTTTTTTTTAAACTCTCCTACGGGTTTATGAACTATACTTCAGCCACCCACCAGGGGGCACTCTTCATTTTAGGCTTAAGATGTATAGATAGATATTGCATTGAGTCTACACATAGTCTATGCTCATTATTTCTGACAATATCTTATTTTACTTTATACAAGTCACATTGATCTAGAAAGTCCATAAATTGATCTTATTCCAAGATTTTACAACTATCAAACATGGACTTTGACAATTTTGATATTTGGATAGAAATTGTTTTAAGATGAGATTTGTGTGTTTTGCAGTGTAGTTAATAGGTGCTCACCCCCACCTTACTCTGTGTGATTTGTTTGCGCTCCCACTGACAGAGGCAGCACTGATAGAGAGACTGTTGTTGAGGTACAAGTGTAATGGAGAGCCAGGGTGAGGGAGGGGGTGAGCAGGAGGTGAGGGGAGGGAAACGATCAGAGGTTGGACTGGGAAACAGATGCTTCCAGAGCAGTGCAGCGCGTAAGCTACCACCCCCTCCATCATGACAATCCCTCCCATTGCCTAACTCGCTGTTGCTCCCTCGCTCACTTTTGGTTCCTCTCTTAATCTTTGCCCACTATCTGACCACACAGAGAGGCTTTGGAGTGGGGCAAAACAGCCTCTCTGCCTTTAACCGACTTTTTTCCTTCAAATCATGGGAGTGGAACAGCTTTTCTTTTTTCCTTCAGGAGTTTATACTTAAAATTTGGGACATGACCGTGGAGCTTGCTTTGCACCATTCCCCCCATCTCTTGGGATTGTTACTGCAGCAGTAATGAACGTATGTTGCTCGTGATTGTGTGTGTCAGCTCAGCATGATGAATCTGTCCAATAGTTTGGAGTCCAGCAGCTGGAGTGGATCATCATGAGAGGGGGTCACCACCAGCGTGGCTGTGGGTGTCGGCACCTATTTAGAAAACTGCTCAGTAAATGCGGCTGCTGCTTTGTTAGAGGTATGTAGATGCTCTCCTTTCAGGGGGGCGTGAGCTGTTGTTCTCTGACTGGGATTTTTGAGTTTTTGTTTCTCTACATTGAAAAAATTGTGTCAAAAATTTACCCATCTAACTTGTTTACAATGAAGACACACGTTTGGTTGTGTAATTTCCTTTAGTCAGAAAGCACTCCTTTCTTCACACATTTATACAGTTTTACTCTTTTTAGTGTGATTTTCATACATGAACATCACAGAGTTTGTGTCCATGCTTCTTGAACAAAGAGAATAGCACTGTTGGATAGTCAGAAAATAATTAGTTTTCTTTCACTGTCCTTCATGTTCACAGCTTTATATAAGAAAACTAGTCAGAAATATGAGAATCAGATGTGCTCTTTTGAAAAAGTTTGTGATCTTTTGATTTTGCATAGATGAAAATTTCAAAATAAATTTGATTTGGAGTATCTTTAAAGTTGTTACACCTGATTTTAGGTTAGAAAGAAGAAAAAGACAGCATGCACTGATAATGGTTTTCTCCTTAATCCAGATTTTAATTGTGTCACCTACAAAAAACAGTTTACACACACTGAGCTAGATTCTCCTTAGCAGACAGTTTGCCTTTTGCTTCAAGGTTTTCCTGCATTAGGTTTCAGGAAGCAATAACCTGTTATTGTGAAGTTCATACTAGCATGTTAATGTTTCCTCTGTTAAGTCACCTTCAACTCCCCAAAAGGGAAATTTTTGAATTCTGTGCACACAGGTCAGTTTCTTGTGGGAGCAAGTCTTTTCTCTTTTGCACACCAGACAGTAACAGAAGTAGAAAAGATTATATCATCAAAATATCAAAGTTTATGTCACATTGGTGATACTCTCTGGTGACAAATGGCTTTACCATTGTTGGCTACAACCCTTAGCCATGGCACTGGTGCTGGGTCAAGGCATCAACCTGGTACCGCCGACTTACAGTTCTGGTAACACTTAATTTGACGCCTATCTCTATAACACATTATAAATATATGTATGATGTGCTATAATTATGTTATAACACTGTATAAGTATAGTTATAAACACTCATAAATGATCATAATGCTGTATAGCAATAATCATAAGACATTATAAAGCATTTTATTATGACTTACAAGGTCAGGTATTATAATGTGTTATAACTGTTTACAACTCACTGACAATGCCCACATACATAATGCAATGCAACTGTTGTTAACAGTTATAACACATTATAATACCTGACCTTGTAAGTCATGATAAAATGCTTTACAATGTGTTATGATTATTGCTATAAAGTATTATGATCACTTATGAGTGTTTATAACTATAGTTATACAGTGCTACAACGTAATTATAGCACATTATACATAAGTTTGTAATATGTTATAGAGATAGGCGTCAAATAAAGTGTTACCAGAGTTCCTTCTTGACTAGGGATACTGACAGACTTAAAGAGAAGCAGCTAGAGTTCAACAACAGCTGCTAATATAATGCGACTTATTACCTTTTGAAGTATGAGTTGGAAACCTTAACCTAAAGCTTACAGTCCAGGAGAATTCACTGGTCCTGAGGTTTTGAGCCTTTTCCTTTGTCATCCTATCTCGTTTGATTACGTGCTGATTTTTGCTGTTGGAGTTTAGTGTTTGTTTTTGCTAGAGTTTTTGTGACATAGGACGGACAGGTAATAAAGGTTTGGTTTTAAAAATAAAAATAAAATACATCTTATATTTAATATATATATCGAAAGAGCGAGAGAGAGAGAGAGAGAGAGAGAGAGAGAGAGAGCTTTATATGACTTAGATAGGTAAACGTTGCATGATCAATACATCAAGTTACGCGGGCCGAACTTGGCTAATCATCAGCTGGCTAATCAGTTTGTGTAACCCACTGATCATGACTCTACTTCATTTGAGAGCCGATATGAGCTGCTTGTCTTTCAGATAACATAGGAATGAAGTGACCTCAGTGCTGATTTGCTCATGGAGCAGCAGGTCAATAGCATGGATGAAAAATGTCCAGTTTTTGCATCTGTGCTGCAAGACATATTTTCTCAAAAAAACAACAACAACAACAATCTCAGCTTCCATTGATGGGCCATCACCAACAAGTCTGAGTTTGATGAAATCAGAGTAGCTTACAAAGCCTGCTAAAGCCAGCACAGCCTTCCTGCAAATTACTTCTGGAATTAAAAAAGAAAAATATTGGAGCTTAGACTTCTTGAACAATCTATTACTGAAATTTATTTAGAGAGAGTCTACTTTGCAGTATGTTTTAGAAAGAAAATCCCAAAACGGAACAAACACTACAAACAGAAGTTAAGTGATACACTGGCTGTAGTGTCCATGTACCAACTTGACTCAACCCCCTATGCAGTTTTTAAGAATGAAGGAATTAAACAATGCGACGCAAACCATTCTCATCTCTACTGCAAGACATCGTTTTCCCCTCAGAACATTTTGGCATTGTGACATGGGTTTGTACCTGGATCATCCCACTCTTTTAGCTAGCCTCAAGTGATCACACCAGGGACTGCAGTTTTTGGCATGTCTATAGAGGCTTTACTTTGTTCCTCAGAGGTTTCAACTTGGTTGAACTCCAGGAACTAGAGGGAAAGAGAGAGAAATTAGGCTCTCAGTGTAAAATGAGCTGTTATTCAGTTACAGAGCACAACCGCTGACCCAGACAAAGCCAGAGCCACATCTGGATGTCTGGGGTGTCTCTGAAAAACCGACTGAAAAACGACAACTGTCATTAAGTCACTTTCATGACATTTCTTTCCTCTGACAAAGTGTTTGAATTAAAGAAATGCATCTTTTAAAGCATCACTTATATTAATTATAGAAACTTTGAATAGCAGAACATTTTTAGTTTTTCCTTTTTAGGAACGTAATCTTTCTGATTTTTCTGTTTTTTTTTCTTTAACAATTTCATTTTCCTCTTTTGTTCGGTGATGACGTATTTCTGTCAAAACAGAATGATTTTCTTAATCTGTATCCCTGCTCTGCACTGTGTTGTAGCAGCTGTACACAAACACACACTCACACACCCTCACTGTCAACACACAAACACATCCCATTACTGCCCCGACCCTTAAATCCTCTGTTGTTCCAGTTGCTCTGGGAGTGATTACAGAACAGCTCTCTTTTGAGCTGCACCGTGCTGCAGACTCTGCAAATAGATGTGTGAAATATTTTTTAAAAGAAATCCTTGTTTCAGAAGCTCTCATACTTTCGTTTTGCAATCGTGAAAAAAAAAACATACCTGTTTCTATTCATTGAAATAAACACGAGTTATGCGACATTGCAATTGCTGTTATACAAGCTGTTTTCTTCCTTCTAAAAATACCTTTCCTGCTTGTCTGCAGGGGTTACAGTCAGGATAACCAGTCAGGATTTTTTCTATCATTTAACACTTCGTCTTATTTTAATTAATTTTGTGGCTGTTGTTTTTCTCTTCTTTAATTTTTATCATCTCGTAGGGTCTGAATTCTCTCTATCTCTGCAGGCCAAACCTGTCCACAGCTCCTTCATTTGAGAACAGTCTTATTAGGTACTTCTTTGGCACATTACCCAACAACTGTTTATAAATTCAGAAAAACACCTCCAGATAAAGCATGTTTGAGACACTTCCTTGGAAATGGGCTGAAAAACCCTGCCAAAAACCTCCATGTCTCATTACTCGAACATTACACTGACTCAGAAACGGCTATGACTAAATTGCCTATGAGCCAGCCGATGTGTGTGAGATGATCACTACCAGTATGTTGGAGATAAACATGATGACTAAAGGGTACATCATTTTCTATGATCTCAGAACAATCTTATATGCAGAAACCAGCTGTTGCAACCTTGGGTCTAAGTTGTGTATAACACAATTAGACATAATCCTGTAAAAGTCAAAGTCAGACCAAAAATGGATGTGGTCGAAGTCTGGCTTCTAGAGAACCAAGTTTTCTTTTAAACGAGTCAATGTGTTTGTTGAGCTGTAACAAATCTAAGGGTCTTACAAAGTGCATTGAAAGAATCAAAGATATTTAGATTCTGAACAAACACGGAAATTCAAAATAAAAGTATGAAAACAGAAGAGCAAGAGAACTTGATCCGGAAAATTTTGTACGTGCATGGCAAGGTGCATTATGACCTGTGGTTATAAGTCAGAGGAAGTTTAGCTGACAGCTGTGAAGAATATAAATGTTGTGTTTTATTTAGACTATTTGATTGTCTTCAGGAAACTGCAGCATAGCATTGAGGATACACTGCTTCCATTTCCTCTTTATTTTTCCGCAATAACCAAAGAGTGCCAATATGCTGCAACAGCCCACACAGTTTCTATTAGGAGACACAGGCTGTGTTTCAAGAAAAAAATGCAGGTAAATAAAGATAGAATACAAAATACAAGATTTTATGGTCAATATCAAATACAAAAACAGCATAGATGTGCTGCAATAAAAAGGTGAAAAAAGCCAAAACATGCAAAGGTGGTGATGCCAAGTTTAAACACACAAACCAAAGGTGAGCATGCAAACACGATTGTTCAGAATCCAGACATCACAGCAGCAGAGCTCCACGTCTGCAGGGAAGGGCCGGTCATTCAACTGGTGCATGGCAAGAGCGACATCTGTTGCTCCTCACAATCATTTATGAAGTTTTATTTGGAATCGGCACCCCCGTACAGACCTGAAGCACCTGAACGAAGAGCATCTGAATGTGCAGTGATCTTTCAAAGCATGTTGCACTTGGGTTTGTGCGTGTTTAACTTCATATGGCTCGTGTTCTTGCAGTTGTTTTTGTATAATGTCTTCTATTTGTAGTGTTTCTGCCACTATAGCATTTGTTCTTTTTAACTTACAGCCTGTTTGTAGAGAGAACTACAAGATTATAAGCAAAGAGTGTTGCAACTGTAGACATAAGACTTTCATTAATATCTCAACACAAAGGATGACGTCTGCAGAGATTAAATGCCTTACTGAACTGTTTGCATAGAGATGCTCCGATCCAATCCGATACCGATACCTGGGCTGAGCGTATCGGCCAATATCCGATACCAACCCAATACTACTGTTAAATAAATGAACTGTATACCTTGCCCTGTGTGTGACGGCATCAGGCTTGACATTAGCCTTGTTAAAAAAGGTAACAAATTAACACAGATATAAATTTACTTAATGTTATTTATTAACAAATAACAAATTGCACATTAGCACACAGCAAAAAGAAGTAAGACTTCCATGTTTTAAAAGAAAAATTCATTAAAAGAAAAAAAAAAGATAAAAGCCTGGCAGGTAACGTGTGGAGCTCAAGTCATACTTTGATTTGCTGAGGTGTCGGGTGGGATTCTGACAGCATCAGGATGACTCCTGCTGTTGCTGACCATGACCATTTATGGGGTTTAGAGGACGAAAGATGTAGTTAAATATCTCCCAGCCATCTGCTCTTCAGGGAGAGAGGGTGAGAGACTTCCATAGTTTAAAGTAGGTCATAGAAACAGCTCCCCCACTACAGCTGGATAAACACTTCTACAGTTATTTATGCTGCTCTTCTTGTGTAACATAGGTTAATTTTTTTACAGACCTAAACAAGAGAAAGCATCTTCGCATTGTAATTTCAAGATTGTAGAACATATTTAGCTTTAACCAATACTTTTTACCCTCAGGGTGAATGCAAAAACTCTCTCAGACATCAACATTTACTCTTTCACAGAAATTTGCACAAAAAGAAAATGTTCATCACATCTTGTATTTCTGTAAAAGCTTGAATGTCTGGGTGCATTCACAGCATGCATGCTGGCAGACTCTGCGGACAGTCTGCAGTCAGGATGGGCTCCAGCTGCTGCACTCTGAGAAAATGACACATTACATAAGTGTCTCAAACAAACATGACGAGCTGTGTCTCTCAGCTCAGCTGCATTTTCAGACATCACGATGACCGTCACACACCATTAAGGCCCAGTTTGTTGAAAAAGACAATGTATTAGTACATAAAAGACCTGCATTGAGGTGTACTTGATATATCACCTAACAGATGGTGAGGTGCTATTAGTGGACCCGAATGAGCTGACCTTGACAGAGATGTGGAGACCAGATGGTTGTCTCTACGTAACAACATTGTCTACTCTGTGTGTGTGTGTGTGTGTGTGTGTGTGTTTGGACGTAGATGTTTGCCCCAGCTGAATCTGCAGAGTTTTTTTCTGTTCTGTTCTTATCTTTGTCACATATTTAAAGATCTTCAGGAATTTCCTTAGATTTTATGGTCAGTATCAAAAGTCTGTACCTGTACCTGTATTACTTTACTGAGTTGCTCATCCTCTCTTTCTCCTCCTGTGAATCATTTACAATTATTTTTCTTTTGAAGCTCTGCAACTTGATGTGCATAATATGATACGATGTATGATATTTGCTTTTCTGCTATCATGAAGATTATCTTTGTGAGCATTAGTACGAATAAATGAGAATAGAAGCAATGTCCTGACATATTTTTTTAAAGAAACATGTAAGCCCGTTTATTTCATTTTGACCACTGATTTCAGTTTAATGGCTTAACGATGAATTGGTTCATGTAAAGTACTTAGTTAAGTGCAGGTACTATAACGTTTTGATGTAGCTGTTAGATTTAGATTTTTTTTCAGGTAAATGATCAACACAACATTCATTTAAAGTTATCAATCGTATGACCTGGGAAATACTTGGTTTTGAATAACCCAGTGTGGGTTGTTTTTAACAATACCACTTGATCAAATAAGGACCAACTACACACTACATTTTAACCCACCAAGATGTTTTCAGTATTCAATCCAGACGGTAGTTAATTTAACTACAGCACAAAGTCAGTTCTACCTCATTAGATTTTTTTTTTCATGGTAAGATATTTAAGAAATAGCATTTTAGATGACTACATAGATAAATTAAATCAGATTGAGTCCTTATTTTTTTGTTGCCTTCCCAAATTACATTTAATATTCTATAACGCAGTATCAATATATGTATAATGCATTATAATCATGTTATAGCACCGTATAACTTAAGTTATAAACACTCATAAATGATCACAATGCTTTATAGCAATAATCAGAACACATTATAAAGCATTTTATCATGACTTAAAAGATCAGGTATTATAATGTGTTATAACTGTTAAAACCTCACTGACAATGCCCACATTTATAATGCATTATACATATATATATGATTTGTTATGATATGCTTAAAAACCTGAATAACTATCATTATAAACACTCACTAATTATCATAAGGCTTTATAGCAATAGTCATAACTTTTAAGTCATGATAAAATGCTTTATAATGTGTTATGACTATTGCTATAAAGCATTATGATCATTTATGAGTGTTTATAACTATAGTTTTTTAGTGCTATAATGTGATTATAATCCATTATACATGTATTTATAATGCTTTATAGAGATAGGCATCAAAGAAAGTATTACCAATATAACTACCACAAATCTTAAATAATGCAACATCAGCATTGTGAAATTCATCTAGTTGTGCTGTTTGTCTTCAAAGAAGATTTTTATTGTTTAGTCATTATGCAAATTAAAATGAATGAATGAGAAAAAAAAAGCATAATTTAGTACTTTACCTTGACTGCCTTCTTCTATTTCATTGCAGTATTAGGCAGTTTCAGGCTGCTTTGGCACATAGCTGACCTAGATTTCCTCTGGCATCTTTAAGCTTGTTATTAAGATTAATGCTTACATAAATAAGCTGATGGGAATAGCGGCTTTTAGAAAGAGTCCAAAACAACAAAGAGGGGCTCCTTAGAGATTCCACTTTGCTATGATCAGTAGATTTGAGTGAAATGTTAATGTAATGTTAATGAGTTCTTGAACTGTGGAGTAAAAAGGTGTCAACTCCAGAGGTGGACGAAGCTCAAAAATAGAACAAAAATGAGCAGAACAGTGCAGATGTGATGCCATCAATTTGTCTAATTTCCCTTGAACTAACTCATATTCAAAACCTTGTGTGTATGTCAAACAAAAATTTAAAAATCAGGTGAAATTCGAGAAGGTTTACAGTACTTGAAATACTTTTGGTGTAATTGTCTCATAAGGATCAGCTGCAGACAATGATTTGTCTCTAGACTGTAAAGATCATGGACGTAGTCTCAGTGATGTCACAGGCGTTATGAAGCCTAACGATGGTGGTCGTTGAGGCAGATAGCTGACTCATGCTTACCCACTAACATGCAAACAGTGACCACAATCCCATTTGCTATTCAACCTAACCGCACAACTAAGTATGCCAAACTTGACCTCAAAATGTTCACTTGGTCTCTTATTGACACTCTAGTTCAACCATTTAAAGGAAGTAGCCGGTTACATTTCACAGAGGACTGGAGCCTCCGTGGTTAAAAATCACAATAATTGGTAACAACTACTAGGTTTTAACTCATAAATACCATGCTGAGGTATTTTAAGTTACTAACTTTACTCATGAACATCTGGTGAAACTATCTTTTTATTCATTTTTTAATTACATTTGTAAACCTTTCCTTACAATTAAGCACAAGCATTTACTCGAACATGTCTAACTTTTTATTAAAGGGACATTCCGGCAGAAAATTAATTTACGGTCAAACACACTGTAACACTGAGTTAGACAACCCATCAAGAGATGAATGTTGCAGACAGCTTGCTTCTCTAGTTATACCAACTTTATAAATGACCGCACGATAGCAAAACACAGAGCCACACGCTCAACCAAAACACCACTCTATAGCCACAAATAATGCTCAGAACAGCACCTAACTTCATCAACAGTACATATAGAGTCCTAGCCACAGTACTAGCCACCAAACATCTTTATAACTTTGCATTATTTCTTTCGCAAAGAGACTAAACACAACTCACGTACTCTCTTCCAGCAGTCGCTTGTTTGTAGTGAGACCTCAGGCCAGTCTATTACGGACCACAGCGGGGTGACGCAGCTCAAGGAAAAACATTTATGAATAATATATCCCTTTGAGCAAGCTAATGGCTAAACAGGTTTTCCTTTGGTCGGTATGACTACATTTTTCAAGCTAAGGCAGATTTCCTTTTTATATAGTGTCTGCGTTCAGTCAAGCTGTTGTAGATAATTTCCAGTTGAATCTCTGAATCTTCCCTTCTGAGCACAGATGTGTTTATGATTCAGGATCGGTATGTACTGCACCAAGGTTAGTTAGGGATTGACACAGGAAATTGTACAACATTTTTGTGCTACTAGAAGTCTGTCTGCAGTATCTGACCTGAGAGGATGCACCCCACAATTAGTTTCTGTACATTAACCCACTCCGTTTCCCCCTTCTCTCTCTCTCTCTCTCTTTCTCTCTGTCTGTTCACAGCTGAGTCGTACACTGTAGCAGGCAGTGACAGCAACATTCCTCCATCGGTGGGCTCTGTGGCCCACCAAGCCTCAGGCAGCTCCAGCCCCTGCTCACACTCCTCGTCTGGAGGATCACGGCACCCTGTCAGCGCCCTCAAGAAATGGCTCACAAATCCTGTTTGCAAGCTGAGCTCTGATGCGAGAGGAGGAGCGGGAAAGGTGGAGAAGCAGATGTGCAGGTCAGACAGAAGGCAAGCACCATTGCTGCTTTCCCACACTAAGACTCAGCTGGAACCGACTGACAGCTACACCATCCTCCCCTGTGGAGACACGGTGAGACATAAAGACAGGGACATGCACTTCTTTCATTTGAACCTCCTGCTCTTAAGTCACTCTTTGTATTGGTTGTTGTGTTTGTGTTGAACAGGAGTGGAAGGATAGTTTGTTGAGTCCAGAAGCAGGTTCTCCAACACAACTGTCATTTCAGAGCCATTTATGTGACCTCCTGCAAAGGAAAGACATGCAGACTCAAGTAATGTCAATTTCACAATGTTGTATTCTGTATTTTATCCTGCTCTTTCCCAGACACCATCTGGAAGTAATCCACCAGTGAAGCAGTCTGAAAATCTGAAACAGGGTCAGGGTTATGGGTGGACTGTTATAACACATAAGTAGTCAGGGTGATGGAGGGTTACTTTGTTGGAGTAAATCCCAAGACTGCTGACTCAACAAGAACATCAGGGCATGTATCCACTAGTGGCACTTTTAGCCTGCTGCATATTTCCAAACAAAACCAATACAGTTTAGTGTTCTCAGTGCAGACTTGTGCCTTGCATCAGCTGTTTTTTTGTCACCTCACTCTAAGTTGAAAATAGTTGAACTTTAGAGCTCCACCAATAGTTAATTTTCTAGGTCTTAGCGCTGCTAATGCCAGGACACAGCTCTTTTATTGTTTTTTCCATTCTTATTGTTAAAAATAATCAAATAAAAATAATCAAATAAAAACAAATATTAAGCATGAAAACCCATTTAAACAGACTTAAAGGGATATTCCAGCTTAAAATTAATTTAGGGTCAAACACACTGTAACACCGAGTTAGACACCCCCTTTAGAGATGAATGTTGCCGACAGCTTGCTTCTCTAGTTATACCAACTTTAGTAACAACTGCACAATAGCAATACAGAGAGCCACGCGCTCAACCAAAACGCCACTCTATAGCCACAAATAATGCTCAGAACAGCACCTAACTTCATCAACAGTACATATAGGGTCCCAGCCATAGCACTAGACACCAAACATCGTTTTAGCTTTGCCTAATTTCTTTCGCAAAGAGACTAAACACAACTCACGTACTCTCTTCCAGTAGCCACTTGTTTGTAGTGAGACCTTGGGCCAGTCCATTACGGACTACAGTGGGGTGACGCAGCTCAAGGAAGAACATTTATGATCATTTCTTCATGAAAATGCAATCAGACCGAGACACTAAGGCAGAAGAACTACCGCGTCTGCAGTGCAAAATGATTAATATGATGATTATTACTTCAAGGAAATGATACAGAAATGATCGTAAATGTTCTTCCTTAAGCTGTGTCACCCTGCTAAAGTTTGGTGAAGTTAGGTGCTGTTCTGAGCTTTATTTGTGGCTATAGAGTGGCGTTTTGGTTGAGGTTTGTTTATGGCTCCTCAGGCCGCTGTGTATCGTTATCCTGCGGTCATTACTAAATTTGGTATAACTAGAGAAGCAAGCGGTTGGCAACATTCATCTCTCGAGGGGCTGTCTAACTCGGTGTTATGGTGTGTTGACCCTAAATTAATTTTATGCCGGAGTATCCCCTTAATTGAAGAAGTTGTGCACTGAAATTACGGTTGTGTAGGTTGCCAGTGCAAAAATAGACTGCCAGTGGACACAGGCCCTAAAACCCAGAGCCTTTCTTTTTTTATCTGTCAGCTTATTCATCTTATGCGTAATATGTCAGACAGATAAGGACTTGATGTCCACAGTTTTGGTTAAATTTAGCAGTCAAAAATAAGAACTGGTCATCACTTCCACCGATTACTCCTGTAAAGCATAAAAACCTTTGAAAAAGAATCACATACACTCCAGAATCCACAGGCCTGTTGTTAACCAGTAAGGGTGAGAAACAGGCCTGTGTTTGTTGGCCGGTGCTCACTCAGAGACACAGTCCAGTTCTTCATGTGTTGCATAAGAGATAAGAATAAATAAAACTTTGATTTAATAAGTACATTGTCATTTATGATAAATGACTCTCCTAACCTTCATCTTGTCTAAGCCCAGCAACAACTTCAACATTTCCTCCTCTTGTTTTTATCGTTGGCTGTTTGGCTCTCTATCCTTGACTTGTCAGGATCAGGGTAATGAGGGAGGTATCATTTATTGGGGAATATAATCAAACATTTTGGGAGATACAGCAGATAAAGAGGATGATGAGAAGATTGATACTATTGTAATGTCAGTGAATAAAAGAAAGAGTAGCATGAAGGCTAGCTTTTTGGCCTGTGTGAGTGGAAACACTTTGACAGCTCACAGTTTAACATGTCATTTATGATTGTTCAATATATACAGATTTGACGTGAGGCAGGCTAGCTGACAAGCCTGAAAAGTGCCCAAAAAAGAGGACATGTCCGGGTAAAAGAGGACGTATGGTCACCCTATTTTACTTTTAACGCAGAGCTTAACTAAGTGGATCCTAATATCAACCTTAAAGTCACAAAAATTATTTTAATCTTCAACTCATGCTCTTGGCATAAAGACCAATAAGTGAATTTCTGAGGTGGTCCAACTTTTGTTAACCTCCTCATTGGTTTCAGAGGAGCTGACCGACTTCTTGCTTATGTAAGAATACTGTAAAGAAAAACACTGTGAGCAGCAACAAGCAAGCTAAGTTTAAAATGCTGATCTCCAAAGTGGTGATGGAGTTGGACATAGGCCTTAGATATTTTTCAAAAAGGAGAATTGGGGAAGCAAAATCCTAACCCTGAAAAAATAGAAAAAGATGGAAAACAAATAGAGGAGTGCATATTTGACCTCTGAAGTTACCCAACAAAAAGGATAATCTGTTAGAGTAGAGGAGTGGACGACAAAATATCTTAAGACTACATTATGTCAAGAAGATTAGGGTCAAATTCACATCAGATTAAACTGCTTTTTGGTGGTATTTGTTTTTCAAACATCTCCATGAAACTTCACCTTTTTTATCTGATTTGAGGCCTACAAATGTTGTCAGTTAAATTCCTCTATTTCAGACCTGACCCTACATCACCAAATGTCTCTGTTTAAAGTTTTTCTCAGAAGCACAAGGACACATTAAAAAGTGATTATTGCTCTCCAGTTACCTGGGATTTAGAAGCAGTACGACTTTCCAGGAGGGATTTGGAAAAACTGGTCTACTTATATGTTCCCCATCACAAGGATCCTCTGGTTTTTTAATGTTTCTACAGATGTTTGACTGGCTGGTTCAGGACACTGAGCATTAAACTGAATGATTATAGTTTGTGGTCAGACATGTCTCTGTACCCAAATACTTGAAAGATGCGATCTGGTCTTTTCCATCAGCTGAAGTACAAGTGTAACAATTCAAATACTCCACATCTTAGCTGATGCATCATGTAGATGGCATTTTAGTGTCGTAGGTTGAAGTTTAGTCTCATGGTCTCTGATCCGGGGGTCTTGTCCAGCCACAAAACGTATAGGTCATGCTGATTCTGGCTAGACCTTTAGGAGTGTTAACTAAAAGCTGTTCTGTTTGTTTGTGTGTTTCAGAGTCAAAAATTCAGTGACAACAATCTCCAAAAAGAAGACAGCTGCACTGTGACTGGTGACTCAGTCAGTCAGCGGTCTGCTACAGTGGACAGTGAAGAGGAGAGAAACATTGCCTTAGAGAAGAGCTTGTACGTGTTTGACGTTTAAGGAGCAACTTGAGATTTTCATGATTATGCCTTTTTCCTGTCTCGCAAAGTGTTGGATGAGATTGATTGATGTCAGACTCATGCTTGCATGATATATACAAGCAGAAGCCAGGCTCAGCGCAAAGACGAGAAATTGTGGAAAACTGCTCGCATGGTTTTGTTCAAATATAGAAAGAAAATTGTGCATACCAACACATCTAGATGTCGCCAGTTACACACATGGACAAAATCATTAGTACCCTTCAGTTAATGAAAGAAAATCCCACAATGGTCACAGAAACAACTTGAATCTGACAGAAGTAATGATAAATGAAAACTCGACATCGATTCTGAACTGTGGTTCAACAGAACTATTTGAAAAAATTGACTCAGACAGGCCTGGACAAAAATGATGATACCCCTCGAAAAAACTGAAAACAATGTGACCAAAGGGACATGTTAATTCAAGGTGTATAGACAAGCATGTT
This sequence comes from Xyrichtys novacula, assembly GCA_962446985.1. NCBI lineage: Eukaryota > Metazoa > Chordata > Actinopteri > Labriformes > Labridae > Xyrichtys > Xyrichtys novacula. Next base: position 19,864,637 of record OY660865.1, read on the forward strand.
AAAGGTAAAGGCTATAAGACCATCTTTAAGCAGCTTGATGTTCCTGTGACTACAGTTGCACATAATATTCAGAAATTTGAGATCCATGGGACTGTAGCCAACCTCCCTGGATGTGGCCGCAGGAGGAAAATTGATGACAAATCAAAGAGACGGATAATATGAATGGTATTATCACTTTGTGTCCTGGTACATTCACATGAAAGCAGATTAAAAATTTAAGGTTTGATAGTCATTGTAACTTTGTAATACACCGACCAAGACTCCAGGAAGACACTGCATCTTGGGTTTTGCGCAGGTTTATCCAACAAGATTTATCGCTCTTGTTATTGTGCTTTTAACATGCTTCAGATTTTCAAACCTTTGTTTCAAGTCTGTATGAAACCTAACTCCCATTGTGGAGGTGGAATAGCATATTTCCCTTAATGCAAAAATCCTTCTGGCACAAATATTCAGATTTGATCCCATTTTTCAAAATCAGTGATTATTGTTCTCTCTTTCTCTCTCTGTTTCTCTTTCTCTCTCAGATATGTGCTGACAGAGCTGATAGAGACAGAAAGGTTATATGTGGAAGATCTTGGACTCATAGTGCAGGTTTGTTGTTAAATGATCTGCATTTAAGATCTATGTAAAACACATCTAAGATTCTTTTATTAACAACATTCTATACATTCAGGCCTAACGTAAAAGAAACAATCATCTTTCTATCTGGAAACCTCTCATGCATCTATAGGGCTACGTAGCCACAATGGCCAGCCAGGGGGTTCCCGAGGACATGAAAGGGAAGGACAGGATTGTGTTTGGAAACATCCACCAGATTTTTGATTGGCACAAGGAGTGAGTCAGAACTTCTTTTTGGTCTGCAGCCTCTCAAAGTGTCTTCTTTAGTTTTCCTAAGCAAGTCATGTTCATGTTTATTAAGCTTTTGTCATATCCTTTGAGGATTTGTACATCCCGCGTGTGTGTGTGTGTGTGTGTGTGTGTGTGTGTGTGTGTGTGTGTGTGTGTGTGTGTGTGTGTGTGTGTGTGTGTGCTTTTGGCTGTATGACTGTTACCTCCTGACCCTCTCTGCTTCATGTCACATAGTTATTTCCTGGGGGAGCTGGAGAAATGTGTGGGTGATCCAGACAGTCTGGCCCAGCTCTTCATAAAACATGTGAGTGCACAGATCAGTGAGTAACAAAAGTTTGGACGACAAGTTTCTCTTTTTATTCATGTATTTTTCTTTATCTCAGAGCGAGTGTTTTCAAAGTTTGGTTGAGGGTTCAAGTTGATCAGAGCTCTGGCTGTGCGTGAAGCCTTGGCCTCCTGCCATCCAAATGTGTCTTCCTCATGTTGCAGATCATTTGTCTGCAGGTGCAGCTGCAGAGTAATGGCTCATGTTCTCACAATGTTTTGAGTACAGAGCTCAATAATGTTAAAGACGCTCTGCAGAGACCACAATGTGTGTGAAAATAAGCTGTAGTTACAGATCTCAGAGAGCTATGAAATACATCCTCCACCTTGAAAGTTTCCGTTTTTTGACTGAGCTCTTAGTTTTTGATATTTACATGAATGGCCATGAAACAGTGAAACAGGAAATAACTTTGCCTGGTAAATTTTATTGTCGTAGTATTTTCACATCAGTGTCTGGTCCCAACAGAGCACAAAACTAAAAACAAAAGAAATACTTGGAGTAGGTGGAGTTTTTTCCGGCTTAGTTTCTCTATCTGCCCACTCAGTGTTGCCTAATTAAGCAAAAGCAAATCAAACCTTCGTTCTCAGCCACTGGAACTATTTAATGAGGCAAAATCTCTGCACTGATTTCACAAAACTGTGAAGAAAAACCCTCGAGTTATGGAAACACTCCAAAACTTGGTTTAGAGGCAGCTCAGACACTTAATTCTCCCATGCACTGCCTCTTTGATACAGATTATTTATAATAACTGTCACGTGAATTTTCCTGCTTTCTTATAAATCTTTGCATTTTCAGGAACGGCGTCTGCACATGTATGTGGTTTACTGTCAGAACAAACCCAAATCAGAGCACATTGTTTCTGAGTACATCGATACCTACTTTGAAGTGAGTAAACTTTTATGCTGCTAACTTTTTTTTTTAACCCTCCTCCTGTGTCAGGGTCTGCACCGACCCCTTTCTGATTTTTAAATGCTTAAAAGAACCACTTAAATTAGCTTTTTTTGCATCAAGACTTTTTGACTTTGTCAGGAACCTCTATTTCAACAAAATAAAAACAAAAAATTAAATTGACTAAATTATAAAATGCTCCAATTAAAATTATGGCACTTGTCGTGTTAGGGTCCCTGTTGACCCGCTTAGATCAATATCTAATAATTAGAGCAAAAACTGAAATCATAAGTGTACTGTCAGGCATCACACTGACAGTCAGATCCTCTTCCAATCATGTGAGATTTAGAAATTTCTCATTTTGCCTGTTTTTCCTTGCACAAAAAATACTTTGGGCATGTCGAGACATGTGAGATCAGTTCAGTATAGATGTTTGTATGAGGGGTATACTGACAAAGAAAGGCCCAGAGGACCACATCAAAAAATAATATGAGCAATGTTTTCATGGATAATGAAGCCTACCAAGGTAACCTAGAGATGAGAACCAAATTGGATGATAGAGAATTGTTTTTAGTGTAATTTACAGCTGATTTAAGACACGGGTCAAAACCGACCCTTAACATAGTGGGTGCATAGTAAAAGCTGACACAGGAGGAAGGTTAAACTCCTGAAACACTTTCTACTAAAATAGTTCTTCTCTGTATTTTGTTCCCTGACAGGAGCTTAGACAGCAGCTAGGCCACAGGCTGCAGCTCAATGACCTGCTCATCAAACCTGTCCAGAGGATCATGAAGTATCAGCTACTGCTGAAGGTTTTCTTTTTAATATGATTAAGCCTCTTACTGTTGCATGAAAGCAGAAGGTTGTCTGTCCTTAAGTTCTTGTGAAACAATATCTCAGGAAGTCCTGAGGAGAGTTTATTTAAAAATAAGAAATAAAAAAATCCCCCCAAAATCTGAACTTAAGTATTTCAAACTTAGATCCATCAGGGTAAATTAATGAAAAGATGTTTGTACCGGAAAGGTTAAGGGTTAACTTTTCTTTGTAATGCTCTGGGAATATTCTCTCCTGGTTATTTTTTTCTAGTGAAAGAGAAATTTTAGGAGCTCACTGAGCAATTTTCTTGAAATCCGACATTAACATTCATTTAGTAAAGGGTAAACGGATTAGGTTTAAATGGTCAGAGTACACAGGCTATGGTTGTAGTGGCCACTGATTCTGCTCCTGGTCATAACCCTTTACTGCACTCTTTGATCCCCATATTTCTTGTCTCTTTGTCTTATCAGCTGTCTCATTGATGGCCAAAATGCCTTGAAAAAACTTTTGAATAAGAAACAAACCTCACAACACTTTTACTGAGTCATATCTCAGCAATACTTTAAGAATATCTGTCATTCTGTGCTTTCAGTCTGAAAAACTGTATGCTTTTATATCCTATTCAGTCTGCTGTGGGCAGATGATTCTGTAAGCAATCATATACTCTGCAAAGAAAAGCTTAAGAGACAAGGTCATTGTCTTTTAATGTGTCTGTCCTGTAAGTGACTGTGATGCAGCTGCTCCAGTTTAATGTTGGCCCATGTAGATTATTTTGGTTTAGGGGTTATGATTTTATCAAGATGGTTAAATACGTATATATTTCCTTATCCTGGATTAGGATAAGGAACGCAGTCATTTTTGTGTGTGTAAACTACAACTCAGCTTCTCTGTAAAGTTGTACAGCTGTAGCGCTAAAGCTGTATTTGTTATTCTTCTCTCATAGTTGAAATCTGTAAAACTCAAAGAAAACTCCTCATTTTCTGACAGGACTTCCTGAAGTACTACAGCAAAGCTGGCAGGAATGTTGAAGAGCTGCAGGTATGAGTTTATTACAGTAAAAAAACTGTATATTCTGTTATACTGTCAGATCCTGACACAACAGCCATGCAATAAATCACAGCATTAAAGGGATATTCCGGCGCAAAATTAATTTAGGGTCAAACACCATAACACCGAGTTAGACACCCCTTCCAGAGATGAATGTTGCCGACTGCTTGCTTCTCTAGTTTTACCAACTTTGGTAACAACCGCAGGATAGCAATACACAGCGGTCTGAGGAGCCATAAACAAACCTTAACCAAAACGGCGCTCTATAGCCACAAATAATGCTCAGAACAGCACCTAACTTCATCAACAGTACATATAGGGTCCTAGCCATAGTACTAGCCACCAAACATCTTTTTAACTTTGCCTGATTTCTTTAGCAAAGAGACTAAACACAACTCACCTACTCTCTTCCAGCAGCCCCTTGTTTGTAGGGACCGCAACTAGTCCATCATTGACTGAGGTAGGGGGGGCGCAGCTCAAGGAAGAACATTTATGATCGTTACTTTATCATTTCCTTGAAGTAATAATCACCATATACATCATTTTTCACTGCAGACGCTGTAGTTCTGCCTTAGCGTCTTGGTCTGATTCTATTTCTATGAAGAAATGATCATCAATGTTCTTCCCTGAGCTGCGTCACCCCACTGCAGTCTGTAATGGACTGGCCTGAGGTCAAACAAGCGGCTGCTGGAAGAGAGTGGGTGAGTTGTGTTTAGTCTCTTTGCTAAAGAAATCAGTCAAATATAAAAAGATGTTTGTTGGCTAGTACTATGGCTGGTAGCCTATATGTACTGTTGATGAAGTTAGGTGCTGTTCTGAGCATTATATGTGGCTATAGAGTGGCGTTTTGGTTGAGGTTATTTTATGGCTCCTCAGACCACTGTGTATTGCTATCGTGCGGTCGTTACTAAAGTTGGTATAACTAGAGAAGCAAGCGATTGGCAACATTCATCTCTTGAGGGGGTGTCTAACTCGGTGTTACGGTGTGTTTGACCCTTAATTAATTTTACGCCGCAATATCTCTTTAAGGGTGTAGTGCTGAATTTCTTAACCCAGACAGCTGTGTCTTGCTTTTTTGAACCCCATAAGTTTTAATGAGAACAGATTTTCCTCTTCGTTTGATCAGACTCCAAAATAGAGACAAGAATGTTGAAGGGGAAAACATACAGAGGAATTACATTCTCCTGTTTGTGCCTGCATTTTTTATGTTTCTTGGATGGAATGAACTAGAATGGGAATTTTCCCTTGTGGGACTAATACAGGAGTATCTTATCTTAGTATCTTACTTTATTCTTGTCTGTCATGAGACATGCTGAACATAAATAGTCTAGAAATGCACAAATGTTCAAAAAGGATCCCATAGACATGCACTCAGGCACTTTGGAGTTTGGCGCCTCACTCAATGGCATCTCAGCAGTGCCCAGAAAGTGAACAACCAGTCCCAACTTCCATATTTTGGACCTTAATGGAGACTACATGGGGGATTTATTGCCACACAGTTGTATTATACTGCTTTAGTTTAGCTGCATGTTTCAAGAATCTGGCAGCCAAACATTTTTGGGTCTGCTCCTCACTAATTCACTCAGTCATTCTCTTTCTTTGCTTGTCCTCCATTAGAGGGCGGTGGAGGTGATGTGCTTTGTGCCAAAACGCTGTAACGATATGATGAATGTGGGCAGACTCCAAGGTTTTGAGGTGAGATACTGATTGGCATCTGTCTTGTCTCAATAAGAACATTTCATGGTTTACAGGAAGATCTGGGATCTGTGACGATGTTTGCCTTTTGTTTTAGGGGAAAGTCACAGCTCAGGGGAAGTTGCTCCAGCAGGATACTTTCTTAGTCAGCGAGCAGGAAAGTGGCCTCCTGTCCAGGCCAAGAGAGAGGCGGGTCTTCCTGTTCGAGCAGCTGGTCATCTTCAGTGAGCCAATAGATAAGAAAAAGGGCTTCTCTTTGCCAGGGTACACCTTTAAAAACAGCATCAAGGTATGGTTGACGCAGGGTTTTCAAACATCTCAGCAGCAAATCTTGTTTGGTGTCTTTCTGTCATGTTTTATAACTCTCCTGTGTGCCTCAGGTCAGCTGTTTGGGTGTGGAGGATCTTTCTGAGGAAGACCCATGCTGCCTCGTCCTGACCTCCCGTGGGACTAATGGCAGCCTGACACGCTTCATCATGCAGGCATCGTCTCCAGACATACAGGAAGCTTGGCTCAGTGACGTGGTGCAGATCTTAGAGACGCAGAGAAACTTCCTTAATGGTATCAGAGTTCAGTGTATCTTCTGTAACACCAAAGTTCAACACTTTCTTTGTGTATTTGAGAAATGTGACACCTCTTCCTGTACCCTGCAGCCCTTCAGTCTCCGATTGAGTACCAACGCAAGGAGAGCAAGTCAAACAGTCTTGGCAGGAACCTGAAGTCCCCAACAGGGTCAGCATCTGGCTTTGGACCTCACTCCTCGGCATCTATGGACCGACGTCAACAGCCCCGCTTGCTGAGCCACAACACCTCCCTGCCCTCTCTGACACAACACAGCCAGACCTCGAAGAGGGGGCGCGGCAAAGAGACCTCCAATGGACTGACCTGCAGCCTACATAGTATGCAGGTACATTGGTATCCTTCAGAAAGTTTTATGTAGGTTTTAACATCATCGTACTTAGAGTAAAGGTGGGGTAGGCAGGATCTGAGGAAGAGACAGTTTTTAGGAGAAATCTTGAATGTAAACTCTACCCCTCCAAACCAGTTTTCCCATCAGCTCCTCCTCTCCCCTCTGTCTCTGCTCCAGCAAGCCCCACCCACAAACAGACGCTCCTGCTCGCTTGTATCATTTCAATTAAATTCAGATATAATGCAGATAAATACTTCAGATGATTACAAATGGGGCCCAGTCAACGTGAAAGTAAAAAGCATTGGTGCTACTGTAGATGCCAACAGACTACCAGCAAACACAATGTTTGCTGGACTTCTACAACTAGGATGAAGTGACATAGTCCAGGACCCGAGCTAAACAGTTTAGCGGTGCTACAACACGCAGCAGGTCCCGTTTGACAAGAAACATTTCTGTTACAGACACTTGGCTTACTTTGTTAAAGCAGTTTACCTGTCCAGCAGAAAGGTTACAGGGTTTGTAAGATCCCAAAGTGTCCCCCATCGTTAATGTTGATCTTGTCCCGGCTTCTTAGCTCTTGTCCGGTCTTCCTCCTTTTTTAAGCGCCTGTTATTCTGCCAGAGTCTCCGGTATTTACTTTGTTTTATTGCTTGTGTTTTCCACACTTTTTGGTTGGTTTCTACTATCTGATATTGTAGCACGCTAACTTTGTTTGGGCTCCGGAACGACACGGGGGAGCAGCATCTGCCTCAAAACCAATCAGCCCTAAGGAGCAGCGTCCGCCTCACAACCAATCAGAATGGGGGAGGCAGGGAACGGTTTTGTTAACAGTCAGAAAGAGCGGGCTGCTCAAAAAATTCAAAATGTTGACTACACAGACATAACAAAACACAGCGATATTGTTAAGTTACCAAATGTCATCAATCTAATAGCTTTTGACTGGTATTTAAAGCTTTTTTGTATATGTCCATGTAGATTCTCAATTATCCAGGTCATGGTTTTCTTGAAGAATTCAAAAACAGGCAACTGCACTGTGTAGAGTTGAGTTTTTTTTGCATATACACCTAAAAAAAGATGCTTTTTGAACGGAATCCTGCCGACCCCATCTTTAATTTGAATGTTTCTTATAATTTGAGTGCTTTTTGCTCTTCTGAGATTGAGTGACTTTTATGTACTGCTTAGTCAAACCTCTAAAATAATGCATTATGCATCAGATTAGTGCTTACAGTTAAAGAAAGCCTTGCACATTTTTAAACTTTGTCTCCAGATTTTTTTTATTTACATGTTTAATGAAAAATTAGACAAAAGGTCTTGAATATGTTACTTGAAACATTAACTACAAAACAAAAGGTGATGTTTGCAACTGGAGTAAAACTGATTCATCAGCCACCTACAATGAAACAAAACAAACTCAGAGTTGATTTGAACTGTAACATCAGCCGCTCCCTCCATGTCAACAGCTTGAGGCCTCCTCCAGCTATCATGATCACTGATGATGAGGGGAAATGACTCTCTGGTCGCCTTTGTTTAATATCCTGTTGTTGTTTCTGAGCGGATTTACAAACCTGGTCGACCTAATCTAAAGCCGGTGTCAGTCAGTTATCCAGTTTGAAAAACCACCGACCTGCTTTTTTATCTTAAAGTCTCAGACTTCCACTCATAGGAGGAAACGGTTTGATCACATAGCTTTTATTAGACATGCTTATCTGGCCTGATTCCATAAAGACACTCTCATCCTCATTCCCCCCAGCATGTTTTTTGGATCAGCCGTGTTTCCATCCTGTTTTAGACAAGCAGGAACTCAGGCAATTTTCCCATGTTGCTAAAATTAATTCCTCTATGGTGCTTATCCACCAGGGAGGCGATCTCAGCATTTAAACACTGGACATTTGTTTTCAACAACAGGACATTTAGTGTTACAGCTCCATACTTAAACCTTGTAAAAGTTTGATCAAGTCCAGATTAGTTATAAAACCCAAGGTTGGGACACATAAAGATACCAGTGTTGTCCCTGAAAGACCTGTTCATATGTTTTCTAAAAGCTCTGTTATTTTATATCAAATAATGTTTTGTGGTGAGTTTCAGAGCATCAGGGTAACTTATTTTGACCTCAGACAGCGTTTTTCCTATAAAATTAGTGTAATAAAAGCTTGAGCAAGTGATTATAATTTCATCGTCATTATCTGAACTTGTTCAATAACAATATATTGTAGGTAAAGTAAGCTATTACCTAATTAATATTAATTCCTTGTTGTCCACATTAATAACTTCTATTTATATTTCACAAACAGATTGTAACCAGAGTCAAATTTCTTGTCCAATAAGACTGGTTCTGATTCTGATATTTATAACTATGGTCATATTACATCTTTTCTGAAACCTTAGAGTCCAGTGAGTTTAGAGTCCTGTGAGTCCTGTTTGTGTTTATTTCTCTGGTGTTCCTCAATGCCCTTTAATAAAAGAAGGCCTTTTTGTTTTCACACTGGCACTGGAACGTATGATTGAAATATTTTTTTTCTGTTACTTACATTTCCACACTGAACCGCACAGGTACAGAAGGTATGATATGTCATTTTTTTTCTTCTCAGGGTCTGTCTGCCAGTTTCAGGGTGAGCACATTAAATGAGAGTGGGAATAATTCAGCACATCTACCAAACAACCTGGACCAGCGGATTAAGAACAAGCGGCAATGAACTGTAAAAAGAAACTGTAAAGAAAAGTGGACTTTGTTTCCTGCAATATGACTCTAGTGATTTGCTAGAGTCATGGACTGAATATATTTTTACATGCAGTCAGCTGTGCTCTGTCAGGATCTGTTTCCCCCTATTCTGAGGTCAGTGATCTTACTGTTTCTGTCTCTGTGTATCGTCCTAATATTTCCTTTAAAAACTTCTGGTTTAGGCTAAACTGGACTTGCTTTATTGAGTTTATGCGTGTGTGTGTGTGTGTGTGTGTGTATACATGGCATACACACATTTCTACAGGCAGTAAGAATCTGTAATTGACAGAGTGAGAATAAAGCATCATAAATACTCCATTCACTGAAATAAATGCTTAGATTTCTTTTTCCACCAAAGATTCCTAGATGAATATTTTTGTAATGAAAAACATTTTCATATGAGACAAAGTCCACCTTATCCTCTCTTGAGATCTCTGTGCACTCAGCCAGACTGTCTTCAAATAACTGCATCATGGAGATCTGGAATCATATGAGCTGTTTCTGTATATCTGTGCACTCTCTGCAGATTATCAGATATATTTTCTCTGTGGTGAGCTATTTCAACTCTAACTATGAAGTGGAAAGAGAAAAAAAGGGACATAGAGATAAAACAGAGGTGTTTATCTGTCACTGTATTCTGCAATGTGGATAATGTCATGTGGGATCATATCAATAAAAAATCAGACATGGCATTCTGCTACGAGTACACTCAGACTTTTGTCAAAGTATTGTCAAATCCCCCCAAACGGTCTACATAAAAAGACAATAAAATGTTCACAAAGACAAACAAAGAACTGCATCATTTAGAGTCAAAAAAACATGTCTTATTAAGTAGCAATTTTATGTTTTTCTCTCTTTTTTGCAATATTTCTCTGTGTTTATTTTTTATGGTCTTCATAAGTGTGCGTTATTTGGAGGTCATACCACATTTTGATTTTCTTTTTAGCCATTTGCACATGTTTGTAGTGGGTTTGATCTCCTCTCTGTTTATTTTCATGTCTTTGTTGTCGTACCTCTTTGCTGTCATCTTTTTAACTTCCTGTCAATAAACTCCCTGAGCTCTGTGAAGCACTCTCAGTTATATTGACAAGTTTGTATTCTTATCAAAATATATGGGCTGATATGACTGAAAAATACTTAAATGTAGATTCAAAATTTTACTTTCAGTATTGTAACTGCTGTTTAATTTGGATTGATTTTCAAAGTCACAGCAGAAAACAAAAAACCCCTGCAGCAGTAACAGTCTTGATTTTTATTAGACTTTAAAAACAAGAAAACAAGCTGAGTACCCTCGCTACAGTTTTTCCTTTGGATTGTAACAGTCACACAGAGGCGCTCTTGGTTCAGGGCGCCATCTGGTGGAGTATTTACAAACACACGTTTGTGTCAATCAAATTGCTGCTACATAATTTTTGTTGTTAGGTTAGGCAATTTTTTTTTAGATTTTTTTTCTTGCACATTTGTTGAGATTGTCTTTAAATCTCTATTCAGCAATATTTAAATCTAATGCAACCAGATACATAAATGAACAAATGATGGCGAGTTGTGAAAGATGTGTCATAACTCCATCTGGTTGTTCAATTGAAGTTTGTTTAACATGTGAGGAAAAACTTATTTCTTTTAACAGCAGACCAACTTTACTGTGACAGACAAATTTTGATGACAGCTAATAGTCATTTTGTTTAAGTCAGAACTTAACTACACATGTAACGAAGAACAGACCCTCATATATTTGTTTACGTCAAGATCTGAGTCAATGTCACTGTTCGACACTTAAAGAGACAGTGAACCGAACTGTGACCCTCCTGACCGACTTTTGAGTGTAGCAGAATGAAACCATTTCTGTCTGTTTCCCCCCAGACCTCTACCATGAAGCATTTATTACAGGGAATGAAACAGAGGCATTTTCACAGACCTTTTTATTTCTCAACACCTGAAATAAATAATAAAACTTCTGTGACTGGATGACATAGTGCTTTATGGGTGAAGCAGGCAAGTAAATTTTCAGTGTAGTACTATAAATAACAACGTTGTTTTATCCTTTAAAAAATTCAGCTCAGTTTAAGATCTGCTGAATGTTACAAACCCTAATATGAGAAATATTTTTGAACACACAATGACACAGAAGCTTTTCATATAGGTGTCAGTGGTAATGCTTGGATATGGTCCCTGTCCACAGAGCTGATGCTGCATTTTGGTGACTTATCTACACAGAACAGAAAAACTCATAAAAATACGTAACTGAAAGATTGCACAAAATAGCTTTACAGTATTCTCTGGAGGTTAAGAAAAGCCTGAGGGTAAATCTCTGGCACCTTTTTGCAATGAACAAAGACTTTTAAAAAGTAATTTAACTCATTAAACCAAAAACAGAGAAAAGGGCATAATCTAAACCATGTTTTAAATAACAGCATCATCACCTAGGCATGAGTGTATCAGTCTGTGACTGACACATCCTCTTCACAGAGAGGAGTAAAGGAACAGAATTTATTTCATCGTAGAGTTGACTTTGTCACACAGGGTGTCGCTCAAGTTTTTCCTTTCATTCTCAGATCACTCTAACTTTCCTTCAACATGTCAGTTTGCCATCATGCTTTCACTGCACCCGTCAAGACAACTGTGTTTGATCCTCACTTTCTTCTCTCCAAGCAAGGAAAATTAAACATGCACTTTGGTTCATTCGACTTCTCTTCTAGGCAGCATGTTAAGACGCAGTCAATTTTGTTTCTCGTCAGCTACGCAGGTCAGAAACGCACCACATCTGTCCATGTTTGAAACATGAATAGCAACAAACAACAAAAATAAATCTGTTGTCAAATCAGCTAACACCAGATTTTTGGGACTAAACTTGAAAATGACAAAGAGGACTCTGGGTAAAAGAGGAGGGAGGGAAAACCAGAATAAAAACAAAACAAAACACCCCAAAGCCTGCAGCCAAAACCTTTGGCACAATGAGCACGGGTACCACAGCTGAAAAAGTTCTAGACCGTTCTTCATGTGGCACTGGCAAAAAGGATACCTATGCTCTGTGTGTACAGGATTGTCACTTTTAAGAAAGTGTCCCTTTGTTCTTGCTAAGGCTGCGTCCCGGTCCACAGGTGCTCTGATGTCAATATTGCTTTTCCAAGCTTCTTATTGGATAGTGCAAATTGAGAGAGGACACATGAACCTCCTCTCACATCAGCATCCAATAATAACAAAGTGACTCAGACTGCACAGATGCTACCATGTTTTCCCCAAAGCTCAACAACTCAAGGATGTAAAGCCAGATAAGATTCAACAGACAAAAGCAGCATCCCTTAAATACCTTATGGTCATTAAGAATTTGCTAAGATTAAAGTGAGTCTGTGTAAACAAGAGGATATGTTTTCCACTCTGATCAATCACATCTAACTTCCTTTGACTTCCCTGAATATACATGCTGGAAATCCAGGAAAGCCAGAAATCTCTCATCCAGGATCTGGGAAGAGGCAAACCAAAGTGTTTGTCTGAAATCTTAGCTGATGGGACGAGGTGGAAGAGAACATCTTTGGCAACTCAGGAAGAGCAGAGGAACTCTCAGGATAAAGAGGACGGGAGCTAATTATGAGTCAAACACTGAAATCGATTCTTGAAGAACAGGAGGCCATTTTTTGTGTGAGTGGCATCAGAAGAGGCCGGGGGGTAACGAAACTTGGCGTAAGTCTTGTCACTCTCCGATTGGCTGACCCAGGGAAGTTTGATTTTGGTCGCATGGTTGACAATGACATCATCACAGGAGCCAACATGGAGGGATCCAAGGCCATCGATGAAAAACTCTGAAAAACAACCATTCACATTCAAGTCAGACAGATAGAAGAAGTCTCATTCAGTCTAAATCTTATTGTAAAAACTTGAGATGATTGTAAAGTTTCCAAACACAGAGGCTGCAGTGTGTGACAGGCATAGATCCCCTGCAATATAGAACCAAAAATCAAGACAAAAAAAAGAGTTAAAAAAAGTAAAGTAAAATTCTTCACAACAAATGAGAGGAATGCAAATCTTAGATCTGTGTGACTTCATTTAACTACATTTTACGTGTTGAGGCCACAGACTGTATATAGAATGGACGCCGTCTGCCTCCTTGCTGGGTGAAACAACTCTGAGAACAGCAGCCTCCAGCAAAGCTTATGGAGCTGTGGACAAACTTAAGAAATTTATTACACAGAACATTACACTTTTCCCCCCTGGTTGTGATGTTGACATGTAGTTACAGTAAGACTGGTTTGTGCTCAACTCCTCTTTTTTTCTGTACAGCTCTGTTTTCAAAAGTTATTAGGGGGTTCATGTTTTCTATGATTGACACTTGATACAGCCTATGGGCGTACGAAGATTGCGTAGCTCACCCGGGGATACGCTGTTTGAGCTGAATGTTATCACAGCGACTCTTGGCGACTCTCCCGCCTAATGCGTACAACGCTACTGCGCAGTGTTGGTTTCAGGAAATGAAGAGAAAACGCAGAACTACCGAGAGCTTTTTGGCTTCAAATCCGTAAACTGGCAGAAGGCAGAGCCTAGTTTTCCATAGTATATACAGTCTATGGTTAAGGCCCAAAACAGTTTTAAATATCAAAGTACTGGTTAAATACTGTCAGATGATATCATAACTCCTGTTAGGAACTTTCTGTTTGTGTCAGTTTTCCAGTTGGCAAAGGGACACCACTCATCTTTTTGCCTTTACAGTGTTTTCTGAAAGCTTTTTCTTCAGAGTGGCATTAATCATTTGGTCTGGGACCTACTGCCTCACAGTGGTGACTGGCATTAAACATTACAGCATAAAAATGATCAGTCTTGTCATTATAGGCATCACTGTTGATATCATTGTGATTCATCACCATCTTCTTACAGCTGACTTTGATTTTCATAGAAATAATTGTCATGAAATCTGATGCAAAGTAAAACAATCCAAACATTAATAAAGAGTAAAGAGGAATATCAACGCTGTAGAGCAAAGAGAAGTTGGAAAACAGATATCAGGCCTTTAATTAAAACGAGAGTTAAATTAATTTAATTCATGTACCCAGTTTAATCACGGTGGAGCTCAGATTCTCTGATACTTGCACTTGCTGATGAAATAATTTCACAGTATATTTACTTGGCAAAATTATCTCGGCATGATACTATCTCAAAAACTGTGATGAGATTTTAATCTTTGAACTCTCATTTACTTAAGAGAGAGAGAGAGAGAGAGATGGTGATTGTGTAAATGTGTTTTCATCTGTTCCTTTTCTTTACAGCAGATTATCGTTCAGATGCCAAAACATTTTGTTGCCCATTTGAGTCCCTTATGTCAAACCGCTGTATTGAGTAGAGACACTTTAATCAAAGTGTTGAGAAATGCCAGTTAGGATCATCAATGTGCAGGCTCTGATGAAATTGTTATTGAGGTTATGAATGCTTAAAAACAGGCATAACTATTACACATGTCTAATAACTTGCACATCTCATTACGCAAAGTCATACCTTGACATGAACAAGGTTTACTGAGTCATACTTACCGAGGTGAGCCACCCTGGCGAGGCGAGGGTCAAAGCCGACCTGCTGCACTTTGTCTGTGCGAGCAAGGAAGAAGTTAATTACTCCGTCTGTCACCACACAGTTAGGGAAGCCTTGAATGACATGATGAAACCCCCTCCTCATGTGTAAACAGTCTCCATCCTCCTCCCCCGGCTCAATAGAGATGGTCTGTCTGTAGGTAGCAGTGTAACCTGTGGCCTCCCGCACGGCGCCACCCACCTAAAACAAAAACAAACATATTAATGTGACTGACATTTTACAACACACAGACTGAGAGAGATGAAAGTTTATTGCTCACCAGGTCAAGAGTTGTTCTCTCCAAAACATCCACCAATTTCTCCAACCTAGTGTTGGCTGTGAAGATGAAGTCATCATCCACCCACAGTACATATTTCGTGGTCACTTGAGAGACGGCTAGGTTTCTTCCCGCAAACCAACCCTGAGACACACAACATAGAGCACTGAGTAAAAAGGAAACACGGACAGAGACAACAAAGATTTAAAAATGAAAGACTTCTTCAGTCTCTCTACCTTTCCAAAAGGCATGATGTAATGTTCGATGAAAGGCCCAGAGATGGTTTGAGGGTTTTCACTGTCATCAGCAATTACTATAGTGACAGTGGGATAGTATTTTCTCACACTGTCGATAAGATCTTGTAGCTTATTGTAGCGGAGAAAGGTCTTTGTAGCTATGGTAACAAGAGCGCTGACATTGTACTCTGTAGAGAAGGAAGATCAAACAACCATTTTTAGTGAAAATAATTATATTTCAAGCGGATGTTACACTTTATGACGGTGGCATGTTTTCTAACACTGTTTATGCACAAGTGTTGTGGTTTACCTCCTTTAGATCCTGTGTTATACAGCTTGGGTGTGACTCCATGACGGATCTTGATGGTGAAGACAGCTTGGTGTCCCTCTGTCTCAAGCTGCACTAAAAGACAAAACGAATATGACTTTTAAGCTATTTATCAGAGTACTAGGGTGGAATTCTTACCCCTGTCCTGTTTCACAGTTCAGATATGTTTGAAGGGTTAAGACTGGTGTGGGAATAAAAGAAACAATCTGAACTAAGAAACAAAGTAGTCTGTGTTACAGCCGCAGCCACGCCCCCGCTCTAGACGTGTACATGTGTGTGCCCCGTTTACCTTGTTTGGTAGTGTCTGTGTGTGTAAATGTGAGGAAGTCTGGTGTGAGAGGATGTTGCTTCTACAGGAACCAACTGAACGTATAATGGACCGAGTCCGCAAGACCGATCAGGGAGGAGCGGCGGACTCAAGAGGCTGCAGAATCAAGCACTAGGGGCGGTAGTAGCTAAGGAGGTAGAGCACGACGGTTGGCGGTTTTGATTCGCCCCCTATCCTGAGTCTGTCCGTTGTGTCCTTGGCGAGACACTTGACTTTGCTCCCAGTGTGTGTCCTCCACCGGCGTACGATTGTTAGTGTTGTGTGGTGGTGGTCGGAGTGGCTGTAGGCGCAAACTGGCAGCCATGTTTCCATCAGTCTGCCCCAGGTCAGCTGTGACTACTAAGGTAGTTTACCACCACCAGGGTGTGACTGTGTGAGTGAATGAATGATGTATCCATATAAAGCGCTTTGAGGGTCTCTGATAAAGCGCTATATGAAATCTGATGATTTGTTTATAGGGGGCAGACACTCGTGCTTGCTTAGGTCCTTCGTTTGGAAAATCATGTAATTTGTGTGTGGAGGTGATCTGATTGTATATCTTTTTTTGTGGAATTGTAAGAGATAGCGAGCTGCTCACCCCTCATTTCGTTTTGACTGCTGTTGTGAGTTAATGTCAATAAGTGACATGTTTCCGCTCTGGTTTAGAGTCACCTTTTGTTGTGTTTATTTGTTTCTTTTGAGCAGCACTCTCCATCCCTCTGTTCCTCGCTTCAACTTATATTAAACTGCACAGCATTATTTTTTTTCGCAATAAATAACAATTTTTACACACAGGAACTGGGGGTTTTATGTTGTTTCCTTTCTCCTCACAAGCTGGGTTATAACAATCTGCTTTATTAACAGTGACTATAATCAGTATTTTGTGAAATACTTTAAGTAAAAGTTTCATTTTTATGCTGTGTAAAGAGACTAAACCTTATGTCCACATGGCTACAGTTAGCAGCCAGGTAGCCTAGTTTAACATAAACACCTGAACCAGGGTAAAACTGAAAGTGTGACTCTGACTTAAGTTTTGTTTCGATATATGAGAATATAAGATTAACTGGTGTAAGTAGATGCTAAATGCACAGAAAGTGGTGTCCAACACAAAAAAAGTTTGTTTCTTTGAGGATTGAATAAGTGCATGACTTGAACAAACCATATTTTGTTAAAAAAAACATTAATTTGATTCAGTGTGTATTCAAACTAGATAATTTTCCCTGATGATAACAGCAAGTGAACTGATGGAAATTGCCCATAAGCTAGTTAGCAGCCTATAATATGATCTAGCCCACTGTCATACAGTCTCCATATTCTACTGCAGGACTTTTTTTTGTATGTACTTCAGGCTGGCTCCCTGTGACCTTCACAGCCACGTTGAATATCACATACATTCTCAATAACAGTAAACAACAAGTCAAAGCCAAACAAAAAGCACATCTTCTCCTTTGGTCCAGTTTGTTTCTCCTTAGCTCAGTGGATAAAAATGAATGTCCTAAGAGTTCACTGATTGTGAAGCAAAAAGATTTAGGGCTCCCTCTACTGACAGACTATGGTATAGGTCATAAAACCCAGCTGCCAACAAATAGAACGTAGGTCAAGCCATTAAATTCCAATGCACATCAGATGACTTTTCAGACATGGTGGCTGTTCTTAAAGTTAGTTCTTATTATGCTAATTTATGTCCACGTACTCTTTTTTTTTTTTACAGAGGTTTGATTATGACCAACAGCAAACACTAACACAAGCGTCAGTGAATTTTCCATAGCCTCAAGTATCTGCTTCAAATCAACACAAGTATCTGTCCTGCTGTAAAAGCTAGATGCTAAAGATCCGGATTTTAAACTGGCATAAACTCTTTTCATGCAAAAGATGATAAAATGTACATTATCAATCCAAAACCTGGACACCTTGGGAATTTCCCTCATGATTGTTAAAAAAACTCAAAAAAAAGGGAAAATAAAAAAGTTAAGAAAGTAGATAAGGTTAAAGATTGATTCTTTTAAGGCCTCACCTGTGTCTGCAGTGCTTGGGTGGAACAGCGTGTTCGTATAGGTGACAAACTGAAGCTGTCGGTTCAGGCTGGGCAGGAGGACACTGGACAGAGTCATGTGCATCTCGCCATCACCTTTGATTCTCACCCCGTCTACCTCTGCGGCCACATTCAGAGTTCCCAGCGT
Organism: Xyrichtys novacula; assembly: GCA_962446985.1. NCBI lineage: Eukaryota > Metazoa > Chordata > Actinopteri > Labriformes > Labridae > Xyrichtys > Xyrichtys novacula. The sequence continues at coordinate 19,882,767 of OY660865.1, forward strand.
GGCAGTGATGTTTATCTGCAGCAGCACAGAAAAGCAGATGAATACAAAGACAACAGATAGCTAGAATTTGACTCACTGATGATGAACAATGTGAAATACTTACGGAGTAATGGTCTCTGGTAAGGTCATGTAAGGCCAAACCTGAAAGAAAATGACAACAAATATACTTAGTGCAACACAGGGGTTTATGTAATTCACTCCAGGCTGGCATGAGTGAAAACTGTGAAAACTTTTGATTAGCATATTCTGTCATTTTTGCAGTTTTCACAAGCACATTATTATTTTTACCTTCAAATGATTGCAGAAAAGGGTTCTGTAACTTTTCCAGGTGATGTTTTTCTTTGTGACTGCTCTATTCACACTTATCTGTTCGTCTTCTAAATATATCATGCTCTGAGTACATCACCATGTTTGTGACCACTCCCTTTACATAGTAATCTATCAATTAAATTATCACTGTAATGTAAGTTTTGGCTGCCTCACTCTGTCTGAGGTCTCACCTGGGATGATGATTGTTTTCAGGGGTCGTACCTCGACCCCCTGTGTTGGATACTGAAAGGGATTGTTTGCCTCTGCAATGATGAGAACATCTGCAGGTGACTGTGACCTGAGGGAAAGAATGGCTCATCAGAAAGATGCACACTGAGCTCTAATCACAACAACCACCCACAAGCATGGGCTGGAATATGTAACACATGTATGCTTAAAACCTAGCTGGACTGTTTTACTCTTTGGAAAAGCTCGAACTGAGTTCAACAGGAGCTTACAATAACATTCCTTGTCATCTTGTGATTTGTTCTTGGATGGAAATAATCGTGGTGTGGAAAAAGCATTGAGAGTTTCAAGCTTAAAGGCAGCCAATATGAGGACATGACATGACTAATAAAAATTTTCCATTCTGATGTCCTTTACAACACTGCTGCTGTGTTCTGGGTTATTTTAGTTTCTCAGAAAGAAAGGGACACAAACTTCTTAGAAAATGATCCAGAGATGACTATCTTATGAGTAAAACTAGCACATTCAGTCAATATGTTACTACCTTTTCTGGAAACTCTTGTACTCTTTCTCCCGTCTCTTCTTTATATCCTCCAGCTCAGAAGCCTCGAATGCAGTGTGTAGTGGGTGAGCCGACACTCGCGGGAATAAGAGCTGGGCAAAGGGCAGGTTTACTCCTCCACTCTCACCTTCACATACACACCCATTACGTGCCAACAAGCTGCATGGATCAGAGGTAAATGTCAGTGAGGCAGTCAGGAATGAGATGAGCTCCGATTAAAAAGAAAAGAAAAGAAAAAAGTTGACCCCTACCTTGCCACACTGTCCCTCACATGAAAAGGGATGTGGTCTAACCGGTGGTCTAGCTCTGGCAGCTTCTCCTCAAGGTGTCTTTCTACTATTAGCCCAGGTCGCTGCCAAACATCCACTGTGGTGTAAGCTCGGGTGGGCCATGAATGGAGGAGAGCCAAAACCAGCACCACAGACACCAGGATGGCCAGTAACACAGTCTTTCTCAGGGAGCGCATCCTAAAACCTGACACATGTATATAGACGTTTCAAAATGTTCTGTATTCAATAATTGTTCCTTTAACAGAAAAAGATCCTTTATCTCATGAGAGGTGATGCTGTTGTACTGAATATCTGCACAGCTGTAATTCACTCTTTAACAAAAGTCCTAGAGCTGTTGTACCCTATATTGATGCTTAAAGAATGCCCCTTGTCCAATCAAATTACTTGGTCAGGAGAAAGTGTTGTATTACAGATATATATATTATAAAGAATATATATTATTGTAAATGTTTGTGTGTCTAACTTGAGTAAATCCAGTGACCACCTTTAAAGGACTTGAATATCCTGTGTTACTAACCCACTTCCATACCTCAGCACATCCTCACTTTCCAGGGAAACAGAGGAAGCAATTTCAGCTGAAATTCTAGCTACATGATTTAACTAAATTTAGACTGTTGTTGCTGCCTGCTGGTTTTGGCTGAACTTTATAACATATTTTTTGATTATGTAAGACAGTCTTTTAAGTATCTGTCATGAAACCATCACCATGACCCCAGAGCTGCAGAGCATTCTTTAGTTTTTTTTTTTTTACTTTACCAAAAATGACAGAGAAATGGAAGGGTCCATAAACACTAGATGTGGAAGCATTTATTCCCCAAATGGGAAACCATACTGTACAGAGTATCATACATATTAATGAGGCTTTTCTCAATGCTGTAAAAGTTGGTATCAGGAGTGTAACCACAATGACAACAAGCAGTCGGCAGTGTGGTTTTTGAATCCTCTGCTTCTTAATGCACATTCCTAATCTCTCACCACATTTTACAGTATTAGACATCAGCTGGTGTACACGTGCTCTAAGAGGAGCATTGATACAGCAAGAAATAAAACATCTGGAATTTGTTTTCCTCTTGACTTCTATCCTCCCTTTTCTTTGTCAGCACTATCACTATCGAGAACAGATGTCTGACTTTCCTGAAACTTTTTCAGTACAATGAACTCTTTCTCTGACATTCCAGCACAGACGAGACAAAAAAGTCTATTTCCTGTGTGTGTATGATTATAAGACAAGAGCTGGGATTGTTGTGCAGTCAAAAAATCCCAGACTTATGTTCTTCTTCTAAAGATACACCGCAGCAATCTGATCTAACCAAGCAACAAACAATTTTTCTTTCTTTTTGGGCATCTAACTTTGGATTTTTAACTACAAACACGTCACAGTTGAAATGTATTGATGGTTTGTGCAAATATAATCTCATACTTAATGATGAAAATTATTCAAGTTACTTCTTTTGTATGATGTCAGCCCTAAAGTATTTAGGAAAAATAATGTACCTAGCTGCCTTTATCCAGTCAGTGAAAGGGTATCCTCTGAAGGCACCTGCATCTCCAGAAACCGTGTTGATAGTCACAGAAATGAGTGAACACCGTCCCCATCTTGAAAAAATGAAAATTATTAAGTTATCTTAGAACCAGGATAAGATAAAAAGGCCTTATCTCCAAAGAAAATGTTATTGCTATGTGATAAGTTAGGGAAAAAAACAATTGTGGAGAGTATAGGATGAGGAGTATAGGATCAGCACTGAACGGCCAATCAACACAGCCGTTTTGGACCTGTCTTTAAACATCTCACACAGGAAACAGTTTTGGTGTGGGAAACAACTGTCACTCCTTACACAGCTTAATGCAGCTAAAAAACTCATCCATGAAATGACAAATTCACAGTGTAGACCAGACCTTCATGTTAGGGATTATATCTCTTTTTCAAACAAACATGCAAATACAATATATTTAAATCTACTAATTCGATTTATGGCAATGTATAAACAGAAATTCAAATTGAATATTGTTATAATAATAATAATAATAATAACAAAGTGCTTTGACATATAGTCATAAAGCATATGGAAAAAGAAGGATAAAAACAAAAAGCTCAGTTAAAACGGAATTGAAGAAACCAGAGAATACAAGAACCATGCAACATGAAATGAGACCATGAGGACCAAAATAAAAACATAAAATAATTAAGAAAAAGGAAAATGCAATTAAAAGGGGGGTCTAAAGCAGACACAGGGTAGTAAAATATAAAAGGCAAAATCAACAATGATAATAAAATAATAACAGGTAATACCATGGACTGTATATACTATGGAGAACTTGGTTCCGCCTTCTGCCAGTATATGGATTTGAAGCCAAAAAGCTCTCCGTATTTACGCGTTTTCTCTTCATTTCCTGAAACCAACACTGCGCAGTAGCGTTGTACGCATTCAGTGGGAGAGTCGCCAAGAGTCGCTGTGATGACGCTCGGCTCAAACAGCGTACCCCGGGGTGAGCGATGCAATCTCCGTACGCCCATAGGCTGTATCAGGTGTCAATCATAGAAAACATGAACCCCCTAATAACTTTGAAAAACGGAGCTGTACAGAAAAAAAGAGGACTTAAGCACAACCAGTCTTACTGTAACAACATGTTAATATCGCAATCAGGGGGGGAAAAAATGTGTGTTCTGTGTAATAAATTTCTAAAGTTTGTCCACAGCTCCATAAACTTTGCTGGCGGAGGCGGGATTTATGACCTATACTTTAGCCTGTCACAAGAGGGTGCTGTTCTCAGCGTGGCTTCACCCAGCAAGGAGGCAGACGCTGTCCATGCCATATACAGTCTATGGGTAATACTGATAATAATAGTAATGATAAAATAAAACAAAAGAAATGAGCAAGAGATAAAACAATAACAGGCCTGAAATGTTAATTAAGAAAAGACGTTAAGTATAACAAAAGCTAAAAAGACAGTAAAGCCAAAACAAGATTGTTGTGTTTATATCTCCAAGATAACACTAGCAGCAAGTTTAACAAATCAAAGCAGAAGGATTGGACAGATAAGAAGAACATGTGTCATAAACAACTAAATAAAGACAAATCCAAATGTATCTAACACCAAATTAGTTTATGTCTCGTGAATTAAGCCTTAACCATAGTGGCTAAAACAATAATTAGCTGTGTAAGCATTAAAGAAATTGCATGACATGATGTGAAATCTGAGGGAATGTCTAGAGGCCAATCAGACTAAAACAATGTAGCTCTGCTGATTTTAATGAACCCACAAACAGGCCTATGGGGAGGTAAGGATGATGACTGTGGACAACATGCTATAGTTACATGGGCACAGCTCCATGGGTCCCTCCCAAAGTGCGCGTGACAGATTTGTTGCCTCATTCAGAGAAATGCATATTAAATCACCGCATTTTTGCTCCGCATCAGCGAACCCTCTTTACCAGCCATCATCCTCAAACATAAGAAAATGTCAAAGTGTAACATAGACGGATTTATCTATCCAGCGAACACCAATGCCTGGCTGCAGATAGCCTAACACGATCCCTCAGACGGGCCTAGAGCTTACCTTGACGAAAATAAGACACAACAGGAAAAATCATGCACACAAATCTTGTCTGTCGATCCTTAAATGCTGAAACATATCTCCTCAAATCCAGTATTCACACGCGTTTATCGTCAATCAGTCATACTTGGCTCCCAAATTTTCCACAGTGTGTTTTTCTCCTCGTGTTTTCTTCAGAAGAGAAACCGTCCAATTTTCACCAAGTGCCAGAAATACCGACAGAAATAAGGAAACAGAAACAGGCCTGTTATTTTTAGGACAGTCAAACCCTTGGATCTGGGGGGGCTCACCTCAGTTTCAAAGACGCGCAGTGAAAGCTGTTTCACCTCCCGCCTGCATGGAGGTCGCTCCTGTTTTTAATGACTCTCCTCCTCCTCAGTGGTCCTTCAAATGGTATTAGATGTGGAGCAGCCAGGAGACAAGTAAAGCGGCCGCACATCGCAGCACTGCAGGCTGAGGACGGACGCTCCCCCTGCAGCAGCAGCAGCAGCAGCGGCACAGCGGAGAGCGCACCGCACCTAAACGTAACACTCAGCGGTCACTGTGCGGAGGAGCGGCAACACCACAGAGCTCCAACATACTAACATACACCTCATACACCAAAATACGTTTTTTCAAATAGTACGTGCATTTTATTTTGATTCCGACTTAACTTAGACCTGCGACATTACTCAACAAAATTTGTAGGCTACTGGTGAATAGTATTGTGTCGTTCGCGAACGATTCGTTAAGAAGAACCGAATCTTCTAAGTGAACGTACTGAACCGAATCATTTCCCTAAGTGATTCGTTCGTTTCTCACTTCAGTTGAGCTGTCAGAAGCACAGCTGCTATAGCATGCAGCATTGCCAGGCGAGCAGCCGGCGAACGAGGGACCGTGCACCGGATTATAAAGCACACTGGATCATAAAGCGCATTAAGCCAAACAAAACAGTCAGATAAGTTGAACTTTATTTAACTTATTCAATAATTCCGCAAGGCTACGGTAGCTGCAGTGCTCTGACAAGCCAAAAAGATTTTAAGTGCACGTTATTGTGTGAAAAATACGGTACACTCTCTAAAATCATTTTTGATCAAACATAACTACCTTTTTTATAATTCCTGTGAAATTGCCACCACAACAACTCACTGAGCCCAATTTACCAAGCATACCTGATAAATAGCATACCATAGGACAGTACACTTAAAACATTATGACCAGTAGCGGTTCTAGGCACGGGCGAACAGGGCAGCCGCCCGGGGCGGCATTTGTGTCATGACTCATGAGGGGCGGCACGAGCACTTCCAAAAAAATAAAATAAAAGATAATAATAATAATAATAAATCTGCGCCGCAAAGCGGTTTTGTATTAACTCTCGTTGTCAAATTGGCGCCCCCCTGCTACTGTGGGCGCCCCTGCTTGCTGCGAAGGTGCCGCACAGAGGCTGACAGACTGTATGAGACGAAGCGGGGAGAGGGTCGCGGTGGACAGCTCTGCTCTCACGATTGCTCTCACTCTGCCAGTCATGGTGGCTCAAGCAGAGAGGAGCTTCTCAAAACTGAAGTTGATAAAGTCGTACCTAAGGTCAACCATGTATCAGGAACGGCTCACTAGCCTTGCCATCATCAATCACTTAACCTATTTAAACCTAGACAGTATGTCCACATATCAGCCTTCAAGCCGGGAGCGCGGATACGTCATTTTGTAACATTCTGTAGTTTTTTAATCATTTCTCAAGTCGTGGCGAATCAAATCACCGTACCCGTCTGCCTCTGATAAGCTAATAAAGCGATCGGATTCATGCTCGGATCTTGCTTTGTGCGTCGTGATGAAAGTAAACAATGACGGAGGCAGAGAGCAGCTTCAGAGGAGAAACATCCAGCAGTGTGAACAACCTCTTCATACTGAGGTCTTTGGCTCACACTATCAGCGATTTCTGTAAGTGTTGCATGACTTTGGGTGAGCACAGAGATGAACACACTGTCAGCCACGTATTTATTTATTTTTTTAACTTTTAGAGATGCTTTTGTACTGGCACTATACTGGGGCAGCTGTATACCCTCTCAACACTTTATTTTTTATATTTACATTTGTATTAAATTGACACTTTATCATGACTGCCACTTGTTTTACAAAAAGCAAATTGTTATTCTCCAGTGCAGAGTCTTTAATTTTATTTATACAGCCGCTTTAATTCATTTAAGTTTGTTTGTTCAAGATATTCAATAACGTGTTGAAAGTTTGGACAAATAAATAGTTATCTTGAAAGCCACACCTGTAAGTGCTCAAATACTTTTTGAATTTTGTTTCTATCTGCTACAGAGGCTGAGATATCAGCTTTTTTGTAAACCTAAACACTTCAGAAAACCTCAGGATCTATGGGCCCTTCTTAAAATGCCCCTCAGGATTTCAGAGGTGTGTCTCAGACAGGGTTCAGGTCTTAATGGGTTAATAGGGGAGCAGATTTCTTATGAAGAGATTATTGATGATTTTACATCAAGGAAGGCCAGAATGACTTATACACAAGCTCATTTTTACAAACCTGTTTGCCAAAGCAACACAGCCAAACACTCTCGTCTCCCGGCCCCAGAGACTCTGAATTGAACTGAATCCTGAACCGTTCAGCTGTGTATAAGTCCAGTAGGTCGGAGTCGCAGGCTCCTCCCGCCAAGCACTGAATGATTCGGTGATTCGATGAACGAATCTTTTGAATGAATCATTTTAGTGAACTGATTCTGGTGATTCAGTACATCTAAAAGAACTGCCGTGCCCATCACTACTGGTGAGGGTGAGCAGATGGGTGGGTGTGGGGGTCTGGTCGCACACGGGTGTGTATCTTGAGTAATGTGTGGGAATGTTTGAGTGTATATCTGAGAGTAAGGTGTTTGGACTCCATTTTTTACTCAGTCTTTATTCGCTTTTGTAAAACACACGTTTGCCATGAAAACCAAACCGTATGAGCTCGTATTCATATACACTAATGTGAATCTGAAAACGTATTTATTCATGGACTTCGTCAAACAAAAATATCAAGCATTATTCTTTCTATCCGAGCTAATTTCGGACACGCCTCATCCAGGAGGACCGTTTAATTTCGGTTTCTTTACGCATCCATGTGTGAGTTTATTTTACTGAAAAACACGCGTTGACAGTTGAAATGTGCGTTGTTAAATTCTGATTTCTGGTGTAGCCACCTATACCGCCCCTTCGCTGCATAATTTTGTCAAAAACTAACGCACCCTAGAACTGGAAAAGGAAGAGGAGCCAATGACGGAGCAGCTATTCTCGTATCGACCAATCAGCTTCTACCATGTCAGGGGAACTGTGTTTTGTTGCTGTCAGAGACGAATGGGGGTTAATGAGGAGAGGGTAAATCATGGCTGCTTCCTCGGTACGGTGGCGAAATAGACTATATGTTTTCTTGTTGCTGTGTCCCCTATGTGCCCCAGCCTTCCTTAACTTAGAGGAGCTGAATGAAATGAAATATGGAATTCAGATTCTCTCTGATCCCGTCATTCTGGGCCAGGTGAGTGAGGTGTTTGGGTTTGGGTGAGCTAACTGCTAGCTTGTAAGTAACCTAGCATGAAATATCTTCCCCTTACATTTACACGCAGATAAAACGAACAGCTCGTACATTGGCTTGATATCAAACGTAGCTTAAAATAATATACTGTGTTTATATTTGTTTCAGAAGGGTAAATACAGAGGTTTTTCCCCAAGTAATCTACGCAGTTATAGTTGTTGACAGCTGTCAGAACAATCTGAACTTCCCCACTTTCCCCTCAGCTGATTTCCTCAAGTGTTCAGTGAGTGATCGAGATGAGAAATAAAATGGTAGTGATGATAAATCTCCTTTAATTTGCTAATAAGTGTGATTATCATATGTAGAGATACTGCAGCGTACAGTAGGGGAGAGAGGGGAAAGTTGAGCTACCCCCTGTTGCTTGGAAATGGTAAAAGAAATTGATCTTGTGACCAAATATTTAGGAGATGGTCATCAATTCATGGAGTCTGTGAAGGTTAGAAGCACATGGGTGAAGGGGTTAGACATTTATTAAAAAAAACAAAAAAAAACATCTTTCACTCTTGAAAGTGAATTTAATCTGTCATAAGTTTCATTAGAATTGTATTCAGACCTAAAAAAGATCATTTTAAATTTGTTTTATACATAAACTGTTGTATCTATGAGCTACAACATGGGGTCAAAAACCAACATAAAAGTCCACCATTTTAGCTTAGAGGACTAATAAAGTCATCATAGTAGTTCTGGGGTAAGTTGAGCCAGTGGCTCAATTGAGAAAGTAAAGAAGTTTGATGAGAGGATCAGAGTTTCAGTTCAGATTGTTGAAATGTGTTACTTTTTCTTTTAAAAAATACAGCTGTGAATGTTGTGAACATAGACTGTATAAACTATGGACAACTTGGTTCCGCCTCCCGCCTGTATACGGATTTGAAGCCAAAAAGCTCTTGGGATTTCCGCGATTTTTCTTCATTTCCTGAAACCAGTGCTGCGCAGTAGTGTTGTGCACATTCGGTGGGAGAGTCGCCGAAAGTCGCTGTGATGACGCTCGGCTCAAACAGTGTATCTCAATACACTAGGCTGTATCAGGTGTCAATCATGGAAAACATGAACTCCCTCATAACTTTTAAAAAATGAGCTTCACAGAAAAGGACTTGAGCACAAACCAGTCTTACTGTAACTACGTCGCATGTCAACGTCGCAAGCAGTGGGGAGAAAAATTTTTGTTCTGTGTAATAAATTTCTAAAGTTTGTCCTCAGCTCCATAAGCTTTGCTGGCGGAGGCGGGATTTATGACCTATACTGCAGCCCATCAAAAGAGAGTGCTGTTCTCGGGGTGGTTTCACCCATTGAGGAGGCAGATGCTGTCCATTCTATATACAGTCTATGGTTCTGAATCACTTAAAAACATTCTCATGTTAAAATGGCTTTTTACAAAACAGCTTTTTAGCAGTTATATGCAATAATGAAAATAAGAATTATTGTACCAGTTAAATAGCGTATAATCGATAAAAAAAAACACATTAATGTGAAGAAGTGACTGTTATTTGGGGAAAGAGAAGGTGAGGGAGGGCTTGGGAGGGCCTATACATGGGTAAGTTGACAGTAGGAGACCACTCTTTTTTTTTTGGCATGCTATATTATCAAGACAGTTATGTTTACACTCATTCTGTTTGTTTGCAGGGAGGCACAACATCTTGAAATATATGCAGATACACTAGTTAGAGACTAAACTATGATTGCCTTGATGTAGTGATCTGAAATATGAAAAATGGCTCATCTTACCCCACTCTCCCCTATTTGTCTTCCTTTTAGACCAAAACAGAGGAGGTGATGATGGTGTCCAATAAGTACAAGCAGTTGTATGAGTGTCGACTTCCAGCCATGGCAGTCCGGTTTCATCAAGATCCAGCATCTGAGCCGGAATCACCAGGGTACACTGGGCCCGACATCCCGGACCTACTCAGTCCAATGCACAATAACCACTGTCTAGTGAAGGTAACAGTCTGAATGAGCGGTTGACTCATCAAACCCAGTACTTGGAAAGTGGTATTTATTTTTGGAGACTGAGGAGAATTTACAAAAAAATGTTTTGAACCCCTTGGTTCTGTCATAGTACAGTATGTGAGATACTGTATAACAAAGCTTTACGTTAGTGGGATAATAAGTTTTGTTAATTTATTCATGCTTAAATCTCAGACAAACAAACTTCAGACTATTTTGAGACTCAGGTGTGAGCTGCATGTGAGAAAATCTGAGCTGCCACTCACTTTTCTCGCAAAGGATAATCATTCAAGATGAATAGTTATCTATGTAGGCCACCACATGCTTGTATGAGAGCTGGGTTCTCTTTGTTTGAAAGGAGCATGTCAATTTTCTTCAATTACTTGTTGCACTGGAGGACAAAGTGTACCAGTTATTTACAGACTGATTACCTGTTTTAAGTTTTTTGGTATTTGAGGCATGTTACAATGTGCAGACAACAATCTGTAAGAACTAGATCCACGGCCAAGAAAATCCTGATTTATCTGGTTGCAGAAGACAAAGTATGAAAAAAAAGCCTCTGAAACTATTTAACCTCCTCTCATGCTGTCTTTCCAGATCTGTCAGATACTCATAACAGTACTGAACCATGAAAAGCTGGAAAAGCAGAGAATAGTGAGATATAAGCACTCAGCACATATGTCGCAGGTTGTAGTGTTGTGAGATTCCTACAAAAGTTTACAAAATATCACTGGATTCTTGTTAGAGCATCACAGACTCATGTCTGATAAAATAAAACCTGGTATTTTGATGCCAGTCAAACTAAAAGTGAATTTGATTATTATTGATAAGAAATGTATCATGTTTAAAATCCTATTCATATTATTGCAGTCCATGAATAGTCAGCAGATAACGTTGGGGTTAACTGCAGAATGTTGTCCACAGTGGACCAGTCAAGGAATAAAGACCACTTCACCGTAAAAAAGATTTTTGAGACAAAAAGATATTAAACTTTATCATCTTTAAGTTTTTATGGCCTTTTCTTCCTATTAACTTGATCTGATGATGAGATTTACACAATAAACTCTTTAAATAATGCCTTCAGGAAAACCATGTCTTATATACACTACAGGCCAAAAGTTTGGAAGCAAGATCAGATTTGTACAAAAAAAGATCATAGTTTCATATACATAATTTCCAACACAATAAACATGACTATTGTGTAAAGAGTAACTTATCAGAAGACATTTTGACTTTAATTATTAGGTATTCGAGTTATTGTTGCTTAGACTTTGCTTTCTTTAAAGTAACCTCCTCTGGCTTTAACAACAGCTTGGCATATACCAGGCATTCGTTCCACAAGTTTTTTAAGGTATGTTCCAGGGATTGCATTCGAAGCTTTTTTAAGTTCATTGAAAAGAGACTGCTGATTCGTGGGACGTGCGTTTCTGACCGATCAATCCAATTCATCCCGCACAAGCTCTATTGGAGAAAGGTCTGGAGACTGACGGGGTCAAACCATCTTTTGAAGAACACCTTCCTCTTCTTTTTTGTCTCGGTAACCCTGACAGAGCTTAGCAGAATGCTTAGGGTCATTGTCTTGCTGCAAAACAAACTTGTGACCCACAAGTCTGAGTCCAGATGGAACAGCATGGTGCTGGAGGATGGAGTGGTACTGTCCCTTCTCCATGATACCCTTTACTTCAAACAAATCTGCTACTCCATCACCTGCAAAACATCCCCATACCATGGAACTACCACCTCCATGCTGAATTGTGGGTGTAACACATGGTGCGTTCAGACGTTCACCAGTTTGTCTGCGGACATAGACTCTGCGTTTTGAACCAAACAGTGCAAACTTGTTTCTAGTCACCATAAGTCCAATTTTTGTGAGCTCTTTCCCACTCATATCTCTTTTTCTTGTTCTGTGGACGAAGTAGTGTTTTTTTGCAGACACACAACCCTTCAGACCAGCCTTTCTCAAACGTCATTTCACGGTTGTCAGAGATATGGGTTTCGACCTTGTCATGTTGATTTCCTCCCTTATTTGTGGTGCTGTCTTTCGCCGATCTCTCTTACTGGTGACAATGCTATGTTTATCCTCTGGTTTTGTAGTAACTCTCTTTCATCCAGGCCTTTTCCTATCCTCATAAGTCCAGGTTCCTCTCGTCTCTTCAGAATGTAGTGGACTCCTTTGTTAAATACCTTTAGGCGTTTTGCAATTTCTCTTTCTGTGTATCCTTCTTTCCTCAATGTACAAATCTGTACTTTTGTTTCTTTACTCAGTTGCTTCTCTCTAGACATTTTTGCAGTAGTTTGACCGCAGTTGAGATTTATTAGGATTTTTGTATGCAGGCTCTCAAAAGCCAAAAAATTTAAGCGAATAATCCAACTGTGATTTGTTTTTTTTGCTTTTGCACTGAAGTTGTGACTCCTGCAAATGTTTTTGACCCTAAAACTAAGCCCTTATTTTCTTTTGCTGACATACATTTAGGCATGGTCTGTTAACATCAATTTATATCTAAAGGTAAATGGAGTAAAATGGTGCATTTCCATGAAAGCAACATCTGATCATGTAGTAAATACATCCCAAAATACAGAAAACTCATGCTGGATTAAAAAAAAAAAAAAGCATTGTGAACAAAAACTTTGAAGTTACTCCCAACTGTTTGGCCTGTAATGGCCTTGCTTCCAAACTTTTGGCCTGTAGTGTATATCTACAAGAACACAATACAGCCTGTGTGCACGTTACTTCAAGAAATGTTCAAGCCTAATCTGAATACTTGATAATATGCTAATTAGTTAACAGCGCGATTAATCGATGCTGTTTTGACATTAAGAAATAAGCCCTGATTAAAAAAAGGACATTAAATCAATTACAATTCCTTCTAATATATCTTTGTTGTATGCGCTCACTGCAGACAAAGGACTGGTGGACATATGAGTTCTGTCATGGTCAGCACATCATACAGTATCACCTTGAAGGCGGTGAGTACCTTCATAGTTTTGAATTCAACATTTTCACAAAATTGACATGAACTGAGAATCTGTCTTTCTCTTGTTTTTAACATGTTTTTTTTCACCAGAAACAGAGATCAAAGGAGACGTCCTTTTTCTGGGTTATTATGAATCTGAATTTGATTGGAGCAATGAAACAGCAAAGGTAAAGTTACTTGAAGTTACATGATATATACATATATATATATATATATATATATATATATATATATATATATAAACATCTTATTTGTGAACGGTGCACTGAGCCTTATTGTCCAAGAAGATTAAAAGTCATTTTCTGTTCTGTTTACTCTGCAGGCATCCAAGCAGCACAGACTGAAGCGCTACCACAGTCAGTCCTACGTAAACGGCTCAAAATGTGACCTAAATGGAAATCCCAGAGAGACTGAAGTCAGGGTGAGACATTTTTAATACAAAATGTTTTTGTATTTCATGCTGCTTGTGTTGTTTTGTCTTGTTTCTCTGTTCTGTTTAAGTCAGCAGCTTTGCTGTTGTCTCAAACAGAGATATGAAATCGATGTAAATGCTTGTTTTGCCAACGCAACACTCTTGACCTGGCTGTTTAACTCTTGTTATTTCCAGTTTGTGTGTGAAGAGGGAGCAAGTGACTACATCGCCCGAGTGGATGAACCTCAGTCCTGCCGTTATGTGCTGACAGTTCACACTAGTCGCACCTGCCAGCATCCATTCCTGAAGCCACCATCCACTGCCAAGCCTCAAGGGATTGTGTGCCAACCTGCGCTGAGTGCCCAACAGTACATGGACTATGTCAAGGCTCAAGTCTGTGAGTTCACAAAATGAGGGTCTCTATGATATTTTGGTGAAACTAATATAACTTCAGAATTTAAGTGTTATTTCTCTGCAATTTTATGCTAGAAGAGTATTTGTAATCAGATAGGATGATCTAAAATCTTTTATTCCTTGGGTATGAGGTTCCTCTCTTTTCCGAAAAGAGGTAATTTTGTGATCTTTCTCCTCTTTCTTGGCTGTTGGCTCTCAGCGGACACAAAACGTAAAGTGGAGCAGATCTCAGAGGAGCTGAGGAGTCTCGATGAGATGCTGGCTGGTAATGAGGGAACAGGCAAAGCTGTGGAGGAGACTACAGGAGAAAAATCACCTGCAGCCACAGATGATATAAATGGGTCTGAAAGAGAAGGTGCCTTTTTTTCAACACTTTGGCATTTAAAGAACTTAAGCTGTCATGGTTTAAAATAAAAGTTTCAGCGTTTACCAAGCATGTATGATGTGCTTTTGTGTTGAAACAGAAACAGCAGATGTGTCTGAAGATGCTTGGTCAGAGGAGGGGGAGGACTCTGAATTCTGGGAGGGTGTCACCAAACCCAGGGGTTCAAAATCAACGGCATCTACAAAGGACGATCAGGTGGGCAAAAAAGAAAAAAAAACATCTCTCAGATTTGGTCCAGTCTGCTTGGCTGTGCTGCTGTCATGAACGACAAGCCAAAAAAAGTGATTCTTTTTGGCAGGGAAGCTCAACATGTTGGAAAAAGGCTCAAATTGTTGGCACTCTGTTGAAACTTCAAACACTAGGTGGAGCAGTAGGTCAACTTTTTCTCATCTTACTTCACAACTCTAACCTGTTTCTTTCTTTCTTTCTTTCTTTCTTTCTTTCTTTCTTTCTTTCTTTCCTACAGGCATCAGATGACGGCTTTAACTCAGTTACAGATAATGAAGTCACAGATGACGGTGAGGAAGGTACGCTTTGTCACACACACACACACACACACACTCTCTCTCTCTCTCTCTCTCTCTCTCTCTCTCTCTCTCTCTCTCTCTCTCTCTCTCTCTTTCATCATGTATTCATTGACCAGATCATTAATTAAGGAAATTAGCAGAGCTACAGATTTATCACTTTCTTCCCAGTTGTGTAGAATTGAACAGTTTAGAGTTCACACAGGTACCTGGTGATAATTTGATTAACTATTTTGTTGTCATTCATTGTTGGACTAAGCTGTTTTTCTTCCGCGAATCAACTTCTTTCAGTAGAAAAATTCAACTTCAAAATCATCACTGACCCAGCAGACCTGATGAAATTTGTCCAACACCTCAAAGAAAGTAACAGGAAGGTTAGTGTTGCTGATTATGCTGATACTGTCTTTTGCACTTCTCCGAATGTATACTCAGTGACGGATACTTTTACAGAAAGCACAAAACCAAGCTAAAAGTCAAGGAGAGAACCCATCAAGCAACACAGTTACACAGAAGCTCAGCACAGACGAGAAAGATGAAGATGATCGCCTACTTCAAGAGTTTGAGGAGGAGATGGCCGACCTCTCAGTGCCCTCTGATAAGATGGAAGAAATCAAGGAAGAAATGCAGAAGGAGTTTGACAACATCATAAATGAGGTTGACAAACAGATCGTGTGTATAGAAAATCAAAAAGCAAACCTGCCACAGTGAAATTCAGGAACATAATGTGGGACTTCTCTCTGTGTTTCAGGCTCAGCAGGAGTTAGAGACAGAAGGGCTCAAGGGGGAATTTGATCGCACTCAAGCCACACAAACACTGGAGACTACACTGGACAAACTGCTCGATCATTTAGAGGAGAAAGAAGTCCAGGACACCGAGCAGCAAACAGACCAAGTTCAGAGAGGCAGTGACCCGACCAGAGGCAGCCCAAGCCTGGCTCCGAAGCAGCCAGGTAACCAGGCAGACCATCCTGCTGTGGTTGTGTGTCATCTGTTATCATATCTGTGCACTTTGCATCCATCATCCTCATGCGTCATTCTCATGCAGAGCTCATGTTTGTTGTTATATCTTTCATCCCAAAACAGACACGTACATGACTTAATCCCCCCCAAAAAAGAATACCTTCAGATTTGTACTTTGGGCTTTTCCAGTCAGTCAGTGGCCCTCTCCTGCTCCCATAAATGTATCTTTTAGTGATTTTGAGTAAATTAAATAAAAAATGCCGAAATAATTCAGTAATTGAAGTGTTTAACAGTGATCAAATGTTGAATGTTTTAAATGATTTATTACTGGCTCCTTCCTCCTCCATCTTGTGGCTCTGCTGACAGCTCTTGAGGTGAACTGTGTTGTTTGTCCCCTCTTTTGTCTCGTCACCCCAGACCAAGCGGCTGACGACCATGTTAAGATCAAAATTACTAAGTATAAGACGGGCAGCAGCCCTGATGGGGAGGTCAAAGTTCAGGAGATGGGCGAAGGAGACCCGCAGTGGCAGCACATAAAGGACGTGGTAAAAGAACAGCTAGAGAAAGCAGGACTGAAGGCAGAAGGTACGAGGGGGGAGTGCCCAAAACACTCATGGCCTTTTCTCTCTTCCATCTGTAATCTTGAGCCTTTTCCTCCTCTCATCTCCGTCAAAAATAAACACCACTGTCAGTCTAAGATTTTTAGGGTTTAGCACAAAATTAGTACCTGATATGAGTGGTTGCAAACAATTTTTTAAGCTGCAAGCAATCAACCAAAATATGTATTCAAACATTTGTGTGGCTCTTGACTATTATTTTTTCTTCAACGTAACTGTCACAGTCATGAGGGCAAAACACCCCAGACAGCAATTTAACTGTAGCTTATCTTAAAGACTAAGGGACATGAAAAGTGTGTGATCCGTGGGTGTCCTTTCCTTTCCATCCACTGTTGTGTTTTTTTTTCCATCATCAGAATGTTCATTTTTTGTGTGTGTTAGTGTGTGTCTTGTCGTACTATTGAGAATCCAGTAAGCTCATGTTTAACCATCAAGCCCGTCTTTTCTCCTGCGTTTTTTCTTCAGGTAAAATCGAGGTGAAGATCTTGACTAGAAAAAATGCAGAGGAGGCAGGTGATCAGTGGCTAACCGAAGAAGATACAAAGTCCTTCAGAGAGCTCCTCATAAATCTCCTGGTAATTTAAGAGTTGATTATGATTCTTTATTGGATTCACTTGCAGCCTTTGAGTTAGAGTCATATTGTGTCTGTCTTTAAGTGTGTAATGTGTGTGTAGTTTTCTATTTGAACATATTTGCCCACCTGTTTTTTAAAAAATTGTCATCACACATGTATGGCACTGATTTAGTCTGTAGTGGACCTTCTATAGACTTGTGTTTTCTTATTTTCAACATTTTACGGTAAGCACTACAAATTTGGACAGCTTAGAGACTTCAAGCAATAGTCAAACATTACTTAAAATATGTTCAGTTTTTCTAAAGCTTAAGATGAATGCCAAAGTTGAACGACTTACACGTACAAAACAATTCAACTCTAAAATTTTACAGATGTTTCCTTTTTTAAAATAGGAATTTTCCAGTTATACAACAGGGGAATAGAGAAGGAAAAACAGTCATACAAACAACCTCCACAGGAATAACTATACTAGGCTTACAGAGCAGCATAGTGGCAGATGTACATTTGAGAACATATTCAACACAAGCAAGATCTATAAATAGAAGGAAACAACATCAGTAAGTGCCAAAAAAGTGCTATAAGTGATATTGGGCTAAGTGTTGTCAGGCAGTAATTAAGGAAATATATATATAAATAAATATATATATATATATCCACCATCAACCAAAGTGAATCATCAACCAAATAATGTTATAATGACCCTGTCGTTATTGTTACCATCTATCATCATCATCATCATGATTATCATCATCAGGTGCACCAAGTGCAATATTGTTCACAAAGAGCTAGGCAAAGTGTCTCAAAGTAGACAGGGACATTTGTTTCAGTCATTCTACCACTGAGGACGACAGAGGAGAAGAGCTGGGCTCAAGTGCATAGGTGTTCTCTAAAGAGCTGAGTCTTGAGTTTTTTTCATAAAAAGTAGAGAGGGACTTTGGAGGTTGGTTATTCATTTCAACACTGGGGGAAGAGTCTGGCTAGTTGTGATGGGAACACCGGGCACCTTTCATCAGGGCTGCTGTCGGGAGCCAATGGTGAGAGATGAACAGTGAAGTGATATGTGTTGTTTTGGGTTGATTGAAAACCAGAAGTACTGCTGCATTTTGGATCATCTGCAGTCTCTGATATTATGAGAGCCTTTACAAAAGCTGTGTTATGTGCTCTGTCAGGTAACCAAGCAACTGAGGTGACATGGACAAAGATTAGTTGGTCATCAATCATGACACCCAGATGCCGAGCAGACTTAGTGGGCACAAGTTCATTTGACCCAAGCTGGATATACTGATCTGTGGTTGTATATAGAGAGTGGCTGGAATGAAAAGAAGGCTGTAGGTGGTGTTCCTTCATCCATTTAGAAAAAGCCCTGAGGCATGATGAGATCAGGCCTGAGACAGTTGTGCCATCTGGAGGGAATGACAGGAAGAGCTTTTATCATCTGCATAGCAATGATATGAGAATCCATGACATTGGATTATTACACTGAGTGAGATTGTGTACAGTGAGAAAAGCAGGGGACCGAGCACTGGCCCTTGAGGAACCCCTGTTGAACTTCTCCTCTCCATGATACAATAAAAGGACACAAACAACTCGGGGGCAGATCCAGAGATACCTAGTTCCAAGAGTGTGGAGAGGAGGATTTGGTGGTTCACTGTATCAAACGCAGTAGACAGATCCGGGACTGACAGGCAGCTTTCGCCAAACGCAGCAATTCTGATACCAACAACAGAGCCTTTTCAGCAGAATGACCCCGCCTAAAACCAGACTGTTAGGGGCCAAACAGGTTGCTGTTGTGTTTCAGAAACCTGAACAAACACTATGCGCACAAGAATTTTCTCAAGGAAAGGCAGAAGTGAAACTGGTCTGTAATTATCCACCTGGACGTGGATGTGTGGATGTCTTAAGCAGCAGGGTGACCTGAGCTTGCTTAAATGCTGTGGGTAAAATCCCAGATGACACTGATTAGTTAATAATGTGGGTAATTGCAGGGTTGAGTGTGGACAGAATGGTAAGCAAAAGGACCTTTGGGATTGAGTCCAGTGAAAAGGTTGGGTGCCTTGAGTCAAGCAGAAGCCTAGAGATTTCCTCTCAGTGGAGTAAATGAACTCAGTAAAGTACCACTAGTCAGAGGCTGAAAGCAGAGCTGGTCAGGCCCTGAAAATCGGTTATTGATGGTAAACACTTTGTCAGTGAAATGTGAGGCAAACATGTCTGGAGTCTGCAGGTTTGAAGGATTAGGAGCAGGTAATAGAGGAGAGAATTAAATGCCACAAACAGGCTTCTTAAATCTGTGGCAGCACTGTGATCTTCGCAGATTTAAAAAATATAGCAAATTTAACCAAGTCACATAACCACTTAGATTTTTGCCACTTTCTCTCTGATGTGGAATATTCCCCTGTGACACTTATAAAGGAATATCTTATATCTTATGTCCTGGGCCCTATTATTAGCTCTTAAAAAACCTCACTGAGCCAGGGGACTGGGTATGTGTGGAGCAAGATGGGCAAGTTGTGGGAAGTCAACAAGGGAGTGAATAAATAAATGATCTGACTAGTGAAGTGGGGATACAGTCACTTTTGCTGAGTGACATGAAGTCAGTCTCTTGACTTTTGCCAGTGTGAGGATGTTCACGTGTACCATGACAATTGGTGGTGTGCCATCGTCAGGAATGTCAGAGAGTAACATGTCCAGTTCCACAACAAAGCTATCTAGATGTCCCCCAGGTGGGCAGCGGACAACAACAATGTATGCATTGGTAGGCATAGTGATTTTGAGAGCATGGTATTGGAAAGAAATATTTTCACCCATTGGGAAGGATTTATTGACTTTCCAGTTCTTGGAAATCAGTACATCTGTGCCAACTCCTCATCCAGTAGAGCAAGGAGTGTATGTAAACACAGTGTCAACAGAGAAGACCGCTGGTGAAGCAGTGTTTTCATGGCACACCCAGAGCTAGGACCTATTAATCATGTGACTTTGTGGAACCATTTATAAATTCAGTTTTTTTTAACTGTATGTCACACAAGACAGAAATTCTTCCTGTGTGGGTGATTACAGTCAAGAGCATTATGTACAAACTTACTCACCCAATTACAGGATATGTTGGGATTTAGGTGGCTTACCTTGGGTAACCACAAGCTCACTGCACTCTTACTTGTTTGACATTGCTTCATTGTGAGTGTGTCTGGGTGAAGATGTTTTGTCATTGGCATGTGCCCCATCAGCATGTGAACTGCTGCAGGCGTAATTAGTTCTTTTTGGAAAAACTTTAAGTTGTTTTCATGCCAAATAAACTTTGGTTAATTGTTGTTTTTGACTTCACCATTTTTTCTCTTAAACATCACAGACTGGAGGCACAGAAGAGGTTTACAAAGAGCAGAAGAGGCAGCAGGAGTTGGAGAACAACTATAGGTTTGTGTGGGGAGAGTCTCAGGAGGAGTCTCAGTCATCCAGTACCTCTGACTCAGATGATGTGGACATTTGAGCTTGTTCAGTGCACCCTCTGAGACAATGAACTCCTGTGGAGGAAAGCACTCTGAAGGGCAGCCTCAAATTTGAATGGAGAGCCCACATGTTGCAAATACTGCTATTAAACTTAGCAGAGAATATTTAATCACATCTTTGCACATTTGGAAAATGTGTCTGTCTGTCTTTAATGGGCAATGTGTGTTGTTAGGAGGCACCCGTTACAGTTCATGTTGCACAATGATGCTGCAACATGTGAGCTTCACTTGAGCTGTTATATTCAGTCTTGCTTTTCCCCTTTTTGATGGGACTCAGTTTTGATAGAGGGCTGGAAAAACCCAGTAATGTACAATATTGAAATATGTACCTTTTTAGAAATATTTCAGGATTTTTTTCTAACTATTTGCATCTAGTTCTGAGTTTTCAGCAACACTTATACTGTTGCTTCTATCCATCCTGAAAAAAATCCCATCTTCAAGTGACAAGACCAGACATTGCTCGGATCCCAACAAAAAGTGTGGGTGTTTTCACAGGTTATCAATGCTTAGCTGAGAATGTGTCCAGATATGAAAAATCAAAGCACGTGTTCTTATTTTAAAGGTTCATATTTCAGTTTTCAGCTATTTTTCTCACTTGCTTTACTAACAGCTAACAGGACTGCGGATCCTCAAAGTGTACAAGTATTTGCTTATGCACTTAATATTTTTAGAGGCCTATCCACAAACTCATAATTTATTCATGAGCTCCTTTAATTAGTGGCTTCCTTCTGAGTTGCCATGTGTTGTTAAAGGGAGTATACAAACACATCTGAAGGGCATAGGGAGAGCAATATTTAAGAGAAGATTTTTTTTTTTTCTGACAAGGACTGCCTTTATTTAATTTATATGGCTTTGGCTAGGAAAAAGGAAAGCAAACAAAGCTTCAATTTCAGTCAGCTGTGGTAAACAAAAATGACAGATCCACAAAAAAAAAAACAACAAAAAAAAACAACGGGATTCCTCCTGCAGTGTACTTTTAAGGGCTGAATTTGTATAGTTTTGTGAATAATTGTGACTGCTTGGAACTTAATTTGTATATAATTACTGTGTGAATAATTTGTTGTATATTTGCACAAGCTAAGTAGGGTTTGAGTTATCTGAGTAAACACATTCAGTTTTCTGACTGTTCTTTGGTGTTTACGAAGCTTTATTTCACTGTGTCACCAAGTCATGAAGAAGCTTTTTTTAATTTAAAACCAACTTGTGGCATCTTCCAACTGCAGCCAATGCCCAGAGGCTCAAGATGTGACATGAGTAAGTAAGCAACAGCTTTTGGCCTTGTCTGTTTTTCTTAGTTTTTTTTTTTCAAACTGAATTTGTTATTATCAACAATTTTTGTACAGATCTGTCTTTATTATTATCATTATTATTATTTTTCTGACCTCCTCTTCCAGATAAACTCTCTCATAGCTAAGTAAGAGTTAACCTTGTAACAAACAGTTGTTAGAAGGTTGCCCTCAAAACTTTGGAGTTGAAATTTAACAAAGACAGACGATAGACAGATTTAATAATCACTCATTTAACAGTCAACAAACATCAACTGTGCTTGTCTAGGTTATCAAACAAAGCACGGCAGTCTGAGGTTTACTGTCTCCAGTGAAACAAACCACAGGTGTATTACAAAACGTGTTTTTCCTGACGTGGGAAGCAGAGAATACAGTGACAGTATTATTCAAGAGACACCACATTAACATCACAGCCGGATACTTTTTCGTAAGGTAGAAAAAACTCAGGTAGTTCTTCAAACAACCCAGCCACTTATCCATCAATTTTTTTAAGCTCTTGTCCTAACACCAAGGTCATGTTATGATTATCAGTGGGCGGGACTGTGTAACATCCATATAGTTATTTGCTTGGATAGCTGCAGGCATTTGCGGTGTGTCTGATCAAATAAACCAGCACACAGCTGTTTAATGATTGTTATATGATGTGAAGAAATGCCAGCTAGTAATAGCAGAATGCATAATCTTGCATTTGCTAGGCAAATATCAGTATAATCTGATATATCAGAGGGCGTGTAGGCCTACTGTATTCATTATCAATGCAGATTCTTTCAGTTCTGGTTTAACGCTATACTAGTTCTGTGGCTGATAAGAGAAAAAAGGTAATGAACTGTTGCAAACGGTCATAAACATGGATTATTTTGATGTACAACAGACAAATTTGCTCATAGGGGAGAGAGGGGTAAGATGAGCCATTCATATTTCAGATCACTACATCAAGGCAATCATAGTTTTGTCTCTAACTAGTGTATCTGTATATATTTCAAGATGTTGTGTATCCCTGCAAACCAACAGAATGAGTGTAAACATAACTGTCTTGATAATATAGCATGCCAAAAAAAAGTGGTCTTCTGTGGTCAGCTTACCCCGTGTATGGGGTAAGTTGAGCCGTATCCCTACCCCCTCTCTCTCCACCCCAGCCCTCCCTCACCTTCTCTCTCCCTAAATAACAGTCACTTCTTCACATTTATGTGTTTTTTAATCTATTACACACTATTCAACTGGTACCATAATTCTTTATATTATTATTGCATATAACTGCTAAAAAGCTGTTTTGTAAAAAGTCATTTTAACATGAGAATGTCTTTAAGTGATTCAGAACATTCACAGCTGTATTTTTTAAAAGAAAAAGTAACACCTTTCAACAATCTGAACTGAAACTCTGATCCTCTCATCAGACTCCTTTACTTTCTCAGTTGAACCACTGACTCAACTTCCCCCAGAACTACTATTGTGTTTTTATTAGTCCTCTAGGCTAAAATGGTGGACTTTTATGCTAGGTTTTTGACCTCATGTTGTAGCTCATAGATACCACAATTGATTAGAAAACACATTTAAAACGATCTTTTTTGGTCTGAACACAATTTTAATAAAACTTATGACAGATTAAATTCACTTTTAAGAGTGAAAAATGTTTGTTTGTAAATTAATGTCTCACCCCTTCACCCATGTGCTTCTAACCTTCACAGACTCCATGAATTGATGCACATCTCCTAAATATTTGGTCACAAGATCAATTTCTTTTACCATTTCCTAGCAACAGGGGGTGGCTCAACTTACCCTTTGGCTCAACTTACCTAGCCTGGCCGGGCCATCCTGTGGCGTGAATCACTTGATGGCTACAACTTACCCCACTCTCCCCTATTCATTATCAACGCGGATTCTTTCAGTTCTGGCGTAACTCTACGCTAGTTCTGTTGCTGAGAAGAGGAAAAGGGTTATCAACTGTTGCAAACGGTCAAAAAAAATCGATTATCTATCATATGACAACAGACAAATTTGCTCATACATCCCACAGTTTTTACTATCATAACTATTGGTAAGATTTAATGCGTCTGTAACTGTCACACATCCACCAGTTTTGAAAACTTTGGAGGCATATTGCTGCCCTTTCGAAAACCTGGTTGTCAATAATAAATTGTATAAAATTTTTACAGTGTTGCGTCACCGAAACAGGAGCGTGATGACACGTTGCTGCGCTTTTCTTTTGAAAACTGTTACCGGAAACGGTCTTTTCCCCCTCTGGACGGAAGTCAGCTGCCCAAGAAGTTAGATGTAGTTATTGCTGCGCCCTTACACGGTTTTTTGTTGGTGTTTTTAAGTCTGTTTTTCTCATTAATATCTATGCTTGCCACGGAATGCAGTCATTTCTCTTAGCTCTTTGACTCAACGGTTTCCCTTGGCTCTGTCGTCAGGACAGAGAGGCTCGCGCACTGAACACAGAAGTTGACGTCTGCAGTGTCGAATAACGGACTAGCCTCGTAGCTAACGCGAGTAAACCCAAACACCTTGTGCTACGACCAGTTACGTTATGTAGGATTGCCATGGATGTTTTTATTGCTGCAATATCCTGTAGATAATTGCTTGACAATTTCAGTGGCTTCGTCGCCGTTTTGACACGATAACAACTTGCCAACATAGTGTGGCTACGTGAGCTAAAAGAGGGAACGCAATGTCGTGAGAGAAAGTGGTTCCTCTTCTTCAAGGAAATCTTCCCTTTGCAGTGAAGTGGCTGTGGAATAAAACGGCTGCCATGGTGACGACTGTACCGCTAGTATGTGAACCACACCTCAAACAAGGAGTGACACATGTCATCTCTCAGTGTGTCGTGTACCCTTGTCACGGTTGCCACACGGCGGTGACACTCTGAAGTGTATAACCTCTTGTTGAAACTTCCTCCTTCCTTATCTAGCGACTGCCGAGTTGAACGACCCTACAGTGAGGCTCTTGGTCCAGCATGAAGGCCATTGTACCCCGATTCTCTTTCTACGCTGGTTTCGCGGTGGGAACCTTCACGCTGTACTTGTTCCTTCAGCAGGTGTGGTTTCAGAGTATTTGGTCAACGTTGCAGGCCACCAGCTTTGAAAATTACATTAACCAGGAACAGCTCAAGGAAGAGAACAAGATATGGAAGAAGGAGAGGTCTGCTCTTTTCAACTTGATGCATCCTCATCATACAGGTACGCCATGTAATCAACAGCATTTTCTGAAGAGCGTTTTTGTGTTGTTGAAAGAATTGGGCTTTTTTGTATCTTGTAGACGGTTTCTGAACAGATTTCTTAACCTTTCTCTGCACTGTTTGATAAAGGGAGGGTGTTAGGCTCGATGAATTCAACAGGCAGCATTCAGTGCTGATTTCACAGTTCAACATATTTTGGGGGTGGCGTTTCTTTTTGGAGTGTTTTAAAGTGGCATTTTTTTTAAACAAATATTCATTTTCGAATCATTTTCATTGATGTTACCAAGTGGCTTCAGATCATGTGATTTTTAGGGAACAGTATTTATCCTCATTTGTTAATCATCTTGAGAGTTCATATAATTGTAAAACAGTGAATTCAATTCTAGTACCAGGTGCTGACTTTCAGTGAGTTTGTGATTAGGAATGGGCATCGAGAACCATTTCTTGTTGAGAACCGGTTCCACATGGGTCAACGTATCGACATTAATGTCATTTCATTTTAATGATTCACTGAACGATTCCATTCTTCCGGGTGCTTTGGAAAACGGTCTTGTGAGAGGCAGTCTACGAGAACAGAGACTTTGAGCAAAGCAACATGCTGGACGAAACGAAAAGGAGGCAGAAACGACCTAAAGTGTGGCTTAATTTTACTAAGAAAGATGACGAGTTTTGTATGGAAGTTTTGAGTTTGTGTAGCATGGACTAACTGAGTTAGAAGTGCATAAAAAACACTTGACCCGACCACAAAAACCCTCAAAAATTTGCGCGCAACTCCACCCCACGTAGCCATATCTTCTTTTTGGGGATCCAGAATATGGTCACTCTAATTTGACTTAATACCGACCGAGTAAATGCTGTACAAATAGTTTGTCGTTTGATTATTTTTAGATTCTCACTGAAGGTGGCATACATCTTTTTCTGTTATCAGAGACTCAATTAAATGTTGAGTTAACATTGAAAACCTGTAGTCTACTTTTTTTTTAAATCAAAGAAAGGCATTGATAAGGGAATCGTTAGAGAATTGAATCGATAGACAGAATCTTTAATGGCATCAGTATCGATAAAATCTTTAATTCCCATCCCTATTTGTGGTCAGCAGTCTCTATCAAGCTGATTTCTTATATGCAATGCAGTTGAGGAATACTGTATCAGGTCAGGGGACGAGAAAAAGTTCAATCCACTTGTAGTTTTCTGCTGGAGTCTCAAAGTTCAAATGGGGATTATTGACAGGTAATGAAACAGACTGAAATTAATACTGATGTCTCTTTTATGACCCCCAGAAAAGATAAGACCAAAAACGAAGAGTAACTATTTCTTAAACCACTGATGAGGGGTAGTTCATTAAACACTATTGTATTTTTGTTTGTTTGTTTTTTACATTATTTTGCATGTTCCAGGTCAAAGAGTGGGTGGTAAACTTGACTGTATAAAGAGAGAAGTGTGAGATGTTTTTTTTTTCCTCAAGAAGCATTTATCACACATCAACCACACAAATAAGCATGAACAATTTAAACCAAACCTGCAAAGTTTCTCAGTTGCGCTGCACTATACATGCATTATATTTTAAATACTTTATAAACTTAAACATTAGGTATATAAAGTTAGCTAAAACCTTCCATAAGTCTGCTTTTAAAGAGGATGAATCTGATGGTTAATTTGTTCATGTTGATGCTGAGCCGCCGAGCCTTTTTAATTAAGTTTAGAGGAAACTTAATTTTAAAAAAAATTCATCAACATTAACTCTTTTGCTGCTTGTGTGTTTTTGATGCCTTAAGTATTTTGTGATTTTAATGTTTTTTTAATTTCATCAGGGGAGGACAGTCACATGGCAGATGAGCTCTATAAAAAGGTGCGTGTTCTTTGTTGGGTCATGACTGGACCAAGCAACCTGGAAAAAAAGGCTCGCCACGTGAAGTCTACTTGGAGTCGCCACTGTAACATGGTGATTTTCATGAGCTCGGTGGATGACCCTGATTTCCCAACCGTTGGCTTAGGGACAAAGGAGGGTCGGGACCAGCTGTACTGGAAAACCATCAAGGCTTTTCACTATGCTTATGAACATCACATCAATGAGGCGGATTGGTTCCTAAAGGCCGATGACGACACTTACGTTATTGTAGACAACCTACGTTTGGTTCTTGCCAACCATACACCAGAGGAGCCGATTTACTTTGGACGCAGATTTAAACCCTTCACAAAACAGGGCTACATGAGCGGTGGGGCAGGCTATGTTTTGAGCAAAGAGGCTCTACGAAGATTTGTTGAAGGATTTAAAAACAATGTGTGCTCTCACACAACCTCTGTAGAAGACCTTGCAATGGGACAGTGCATGGAGAAAGTTGGGGTGTTAGCAGGGGACTCCAGAGACAGTGTGCACAGGGAGACATTTCACCCATTTGTCCCCGAACAGCACCTAACAGTTAAGTTCTCCAAGAGCTTCTGGTATTGGAAGTACTGCTACTACCCTATCTCAGAGGTAAGTACAGTAAACACATGTTTGTTTCTCTCGAATTTGTATGAAACAGTAGTGTTCATATTGAAACTGATGTGTGGTTTTTGTTTGCTGAATTTTGACAAAAGGGCTTATTTTAGTCCCCTCTCTCATCAAAAGCCAAACAGCTGTAAACTGTTTTTTATAAGCTGGCACAGTCTCATTTTCTAGAAATATTTCCTAAATGTGTTCAATCTCATTTAAAGTATCTGACTATGTTATGTTATGTTATGTTATTCTTGCACCCATCCTTAAATGACATTTGTGTTAAAAATGTGACACCATGATGTCGCTGATGTAACATGACTTCATGCTCTGTTTTTCCTCAGGGTCCAAACTGCTGCTCAGACCTGTCAGTGTCTTTCCACTATGTGGATGCCGCACAGATGTATTTGCTGGAGTACTACACCTATCACCTGCGTGCCTTTGGTTACAGCTACCGTTACAAGCCCCCTGCTCCGGCAGGCTACAGTATTGAGAAGTCAAGTTTCTGGGGAGCTCAAGAAGGGATAAACAAGGCTGCTTTGGGAGAGAAAGGACAAGGTGTTGACGGGAAGGATCCATCTGACAAAAGACAGGATGCAGATCCTCCTCAAGTCGCTGGTAAAGATCCCGCTGTGGCTTTAGCAGGCCAAAAACTGTAGGATATCTCGGGTGTGTGAAGGAAAGGTTTTTTTTTTTTGGAGTCTGTGTCTTCAAGTGCTTGGATTTTCGTTCCAATGATATTGGCTCTTCCACAAAGGTGAAACAAAGGCCCCATTGATTTTAAAAGTCCCTACCTGCTAGTATACAGACAGAGGAATCCCCAGCTTGAAGCACTGCTTCTGATGTACATTCTTCAGTTTTTCTCAGAACTTTAATTCTTGATTTTCAGGTTTGTTGGGTTGGGCAGAAACGGCTGTCTGTACATTGATTATATTCAAAACTTTTAATTACCTTTTGTTAACCTGAATTCTGCAAACCCACAAAAACTTGAAGGACCACTCTTCAAAGCGCTGTAGTTCTTGACTCGCTGGAGTTGTTTGACTTCATTTGCACATAGACAATTGTGTGCCGCAGAGGCAGTCCAACCCAGTTCATCAGCCTTGAGCTGATTGGTTGGGGTGATAATTTTTTTTTGCCCCAGGAAAAACCTGTCATAGTTCTGTTCACATTTCAAGTGCATTCCAGTTTGCTCTTGTCCAACAGAATTCAGACACAGTTTTAAAGGATTTTCACAAAACAAAAATAATGCATTTATCAGAGGAAAGGCTGGTTTCCTGAGAAAAATGTGTTAACATAAGTATTCAGCTTTATGAATGGCCAGTTCATTCTGTTTTAAATTTTGGCTATGATCTTGCAGCCTCAGACCAATTTCAGGGAATTAGAAAAATAATGAATACATAAAATCAGATTTATTAAAATGTCTATGAAACCCACTAATGATAATCCAGCCAAAGATAGGATGTTACCAGGTTGAATAATCAATGTGGGTAAGTCTTGCTGATTATGCTGTGAATCTTGGTATCTCTCTTTAGTTAACAGCTGAGCTGTGGTTTACAGTATGCATTCACCTCTGTACTCTGCCTTTGCTGGTTACTCAGACTTTATCATGCTCGTAGTCTGGTGATACAATACCACAGTGCAGGGGCTTGCAATTTACATTATCTTTGCATTTCTAGAATTAAGTATATAAGGCAACATATTTATTTTCTTTTTATTCCAATTCTAGAAAATCCCCTTTGATAAAAGAGCACATCAACCAGGCATGGAAACCTGTCATGAAAGTTTTCTTTTAAATGCAGCCAGAGCATTGAGATCTGCATTTGTTTTACATTCCTTATAAAACCCAACATTAAGGCCTCTTGGGCCTACCTCTTGGGTTGTCTGAGCAAAGAAAATAAGAATTGTTTCACTTGAGAAGGTTTGACAGTGAATTGTCAGTCAGGCATTGCATTGTTTTTAGAATTGAGACAGTGTCAGACCACATACTACCACAATACTTCAATGTATGAGTATTTATAAAACACCCTAATTGTTTGGCACATCTTTGTGATGAAACAGTCTCCTGGCACTCACTTGTCGGCTTTTACTGGAAGTACAGTTGTGGGCACATGAACCAAACTCTCCAACAGCTCACTGCGTTAGATGACTCATTAGCTTGTGCCTTCTGAATGGAGATTGTACGAGCCATCAGCTGCACACATGACTTTGCACTGTGAATTCATCGTGATGAAAGAGATGCTGTCAGATGAACTTTTAACTTCCAAAGTGTGAACTGTGTCCTGTAGGAAAGCGGTTGGATGAAATGTTCATTGTGATTTTGTTTTAACAGAGGAAGAAACTGTTTAAAGTTTAATTTACTGTTGTTGTTTGATTTTAAAATTGTGTATGGGCTGGAGCATTTTCTTTACAAGAAATTATTTTGGATGCATTCGGTAATATTTATGTTGTAACCAGAAAATTAATCTTGTGGGGATGCAGAATTTACCAAATAAGGCTGCAGATATCCAACAGGAATCTGTGATTACTTACAAAAAAACACAACTATTACCCAATTGTTTGTATTTTTGCTGTGATTGGTTTTCTTAACCAATCTGAACCTTTAATCGTCCTCAAAGGTAAAAAATCTGGTGTGTAACTAATGCCTAAAAATGCCTTTTTTTAAGTGTTTACAGTTTCCCCTGTATACATGGGCACATATCTTCTTCATTGCTTTCCTTTTAAGGTATAATTAAAACAAAATCAGCATGTTTTATGTCTTGAATAATTTGAGGTTTTTATTTGCAGTTCCAACAACTTGGATTGTTTTTAAGTAAGTTTTATATCATGTTTTTCGACAATCTACTACCCATGCTTAAATTAATCAAAGGGAAAGGTGTACAATTCTGTATTTATATTTGAAATGTATTTATGTTGGCATCAATGTCTAAATTGAGTCAATTCCTGAGTGTGTAAATGAATGCGTACGAGTGTGTAAGCAGAGGTGATGAGCGTGCAGGAGGGTTTTCACTGAATGGTACTGTAATCACTACAAATAAATGTGTATTTTATTGTACATTTGTTTTACATTTCTTCGCATGATCTTGCATTGCCAGATAATTCCTCAATAGTAGTACAAAAATGGTCAATTGCTTTTTCTTCAAATTTGTCACATTTTCCAGTTGATACGATCGCTGTGAGGAATTAACAAGAGATGCACAGATGGAGATTTTACAGCCTGTGTTGAGGTCGAGCAGGTCTGGTGGCATCTTTACAAAATGTGTTGAAATCTGAGCAGAGAGAAAAAGGACAGCATATCATGAGGGATGAAGCAGCAAAGATCTACATTGATGGATGAGTTAGTGTTGACAGTGTTTCTTACCTCTGCCTCCCATGGTTGATAAATCGGCTTTTCGTTTGTATTCCTCAGGACATGGGAACAGGACTCCTGTTCCTGTTCCTGTTCCACACAGAGAAAACTGCTACTCAGTTACTCAATATTCATGGTTTATGTGTATGTACACTCCTCTATATGATGAAAGACTGTTACAGTTAGTATTTGAGGAAGTTTGCCTATTCATGCATCACATAAGTAAAGAGAATCTGTCTTTGTCAGATGATAGCTACTATCACTTTTTTTCTTTTATTTTTTTATGGTATGAGTAAGAGTAAGCCTATCCTCTTTCTCCTGCTACCCATGTCTTTCATTTACAGTATATGTAATCCTCCTTTAAATCTTTAATTTTGCATCATACCCTGGAGTACAGTACATCCATAACTTACTATCAGCTTGTATGAGCTCAGTGGAGCAGTGGTTACAGAGTTAATACACAGATATAAATGCTTTATTCAAGGACTCTCTATTGATTATTGACTCTTTGGTTAATCTGGATTTTTAATTCTCATACTACAGGCTGACAGAT
The DNA here is from genome assembly GCA_962446985.1 of Xyrichtys novacula. Lineage (NCBI taxonomy): Eukaryota > Metazoa > Chordata > Actinopteri > Labriformes > Labridae > Xyrichtys > Xyrichtys novacula. Next base: position 19,914,369 of record OY660865.1, read on the forward strand.
TCCTCTGATTTTACAGATTCAGTATGTAATTTGAAACAAGCAATTTATTTCAGTGTTAAAGACTTTTTGTCAGAAATCATAACCTACCCTTGTATCAGACAAGATCAGTGGTAAGAGGTACCACTTTCTCCAGAGCGGACATGGAAACCACCCAAACAGTAAGCTCTCCGCTGATGTTTTAAATGTTTGATTCTAAAATGTGAAATCAATGAATGTTTGGAATTTAGCGGTAATTCATCAACAAGCTTTGTCATCTTTATTATTTTGCACGTAAAAACCTGTCCAAACGGGAATATGTCATAGGTTAAAAAATGCTGGAAGACTTTATTCCTTGTAATGATTGAGAACAAAGTTTTATGTCCATACTTCATTACGTGATAAGTACACAATACATCACAATCAAGAATAAATGTAGTGTTTCATCATTTTCTTGATGAATCTCTTAGATTGGCTGAAGTCACTCACTTTTTTTCTGGCCGAACAGATCAGCGAGGACGTGATCCTGCAGAAAGGGTCCTGTACGAGATGAACACAACGTCACATGCCATAAAGCTGTAGGTGAGGTCAATACACACTATGAGGTTGTATGCTTAAGGCAACGACTTAGTTTTCTGCTGTCAGAGTAACTGTGCTGCAGTAAAACAGTGAAAGACTGTTGACATTGTGTGTGTCAGGGGTTGGGGACAGGATCTTGTGTTGTGAAAATATTTGAACTAAAACATAACCCAGAGCACATCACACCAGTACAAGTGGACCTAAATACAACAGGGACTTTGCATCACATCTGTTTTCAGAGAAATCGTAAAGGCCAATTACAAGTTCTCTGTTTGGGGCATGTGACTGACCTTTATTATTAAACTTCCACTGCTATTATCTGACTTATGACCTCTAAAATCTTATTAGTTTAGCCATAAGTGCCAGAATGTGTCAGTGCTAATTTTGAAAGTGTTACCCTCAGTTGTGTTTGGATGATTACAGTCACCCCAATAGGATGAGAATAATGGCCACAAAAGGGCTTTTTTTGATGTCACAAGAAAAATGACTTAATTTTGAGCTTTGACCTCATTTTATTCCATCATCTTATCCTTTAAAACATGTGAAGTTGCTAAATTAACATATAGGTCAACAGAGGCCAAATTCAAGAGCACTTCTTTGTGTTATTTCTGATCATTTGAGCAAAAACGAATCAGATGGAGATATAAACAGACCAAAAACATGGCCAGCCGCACTGTATGGGAGTTTATGAATCAACGTCGATCCTTACTTTTTCTCATCATCCCAGTGTTTTTGTGACCTGCAAAATAGTCAAGGATGAGATGGAGAGAAAATCTCTGTAAGTAAAAGTGATGTAGAAAAACGATGTTTTGGCATTAAATAACTCACTGTTTGGTTGAGCCGCACTTCTCCGTCCCATTAGACTCACAAAGCTGTCATAGTCAATGTCATCAAACCTCTTCGCGTCCTCGCCCACGCAGCACCCTGCTCTTCCCTGAAAAACAATCAATCACTTGTTGGCTTGTGCATTTCAGCATGCTACAATAAAGCTATTTTAAAAATGTGAAACTTGTATGATCCTCACCTCTTTTGTTGATTTGTAGTTCACTTCCTTACATAATACCACCGCAGGAAGGGAGATAAGGATGACTAAGGCGAGCATTGAAGCAAGAGTGCTGCAGCTCTTCATAACCCTGAAACATAAATGAGATCTAAATCCAGTGAGGAGATTTTGGCTGGTATGAGACAGACTTAAATGAATAATAAGGAGATTTATTACGTCAGAGTTATTTTAGTGCTTCTAACTGCTGCAGCAAGATAGGTGTCGGACAGCACCCTGCAGAAACCCTCATTCCCAGTGCAAATATTTTAAATTATGTCAAAAGGAGCACCAATGTAGATAAAATCTCCAAAGAGCCCTGAAGTTCCTCAGACACGCCCTTGCTAAACCGGTTAAACTGGCTAAATTGTTCTTTCAGTTTCAGATAGAAACCATCATTCTTTGTCACTCAAGTTTCTTTGTTGTTTGGTTTTATGTCCAACTGTCTGTCTCAAAACCTAATTGCCGAGCAGAGTGACATAGCAAAACATCTTACTCATAGTCTTTATACTCCTCAGGTTTCGCAAGAATTGGGATCGTTTTAGATCAACTGTCACATACTTTATCTGTTAAGAAAACAAAATGAATGGTTTGCAAGTCATTGAAACCTACATTTGATTAAAAATTGTGAAAAGAACATATGCTATTGTTTTATGAAAAATCTGTGCTTATTTTAAATTTTACTCACTTTTCAACAATTTGGACAGAGGCATTTTACCATTGTGTACTATTTCTTTCAACAACACTTGAAAACAGTCCAAATAAAAAAATAGATAAAACGTTTTACTCATTTTTGCACCTTTCTTTGCGTTGTAAAAACACTTTCTGTCTGAATTCTGTAAATCCTGTGCGACATCAGAGATAGGCATAACAATTGGCAATGATCAGTTTTCTTCCTGATGGTCTCATTTGCTTTGTGGGTCATATAGGGATATTAGTCTGTGTCATATCCAACTGCAATGTCCTCTTGGAAGGTTTTCACTAACTACCTAAGCTTTCAGATGTTTCTTCTCTCACACAATGTAATTATCCAAGCGTCAGGTCTTGAAGCTTTTCTACAGCGGACCTCAGAGCTAAGTGAACACCACTCTACCCCTGTAAACAGAGACCAGAAACTTCTTAAATATACGTGCACTTCACAGCAGTACACAAAAATATGTTTATATCACTGCTCTTTCAAATGACAGACATTGTATGAAGCACAATAACTAACTTCATGTGAAAAATTCCTATTGGAAGGCCATAGATAGGCAGTTGATGCACTAATGAAGGATTTAATACATGTTTAAAACCTCTGTTCATTCTTATTTATTCACACAATGACTTTAAATGAAAATGTTTGTCATCCTTTTAACCATCCACACCGTTAAACATTGCACTAATGCCCTTTAGATGCGATTAGATAAGTTAGACAGACTTTATTGATCCTTTTGGGAAAGTTCCCTTTAAGTAAATTAAAATTCCAGCCATATCAGGATGAAAAGAAAAACAAATCTCAGAATGATCAAATAAGTAAGAATTAGAATAATAAATAAAAATACAATATATGTAAAGAATGAAGATACAATACGTCTTCAGATGAATTATTTAAATATAAAAAGTAAGATAAGCTATAGTCATTGCCCTTATTTAAATCAAATAGGCAGTGTGTGCATATCCTTACAGCAAGATAAAGCCACTGTTGCAAGGATGGTTGCTATGTTATGTAGCATCTATAAAATATCTGAAATATGAAATCTATGAAATACATGCTACATTATGTACCAGTAATCTATGTGGGGCAGCACGCCACAGTTTTCAAAGATGACGTGATAATAACACAAAACACCTGTTAAGGTAATGCATAACTTCAGCCTGTTAAACTGCTTCACTCACAGACAGTCAGGGGCTAAGAAATGAACTTTATGTCAGATCCTTTGGTGGGATATGGTTGAATGAATAAATCACCTTTAAAATAAAAAAATCAATAGTGAATTAAACATTAGGGTATCTATTAACTAAACTCATTGGCTTAACATTTAATATGCATCGACTAATATCAGCTAAATTATTACTTAAGGGTGAGAGAATGATGATGTATTAAGATGGTTTGTAAGAGAGTGTTGATAGTTTCTCCATCATTTTCTTGATGGTTTAAAAAGAAAATGAAACTTAGTGATTTAGCTGTCACTAGGTAGTACGTTTGACTGGTTACTCAAATTAAAATTCCTTCCAAATAAGTCAAATTTGGACAGGTCCAGTTAACTTCATTCCAAAATTTTATATTTGTCACCAGGCATGAAAACAATTCAATATACTGTTTATGAATCTCTGAGTTGTAACAATAGAAAGATGTGGAGGGTCTCTGGATCTAAGTACCAAATGGAAAAATGATCTTTCACCTACAAAATACCCTGCACAGTTTACAAGGATATGACTGCTAGGGTGAAGAAAATAAAAACAATTTATTACATAATAAGCTTAAATGTATTTTTATCACAAAACAATATATTCAAAAATAATCTAAGGAACATGAAAGTCTTACCTGTTGCCAGATATGATCCAACAGTATAAACCAGTGATGTGCTTTATAGTTTTTCTGGTATCGTAGGAGATCTGTACCAGCTCAAAAATGTGCCGCGTCTGTACTTCAATTATTATGGTCCACAAGGCAAGCTCATTTATAATCAAATTAGAGCTCCACCCGCTACCCAAACTCTAATCCCACCCCTTCACATACACAAACATACACACATAATGTAGCAATGTACTTATATTTTTGGATGCCGTTCAAAAAAAACTAACCTTCTGTTACTGGTAAATTTATAAATGATTTGAAACATTTTCTAGAGGTCCCTGTGTTTTAAGCAAATCATCATTAACATTACCTTACATGTCTCATTTGACAGCTGTGTTAAAATTACAGAACAAGATAAAAAAGATGTAAGGTTAATACAGCTTGGAAGCCTTTTAAAGTAATGTACATAGTATTTAAAAAAAAGACTGATAATAAATCATGATACTGCCCTTTTTAATGATAAATGTGTTATTTTTAGGGGGGATTTTTTCAACTGGAAACATTAAGATTTGAGAAGAAACTGCACATTTTGTGAGGATTGAGCTCTAGAACAATATATACAGCCTGTACAACAAAATAACTGTTCTCTCTGCACTTCACATTGGTGGTGTGTGAGAGCCAAGTAACTCCCACACTCTGCAAATCAATAAGTCCTCAAATGACAAACGGAAGCTTTCAGACTAACCTTTTCCTCCTACTGACAAAAACAATCAGAAGTTTCACCCGCTTAGAGTTTATAAGGTCAAATGGAGACCCAAAATCTCTCCGTTTCTCAAAACATCCTTCCTACAGTTCAGCATCCTTGACTGTTCTTCACTATCCTCCTCATGTCATCATGTAATTTTCTCAGTCAGCTGCATCAGAACGCATTAAATGAATGTTTCCGTTCATCTTAGTTGCAGCACACACAGATGACCTCACACACAGTTTCTGCAAAGAGTAAAAGAATGCTTGAAATCAGTTTTCACAGACAGCAGGTATAAGCTATAAAAGTGTGTTTACTTACTTGAGAGGCTTGGTTGATGTGGGATCGTGTTGTATAAATAGTGTGATTCACCAAAGGATCCTGGTTGACATAATCTGCTGTGTTAGTGTCAATATTTCACTTTGTTTAGTACAGATGAACTCCCATGTGTCCCAATGTTTACACTCTGCTCTGTACACTGACAAGTGCATCGATAAGAGTATTGCTGATGAAAGACTTTTGCTTTGTTTTTTAAAAATTTGTTTAGAGGTACAGTGTGTAGAGATGTGAATATCTACAATACCCAGACACATTTCTTTCTTTCTTTCTTTCTTTCTTTCTTTCTATCTTTTCTTTCTTTCTTTCTTTCTTTCTTTCTTTCTTTCTTTCTTTCTTTCTTTCTTTCTTTCTTTCTTTCTTTCAATCAGGGCAATTTCACAGTTTGACAATATCATGGCAAGTCACAACATTTCTTATTCATTGGTTGGAAGGGAGCAGGAAGAAGATACTTCTTATATTGCCTGCCCTTCACTTAATGTCTAATTACTCTAATAATCTATCACTGAACAACATTCTTACCACAAAACAAACAAAACAAAACAACAAAAAAATCAAACAGAAACAGAGTTTCAACTTGACTTATTGGTCACTGGGCAATACTGTAGTTATGCCATGAAGTAAACAAAACAAGTTTGATAATACATATAACTAACAGACAGCATTTCAAGCTGACTTTTCTACAAGAATCCTTGGTTACTTTTGTCATAATTACGGATTGCATTTTCCTTTAACATTTTCTTGGCTTTAGAAAGCCAAGAATTCAATTCATTACTTTGACAATTTCATAGTTTGATTCCCATGACAGAGATACACATCTGCTTCAAAGTTGTTCATGCAAAGTGGTGTTTAAAATAAAACTTCCTCCTTTGTTCTTTGTCGACTTATCTGATAACAAACAATTGTTGTTTACTTTCTGATAAAATTCTTTTTTTTGCTTTATACATTAGACACGCCCTTAAGAAGCTTCCGTGATGCATGGTAAATCCTCTACTTGTCAAGTCTTTTCAATCAAAACTCAATTAATACAAAATGTTTTGTGCTCAGATAACCACTCTCTTCTTCTTTAACATCTTCTAACCAATGCATTTTGCTCTGTCACTCATGAAATACAAAAACAGGCATGTTACTAACTTATCTTTCCCATGCTATAATAGAAACATGGTGGGGTAGGATGGCAGCCTCTGTGGTAACTCCATGGTAGCTATTAAAGACTCTTTCTAAGTTATCTAAAAGAAAATAATGTGCATTAAGTAAAACACAGAACTCAGTGGAATGTTTTTATTTATGTGTTTGTGTGTGAATGTACATACTGGAGTGTGTTACTGTGTGTGTGTGTATGTATGTACCTTATGTTAATGAATCTTCGCACTAGCTAATTGAGTCAGCCACACTTAATTAACACCTCATAAGTTCTTTGGATCATTGGGTTCTAGTTTTAAATTTAGAGATGGCAGGATACGTCAGGTGCTAGTCTGAACCATGAAGAAAAAGGTTATATGAGTGCATTACATAATACCATTACAGCTACAGTATGTACTGCAAGCATGCTCTGTTGGAGAGACACTTACGAAGTGAGAGGAATAATCTTTGTTTTTTTAATGATTTGGTCTTTTAACAAGTCTGTAATCCAGTACTTAAAAGGGGAAGATTAAACAGATTGCTTTAAATAAACTTCAACATGAAATAATAATCCCTCTAGATTTGAAGCAACCTAATCCTCTTTTTGTCAAACTTTGCTTCATGTATTCATGTCATCTCTCGTGGTGGCACTTAAACATATAACAGAACAAGCTTTCTCTTCTTTAGATGAATTTCTATAGAGATTATTTGTATAATTTCAACATCTCCGAGTAACATTGATATCTCAGAACATCATTTCCCTTTGAGTTACAGTTCAAATAAACTGTCAGATAAACTATTTCTAGTTGACAACTATAACCATTGATTACGGACCACTTGAGAGCACTGATTCGACACCAGAGGCTCTATTTTCTTGCCGTCACGTCCACCGCGCCAACAAGGCGTTCCTAAGCACAATTTGGTATTTTGGTGAGCGGTGCAGCCTGGCGTAAGTATCCCCCCTCCCTATGTCAGCTCCTTCCAGCAATGTAAGTCATTGAAAGGGAGGGAATAGGGCGTGGAGTGGGTTTAACACAGCTGAGACCTGTTTTCACAAATGTCAGTCCACATGTCAGCACTGTGCTGTTTTGTAGTTGTAAATCTGTCCACAGCAGTTCACTCTTTTTAATTAATTAATGACAATGAAATGACTCATTAAGTGGTCTAGCCACTCCTCTCCAAATTTACCTTTCTTGTTTACTAAGTTTCCTTTCATCTGAGCCAAGCCTTTACTGACTATATTCAGGCTGCTTCAAAAAACCATTAAGGCCACCATAGGGCTTCAAATTGACTCCTAAAATGTCAGAAAACCCTATTTATGTCATAAAAGTTGTTTCTATCCCTCTGTAACAAGAATCAGTACACTTGGATGTGTGTTAAAAAGTTTATAAATGTATTAGCTGAATAGTTTTCCTCAGCTGTACCATTGAAAACCTGATGAAGAATCAAAGAGGCTTTTATTTTATTTCTTAAAAATAATCCCGTTTGTCTAACAAATCAAGGGTTTGCAAATTTTATATTCTACTTACGTAGCACTTTATTTATTCATAGACACTTGTTTCAAGCATTTTGTGTATCATCTTATGATCCTGCACTAGATTGCATCAGCTAGTGCAAGTTCAAACGTGAATGGTTGGTATGAAATTTGTAATCTAGGTCACTTACACTAACATTATTAGAATCACATTTGCTGAGATACGTTCCAGTGTATGCGTCGGTTTCATCTTAAATCTTTCTTAATTCTGAGAGGCCATAAAGTTTCTTGTATGAATACTGGTTCTCATGACACATTATCATTTTAAGATGGGATATCTGAAAGGATGAGGAAAAACAGAGTGTTTACCAATTGTTTTGTGTCTGTATGTGATTTGGTCCTGTTTTTTTCCCACGAGAAAATTCTATTCACACAGTACTCACATACTGCTAAAATTAATGTATGTTGTACAACCTCAATTCCAATGAAGTTGAGAAATTGTGGAAAGTGTGAACAAACACAGAAAACAATAATTTGCAAATCCCTTTCTACCTATATTCAGTTGAATACACTACAAAGACAAGAGATTTAATGTTAAAACTCATAAACGTTATTGTGTTTTTGCAAATATCCAGTCATAATGAATTTGATGCCTGCTGCATGTTCTAAAAAAGCTGGGATGGAGCAACAAAAACCAAAGAAAATTGAGGACTGCTCCCAAAACACCTGGATCATTTTATGGGTGAACAGGTTCATTGGAAACAGGTGAGGGTCATGATTCGGTATAAAAGGAGCATCCCTATAAGGCTGTCCTTGGAATGAGATGAGGTTCACTGCTTTGTCAACAGCTGAGAGAACAAATAGTCCAACAACTGAAAGAGATTTTCCGGCATAAAATTAAGTTAGGGTCAAACACACCGTAACATTGAGTTAGACACCCCCTCGAGAGATAAATGTTGCCAACCGCTTGCTTCTCTAGTTATACCAACTTTAGTAACAACCGCAAGATAGCAATATATAGCGGTCCCAGGAGTCATGCGCTCAACCAAAACGCCACTCTATAGCTACAAATAATGCTCAGAACTGCACCTAACTTCATCGACAGTACATATAGGGTCCCAGCCATAGTACTAGCCACCAAACATCTTTTTAACTTTGCCTGATTTCTTTAGCAAAGAGACTAAACACAATTCACCTACTCTCTTCCAGCAGCCGCTTGTTTGTATGGAGACCTTGGGCCAGTCCATTACGGACTGCTGTGGGGTGACACAGCTCAAGGAAGAACATTTTTGATAATTTCTCATTTCGAAATTCATGGCATACGTTAAAGGTAAGACGTTAATAAGAGAAAGGGGTATCCCCAAATATTATCTTCTTCTTGTGTGCTGCATGTCTCTGTCTCTCATGTGTGTTTTGACTGGGTTGCTGTCTTGGACAGATTCAAAAAAAAAAAAAAATCTTAAAGGGCATCTGAGGTAAGTTTATCTGAGGGATATTCTGGCGTAAAATTAAGTTAGGGTTAAACACACTGTAACACCGAGTTAGACACCCCGTTGAGAGATTGATGTTGCCGACCACTTGCTTCTCTGGTTATGCCAACTTTAGTAAGCAGGGTGACGCAGCCCAAGGAAGAACATATATGATCATTTCTTAATCATTTCCTTGAAGTCATAATCACCATATTAATCATTTTGCACTGCAGACGCGGTAGTTCTTCTGCCTTAGCATCTCGATCTGATTGCATTTCCATGAAGAGATGATCAGCAATATCAATCTCTTGATGGGGTGTCTAACTCAGTGTTAGAGTGTGTTTGACACTAACTTAATTTTTCGCCAGAATATCCCTTTAAGTTACCCCAAATAACTTCCTTAACAAACAAGAAGAACTTCAGGCAGTAACATCTGTTGTGCTGTTTGTCTGGTCTGAAGCCTATCTTGATATTCAGGAGCAACACACAGTCATTTCGTCTCAGGTCTTGATTCGAAATTTAAAGCATTATCATTACTGTTGCTGCTGGTATCATCACTAACATTCATGTCATCAAGATGACTGGAGGAGTTCATAAAATATGTGTCTAAAACTTTTTCTCAAGGGTTGAAAGGGACTTTGATGGAGTTTCAGGATTCATTTTGCTACCCGGGGACCAGAGAGGACAAGAGTCTAGCAGGCGACTCAGGGTCCTGTTGTGATGGGAGTCCTGGGTGCCTTTCAATTGTAAAGCTTAGCTGGCGGGAGGAAGTATAGACCTGAGTCAACTGGGGAGGGTCATTTTGGAACTGACAGAGCATAATGTGTTTTCCTCATAACTCACATTTTATAAACAGACTAAAAAAATAATACATGTCTCCTACTCTACTTAATGTCCAATGGTGTATTGCTTCTTATTAATACTGTAAGACTTACAAAAGTAATTTTGAAATCTGTATCTTATTCTAAACCAGCACATTTTTATATGATACATTTAAGTCACTGAAACACAGAATATCTTACTGATTTTATGATAGAAACTTTGACATTTACAGCATGCACAAGTTCAGTACAAACACTTCATTTCTAACTCTGCCTAATGTCAGCCTGGCTGCAAATGAATCAGGATTTCAGAATAAAAGCCCTCTGATTTTTAGGCTCAAGATATGATTCTAGCAATATTAAACCTCATATCTAAACATGTGTGTTTGTATGTGTTTGAGGTGTGGGGTGGAGGAAGGATTGCTTTCATATAGCCTTTAACCTTTATAGACCTGCTATATATGTAACAGATCCAAACATGATAATTGGTGAGGGAATATCAGTGTGATCGTGAATCACGATGGTGACTTACATAAAAACGAGCTTATACTCTGAAGACCCAAACCCTGATGGTTAATCAGATCTCAGCTGTGTGTAAAATAAGGGCGTCAGCTTGCATTGGCAAGCTTTGGTTATTTTTGATTGGACTCTTGAGGGCTGCTCCTATTCATCAACTATAGCGCAGTTCTACTAATTTCCCTGCAGAAAACAAAATTGTCCAAACACTGATCCAATTAAAAAAAACACAACAGATGAATCCCACACCAGCTGGGCATCTGATTGTTTATGGGTGAAACCTGGTGCTTCTTCATATACAGGCTTCATAAGTGAAACAGATAACTGTTCAGTTCAGCACTTCTGTTTCAGCATGAAGTTGTTCATGATCCGAATTTCTTTCCAGTAGCCAAGGCAAGCTCATATTTAGAGCTATTATTTTTCTTGTGACACAGGCTCTTGAAATATACAAATACTGAAGGAGAAGGAGAATAGAAGTAGGAATGATAAGAATAAAGAAATTGCAATGGTTTGTAAAAAGTGCAGAATATTAGAAATAAAGCCATTTACAAAGGATAGAGTGAACAAGCAAAGAGAGTAGGAAATGTATACAAAACCAGTTTGCAGCATTGAGCTGTAGGACATATCCTAGAGTATTGTACAGTTTAACAAGGAAGACGCTGTCAGGGGCCCATGAAGGAAAGAGGGAAATTTATTTTTTTTTAATTGCCCCGCAACCGGCTCTGCCTCTTTCTTTTCTTTTTGCCACTGGCTTTCCTGTTAGTGTACATTTTTGTTCTCCGGTTTATGACACGTGCTGTCCCCTGCAGATTGGCAGCTGACTTTAACATTTATTTATTGGTTGGAAGGGAGCTGGAAGATGATACCTCTTATATTGCCTGCCCCTCAATCAATGTGTAATTACTCGAATAATCTGTCACTGAGCAACATTCTTGCCACAAAACAAATAAAACAAAGCTGTCTTTGAACTTAATGCAAGTGGTCTACTATTGCGCATTTTCTTGTGCTGCTTTAATAAACATTTGCTTATTGATTGTGATACAAATAAGATGGAAACAGGAGAAAACAAACGTGCACCAAGTACAGAAAGAAGTGGAAGGCAGAGAAGTGAAGTTTTTCTCGGTGGCACAGGGAGAGCATAAGAGCAGCATGAGCAAAGTAGAGCAGTAGAGATATTTAGCCTTACTGCTTCACAAAATGACAAACAGGGAAGCCGGTGGCAAAACAAAAGAAAGACAGAATGCGTTTGGGGTGTGTTTAGGCTGTCAGCCTACATGGCAACAATAGCAGTTCTCTATAGTGGCTGTGTGTGCATGTGCGTGCATGTGTGCGTGTGTGTGCATGTGTGCTTTTGCTTAGGGCAGGGGTGGGGGCACGAAAAAAAAATTTGCACTGGGGCCTATCACCATGATGTTACGCCACTGTATTATGCAGTAACAGATTACACCGTTGAATGTATTAACATGCAATAGAGAAGCTTATACATAAGAAATAAGTCATAAGAAATAAGTAATGACTTTATCGCAACTTTATTCTCTTTAGTAATGACTTTATTACGAGTTTATTCTCTTTAGTAATGATTTTTTTTACAACTTTATTCTCATGAATTATGACTTTATTAGGAGTTTATTCTCGTTAGTAATGACTTTATTATGACTTTATACCCGTCTCTAATGACTTCATTATGACTTTATTCTTGTAAATTAACGAATTTAATCCCAAAGTCTTTTTTATTTTCTTAATGTGGCCCTAATACTCCATCAGACAAGATAGAAAAATGAGACAAAAATTAAGAAAGTGAACATGAGCGACTATAACAGGTTGAACTTGCACACAAAAAAATGTTCCTGTTATATAGTTAAGAGCTGACTAGAAAGCATTGTTCACTTAAGAGCCCTTTCACACAGTACAGTACAAAAAATAAATAAATAAACCTTTTCCACGCCTCTCTCTGTCTTATAACCAAGTTGGACTAGACTTCAAAAAAACTCTGAACAAGCAATGAGTTACTGGTCTGAGATCACTGTGTGACTGATGTGTTTCTAAGAGCTGTGTTTCACCCTGTTTACACGTTGGACTCTTTGTCTTTCTTTGTCTGTTTTCTATTTAGGCAGATGGCTGTTGATCTGCACAACACACTCTAAATCTGCTCCACATGTAAAGCCACCATTAGCTTTTTTTGGGGGTTGACACTTGAAATAGGAGGATTGTTTAAAAACAGGCATAAGATTAAGGGATGCACAGAACGAGATAAGGTGGTTTAGCAGTCAGGACAGGATGGCACATTTGCAGAGACAATAACTACACCTGACATGTACATATTTCAATCCACCAAGAAATATAGTATATAGAGACACAATCACAGACAAAGATCATGTTGTCCAGAGGAATCCATTTTTGCAGGGGGAGGACTAAATTTGGAAAGAAGTCTCAAGATTGCAAGATTTTTGAAAGTAACAATCAAAAAGACTTGTTTTGTTTTCAGTCAAGGGCCTGCTGGGGTTCTCAAGAGAAATCATGCATCAAGTGAACATGGCTATGGCGCCACCCTGTGTCACAAATAGGGAACAGCAACAAAGCCTTTAAAAAGAAAAGAAAAATGACAGTATGAAAGTATAAACCACTGAGAGCTGTTAAGGATCTTTTAAACCCGGGCTCTTATGGGTTTTACAACAGGAGTTAGAAATTTTGAACACTATCAATGTTTTGTATTACCTTACATTTTATATTATTTGTGTTTTTTAATTAAGTGTTTTCCAACGAGAACAATACTCCACGTCAAAATGATATTTAAAATTTGCCTGACCTTTTTCAGAGGCTAAAAATTCCACATAGACTGACAAAGTAATTACTTTAACAAGACATTGGTCTGTATGTAACAGAAATGACAGAGTCTAAACTCTGGTCTTGTGATTATCAATATATAACAAGAAATTTTAGATGTTCATTTTCTGGTATATGTACTCATTTCTCACACAGTATGATTGTGTCTCGTAATACGATAAAGTGTCTTTTATCCTATAAAGTACAGGTTCCTGGTCTGGGGTCCGTGTTCACTCGTTGGGGAACCAGAGACCTGAGGGGCAGCACAAGATTTTGTATGTTCTGTTGAATTTTTGCAATTGAGATTCACTAATATTAACAAAAAAACATGATAAAATACTAACTAAATAGTTTGTTCAACTGTGTAGATAAAACATTGTGAGGAGATGCATCATCTCTGCATTTCTTCTCTGAAGATTTTGGAGTCATTTTAAATCCAATAGATTATTTAAAATTCTGTTTCAGCTTTCTTTCTTTCATAAAATCCCTTCTTGAAATTGAAATAGAAAAAAAAAGAAAGAAAATCTAACTCAAATCTAACTCATTTTGCAAACAAAATGTGGGGAATGATTTGTGTAATAAAAGAAAAATAAAGATAAGTACAGTAATATAGATTTTTGTTGATATTTTAAATGCATTCCTTTTCTGTCTTTACCTCAGATAGCCCTCTCTTCTTCCCCCTTGGGCTGTATAGGAGATATATTTGCACACTGCATGAGGGGAGATTTCTTTCAAGTATTTGGGTCAAAAACAAAACGACTGAGTGAGAGAGTGAGTGAGTGAGGAAGCAGGGGGCGAGAGGGGCTGAGAGGATTGCAGGGCAGGCAAACAAAACTGTTCCACAACACATGGACTTTCCCCCCATGTGAATTAACATTCAAGCGCTGATCTCCCTGTTGAGCAATGAGGCCAACGAGAAGAGGAGGCTGAAAGACAGATGAGATAGAGGGAGGGCTGTGGGATGTCATGTGTAAAGAAGGAGAATCTCATTGGAGGCAAAGAGAGAGAAGAGAGCTATGCATGTTTTGAGGGAGAAAAGGGACAAAAAAGAAGCATCCTACACGCTGAAGCCATCTTGGTCGCACTGCTCTGACTAGAACTCCACATCAGACTATTATCAAGGTAAGTGTTGAATGCATATGAGCAGACATATCAAACATATTTTTAGTTGCAGTTATTGTCAGTGTAGAAAAAGATCAACTCTGTGCTAAAATGTTTCGGTTCAGAGTTAGTCTTGAATTATCTCTATTTCACATAAAAACATGTTTATATCTCCTCAAACAGCCTAGAGATGTCTCATTTGTATGTTTTTTTAAACGTGACCATCTCTTTTCTTTGTCTTAATTTGCAAGCTGCTCTCTTTCAATAAGAAAATAAGAATAGGTCTTTAGTATTGAACTCTGCTGTTCATCAGTTTTCTAATCTCCTCACATTGTGTAGTAATCTAGCTTTACATTGATGTTTAAATGCAGGTCATCTGGATTAATAAAATTATATACTTAGAAGTGCTGGAAGAGAAAAAAAATCAAGTAAGAACTCATGTTTAAGACTTGAGGAAATATCATGACTACTGGCTGTCTACAAGCCAATTTAGGCAAAGAGGACTAGCCAATAAAGCAAATTACACATAGGAGTAAAAAGTACA